>OY998134.1:12337565-14754336 GCA_963921915.1 Hyposoter dolosus
CCAGACATCGATGCATATATAGATATGAAGTTTATTTTGTAAAGGATGCAAGGGGTGTGTAGAAAAGAGGCATGCGCGATCGGCAGGAGTAGGTATATTTTCTCACGAGTTATATCGTTCCCAGTGGAGAAATAACCATATACCCGTGCACCGACCACAATATGCTGCACCCAGAGAGACGCGGTTTGAATACACTATATGAAATTTATTCCTATTTTTATGTCTTTCCCACTGACAAACAAAAGGACGTTACTTTTCCAAGTTTGCTTATGAAATCCCATTCTTTTCGAACCTTTTACTCTGCACTTTTCACTACACACATTTTTCAGCCAAATGTGCAAACGCAAATAAGAACGAATGGGATACAATAAAATCCAGAAAAAATTGAGAGTAAGGAGCTTAAAACTAGACACCCCTTAGCGTCGTTCAGGATCACATCAGGATTTCATGTCTTTTTCCATATTTTTTACGACTCTGAAGTTTGCAACGTTGATATTCAACGAAAAATATTTAATTTATTAATTATTCATTGAATTTTGAATATTCTGTCAATTTTGCATGTCGATTGAGTTTTTGGGTGGCAAGGGAGGATCGTTTTATTGTCCAGACAAAATATTGAATAATAATTACGAGTTCTGCTCAAGAAAAAACAGAATTTCGTTGCATTCCAACGATGCAAACTTCAGCGTCATTATTTTTCAGGCTTTTATATTCTTTTCTCTTTTACTTCAAATTTTGCCTCCTCCTTTTTTGCCAATAAATAAATTAGTCCAAATCCGAATTGTATACTCGATTATTTATCGTGTTTTTGGATTTCTTTAAATTTTATTTTTCATACAGTTTTTGCAAAATGATTGACGGAAATTGTGCTCCTTGATATTTTAACATATCGCAATTCCTCATCGGCGACAGATAGTCCAAAGTGTGACAGACGTTTTACTTTTCCTTCGTCTCGATTCTCCGGTCGAATTTTTCAAGAGTCTCCAGGGTGGAGCACACGCAAGGGAGTTTTTCAAAGATTTCGTTCTCGTACAGAGAGGAGGAGGAGGAGGAGGAGAAGGAGGAGGAAAAGCTTTCCGTGTGTCTGATGGGTGTTCGCGGCTAGGCTGTGGAAACGAGAGGGGGTGAGAAACGAGAATCACCAGGCAGAAGCAGCAGCAGCAGCAGCAGTAGTAGTTTCGATACGCTACATTGCGCCCCGTGCAGCTTTCGAATCGATTGCACGCTCGAGCCAACAACCGAACAGGCGAACCGAACGAAACAACCGGCCCGATAAGAGCTTTGTGGAACGAGGACTACCCGCGCACCTTCCCTCCGTTTCCAACTCATCCGTGTGAGCGTTGCCATCCCCTGCGTCGCCTTCACACATCCCTGAGTCTCGCCATAGAGAAAAATCGAATCTCCCAAAAGATAGAACGACTACGAGAGCTCAGACGTTATATTTTTCATTTACAAACTCCCTCGCATTTTTTTTTCTCTGCTTGTGAAAACATTCCATTTCCAATCAATTCGAGGAGCAAGGAAAATTGGCGAAGTTACAGAAAGAAGATTATGACGCTCCAAAAAAAAAACAGACGCGTTCACATCTTTCAATTATACTCACTCCAACATGTTTTTCCTAAAGGATTTCCCCATTTAAAACGCGCAGTTTCCAACGAAAAGGTCATTTTTTCCAATACAGCGAAGCTAGTCCTGTCCCCGACGACTTTCCCATGGCTCGAGTGCATTGAAACGACCGCACAATGGATAACATTCAATGTAACTGCCTGTATGAGACGCAACGTGTTTGTATTCAAGGATTTACCAATATTTGCCTATAGATTGATAGACTTTTATCTCTTAATCTAATATTCACTCGGACGCTGTCGTGTTCTAACGCAGCTTTGTACACTCTGGCCATTGAATCCAGATTGTTGCTTAATATTTCAAGGAAATTCATAACGAGTGGCTATCCAACAGGATCGCAGCTATTCGAAAGTGCATTTCCCTTTGCGTTATCGCGGCCCGATCAAAAGCAAAGTACGGAATTATCGATCGAGCCGCAACATTGACGCACGGCGATAAATCCGCGAAGCCCGATTATTCCGCACTATAGCTCGTGAACAAATTTGATTATTCCGTCAAATAGAATCTCTGGATCGGCTCCTCTCGCAGCCATGGGGATTTCTGTTTAGCCATAGAATTTCCACTTTTTCTAAATAAGTTTTTACTAATTCTTGTCGAAAGTTGAAGGAAAAACTGCTGAGCAAAAGGAACCGTGACCAAATGCCACACAGTCGGATGCTCTGTCGGATAAACCAAAGTTGGATCACGACGAGCCAGAATTCACACGACATCGCGATACTATTGGCTCCTCGTTTCTGCTCTTTCTCCAGCCACAACAATAGATATATTTCATGTAATTAGACACCTCCGTTCGTCCGGATGATGAAGTTTGACGGGAATTGTGGCTTCCAATTTGGTCTAAAGTTTCTCACTTCGCTGCTCTGCGAGCCTTGTCCCCGAAAGTGAAGAGTTCCTCGGCATATCTGTATGTCCGGTTTTGTTGCAAACTATTCCTATGCCCCCTGGCCAAATACAAGCTCGCTACTTCCCTGCAACAATATTCAACTCCACATATCGATGCTGGTACAAAGAAAACCTTTTACGAAAATGTTTTCTTCTGCCAAAGACTCCAACACACGCTTTTACGGATAAAAAACTTTCTTCAGCCTGGACGTAGTTGTGTCGAAAATGCGAAAATCTGCAGAATTTTATTAGAAAATTTGTGATTATCCGATTATTAATGAAGTTCGTTCAATTTAAAAAACCACGACAATTTTTGTTCTGATTTTGTGTTTGGATCCTAAAAAAATATCGTTTTTATTGTCCAGATTAAATATTGAATAAGAATCATGAGCTCTGTTCAAGAAAAAACAGAATTTCATGCTTTTACGAAAAAAGTCAAAATTTCAATGCAACGGAATATAAAGTCTTTTTCGTTTTGCTACGATTTAAAAGCGAACGTTGTAATTAACGTAAATGAATCGTACCGATAAAGCATGACAAATTTGCATAAAATTCTCGGGCTGCGCGGCTGAAATAGTTCTCGTTAAGTTATTGCAGTAAAGGTGCAAAATCCAGTTACAAGACAAGTTATTAGAGCGAGACATAAACATAGGAAACTCGGGAGTTCAGTGCGCAGTGTTCCAAGCGGAAAATCCTTAAGCTCGTAAATGTTTTTGGGTGCGGGGTGAGTTAGGTCGAAATCCCACAAAACGTGGTGGCGACTACGCGTGCTCGTATCCAGAGACTCGTACACTACGGAATGAGAGATTCACTCGTTTCCGGATGCGAAAACTTCTTGCGTTAGCCTCCTCATCCCCCATACGCCCTTAAACAAAGTACAAGAGCAGGAAGAGGTACATAAATAGGTACACACGTATCTACATCGGTATACGGACAAGTGCTGCGGACTTTGGCAAGAAATCAAGCCGCTCGAGACAGCGACAGTAGCCGCGAGATAAGGCGAGAGCAGCGAGGGAGGGGAGCCGTGGGGATGAAAATGCGGTTCGGTGAACGCGGCAAAGCGCGCGGGGAAAAATAAGAAAATTAGAGTAACGATGCTGATGGTTTAAGAGCATTCGCAAGAAAACCACAAGAGAACTTGTCGAGTCGTCCCTGCTCTCTCTCTGTTTTTTACCGTCCCGTTTCCTCTTTCCCTGGCGCTGTCTCTTTCCTCAGTTTTTCAATTGCACTTCCATAATCTCCCTGGGTGTGGATCTGGAAATATTTAAACGCTCCTTTCCCGAAGCTCAAAAAAGTGAAACGGTCTGCGAGCAGATCTCTGTTTGATTAAAATTCCTAGAATAATCCTGACAACGAATCCGCTACGAATAAGCAAAATGAACGATCGACGGATTTATGGGAATTATTAAACTGCATACTCGAGTCGTCGGAAGAATGAAAAAAAAATAAAAATATATACGTTGAGCCAAAGTATCGGAAGATTAATGCGCGTCATCGAGAAGAAAAAGTTGCGAGTTATCATTCAGATCGCTATATACACACGATCCTGGTGCTGATAAAAAAAAGAGCATCAAAGATAGATGAAAAAAGAGGCCCATTTTTTTCACTTCTTTTTGCTGCTTCGCGCATTCCCGCGGCTCTCGGGTGTACGGCATGACATCCGAATACATGTGTAAAGAATTCACAGTCGGTGTTGAATTTTCGAGTCAGCGATAGGAAAATATGAGGGAGAAGAAGAGAGAGAGAGAGAGAGAGAGAGAGAGAGAGAGAGAGAGAGAGAGAGAGGAAGGCGACAACGTATGTAGCCCAACGTCATAAATCTACCCACTTCCGTCCTCCATAACGGAAAGTAATATTAAAGGTGCAGAGAGCGAGAGCGGGTTGACTACCTCAGGGATCGTGGGTTCGGACCGCTGTAGGAGGCGTTGGGTGTCCACCCAGCTTCCGGTGAGAGCTTCACGCTTTTTCTCATTCCTCCAGCCCTTTTTTATTCCCTTTTCGCCTTATTCTTTTTGCACATGCTTCACCTCCGAGGCTTCGTGTTCGACGTTCACTCTATAACGCTCGGAATTTCGTTTCTTTTTTTCTCTCCAACTTCCGATCTCTTTCCGTCTCCCTATTTTCCACGAGGTCTCTTGGCAACTTTGAAATTCTGCATAAGCGACGTTTCCATTTAAAATATATATGTATATCTTTATCGTTGTCCTGTATACACGATAAAAATGGCGATCGGTGAATCGACTCAATTCACGTATACATACGGACACCCTCTCGAAGCTCTCTCGTCCTCACGTCCACCCTGCACTTCTCAAACGTTCCATGCCTCCCTCCTCACCCTTCTTTACACTTTTTACTCTTCGAACTTTGCCTGCTTCGGCACCCTACCAGTCCACATTCTTTTGGTGTTTGCACGAGCACGTGTAAGTGTGAGTCAGACGTGCATGTATATATCTTTCCCAACACCTTGGCTATGCCATAGAAAACGGCGAACGCTTTATAGACCTGGATATATATCAAACGCAGAGCTTAAAGAGCTTGACAATGCGACCGAGTCGCAAAGCAATTAAAGGTCTAATGAAATTTTTCTCAAAGCTTACAGCCGTCCCCGTAATCTCATCGGTTTTGCAGAAACGAGGAAAAATAGGCTCGAGCAAAGGGCCGTTAAGAAAAGAGTTCGGAGGTCATTGACCTCTTCGTTTGTCCACGATATAAAGAAAATATTATACAGGATTCATTTTTTGCGCCTGCTTTATCTTTTTTCATCCCTTTTTTTCCTTCCCTCCCTCTGCCTCGCTCCATTTATTGCATGTACGTAGATTTTTATGTGTTACGTGTACAGATGCGCGTAGTCTGCTGCTTCACTACGGATTCCGCGTCTACTGCTCCGCTGTCGTGACTCGAGGATTTTGTATACACAAAGATTCACAAAGAACCTCGTGGCTTAGGGAGGAACTATACGGTGTGGACTGAAGAAATAGAACTAAAGCCGTTTGGTACGTACTACTTTCATATTTCGTAACAACAACATAAACTACAGCCTCGTGTGCCCACGTTATCGATAACAAAAATTGCCTGAAGATAAAAAAAAAAAAAAAAACAGACCCCTGCTGGTGGTTTTGCATTTATTAAACATTAATGAGTAAAATTCCGAATATTGGCGTCAATAATTGATAAATAAATAAATGGATACGCGCGGTATTTATTTATTTATTAAATTTTCAATTAAAATATTTTAATAATTCGATTAATCACTGGATTCATTTCAATTGGAATAAAACAAAAAATCACTCAAATTTCATGCAACTTTTCGGCGATTCGTACGTCCAAGAACGTCAAATTTGAACCCTCAATAGACACACATGGGTCTGAGGGGGTGTCCAGCCCATTCAGCGAATGGCGTAAATTTCTGGTTTTTCGTATCGATTATTATCATTAAATAATAATAATAAAAAAGAATTTTTATCCATCACCCAGTGCAGGCTCTCGTTCTAGAGATCGAAAACTACTTTCCTCAATTTTTTCAGATTTTTCTAACGAATCCAAGGGCAGTAAAAATACGCCAGGACATCCCAGACCCATGTGTGTCTACGGAGGTGCCCTAATTGTAATGTGTCTACAGAGTGTTAAGGAATAATTCTGCAAGTCGTTCTTGCAGCCTACGCGATTTTTTTTTCAAGTATGAGAACACGATGCTCCGGAGTCTGAACGGAAAGAGAAGATTTATTCGAATGCTAGAGTTTCCTTATTCGTCTCCATTCGCCGGTCCGTTATCCCCGTTATACGTGACTAACGTGACTTTGGCTCGTTCACTTATCGAAATAATACGTTGAATCTCGATGTAATTACTGCATAGAAAGCCACGATTCCGAAATGCACGCCCCCTTCCTCGTACAGCCCAATTAATTAATTTCTAGAACTACCCCATGAAGCAGGTACGTGCCTCACGTTATGCGGTTATAATAAGAGCACCGCGTCCCGAACTATCACCCGAGAAATGTTAAACTGGGAGAATTCCTGAATGAAAACATCAGCGAATTATAAAAAAAAAAAAACTTTGAAAAATAAAATAATTTGCAAAATAAAAGAAAATACGAAAACTCAAAAAAAAATCATTCTTCTTATTTTTCAACATTTTTCCTACGCGTCGTAAAGCTTCAATAAATTTCAAGCCTAGTCGATGATCGTGCATCAATGAAATGTCAACTTCCTGCGCGTTTGACAGAAATACACAAATTCGTTCAATTATGAAGGATATTAAATAATTAATAATCCTCCGATCGTGACGTGTGATAAGCTAAATGCTGCCTGTGGTCATTTATGAAGCCATTGGCATCTTTATGGGCACGGAAAGCCATAAATACACACGTGGGCCTGCCAAGCAGTCTCGATCAGTCGAAACATTCGGACGCACGTGAAAAAAACAATTTTTTTCCTCTCTACCCTTTTTTGGTTGATCCGCAAAGTCATTTCTGCCGGTAAATTCTTTTTCGACACTCCGCAACGTTCGAAGAGTGTAAATTGAATTTTTTTTCAAATATAAGCCTCACAGGCATGTGAAGAACTTACAATGTTTCCCCGGCTCGGCGTTGACGCTCCGTGGTGAATGAACGAAGGCAAAAAGAGCGATGGACCAAAGTAGAAAAATTCTTCCGGTCCCGAAGTTATCACGAATCCCATGACGAGATCGCGGACTGTGGGGCAAAGAGCCCCACGAGGTAGAAGTCATAATCCTCAAACGAACTGCATAAAATTTCCAACACTCGTTAGCCTCGTCGATGTCCTCATCGTCGTCTCTGCTGTTGTCTCCATTCTCCGGAGTTCCTTGGCTGTCATAACCTCCAAAGTTCAGCAGGCACCTTCGCGTTCACTCGTTAATAAAAAAAGTCTTCGAAAAAGATCGGAACGAGCCGGTAATTTCGAGCTGACACGGTTCGTCGTTTCCTCGGGGAGTTTGTTCGGAAGTCTAACACTCGGACATCCGGAAGTCACTCGTAACGCGGGACGTTAAGCACTTTTCCACTGAATACATAATCATGGGGGTTTGTCACGAAAGTACACCGTCAAAAATACAAAAATTCATTCGAATCGCGCGTACCAAAAAATATAATTTACGACACTATCGTCGAATCAGTCTCATTTATTTTATCCATCGATTTTGCTTACAAAACAGGCGAAGAAATTAAACTTGCGAGCTTTGATCGAAGGTCGTGGTTTATATATTTCAGTCCATGTGTCTGCGTGTGTGTATGTATTACCAACGGAGTTGTTTGATCCTCGCAGCCCCCCCTTTGGCAAGATTCGAATTCGGCGCAATCGTATACGATGGTCTGCTTCACTGTGCGCCCCACTCGTTTATTTTCGTTCTCGTTTCCGGTAGAGAGCAAATTCGCGAGCGCGTGTCTGTGTGTGTGTGTGTGTGATTATCCAACAATGTTTTGCTTCCCGAAGAGTCTCGAGCCGCTATTTGACCAGCGCCAGAACGATTAAATGACCTCGATACTTGTTCGTGAACAAATCCCTCCTCTTTTCCCTTTGCTTCTCTTTTTGCCAGAGCGCGGGGGGTCCACTTTTTTAGGGACAGGTTATCGCGACCACCGCACGAGGCCCGCGTGCGCCCTTATCGATCCGTCGGCCAACCACCCCGAAGTCGACCTACCACGATTACTCCGTGCCGCCGCCGCCGCCGCTTCCATTTTGCTATTTTACCGCCGTGTACCACCCACCATTCCTGACGCCAGACACATGCGCGTAGGGGCTCTTTTCACCCTTACCAATCCCGCCATCCGGAGACTCTTCACTCTCGAGAAAAACTATTTTTCGTATCGCACATTTTCCTCGGTGGTTGTCCCGATGAATATTCGCCTCGAATCTCTTCCTGGCCTACCACATTTCTCTGAGTATCGACCTTCGATTCAATTTCCGTCGCCAAACTTCTCTCGAGAGTTCTACATTCATCCAAAATCGTCCCTACACCTCCAAAGCCTTTCACTTCAAGTGGAACAACCCATACAGCAATATCTATCGATTGCCAAGACACTGAATACCGGGTTTGACATTATGTGACTCTTCAAATCGTCAGAAATACACCCTCTGCTTTATTTCAATGCCAACTCTCGGATCTGTCATTTTCTCCATTTTTATACGCTTGCGCTCACTGCTTCTGCGATCTACTTCGCGGACTAACTCTGCGCGCGCGACTAGCTCCACTCAGCACCACATTTAAGAAGTAATTTCCATCACAAACGGAAACTGACTATATATTTTTAAACAATATTGCAGCGATTAAGCTTCGGGCCCTGATCGAATTTCGGCCACGAGATTTCTAAACTTTCCGTAAAAGTCTATGATCTGCTAAGTAAACGTATAGCTCATTAATATGTACTCGACGTCCTCGATCAAGAGCATCGTGACGTGATCACAAGAGCCATCGACCAATTCCATTGCAAATAATTTTGTTTCGCTGTGCAAACGCTGACGAAATATTTTTCGAGTTTTTTGAACGGAAAACCCGATTTTGATCCATTTTCCTTGGACTTTGCTGCATGCTGGATTCATAAACATTGAAGCAGTTGGAATCGATACGCTGGCGCCACCTGCGGAACACGGTCTATCATATCAATGACGACTCCGCCGGCAAGATCCGCGATAAGCCTTACCATCGGACTTTTCAACTTGAAATTCATTCATTGATGCAAAATCTACAAGTCTCGTATTTATATAACGCGATTCGATCAGACGCTCATTCAATTTTCATATTGAATGTGTCTGAGCCACGATTTCCATTGAATTTTTATTCGGAGCTTATTCAAAATCTCTGTTTTGGGATCTGTGTCTCGTTTTTTCATTGATCACACGGTACTTCATACTTTTTACTTTGTAATAAGAATGAGCGATTAATTAAACGTCGTGATTTGAAAAGCTCGTGTAGATCAAGTTGAGAAACGCCACCATCAGGCTCTGCTCAATGGAGAAGCTTTTCTTTCATTTTTCACACCATTCATTCTCCCATGAAACTAGAAACACGACTTTTTATTCGGCATTAAAAATCTATCGTTTGAAATTTTTTTTTCTCTCCGCAGCTTTTTACATGCCAAACTTAACCGTGCATTTTCGACAGACCGTGATTTCCTTTTTTCTATTTTCTAAAGGACAGCCAACAACGAGTGCTGAATCAAGTTTCAAATTTTTGTAGAAACGTCATCAGTTTTTCTGATTTATCTCGACAACCGTGAGTCCGATCACAAGTCGCTCAGGAACAAGGATGTTGGAGTTTCCATCGTTGGAATGCAACGAAATTCTGTTTTTTTCTTGAGCAGAGCTCCTCATTCTTATGCAATATTTAATCAGGACAATAAAACGATTTTTTTTTAGAATTCAAACACAATATCGCGACGAAAATTGCCATTTTTTTTTTAAATTGAACAAATAATAAAAAGAAGAAGTACTTTTCGTTGGACCACAACGTTGCAAACTTTGCATCAGGAACAAACTTATTGAACAGTTTACAACAATGCATAAGGACGATTTTTTACCAGCCTCGTAGTTACCGAGATATTTCGGGCAAACTCATTTCTCTCTTATACAAAAAAAAATAAAAAATAAATAAATAAAAACAAAAGTCTCATCCGTGAGAATGAGAAAAGAAAATCGCTGCCCACCCAAAGTAATTTTTCGATGATTCGATGTTCTAAAAAGTGAAATGTACGTATTGAGACGAATCCGGACGAAGTTGCGATGCGTCTGCACCGAATCGAGGTGTAAGTTCGTATATATATAAATAAGCATGTGCGATCCGCCACGATAGCTTTATCATCGATATCGCTGCAGTTTTTTCAAATCCTCGACGATAATCTCGCCTTGGATATATATCGATGACAACTCGTCAATTTACGTCACGAATCCATGAATATTCGTGCTTAAAAGTGAACGAAAATTGGTGGCAACAAGACGAAAAATCGCGTAAAAATGTCACCTTTGACACGAAAAAATGTGGGAGAAAAAATGAAAGTCAGCTTGTAGTCTCGAATACCTAGAGTCACACTTAAATCCGTGAATTTGATGTATGTATCCCCTAGACCACAAGCCAACTGATAGAAAATTGTTAAAATAGACGAGGCATTCAACACTCGGTTGACGATCGAGAGTCACTTGAATTGCAATTGATACGGCACGCGCGCGCGGTGCCGTATCAATGTACACGCAAAATGACGTGTGTATAATTTTCAAAGCCACTGTCTCAAAATCGTAACAAGCTGAGTGCAATTTTCGCATTCACGAAACACTTCAAAGGGGCGTATCTAATGGTAAAAACGAAAATTTCAACTTTGAGGATTGAGATTTGGAAATAACATAGAAAAGCATATCGTGCATCGATTACTGGAACTTTTTTTTAATCCACCGTCCAGTTGTCGAGTGAACGATACATAAATGTCACATTTTTTTAATTTTCATACACAGGCTCTTATGGTAGACACACTCCCTTTGCAACTATTTGTATTTTTTCAAATTCGATCTTTCTAACTTTAGCGAACCAAAAAAGAACATAAGAAAATATAATTTTCATAGAAATCGACGTTGTCTTTAAAAATCCTTGTTATCGTTGAAGCTAACCTGGGAATTGAAATTGAAAAAAATTTAATTCAGGGTAATGAGAGCGACATAAACAATCGAAGGTTTGACAACGCTGCATGAACCAACTGGTTGAAAATTAAGTCTAACAAATAATTTCCACACAATTTCGATAATAACGAAACGAAATTTTAATCATTTCTTTGATGATCAAAAAAGCAAAAAAAGTTCAGTTGCTTTTTTGTCTTACAAGTCACACGTGATAAAAATCCCTCCGGTTTTTATCGAAATGTCTTCGCAACCAATTTTCCAATCGTTGGAACTAATTTTTCCATTCAAATCAAATGCGATCCACAGGAAAATTTCGACTCAGATTTCGCAATAACAACGAAGCTCATTTTTCGTAGAAATTATCCTCAAAATCGTGTCAACGTCGTTATGAAAATCATTTCCGAAGAGTACGAACAAGCGAATTAAGAAATAGCATTAGTTCTCAACGAGTAGCATACTTAATAATAATACGAACGTAGAATGGCAGGGTTGAGTCAAGTGATCGAGCAAATAAGTGAGGGCAATGCAATTATGGAGATTGAATTATTTTAATTATGCACTTTCGTTACATAACGTTTCCTGCGGCGAATGCCAACGGAAATGAGAGAGAATTCGCAATCAACAGCAACCTAATAATAGTTACAAATTATAAATAAATACACGTATACAAGGCAAAAGCCTCGATCGTGAGGAAATAATAATTGCGTGTGTTTACGTCGTTTGTCTTTCTCGTGTTGGTAACGGCATTGCCAGTCAGTCTTAAGGTTTCCAACGGCGACGTATCGTCATGAAAATTACGAGAATTCTCAATAAAGAAAAAAAAAGTCAAGATATCGTTGTCGATCGAATCGACGGACCGAGCACATTTGGGTATGTCAAAAGAAAAAAAAAAAAAAAAAAAAAACAGTCCGACGAGTCGCCCATTGAAGGAACGCTCCGGGAATGTGCCCGAAGTTTTAAGATCGAAGTTGTGTTTATTGTTAGTGAAACGGGTCATCGAGTTATCGCATTATGCGCCGACAGCATAGCGGCGAAGGGATTGAGAGGCGAAGAAGTTTAGTCTGTCGTCGTGTGGCTCAGACTTCCATTACATTTCATTCCGCAAAGTGGACGGACGTAAAAGAAAAAAAAAATTTATCAAATGTATTTTTTTCTTGAGAATCGATCTCAACGAATTTTTAACTTAATAATTAAAAAAATCAATTTTGAAAAAAGTTTCGACTCTTCCCTCGATGCAAATAACGTTGACATAGAATTCTTTGCTCCGTTCGAATTGGAACGGTCTGGTGGAAACTCGGTTCAACGAGCTATAAAACAAAATCGATATTTTCTATGCAAATTCCAAGTTACCAAGATTTTGCCAGCGTCAGACTTATCGCGGATTGAGAGCAATTAAGTTACCTGGTTTTCTCGGCTTCCCTTGTCCAAGTAACGTACTCACTAACTTTAAAACATTCAATCTCGAACTCGATATACGTGCTGGGCAATTCAGAACTCGACGAAGAGAGACTCTGAGTCAACGACGTCTCTATTTACACAATTCTCATTATTCACTAATAATAAATCCCCCACGATCATCTTCTAATTTGCTCGACGCGACGCAAAAGAAAATTTTGCAGCTCTGCCAGTCCCACAAAATCAACCAACTCCACGAAAATTTGCCACAAAAAACGAACGAAGAACACTTTTTCTTTTAATTGCTTGTTCAATTTAAAAAACAATGACAATTTTCGTATCGATTTTGTGTTTGAATCCTAAAAAAACATCGTTTTATTGTCCTGATTAAATATTGAATAAGAATCTTGAGCTCTGCTCAAGAAAAAACAGAATTTCGTTGCATTTAATGACGTTTTATGCAAAATTTCCTATCGATAGAATCTCTTTGAATTTGCACCATACAAAGAGAATAGTGATATCTAATAGCTCGCGCAAATTCAAAAGGTTTCACCATGTAGAAGTCGAGATATTTATTTATAAGAATCACAATTTTCAGTAGTTTCTCATAAGAGCGTGTGTCAAAAGTTGCAATTTTCAACATTAAATATTTCAATTTCTAAATGGTGAAGCCTCTTAAAACTTTGCATACACTTTTATGTAATATCGAAGAAGCTTTATTTAGTTTTTTAAAAAAATCGGTCGTAAACTTTTTTTGGAATTTTGTTTATTATATAACAAATACAGATTACCTCGGACAATCGTGGATTCAGAGTATATTGTTCTTTAGTCAATTTGTAACAACTTTTTTTAATGAACTTAGGCTCGCAAAGTATTTTGTATGTAAGAAAAACTGAAAACAAAAATTTAGATTTGACCGTCGCCATAAAACGTCTTTAAACGATGAAAACTTCAACATCGTGACTGAAATGCTTTTCGTATAAATAAAAACTTTTGGAAAGCCTTGAATCAAACTCTAAGCAAACATTCGTGTCAATACGTAAAGACCGAAGAGAGGGAAAGGGAAGGATAGAAAAAAGAAAGAGAGAGTGAGCGAGTGCGGTGTTAAGAGATTAGTCGAACGAGCGGTGCGGTCGTCCACACATGTAGACCGATTGACAGTCGAAGATCGAGAGTGACCGAAGTAACCGCGTCGAAGAAAACAAGAAATTCGCGTCGACCGTTCTCTCGTTCGAGTTCAATATTTACTTGATATTCTTGTCATCGGACGTCAGAAAACTAAAGCCGCGGGAATACGAGACGATTTGGCGAAACAATCGAGAATGACGAAACGAGTTTCGTCTTCATAGCCGTGAACTTTTCATCCACGAGGATGATAGGCAGAAAAAATAAAATAGGAAAATATCAACCACTCCAATATTTCAGGAGTCGAAATTTTCTCTCTCCAAAGCGACAGCCAATTCGAAATAAAAATAAATAAATCAAAAACACGTAAAAATTTTAAATGTAACACAAAATGATTGAGTTTCCTAGAAATCGACAGTCAGCATTATACGTTCGCGTGAAAATTGTTAAGAATTATGATTACTCATAATATTCAGTGTTTGTGGAAAAAGCAGTTTTTATGTGTTGACTTTATTCGTGTAAATCCTGCTTCAGCCAAGTTGTCATCGTGCATGGCTAACCAAGAAGCCGGTTAAGTGTCCGTATAAGCGGTTCTCGTGCTATTATTTCAGTACACGGTGTTCGTACTGAAAAAGTAAAAGGTTCGTATCGTTTCCAATGCGAAATATAATGACGTAGAAGTTCGCAACGTCCGTATGCACTAAAAAATATTTTTATTTATAGATGATTTGTTCAATGTATAAAATCATTCAAATTTTTCAATCCGATACATTTTTCGGGTCGTAAAAACCGATCGTTTTATCGTCGTCATCTTTGACGAAGAAAAAAAAAATTCATTGCATTCCAACGATTCAAACTTCAATGGCATGAAATTTTATAGGGACGAGTGAGAAACTAATGGACAGCAGTCTTCTGCATCCGAATGCACGTCAAAGTGTGACCAGTATCGAAAGCAAACACTTTCGCTGATTTGTCTTCGTATCGTTTTGTACTTTTTATGGTTCGCCATTGAAAAAACTGGTTCGATGGGTCCGGAGAACTGTCACTCGTGCCATAAGCACATTGCGTTTTAAAGAAACGACCAAATATTATTTATGGCATCCAAGTCCAACGCAAAATACTTTTTCTTTTCATTGTTTGTTCAATTTAAAAAACAATGAAAATTTCGTATCGATTTTGTGTTTGAATCCTAAAAAAATATCGTTTCATTGTCCTTGTTAAATATTGAATAAGAATCGTGAGCTCTGCTCAAGAAAAAACAGAATTTCGTTGCATTCCAACGATGCCAACTTCAACATAGTTTTTATTTGCGATTAAACGGATTATGATCCACATAGAAAATCTCCAGGAGATAAAAATAGTCCTATTCATTATTTTCCTCCTATTCATCAACTGCATCGACGATGCAGTTTAATCGGCACGAAAGTATATTTAAAATTGTCAGACAGTCTTGGTTCCGAAAGAGAAGAAAACCGGTTCGTCGTAGTCGCGATCAAATTTTTTTAGGCAATTAAAAAAAGAGAACATTTCGTTGGATCCTATCGGTGTATTTTTATTCCCAAAGTCCCCTAAAGAATCGATCGAAAAATTTCATTCAAGTTGAAACGAAAATTACGAGCTTGCGGAATTTCCAAAAATGTCGAAGAAAATTGTGTTTTTTTCATTGTTGGCTGTAGAAAAACTGTTTTTTTCTGGCGTTAACAATTCATACATTAATCGAACTGTCAGTTGAAAGTGGATATTGTTTTCCAAAGCTTTTTTTTTTCACGTCCACGTCTAACACTCTCAATTTACTTGATTCGTATCCCTTATAATTTGATATAGTTTGATCTTTACCGCAACAGCCCGTCACAATCTTCGATATTTCCTACTTCTGCATATCGTATTGATAGGAAAATGTATAGGGAACTGTCCAACCGCTTCCTCGTGCGAGCTCATACGATATCGAATAACGCGGGAGTGACTTTATTCCGCAGAATGCATTTATACGCTCGATAAGTTTTAATCAGCTGTTTTCGTAAAATTACGATTTTCAATACTTTTTTTTTTTATGAATTAAAACTCGATAATTCGTCGTTTCGACAAATTTTTTTATCCAACGATCATTGCGGGTTTGAACTTTGAGTAGTTCGTGCTTATACACTTAACGATAGGCAAATCTTTCAAGGCCTCGGCCCACTCTTGATCCCTCGGCGTTGGATCAAGAAATTACAGCATGACCAGCCGTCTCTGGGACTTGACCCGAGCCTGATATTATTTTGGGTTATCCTCTCAAAGCCAAAATATAAAAAATTGATCGATTGAAATAATTTTGTTTAGAGTTGTTTTAATTTTTTTTATGACGCTCCGTAAAAATGTAATTATCGTATTTTTTGTTGCGTTTCGGAAATATCAGAAATAAATCGTCAGCATGTTTTACCTGCGCGGGAGAGGAAATCTGTCGAGGAATTCCGAGAGCAGTAACGAGGATGAGTTTGGTTGGTACTTGGGAGACGGTGAGATAATCGAGGACAAAATTTACGAAGAATCGTTTCGAAGCTCGCGGGCTAATGGAGTCGACGAGACCAACTCAAAATCGTTGAAACCGACCATTTCGATTTTTACGTGCAACGATGCCAACGACAAAGAATCTGCTAATTATTCGGTCTCGCCCGCCATTGCGAACGAGAAAAAAGCTGACAAATGCCTCAAGATGAATGACGAGATCGAAATGAATTCGTTCGATAAACGATCCTCGTTAAAAAATCAGGAAATCGATCTAGAAATGATCGAGAACGACGCCTGCACTCGCGACGTTTTCACTTCGTCCATTAAATCGACCGCAGAACCTGACAATTTTCTTGCCTCTGACAAGCCTACGGTCCCTAATGAGTCACGAGGATTTTGCTACACGCCCGAAAGACTAGTCAGAACTCAAGCATACAGAATCCTCACTCCTTCGCCGAGATATTTGTCAATTCCTCGGCACACGGCCAACGGATTGGAGGAAACGAGCAGCCGCAAGTTTCGAGGCCACCGGAGGAAAATCGGCGACCTCATCGATGCTAAACAACTCGGTAAAGTCTCGTTCGCGTCGAGTAATTAAAAAAAAAATTCAATCTCCACGAAATCGAAGATTTTTATGGCTGTTGAATTTTTTTTTGTTTTTGCAAAAAGCAGGTGCATCGCAGCTGGAAGCTCTACTGGACTCCGGTGTCCCGGAGATTCGTTTGCCAGTGGCGAATCGTCGTCGAATCAGTCGGGAGAGTCGAACGTACAAAAAAACTCTCGAGCCGGATTCTCCGATCGAATTTTACGATCCGATCGAAATCGCCAATCGCGAGAGTCCCTCGACGTACCAAACTCCCGATCTCGTCAGCAGCAGATCCAGTTACGAAAAATCGAACGGCAGCTGGGACGGAAGTCTCAAAATCATTCGGAGATCCTCGCAAGATGACACTTCCGGTATCCACAGCAACGACTGGAGCACCGACACACCCAGCGATACACAAACGCCAGTTTGTCTTTGCGATGAACTTGCCTCCGCATCGAGGAGCTTCAACCTCAGCATCGAATCGAAGGTTCGTTTCAATTAAATCGATTTTGTTCATCAAGCAAAATCAGGAAGACCGAAGCGACTCCTGGAATTTTTTGTTCATCATTACATACGCGGATCCCCCTTAAAATATAATTTAATTAATTCGTCAATTCAAATTGAGTATCGAAACTTTAGTCTCCTCAACAAAGTTTCCCCGTTCAATCAATCCACCGGACGACACTGACGTTCGCAAAATTGGGCTCCAACGAAAAATACTTTTTCTTTTCATCGTTTGTTCAATTCGAAAAACAATCACAATTTTCGTATCGATTTTGTGTCTGAATCCTGAAAAAGATCGTTTTATTCTCCTGATAAAAAATTTTGAACGAGAATCGCGAGCTCCGCTCAAGCAAAAACAGAATTTCGTTGCATTCCAACTATGCAAACTTCACCATCGTATTTACCGGAAGTTTAGGACAACAAGAGGAACGAGCGAAATTTCTTTTGTTTTTTGGGATGATTATAAAAAAAAAGGAGTCGAGTAAGACGTTCCGACGTCACTCAATCTATTTGTTAAAGGAACTGATCGCATACCCTGTGATAATCTCATCCTTGTGAATGTTTTTTGTGCAGAACCGAACAGTTGCGATCAACGAGGTCGTTTCGATCCTGGAAGATTTGGAGCGAGACCCAGGTCGAGCCGCGGAGTTGCTCGATGAAGATCGATGTTTCGACGATACTTCCGGTCACGATGCCTTGACGAGGCTGGCCCTCGCGATCGAGCCGGACGATTCTCCGCCAAGGATTGACGTCGATCCCGAAAATCTCGTTGTCGAACTCCGGGGCAAGGTCGAAAGGCTGCAGGAAACAACGAGGAATATTCTCCAAGACATTAACGTGCTGAGACGAGACTTTGAGGTTCGTCGAAGCGTTTGGCTCGTTTTTGAGAAAGTAATTACCAAAAAAAATTCTTTGCGCCTGTAACAGAATAATTTTTGTTATTTTCAGTACAACGAGACGAAAGTCGACGACCTGATTGAAGCAGCAGTCTCTCTGCGTCAAGACACAAACGAGATGCGTTACCTCGACGATCTTCTGAACCTGTTGGACGGCGAACTCGACAGGATATCCCGAAGAAATTGGCCTTTCGTTTTTGGCCACGAAAAGCAATCCGGAGAGAGGAATCTCGTCGTCTAAAAATTTCCCACTTCGTCTCCTACGGAGTTTCGTTCGAAAAATCGTGAATTTTCGTTCCCTGAGTGAAAACTTGTTTTCAATTTGAATTTCACTCGTCGGTGTCAATCCGAACCAAAACAAGCGCGTGGCTGTTTAGTTTTCTGTTCCCAACCTGAACCTCGCAACGTTTATCAAGAAATAATCGTGTGTGTTGTGAATTAATTTTGCGTTTTGCTCGCAAATGAAAACTGAAATAAATATTTTCCACTAAATAAAACAGCGTGCACTTTTGAGTACAAACAAAAATAAAAATTCGATATTTTTAGAAAAAAAATTAAGAAACAAAAAAATTGGAAAAAAAATGGTCCTCACAGGAAATTCTCGTTTAACAGAAAGTCTAAATAATAACCGTCGATTTCCAGGCTTGAGAACGAAACTCTCGGAATTAACGGGAGGCTCGGAATGATCGGACATCAAAGATTTCGTTGGGGCTAGTCAAAAACGTTTATATTCTCAACATATTAATATTAAGTACAGAAAAAATATATCTATATAGGCAGGGGAGACTGAAAAAGTTTCTCCATCGAGATATTCCTTCGAAACTGTTACGAAAAACTTGGCAAAATGAAAAGCAAGGACACAGCGTACAAACGAGAGTGACGTGAGATTATCAAAAACTTATTCTCGTTTTTTAATCTCATTGAAATTATCGCTACTTGATCATTCGTGCTAATTTTCATTTGCAAAGTGTCTCGAGTATCTCGAAACAGTGATCAGGCCTTCGTTCCAATACTCAGAGGGTAGACGAGCCATTTTTCGCACGATTTTCAAGTTTGCATCGTTGGAAAGCAAAGAAATTCTGTTTTTTCTTGACCAGAGCTCATGATTTTTATTCAATGTTTAATCAGGACAATGAAACGATCTTTTTTTTTGGAATTCCAACACAAAATCAATACGAAAGTTTGAATTATTTTTAAAAATGAACAAACAATGAAAAGAAAAAGAATATTTCGTTGGATCCCAACGTTGCGAACTTCAGTGTCATTTTTTTCGTTGGATCTCGATTTTAAAATAAGGCTTCGTATAAATTTTGCGGTTTATCGTGACTGAGTAATTGAGAAATTTCATAATTGGAGCTAATTTTTTAATACAGCAAAAAAAACATTCGATCGATCGAGATTTTCTCCGTCAAATTGATAGCTCGAACCGAGGAGCCCGAATTCTCAATTGAACTTTTTTCAAAAAACATGCAAAAATGATTTTTTTTTTCGTTTTTGTTTTTTACCTGATCGGAAAATAGACTCTGAGAAGAATGCAGTGTCGAGAAATGGTAAATCTGACCTGTTACGATGAAAAAACGAGAAACCATCGGCGGTTTTATGAGAATTCAAGTTTTACCACTCGGGACAGTCGCCGAGAGATCGAGTTGTGTTACACGCATCAAAATAAATACACTTTACACGTATACGCAATATTCGTCTGTACGAGATCGTACGCTCGGTTCTTCTCATCCTCTTTTCCTCGCGGTACAGACTTGAGCGTTTAATTTTAAATTCGCTCTTTGCTCGACGATGCTACCTCCTCCTTTCGCCTTTCTGTGTTTTACGCTTTTCCTTCTTCTCCTCTTTCAGTTGCTTTTGTTTCTCTCTGAAGAAATTCAAAAACCCAGCAAATCAGACTTTGCGATGAAATTATTAGAGTCTAAAAATGGCAAGGAATAAAAAGGCTAAAGTTACCGATCCTCTTTGTCTTTTTCCTTCTTCTTCAGACTATCTTGTTTGGCTTTCTCTCTCTTGCCTCTCTGCTGCTGCACGATCATCGCCGCGTTCATGTTTTTCTCAATCCCGCAATCCGCGCCAGCGACTTCTTCTTCGCCCTCTTCGTCGCTGCCTTCCTCGTCGGCCATCTCGCTGTATTGCGTGAGAATCGCCTCCCGGATCCGTTTCTCCTCATCGGTGTAATTTTTCCGAGCAGTCGTCGGCAGACTCTGAGATTCCAGCATTTTTGCTAATCGCACTTCTACGTCTTCGCTCGGAGCCGAAGCCCCCGCCAGCTCTTCCGAAGGCAACCATTGCAGCCATGCCGCTAATATCTCTGATACGTGGCTCGGGATATTATCATCCTGATAATTACCGCAAGCAAAAAAAACAGGTATATTTGGATGACGCCGAAAAATGAAATTTTGAGGACGATAAGAAACATTTACACTGTTCGTATCAATGATTACGGTGAAAAATTCAGTGTGTGTAATTTTTGGACGAATTCTGACGAGAGAAACGTCTGGAGAAACACGACTCCCTTAATGTACGTGAAAAACGTAAAATGTACGTGTGGAAAAAGGGTTTTTTGGATGCTGTTGAAAAATCGATTTTTGAGGACGAACAGAAAAATTTACACGCTTCGTATCGATGTTTATGGTGAAAAATTCAATGTGTGCTATTTTTGGTTGAATTTTGATAAGAGAAAATCGAATAAACACTCGAAATTGTGACCCCCTTAATGTTAATGTTGTGTCTATTTTTATTTGCGTAAATATAGATTTTTGATTGATTATTAATCAATGTGGATTTCTAGAATTTCTGTTTTTTTCCCGAACACCATTCGGCGTACACCGAGTGCATTCTAACCTCACATTCCAAACGGTCCTCACCGTTATCCCAGCCAGTATGCCTTCAAGGGCTTCGCTCTTCTCAACATCAGTCTCATCGCCTTCCAATATTCCTTTTATGTAAGACCCAAATACACCTTCGTCCGTATTCAACGCTTGTAATTTCTTGGTCAACCAAGAATCGAAAGAATTTATCGCCACCGCCATTACCATACGAATGGCGTATGAGGAGGAGGAGCAGGCGAGAAACTAGAGCGGAAAACGCTCTGTGCCTTGATTTTCCTCGCCAACTTTTGAAACTAAAAGCGAGCAGTGGATTAATCGAATATCAATCGAGGTCAATACGGCAGATTCCACTTTTACGACACACGTTCTCTTGTGTCAACTTTCCCTCAATATCGCCACTCGAGATGTCGCACAGTAGAGGGCGAACATGAGATAGCACACAGAATCGCTAAATTTACGAAAACGTGTCATGGGGCCTCAGCTTCGGGATTGAAAATTTATTTATTCATTTTTTTCCGAAAATGGTGGGTAAAAAATTTTCCAGATACGCAATCGACTAGAACTCTTCACGAGGACACACAGGGAGACTTTCTCCATCACTTAGAATCGCTAGATTTACGAAAACGCGTCATGGAGCCTCAGCTTCGGGATTGAAAATTTATTTATTCATTTTTTTCTGAAAATGGTGGGTAAAAAATTTTCCAAAAACGCAATCGACTAGAACTCTTCACGAGGACACGCAGGAAGATATTCTCCATCACACAGAATCGCTAAATTTACGAAAACGCGTCATGGAGCCTCAGCTTCGGGATTGAAAATTTATTTATTCATTTTTTTCCGAAAATGGTGGGTAAAAAATTTTCCAGATACGCAATCGACTAGAACTCTTCACGAGGACACACAGGGAGACTTTCTCCATCACTTAGAATCGCTAGATTTACGAAAACGCGTCATGGAGCCTCAGCTTCGGGATTGAAAATTTATTTATTCATTTTTTTCTGAAAATGGTGGGTAAAAAATTTTCCAAAAACGCAATCGACTAGAACTCTTCACGAGGACACGCAGGAAGATATTCTCCATCACACAGAATCGCTAAATTTACGAAAACGCGTCATGGAGCCTCAGCTTCGGGATTGAAAATTTATTCATTCATTTTTTTCCGAAAATGGTGGATAAAAATTTTTCCAGAACCGCAATCGACTAGAACTCTTCACGAGGACACACAGGGAGACTTTCTCCATCACTTAGAATCGCTAGATTTACGAAAACGCGTCATGGAGCCTCAGCTTCGGGATTGAAAATTTATTTATTCATTTTTTTCTGAAAATGGTGGGTAAAAAATTTTCCAAAAACGCAATCGACTAGAACTCTTCACGAGGACACGCAGGAAGATATTCTCCATCACACAGAATCGCTAAATTTACGAAAACGCGTCATGGAGCCTCAGCTTCGGGATTGAAAATTTATTTATTCATTTTTTTCCGAAAATGGTGGGTAAAAAATTTTCCAGATACGCAATCGACTAGAACTCTTCACGAGGACACACAGGGAGACTTTCTCCATCACTTAGAATCGCTAGATTTACGAAAACGCGTCATGGAGCCTCAGCTTCGGGATTGAAAATTTATTTATTCATTTTTTTCTGAAAATGGTGGGTAAAAAATTTTCCAAAAACGCAATCGACTAGAACTCTTCACGAGGACACGCAGGAAGATATTCTCCATCACACAGAATCGCTAAATTTACGAAAACGCGTCATGGAGCCTCAGCTTCGGGATTGAAAATTTATTTATTCATTTTTTTCCGAAAATGGTGGGTAAAAAATTTTCCAGATACGCAATCGACTAGAACTCTTCACGAGGACACACAGGGAGACTTTCTCCATCACTTAGAATCGCTAGATTTACGAAAACGCGTCATGGAGCCTCAGCTTCGGGATTGAAAATTTATTTATTCATTTTTTTCTGAAAATGGTGGGTAAAAAATTTTCCAAAAACGCAATCGACTAGAACTCTTCACGAGGACACGCAGGAAGATATTCTCCATCACACAGAATCGCTAAATTTACGAAAACGCGTCATGGAGCCTCAGCTTCGGGATTGAAAATTTATTCATTCATTTTTTTCCGAAAATGGTGGATAAAAATTTTTCCAGAACCGCAATCGACTAGAACTCTTCACGAGGACACACAGGGAGACTTTCTCCATCACTTAGAATTGCTAGATTTACGAAAACGCGTCATGGAGCCTCAGCTTCGGGATTGAAAATTTACTTATTCATTTTTTTCCGAAAATGGTGGGTAAAAAATTTTCCAAAAACGCAATCGACTAGAACTCTTCACAAGGACACGCAGGGAGATATTCTCCATCACACAGAATCGCAAAATTTACGAAAACGCGTCATGGAGCCTCAGCTTCGGGATTGAAAATTTATTTATTCATTTTTTTCTGAAAATGGTGGGTAAAAAATTTTCCAAAAACGCAATCGACTAGAACTCTTCACGAGGACACGCAGGAAGATATTCTCCATCACACAGAATCGCTAAATTTACGAAAACGCGACATGGAGCCTCAGCTTCGGGATTGAAAATTTATTTATTCATTTTTTTCCGATAATGGTGGATAAAAATTTTTCCAGAACCGCAATCGACTAGAACTCTTCACGAGGACACGCAGGGAGACTTTCTCCATCACCCAGAATCGCTAAATTTACGAAGACGCGTCATGGAGCCTCAGCTTCGGGATTGAAAATTTATTTATTCATTTTTTTCTGAAAATGGTGGGTAAAAAATTTTCCAAAAACGCAATCGACTAGAACTCTTCACGAGGACACGCAGGAAGATATTCTCCATCACACAGAATCGCTAAATTTACGAAAACGCGTCATGGAGCCTCAGCTTCGGGATTGAAAATTTATTTATTCATTTTTTTCCGATAATGGTGGATAAAAATTTTTCCAGAACCGCAATCGACTAGAACTCTTCACGAGGACACGCAGGGAGACTTTCTCCATCACCCAGAATCGCTAAATTTACGAAGACGCGTCATGGAGCCTCAGCTTCGGGATTGAAAATTTTTTTATTTATTTTTTTCCGAAAATGGTGAGTGAAAAATTTTCCAGAAACGCAATCGACTAGAACTCTTCACGACGACACGCAGGGAGACTTTCTCAATTATACAACTTGCGGGAAACCCGAACTCGATTGCAGTTATTTTAGAGAATTGATTTTAGTTGTTGAATAAATAAAAATTGTCTGTAAGTTTCGATGCACTGCGCGCTGTACCCCGAGTTCGTGATCTATTGCGCATATCCAGGAGAAGCTAAACTAACCGATCAGCAAATACGTCAAAAACGCCAAATTGTAATTGTGCATCCATTTTTTCCAGTCCACTTCTTGGACACCAAAAAGTCATTAATGGATAGGCGTTTATGGAGTCAAGATCGTGGAAGTAACGTGCAGATGGCTCAGGTAAGTCAAAACCGTCAAATTTGTGATTGTTCATCCATTTTTTTTCAGTAAATTGTCTGGGACATCAAAAAGTCGAAGTCATGGAAGTAACTTGTAGATGGTTTCCTGGATAGGTCGGTCCCTCACAAATTTAATCGATAGCGCCATAGCTAGCAATATAGAAATTTGGATTCTTCAATTACTGATACGACTGATAATTCATGGGGTTCGACAATACCGTGGCTGACCCAGTTCCATTATAAAATTTGTCGGTTGAATATTTTCTCCATTTAAAACGATGACACCTGTCAGAGCTCAAGACGTGTCGATACACTTTTTATTACACACTCGCACACACCTCAATGTGTGCTGTGAATCAACATACAAAATCATCAGATATTATCACGCGAGTTGAAATTTGAATCTAACGGAAAAAAGCCCGATCTCGACACGCAGTGGAACTTGCCTGGTCCGTTCAGATACGTTTCTTTTTAACTCCTCCATATTGGCGGGCTGTTCAAAAAATAGATTTTTGACGAAACAAAATTAATTTCCAATACCCTGGATTTTGTAACATCGGCTGATTAAGATTCTGCCCAAAATGGAACGAAAAAAAATGCTCACCTCGCTCTGAAATCATCTACCAGTGAAGGGGTTACTACTTTGCGTCGAAACGCTTCTACGTCTCTATAAATAATGTACAAATATAAAATGTAATATACAACATGAAAAATTAATTTATAGATCTTTATTGTGATTATATCCAACAAATCTAACATGATCGAACGTAAACCGTAAAATTCATCGAACAAGAACAAATAAATATCATAAATAACATCAATTTCAACAACAACCCACGGAAGCTCCGGGTAACAATTAATTCACCAACACGAACATTTCGTTACATACATTTATTCGGACTCGATTAGACCGAGCAAATGAGTCAAGGATCAGGGAGACTAGAGAACAACTTTGAGGTAAAGTATAGATTAGTATAGCGTCGAATTTTTCTTTCATCGTTTGGAAGGGCGCGAACTGGATGACTTTCGTAGATGTTTCATACGTTTCATAGATGTTGAGGCAGGAAGTAGTGGCCGACAATTGCGTAATACATGACCAATTTTCGCTTTCCTTCCGATTGGATCATCGCAACTCTTTTACCTCTTGAAACACGATATTGGATTGAAGTAACATGGTCGGAACCGCGTACCCTTTGGCCGATGCAAAAAAAAAAAAAAAATTCAAAATAATTCAAATTTGCAATGCAGTCATTTTTTTACGTTCATTCCATCACCAGGATGCACGAAATGTTTCTGCATTACTAAAAATGATCGATTCGGTAATCTTTATTGAGTTTCGATACTTTTTGTGTCATGTTGTTGTTAACAATCGAATCGAAATTCATTGTAAACCCTGACTTTAATTTATTCTTTTATTATTTTTTCATTATTCCATTTTCCGAGCCACACCGTTATGTAAAAATCTCCTCCGTGCATCTACCTACTTAATTTTTATAAAACTGGAGTCTAAGGTAGAAGCAAGATTTCAGGAAACACGTGGCAATTTTTAGAAATTTCTCGTTGCCATCTTGACTGGGATTCGAACCAGGAATCCGTGACCCGTATCCACTATACCAATCGCTCAAGCAAAACCCCGATGGTTTATTTCAATTCCAATTACAGTCTGGAAAAAAAAAACATCGATTCGTTGATTTTGCCATTAAATTTCGCTTACGTTCATTTGGCTTTTTGGTCGACTGCGTATCGGAGATTTACGATGAGCTTCTCTCGATATCCGCTCGAGCGATTCTTCATTTCCGGATGCTTCTTGATCTTTGATGATGCGCTTTAGCTCGGTGACCAACAACGAGTCCCAAAGTAAAGCAGACCTTGGGGCAACCTTAGCCTAAAGCACAAAATCGGAATTCAACGTTTTTCAACTTTATAGTCTCACGATATATCCTCCCGAAAAAATATTCTGGTCATTACGAACCTCATCACTTTCAACAATCTCAGAAACGGCGCCAACTACGCCTGACGGAATGTCGCCATTGTTAATAACGAAACTGTTGACGATTCCGACGATAAGAAACGAAACCGCGAAAAATGCACCTCGACTCGTCATTGTCGGTTCAGAAATCTCAACACCGACGTTTTTTTTGCAAAATTAGTCAAATGCAAAAGTTTAATTTGAATGTGTCCGTTTGACTCCAAAGTTTTTCGAAGACTATAACTCATCTGTGAGAATTTGCCATCTTTTATATATTTCCAGTGTCGTGCTCACGTGTAACGTCTCAGGACTGCCTTATCCTACACATGTTCGCGATGTTTATTTTGTTTTGATTGTTGACTCAGCTGCTAAGAGAAAATTCTGAGGAAACCTCCACTATATCCGCGTTTGAATTATGCCTATAAGCTATATGTAGATTCGGTTTGTTCGACACAGCTTTTGTGCAGGTGTTTCGTTCTGGACACTCTTGCCTAACGAAAAACTTATGGATTTTATGCAGATCGGTAATAACGACGTCATAACCTTAGAAAATAAAGAATAACGATTAAGAAAAGCGATTTTTTCCTCCTACAGATTTCCCAGCGATGATAAAAGTCAATAAAATCTTCATTGTTGACAATGGCAACATAATCAATTCGCATTCTCATGCAAAATTAACCTTATTGCTAATCGATCGCATTGACGCAAACGACGACATTTGAATGCCACACGTGGAAAAAGTCACGAGAAACATTTGAATCGTGTTATTAGCATGTGAGCCAACAACATATTATTCGAAAAGTCTCCGAGATCTGCTGATAAAACTTGATTGATAAGTGAAATAATGAGACGCGGACAACTTTTGTTGACATTGACGTCAAATATCGGAAATTTTGTGAAAAAAATATCCCGTTATAGAATTGTACAACAAATAGGAAATATCCAACGCGTAGAAATGTTCCCTGGTAGGCAGAAAGGAATATCTGTTTTTAGAATTTGGTAAGAAATCGTCAACGATTTCTCATGAAATTTAAATTATTTCTAATGGAGGGAAATGTGATTAAAAAAAAATAATAACACGAGCATTGGGACTTAACGATCGTTACGTTGAGGTATCCCCATTCATTGACCGCTAACGTGCTGATGTATGTACCAGATTCAGAGAGTAAGTGTAATTTCAATTAGCATTGCCTTTTTAACGTTTTGCAAATTTCCACAGGCTCATGCAACGAAGATTGAAAGAATATTTGTTCATCTTCACTCTCATAAACTCTTGGATCTGAAGCCTCTCGTCAACTGCTCATTGAATCGCTGAAAAACATGGCGTGCCTTTTGCTCTTTATTAGGCAACTCGTCCAAACTTGAAAAAAGCGGTAGCTGGAGTGCCAGTGTGTAAAAAAAAAATGTTATAGCGATTTTCGTAAAATTAAATTCAGCGAATTTTTTTTTTTAAGTTTTCATGTTAAGCTGACTGTTGTACCCTTTAGTGCCAACTTGGTGTGCTGCGGGGCGAAGTCCGCAGACAAGGCTAGTTTCGTATAAATACTAGCTTTATATATGGTAGAGATAAATGGAAAGTTTTTTTGCGAAATAGTGATAAATTAAAATCTAGTATTCGATAAAAACAAGAAAAAAAAACTTTACACATTCCCAAAATAAAATGATTCGATAAATCTCATTATTTGATATGTGAATTCAGGTACATGTCTCTATACGTCATTCATGTGTTTTCTGAGCGAATTTCGGGAGCATCCAAGGTAAATCAATCAACGATGCTTTTGTTTAAGTTCAGCCATTGGCAAACCAAGACATTTTTCTGTCCACGTAACTTTTCAACATTTTTCTCAAAATGGTTGTTTTTCTAGTTGCAGTGGTCATACTGTTCAGTATTTTTGGATTAACTTATGCCCGAACCTCGTAAGTATTCTCTACGCACAAAAAAACAACACAACCTTTTTCGGATCCAAGTTTTTCTGGGTTTTTGTGCGGGCTTTCTTTTATGGGGTGAATTTGTAAATACTCTGCTGCACATTTTTTCTACAAAATTTGGTGTTGTTATTTTTTTAATTTTAATTCATTTTACAATTTTTGTTTATTATATTTTTAATTTTTATTTATTTTATTATATAATTAATTCTGTAGGATTCGAGCTAGTCAAGAAGCAACAGGATCGACTATTCGACTTCCGGGATTTATGCATAGAACACCGTTGATTCAACATCCTCAACCCGGCGTCGAAGGTGATGGTGGATTCGCGAGGTCGTCTCAGCAATCTTTGGAACCATCCGAAGATGCTATGGCACAGACAACCTTGGATGAAGTTGATGAGCGATTGGGAGTCGATCGATATCGACTAGAACGAAGTATTCTCGACCAAAAAATCAGAGACGCAAATCAGCTTGGTATAAAAAATAAAAATTCGAGTAATAATTGATTGTTGCGCAGATATAAATTTCCTGAAATTTTGAGGTTGCGCCACTTTCTCGAAAATGAAGATATTGCCAATTAATTTCTACCAGTTTTTCGATTTTAATGAAAAAAACACTTTTTTACGATTCCCATACAAAAATACAAAGAATAGATTTTGTGGCATTTTCGCAATTCGATACATAGAAATAAGCGTAAAAACGAAAACGTAGAAAAAAAATTATTTTTCCTTTTTTGATCGAAAATAAAATATCGAATCGAAATGGAACGAAATATTTCGAAACCGTTTCCTAACATCGATCGTCTCCGATTGTAGGACTTTGTACCGAAGCCCTTTGGCCTCAGGGCATACCGGAAGATTCAGATAAAAATTTGAAAAACACAAATGGAAAACTAAATACAACGGACGCTTCAAAATTAGCGCGTCAAAACATTACCCATACGATATACAATATGATACAATACGAAACCTTCTCGGAGGCAATGGCGGCTCTTAAGCTCCAACAACAAGAAGGCCACGCTGCCCGATTGGCCGAGTCCAGTTCGCAGCAAACAAGCGCAATGGGAAGGTATAATAGTAATTAGATAAAATGAGTAAAAACACGAATTACGAAAACATTTACGACTACTTGTGTCTTCTAAACTTTGCAGCAATGAAAACGACGTTTTGATCGACGAAGACGATAGTTTACCAAATGAAGACGATGCTGCTGAATCAGAGCCGAAGTGATGCGCGTTTCATGTTCGTAATTGAGTAAAAAATTGTATTTTCGAACTCCAGATACGAATAAATTCTGAAATACATTATTACAATAATTATTTATTAGTATTTTTTTTTAAATTTATTGCTTTGTATCAATCGATTAATTATAATTCGAAATTCATTATTGTGAATTGACGCTGAATTTTATAATTTACGTATATCCCTTGAAATTCGCTGGGTTCGCTGGGTCCTTAGCACAGTCCCTCGAACTCCGTAGCGGAGGATGTTGAAGTTCAGTCTGGCGGTGGCCGGCAAAAGGAGAAAGCATTCTAAGCGTTGGCCGGACAATTTAACGCCGCGCTTTATCGTTAGTCGATGTCGAAGAAATTACGTGAACGCAGTGTCCACTGAGACAAACAGCGATCTCTGTTTAATCCCAAAGGAGTAAAAAAACGTTCCTAAAAATCATTCGATCGACTCGTTGGATTAAAACTCGAATATAAAAGTAAAATAATAGTTACTATTGAATAACGATATCAAGTGAATAAAAATGAATTACTTTTTTCACAGTTCGAAATAACACGTAATCCATGCTATCGGTTTAATTTCTTTATGGTCAAATAACTCCAAATTTTATTAATGAAGCAAAAATCCGATTAAAAAAATTATCAAGTCAAATCACAGGGAAATAATTTCATTCCCTCTCCGTGCATGGACTTTCCGCGAACCTTTTCGCTACCCCAACCAATAAATTTTACTTTCCATTTTTTTACGTTCGTTGCATTTTTCGTTTCTCAACCGCGCGTCTTTTTTTCAATGTAAATGGAACGAGCATTAAATGCAAATTTTTTTGCAAACGCTTTTGGATTCAGGAGTGTTCATATGTGAATAAACACGAAAGTTATCCGTGCAAATTTTTATATATTGGAAATAAAGATTATGGTGTGCGTCGCGATGACAATAATGTATTTTGAAAATGAATATACACTGAAAACGAATGAAACCGATCGCGTGAAATTGATATTGAAAATATTAAATTATTGTCATTATCGCGTTGTTTGCAAATTCATTAAATTGCCAAAACAGGGGAGAAGGGGTTTCAAAAGTTCGTTCTTCAACCGAAGTGACTGGATATAATGGATCGTTCAGGAGTTGACGGCGACGTGCGAAAAAGTACGTAAACAATGAGTCTGATCGCCTTACTTTTTCGTGGACAAAATTCCCCGACAATTTAACTCACAAAACATCGCAACCCTCGTCTTCATCGCGACACGCGGTTCCTCGATCTATCGTCGTTAAATTCCAAACTTTATCGACATGAGGATTTTCCAAAAATTCCAAAACGTCCCACATTGCTGTGGAAGAAAAAAAATTCATAATCATTCAAAAGACTCAACGAAAAGTGTTGCATGAAATTATCGCGAACAAAAAAAAAACTTTGAAAATTCGTCAAAAGTCGAAAAAACGAAATGAATGGAAAACTTGAAGGTTTGCGTCTCGAAGAAATTTGAATGCAAGCCCAATAAGGACGTCACGCCAGAAAATAAACAGGTCAATCTCTCTCTCTCGCTTCCTTTCGTCGCGAGATGAAAATGGAGAGGAGCTTCCGTCCAAAATGCATTACGACTCTATATAACAATGGCCGATCGATCACTCTATTTACACCTCGCTTGACAAGACCAACCCATTCGGACCAAAGTGGAATTAAACTAATTAAGATTCCAACCATAAATACCCAGGGGTGTGTCCCCTTAACGCTTTTGACTCGTTTGTCATCCTCGCAAATATTTCTTATCAATTATTTTTATAGTAATAGCGAAAATCATGAATACGTCGTTGAAAATGACTGTCAATTTGGTCTCGTTGGATAATTAGGGAAACTGCGGCTTCGTGTCACATTCGAGATTCGTAAGGAAGAGATTCAAAGCCTGTCCGTTGCTCTTTTACCAATTTTGTCTTTCATCCAACGTTAGATGCTGCACCTATTACGACATTGATTACTTGCAAATTTCTTCATTAAAATCCCATCTCAGCTGCACTCTGGCTCCACATCTGAGAGTACATAACAAGTAAATTCCAATGCATAGCAATATATTTACTTCATTTACATAAAGACCTGTCTTGGTGGAAATAAAGTCACTAGGACTCGCTGTCCGCGATACAAAGAGGATCAATGCAATTGAACGCTTTCTTTTCTCTCGATTAAAAACTTTAATCAAGTCGATCGTCGAACGAGTTGATTAGTGAATAGATTCGAAAATTCTATCACGTTAATTTTCAATTACGCGACAGGCAGTCGATGCATTTAACTAAATGAAGAAAATAAAAGTTTGAAAATGTTTTCTTCTTTTTTTATCGGTGTCGAGGACTTTGGGAAAAAACATTTTTGGTTTTCCATAAAGCGGAAAATATGGAGCTCCGTAAATTGAAGCTAGAAATTCGGTTATTGGGAATCAGACTCGAGTGATTTTTTTTCAAGGAGTTTGTGTCAGGGGTGAGTTCTAATTATCATTCGTCTTAACTACTTCGTTATAATGAACGAAGTTATAAAGGTTGATTTCTTCAGAAAACTAGTCTCTACGAGTAAGTCATTATTTACGTTGGGTTTTCATGCAATTGAGGACACAATTTGCGGTTCAATAGTAAGGGAATTTCTTGGAAGACGACTTGAGTGCATTGACGAGCTCGATAATTGAACCAATCACCTCCAAGCTCATCAGTGTCCCGAGCAATCCTTTCTTCCCAAGGACGTTTATTTATTTTTAGTTTTTCTTCCCTAGTTTCCATTGCTCCGAATAGAAACTCGAATGCTGTTAGCACGCCACTGCTCCGTAATGATCCAACCGATATCGTTCGGTCCACGTTATATCGTTCCATTTAAAACGCATCCTTGCAGACATTCCACTAGCTGCAAATATTTTCACAACAGAAATTTCCTCTTTTCCTTTTCCGAATGGTTTACCTTTGCTTTTATTTTTCCTTTGCGCTTTCGTCAGCTCCTCTTGCGATCGATTAACTTTTTGAATTTTTGGAAAATAAAGGTTTTTATGCTTTTTCTTTTTGACACTTTGTAGTTTCGTGAGTTGCTGTTTCTTCCTTCGAGATTCTCCACGTCGCTCGTTGGCATCGACCCATGAGTCAGGCCACCAACCCGCATGAGAACAGACGTGAAAAACATGTTTATTTCAACCACATTACGTTTCTTCTCGTAGAGACTCCCCAGGATGTGGAAGCTATGCATTTATCCACATTACAGATTTTTTACAGTTTCCCCACGCCCTTTTATACTTTCGAGAGTCGTAAAGAGTGGCAGCTTTACCTCCGATGCCCCATTGTCATCAGGCCAAATTCCTAGGTAACTCGACATTGTCGTCCCAGCATCCGATACGATCGAGTTACAAATCAGTCAAGTTTTCCGCTATACGACTGTGCTGGATTGGGGACAAATAAATAGAAACATTTCGACGATGTTGGGATAATTCAATTTCATTAAAAATTCGATTTTTATTATTTTTTTTTCTGGTAGAAAAATCCATAAATTGTTGAATTTTGAAAAATTCTTTCGGAAAAGTCGGGGATTGCTTGATTGGAGAATTCTGCAAAGAAACGTCCTTATCAATTTTTCTCCCCGCGACGCACCCTCGCTGCCAGATCGAATATTTAACGCACGAGGTTCCCCCACCCCGCGCTGCTTCTCGCCTCCCACGCGATTGGTTGGCACTATTAATTTATTATCTCGTGAACGACGCCTCGGTGAAAAAAAATTCCCAGGAGTACTTTGTTGACAATCTTGCCATCTACTCATTCTGTGAATCTCAAGCATTATTTTTTCATATATATTCTTGCTGAAGCGTCCCGAATCAATTGAATACTGCGTGCAAAATTTTATTAATATTTGCTTGAAAGTCTCTCTCGGAATTCTCGCTCCCTTTTCAATCGTCACCAGTTCGAAGCTGAAAGCCTGCGAATTCCAAGTTCTTTTCACTCTACACTTCCTTCTGAGGAGCTCGCGCTTATTGGGTAAAGATGCGAAGAAAAATCCATCCTTGGGCATATGAATCACAGGTATTCGCGCGAATGTCTTGCTTGACTTATTGACGTTTCTTTCCTAAATCAATTCCGTACAATCGACGAGGAGCTCGAACGTTTGAAGCGAAACTTACAGAACCAAGTGCTAACGTTCGTACTATCGTACCTTCAATTGTCTTAACCGAATTCTCGATCCTTTGAAGAGACGAAAAATCTTGTTCAAAAGATTCTCAGAACTTGTCTCGTCGGATCCTTTTTGTTTCTTTTTTCTTCTTTTCATTTCGATCTTCTGACAGAGACAGAACAAAAACACAAGTCTCGAGGTGAACCTTTTTTTTCATTTTCATTGAACAAATAGTTTGAGCACCTCTCAGCCGACCACTTATTTATCCTGCTCTCCCATAAGGCAGTGAATGATAAGTACTCTGTCACTTCTCGAGCATGTCTCTCAGAGCTTGCCCAAGCTCAAGGAAAAAATGTACCGCTGACTCCTGAACGCAGCGTCATGACAAAAAAAAACGAAAAGTCTCAATTTATCTTTTTTCCCCCACTGCAAAAAGATCTTTGCTGTTTTTCTTTCTGTTCTTTTGGCTCCTGCTCGTAAGTGTTTAGAGATATCTGAAAAATCATTCAGTCTCAGCGTTTTTTGAGTGATCGTTTTTTCTTTGTTTTTTCGTTATTTTTTTAAATTTTCTTCAATCTTTTCACTGTCGGTTTTAATCTCGAACAACTGTTGGGGCTTTGAAAAAATGAAGGCAACGGTTAAATTAGAAAAAGTAAGGTAGAAAGATTTTCTTTGATTTCGTAAACTGACAAACGTTTGAGAAAATGACTTTAAGAGGCTCGCTGCACCTTGTACTTAAAAATAGACTCGAATTTCCATGAGAATGTCCGCCCCTTGGAGAGTTTCCTTGCTGTATATACGACGAGCAGACGAGAGAGTGTTCCTGACGTGTGTTTATTGGAGTTGTCACCATTATAACTAGACTCTTTCTTAAGGTCCGTATGCTCGCGAAGAAAACAATGAAAAAAATGTTTGTCGAGAGCGGGGAATGGGAAATTGGCGAGAAACTCCGAACCGGTGGGTGAATGCGCAACCATCGGGTTGGAGAGGGCAAAAGCTCATTTTCCTTGTACAGAGATATATGCAGTTATATACGATTTACAGAATCCACTGCAGCCTCTCCTTCACCTTAAAATTATATCGTTTACACTGAATGAAATCTTCCCCTGCACCTTATCGCCTCGGCCAGAATGTAAAGTGAAAAACATGTACCTCGAATTTGTACCACCCCAACCCTTTCCTCTCTACCAAGGCTCCATGCCTTGACTACAAATGTCTCCACTGTTGCATTAAGGATCCTTCGCACTTACATTCTCAGCCAAGAATTTTCTCTTCACTCTGTGTTTTCGTACTCCTATCGTTTCAACCACAATCTCGAACGAAGTCCACCCTATTTACAAGCATTTCAACATTGATTTCTAGTCATAATAACGTTAAGGTTATTCAGACACTTTTTCGAGGAGTTTTCCTCTCACCAACAATGGGAAATGCCAGTCTCTCGATACACGACACTTTTGAGTCAATTTTCCTTGTGTCCCAAAACCTTGAAGATATTTTGCTTCCCAAATTTTTTCAGAGCTGCATTAAAAATTGCCCTTTGAGTTTTTGTCCCGGATTTTCAATGTCATTGAGCCTTGTATTTTAATAAATATTGCGCTTAGAAAATTACGAGGACAGAGAGTCTCGAGATTAAACGAAAATTTTAAAAGTTACAAAATGTTTCCAATTTTTTTTCATTCGGAAATCGATATAAAAAATCTTTCGATTAATTGATAAACTTTTTCTTTTTACTCTAGTAACACATTTGGATCTTGAGCTTCGTGATGATAATTATAGTAATTATTACTATTTTATCCATAATCGTGTTTTATAAATTAGAGAAATTTTGGCTCGGTCTGTACGCGCACAAGATCGATCATAGTTTCTCACTCTCTATCTTTGATACTCGTACTCCTGCGGAGAATACAAATCTGGGCTGGCCAATGATAATTTATTTCACACTCACTCATTAAGTTACGAGCACTTGATTTTCTCTTCTTCTTTATTTTTTAACCTAGAAACCAACGATTCATTTTTTTTTCATACCCAACAGGCGGAATGACGGCTTTGAATTTTCTTCGTTGGTGACAGTGACTCTTGATGAATTGATAAAATGTTTTCTCAAACTTCTACATACGCTAGAACTAATTATAGTTCGTTCACATCGCGCTATCGAGAAACTTCTTCATTAACAGTAAGATGTGTGAATTTTTCGGAAAACCTCACCGACCAGTGTCCTTCGAAATTGCAAATATGCTCTGTCTAGTTTAATCTTTTAGAATTTCCCAATGAACTGGAACTCGTACTTAGGAAATTAACGAACAAGAGCAATGCAAAGAAATCATGATGTTGAGGTTTTAATTTTTCGTCAATAGCATTAGAGTTGAGATGCCAACTTGACGAATCTATATTTTTCATAATTCTTTTTGTTTTTCTTATAATTGTTTTTTTAAAAAGACTGTGACTCTATTTTTTTTTTTTTGATTACCCTCAAATTTTAAGGTGTGGGGAAAGAAATCTGTGTTCGCTCTTTTGCTGATTTAAGCGAGTAAATCTGATGCGCCACTGGTAGTTGGAAAATTTACGAGAGAAAGATCCTTTACTATGAGACAAAGAAAATTGGGGAAAAGCTCCGGAGGCACTAGGAGCGAAGATGGAGAAAAGCGTAATGTTGAGCTCAAAGCTGAGTCGAGTCGACGGCCGATGTCTATGTCGGTGGAGTGAGGGGAGGGATGAAGCTGGCGACGGCTGGATAGCTTGTGAGCTTGCAAGCTCAGTCGGGGGCCAAACTCCGCGAGCGATACGTCGCCTCGTGTTTGAGTCTCGAAAACGTGCAGCCGAGTATTTCCACTTTCATGGACATGTGCTCCTTTCGATAGCAGAGAAAAAAAGAGTTTAACGGATCATTGCAGAGGGAAAAACAATTTTTAGTGAAGTTAATTAATTTATTTGTATTATTAATAATTTTACGATCATTCTGAAAAGTGAATAAATGAATAAGTTTTTTTTTCATCATTTTGACGAATTGTTTTTTTCAATCAACTAAAGTGACAACTATTTCGAGTTTTTTCAGCAACAGATTTTATGAAAAGTGAGTGAAACTTTGGCCTTGATCAACCAGAATCTTGTGGCTTTTGGAATCAAATAAAAAATAAAGATTAAATAAAAGAGGAAAAAATCTTCGTGGAATGTTCGTTAACGGTTTTTACCTCGGGACTCACCTCGAGTTACGGAGGACAAATTTATCGGTGGGGACGAAGCACTAGTAACGGGGTCGGAAAAGAGGGAAGGGTAGAGAGAGCTGATCCATGGAGGTGATAAAAATATACCCGAAAAATCTCGGCACCGAGCCAAACTCGCCTCGGGCCACGTATGAATATCGTTACCGATCGTTTGATAAGATTATTCCGGAATGCTAATACGAACAGTCGGTAATGTCATTGTAACTGATTCGACAATTTTTTTATTCATTTTGTTTACACTAGACTCTCGAAACAAACGTACAATGTAACGGATAACGAAACACCGGCTCGGGAATTATCCCGAGAACCATGAGAACGACCGATCTTCGCGGATCAGTTGCTGACGGACGTTTCAATTCTTCATTTTTTTCTTCGACATTTTCCCACTTTCCATATAGACGTCCTTGGAAAAAAAACTTCCAAACAAACCTTCGGAGTCTTTTCAGCTCACAATTTTGACGATTCTCTTGCCGTCCGCGGCCCACCGCTTTAATAAATCATTTTTCATAACGCCGGCGTCGACTCGTCGACTCGAATTATCGTTTCGCTTGAAAGTTTCAGGACGTCGAGCCTTTTTTTTTTGGTTTTTATCGTTTTTTTACGCCAATTTTTTTTTTCGCTTCCAAAGTATAAGTTTCACGGTAGAAATTGCAGTTTCGAAAAAATGCCTCGTCGGACTCTACGTGCGTAGATCCGCCACGATTTCATCCTAGTGCTCGAAATAATTGATTATCGAAAAATTACACAATGCACTCCGCTTTCTAATTGATTTATGCAGCGGAAGAATGAGCAAAAAAAATATTTCCCAACCATGTGGATAATCCTCGAGGCCTTCCATGCCGTACACAAAAAAATGATATTTTTAACAATTAACAATTCTTTGCCTTTCCGTATCAATTTTTGAAAGCATGGAAACCAAAATTTACTATGTGCGTGTTTCACATTGGAGGTCAACACTTGTGAAAAATGGCATTTGACAGTTACCGTCCGACGGCCATCTAAAAAAAGCAAAAAATCCTCGTGTCACCCACAGTTAGTCACAATTCATTTTTTCACTAACTCGCGCAATCTTTTTTGCTCGAACGGACGAATGTTTTGACCGACAAGTTGAACATCGGCGCGACTCTACTCTCGTAATTATAAAGATTTCCAATAATGGCATAAAAAGCACGAAACGGAATTAAAAAAAAAAAGAAACCATTTTTACCAACAAATTTCATCGCTATTTTTTTTTCTTCGCATCTGGAAAAACGTGGAGTCTCAGTATTGACGTTGATGTTCGTGAAGATGACTAACGAATAGATTTTCTGTATTTCACATTGTCTGACCGTCACTCACTCTTTTCACTTGTTTCCTGCTCTTCATTATTTCTCGTGTATCGTTATCGAATTCTTCCAAAAAATAATATTTGAAATCTCGACGTAATGTGGAAAATTATCGAGTCACGAAAAATGTTGAAGTCCCAGTCTGGAAATGAAGGAATTTTTTTGATAAACTCATTCGTACGTTCGTATAAATGCGTACGAATGCAAATATTGACGTCGGAATGCTCAAACGTGCACGTGGCTCGCTCTAATTATACGCATTCCGGAATAACTTTATTCCATGCTCGCGTGCTTTTTACAGTATATTCTTTGCATTCGTAAATCAGCTGTTCCATTGAGACTATTGTTTTTGTTGACTAAATAGCTTTGTGGCAGGTACCGAGTTTACACGAATAACTTGATAGTCAAAAAGTTTCTCCCTGTTCCTGAATATTACGTACAAATGCGATGCTTGACTGGGCGGGTTATTCGAAGTCCTGGAGTGGAAATATTTGTTGTGGATCGTTCGCGTGTACAATTCGAGCAAAAAGTTTGATTCATTTGAAATTGTAATTAACGCTTAACCGCAATGAGAGCAATTTCGTGATCGAGGAGCGACATTTCGTAAAAACTAAATTGTTTCGTTACAATTCATTCGAGTTATGTTTTCGTATTTTTCTTATTTTTTCACCCCGTGAAAAATTTCACTCTTTCCGTGCGATTATGATTAAATACCAAACCCAATGGCAATGATTATTCGATCACAATGAAGATGTAATTTCCGGATGAAATGGCGAATATACACCGTAAAGCTTCGACTTCCCAGAGACGATGGATTATCGATTTTCGATTTATCTAGTTTTAACACTTTTCTGAGGACTCGAGAAAGGGTTGTGGCTGCTAGGACGAAAACGGAAAGGCGATTGCCCGTTATAAAAGTGTTTCGCTACATCGATTTATCCCGCGCCTTTTAATGTTTTTTTCTTCCTTTTCTTCCCCTTATCGTTTTTTTTTTTTTTTTTATATAAACTGTTTCCACCATAGCACACTTTGGACAAAGATAATATTTCACCTGGGATTAGGATTGAAGTATAGCTTCCGTTTCACTGCTGCGCTGCTCATTTCGATATCGAAATATGAAGAAAAAAACTTTTTGGACAACGAATCGTCTTTGTATGAGCTGAGATATTTTCGCAGATGCACTTTAGGACGAATTTTTTTTTTGCAATCCAGAATCCGATCGTTGACGATCCTCGAATTCCAATCATTCAACATTTTTCACGGTTTCGTTACTCTACGAAGATTTTTTTTGCAAACAATCATTTCAAAAATGGTTGTGCACATTTTCGGTAATTTTTTAATTCACATTTTTAAACAGAAAAGTGCAACATCGCGGGGAAATTTGATCCTGACGATTTGGGGATTTTTGGCAAAACTTTACGAAACTAATAAAAAACGTCAAATTAATAAATAGCAAGTGTAACGATAAGAACTGTGTCGTAAAGTACAACGTACGCGCGATTTTCGAAGCCACAAATATAACACTCGTTTTTTTTTTGTTGAATGTAAAGAAGCCTCGAGCGTACGTTTCCGAAACGATAAAAAAAAAAGGATTTTTCATACTTTGGACCTGTCGCTTAAACGCCCGAGGCACCAATAAAGTGAGGAATAAATTTGTAAAAAAACGCGTGGAAAAGCTTACGGTGGAGATCGAAAAACGTTCGTTGACCAAAATCCTTCGTTGATCAAAAGCTTATTTCCTTTTATTAAGCGTCGCTTTTTTCACACACGACAAATTTTCTCGAAACTCGCGACCAAGTTGACTTTATTTCCAAAACTCATTTCTTGCTTACCAAGTTTTTTAAACAAATAATACGAACAGAATAATAAACAATCTAGACACCAAGAATTATGAGTGAAATAATTTAAAAAGCACTGTAAAAAATACGAAACAACAATAAATAAAAAAAAAAGGTCAACATCGTAATTGAGTGAAAGCCGCGAAATAATATTGTTAACCGTTAATGAATGTGTTTGCCCAAGGCAATCGTGATAGTGATAGTGAAATCAAGAAACGGTGAAGGTGCTCGATTTAAATACATAAATGTGCGAAAGGAGTCCAGAATGGTGGCACGGCTCCCGCAACAAGTTTTCCTTCTACTCGTACTCGGTGAGTACATACCCATAGTATATATTTAAATTTGCATGATCATGTACCCGCGCGTTCGCTCATGGTGAAGTTCAATGTACACGTCGAGGACTAAAAACTCAACATGATTATTGAGTATGGATGAAAAAAAGAACATAAAGCGAAGGACAAGGACAGAGAATTTATTGGAATTTTCTCCGTCTACTCAGAAATTCCATCCATTCAACTGAGCCATTGAAAATGAAGACAATTTGACGAACTTTTTTACAACTTTGCAATGTAAAAAAAATTAGGACAATGATTCCAAGCTTGAGATGATTATTGATTGCAGGGAGGAAATAAGGATAAAAGATGCCAGAGAATTTGAAGGAATTTTTGTTGCACTGAGAATTCAATTTATTTCGATAAACTCGATTTTCTAAAACTCGTTCAAAATTATCAGCAAACTCTTAGCTTAATTGAATAAATTTCATTAAATGATGGTCATTGAAAATACTGAGCCATGAAGAAACCAGTGGCACACCGAATGAGTTGTCACGAGTGCTAGAGAGATAATCGAAAATTTAAGAAGCTAAATTTTCCCATATTGTTAGATTAATCCAAGAAAGGAAAAGTCTGAGCCCATGCAAGAAGATTAGGAAAACGTGCTGAGACTTTTTTTTAGGGGAGTGGCTAATCGACGCATTGGGTAAATAAAATGCAATGGAGTTGGGTCGTGTTGACAATTAATTTCTGCTCGAAATTTCTCCAACGATTAAATAAATTGGAGTAAATTTTAAAAATGAGAAAAAACAGCAGAACGAACTCGCAGCAATGACAGAAAACTCATTGTCTCGTGGTTTTGAAAATTCATGGTTTTTGTCAAGTTGAATATTTATAAACGATCTCACAGTATTAATTATTGCCGCGAACAGCTTAAGCTCATTAAAACAACACACGCATATAATCCTTGAGAATTAACTAACACCCGCGTAGGAAACTTGGTCTATTGTTTTGGGGCTTTCCAAGTTCTCCAAGTATTCGTATATCGATGCTTGGTGAATTAATGTATTCGAAATAGTTGTCCTTTTGTTCGTGGTGCTTTGCGGAAGTTACGAATTAAAATCTGTCTACTGTATCCGCTAAGATGCTGTTCAAGAAATTCTGGATATTAGGTATGCTAGTAGGCATTACAACAAACTGCAGTCTCTCGGTTTCCTTTGCTTAAATTAACGAGCTCTCGATTGAAGTTGTTGTCGCAGGAGTGAATTTATGAAATCTTTTCCTCGGATTAATGCAGCTTGGGAAAATGGTCATAAAAAAAAAGTTATTTACTCTCCCACATCGTAAAACGGGGGAAAATAATTTTGTTCACATTGATCAGTAAAAATGTCTGTTTAATTCGAAAAAAAGAACGTTCATGTTTCTGTAAATAATTGTTGTTCCAATCGTTTTTTAATTGCTTTTCGTATCATTTTTCAAATATTATTGCTTGCTCAGATTTTTAGAACTTTTTAAGTGTTTGGCTTTGACATAAAAAAAATATAGCGATCACTAACTAGTCCCAGCAGAAGACGGACGTTTGAGAATTGTGTTTGACTCCTTCTATAAATAGGCGGGTAGCCAAATTATGTGGGCCACTCGAAGGAGGGATTGACCTCCATTCTCCTTAATTTCCTTTCGCCAGTATAGTCACTGCATTATTACTCCACCATTCGTAACGACATTTCAATGACAATTAGCAGGAAATCTTTATTGTGATTTATCTGAATTACTTTTTATGAATAATTGGAAAAAAATATTTTTTTTCGTCTTTTAGGATCTTGACGGTTATTACGTGCTCTTCCAATCGCGCTGACCCTATTTCCCTCTGAAGCAACTCATTTCCATGCAGCAAGGAAGCTAAACATTCGAATCGCAGCAAACGATCAAAACCGTTTTGGACCTTAATCGATTGACGAAATGACATTACGTTTCCAATTACTTGATATCAACAGGTTTTCGAACGACGTTGAATTGAAGTGTCAAAAAAAATGAAATTTCGCATTTCGATACGAGACACGACTCGTTTTTCTCGTTCCAACTTTTTTTCATTCTCGGATTAATAAACAGTACAATTAAAAATGATGATTACTCGCGTGTAATTTATATATTTATCGTTGCGTGCATCGGAGCTTTCGCTCACCAAGGGACCGTGATCTCCACCCATTTCCCTTAGCCTTATATATTCTCCATAATTATAGACCCGTAAAAGCTTCACCCTCGAGCCTGAGTCATCATTTGTCGATCTTCTCCGCCACCCTCTATTCACTACACACTATATTAAATGTATGCTCACTTGTTCGCTTCGGGGCTTTCGTTTCCCATGGTACTGCCAATTGAGTACGTAGTTTAAACATCCAATTCTCTTCCGATGTCATACATTTTTTTTCTATGAATATTTTATCAGCTTTAATTATTAAATTGTTCCATTTTTATAAATTTTTATTCATTCCTCGTATACTCAGCGGGCTCATTGGGTTGGCCATTGATACTGATTACCTCGGACGTGATGTTGGCTTTCTTATCCCTTCGATCGGACCTTGTAAATATTTACAATTGTTTTATTTACTTGTTAATGAAATTTTCGTATATCAAGATTTATCCATTCGCTATGTTTTTTTTTTTTTTTTATTGATTTGAAATAATATCATGATAATAATAATATTTATTGGGGAAAGGAAAAGTGAAGAATTTTCGGTGCATTCCAATCGCAATTTAATTCGAGAAGCATTGGGGCTAAAAAAGGCTCGGGTATCAGGTTATATTACGCCGCAGACGAGCCTCGCATGTGTGGGAAATGATCTCGGGAGAATGCCCGATGAAGTTCGGCCCGCAATGTGCACTATTCGCTGCGAGGAACTCAAACCTCCAACTCGGAATTCAATGGCTCTCGCAGGGTCACGTTTTCTTTCGAGTTTATTTTTTTTTCTTTCTCAATTGTCCGCCATTTTGAAATGTCACATTCGATTCTTGCAATAACTTTCAAAAGTTTACGACGTCCTGATTTTTTCTAATCGTTTGTTTATCGAGCTCGACATTCTTTTCATCAGCAATGCAAAATGTGTTAAAAAATCTTTACTGATTTTTTCAAGGGAACGATGATTCACTCAATTCCACAGATTTGTGAGAGTTTCCGAATTTTTATTTGATTCTTCAAAAGAATATTTTATCTTTGCTTCATTCAAGGCTGTCTTCCGGTTCAGAGACCGAATTAAAATATTATTTTGAGATTTTTCTTTTCCTGTAGATTTTCAAGCAATTCTGACATTTTTGTTTAATTCCCTGTTATTACATATTTTCAATAATTCTATAAGAAACCATGAAAATTGATTAATTAGTTATTTTCTTGGTATCCTCCTTAATGTCGTCAAATTTTGCAAGTATTTTCTGGAATATTTTGGTGCTCCCAAAGTTTCTTCGTACTTCCCTACTTTGATGTAACGACACAGCATCCTTAAGGATTAAAATCAGACGTTTGGGAACATTTTGTTTCTTGGATTCAGAAAGGCGTAACTTCTACTCGTTTACTTCGGGTCTCCTTGATAATAAAGGCTATTTCTTTATTCCACGTCTTCGAGTTAATTATTCATGAAATTTAGCTTACAAGATACTTTGTTGATGGACCAACTTTAAGGTCGAAGTATCCAAGTTTCTTGTCGATAGTTTGCTGTACGCTTTGAGCTCGTTTTACAGCAAAATGTAACGATCGTTCCGAAAGAAATTCCTCGGATATTGACGATCTTAATTTTTCTCAATACATTGTTCGAACACGTTTTCATCGACATCGTGAGACGAACAAAGAACCTCAATTGACCTTTTCCTCTAAAAAAAAAACGAACGAAATAAACGAACTTGCAAACATTTGCGGAAAATCCGATACCGGAGATACGCTGACAGTTTAGAGACACGAAATTCTTTTATTTTCAAGCTCAAGGGCTTTTTAGAAAAGGAAAAAGAATGCTCGGGAAATGCGGACCTTCAATGCGGTGAGCAAATGTGACGAAAACATGTACACACTCCCTGCTGTGATCCATTGGGAACACGGCTTTACACTCTTTACAAAGGTTTTGCCTTGCACATTCATTCCCAGCCAAATATTTCATTGAATCAGAATTTCGGTGGGTCATGAACTCTTGACAAACATGCAACAAATTCTCGGATGTTTTACGAGTTTTAACTTTTTTTTTCAGCGAATTTAAAAAAAAAAAATGTAGACGACGAATATTTAAAACAATTATTTCAGTCGTGAGACACAATTTTTTCGTTTTTTTCGAGATTCATTAGTCTTTAGAGCTATTTTCTTCTTTTAATTATTATTTTTAATTTTTTCACATGGCGAGAAAAAATGATAACATCAATTTCTGAAATATTTTCTGTTATTATTGTTATCGTTGTTAATCGATGACTATCATAGTTGAAAGATCGTCGATTTTTTCGGTATTTTTATCAAATATAACTCCGGATATTAAAAATCGAAATACAGGAAATTTTTTATTGGCTCTGTACTCGTAAAACATTGGAGAGGAAACGGAGATCCAGCTCGAGGATATGCAAATATAAATGTATCAGAAGCTCACAGTGCAAACACTAATCCGCAGAAACGTGAAGTTCGGCATGCGAAATCTGGACAACCAGCCTGTTAAGGGAGTCAATTGGTATTTTTTTTGTGTTACTGCAGTTTGAGCGAAAAATGTAAATCGTTGATCGAATTATCAGTGACAAATATCGTTGATTGCCAAACTAACGATAGGCTGAAATATCCTGTTGCCAATTTTGGCCGAACATCATTTTACAAATTGATCATTGAATCGAGTGTGTGAGTTAATTTAAAAGAAACGAATTCCTATTTAATTTCAACTCTAATTCAATGAAATTGAATTAATGCAAATGAAATGTGAATTTAAATTCTGGCTCTGTCGCTTTCGCGAACATTCTTTTTTGGGAAGGTCATAGCTCCCGGATGGATGCTCTGCATTGTTACTGCGTATCGCCGACGTTAAGCAAATGTTACAGTCTGCATCGTCGGCTCTGCGAGGCTTTGATCTATTTAAATTATTTTAAATGAAACTGATTTTGTTGGAAATGAAAACAATCAAACGAAAAGTAATTCAAAGCAAATTTGTTAATTATAATTAACGGAACTTCGTTTCGTGATTACGAAAATCCGTCGCCACCATTTTACACACACCCGGTAGACATTTTCCTTTACACACATTTATTTCGCAATCCCAATCCTCTGGCATTTGTTCCTATACTGACCAACTTTTTTTTACCCAGTCGCCAGGAATCGTGTTTTGTCTTTCAGCTTCCAGCGCTAGGTCAATGCACACTGAACAACCCTTCTACTGCTATCTCGTTCCTTTTTTTCTTTTTTTCTTCTTTCATTCCGTCCACCTATAATGGAAAGGGCCCTTTCTCGTACAACGAGAAAAATCGATTTCTCCCGCTTTACTACCGGTGTGTGACTTTCAACTCGGTAGATTTTTCCCATGGAAATGATCATGATTCTCCCTTGTGGACACCAACCCTTCTGCCTCTCGTCGAGCAGAAAATTTACATGTTAAAAATTACGACGTAGTTATATGTCGTATGAAAAAATATGGGAAGGGATTTGCTTTAGTTCGAAGAGAATATCAAATTGAGACTTCTCTTCGGCTCGATGATCATTACGTTTTTTTTTACTATATAATTTTAATTCCTCTTGAAATTACTTTTTTCGAGCTCCATGATTAAAGTCTGAAAACTGTTTTTTTTTTTCACTTGTAACGAATTTACATCAACAAAAACTTCTGGAGAATTATTGGAAAAAATAATAAGAATAAATTATCGTTTCATTTATTCAACACTTTTCCCTGCGAATTATTATGATTTCGATTTTTTGTGATTAATGGAATGATGAAATCATCAACTCGCTGCCTGACATCGTCATAGAAGTGTCGAGTAATTTTCAAAGAGCTTCAACGTTCGAGGAGGTTAGAGAATCCACTACGAAAAGTTGTGGAGTAATGACTGAACCGTAAAGCTCTTTTGTGAAATATTTTTTGTCATCTTGTTGTTAGGAAAAATCGTAAAGAATTGAAAAAATCATCGGGACCAGCCAGAAAAATGAAAAAAATTTCTATTCAGCGAATAATCGGCACTGAAATGTTTTAATGAATTTATTTTATAAGACGAAATTCAAAAAAAAAGACGAGTCAGTTGCAGAAATTTTTGGGTTTTGGATTATGAGTCGCTCGGTATACGTTTTTGAAAAGGACACTTCTCACATTATGTGTAGACTGGAGTTTCGAAAAGTTTTTACCATTTAATGAACGCGTTGTACGCTGGACAGTTCGGGAGATTTGGTACCATGTACAAACGAGTTACCTAAATTCGATAAGCCGATTACAGGCTTCTAGCTAATTGAATAGTTGATCAGCCACATTACACTACCATATATTGCCAAGCAGTATAGTCTTTGTAAAGTTAGCTCATCAACTTTTAAACTCGAAGATAAAATTGAATTTTTTTACTGAGCACGTAAAATGATTTGTTTCCTCACGGTTGTTGGCCTCGACGACACGACTTTTCCATCTCGGTCCAAAGTAAGATTCATGAGGAGAATTACGATTCTTTTACCACGCAGGATTGAAATTCTCGTGGCCAAGAAATAACGTTTTCCGTGTGAATTCGACATTTTATTTTACTTTTCATGCAAATTTTCATTCTGCACCGTGAAAGGTGCCAAAAATTCAAGGTCACGACCCGATTCCATTCTCTGACTATTGTATTCCGATTTTCTAATCTCCCCATGTGAAAAACTTGATTCTTGGTTGATGTCATGAATTTCCGAAGCTCTTCATTCAATTTTTAAGTTAATATGAAAAGTCATATTTTTAGTTGCTCCTTTTGAGCGAATATTTTTGGATGCTTGTGGTTTCTCAACAATTTGCAAAAGACACTATCGAACGTTTGTAATTAGAACGTCCGGAAACAATGCGTGGGGAAAGAGCTTTGATGGTCTTTTGAATTACCTCTTGGTTATGGTGAAGTGGACCACTGGTATGCTGCTCATGTGAAGGGCATTCGAGCCCTGAGTATATAGACGCCTCCAAAACGAGTAAAACCAAATTATTTCTCACGTCTACTTCAAAAAAATTTGCTACTTTGAAAATTTAACTATTTTCGAAAAATTGAATAAGACTGTTTGCTGCTGATTTTGGCTGTTTTCGAACGGGACTTGTTGCGTTGAAATTATGGCTGATCGAGACAATTATTCTAGCAGACGAGAGAAATTATCGTGTTCTGGTTATTTCGATGGTAACAGTGCAACGCTGCTTAGTCGTGTTTTCCGCATTATTGGTTTTTAACAAGTGCCTGGAGAATAGTTTCTCTTTGTAATTCGTTGGACCAATGCACAACGAATACTTACTGTTACGGGCTACTTGGCTAAATGAACCTTCGAGAGCTCAATGCTGTTTTACAAATTGAACTAATTTTATATCTATTATAATTAATGATAATTGTTTTATTAATCAAAATGATAATGTGAGCTTCAAAAATTGCAATGGACAAACGTTGATTCACGAAAATTCTAATCAATTTATAATTAACGTGCGAATCAATTTACAGCAGAGACTATGAGTGTTGAAAGTTCTTGACTAAATGAACTTTCGACGTTAAATGCTGTCAATTGCAATCACAATAATTTCATATCGATTCAAAATTAATAATGGAATTTAAATTGGAAAAGAGAAGCACTCTCAAGATTTCTTTATTTTATAAGTTATTTTTTTCCTAAGCTTTTTTGGATAATTTTTTTATTATCTTTGAACAATAATTCGATAAAGATTGCATTTTTTCTAATTTGAATAAACTTTTGAGCAAAATCGTGATACAATAGAAAGAGGCTCCAATTTTTTATCGATATTTTTATCAAACGTTAATCCAGATGAATGGCGTTTTTGAAAGAAAAATAATTCATCCGAAAGCTGCACTTGTGGCTGGTAGGAGTCTGCACCGAACAATTCTGTTTTGTCAACTTTATATACCAAAGACCTTTTCATCATCCGGCTCCTTTTGATATGGATATGCTTATTGTCAATCAAAAGTAGATTTATTGAATTCCACAGTAATATTATTCCGCCTGTACAAACAGAGATAACGGTGATTATTAAACGCGACCAGGGAATTCGTAGCTGCCTCGTATGATACAGTGCGAAAAGTCCCAATACGAAAACGTAGAATAAACATACCCATTTTCGAAATACCAGTGAGAGGAGGAATTTTTATACGCGTGACGCAAAAACCCTTGAGGAAATAATGACATTGTTAAAGCGGATGATATCTAATTAAGAATAATTTACACGTGCAGCTTCGGCTAAAAAATATATTTTATCGGAATTTCGAAATATAAAATACTCCACGATCACCAATACGTTTGGGGTACTGATTATTAATATAATAAAACTTCAGGAATTGTCAATAATTTGTTTAAACAAAATGAGAAAATAATGAAAATCCATTTTTTTACCTTTTTTGAAATTGTTTGACGATTATTCTTATGGTGGTTGAATTCGTAGTTTCTAATTGTACGTTATCTCAGTTTTAATTAGTTATTCATCAGATTGGAAATTTATTACTCCGAGCTTTACTGAGTGTACTTATCTCTTCCTCTCGCCTGTATCTTACTTTGGGTAGAGCCATATTTTACAACTACATGAATATTAATGGTATAGGAACGTCCATGTATTCGTGAATTATTAAAACACTAAGATAAAAATATTCTAAGCACATTTACTCTCGTTATAGATCAAAATAGAAAGAAAGAATGAAACCTAAAGCTCGGCTGTTGTTGAAATTTATTAATTCTGAGGACGAAACGATGCTGCGTGTTTTTTTTTTTTACAGAAATTAGTGCGTCCGAGTTGTTGTGAAATTGACACACTTTTGGTGATTTTGTACGTATACACTCTTGGTGTATCACGTACAAACGTAGCTCATTTGGTCTGTAAATTATTCAGAAACTAAACGAGCACTGGTAGTCACGTCTTCGCTAGCTCCTGGAGAGAAAAGCTCATTTTTTTCGGCTCTCTACCTACGGGAAATTGTTGAAAAATTCACGATCGCGAAATCATGGAAGTTCCTCGAAAATGCTAGAAAAATGTTGACCTCGAATCTCACCAGTTCAAATGTGAAGAACGAAGTACCTGCGGAATTAACGTTTTATTTTAAAAAATTATTCTTATCAGTAACTTCGAGCTTCAGAGTTTTTCCTTGGCCGTTCCTAGGATTGCGATCTTATTTTTTATCCATTGCAATTCATTTTCAATTTATTTTTTCACATGCACCAAGAATTTGCAAGTTTCTCGATGAATAATAAATTCGACCGACTGACTTTTGCTCTGTTCGAGTTAATGATTTTCGACCTTCGTTCAACTAATTGTTTTCCAAGCCTCCTACACCTCGAGAAAAATGGGTGGGGGAGAAAAAGGGGAACTTTTTAAATTGCCTGAAAAGGGAAATTGCAAATAAATTCGAGTTGGTCGAACTGGAGTGTGTGTAAAGTGATATTAAACGTTACATATGCATGTAAACCACATAAAAGTGGGTTGGAGGATTTCATTTTCAAATACGAAACGAGCCGCCGGCGGAAAGTCTGATGCAACAAGTTTCACTAGAGAAAAAAAAAACAAGTTAAAAAGTAGGACACAAGTCTCTGACGCGGTGCAATTGTCTAGGTTATGGACACATTTAGATTCTTCCGACTTTACCAAGAAGACTGCCCATCCCTTGCCATTCGGGCTACAGGAGCCGAAATATTTTTTTTCAATCGATTCGATTTTTAAAATAATTATTACTGTTCATTGCATTTCAATTTTTGTCTACGCGAATAATATTGTTTAGTTGATTCGAATGAGACTTTTTACGTTAAAGAACTAATCATTTTGAAAATTTGGAAAAATAACAAACGATACCTGAAAATTTGAATAAATTTTCTTCTATATTGGTGCGAGTTCCTCATGCAAAGCCACTGGCATTTCCCAGGTGCTCCCACGATCGAAAATTCGAAGTGGATAGGGGTGTCTAAGCCACACTCTTAACTTTTGTCAACGCCGAAACCACACATCGACCACGCACGTACCTGTCAGACTGTAAGGAAATAGTAAAAGCGACATGAGTTTCCGAGCACAATGGGTGCGTGGTCAATGTTTGGTTGCTACGATCCTCGAGCTCAGCAGCCTCCGCTGAGGTCAATACTCGGTTTGGTGACCGCTTAGCCATGCATCGGCCAGAGGCAATTTTATTGCGTTCCTGATGGTGCTAAACAACGGAATAGCAGTGAAGATCGAGCCCTTGGCCCTTGGTCCTCGTGCCGATGCAATGTGCGTGCAGTAGTGCATTCGGAAAGGCTCACCGCGGGTAACGCTCCGGGGCGTCTCGGAGGAGGAACGTGCGGCAACAGGAACACAATTTAGTGAAGAAAATGCGAGAATCCACTGCTGGGATAGACAATTAATGAAAATCACATTATCCATTTTGTTTCTTTTTATTAAATTGTCAATTATTATTAATATATTAACTGTTAATTGGCATCGTGTCGTTATCAATGATCGATTCATATGATTATCGTCAAAAAAAATTTGTTCCATCTGCTTCCCTCATTTCTCTCATTTCTCGCTCATTTTGTCCCAATAATTATCATACTTCGTAAACGACGAAATTATAATTAATCGGGATATTACAAAATGGATACGAATGTGATTAACTCGCATTTTTCGTCCACCAAATATCCATCCCTCCTGATTCTCCCTCAGTGAACCTGTTAAACGAGCACGCGGTCACATAAAATTGATGTGGGTTCAACCAATTTACGGATTAAACTAACACCTCGAATCTCTCTCCCTGTTGCTGCTGCTGCTGCTGCTGCCATTGCTGCTCGTAGTGTTACTACTGCGTTCGAAACAGAAACACTAGTATTACAGCAACAAATGCTTCTCACTGATTCAGACGTATACTGGCAAATTATTCCTCACCGAAGCTCCACGGATTTGATGAAATAGTCGATCGAAACCCACTCTCAAATGCCATTCATTTCATTAAGCATCCTCACACTCCCATGCACCGCATTGTCCCCAGCCAAAAATATTTAATCAATTAAATATTCAGTATTTTGAGGTTCAAGGGCAATCTGAAAAATTTTGCACACTTCTCAAACCGTTGGAGTGACAATTCGTAACAACAATGGCGGCGAAACTTTTTTAAAGAATTCTTGGAATGAAAAAATATTCGAAAAATCGTCGGAATTTCTTTTTATTTTTCAAATATGATGCGATTCATTAATTTTTCTTGATGCTCGCGATGTTTCACACAATTTTCTTTTATTCCTCTTTTTTTTCGTCTATCCGTTGCGGGAAATGTCTTAAGGGATCATCTCGACAAACAACCGCCATGTCCTAGCAGCTTTTTCATGCAATTACAAAAACCTACAAACCATGCATAACTCGAGAATGTGTACAGTCCTAAATATACTGTCCCTTTGTTACGATGTCAGTCTAAATTAAATAACTTACGTGCATGCATTCCATAGCACTGGGATGATTCTCTTGACGGACGAACCTCGTATACATTTGACGGAAAAATATAATTAGAGTATTTTTTTATGGGGATATAAAAATTGACAATTTAATTGGAAAGACAGTGAAGACGATTTGGAAATGAAAATTACGGAGACATCATTATTTCGAAAGTCGCAAACTCGTCGCAATTATCGAGGGTTCTGAAGAATCTTTTACGAGAATCTTGGAACTGCAGGAACAAACTTTTAAGTTTTATACTTTTTTTTGTTTGTTTTTCAACAGCAGGTTCGTTCGAGGCAGGTTTTATTTTCGTTGTTTGCCAGATACGCCCTGCTGCCGTATACTAACTCTCATTCACATCTTCACTCGATGATATATTACATCTGGAATTTACAAATAGAATCGTCTGCATATAAAGAGACGAGAAAGAACTTTTCGTTCATGGGCGTGTTCCTCTCTCTCTCTTTCTCTCTCTCTCTTTCTTTCTCTCTCTCTCTCTCTCTCTCTCTCTCTCTCTCTCTCTCTCTCTCTCTCTCTCTCCTCCCTCTCGACGATCTAACGCCGGATATATATCAGGGTTGCCAGTGCCAGGAGCAATTACGAATCCACTCGAATATGCATCCATTCGATATTCTCTTGAAATAGAAAGATTTTTCATCCTCTCGACAGCATTCTTCATACGATGACTTTGATCGTCTTTTCTTTCAGCTATGCAATGTTTGATTTAGTTATTTGCGCATTATGCAGCAGCCAAATTTCAAGTGGCTCTAGAGAAAAAATGATTTTTCCATTATCAACAACATCGAGTCATGAAATAATAATCGAAAAATATTCGCTCTCTCGACAAAGCCTTGATATATTTACTTTTTTCAATTCACTCACACGTTAAATTGAAATCGAAAGAATTCGGACTATTAAATATTTTTTGTTTTGGCTAAGAAATTCATTTTTTTTTCGCGTATTTTTTTAACTCAATTGTTGGAAATATTGTTTTTCAAAATTGCTGCCTAAATATACAATATTGAATTTGTTGTCATCTTGGGATTTAACTTTTAGTCTTTTTCGTGAAGAATAATGAAAAATTTTCTTCAATTAGAATGTTTTGTAGAATTTGTTTACTTTTTTCTTTCTATTAGACTTTTTTGGGTTTACGCAAAATTCTCTTGAATGCCATCCTGGAAGGATGAGAAATCTTGACGATTAATCGATCCTAGGCTCGATTCTTTGCCTCATACTCCTCTTCCCTTTTTTCCCCGAGTCTCTCGGGGGCAAGCTCGGACCCACGAACGCCCACACACACAGTTTTTCTAAGCCCCGAGATTTATTGTTCTTCCGAATTGCTTCCGGCTTATGCGGTCCTAGCCAATTCTGCATGTAGGCGTCGAATAAATCCTTCTCCCGGTTTCACAGATTTTTGTTTCTCCACCGTATTCTTGTTCGCTCCACTCGAGCGCCCTTCGTCCAACAAACTTTTTCTCTACTCTCTCGTGATAGCAGAATTGCTGGTGTTGCATTCTTCAGCTTTGGCACACGCAACTCCCTAATGGCTTTATGCCTTTTTAATTACATTTTTCATTCCAGTATCCTCTGCAAATTACTACCTTTAAACCTGCTCCAAGGTAATCTTTTATTTCACTGAATCCCACATTTTTCAAAAGCGCCAAATTCCCATAAATTTTTTTTTTTAATTCTGTTGATTCAACGCTTTCCGAGTTTACAGAAAGGTCGAAAAGAGTATTTCGAAAAAAGATCAATTGAAAATCTTATCAAATTTTTTCATTTTTAAAAATTCTGGTACAGTGAGGCGAACAAATTTCTTTAAGAGACTGCTGTGTCAAGAGGCTTTTCTCCCGAAAACTGTAGCTTCATATTTGACGATTGATTTTGAGTGTTTTTTGAATGTCAAACGCGATTGTCTTGATGAAAAAAAAATTCGGGTCCCAAATACCCTCGACAAATGGCAATTTGATTTCTGCTTGAAAATTCTTGACCATTTATGACACAATGGAATTTTTTTTTCTCCATTAAATCTCCGAGACCTCGCTGTACTGGAAATACACAATTTTGAAATTTTAATCGAATTTATTGATTTTCATTCCCTATATATATATGAGCCTGAGATTTGTCGTGATATATGTCCAACATGGTAACCGCAAAACAAGAGCACCGGCAACTCAATGGCTCGGATGTTCGATGTTGGTTTCGTAGTTTCTCAGTCGAGAGTAGAGATTCGGTCGTGACACGACTCCAAATATATTCAGAAATTGTATATAGAGATATTTACCCACGGAGCATTCGTACGCCGTGGCACATGTGTGTCAAAAACGTGACGCAACTCCGGGCTTCACAAACGAAAACCTAAAAACACCCTCACCAACACAATTAATCATGACTTTTGTTATAATTACGAAAAAGTGAGCAAAGAAAATTGAAAAAATAAAGAATTTTCAGGGAAAAAAAATAAAATGATATAAATTCTTGTTTTTGTTATTTTTTTTCTCTCGAAATATCGTTAATTTGATAATTCTATAAATAGAGAAACTTGTCTTCGTAAGACTTTTGTTCAGTTGGAGAAAATTTTTGATTTTTCGAGTGAATTTTCGAAAATTTCGAATGGAGGACACAATGAAGAAATCTCTGGACCTTTCGAGGATGCTGTACGTGAAAAGTACCGAGATAACAGGATTCTTTTCATCAGGCAATTTAAGTTCAGGCGTCGAATAAGTTTTTATATGTTGAGAGGTCACGAAATAGAGGAGCTTGAAAAAAAAAAGGTTAGATGTTCTGGGGACCGTCGAGGATGGACAGTTTGGACGAAACGAGTAAAAGTCTTTTGTAGCGTCAACAAACATTTTACATTGAGTCAGGCCAAGTAACAGAAACTCGTAAAACGAGGGCGCATAAATTGAAAGTTTCGCTCGGAAACAACAAAGTGCGATGGACGCAACGTAAACAATCGACGTTTCTTGGTTTAAAGTGAAAAGTGGAAATAGGTTTTTCGATTGAAGGATAAGAGAGAGAGAATCTGTGTGTATCTGAGAGAGAGAGAGAGAGAGAGAGAGAGAGAGAGAGAGAGAGAGAGGAAGAAAGAAAAAGATGATCGGAAAGTGCAAAAACGGTTTGCACCAAGTGGATGGCAACGCGGGGTTCAAGAGGCAGGGCGTGAGGGGAGTAGGAAACGTTGTCGATATAGCGTCATTTCCGCCGGTACGAGCTCACTTCCGGACGGTAAATTTCGATCGCACAGCACATTCGGCACCAGCCTGCACAGACTCCAAACTGCTTTCGTGTAAAAACTATTTTACTCTCGACCCTTAAGGCTGTTACGGATGCATGTTCCTTCCTCTTTCCCCTCCCCCTCTCCTTCGCCTTCCTGAATCCCTCACGTTATTTCCTACAGTTAGAACACACTTTCGCAGTCATAGGTGTGCCTACTTTTTCTTTTCGAATATTTTTCCTCTTTCTTCGTCTCAAAGTAATGAGAAAAATGATTTTTCTTTGCAACTTTTTTTCAGTGCAGACAACATCGCGAACATTCTTGTGATCCGAGCCCTTAGAAAACCTTCTTGTCGTTACGGTCGTGTTAACTGTGTTTTCTTCTCTTTTATTTATTTTTCATTCCTCGCGACTAAAATCGTTAAATGTAATGAGGATTTTTGTCGAGCTTTTCACTGAACACCGAAGAAATTCTTTCCGTTTAAGATTCTCAACAAAGATCTTTATTTTTGTGCGATAAAGGGTCCATTCTGTTCTCTTCAGATCAGTGATCAATACTTGGTTAGGTGACCGCTCAACCGAACACCGGTCTATTGAATTTATTGAAGGTCGATCCGTTATGCAGAATTCTTCATATAATTAACTGATCCATGCAAAATTCGACCTGTGTTATATTCTTATGGGAAATATTTCGAAAAATTATTTGTTATTTTCAAGCGATTCTTATTCACCACCGCTTATTTCGTTGCTTGAGAAACTTTCTACAAATTTCCTCCGTCCACGTTCTTTTTGAGCTTGCTCATTCTAACAGAAAAGCTTTTTGCTTGTGGAAGATTTTTCTCACTGATTACACCGTCTCGCCTGCATTGTTGGAACGATGACGCTCGTCCACTCATCTCGGGGAAGCGAATTCGCCTGGAGAACACTGCTTAAAAAATACGAATTTTATGACAAAATTGAAATAAAATATTTTTTGTTGAATTTTGAAAATTATTCGCTTTCGTTGGAAATATTTTTGCTTGAACAATTGAGAAATTTTAATATTTTTTTTTTTAATGAGAATCGATGTGAATTATTATCGATTAAATGAACTGTCTATTCCGCGTTTAATTTGAAGCTTTGAACATTCATAAATGAATCTGTATCTTCGGATCGAATAACCTCACTACAACTATGTAAATATTGGAAATTTCCTTCCATATTTGTTGGGATGTGAACGCTCCGAATCTATATATGATTGAATTCAGATTGGGGCAAATAGGAAATTCCAAATTTCACATCATTCGGCCATAATTTAAATTGGAAACGGTAGTCATTCGAATAAAAATGAAGAGGAAATTGGAAACTAAACTGTAATCGTCGAAATCGCTCCCTCGATCCTTTCCCCAAATATTCAAGCCACTAAATGCGACCAGAAAAATATTCAGTGATATTTCCTTTTCGGGCTTATTTTACAGTTGTTTGTGTTTGAACTTTTCTTCAATCATCCGATCAAAAGCTCATGGTCGATTGGATGCAATTGAAAAATAATTAGTCGTCGATCTCTCGCGATCGATGATCGGAATTTATTTTTTCTATTCGTCAAAGTCCTGATGCTTTTCCATCCGAAGACGATTTCAATGGATCGTTACTTTTAATAAAAAACACGAACCACATTTCAAATCAACCTCTGAGCTCAAATGCACAGTGTGGAAACTTTTGACATTTATTCGTTGGACAATTCAGACGAACAGTTTTTAATATCGACTTTGAATAAGCCTTTAATCTCACGATGTTGTTTTATAAAGTCGTACTAATTAATGCCCGAGGTAATGAAACTCTTGACCGTTTAACTCTTGTTGCAAAAGTTTCTCGTATCAGCAAAAGTAGAGTTTCCGAAGTTGGTCGACTCGCACGTACGTTAAGCTTTGTGCAAGAGGATTAGTTACAAGGGAAAGAATTTTCCATGCAGTTTATGATTGAAGATTATCTCAAAGTGTGAAACAGGCCAACGACATCAAATTCAACTCTCTTTTGAATCATTTCTTTTCAGTAGTCGTAATAACGGTAATAACAATAATGGAAACAATAACAATGCTTTATAACTAATAACTGGAAATAACTATGAAAAGTTTTCGCAAGTGAAAAGGCCATTGCAGGTTTTATCTTACGTTGAAGAGTACAGCTTTGCTTGAGGGCACAGAAAAATTTGTATGCCATCCTGAGACTTCCGTTCCAAGGTAGCAAAATAATTTCATAGCGAAATAAACGACGATGGATTATGGCGTACGTTTCCTCAGAAACAACATAGCAACGCACTCACGGGTTCAATGCTACAGAAACGGTTAAGGCAAATGGATTGCCTCGAGCAACAACTAACGAGCTCGAGAGTCGAGTTAATTCGATGAAAAAAATTCTCCTGATAAAAGAGAGACGTTAACGTTTTATATAAAATATCTAATAATTTATATTTTGTGTAATGAAACGATCCTTGGGTTATCCGATTAATCAAGAGATTTTATTTTGCCATAAACAACGTCGTTGTTATTGAGCTATCGAACATTAAATCGACTACCATTTTTTTCAAGATTTTTTTCGAGAGATGGAAAAAGATTGAGATGAAAAAGATCGTCTCGTATCTTTAATCCAACTTTAATTAGAACTCAGCAAAAAAAAAAAAAAAAACATAAAAATATTCCTACTTTAAAAAAGGTCTGATCGTAACTGACCATTTCCACTGGGTTGCTCGTTATCCCTTGACTTCAACACGAGTGTAGTTTCTGTAAAAGTTTAAAGCCACATAGTGGTTTTTTTTTTCTTTCGGAAATTATGAAAAAGAAAAAAATGAAATAAAATAAAACATACTTCTGTGATCTAGCAGCTTCGGAGCAAACGCTGTACGAACTTTTGATGGTTGGGAAAAGTTTTATAACTCGATTTAAGCCACAGAATGTTGAGCCTTTTTCTCGGCAGATATTTTGCGCTAAGTTCGTCTCGTGCCAAGTCGTTGCGATGAAGGAGGAAGAGGTTAAGGCTACTCGAAGGCAAAAAGTCTAGTCGCGATGTAGACCCGGAGTCTCCTTGAGGCTTTTGGTATTAATATCATCCATATCTTCTTCGTGAATCTTCTGATCCGCGTGATCCTCATGATCTTATATTTTTTTATTCTTTCCTCTTTTCATTCATCCTGCCATTTTAATTGACAACAATTTTTTTTATTTTTTTTTTAAGTTTTTTTCCACAATTTTTCTTTTTTATCTTCAATATTTCACTTCGTTCTGGATCTTTTCTCGTGTCGTACCTTTTTCCAACCCGTTTCAGCCCCTACGGAGCGCACTGAGGTGCATTAACCTACATAAATAGAGGCTTGATGACCCAGAAGAGATTGCACTTCCGTTCAAAGATACTCCAAGAAAATATTTTCGATTTTTCGCTTTCACACATTTTCTTCCCAATGAAAATTCATTGTGTCGAGCTTCGGCGTCTTTCTCGCTCGAAATACTTCTCGAAGTTGCGTCTCGCTCGTCATATTTCCTGGGATTTTTTTTTATTATTTTCATTTCTTTTATAGATTTTTCCCGAGATTCCAAATACTTCCGAATCTTCGTGGTTAAAGTTTTTTTTTTTCCACTGTGCCCATTTTTCTGGGCGTGAAAATACATACTTCAGTATTTTCTATTTTACTTCTACTTCGCAACTTCTCTCTCTCTCTCTCTCTCTCTCTCTCTCTCTCTCTCTCTCTCTCTCTCTCTCTCTCTCTCTCTCTCTCTCTCTCTCTCTTTATCTCCGTCTCTGTGTGCGGCCATGGTTGACTGCAACTGGAGATTCTGCGGGTGACAGGAAACTGACAAAAATCCTAGCAAATCCAGTTACCACTTAACTTTCCTCTTCGAAAAGCAACTTCTTAGCTGTGCAACACGAGCTCTGATACAGCCAGTTAGCTGGTTGTTAGGAGTCTACGAATATCTCGATGCGAACAGTCCACTAAATGCACTATACGAGATGCACACTAACCGCTCAGGCCTACAAGTTTTCGTCATAGATTTACGGACATGGAGAAAAACCACTACAAATGCAATAAAATATAATTTGTAGGAAAAGTTGAATGAAAGTTTCTCAGCATCGAACTCCAGGATGAATATTTCTAATTTTCTCTGTCGGCATTCGACCAGCGAGTTCGATCGATGCAATTACGTTTCTTTATGACATTTCGTCTGAAGGCACGAAGACACTCAGGAGTGAAAAATCGTTGATCCAATAAAATCCTATTTGGTTGGACGATGGATTGTGACTCCAGATTTTATTTATTTTATTCCTTTTTGTGAATATTGTTGACGTTGTCCAACCTGAGAGAGAAAATAGTTGGAACCACCACTTTGTGTCCAAATGAATTCGATTTTGTGCGACAAACAATTTTTTTTTTCTCAATGGCCGAAAAAAATGATAAAGCATTGTGTATCGTTGTGATTTTTTTTTTTTTAATTCCTAAATCGAAACATAGAGGGACATTGGAAGTATTTCGACAATTCAAACATTAATAATACAGAAAAAAATTCTTTCATACCGCAGTCACGAGCTTTCTTCGAAATTTTATTTCTCTACTATTGAGAACGACGCTTTTCTTTAGGATTTTAAGTACACGGTGCACGGGCACGTTATATTTCAGAATTTCGATGCGGATGCAAGGCACCGCGCTGCCACAACGACTTTTGCCTTTTGCTTATGTGAATTTCAAGTTGAGTGGACGGGTGAGAGGGCGGAAGGAAACAGCGAAGATAAAACTGCCCCAGTCGAAGTTCAAGTCAATGTATTTCGACAATGCTACTCTGGATTCCGTTTATTCGGGTCAAACATACCAACTAGTAGAATTGGCTATATACACGAACTTTGAATACATGTGACACGCAATATCCGCGAGGAGAATTTATCCGACCGAGGTTTAAAGTTGGCAATATAACACAAAAGCAAAAAGAAAAGAATTCCAAACAATTTTTTTTTTCATTTTCAGAAGAATAATAATTCAATTTTATCAAAATTGTAGAGGAAAATGTTTTGGCTTGTTAAAATTTCCATTTTCTTCAAATCTCGCAAAGGAAAAATCAAAACTAAACCGAATAAAAAAAATTAAAAAACAACATGGGAAAATTTCAATTTATCATCATTTTGATTTCGAGGTTATCGTGTTGCCATTATTATCTTGTTAATAATTTTTTTATTGATTTGACTACAAGTTCCACCAACAAAGAGACAAACGAACATTCGATCATTGAATTCTTGATGGCTGTTTCACATCACTTCCAAATGATACCATTTTTTTTTCATCCTAATTCATCGGGGCTTACCCTCATTATTATTCCCTGAATAAAAGCTTGTCAGTGGTCTAGCGCTGAAGTTGATTTTCCAACGTTAATATCAATGAACCATTGCGCACTTCGTTCCATCGAATTTTTTGTTCCCACAGCTGAGTGCTTTCCATTCAGAGGGAACACCGTTCTCGCCATAATATTCGATAACCAGACAACGTTCTCGTTTTTTTTTTTTTTTTAACAAACTACGAATATATCGGCAATGGTCCGATATTAACAAGTAAAATGAAGGTTCTCCATTCAACAGATGTTCGTACAAGTGACAACGATGTACATAAATAAATAGAATACATTTTCCTAGGGCCATGACGATCGTTCTGGTTATTTCGTTATTTTCGATTTTCGAGTTTTAAACGTAATATAAATTTTTTGTTTCTATGTGTGTTTCGAGAACATGCGGATTTAAAGTTTAGCCAAGTTTGCAAAGATTTCAAGAGGGTCAAGATTCAGGGATGTTGGAGTATTGCAGCAGAACAACTCAACATAAACACGAGTGTGGTAATTCAATTAAATTGAAGACTCGTACACTCGCGAAAAGCACGCTCTGAGAAATTCTGAGTAGCCGAGCACATGCTCCCGAAACCATCCACACTCTCAAACGAAAAAGCTTCATTTTGAGCGCTGCTCCTCGTGCGTGTGTGTGTGTGAGTGCGCGGGTTTGTATTAATATGAGAAATCTATTTGCGTCCGTACTTTGTTGGTGAACTAACTTCTCGGGAGTTCTCGAAAAGATCGACCCAATTCCCATTCGATTCTTGGCAACGACATCAACCCAGACTTTCTTTTCGATCTCTCAGAGTATGAACAAAATATTGAGCATGGAACTCAAAAACGCTCGCCTATAAATTTGCACTTTGTCTATTCACATTTTCTTCCTTTTTGCAGTTTCGCAAACCAACGAATCAAACGTTTTCATTTATTTCGAGTCCTCGAAATAATTCATTGCTCCGCAATGCCAAAAGTGTCGTCAATATTTTATCGTTCTGTTATGATGGAAAGAGTTTCCGATGGTGAATTAATGAAAAAATTATTCAATCAATTGACATTGGATTCGTGTCGGAGCTCGTCTTGATAACCTGGAAAACCATCGATCATGCAATCGATCATTTCACCAATATTATTCAATAAATAATCCGTAATTTTTCATCGATTTTAACGCACGATCGCTCATTTTTTTCCTCGAGAAATTCTCTACGAATCCATTGGAAAGACTTTTTTCTCTTAACGTCGTCTCTGCAACGTTACAGCCAATCGTTTAATTAGGAAGGGAAACAATATCATAAACAAACTGCTACAACATGAAAATTATTCCCGATAAAATGGAAAATATCGGTGAAAATGTAACCTCGTTGTATTTTGCGTCTATCCATTAATGGTTTCGCATATAAATTGCTATAAATATTTTTCTTGGTTAATGAGACATCAGTTGTTAAAAAATTTAATTATATTATGAAATTGCGCATCCACCATGCCAAGTAATGCGAAGGCAGTTGTCTTAAAAATTTACGTATTCATTCGTTTGATTTAATTAGATCCAAGTTTTCACTGTCAATATACGGCTCAGCGAGTTTTAATTAAGCTCAGCTGATTACATGCACGCTCGCAGTGATAGATTTCGAAATCGTGGGCAATGGAAATTTAGATGCAGTGCTTTGGATTCGCCTCATCAGGGGTCAATTACTCCGGAAGTGATCTTTGTGGTATATACCAAATGTCACCATCTCCACATGTGGTTTGGAATCACAAAGACCCCGTCGGCTATACGTTCGGTCGGGCTTAAGGTTGACGCGGTTAGTGTTTACAAGTCTCTTAGATAAACGGAGTCTGTCGAAATGCATCAGACAATAGAGACCAGAGTTAGCATTTGATAATACACAAACATTCTCGCCCCGATGAAAATTTAACTTCATTAATTAACTCGTTGTTGGTTTAGTCGATCGAATAAATTAACTGATTGTCGTTAAATTAGCCAGTTTTTCAAGCAATTCAATAGTTAAAGCTGCATCATTTTTGTCTGAATTCTTTTTAAATTTTTCTTTGATCACAAGGTACCGTTGTTCAGAATCGACCAGCAGATACTAGTTCGTGCTTTGCCATCCAGTAATCTCACTCGTACAGCTATAGTTTTCAAACAGTTTTCAAACAGTTTTCATTACTTCGTGATCAAAGCATTCATTTTTGTGGTTCCAGTATCGTAGCCAGTGGAAAAAAAAAAAAATGCGTACACACAAGGCACAGATATTACTCAACAGACAGATCTTTTGATAGGAACAGGCATAAATGATGCACGTCATGTAAAGCCTTTTTTCGTCCGGAAGCACTTTTGTGCTGGATCGTATACGGTATATTGTTTAACAAAACATTGCAGCATCCAGCAGAAAATGTACCATGGCCGAGAGTAAAGTACATGCCACGAGAAGAGACGCCTCATTGAATGTGATTTATATCATAGCTGAGCTTTTGTTCCCTCATAACAGTGGGCCATCACCGCGGTGCAGTGAAAGGGACAAGCTGCACTGAAAACCCATCACACAGGTTTGCGTCTTGCCCGTTCGCGATCCTCCGCTCGCTTCTCTCCCCTTTTCCAACAACCACCCGCGAGACTCACGCAGGCCTCTGATAACACAATACTGTCATTCAATTTTGTAATGAATGTTTACAAGCGAAATACAATCTCGACGAATGAGGGAAGAATGGAAGATTACGCTCTACCGGTTGCCCCACAAAATTCCCGTGACTTCGCAAGCACACATCCTCCAATTCGAAAGAGAAAAACTTTTTTCCATTTTTCTCTGTTATGCACGGTTGAGTCTTTGACTTTTGACGATTGATTTATGTTTCGGCAACTACGCCTCAGAGACAAGATAGCAGAGAGATATTTTTGCTTTGCCATTCAACCAACTCCCTCTCCTCCTTAGGTTTGCAGCAATGATTTTTGCGAAAGCCTGTACACAAACGTGTAAAGCAGTCGTTTTAATGAAACTCTAAGCTAGACGCGTACCCTCGTTTCTTCAATGTGACTTAAATTCACATTGAAGCTCACTAATACGTACCGAAACTGATCCTCCCTCACGACACAGGAGCAGCCGGTAAGATAAACTAGGTCGTCTCGTGGTCGATGAATGACAGTTCCGCTCGACAGTATGTTGGTCCAAGTGATTGCCACCGCGTTATTCCACCGTGTTCCGCTTTTCAGCATTCAACAGACAGAGCCTCTCTCTCCGCTGAATTTACAGAAATGATGCGTTTCATTTCGAACCGCTGATCACGGGATGACTCTCAATGGCTCCAGTCAGACTCAATAGACAGAGCGCAAAGTTTTCCATACAAATTAGAGGGATGTGCTTCTCCTAATAACCCCTTAATTATGCCCAATGCAAGAAGAGCGCGATGAAGCGAGCTCTATATTCCGCTTGAACGTTACTCTCACTCGCCAAACTTCAATCATTGATTATCCATCACCGACATTCATTCTGTCTTCTCAAAAGCGATGGAAATAAAGTTTCTCCCTTGTTGAAAATTCAACAGAAATTCGTTTTCAATATTCCGATCCTTTCCATTCTTTCTCAACACTTTTACTTTTTCACTTTTCTTTCGCTGTCTCCGATTATTCTGTCGAACATAATTCCCCCCCCCCCCCCCCCCCCCCTCTCGCGTGAAATAAATTCGACGGACGTAATACAGTTTCACTGGGTGCTAATGAATTGTCTGCTATGACGAGCATTTAATTATTTATGGCCAATGGCTATGCTTTATGGTACGGACGTGGAAACTAATTCTCATCCCTAGATTTCTGAATTACAGTTTAACGCCCAACACAGCTAAACGTTCGTATCGGATTCTTCGATACCTATTGAAATCTCTCCTACTCCTCTTTGCTGAAATACAATGGTTTCGTTATCTGAAGTCTTCGTCTGACACCGTTTCGCTCAATAATACGAGTTCATCTCTCGGATTACTCATCGACTTGCCTCGATGAAATGAAACTTTTTCAACTATAACCCCTTTGTAGGATTTTTTCTGAATCACAATTACACACGCAATCGAATAATGAATGAACTGTCAAATGCACAGTTTTTATCTGTACAGGCCCATTGAACGAATTTTTACTTCATGAAACTTTAGAAAGTACACACTTTGCCAAATTCCACAATGTGAATGAATTAGAGTGACGACTCTATCGTGGAAATCGAAAGAAACGAAACAAATTTTGCAGTTCGTTTCTGGTGAATATTTGGCCCAATAATCACATCAATCCCGGGGGATCGTTTGAGATAATCGTTTTATTTGTTGTCAGTGACATTTTTCATCTCTGAATGAATTTTACAATTTTGTATATATTTGTAAAAATCATTACTGTTCGGTAAATTCTCTTTTATATTCTGAATTTTCTTTTTCGGGGGATTCTTTGCTTTTGTCTGTTATTGTCGCTACGTGATTATTTTTGTTGCCGTGGACATTGCATTTTTGACGGTGCGAATCATCGTTTGCAACGGCACGGACACGCCAAACTGATCGTTTCATTATTTTCCAGTCATTGTTAAACATCGATCACCAATTACCTCGAATTTTTTTTATTCCGTACAGTTTCTGATAACGAACGTTCACGTTCAATGAACAACCGATATTTAATCCAATGGAAAGTGAGATTGTTTTTTTGTCTCAATAAGTAAATAATTGAATAAACAGGGTTTTCCACGTGTTGTTGGTGGAAGAAAACACACATTTCCATTATTAACTCGTGCATCCATTTCGATAAACTTCGAAGCGTGATATATGATACTTTCTCTCATAAATCTCCCTTCATTCCGATTTCAACGTTGTTATCATCGATATCTCATCGCTGTCTAGTAAAATAGCAGCAGGCTGCGTTCTAACAACAGAGCCTTTTTTTCCCTTCGTTCGTATCAAATGTTCTCCACCTGTTATCGTAAAAAGGCTCAGCTTTTTATCGAATCATCACGTGAAGTAAAAAGATGGAAATGGTAAATCTTTTCTTTTTGTTTTCTCAAGTTTTGTTTTTCTAGGTTGGCAATCATTGAGCTTTTGGGCAGGTGGTTTTCGAAAAATGTCGTAAAATCTCGGAAGAGAGAACACGATTGATGAATATTCTGTGCTTTTTAAAAAATGAAATAATTATTCTTGTATTTTGCGAGCTTTATGGCGTGGATTCCTGCTCGTTTTTGTTTTCTCATTCTCCCAAACAGAAAGAAACGTTTGCTCTTTTAAAATAATATATTCACGCTCTACAATTGTTTTTATCATCCAGGCTATGTTCTGCAAAAATGGCATAAATAATTGAATCCAATTAGCCGAGTTTAGAGAACGTTAATGAAAGCCGCTTGTGTCAAAATCCAGAGTCGTACTTTTGCCAGTGAAATTGACGTGCTGAAAGCGTGAAATGAAGGAGAAAAGTTGCGAGTACCGTGTTTTTTTTCTCCATTTCATTCGCTAGATTTTTGCAGCACGTGATTCTCCGTATTATCGCGTTTCATATAATTTAAACTTCTTTATTCTTCTCCAGTACAGAGCAATCATTTACGCTCCCGAGGAAAATGAAAATTCTACCTATCGCATCTATTTTTTAAGCAATAATTACCTCCCCCTCCCCCTCCACTCACCTCTCTCTCTTTTCTTTACTCACTCTGCTCTTTTGCATTTTTATCTTCTAAAAATAAAACTTTTCACTTTCTCTGGATACAAAAAAATGATGTGCCACATTTTTTTCTGATTCCATTCATTCAGAAGATTTTTTTCGCCGTCATTTTCGCGAATTAGTTCGACTGAATAACTCTCACTATCACGTTACCTGTCACTGCATTATTCAATCGGTTTTCTCGTTGAATAAGAATCAACATTAGCAAGATTGTTGTACAGATATTCAAAGATATCCAACGACAATTGTTTTCTTACCAATAATCGAGCACACAACGAATTGCTTAATTAATGAAATCGATTAATTTGAGAAAATGGAAACTACTTTCCACATACTCCCCACCACTCTATCGCCCGAAGAGAATGCTCGAGGCTAAGTGCATAAAACTACGAATTAAATGTCGCAGGTGGGACGCTAATATGTTATTTTTTAATTGAACTGTTCCACCGTGAAAATGATTGAATCATGTGAGGATCGATTCGGGAGAACTTGTTTGAGCAAACGTGAAAATTCCAAGCGTAATAATGAGGTATATTGTATATTTGGTATTAATTCCTACAACGAGATTCTCACCGCAATCGTAATATTCATCGAACCGCTTATTTTCAACTTTCTGCTCACTCGAACTTTCCGCCATTACCACCTTGCCTTCTCGTTCTTTCAAGCATTAATGAACTTTACCCACGTTGCAGTGTAATTAACGATACGTTCGTTAAATTAATAGAAGGCAAACTCTGCGCTTTACCCCCCTCCTTGCAACCATAATTCTCCAAAGTCTAAAAACTTTGCAACACACAAAACCATAGCTTTGTGTTTCCAGTAAATTGCGATACTCGATGCTTTTATTTTCCTGCCATTGACCTCAGTCGTCATCTCTTTTCAAATTTCAATGGAAACATTCATTTCGTTTCATTATCACAATGGAAATATTTATCGTTTATTTTTTTCATTCATCAGCCAATTACGCTCTTGCTATCGTTTTACTATTGTTATCAATGTTTTTCTTCCACAGAGTAATGAAACTTTTTTAATTGATTTAAAAAAAAAAAAAAAAAAAAACATTCTTCGCAATGAAATCGTTCTAGCGCAGTCGTCACCGACCCACTCATTATCGCCGGGCAGCAATGCACCTCAGAGCACATATAGCGAGACAGTTTTTAATGAGACCAATGCACAATAATAATAAAAGCAACACACGAAATAGAGGCAATATGGCGTCTGCATAAATAGCTCGGAAAATCAACGACTATGATCAATGCAATTAGACAAGAAAATTCGATCGGGAATTATCAATATTATCTATCCAAATTTCCAATTCCAAATTAATGGTAGAAATACCACGAGAACGAAAATCGCGATTTGCCTTTCAATAAACTCCCCGTGGCTTCTTCGGAATATCGAACGATAAAATGGAAATAAATAACGATGAAAAAAAAAACCAAGTATGAAGTTTAAAAAAATAGATCGAGGTAGAAAATTGGAAAAAAAAAACAAATTCTAACTCCAATTTTTGGAACAATGCTCGTGCGATGTGAAATTTACATGAAGATTCCTTGCCAAACTCAAGTTGTTCGATTATCGGAGAAAAGTTTCATCGTGAAATCTGATAAATGCGAAAAAGTTTGTGAAAGACCATCGAACTCTTATCTCGTCCGGAAAAGGCCTAAGCGATCGATTCTTTTTTCTTGTAATTTTGCGTGGCTTCTGTTTTATGAAAAAAATACGCAACTTCGGAGTGATGGTCGTCGATAATAAAGACATGAAAATAAATGTACTGTTAAATCTTCTCACCCAGTCGAAACGTGACCTTCCTTACGGACATCGAAACGACTTCTCGAGCCGATAAGACGACGGTTGTTTGATTGAGTTTGAACTACTTTTCTTCAGGAAATTGAACAATGTGGCTGGCTCGCTCCAGGAGATCGTCGAGCTTTTTTGTTAGCAAATCTTTTTTGTGCTTCCTCGAAACTTGGGAAATTTGTCGATATTAAAATTACCTCGGTACGTTGTTTTCAACGAAAACTGGAAAAGGAGACAATTATTCGCTATGACGATTTTTTAGTTTATTTATTATTTTTTAACGAACCTTTTCAAATAATTGACAAAAATAAAACGTTTTTCCCAGTAAGTAAATTTATTTATTATTACTCTTTCCTAATTCGTATCGCATTTGCACGAGGACCAAGGGAAACTGTGGAAAACCCGACCGATACAGGCGACTATATTTTACGTGAGTTCCAGTTGATTAACGCCATCAAAAACTCCCGAAGAACTGCCTCCCCCTCAACGATTCAAACGCGAGCCAGTGCATGGCTAAGCGGTCACCCAACCAAGTAAGGACCTCGCCTGAGGCTGCTTAACTTTGTGATGGCCGGAGGAGCCATACACCGAGCGTGCACCCATCGCTGTCGGTCAGTGAAGTAAACTTTAAACGTGTTTGAAGGAACGTGTCACGACTTGGTTCCGCGATTTCAAAATTGAGACGCATAGGAAATTATGGAGCAGCCTTATCGGTATTTGAAAAATTCAAATCAAACCAACGACATCTCGCATGACGTCAAGGTCACCGTAGCCTTGACAAATAATTGTTTCGTTGACCGGACATTGTCACTTTACAGGGGTTTGTTTTTAATTTTTTAAAGGCATTTAAGAAGTCGTGTTTCCGCGGCAATAACGGAAAATGGAGACCCAACGGTCATCACGGAATAAACAGTGTCATCAGAGAGATAACATAATGATTTATACGTGACGTAGAATTATATATTTTGAAAGAGATGTTCGTTATAGAACGAATCGTTAGCTACGCCCACGTGCAAAAAGGGAGATAGTTCTCTCGTGTGTTACGCTCTCACTGTGCTTGTGTTGAACCGATCGATAGTGTATAGGCTATGTGTGTATGTGCGCGAACCACTCTGTCATGGACGAAACCACACACAGAGCTCCCGTGAGCTCTAAGTTCCAGTTGGAAGGCGGTGGCTGCTTTAATTTATCGTAGAAACGTGTATTCAAATGGTTACATTTCAGGCTACGTTTCTAGAGGAAAAAAGGGGAAAAAGCCATTGAATACTTCGACGAGATTCGATCCTTTATTTTCTATCCTTCTCGATCTCTCTCTCTCTCTCTCTCTCTTCTCTCTCTTTTGTTTTTTTCCGGCTTTCCGCAAGCAAACGAAGCGTTTGGGCAGAGCTAATTTTCCAGTCTTTTCTCGGCGTCGTATAATTATCGCCAGTGTCGCAGAACACACGTATCAATTGCGTGAATATTTTTTTTTTCATTTTATATTCTCATGGTTTTGCTGAAAAATATGGAATATGAAAAATTCCTTTTTTCCCTTGAAAATTCCTTCGATTTTTTAACTGCTATCGATGTTATTGCTGGAGGCAGTTCAAGGACGGCAAACAAATGTAAATTTTTCCTTTTTTTCACCATTGCGTTTCCGTCAATGGTGCCTCAGGCGATGGGAGATGAATTATTTCACGGGTTATCTGAACGTATCACCAATCGCGTACATAAATCGTTTGACGTTCGACTACGATGCCATTTTATAGGATGATTCATTTGGAAATTATTTTTACACTCTTGGACGAATTTTCTTTTCGTTGTTAATAAATTGTGTTATTGATATTTGTTCGGTTGTTTTAATAAATGAAATTTCATCGCATGGAAAATGCCGAGTGTTTACTTTCCCATAGCTGTTGAAAGTTGGAAAAAATCTTTTCATCCACCCAGCAGTGAATAAATTTGAAAACTGTTGATAAATGATATCGATGTGAATTATAAATCGGCCGACGCCCATACATTTCGACGAAATGGGAATTCCACTCTACGACAATATCATACTTCTTCTTCTTTTTATTTCTTACTGCGTGGGAGCGATTTCTGGCACTCCTAGAGTTCACTTTCTTTTCACACGAGCATGAGGAGCTTTTTTTTCTTTTCGAGTTAAGGACAAAGTTTGTTCGAGTGTCACGAGATATTGCGAGGGATTTTTGTGAGGGCTGTTTTTTTTTTTTTTTTTTTTTTTTTTTTTTTTCATGTACGGATCACGATGACCCTTGACTATTGTCGACCATGATCGCGAGTTTGAGCTTCGAATCTTTTTTTTTAATATCACATCCAGGAGCCTCGATCGTCGTAACCCTAGATCGAAAGTTGCGAGGAAACATTTTATTAGGGACCTAGCTTACAATCCGTTGTATATGTGTTCGTCTCTCGTGTAGTAGTTTTCGAAACGAGGCTTTGGGAAGAAAAAAAGACGAACGGAAATTCCTGTCGTCTCTAATGTCACTCGTAAAAGTCTAGGACCTCACTATACTCGACGACGTTATATTTCATGGCCGAGAAAAACGAGTAATAAAAATGTCTCGTACGGAATACGACGTGGCACCACCGTCAAGGTTCGCTACCTCCCAGTTTGGTACTATAAATTTATGAAGAAAATACACGCTCTTCTGCAATTACGTTTTAGTAGACTGGAATTGAATACCGAATGAAATTCCGGATCGAATAGTATTTGGACGTTTTTCAATCCAATGATACCCTGCTGAGTTATTAATTGTTGAAGTCCGAGCCAATGGGAAGCGCGCCCCCCACCATGCGCCCGCCGATCGATCGATCTACCGCGCATGCTCTCTGCTTCAGCTACAATTCATCATGTAACTCGTCCGGTATTTGTCGCATCGAAAAACAGTCAAATACTTTTCGTCTCATAATTTCATCCTGAATGCAATTTCACCCTGCTGGACCCTCAGTTTTCAAAGATTTTAGAGATCCGCGTACGAAGGAAGCGAGATCGCTTCATCTGCGATGCTGTACGCGCTCTCGGAAAGATATGTATGAGTTCGTGAATATACCTACTGGAAAGAAGATAGAAACGATCGTATAAAGCGATATGATAGAGTAGGATAGATTATGTAAATCGGAGCGGTTGCTCTTGCAGTTGCGGACGGTCACTGATCCGAAAAGTTCCAACGTCCGACCTTCGTGGTATATTCAAAGCAGGAAGTTCATCCACATGTATGTTTTCGGTTGATGCTGCTGGGAGGAACTTTGAACCATTTCTCTTCTCTTGTTGACTGCTCGTTGATAAGAGGAAATATCCAAACCTGCTTCTTCGAGTTTCCAGCAGCCCGAAAATATATTACCAATTTATTTCCGCTCTGCTTGGCAGTATCGTTCATGATTTTTTTTCTTTTACCTTGTTCCAACAAAATCAGGAAACCGGTGATGTCTTATTGTTAAACCAATAGTCTCGTACACCTTTGTGGACTTTACTGGTTTGGCTTCTCTTGAACTTTGCCACCATTCGAAGGATCTTGACATTTTGGCGAAATCGTACAAGACTTGAAATTTTTTATTTAAATTGCACTCTGTTAATTTGTCTAAGAACAATTGCTGGGAGTAACTGCTTTTCCCACAAAGGCTTCGCTGCCAGAAAGTGTTCTTTAACGTTCTACGACGTTTCTCGATTGCTTGTCGCCAACAAGGAGACATTGCAATTTCGCCATTCATTTCCTTCCACTCAAGATTATAATTTATGCTCTGGAACCATAATGTAACGCATTAGGAGCCTTTCTGACGCTGAATGTGAATAACTCACTTTATTTGCAGGAAAAATAAATAAATTGTAAGTATTCGGAAAATTTCTTACACAAGTGCTCCGTAAAAACGATTAGTGACCCTCTCATTACATTAATGGCTTTCAGAAGTGCCAAATATCTCGTACGTCAGGAGCAACTTTGCCTCTTTTTTTTACCATCACAGAATGCTCGGTATATATGCTTAGAAAAAAACCTCAACTGGCCACTTTGAAAATTAAATCTCAGAGTATTTCACGGCATGGTGGTTTCGAAAACTGTTTTACATTCGCCATATTTTTTTTTTTGCGTGTTAAAGTGAATCTCCAGTCTGAAAGGATTGCGTTACCTCGGGAATTCACCTACGAACCCTGTAGTTTGGAAATTACGATTATGCCTTGTGAAAATTCATCCGAATCGCACTCTCTTCCGAGTCGTTTACGAGTGGAATTTTTTTTTTTCTGCTACATTTGCACTTCGATTTTCCAGTCACGTCGTTAAAAAGTCGAACTACTTACATTCGAGTTCTTGAATCTCAACACTCGTAGGACTCAGTGGATGAGAGAAAAGGCTTCTCAATGAGCATATCGCCTTAAAATGGTGAAAGGGATGAAAGTCCTCTCGTTCGTTGTCTCTTAATCATTGAGACCCGGAATAGAAATGGAAAAGAGGGTCGAGACTGGCTGATGGACACTCTGGTTCGTGTAATACCTGATACTCATCACCACCCCAACTCGCAGTTAGATTATACGAAGCTTTTTGTCAGACTGACGGAATTCAGCTATTCTCAAAGCTTTGAGAGACCTTACCTGGTGCTCTGGAGGATACGTTACATGTCCCGGGGATGAGTCTTATCTTCCTGGTGCTAGCCCAGCCCGAAGGGTTGACGCAAAACCATTGTTATGTACGATGGAGAACATTTGACTCAACCGATTACATTCGTTGAGAGTTGCCGGAGATTTGCAACGTGTTTCGTCGTTTCGTACTACGAGCTATTCAATGGGCTCGTTTTCTGTCAAGAGGCATGAGAAATCTGGGAAATGAGCCGAGGCAAACGTGACTGCAGCTTGGGAAATGCATAATCCTCCAAACAATTACACATACATTGCAACGTTAAGTGTTTCCTGTCCTCGAAAGTTATACGACTAGCAGAGTTGCAGATAAATCCTGTCAGTTATCTCATCCAAACGACGCACAAATTCTCAAACGTCAAACTGAGAATTTTCACTTTGCTTTAGTAAATTCGTCTCGTTACTCCGAGTGAAAAAATCGATTCCAGGCCAAATAATACGATGACATATTGTTTATGAAAACAAAAAACTATTGCTCGGAGGTTTCGTACTTTTGGAACGTGAAAAATCGTACTGAGTATTGAAATTCGCTCGGCTATTATTCAATAATCATTTAAGCGAAGCCCTTTATTCATTTAATTTGCAACTATCGTGTTTTTCCCTCCGTTACCCATCTGCGCTGTTGTACTCATTTAATTTTCAATGAATATCCAGTCGCCATGCACCGCATAAAGACTTGAATATCGCGAAATGATAACCGTTTAATTCGGTTCTCAAAATTCTTGTATTCCAGTTTGGAAACTGCAAACCATCGGTTTCCTCGTTGTGGAAAAGGTTTGGATACTTGACACTAGTGACTCGCAGGATTGGACGTTTATATCGATTATAGAATCATAAAAAACTAAATTTGCATCGAAATTTTCAAAAAATTCAGCCACTTTTGGAAAACATTCACGATTTTTCGAACTGCCGAGTTTCCTATAATTCCGTTTTGTCAAAATGCGATTCGCGCGGTAGTGCGTTAAGAAAGCGGGGCTGTGGGCAACGCTCTGCGGCATCTCACAGGAAGGAGGCAATTCTGTGAAAAGCAGAAACACGGGTTCAACAACTCTTAAGGCGATCCATCGGTCGTTCCGCCGGTGAAAATCCTGCTGAACACTTTTTACGTTCAGGCTCGATGATGGAAGAAAAATAAAACTTACGCGTTGTTCTCTTATCGTTAGAGATTCGGTGGAAACTTTTCTTCCGTTCAAAACATCGAGCCTCCTCCCAGGCAACCTGCTCGGGGAAGTGCTTTGAAAAGCGTAAAGCAGGTTAAATGTTAACTCCGGCTTACGGTGCCTTAAATGACTCTTGGCAAATCCTCTCACCAAAGAATGTCCCTAGCAAGAAAAGGATGAACCTAGTTCCCTTTGTACGATTCTCCAATCTGATATAGACCGAAAGGTTTTTATAATTACTTTGCCTTATCGTTCGAAAAAAAGAGTCGCAGATATGTCACAAACGTAAATTGAATGAAATTGATTTTTCTCTGAACCTCAAATCGACCTCCGATGGTAGGATTTAATCTGTGTGTATGTGTGAGTCGCTGAAATTGACATTGAATCACACGAGGAGCGTCGTCTTCCATCAGGCTCTTCGCTAATCAAATTTTCGTATCAAACTTCAGCACGATCGTATCGAAGGACATCACTCGATCGAAATAGCAAACAAAACAGACGTTGGATCAAACAAAAAGTGCCTTTCACCAAATATCACTCTTTATTTTTTTTTTCAAATTTCAATTCATCTCCAATTCGACGAATTCGAATGACACCTTTTCCTTTTTATGCCCCTGCCTTAAAAATTACATTTTCCGTATGGAATACACTTTTTCCCCCTTTTTTCCCGCTCACTTTCAAAAGGTGTCATTTTTGTTGACCGTTCGCTTCCGAAGAAGACTCAGAAGAAACTTCACCGGCTTCCGTACGTCGCATCAACAAAAGAATTTCAAACAATACGACAAAGAATATAAAAAAAAAATGGAGATAAAAAAAAACGACGTAAAGGATCGAAGAAAAGGTGGAGAGGAAAACTGTATTGAAAGGGTCTTGTGCTTTTTTATTTGCTGTCCTTTCGTGACATGAGAAATCTGACGGTAAAAACTAAAATATCTCGGTAAACATAAGGTAGTCGGAAAAATAGGTGTTTCTTTTCACTGGATGCGTATATATATAAATATTACTGTTTGTCTGTGTGCACAGAGCAGGTACATGTTTGGCCAAAAGCCCAGGCTGTTGCAAGGGGAAAAGATATCACTGGGATAAAATGAGTGTCGGCCGCGAAACGAGTCCGGAGCTTTCCGAGCCTTCCAACGTCAGCGTGCTCTACGAGCATGAGAGAGACTATCTGATTTATTCCAAGACCGAGGATTTGGATGCACAATCCTGTTTCATCGCCCAACATTCCCCTTCTGTCATGGATTTCATCCTTATTTCCTCACGTTATTCCTTTTTCTTCACGTTTCCGCCATCTATTATGATAAATCTACTCTCATCGTGCTACAAAAAATCCATAAAATTTATATTCATCCTTGCATCAGACCCGCTTGCAATAGATTTCTTCGTTGCTTATCCGCTCGGCTCTTCATCGAAATATTCTCATTCAAACGCCACTTTTGTTACTCACATCTTTTAGTAGAAACTCAAATGTTGAAAATTTCTCGTTTATCGTTTGCCGCCAACTTTTTCGTCAGTGAAATAAATATTTTCTACTTAAATTGTTATTTTTTTAATTATCGAGCTCGAGTGAAAATTGATGTAGGTCATTTGTTGAGAATCTCTATTTTTTTTTGAAAACTTCAATTTTTTACTTTTTGTGTTCCTTGGAAATTATGCGACTCTCTTAGAAATATTATTTATTAAAAAAAAAGAAGTATTTGTTTGGCAAAAATGAAAACACCGTTGGCTTGAAATGTGAAACTGGATGGGACACTCTCTTGGATCTCAACGAGACTCTATAGGGGGTTGAATTCGAGCAGTCGATCGGATCGATTATTCCCACTTTTCACTAACGAGCATATAGTGGCCACAGCCAACGATACTCCAATCGATTGGTGCTCATTCAAGCGTTATCGTTGGTTGATTGAACTTGGTGAACCACAAAAAAGCCAAAGATTGAAATGAAAAGTAACATTTTAAATGGCTTCAATCGACTCTGTCACTGGGTCGTGACGAAGTGGCGGAAAATTTCAATTTTCACTGTTTTCGACAACGACTTTTATTCCAGACGAGAGCCTGCCAATTTTCAAGCAAATGTACTCATTCTCTGCGATGGAACTTGTTGAAAAGTTTTAGTTGCATCGAGTATACAAACCAAAGTTGTACAAAGCGATTTTGCGCAGGTACAGTCTCTGCGAAATATTGTTTATCATGAGAAATCGAGTACGTAAGAGATTTACGAAAATCCGAGATGCATGACAAAAATCCATTGAGCAATTATTTGGGTAGAAATTGTTTGAAAAAACTTACACGATGTGTTTTTTTTTCGTTATAACAGAAAGGAATTTTCTTGATTGGAACGAGTGCTGGATCCCTTCAGAACATTTGACGATAAACGTGATAAAATTTAGCATCACTTATGCTCAAGCTTTTAATTCAACGATCCTTGTTTCGTTTATATTTAATTTTTTCGCGTCTGTATGCCGCATTACTCACTTTTACAACAGTCGCAGAAACGTCAGATTGTTTTGCACTCTTCATTGCACGAGAATATTTCATTCGGGTTTTTACGAGCGGCTCCAATCGCGAGATTTGCAATTGCTATTCCGCGTTCATTCCGTTGTTGCTCTCACACCCTCTTATGCTGAAGCGGTAACAAACGGAGAATACAGATAAGGCAAATGGAATAAAGCAGGCAAAAAAAGCACCGACCGGTGAAAAGTTCGTACCCAAGATATGGGCATCGTTAAGCCCATTCTCTTCAAAATAACTTCCTAAGAACTCGCTAACTTTTATCAACGGAAGAATTATTTTCATCGCTTCGGAGCAACCAACTCAAATTCTTACTCCCACCTTTTTTTTGCATTGCATTTACCAAGATTTTTCGTCAAATTATTAAACAATCAGGATTCTCTTAATTTTGTTCCCGTCACTCGATTAGTGTCGTGGAAAAAACGTTTTTCATTATTCTAATATTATTAGTTTTTTTTTTTATTCGTTGAAATCGTCAACTTTCGTTCACGTATTGTTTTATTTGCTCGTTTAGAGAACACTTCACGGTTCATCAGTTTGTCACGTTAGAGTTCTGACTCAACTTCACAAAGTTTAAACGCCCTAGCTAGTGCATGGCTCAAATGTTCAAACGTCAGAGCGTTTCGATCTCTTCGAATCAATTGAACTCCTGAAACTTTTCAAATTGCTAGTCACTTTCCGCAATCCCTGAAACTTTGGGAACCGTTGACACTCCGAACATTTCTTGAAGAAAGTTGAACGACCTTAGGCAAATATATTTGACAGGAGATCAACTTTTTTAATAGAATTCCCGAAACGGACCATTTGGCGGTGTTCGAAAATTGGAAAAACTTTCAACTTTCAACTCTCTATTGCGCCGTTTTATAAAAATAAAAATGGGTGAAAAAAAAACTGTGAAGCGTCGAATTCGTTATATCGATAAATGCTTCATTAAAAAATCGCAAAAAAAATTATGGAAAGAACTCTGAAATTGCTTTTACATCGACAACCTGCTGTACGAAGCGCTGTCTTCTATGTGAATGATTGTGCAAACGCTCTGCAGCGGAAAGAGTCGTTGGAGTCTCAAAGAAACGTTCGTCAAAAAAAAAAGGAAGAAAAACCACGTTGGCTTTTAATCCGTTGGCAAATTACAGCTTATCAATATTTTTCCTTGATGAAGTTCACAGAAAATGTGCGGAAATAAATTGCTTAATTATCGCTTTTCTCATTTTTGTGAAAGCAACATACAAACGAGAATATGTAACTTGAGGAAATTGCCACGTATTTTCCTGAAACCAAAGAAACGTACACGCGACGTGCCCGAATGTCGCAGATGTGGAAAAGTCGTTGGCCATTTTTCTTGCAAATGAATCGTTTTTAACAAACCCGTTCATTAGTCACGCGCTAGCTTCGCGTGGCTGTCACTAATATTTGAAATTTCTTATCAAGCGTCCTTCGGAGAAAAAAATGGCTGAGGACTTTCTCATTCGGTGTCCCATGATCGAACCAAAGGACTCAAAAACCCTGGTCACTTTTGGGACACCCTGTGAGTCGAGTTTCTCCACTACTCCGTGAGCACTGCATAGGGAAACGGTAGGAAAAATGCACGCAATTTGCACATTGTGTTTTCATCATTGCAGTCTGTTCATTCGTAACTATAACTTCGAGGAAATGACTTTTTTAAATTTTATCTCCAGACAACATGTCGAGGGTAATGAAACGGTGAAAAATCGCTTCCTTCAGAAAGAACAACGAAAAACTGGGGTTTTTGGATATTTGTACAATTCGTTATTCGTTGCGACACGATTTATATTTATTAGCCATTTGATATGCTTGTGAAGTTTGGAAATTTGATATTGCATATTGTTATAAATGCGTGGATTATGTTACAGTTAGCGGAACCACAACTGGGACCGTGTATCGAGCTGAGTTATCGAGCGGGACAACAGTGCCGAGTTTTCGACGAATGGCAACATCAGCGCCAAGATTATCGCATCCAACAAGCCTCAAGGGGCATGAAACTTCGAGCAAAACTTCAGCCCACGGAAGGCGCAGCTCTGGTTCGATAGACGAGGGAATAACGGTCAGCACTGAACTGCCAACCTCGAGAAACTTTCGTTCCAGTCAAGTATTTTTAGTTCTCGACGCGAAGCCTTCGTCGACATTAAAACGAAGAAAAATGAAGAATGGTGAGGGCGAAGTTGACCGGGGAGAAGAATTGAAGGAAAATGTTCGATGGAACGAAAGAAAAAGTGAGAAATCAAGACACTCCGAGAATAATGGCTTTGCCAATCGTGACACTTTCCAAGTTGTGACTTCGCGTGGCCAAATAAATTTTGAAACACCGAACCAGACGGAAATCACGATGCCTTCTCGAAAAATCATAAAAACTGCCGACTCACCAACCAATAGTTCCACCCACGACCTCCGACCGGTAGTCACATCGCTAATATCGATGAAAATCGAAGTAACGACCTCCAAGCCATTGACCTCGAAATTAACCCAAGAAGAACAAATTACCCCCATGGATGTGCCTCCGCCTGGATATTTATCCACCAGTACAGTCGCTTCGACCTTGAACAATGACATTCATAAAATAACGCCTGGCTCCGAGCGTTATGCTAACGGAAAGTTCGATTGGTTGACTTCCGAGCGAATTAATGTTCCTGTGACAACGCTGCCAACCACCGCGGTTGGCTTTCCGAAGCGTTACGTACGAGACACGGAAACGGATCCGTGCGAGAAATTCCTCATCACCGATAACGTCAAACGAGAATTTTACAGCCCGAATTATCCACAAAATTATCCCCCGAAAGCCAACTGCGTTCGAACGCTCGAGGGTAAGTCCATTTTTTTAAACTCTTTTCAAAACGCTTCCTCGAAATGTCAATTTTTTCGCAAAATAAATTCAGATCAATTTTTCAAACATTTTCCTGCAACCGATTTTTTTTTAGCCAGACCTCGTAATGATCGAACTAACAAAGCCACGAGTGCGAAATTTCAAGTTTATTGCGCGAAAGGAAAAATGTATGGCTCAAAGGGTTAACCACATATTCACACCGAAACGCTGATGAGACCAGCCTCAGTCGAATCAAATATTTACCTGCTGAATCACGTTTGAGTTTTCGTGAAAATTAGGAACGAACAATTATCTTAGTAACTCATTCGTCCGAGCACACATCGAACGACGTGTTTGCTGATTTCAAAGATCGAGCTCCCGCGCTTAAACGTAGTAAATTTGGTGAATTAATAGTCTCAATGGAAGTTTATTCGTTTACGCTCGAAATAGAGAACGATTTTGAAAGCACAATTTCCTCTTTCGCTTTTTCGCTATCAACGTTCCATTACCCGCACATTTTCAAACCCAAACGGTCGAGGAATACTCCAATTATTGGCAGAGACTTCCCACTTTTTAGTGATGATTTTCACAAAGATTCCAACGAAATATTCGCAACTGAATATTCTCAATAAAATTTATTTTGCGCTCCATTGGACCCACGGAAAATTACTCTGTCTCGCTGTAAAGTTGTAGGAGTAAGAAACACGATTATTATCGTGGGATCTGGTGTTGAAACGTTCCACAAAATTTTTCAGTCCAAAATAAAAAATTTAACCGAATATTTTTCCTACGATAGACTGGAATATTTAGCAATCGTCATTTCCCACGTTTCTCTTATGAGAAATGAGTATGGAGCTCATGTAAAACTTACGAAAATGTATCAAATTGTCTCGTTTCGTTGGACACAGTCCCCAAAACGAAGGCAATGCATTATCGGAATATTTTCTTGGTTTTTCGTACAAAACATGTTGGAGCTATTATTTTGCTCGTTATTATACGATACTCGATGGAATTAATTATTTATCATGCAGAGAAGGAAAAAACATGAATAGTCCATCCAATCAGCTGTACATGCTGGAATTTCGATTGGAAAATGGAATCGTGTAACCATCGGACGTAACAAAAGCCCAAGTGTGCAGTTCAATATCCATAATTTCTCACAGTTTGCTGATTATTGTTTTCGTCGGCGCCCTCGCTTATCGATACCATTTGCTCTTCAAAGTTAAATAGAATCGATATCGTATAAATACCTTTACCATTGGGATTCCACGTTTCTAGCATTCACCGCACGTGGCTAATTTAATCATAATACTCAGCCTGGCTATGTTTTTCCTATTGTATACTAAACGTACCATCCCTGATCGACCAAATTATCATAACCCTGCTCAGCTTCAAGGCTCCTCTTCCTCCTATTGTTTTTTCTCATCTCAATCAAACTCTGTACGTTTCTTTTGACATTATCAATCAGCCCATAACTATTTCTCGATGTACAAATAACCGAAACTGTCCATATCGGAGTTATGATTGTCTTTGCGATCTTTAGCTGCTTATCGCGTTTCGTCGATTCAATTTGAACAAGAACTTTAGTCATCAGCTAACCTATTACGAATCTTCACTTCTTGTCTCTCATTCTCTTCGTTTCTTAAATAAAATTCATGAACTTTTACTGATTGCTGAGAAAATTAAATGATGGATTGAGGTTTTCTAAAAATTTCAATAAACTACGAAGATCCCATTTCGAAGAGCATTTATCCTGACGCGCCTTCACATCTGCGTGTAATTTACAAAACACAAGAATTGGGAAGAAAATGTATCGACATTTAATTTCCTTTCAACTTTTATCTCGTACGATTTCACTTGAATGCTGACAGACTATTCGATACGAGCAGAAACGTCACTCAGTTACTCGATATTCACCACATTTGCCAAAAGTACACGAAAAAATTGAATAGCTCGAATGCATCCGTTTCGCCAATGGGCGGCTATGTCGAGGCTCTCGTATATACGCGTTTGGCTCGGAAGCGTCGGAAAATATTTAAACGCTTAGCTGCTTTTTTCTCGTCACATAAAGTTCACTGAAGCATCACGAAAATTTTAACGAATGAATAACTTTAATATGCTGCAGTATCGAAGCATTTTATTTGCATATTCTTTCTTAGCCAAAAATGGTCGTGATTCCTCGTATCTTTAGCGCCTGCAGGTATCCGGAAATTTGAGCAATTTTCAAAATGCATAAAAAAACATTTTGAAAATGGACAAAAATAATTTTCTGCTTCAATCAAGAGTTTGAAACCCAATATTTTTTTAACGAAGTTCGTTTCCGTTACACCACCCGAATTTATCGATTTTTGTTTTTCTCACAACTCTTCGGTTGGTAGAATGTTTTTTATTATTTATATTGAAGTAAAAAATGCAGCAATATGCAAAAATGTGAATCCTTCGTGAGATTTAATTTCAGAGATTGGAGTAAACACTTGTAGCATTTTGAACTGATTAAACCCTAGCACGGGAACTGCAGTGATTGAAAAAAAAAAAAAAAAAAAAAACAGTGAAAGAGAATTTGCACAAAAATTGGAAAAGCGTCAACCGGGAACTCGTCGCAGCGTGAATGAAATTTGATAAAATGTCAAACTAGGAATGAAAGAACGAACAGTTGGCAATAGTCGAGAGGGTAGGCGCAGAGATCCGAGTGCCAAGGACGTCCGCAAGAGTCATCGAAGCCACTTGAGATATAACGAGGTTACAGTTGCAGATTCTCCTCGATATTAAAATCTGCGAGTCTTTGAACGCGATGCAATAATCTAATGAGTAAAAAAAAAAGCTTTTTTATTGAATGTGAAAAAAAAGTTGGAATAAAGATGATCTCTCGCCAAGACGATGCAATTGATCGTCGCTTGTGATCATCACATGACTCTGTAGGAAAGAACGGAATAAGGACGTTTTAATGACGAATGAGAGTTCGTTAAACGAGTACACTTGGTCGCTTTCAGGTTAAGTACCTTCCACGCTTCATTCACCAAGACTTCGATTTTGTCTCTAATTACTTCCCGCAGTATTCGAGTGTCTGCTCCATTTTATTCGAGCCTTATACCACGAAATACTCTTCTTCAATCCATCCCAAAATTAAATTAGCACAGGCAAATTCAACCTCAGTCTCCTGCGACCTTTGTCAACCGAAACTTCGTTATCGCTCAATTATCATTATATTTCGAGTTCCGCTGTGAATCTTAACCCTAGAGAACGATACCCTCATTTTTTTTTTTTACCTATTGCGGTAACCCGAGGTCATAAATGACCCCAATTTTGAAAAATTCATATCTCTGGTAAAATTTAACGAAAAGGGTTCAACTTGGGCTCATTCTTTTCGTTTTCAATGCAGGATCCTGGGAGCCTGGGACAATTCTGCTTCAAGTAAAAAAATTAGCCAATAATGCGGTAAAACGATAAAAAAAACGAGAGAACGAAGGGAGAAAGGGCACGGAATTTAAAGTCGCCTGGGGTCGGTTTTGACCGCAGGTTACAAGTTCTAGGACAAATTTGTGCATCGATCCATTTCTCGAGGTCACACGAGCTGTTTCCTCTCGATTATTACCGCAATAATTATACAATCGTTATATTATTGATTCGCTAATTAATTATGGATAAGAACTCATTATTATTCACGGAAATAAAAAATCAATATTCACGGAATGTCAAGAAAGTTCGAATTTGCTAGATTTTCGTTAAATTGTTAAGCAATGCGGTTTACCCTGAACATTTCTCTGCTCATGATTTTCCTATAATTATCGTTTGTTGGATTTCTCGTATATTTTCAATATCCATTGAGGGAAAGTCTTAACGTCGTTGGCCAAGCTCATGATACTGGCTGAATAAAATAGCATGAGGATTTTTCTTTTTAGTTACGAAGCTCTTTGCATGAAAAGTTAAAGTCAAAGAAGGAATAACCGATGTCCAATTCTTTTACTACGTGGTACGGAATGCTGCCGCATGGACACACTCGAATACTCCGGCGATGGCGTTTTTCTCTAGCTCGAGATTTTTTCGTATCCCAGTTTCTCTTCCACAATTCCATTTCACCTTCAACGACAGACTCATGCAGTTCTGTCCTCGTGTTTGCCTTCTTTTTATTTTCGTCGTGCGATTTCTCTGCCATTTCTACCTCGTTGATCAATATGCAACCGCCTTGGGAGCACGAGAGCATCAATGCCGAGATCCCCGTCACGAATTCTTCCAAAAGTTGGACCAACTTCGCCAAATTCCTAAGGAATACGGACTCGAACCCGCAAAATACCGTCCGACAAGTTTCCTCGTGACCATCAACTTTTCGTCCCGACTCGATGGAGCTTTTCAAAGTAAAGATTCCATCTTTTGATCATAACAACTTGCTCGATGGCACACAACGCTGATGCGAAAACTTTTTCTTGTTTGAAGTTTCCGTTTCTGTGATTTACGAATTGGCATAAATTACCAAGTTCCGAAGGACCTGTGTGGTTGACTCTCTAAGTCATTGATTTTCCGACTTCACTACTTTTCTATAAAAATAACCGATCGATCGTCCGAAAACTGTCACCAAAATCGAATCGATTGGAATCACAAAATTGTTTAGTTGGTCGGATTCAACAATAAACAAATGACATTTCTAAACAAAAATGGATTCCAGACTTCGATTAATTCATTTCTGTTCAATTTTTTGTTTGTTTGTGCATCTTAACCTTTAAGATTCTAATTGTTCGGAATCGGTGCGATATTGGGCCATTCTCTCAATCGCTATTGATTCTTTATAAATTCCACGTCCACATACAAAATTGCAACAAAAATTTCCGTCAGGATTGTCCGTTAAACTATTTTTCGTTTCTGATGATTTTTGACCATAAAAATGAGGCCTCGGAAGTTGTGGTTTCCGAGTAATTCATACAGCAGCAAAACTAAATAGTGCCCCGAAAACATCGAACCAAATGAAACGAAAAACGAGAGGATTCCATCCATGGAGTTCGCAACTATGATTCTGAGCGTTTTGCAGCCTCGGAAAAAATTGGCCATGCTTGTGTAGCTTCGTGCAAGCCACGTAGACACGTACATATCTGTTACTATCTCCAGTCCATATTTTTATGCTCAACGACACTGCGACAACCGGGTTTCGCACTGTACGACCTGTGGATGCGCTTTGCTTCGCATACCAACCCAACACTACGCAAAAGCATCCGTTTATTGTAACATAATATTGACAGTATACCAACTCCACCCGTTTTCCGAACAAAGGCTCGTCAGTGTAAGTTCATGCACGTTGTTTGATGGCGTCAACGTAGGCATCCCAACTCACACATGCGATCCAACATCCTTCACTAATTGGTCCTTTGTTGCCTCTGACGATACACAGTCATTGTAAAATATCCGCGTTATATATTCGTCGGAATATACCTGGCTTGTTATATTTCAAAAATAACAGTATTCTCATGGGCACCATACAATTTTGTGGGCAAAGAATACAATAATTTGAAATAAAGAAAAAAATAAACGACCGTGACGAATCTTGGGAGGCATTGCCATAAAATTCCGGCAAGGCTTCAAGTCTACACCGGTCAACTCTACCCATTTTGCACAGATGTTTCGATACAAGTTCTTCATTTTCTGAAAATTTTGTTAGAATTGTCAGAAAAATAAAAATTCTACGGCATTTTGAAATTTTCAAAAAAAAGAGTGTAATCGCTCTACTTTCCGCAAATTTCAGAATTTATTATTAATTTTTTTTTTTTTATAAATAGAGTTTCATAATAGAAATAGAATTTTTTGAATTTTACGAAAATATATGTTTTTTGAAAAATCGTTCAACCGCTCTAATTTTTGCAAATTTTGTACGATGGTCAAAAAACCTTCCTCTATAGAGGAAGATTTGAGCGTCGTGCATCTTGAGCATCTTGAAGAAGCGATTTGCAAATTTCAATTTGCAGCATTTTTGGATATGCAATTTTTTGAAAACGTGGAAGTACCTGCACGTTTCTGTCACATTTTGCAACCCTTTTCAGGATATCGTTGAATGTCCTTACGGAAATACATTTCGAGTCGAATGAAGAAAAAGTTGGAGGAACGGAATTTGTTAAGGAGTTTGTGCTTCGCTCTTCGAACCGTTGCCATCTCGAATCTTTCGACATATTTCAATCGTATTATATAAGATCAAGGTAAAAGTCGGAGACCGGAGAAGACTGTAACTTGCCAAGGGGTTGCGGAAGGCTAGGTCGAGTGTCACAGTTCATTGAGGCTGATACGGCAGTGCCTATTGCAAAAGTTGAGCCGCAAGCTTAGCATCTTGCGAAGGAGTTAGGAGTGTGCGAATCGCTTTTGCGGAAGTTGAAATTGGAATATGATCAGGTTCGGGTATTATACGGTTACGTGTATCGAGAGCTTCTGTATTCGAAACGAGAGACAAATCTTACGAGCTTATCCGAAGAAAGGGATGCGAGAGGGTTGGAAACCACGACAATTGATGGCGCCGATAACAATGGATTTCGACGGCTGAACCTTGTACTGTACAACTTTATCAATTCTCCTGGTATTCCCGCATCCACGGGATTTCGAACGCTCCACCGTTCAGTTTCTCCATCTGAGAAACACTCTCCACGAATTGATACAGTTTTGAAGTTTCGCACCAGTGTGCTTGACAGTAAGCGAAGCGAAGTGTGCGAGAAAATTCTTGCACCTGACAGCTTCTTCCTTCGTGTATGGTTATTGGAGGCTTTTTTTTTGTTATACCTCGAAAATCGATTTGAATTTCGATGAAAGTTGCATATCGTGATATTCTGCAGAAAAATTTGTGAATTTTCGACTCAGTTACGCGTTTCCATTGTTTTGCCACCAAATTGTTGAGCATCTTCCAAGTTTACATGTTTTTTTCTCAATTCTTTTTTATCTGCTATTCAAGCCACTAGACATTCCCGTCAAGTGTCACTTTTTCCTGCGATTTATTCACGAAACATTCGCAACAGTGGTTAAAGCAAGAAGGCGCAAAAAAACCTCCTTTCAACTAGTTGATTCAGGGTTGACGTGAAGCGCTATGCACTCGGTAACTCAAGAGCTCTTAGTGTACGTGAGTTACGACTTGAAAATGTAAACGTTGCACCATTTTATGAGTACCCGAGACATTGTTTCTGCGCTTTTTAATATTTCAAATACTTCGAGGTTCCTTTTAAATTACTCGAATCTATCGAGACAATTATTTTTTTCAGCGATACGAAGCAATTTTTTATTTTTTTTTCATCAACTTTAATTTTCCTGCTCATTTTGCGAACACCTGTTACGATTTTTTTTTGCAAAAGCTTCGGAGATTACATCCTAATTGGGAATCTTTGGCAAAAAAAAAACAAAATTTTCAACGGTTTGCCATTTTTTTTTACCTACTGCGTCGACTTATGGTTTCTAGACGCTATGTGCCACCATGACACCGTGGCATCATAACGTCCTGGCACGCCTTAGTACAGCCACGACACATACAAAGCTCATTATCGATTTTTCGCTTCACCACTCTTTCTCCCATACACTTACATCTATATATACGGTTACATCTTCATTCAGGAACAACTGTATCGAAATAAAATCGCGATGCAGCTCAGCGATAAGACAAACGAAATTTATCGCGTCGTTAAAAAGATCTTATAAAATTTGAGTTAAAAAAACGCGAGGATCGAAAAACAACAATGTGAAGAACGAGGAGCTGAAATGAGAGAAAAATAATAAGAACCGTTGTGGAAAATGGACGTTGGGAAAAAGGTCGTTTATGCAGTACACGGAGTTCATCGCATTCTTTTTTCGTCCTATGTGTCGCATCATATGTGGAGTGGCGAAGCTCGGTGAAGGCACTTCCCGGCGTCATATCTAAGGTCGTTATGTGCGAAAAAGAATGGTAACCACAACGGGCAATGAAACTTTTGTGGTCTCATATAAAAATGCAAACACAGCACAAATTAGAAAGTTGCACATTGCTTCTTCATTCTTCTACTTCACATACGTTATGTTTTTTATGGGAAAATGAAATTTTCAAAGGATTCGAAATACGTACAAGCTTCCCGAAAGAGTTTGTACAGGCAAAATTTTTCCTTCTCTTTCATTCCTACGAATCCAATTTTTGGACCAGCGTTCTTTAAATTATTTGATGGTTTTGTTGTTTCTTACTAAATTGCCAATGTCAGGGATTTCAATCCTTAAGGCATGACGTCTCATGGGAATGCCATGGGGATCTGGTAAATAAGGCAAAACAGATTCTGTAGAAAATTGATACTTCAGCGTCCAGATGGAACGATATGTTACCCGAACGATTCAATTTTCCGTCAAAATGGGAAGAGCACTGACGTATTATTTGGCACGGATACGTGTAACAGCTGATACGTTTGGGCAACCTCACATTTCTATGACCCTCAGTCCTGAAGGACCTGATTGATCAGTTTTCCATCGATTATTCATTTACCATCATTGTGGAACATTCGGAACAATCGTAATGGAAATTGATCATTCTACACAGACCGGAATAGCTCGCGCCATTTTTTTTTATCAAAACGCCTTCTTGAGCTGGACGAATTGATCGTGCCTTCTCAATTCAAATCGAGATTGAAATAAATAGTTGTCATTGGGATATACGCTCAGGGCATTCAAACCGCGAAACACTATAGTCAAAGGAGAGTTTCATTTCAATGGAATTATTACGCGAAGCTTGATATGATTGTTGAATTAATATGCGAGATGGCTTCGCATTGAACATTTTTTTATTAATCTAGAAAAACTATTTATACCGAAAATTTTTGTCACGATTGCCTGATATTTGTAAGATTGCAGAAAGTCATACATCCTTGTGGACATTTCTACAATGGAAATCTATGTTTCATGTCAAAGAGTGTTCTGGAAATTCAGTCCGTCAATTGATTAAATTCTCAATTTGATTATTTCCCTGGCCTCGAGCAGCTAAACTACCTTAACTAGCTTTTAGAATTCTTAGTTTATTATTCTGCTCGCTCTATCGGTGGACCAATGTCTTCATCAATTCACTGTGATTGAGGATTAATTGGAAATCGATTTTGATGAAAATTAGCTCCTGTACGAAACTATAGATCTTGTAGGTATCGGTGGCATTAATTACTGAAACTTTTCAGCAGTTAATTACTTGAATATACTGCCTCAGGAGTTCTGAACTGGAAAACTATTTTTAATTCCATTTTCATGCTGTCGATTAATTCAAATGTTCAATAGTTTCCAGTCGCTTGCTCGTGACCACTGTCTTTTGAATTAGAGGCTGAGCTCTCGTCCTGACTAATCGATGGCTAAGCGGTTACCCATGCGTGGCTAAGCGGTTACCCAACCAAGTACCGAGCTCGCCCGAGGCTGGTGAACTTGAGAGATGATCGCAAAGCCACTCATCGACTGTGCTCTGTCCTACATTATTATACATTTTTGTTATCATTTGTGAGGACAAAGTCATTGTCAAACGCAATAGTCCAAAAATGAACTCTAGCATCCCTGCCGCTAGTCGTCGATTAAAGTTCCTCTCTGTTGATCCATTTTTAATAGTTTACTTTATATTGGATATCAATTTGATGGCGTTGCACAGAGTAGTTTTCGTACGGGTGCAAAATTAATTAATGAATCCCAAAGTTAGTCGAATATTCGAATGGTTTTATTCCGATCGATGGAAACCTGACCACAGCCACAAAATTATAGTATAACCTCGGTTCGGGGGGGGGGTTTCCAATTTAATCGACAATCCTTACTGCATGGGGCATATCGATCGATACACCACATGGTGGTAGCGAAGTTGAACCTGTATTTCGTCTGTTCTAATCCTTTGATTTCGTTACATATACAAGTTCGACGTTTTTCCTACTTTCTCGAAATATCTGCAGCACACAAATTCCTAACGAACGATCTCATTCCATTGGAACTTTGATATTGTGTTATTGAATAAAAAAGTTTCGAGCTACCACTTTTCAATCCATTTGCAAAGTTAGTTAATATCGATTTTTGTACATGTCTGTACATTCGAATTTTTGGACCCCGTGCAAACGTCAAATAACGTGTAGGGAATCAACTATAAAGGGGACATTTTCCGACATAAAATCGATGGCTTGCCAAAAGGGTAAGCTCCCAGGATGGTGTGAGGTATGCAAACGATTTCGAAGCAATGCTATATCGATTTGAAACTGTATGTCACGTTCGTGTGTTCTGCGGAGCCTGCAAAATTTAGACCGCAGAGCAAAGCTTTTAAGTGGAAAATCAGTTTGCCTCGCAAATCTACACCGATGTACCTGTCGATACAATTGACTGATTGCGATGATTCTCCTCTGGTCAGAAACTTTAAACTTCCCAACGTTCAAATTCGATTCGTTTGCGATCGCAGCCGAGGATTTTCTGTTTCAATAAACCTCCAACGAACTATGGGGTATCCTCAAAGTATTCCTTAACGCGAAATTCCAAAACACAAAGACTCTGTAGATTGCTTCCTCCGAGACATTAAAATCGAGCGATAAAAAAAATGGGACCAGAATTCAAAAGAACGGAAAATAAAATGATGGAACATTTGTATTCAAAGCTGGAATGTTATTTGTTGCAGCCGAAAAAGGGATGCTCCTGAAACTCGATTTTCGTGATCGTTTCGAGCTCGAATCAATGACCCCGATAAATGGCAAAGTGGGCGAGTGTCGTTTCGATTATCTCGAGGTACGGGACGGTCAATATGGATTTTCCAATCTTCTCGGCATATTTTGCGACAAACAATTTCCACCGGAGATCATTTCCAAATCGAGGCATCTCTGGCTACGTTTTAGAAGCGATGATACCATCGAGTATCAAGGCTTCAAAGCCGTCTGGAGTACAATACCAAGACCAACTTCAGGTAAGCCAAGCAAGGAACATAAAAAAAAAATGTTAACTGAAACACTGCATTTTCATGTTTTGGTTAAATGCGAAATTTTATTTTTCCTCACATTTTCCAACTCACAGTGAAATGAGAAACCTTCCATTAATTATACTCCAAAACCTTGTAATATCGACGAATATAGGGTCGATGTTGCCCCATATGTTCAAAATATTACGGTCGAGGTACCGGCAATTAATTATCGAGGTACATGTGATGGAATTTCGCAGCACTTTCATTTTATGAACGATTCAATTCATCAACAGAAACTAATCCTAGTTAAAACATCGTGCTTACCGAGAAACTCAAACTACACGAACGAACCGGAAGTACAAGCGTATGAGGTCAATGCAGCAATGCGTATATTGATTTCATGTAATTATAATAACTTTACAAGGCTCCTGCATGAACAACTAGCAACTAAACGATTCGACATGGTAAAGTAACATCGTAAATAAAGCGTAACGAGAAGCGATCAACGGTATTTACAAAAACGACAAAATTTCCCGGAAAATCACGAAGGGAAACTCCCGATATTGGCTCTTAGGCTGTTCAAAAATTATGCAATAAATAGCGAACGTAATTCTCAAACGAAAAGTTCCCTACCATTTTACTCTGAAGTGCACGGATAATGAAGTATTCACTATTTAGCGACAGCCAATCAGGCTGGGTTGGGAGAGGCGTAGCTTCACGCCCACTTACTCTCAAGCGTACACCGGATTGGCAGGATATTCAAATCACAAGAGAAGAATCGCAATGTCTAAAAGGAAAGTTGAGCCAAGAGGAAGAAGCAGAGAGGTTGAGTTTGAATACTGTCAAAAGCGACGTCCAAATTTCTCGTGAAACTCGTCCATACGTTCGAGGGAAACGAATGTTGTTAAAAACGAGAAATTCGTCAAATCCTTTCACGCTTTTCGCGATTTCGTAATTTGTTTCAAATAATTCCGCGTTAGAGCGTTTGATATAAAACGTGTCGTTTGAGCCTCGTCAATAAAACAAACTGTGGTCATACCACGCGTCACATTTTACAAAGTAGAACTGAACAAACCAAACGATCAAATGTCATTGGTACGTAATATCAATGTTTTCGCGAAACCGCATCAGAGTTTGAACGGCGTTTACAGTAATATCAATCATTCTCAATATCAAATTTATTCGAATATTTCAATTTTTCATGTTTGTAATAGACGCGACGTGACAGCCCTGAAAATTGGTTTTCTCGGTAACGAGCGAATCCGTTTGTTCCACGATATCAATTATTCGTACCGACAAAAAAGCGTCTTGATGAGTCTTCTACGGGCACCCGTATTGGTGCACGAATTCCAAACCTTTTGATAACTAATATGGAGCATAGGAACTACGAGAATGATTTTCCGCGAGCTCGTTTGGTGAACACGACCAAGCAAATTCCAGTTATAATATTTCAGCTTCATAACTTTAGTTATGGAGTGGAAATTAAACTCACCCAGATAAATGAGGGTATCGATGGACGCACCACCATATACTTTTGTTTTTCGATATCTTTGTTTTTCCCCTCAAAAATATTTATTGTTATATTTGAATAACAGACTACAGTTTAATAAATAAAAAAAAAAGTCGGTCGAAATAAATTTGACTGTTCCAGACATCCAGATGGATAAACCAACTTCCTCAAAGATTCCGTTTCCACGACCTACACAAAATTCATTAAATCACTGTCATACGATGACGAACTCCATTATCATTTTATTTGTTGAATTTTGCGAGCTTCCGGCACGAATTGCACAGACCAAATGTATAAAACGTCTTTATCGTCATTTAATGTGCAGGTGGCGTGCCTCCGGAACAAGAGCCATGTGTTCGAACCGTCACCAATTTTTCTGACACTATAATAAGCATCGACGATGTTGCGGCGGAAAAAAAAATCGCTGTTCAGCACAAAGTGGCACTGGACTGTCTGTGGATCATTACTGCTCCAGCTGAGACGAGGGTAAGTAAATCGTATTGTCATTTTTTCTTTCTTTAAATTGAAAAACTAAAGAAATCTTCGAATTCTCTATGAAATGTTATTCTCTTTGCCAAAATGAAGAAGCTGATCATTCGTGGCGTTTTTGAAAAATGTTCAATGAAATTATTTGCTTCGCAGATGCAGGTCACCTTCGACGACTTTGATCTAGCCAAGCCAAACGACTGCAGCGCTAATTTCCTCGATGTATTTGATCAACAAACCGACATTCCGTCTCGACTGAAAAACTTTTGTGGCAGTATGGCTGAGGCCGTTCATTCAGTCAAAAACATTACGTACATCCGTTTCTATCTGGAACCGAAAGCCATCAACAGTACCTTCAAATCGCTCATCACCGTAGTCCGGGAAAAGGGCAGCACCGATAAACGTAAGTGATAAAAAATTCGAGTCAACTAGAAAATACATGAAAATGCGTTTCCTGCAAATACGACGTTAACTATAACAAAAGATAGAAGAAGGTTTGACCTCCAGAGTGGTTAATCCCAGACGACGAATATCCCACAACGTCAATTCGGTTTAGAATCCCTGATATTAATATTTCCAGGTTGTAAATGTATTCCGCAATAGCCACAGCTGCAGATGTTGTGGGCAAAAATATTTCGGTCGATCACAGACTCCCCAGCATTTGGGTCTGCCCCTTGTGCACATGGGATATCTCATGGGAAGTGTAAACCGATATATTTTCACTTTCTTGATCACGCGAGAAGCCCTGGCGAGTCATGTAGTTTTCAGTTATTACGGATTAGGAATCATAGCACTTTGGTGCCTTTTTTTTCAAAGCCTACGAAACCTTTTGGTCGAAAAACGCCGAATCTCGCAATTTAAACGGTCGAAAGTTACTGGAATATTGAGATAAATGGATTTGGCGGTAGTATCAATAAAAATTGTTATAAAATATTGTTTTGGTTTGACACAAATTAAAATTTCGTGGTTCTGGTTGTCGTTAGCCACGCGAAATAAATTTCTGGTTGGAAAAGGGTCACGGAGTCGTTTGCTCGCACTGGCTTTTCTTACAGGTGTACAATCGATGTTGCACCATGTGGCCATAATACGGGAGCGATATATCCTCAGCTTCCACCGAATAGTATAATGCAGTCTCGGGTGTGCGAAAATCTTCGTTTGCCCTCTGTAAACGTAAATGGACTCTAAGCTTATAGCATAATGTATAATGCAGTCAGCTGCACTTGCCCCCGACTACTCTTAAGGGATCTGTCCGTTTTTGGCCCAAGTCGTTGCATTGTTATAAGTTTGAATTCAGACACTATATACCGGGTGTCCAAAAAGTGACACTAGGAAATTCGTGGTTCGGAAAGTTCAGCCAATTCCGAAGAGAAAAGTCCCAAGCCATTTTCCTGTTCGATGATCCGTTGGTCAGTTATCAAGTAGTTCGTGACAGCCAATGAGCGACAGGGTCGATAGGTCTCCTGGGTCTGTATGACCCAGAAAACTTTGGTATTTGGTTTTTTTGTTTTTCAAAGTTTCGAAGAGTTGGTTCCATAGCGGGTTGACAATGGAAGTTCTGAGCTGGGTCCAACTGACCCAATGGTTCGTAACTGTGACTATTTCTCATTTTCCTTTTTTCGGTCCAGCTTGCCGTGATGACGAATACGACTGTGAAGACAACACTTGCATAGCGTTATCACTAAGGTGCAACAAAAGATTCAACTGTAGATTTCTACGAGACGAGGATGCTGCGATGTGTGGGGTGAGTCCGATTTTCCATTCAATCGATTTATTTGTGTTTTTCCGAAAAACCAACTTTTCACGATTTTTCAATAATGGATTCTCGTAATTTTTGTGATTGTGTCATCGACACTTTGATCGTTGAGCTAATTTTTTGTTTTCATTGTCAATCGCAATGATTATGATTTTTTTTTTCACAATAATTTGTCCCTTAACCAAGAGCCACATGTTTTTTTTTTTTTTTTATAATTCAAAAATGATGAGCTGGATGAAAAAAAAAGAATTTGCATTTTGAATTCATGGCGTGTGACTAATCATAAATTATCGTTGCTAATTTTTCACACGCGAGCGATGTAATCGTGCGATCCTCGTTGCTTCGCGTTACGAACGACGTTCTCTCCTATCTCGTACGTCCCAAGCAATAATTTGCAGCTTTTCTGGGAGTTGGTATAGGCTTTTACGATACCGGCTGCACAGCTCGTTTCTTTTTGTCAGGCACATTTTTGATCTCAGGATGCACAATGCTTTTGGCAAGTTTCCAAAACGAGGTAACCAATAAACGCCCCATGCCCGCAATGAGGTATTAAATTAAAAATGTCCCCTTCTGGCAGCGTCACGTGTTCTCCAAATTCATTGTCCTTTGTATATTTCATTGTATTTCTTGAAATTTCATTTTTATTCCCAATTTATTAAATCGTATTACAAACAGTTCGTTTTCTTTGCAATATTTCAAAAGTGCTTTCTGTCCCATTTTGAAAATTAGTTCACATCTCTTCAAACTGTCTTAATCCATCAACACCGCGTGCCGATTACAACATTGTCGCAATTTCGTGAATCGAAACAGCTCGAAAAAATTCTGTCTCCGTAATTTCAAAGTTTGAAAATTTCTATTTGCTCGAAAGTTAAAAAAAATCGAGATCCCTGGGACATTTGGATCCCTCGAGTAATCATTCTCGATGAGGAGCGTGAGAAAAAATCTGGAAACCTCACATCGTTGAGGGATGAATGGATATTTAATGGAAAACAAAAAAAGAAAAAAGTTTTTTTTTTGTATTCGTGTTCCAGACGACGGGAGATCAGTTCGATTCTTCGAGGGTCATTATTATCCTGGTAATCTTTTCTCTCATAATGTTTGGAATGTGCTTCACGTTCGTCTTCAATTGCGTACGGAAACTCATGCGCGATCACCGTATAATAAGGGTGAGTGTTTTGCAATGAAACTTTGCAGAGAATAAAATTACGAATCGAGTTTTTTTGAGAAACTATTGAAAAGCCTGAAAAATTTCTTTCCATTTGTTGGAGGAGCTGCCGGCAACTTTGATCACACTTTTGTCTTTTATTTGTTCAAGGAGCACATAAGACAGTCGCGAGAGAATCGACTGGACGAGATCGGGCGGAAAACTACACCTTGTCCAGTTTCGTTGTCACGAACAGATCTGCGGGATCGTGGGAGCGAGTCACCGAGTGTCGAGGTCGATTCGAGCAAAGAGTTGATACCAACGACTATGATAGCCCATGAGTACACGAAAGAATTAGTTTTGGAAATGAAGTACGTAACGAAAGATGTAAATGACATACATCAGAGTAACAACGTGAGCAACGCGACGCAGGAGCGATTGCAAGAATCGAGCGAAGAGCTGGAGATGTGTGACAGTTCGTGTCAAACGAGGGAAAGCCTTTTCGAGCCTCGAATCCTCGACGCGAATATATCGACGCCGCCATTTTCGACGTTCGGCTATAGACGAACTTCGGAAGGTCAGAACGGAGTGAGTCCAAGTCGTAGAATGACGCCGCAGCAGAGCGAGGAACGCCATCATCATTATCATCACCATCAGCACCAGCATCCGCACCCACCAACGAGACAATGTTCTCAACACAGTCATCAAAGCCATCCGAGCAATTCGCCACCATCGAGACATCCGGTTTCCGAACAGTGCTCCGTTTGTCTCAGTTCAAACTCCCGAGAAGGAAGCATAGTTATCTGTCCGAAGCACAATCCAATCCCAGCCCCACCCGGATGGTCGCTGCACGATCCACCATATCCTCTCGCTCAAGACTCAAGATCCCCCGAAGATGTTGGCTGCATGACCTACAAAAGGTACCAGAGCCCTAAACCCGACAGAACTCCGAGCAACACCAGGAACCACCATAATCAACAATTACAATCCCCCGTTTATAATCGACAAAACACCGTCGGCTCCGGCGAACGGTACGATAGTTTGATCTACGGATCAGCTCGCGCATCCAGCAACACAGCTAGCAACACCACCACCGGGAGCGGTAGCCAACACTCGGCTACCCCAAAATACACAAAAAACGATCCTCGGTACAGGGCTGAGGCCGTTATCGAGGTCGACCAAAAGAGGCCTTTCAGCATAGAAAGCACCAAGAGTGCACCTGACGTTATTGCGACTCACTGACGTCGGGGTAATGGGGATTGGGAACCATACCGAAGGCGCCATCCCCGTAAAAATCTCAACGACGAGGATGTACACTTAAGTGATAAGCCTGACGAGAATGGACTCTGCCGGGTCAACATGGTCAGTGTCGCTACCCAGAGCTCACTCGATGACGATGTCTCCACAACATCCACCATTGAGGCATCGTCTTCTTGATCCACGTGCCAATGTCCTGGTCCTGGCGAACCAGGACCGTTGGCAATCCGCATCAAACCCACCATCCTCCCGGAAATTCAACCACCGGAAGTCTCTACCGATCATAAAGACAATCAACCGGTTCTTCCGCCTCCTCAAATCTTCCGAAAATATTTTTTCTCATCCCCAAACACCTGCAAACTTTATCGTCCATGCCACTCACATTTTTCAACACATCGACCAGACACTCCCTCCTTCTCCTCTTCCGGTAAACACTCCTTTCAGGATTCTTCCTACCTCACTTGGCCAGGCTCCACCCCATGGACAACTGCAAAATGCAACGTTTCCAGGAGCTTTGCAAATGGCAATTATCTCATGCAACCCGATTGCAACAAATCTCTTTATAACTCCCCGTTTCGAACGTCCTTGACAGAAACCAGTGGCAGCAAAAACGTTTGCTATGCAGACGTTGGGGCAACCATACCTTTTTAAGTCTCGTCGATGCATTCAAAAATTCATTGAGCAACTTTTAACGTCAAATTTGTTGCTGTTTGAATCGTCGTTTCTTACTGGAAAATAGGTGCGAGTTTGCTAAATTTTATCCATTTTTTTCTTTCGTTGAACACAACGCAAGTTTAAATACAATTTGAACTATTCACGGGTTGTGATCTTCGCAATTATTTATCGAATATTATTCTTTCAGTGTAAAATTTCAATTTAGCTAATAAAATTATCAGAGGTTTGTACCACAGAGCGTTAAAGTCGAGGCCACTAAATTCCCCGAGCACTGCGATCTTCATACCGAATGAACCAAGTATTGTAAAGTATTTATATTCCTGACAGGGGGCAACACTGCCAGTTCTAATTAGAAAATCATGGAGGAAATCAAATCGAACGACATTAAAGAATTTCTTTGATGAAATTATTGTTTGATCTTTTATTGACTTTTCGGAAAAGCATCGCAATGAGCTTTGCGCTTTTCCCGTGTCACCATTCCCATTCCTATTTGAAAAAAACCTCCTTTTTGCACCTGCAGCCGACTCATCTTTCTACTTCCTACCCTCGGGCTCACGGTGCACCGACACTCGAGTCCTTTTCCAATCAACCGACCGTTCGCCCTCTAACCGAATGAATTTTTGTTTCCTTGGCTCGGTTTTTTCATCACCTTAACCCGTGCGAGGAGAAACATTTTTTTTTAGTTGCATTCATCACGCAGAAAACCCTGAACCCTTAAAAGTAGAAACGTGAGCAATTGCACGGTGAAGATCATGAAAACTATCGAAAAAATGCCCCAGTTGCCAGAACCGATTATCAAAGTAAAGGCGAGTGAGCACCAAAGGCTAAAATTTGTATTAACTGCTCCGATGGTGCATCAGTGATACTTGAAAATACTTGGTTTCGGGAATAAAACAAAAAACACGCGTTCGCAATAGTGAATTTGCAGAAACAATTGTAAATAAAAGTGTTAAAAATGTTGAGTAGCAATTTGATCTCCAACGTTTCGTATGAAAAATTTTGTGTTACGAATCCACCGATTGATTTTGTAGACAGTCGCATTTGCAATGCTATAAATGTATACAACATATTAATACAAATAATTCCGCTTCGTATACAGAATATACGTTCTAATGCGAATTGTACAGGGTGTAAACATTTGTATCAAAAATATGGTAAATCTAGAAGAAATATAAGACAAATTTCAAGATTTTTTGTAAAATATTTGACGACTAATGATTTACGGTTTATTCGTGGACTTTTCGTTCATCGAATAACTTACGCTCCACCGCAGTTTTGAGGTAAGTGTTAATGACATGTTTCCGAATTTATTTCAGACCCAAAATTCAGTCGCAAGTTTTGAACGTGACTGTAGCGACCTCAACGATTTATGGAGAAAAAAATTGTTTTATAATTTTGCTACAATGTTCAACTTTGGCCCAAAGTGTTGAAATTCCTTAAGCGTGTAAGAGAGCACATTACGTGACTCACTGTTATGCGGTGAGCCACGAGTCGATAACTGCTTTCGAAACTTTTGAAATGTCCCCTGCTGTGACGGTAATTCAACTCGTTGAAAATATCATCGGCTATTTGGCCAACGAGTAAATTCTAGACGAATTATTAGTATAAGAGGATTTCATAGTTTATGCGTTTAGTCGACCCAAGTGCTCGTGACAAGCACAGAAAACTCAAGGAACGTTGTTCACCGCGTTTATCACTTTTTTTTTCTCACACACACGAATACTGTCATATTTATCGAACGCCCGAGGTTGTTGCATTAAAACGATTACAAAAACTTATAAGGATCGCGATTTAGAGAAAGTGAAATTTTGTGAATATTACGCAAAGCTTTCCATCACTGTCCAATTTTCATTAGCTCCGTTTTAAATGAATTTGTATGGTATCGGTAGATGGTAATTGAATCTTAACCCCAGAACCGTAACCTGGGGTCAAAAACGACCACAGCCGACATCAAATCCCATCAATCCGCATTTTTGACTAATTTTTGGACTTCAAGCAAAATTGCCCCAGGCTCACGTTGCCCTGCATTAAAAAACGAAAAAAATGAGACCAAGTTGAACCCTTTTCGTTAAATTTTACCGGAGATATGAATTTTTCAAAATTGGGGTCACTCATGACCCCAAGTTACCGGAAGAGGTGGAAATAAATAAATAAAGTTACCGTTCTAGGGCTAATCGTGATGTAAAAAATCGTCGGGATCGATGGGGAGCATCGAAGTAAAAAAAACTGTTGGAATCGTGTAAAAATCTTCTGAAGCATCTGTGACACTACTTCGATCTCCTCAAACTACCTTGAAGTCCCGGTAGCTTAAAATTTCATTAAAATAATTGAGGAAATCTTATTTTTACTCAGAGTTTCTATCAGCAATCCTCGAGCGTCACTTACTCTCCGCAGGAATCTGTCAAAAACGTGTTCAAGGTACGAGCAACTTGGCAGCTTGATGGGAGTTGATAACTATGACGGTTTCGAATGTTAATCTTGAGTTCACGTCAAATCCACCTTCTCCGAGATAATACGGGCCACAACGGAGGTTTCTAGGGAAGGGATCCACGTTATCGTTTCACTCTGATGACGCTCCATCTGCTTTGTCCTAACGTTCGTAAGGTACTGGCCATTCCAGAACGGCTTTTCCACTCTGACGCTTATCAAAGTTCTGACGTTAGATGTTGAAGCTTCTGTCTCTATAGAAGGTGCACCGTAAAGGCTCTTCTCCGGCTATTGTGTGGCCAGTTCCCTGCCATTATTAGTGCGAGTGACTTGAACCGAAACTAAGCACTTTACTGCACCCTCCAAATTCAATAAAATATGCAATAACGTCGGACCTTCGACAAGCCTTCAGCGACATAGAGCACGTTCGAAAAATGAAAATTTTTCTAGATGAAAAGGATTTTTGAAAATCGAGTGCGGCGGTTGTCTTTGTTTTTTTTTTTTTTTAATCGAGAATTTTTTATTAATTTTGCTCATGAACCAGCGCAGAAAAATAAAAAAAATTCAAAATCCGGGAAACGCTCGATTTTTTGGAATTGCTATAAGTCGGCGTGATGATTTTTGATACTTTGGAGAATATTAAAATAAAAGAGAGAAGGAGAGGAGTGAATAATTGAGAAATGTGCGAATCAATGGAACGTTTTGGTCTCGAAAGAACAATTATCGGCTTTGTTGAACGAAATAGCCGTAGCGCTTTTGTGCGAGCTTGATAATAACCCAATATAAGAATTTTAAACGGACTCTTGAGCTTTCCTGTACTCGTAAACACTGCCGCGTTCTACAAAAGCTTTGCTTACTTTTACTATGCTCTCGTTCAAACTTCCTGGGGGACCGAAACCTCCTCCTCCAGGGCTCTCCAGAACAAAGGCATCCTGTAAAAACAATAACCATTAATGGCCTTTAGATTTTTTCAGACCCCTTCACACGCTTCGATGAAATTTTAATTAAATGAATCCAATTACAGGATAAAATAGCAAAAATTATTTCAATGAAAATGTTAGAAAACAATGGGCAGCGTCCGACTGAAAAACTATTCGAAAAGCCTGGAAAAAAAGTTCAATTTTTTAATTTTTTCATAAAGACTAGATTTTCTTTCATTTTTTTCATCAAAAGTTTTTTTTTGTTGAGCTTCCATTCAATTTAACTTCCTCCTCCCATATGTCGATGAAATGGTTGAAAAAAAAATGAAACAATGCGCCCATTGACCAAATTGCTCGATATGGTGTTTCGTACGTTGCTCCAGATTGATTCAATCGTGCTCTAGGATCGACTGCATGAATAGCCAATACACGGATGAAGAGTCAGTTCAGGAAAGTCCGTAAATGGTTAAGCAAGTATTTTCAAAGTGCTTCACCCACGCATTGTTGATCAAAGCTCAGCACACGAAGCCCCAAAGGTAATTGCAAGTCTTCTATATATAACGAGCAACACTTATTACTATTATCTTAGCTTTCGCATAAATTATTCGAGAAGATTTCGGACGCTGCACATTGTGGTCTGGCCTGGTTCTGGCTACTTGATTCTATCACCACATGCTATTAGACAGCGCGATCAATAGAAGGAATAAGTTACACGGATATAAATACAGGATGGCCCAAAATCCACACTCATAATTGAGAGGATGGTTGGACCGTACGATTCTGAGACAAAAAGTCCTTTTCAATTTTTCTAAGCGATGCACCGTTCTTGAGATATCGATGGATAAAGAAAACGACCGACCAGGAGTGCTTGAGGGCAGGGCGTGTTGTCTTGACGCGGTTGATTGGTCTCCGTCGCTCCGTGAATATCTCGTGAACGGTTGATCGGAGAAAAAAAACTGATGGGGACTTTTCTCCGTGAAATTCCGAGAGGTATTCAGTTTTTAATTTTGGATGATGGCAAAAGAAAACATTTGCTTACACCAGGATTTACGGCAACAGCAGTTTTCGGACCCAAGTTAATTTTCCTTCCGTCTGCCCTGATGAGAGTGTTTCTTCCTCTGGCGCCTGGTAGGCCACCCTCTAGTCCCGGCGGGTTGTGCGATCGCCTTTCGGTCAACACGGACAAGGTCATAGGACTTCTGAAGAGCATTTCTCGAATCACTCCATCGCCACCCCGATAAGCACCATCGCCTCCACTTCCGGGACGAAGAGTGAATCGTTTCAGAATAACGGGATAACGATGTTCCAATATTTCGAGGTCTGTGATCCTCGTGTTCGTCATATGCGTATGAACTCCTCCTCGGCCATGCCACGAAGGTCCCTATGGGCAATAATCCGCTCTCGAGTATCGTCAACCCCGACCATTGGTAATTACATTAAAAGCGAACGCTATTCGGCATGACCTTGAACTTTGCACTACAGTGCTGTATTACTTCAACCTTGAGCGACATACTATTGACCTTGGCCTTGAGAAATTTCAATACAGGTTCAAGGTCATTCGGGTTAAAATTTTCATTTGGATTTTTTTCATGACAATGATCCTTACGGCTCCGCTGCCTCCAGCCACCGTTTCGTAATATCCCCATTTCTCTGTACCGAGTGTAACATTGTTCATGCAACCTTGGGAGGCTGCACAGGCGTTAAAAGCTGCCAAGACGACGTCAACGACGCGCTGGGACGTCAAAACATTTCCGCCAACCACTGCGGCAGTTTCCGAGGGATCCAGTAAACTCCCTTTCGGAATCACAATCCGGACAGGCTTCAAACAACCCTGTGGAGAAAAGATAATTCGATCAATCCACTCCGCGATACATTTTTTCAACGAGCCCTAAACTCTTCGAGGGAATTCCAAAGTTTTTCATACGCTGAAACACAAGCATGGACAATAAACAAATTCTCTTACGCAGCAGCTGCTCGAGTGTCAGCATTTTTCAGTACCGACCAGTTTGTCTTTCTCAAACAAACATTGCGAAGCATACTTGAGGAATTTACTGAAGCGTCTAACAAGCAAATTGGGTAAACCGAATCGCTCTTGCATGAATACGAACAATCTCTGGGGGCTCTAGCCATATATAATTATCCCGAAGCTTTTCGACGTTAGCAAACACTCGCGATACTCTCTACCCGTTAACCCAGCGAGGATTCCCATTGAACCGTGTGATTCGACGAGCACAAGATCGAGCGTATTGCAAGCTCGACACATTCTGCAATGGACTAGTTGACCAAGGAAACGTCGTACCCGAATAATAAATCATAATTCTGCCTGAAAAAAATATAAAAATCTATGACTCACTTGATTCAGAGGCACGTCTCGACCGACGATGCAACGGAGACAATAAATAATTGCTGATAATGTCACAGCCCTCGGTGCGTTGCAATTGCCCCAAACTTCGTATCCAGTTCCACTGTCAAAAAGTTACGTTATCGACGTTTATTGACTTTTTCACTTTGTTACACAAATATTGCGATGAAAAAAAAAAAGAGGTGGACTCACGTGAAATCACAGACTGCCTCGCCTCTTTCGATGTCAAAGTCCAATCGGAGAGTAATCACACTCCCATCGTCCAAATAATCGGTCGCAGTGACGCTCGTGCTTCCAGTCTTTTCCAAAGTTGTTTTCCCCACACATTTCAGCATCTCACGAACAGCCAACTCTGCATTGTTCTGTATATGTTGCATGTACGCTTGCACTACATCGAGGCCATAATAATTAATGAGTTCATTGACTAATTGTGTGCCCTGAGAAAAAAAAATGAAACTCCATTTTAAAAAAACTCGCAATTGGTCCGGACGGAAAATTTCAGCAAGCACATGATTCTTAATGTTCGATGAAAAATGTTGAATTTTGAAAAATTCAATGTCCTTATAATGAGTACGAATTCCATATACAAAGACCTTTTGATTAGCTGCGATTTGTGCTTTGAGATCGCTGAGATTGTCCGACAGATTTCTGGTCCCTGAACTTCCAGGTATTTCTCCTGGGGCCATGAGAGCCTCGGTCACTTCCTTTTCCATGAAAATACCTTTATGAACGAGGAGAAAGCTCTTGAAAGTGGCACCTTCCTACGTATCACATGAAAAAGTATTTATCAATATATTTTCATCACCTCCATTTCCTTTTTTTTCAATCATTTTCATCCTGACCCCTTCAAGCTTCTTCCTTAACGTGCAATGGACTCGAAATTTCATATTCAAGAGTTTTCAATGTCGTTGATTACGTGGCGGAACTTTAAATTTGAAAATTTTAAACCTGTTTCGTAATTTATTTTAAAAAATGAATAAACGGCAGCACGAAAATTGCAATTTAGTAGAAAATGAATCTTTTTATCTAAAAAAGTACGAAAATCGACTATTCCCCTAATAATCCCCTGATAATCCCCTAATAAAAAGGCCTAGAGTCACGATTTATTTCGATTGTCATTGTTGCCGGTTTATTCGTGCTGTGATTGGTCGGTTCGGTTATGCGCGCGTGCTTCAAGTCATCCCATCAGTCTGACAGTTCCGGCTGTTGGTTTGACAGTTGCGTATATACGCGTGCGGTTATATGTTCCTATCGGAATAAAACTTTTTTTCGTATGCATGAAAGTGGAATTTACTAGAACTCTTCTCGAGGACACGCAGGGGGACTTTCTCCATCACTGGGAATTGCCAGATCCACGAAAACTCGTCACAGAGCCACAGCTTCGGGCTTTAAATTTATATATATATTTTTTTCAAAAATCCTGGATCAAAATTTATCCCAGAACGCGATCGACTAGAACTCTTTACGAGAGCACGCAGGGGGACTTTCTCCATCACTGGGAATTGCCAGATCTACGAAAACTCGTCATAGAGCCACAGCTTCGGGATTTTAATTTATATATATTTTTTTTTTCAAAAATCGTGGATCAAAATTTATCCGGGAACGCGATTGACTAGAACTCTTCACGAGAGCACGCAGGGGGACTTTCTCCATCACTGGGAATTTCCAGATCCACGAAAACTCGTCATAGAGCCACAGCTTCGGGATTTAAATTTATATATATTTTTTTTTCAAAAATCGTGGATCAAAATTTATCCGGGAACGCGATCGACTAGAACTCTTCACGAGAGCACGCAGGGGGACTTTCATCATCACTGGGAATTGCCAGATCTACGAAAACTCGTCATAGAGCCACAGCTTCGGGATTTAAATTTATATATTTTTTTTTCAAAAATCGTGGATCAAAATTTATCCGGGAACGCGATTAACTAGAACTCTTCACGAGAGCACGCAGGGGGACTTTCTCCATCACTGGGAATTGCCAGATCCACGGAAACTCGTCATAGAGCCACAGCTTCGGGATTTAAATTTATATATATTTTTTTTCAAAAATCGTAGATCAAAATTTATCCAAGAACGCGATCGACTAGAACTCTTCACGAGAGCACGCAGGGGGACTTTCTCCATCACTGGGAATTGCCAGATCCACGAAAACTCGTCATAGAGCCACAGCTTCGGGATTTAAATTTATATATATTTTTTTTTTCAAAAATCGTGGATCAAAATTTATCCGGGAACGCGATTGACTAGAACTCTTCACGAGAGCACGCAGGGGGACTTTCATCATCACTGGGAATTGCCAGATCTACGAAAACTCGTCATAGAGCCACAGCTTCGGGATTTAAATTTATATATTTTTTTTTTTTCAAAAATCGTGGATCAAAATTTATCCCGGAACGCGATCGACTAGAACTCTTCACGAGAGCACGCAGGGGGACTTTCTCCATCACTGGGAATTGCCAGATCCACGAAAATTCGTCATAGAGCCACAGCTTCGGGATTTAAATTTATATATTTTTTTTTTTTCAAAAATCGTGGATCAAAATTTATCCGGGAACGCGATTGACTAGAACTCTTCACGAGAGCACGCAGGGGGACTTTCTCCATCACTGGGAATTGCCAGATCCACGAAAACTCGTCATAGAGCCACAGCTTCGGGATTTAAATTTATATATATTTTTTTTTAAAAAATCGTGGATCAAAATTTATCCCAGAACGCGATCGACTAGAACTCTTCACGAGGGTGCGCAGGGAGACTTTCTCCATCAATGAGAATTGCCAGATTTTATTAAATGGGCCATTGTTCATAACTTCGTTGTGTAAATGTTTTATATAGTAAATTGCAGAGGCCCGGAGGTCCTTGTAAAAAGAGTGATTCAATAATCGCGTGACTGCTAGAAACAAAAAAATCTCAAAAATTATTTAAAAAATTACGTACTTGCATTAATGAGGTCGAATGTGGAGGCATGGAACCAGGAGTGATTCCACCGATATCTGCATGATGACCACGACTCGCCACGAAAAACACTGGCTTTGGCAAGTCACTGAAAAAAATCGTAAATAACAAAAAAAAAAGCCCAAAAACAATAAACAGAAAAGAAAAACCGATTTTTCTTTATCACCATTATTATCGATGACTACCTGTGAAAAACTGGAGTGATAACTGTCAGATCCGGCAAGTGGGAACCTCCGGCAGACGGATGATTGGCTAAAATGACATCGCCACGATCGAAGCTTCCTTTGAACGCCTTGATTTGATACTGTACAGTTTCTTGCATAGCTCCCAAGTGGACAGGTATGTGAGGAGCATTGGAGACCAAGCCACCGTCAGGTCCAAAGACAGCGCAAGAAAAATCTAGACGTTCTTTGATGTTTGTAGAAATGGAAGTTCGTTGGAGAATTCTTAAACAATGCAGAGTCGAACGATGACTTTTGAGTATCAAGAGATAATTCCTTAAATTTCCAAAATTCCTCAATTTCTACATTTCAAAAATTCATAAATTTCTAAAATTAATAATTTTTTTTCAATTCCTAAGTTTCTAAAATTAATATATATCTAAAATTTCTAAATTCCTGAATTTCTAAAATTAATAAACTTTTTAAATTTCTAAAATTGCCAAAATGGAATAAGTTTCCAAAAAAGTAATGACGTACCTTCCCATTTGTTCCGCCGTGCTCATAAATCGATGGGAAAAAATACTCAATTGTATGGCGTCCAATTCCGTAGTGATTTTCGATTTGACTCCTTCGCCAATTTCAATTTTGACATCCCCGTGTAAAGTGATTGATGCTGTGCAATCAGGTTCGATTATTAAAGTGCTCAAGCTGTCCATGATGATTGCTGGCCCACGTACGATTTGGCCATGAGACAATGTGCCCATGTGGAAAACTTTGGTCTCTTGATATCCACCTTCGAAGTAAACCGAAGTGGTCTGGAATTTTGCAAGCAAATGATCGAACGTGTAAATTGAGTTTTTTGGGATTTTTGACGGTGTGGAAAATGCGAAAATGGTGGCTACTTTTTGAGCAATCGGTTCCTTCGTGACTCGTGGAATTTCAGTTTCTTCTGGAATTTGACTTTTCCCAGTGCCACGGACGCGCACGTCATTTACGAGAATTTTACGGCCTGGCATCGTGAAACCAAATTCTGTTTCGTACCTGAAAAAATTTAATGAAATAAAAAATGGAAATAGAAAAATATTTTGGATTTGTGAAATTCTTTGGAGATTGAGAGTCATTCTGAAAGTCAATACCTTTCTAAAAACGTCTTCAAAAAGTCAGAATACTCCAAGGACTCGGTGGTATGGGACTTTGACTCAGATTCCTTTTTCGGACTGCACATCAACGCGCAATCGGTACCGTGGTAACGCAAATGTAAGAAATACTCGGTAGCGATTTGGTCGTCAGCGAAACTGTGTTTCTTCAAATTTGAGCGAACCTTCGCATCGAGGGTTTCTAAACGCTTGCGAATACGTTGGAACGAATCTTGAAGAGTTGAGAAATAAGTAGAAAAATTATGATTTTTGTTCTTTTGCAAATATTTTCGTTATCACTATTTTTCATTTTTGTCAAAAACTTCATTTTATTGGCGAGGGTTTTAAAAACCTTTGAGATACTCTTCGGCACTTGGTTCTTGCGCTTCTTCGACAACATCAGCAAGTGCCATACCATAGGCTGAGAGGATACCGGCATATTTATGAACAAAGACCGTCCCCATTCCTAGGCTTCGGGCGATTGCACAAGCGTGCTGTCCTCCAGCCCCTCCGAAGCAGGCCAACACGTGCATCGAAGTGTTGTAACCTTTTGCCTGATTGATGGAAATATAGAAACGTCGGATTTAGTTTTTTCTGCTTATGCAGTTGGTTTATGATGGGAAAAGATTTCGTTTTTTTTTTTTTGCTAATTGAAAGGGTAAATTAATTTGATTACCTGCGTGAGAGCGCGAATCGGCCGGCACATGCTTTCATTGGCAACCTTTATGAAACCCATAGCAACTTCTTCCAAGGTCATTGGTTCCGCGCCATGTCCATGGGACGCCATCAAAAAATCGTTGATCTGGATAAATGGATTTTGTAGCAGATTTCGATCTCCAATTCGGAAGGATCGACGCTTTGAGAAGCCACGAAAAATTTCCATTTACCTGAGAAGTCAAACGTTCGAAAGCTTCGATCGTCTTCGCTTTATCCAGTGGCTCATTTTCCTTGGGTCCGAAGATCTTGGGGAAATATTCAGGGAGGAGACGACCCAGGATGAGATTCGCATCGGTTACGGTCAAAGGTCCGCCTTTTTTGTAGCACGTTGGTCCCGGATGTGCGCCGGCGCTTTCGGGTCCAACCTCAAAGAGTCCTGAGCGGAAAAACAACATCGAACCTCCTCCGGCTGCTACAGTGTTTACGTCGAGCTTGGTGATGTCAAATGCAAAGAAAAAATATTGTCACTGAACTGTAATTCTCACACCGTCGGGTCTTTAACTTCATGCGCTAAAAGGGAACCTTAAATATTTCCAAGAAGCTATCTCGTTGGTCGTCGAACGCTTACAGATCGATAGAGCACGAAATTCTCAAGAGAAAAGTACCGATTCATTCTTTTCTGCGCTGTACCGTTGATGAGATACTCGCGGAGTGATTTGGACCGAATTCCTTCCGGTGTAGGGAAAAGAGGATTACACCAAATGCTAGAACTGACTAATGGATGCTCGTAGAGGTTTGTAGTGGAAGAATTTTCGTTTGTAGTTGAACAGAATTTAATGAAAAGCCATCAAGTTAAGCAAGACTTGTTTTCCAGTGATTTCGACTGCATTCCTCCGGTTCTAAAGACAAGACGATTACTAAAAACGCTAGAATTGACTAATAGATGCCCGTAGAGGTTTGTAGTGGAAGAATTTTCGTTTGTAGTCGAACAGAACTTCATTAAAAGCCATCAAGTTGAGAAAAACTCGTTTTCCAGTGATTTCGACTGAATTCCTCCGGTTCTAAAGACAAGACGATTACTAAAAACGCTAGAATTGACTAACAGATGCCCGTAGAGGTTTCTAGTGGAAGAATTTTCGTTTGTAGTCGAACAGAACTTCATTAAAAGCCATCAAGTTGAGAAAAACTCGTTTTAGAGTGATTTCGACTGAGTTACTTCCGGTGTAGGAACTAGACGATTACTACAAACGCCAATATTACTATACGCCTTTGTCGTGGGATAGTGACTCCAGACTGAAGTTCATGAATCATTCAATCTCTCATCAACGGTTCGTCCGAGAGCAAAATGACCCGTGACTCTTCTCTTCAGAATTCCACGATCTAGTCCTTCGTCCATTAAGGATGTCTCTCTTGGGACTATTTAACGATCGAGTACCGAATAAACATTAAAAAAAGAAAAAAACATTTACTTGTGCAGCTTGTATGGTTACTCCGGCGGTTGTGCTCTCGTAAACATGCTCGTAACTTCCATCGTAACGACTCACGTCCGTCGAAGTGCCACCCATGTCAAAACCTATTATGGGCAGCGTAGTTTCTTTTTGATAAGTTGTTTTAGCATAGCCAACTACCCCGCCTGCCGGTCCCGAGAGAATTGCTCGAGAGCCAATGAATCTAGTGAAAAAAAATCGATTCTTTTTTTTCGTCGCTCAGGAAATTTGAAAATTATTACATCTTGTCTATCGAGCTTTAGGACTTTCGTAAAATTAGGTCCAACTCACGATTTCATGGGCGTCAGTCCACCATCGCTTTGCATGAAAAGAACATTTACTCCTTCAAGATTATTTTTGAAGCCCGATTTGAAGCTCTGAAAAGATACTCGTGAGTTTTCTGATTTTTATCTTCACACGAGCTTCGTCGAAACAGAGTTGAGTCTTTTCTCACCTCCAAGAATCGTTTTATGTGCGGCGTCAGATAAGCATCCGCACAAGCTGTGTATCCTCTCGGCACCATTCTCATCATCGGCATTACTTCGTGAGATAACGACACTTGTGCGAAACCAATTTCTTTCGCTATTTCACCAACGCGTCGTTCGTGATCGGGGAATCTGATGATTAAGCAACGTGAAAGAATCTCGTGAGAGTCGAAAAAGACGATCAATTGAATTTTTTTTTCGAAAACATTGTTTTTCGTGTCGATTAATTTTTTAAATTCATGCAAACTCACACGTAACTATGAGCCAGGACAACGGCTAGACTCTCGAAACCTTCGCCTCGAAGTTCTTCAAGATTCCGACGTAAAAGGACTTCGTCAAGTTCGTCAAAAACGAAGAGATCTTCGCCGGTCGTTCCTTTCACTTTTTTCCAGGCTTCGGACTCCAATTCGCACGAACCAACCATCGCTGGCACCACTCTACTCTTCACTTCAATAACTTTGTCATACAGCATTCCTGGAGTCACGATTGCCTTCGGTGTCGTTTGTGAAGGAGAGCCGAATGAAAATAAAAAAAAAAAAAAAAACATTAATGCATTTTTAAACAAAATTTTCAAGGCTTTCATTTTTTTGGTCGCTTTTCTTGTAACATATTTACGAATTTAGGGTACAAACCAAATCGAAGATGTTTGGTCGTGCTTGGTTGCCGATGAACAGTAAATCTTTGAAGCCTTCGTTTATTAGCAACGCCATTTTTGCTCCTTTTCGTTCCAGCAGTGCATTCGTTGCTACCGTTGTTCCCATTCGGATCCACGCTATCCTAGAGGTATCCACTTCCGGTCCCATCGATTCGCCAGTTTCCTGCAGAAAATTCTCGGATCATTCTCAAATTTCGATCAATTTTTTTTTTTACTTTTTACTTTTTTTACTCCGTTGAAATTTTATGGTGATTGGAATATTTTTTTAAAAATGACTGAGTGTAACTTTAAAGTTCAGACAAAAATGTCACTCAGAAAAAAAATTATTTGGAGATTGGGCAGAAAAATTGTAAACGATTGAATTTTTGGAGATCGGGATATTGTGCGGAACAGTGTGTCGGTACCTGTTCGAGAATTCGACGGATACCCTCTCGTGGTGCATCGTCATAATTACTCGGATCCACGGAGAGTAATTTCATAACTCGTACTTTACCGCTGGGACATTTTGCATAAACGTCGGTAAACGTGCCACCGCGATCGATGGCAAATCCAAATTTGTCATCCTCCATTTTGGTCCTTCGGTTATTCGAACCCTCGTTCTATAGAATCTACAATTTTTTCACGTTATTTGAAAATTGTTAATGACAATAATGGGAAGCCTTCAAATTCGCTTTCACATTAAATCCAGCGACTCCTTTTCGACACTAGGCAAGCATAAATCGGACTCTATTATCTACAGTATCTCGACGCCGATAATTCGCGAATACACAAGACGCAATTAATCAGAAAATTAGCAAGGTCATCGTTAGAAAGATAATACGTGTCTGCAGCGCGAAAACAACTTTTGTATGCAGAAGGTTTTTTAAATCCCCAACTGGTTCGGAAATTTTCACAAACGTAAATACCATAAAAATTGATAAAAATAAACATTTGCAGTTTATCAAAATAAAAGTTTAAATAATTGAATTAATTAATTTTTTCAATTCATTTATTAATAATATTTTAATAAAATAAATAAACTTAAAAAAATTAATTTTCTAAAAAAATGAATAAAAAAATATAAAAAAATAAATAAATGAGTTTATGAAAATAAACTTTTGTGACGAAAACAAATAGTAGAAATTTTTGCAAATATTTTTCAAATTTCGATAGAGACTTTGGTAATTCAAATAATTCGAGCACTGCGGTCTCCATTGAACGAATTTGCAAATTGGAATGGGGTTGATCAACGAATGAGTGAATTTAAACTCGTTCAAGTTTTTTACATATCCATTTATTCGCAGATTTCCAATGAATCGATCGAAATTTCCGCAATTTGTAAAACTTGGATGGAACAAACAAAAAAAAGGGTCATTGATTTTTATCTCGCGATGAACGATGAATACTGTGTTTAAAAGAACGCACTTGGTGAATCGTGACTTCCAGGGGTTCAACCGTAAACACGACTATGAATGGCTGAGCACTTCAGGACGATTGAGAGCAATTTGTAACAGCGCGGCAATAAATAAGGTTCAACAGGTGGACGGGGCTATGAATTGATTGCAGCGATGCACGTTCTAAATAATTCATCATGTGTCGTAGAATTAAATTATATGTCCTCGGCAAATTTCCTCGCAAGCCTGAATAATACAAATTTACAATGTAAACTCATAAATCTTTTTTTTTTGCCTTTTACATTTTTGTTGTATTTTCGAAATTTAAATAGAAATGCTGATATTTCTTTGGGCTGCATGAATTTTCATGCACAACTTTTTGACGGCCACGGTTTGCGAACGATAAGAAATAAATAATCAGCATTATCACACTAATGGTTTGACTTTCATGCTCCTTTTTTGCACTTTCAACGGTAAATAAATAAATGATTGAACGATTAAAACTGCTCATGCTAATTAATCCCTCTAATTATTTTTCGTTATTCCAAAATAATTGTTTGCTCAATAGTCAAAAACTTATTTTTGAGTTAACAAAGTACGTACGTGTTTCTCTGTCAAAAATTCTTTCTAAATCCACAGATTGGATGGAACGTCGAAAAAATTGGACGATCACAATTTTTACATGAAATTCGGTAAATATAATTCGGATTTATAAATATTTTTGGCTGGAATCGTGCGAACGAGCATGCTACTTGTGCGACATGAGGCAGCCGACTGAACTCGTGAACATTTCCACATGTGAAGTATCCACAACGTATCAGTGGATCTCAAGTCATAATTAAACGTCAATTTCGTTACATAATCGTGGCCTTATATAAGAGCCAGCGAGTAATTCGAATGGGAAAATTCAATGAAACGAAAAAAAATGTTCTTCGGAATTGAATTTTATATAAAATTTAATTTCCCATGATTTTTCAATGATGGACGTAATTTTGGAAAAGTTCATTCACAGCGATATTAATTGAGAATCACTTTGTTACTGCGCGCTTGCGCATATTCTGGTCCAAATCTCTACAGAGCGATTCTAAAGACGCAATCTTCGAGGAAACGTTATTTCGTAGACGAAAAAAGCAAGTGATCAATAAATTGAATCAATTCACAAAATTCCAGCCGATTTATCGGCCAGAGGAATTTTTATTAATTATCAAAAATTTCAAAAAAGACGTCAACACCGTTTATCAACTTAATTTTCGACGAATTTACATCGAAATAAAAATTACGAGCATCAGTGAAAAATGAATGAATGATAATTACGAGATTCTTCGTGAAGGTGCAAAAATAACGCAACGCTATAATCAAACAGCTTTATTCAATTCCTCCGGCTTCCACATAATTTCTTTCTACTGTGTGTCGATGATTTTCAAATTTTTTAAAAATCATCCCACACGTGTTCACATCCAATTTTTTCGTTGTACATTCCATCCATCGAGTTAACGAGCAATTAAATGCAAACGTGTCTACACAGTCTACGATAAATATCGAGTTCGCTTACGGAATCCTTGATTATCGATCAGTGGCTTCAAAACCATTTCTGTACGTAGTTTATCAACGAGAGAGTGTTTTCCCAAAGAAAACGATGATGTGCGATCGAATAATTATTATAAATGGATGGACGATTCTGTAATATTTGATGGCAAGCTAAAACTACTCCGACATTGAAAATAACAAAGAAATGCTTGAAATCGCTAGTCAATAAATCTAAAAAGATTCTAGAATTGTCCGATAATTGCATCGAATCGTACTGGACGAGGAAGATGATGAAATTCTAAAAAGAAAAGTCGTCATGTATTTTTTTCTCCGATCCACCGTTGCCGAGATATCGATTGATCAGTGTCAGCCAATGCGCCGCGTCGCTCACTGTCGCAGAGTAGCAGGACGAGCCTCGCGCTCCGGATCGGTCGACCTGCTGATCGGGTGATCGCTGATTCGTCGGAGATCGAAATGCACGAGGATTTTTCTTTTCAGAATTCCGTGATCTGTACAGTCGGCGAATGTTTCGTGCAGATTCAGCGATCCTCCAGAACACAATGTTACGTTTTTCGAATCACAATGATTCAGTAATTTTCAGGCTGTAACTTTCCTAATGATCGAATGTTCAAATGACTGGAGCACGACGAATAAAGTTTGTAAAGAAATAGAAAAATATATTCGTGCAACCGGTTCAAGGACCTTGATACCTGAATCTTTCAATCAGAGTCTATGTTTGTAGAATTTTCATGTCACGTGGATTCTCTGGGAAAATGAAAAATCCTCGTGGATCGTATCGCTGGAATGTGCACACTGAAAACCTTCCAGTGTGTTTTTTTGTGTTTTGTGCTTTTTTTCTCCACCATAATTTCGATCATTTCCGTGGGTTATATTCGAATCTTTCCTGCCAGTATGTCCTTGAGGGATTCCTCGGTTAGCCTGGTATACGTGCCTGATTTGTCTAAGAAATAAACCGCATCCTTGATCTGTGGAGGCGAAAGAAAAAGAGACAAAAATTAGAATAAAAATGAGTTTCCGAAAGTATTTGACCTTGAGGGTAGAAATTACCTTCGTGACATCGAACGCCTCTAGTTGGAGATCCCGTTTCTTCAGTTTGAACGTGCCTAGAGAAATGCATAATGAAAAGAAAAAACGAAAAAGCGCAGAATCGGATGAAGTTGTAAATAAATAACAAATACCTGTCATCGGGAGTTGGGACAAAACTCGGAGGAACAGAGGTCGCGCGTAAGATGGCAGACCTTTCTTAAGCCTCTCGGCAAGCTCCGTAAGGTTGAGACTTCCATCCGGATCGTAAACTGCGGCCATTCCGGCTTTGCCCTCTTGTCCGGCAACCTTTGAAACAATGGAATCAATGGCAAGTTTCGCGATGATATTTCGTCGTCATTAATATTTATTCTTGTGAGTTAAAGCTTCAGGATCGTGAGATTGTTATAATATTGAATCGTTGTTCAAGGTCATTACCTCAACTCCATAAACAACTGCGTCCTTCAAGCCTATGGCGTTACTAATGACTGCCTCGACTTCTGCTGTAGCCACGTTTTCTCCTCTCCATCTAAAAAGTATCAAGAGCTCAACGCAATGCCATCACAAAATTACTTCATTTAGGATTCTTTAATCATTTTTTATGAACATTCTTGATACCAAAACTAAAAATGTTTTCTTGTGAATTTTCTGACCTTAAAAATTTGAGATATTTAATTTTCAAGTTTTCCCATCCAAATCGTTTCGTTTATGAGTTGCAAAAGAATGTGTGGAGGATTTGTCTTACAAAATTTTGACTCGTAGCGTTTATGGGCTAAATCCATTTTTGTGCAACTCGATTTTTGCAACTTCTTAACGAAACGTGACTTCAATTTTTACACGCGTTTAGATGCGGAAGTTAAAAACTTGAAAATTAAATATCTCAAATTCTAAACGTCAGAAAATGTTTTCTTCATTGAAGAAAACTGTTAGTTTTCATGCCAAGAACGTTTATATTGAAAGATTTTGAAAGAACTGTAAATAAAGTCGCTCTGTGATAGCAATACCTTAAAATAAAGTCGTCGACGCCACGAAATAAATCAGCCGGCAATGGGCTAGATTGCTGGCTGATATTACAGCGTCGAAAGGAATTTTGCATGGAAATTAGCAACAGAAATGAATAATTAGTGAAACTCACCTGAACGTGTCTCCGGTTCGGTCTTTGAAGTAGAAATATCCGTACTCGTCCATCACGAGAATATCGCCTGTAAGAAAAATTGGAGGGTGAGATGTTTGGATTCGTGAGATAATTACGAATAATTAATTGGAGTGAATGATAATTAACCGGAATTAAAAACGCGGTCTCCTTTTTTGAAGACATCGTGAATGATTTTCTTATTGGATTCTTTCTGGTCGGCATATCCGCTGAAATCGTTGACTGCCTTCTTAGGATTTATTTTGCCTACAAAGACTCCGGGCTCGCCTTAAACAGAAAGAAAAACAAGATGAAAATTGATGGACTAACTGCGACTCGATCAGACAAGAATAAACATAAATCGAGAGCATGAATGACAGCGAGAAATTTTTTATTTTTCATAGTGTCATTGTTCAAGAGCCAAATTATGGAAAATCGATACGAACCAGGTTTGCAGCGAATACACAATCCATCATGGTTTCTGATGGGCTCTCCAGTCTCTTCGTCGACCCTTAACAAGGCAACGGGGTACAAGGCACCAGCGTATAACGGAACAAACCCAACAGCTCCAATCCTGTTGTCAATATTGACTGTAACACGTCGAAGGAAATGATCAATTTCTCGAGCATTATGTATCACGTTTAATCTTTTGAAAATGTTGACAATTCCGACAGATTAGAAATTTCTACATCGATCTTGCTCCAACGTTTCTTTGGGCATGAGGTTTGCTCTGGGAGCATAATAACGTGATGGCAGAGACTCGATTTCAAGTACAGCGAAGCTTCAGTTTGTACATTTTTTTTTTAAAATAGTGATTGAGACTTCCATCGGGTCATTTTGACCCAGAAACCATTCTCCAAGTAGGAGGTCGTTTTATTATTTCAATCTGAACGTAGAATAAATTTAAAAAAATTACCAATGACTTCAGGAGTTAGGAGCACGTGGCCTGGGTCACAGAGACCCATGGAAGTCACAATTGGGACTAAAAAAATGGAAATAACCTGGAGAACAACGAAAGGAAATAGTAAATCTCACCAAGATTCGAATTGCCTTCGGTTGCACCATAAAATTCACCGATCTGTTTCACTTTGAATCTGTCAACGAATTGTTTCCATATTTGTGGCCTGAGGCCATTTCCAAACATGAGACGAACTTTGTGGCTCGTGTCGTTCGAGCTCGGAGGCACAGCGAGTAAATACCGACAGATTTCTCCGATGTATTGTGCAACCTGAAAGTTGATGCATGCGAAAACTCGCATTATATTTTGCCCGAAGCATAAAAACGAGCAGACTTATGTTTTTTTTTTTCTCATTTCTTCTTTTTAACTTCGGTTTAAGATGAAAACGAAAAAATTGCTTACAGTGCATTCGAAGTGAACACAGTCCGGCCAAAATTTAGAAGCACTGAATCGCCTCCTCAGAACCACTGGAATGCCACGAAGAAGTGCTTGACCTGCTCCGACGACGCCGCCAGCCGTGTGATACAGTGGCAATGCATCGTAAATACGATCCGTCGATCGAAGGCCAAGCATCGCGTGAACACCGCAAGATATCAGCATGTACCTGAGAATTATTATTCGATACGTCTGGCGGTTAACTCTCGTACGAGACAATTCTCTTCTTCATTTTATGCCGAGTTTTTTCGACAAAAAGTCATAATGAAGTCAGACTCGTACAAAAATGAAAGAAAAGATTGTGCAATTTAAAAAAAGAGGTTCTATCGTTGAGCATGCGTTGGATAAATTCCAAGTTTAATTGTTTTAAATCCTTATAAACCTTCTTAAGAAGTTTCGCTACCAAAATCTAAATATTAAGAAATTTATGAAATTTGGTGATAACGTTCTTCAACGTCAAGTGCGATAACACAAATTTTTTCAATTTTTTCGATGTTCAATTACTCGAGAACTGGTTAGAAGAAAAATCTGAAAAAATTTGTATTGTCATGTACAATACTAAAGAATACATTTACAAAATTTTATTAAATTCAAATCATTTTGAAAATTTGTATGTTGTTGACGTGGTTTAGCATGTCAACATTGTGTCGCCTGTATCGAAACCCCTTAAGGAGGTTGGATAGCGGAATCAAAATAATCAGAATTTGATAAAATTTGGTGACAACATTCTTTGGCATCAAGTATAGAAACACAAATTTTTTCCACAATTTTTATCACATGATTATCGAATAATTGAGAGTTTGATCGAACTTCTTATGCACGAGATGTATACCTGTATATATGTAAACTCTCTGCTTATATACGTGAACTTTAGTGTTCAATTACTCGAGTACTACGTGGTGAAAAAATCTAAAAAAATTTGTATCGTCATATATATTATTAAAGAATATATTTATTTTATTAAATTCTTATCTCTTTTAAATTTCTCACGTTTTTAACATGGTTTAGCATGGCAACATTGCATCGTTGTGATCCAAGTTCCTTAAACACTGAATATCTCGATTGCCAGGCGATGAAACGTTCTCAAATTTTTTACACGTTATAATACGACGCTCCAGAAGATTCACGCAAAATGTCAAAACGTTATCTTGGAAAAATTGTACCTGACGATTTTGCCGTTTACTTTGTACATACTATTATGATTATGGCGTTAGCAAAGTGTTCAGACATCATTTTCTCCGGTAAAAAGAGAATTTGTTGCTTCGTGAAGAGTTTGTTGTCGAAAATCATTAAAATTTCTTCAATCTTGATTTTTATTGCAAATCTGATTTTAGATTTGATGGAGTTTTTAATCACCTGAGATTGTTGATGACAGCTGCTTTAGGCATTCCGGTAGTGCCTGATGTGTAAATATAAATGAGTTTATCTCGCGGACAGCCGAGAGCCAAATCGGCCAAACACGCATCAGGCTTCATGGTCGCGGTCACAGACTTGAGATCGATGGCTCCTTCGAGTATGGGCTCTTTGTGTTCGGACCATTGATACAAGATAAGTTCCGGTATTTTTTCTCTGATTTCCGCGATCGCTGTAAATTGAGAAATAATTTTTTTTTAATTAAAAAAAAAAAAAATTATTGTTCAGTGTGGAAATTCCAGCACAAAAAAAACTTATAAATTGCATGGAATACCGTCTTTCAACTCGGAGCCAAAAATCACGGCTTTGCATCCAGCTGCCTGAATACTGTGGACGAGAACCTCTTGGCGCAAATTCGTATTAATTAATGCAGTTACGAGACCACCTTTGGACAGACCGAGCCAAGTGCCTACGTATTCGGCACAGCCTTCCATAACCAAAGCCACACTTTCGCCTCTAGATAGTGTGCGAGTCCGGAAGTAACTCGCCAGCCGGTTGCTGAATTCCTCCAGCTATGAAACAATATCCAAATTTATCTAAATGCCAATTCATTCCAGCAGGAGTTTTCAAAGTCATTGTGAATGTTAACATGTGCGCGAAAGAAATTGTTTCGTCAATGTGATTTGTTTGTTAATTAAATTTACTTCGTATTGTCGTTTATTTTGTGGATTAAAAAATTAAAAAAAAAATAAACCAAGTTTTTTGTTTGTTTGATAAAACGTGCCTAAGGAAATATTTACTTGTTGGTAAGTCCATTCTCTATCCTCTGTGATGTAAGCCACCTTATGGGGATGAGCAGCAACGAGATGAGAGAATACTTTCGCCACGGTGAATCTTCGTTTTTCCCACCACCATAATAATGCATTGACTCGCAGGAATCTGTACGCTCCACTGCAAACGATAAACCATTTTAAAAATTCTGACAACTCTTCTCCTATGACGTAGAAAATTAATGATTTCTTTAACTAATAAAAATTCATATTTGCGACAGTATTTTTTTATAAATTCAAGTTGACCTTTGAACTTTTTGAATTTTATCGTCGAAACTTTTTTTCTAATGAATTCGAATTTATTGTTTGATTCGATTCGATTTTTTTTTTTTCAACAAACGACGTAGTTTGTAAAGATGCCGGGATATTTGGTTATTGGGAAACAAATAAAAACGTATTGGACAGGAACAATTTAAAGTGTTGATTATTCGAGTGGATAGGGTCAAGAAGTCAACATATCGAGCAATTCCTATGCAACTTATTCACATGATACCCGAATTCGATATTCACGGTATCGAATCCCCTGATCCCTTGCGATCGTCGCCTTTGTTTTTTCGCTGAATTATCGCGTCGGTTATCGCTCTGTCGAACCCTCAATTTTTTTGGTACTCAAATTTCCTTTATTCACAATCGATATTTCAATCATTCGTTCAATCAAGAGTCACGCTCGATAATTAGAAAAGGAGATGAAAAAAAAAAATCTCGTTCGTTTGCTCGTGCAACCAAACGAACGTCTGGATATTTTTCAAAGCGGTTGGTCACTTTTTTTTGTAGAAAGCACTCAGCAGATTCTTAAAACTCCGGACGTAGATCGTAATGACATTGGCAGAAGATGAATAAATGGAAAATTTTCATTAAAAAAAAAAAAAAAAACAACAAATGGCCATTCGACGAACTTACGAACGCGTTGAAAATTTGTCGATGGTATCACGAACGTGGGAAAACAGCACAATTCAGACGTCATTATTTATTAGCATAGCTTGCATTAATTACTCGTAGAACTTGTATTGTTTTTTTTTTTTTTTTTTATCAGTTCAATGACATCCGGACGAGGCACGAGCCTCGAACTAGACCCTTGCAGCCGGAATGTCGTAACGTTCGATAATGCGATGCATACTACGAGCACGTAATCTCTAGTACAACTAGCCAGGTCAAAAAACAGTGGAGAATTTTTATCTTCGCGATGTTTTGCTCTACTATCATGGCTTGCAAAAAAAAAATGATGAATTTATGCAATCTTTGGCATTCGAGCAAATCGACGTTTTGGAGTCTATCGACATTGGGCAATCGAGGTCATTGTCAAGGTGTCAGGGCCATCACTTTCTGGATGTAATAATGAAAAAAATTCATTTTGGCGTTTGGGAGTCAGTCGTTTTTCTTGCAATTGCTTTATGTTTGAAATTGACGAAAATTCATTGTGAGAATGTCAAGGTTATTGAGAAGATTGAAGAAAAAAGGCTGAAAAAATTTGGCCAAACGTTTCCTAATGATGCTAAAATTTGCTACATCGTTGGAATGCAACGAAATTTTCTTTTTTCTTGAGCAGAACTCGTAATTATTATTCAATATTTGGTCGAAAAAATAAAACGATCTTCGCTTGCCACCCAAAAACTGAATCTACGCGAAAAATTGCCACAATTTTAAAAATTCAATGAATAATTAATAGATGAAATATTTTTCGTTGAATATCAACGTTGCAAACTTCAGTGTCGTCGTTTCCTATGAAAAATTTTCCGACTCATGGGGCAGACTAACATCCGGCGGATTTTTCGTCAGCCACATGGTTGTCGCTTAGAAAATGATTCGAGTCTGTATTTTTAGGCTGTGGCGGCATGGTCCCTCGAAATTGCTTTAGATATAAATATACGTGTGTCAACAGCATATGGAACGGGATTATCCGTTGATTATCAAAGTCCAGATAGATATGAAAATCTCATCTCTACAAAACGGACGTTTCGTCATGAAATTGGAAACTCTGCGAGATAAAAAAAAATTGGTACAATTCTGTTAATCGCTGGGACGTAAAGAATGACGAAAAAAAAGGATGGAACACTCGCGTTGGTGTTTGAATAATGAAATGTACGATTGCAGCACGAAGTTCCATAGTTATATCGTGTACAAAAGAGACAGCATTTATCCATTTTGTGATAGTTAGAAACGATATAATGCAGACTGGGTCTATTCAGAACGTAAACTGTGGGACAATCGGACAACGGGTACGATCAACTATGAGCGTCATATGTGACTGAATTCTTGGTCATTAATCCTCTAGCAAACTCCGATGTCGAGAAAGCTCGTGTTATTGAAGGGGACCAATGCATAAACAGAGGCTCGTATTATATAATCAGTGATGTGCTCGTCCAGCAGTCATTGAAGAATTTGAGAAGCTGAGCAAATGTTATTGGGACGTCGTGGTGTGCTGTGAGCGATTGTTTTCGAGTATTTTTCAAGTTGCAACTAATTCGTTTTTTAAATCATTTTTTTAAGAGTTTTTTTATCAGGAGAATCAAAAGTTTATTAATTTTTGTAATTTTTTTGTTTTTCAGTGGATGGATCTTTTCGTTTACTCACAGAATATCCCTCGGAAGGGTTTCAAAGAGTATGCTGATGAATCGACGTCGCTTCCCGGTGAATAAAAACACCGCGACGAGGACACCGACCAGAGAAATTAAAATTTCATAATAAATCATTGTTCCACGGAATATCGTTCGAACGAAGAGTGATCAAGGGATTGTCGTTTGTTCAGAAACACTGCAGTTTAATAATGATCCTAATGCGCGTCAAATCCACGGTCACATCTGCCCTCGCCTTTTTTTTCAAGCCAGCTTCTCATCCGCGGCGAAGAAACGCCGCAGCTAAATTACTCAATGAACAACTGACTCTGGTACGATGTGACGATCCAACAGGCATTCGCGAACGGCGCAACAACGACTGAACCAGCATCACTCACGACGTACTTACCAACAGACATAATAAACGCTCGTCATTCGATCCCATTGGCGTCGCCTTCAATAAAACTTTTATCAACTCAGTTTTTTCGGCAACTTCCATGTTTGTCAATCGTTGTGCTCATTAGTCAAGATTATTTAAAAATCCGGCTCTCATTATCGACCATCCTAATCGATCTTATTTCCCTGCACTTTCCACATTCCATTTTCCTCGTTTCCCTGAATCAACGATTATTGCGTTTCTTCAAAGTTAATCATGCAATTTTCTTTATTGCAGATCGAAGATCATTGAATCCAGAAAATTCGGTTCTTCCGGTTGATGCATTTTCCGGAAAACTATCACTGCACCGAGTATTTAAACTTTCTCTCGAAACTATTACTGCAAGACAAATTTTCATTAGATTCTTTTAATTTGCAGAATGAAAACGTCAGGGAAATCGTCCTACCGGATTTAATGAAAAATTCATATTTCTTCGTGGAGGAACAAACGATGAGCTGCATTCGACGATCTACTCGAGACGATTCGTCGATTGTGATTTTTCCTCTGCGCGAATGGAAAGATCTTTGGCTGTTCTATTTTTGTTACGAGATTCAAAAAATCGTCGGCATGAAGTTTATCCACGGAGCATTTCAAAACTTGGAAACAATGGACGCGTTTTTCATCACAGCAAAATCTTCGAACTTCCTATAAAAAATGATCAAACGAATTCAAATCTCAGAGGAAAATTTCAAAGTCTAGAAAAATATTGCATAAATTATTAGCAAAGAAAAATTTGATCAAAGATATTAAATTAATGCAAAATATGGACGTGGGAAGGACAAGGCCAACTTTCAATAAATAGACTCAGTCAATTACAATATCCATAATAATTGACCATATCAAAATATATTCATATGTATCGTAAACAAGTCCGTTGTGTATACATCAATATATATTATTAAAAAGTATATATTATTAAACAGTAAATATATATATATATATGTAATTATAAATTCCTTGTAAATGGACAGACTCGTGATGTGGTGAACGGCAACGATGCAAACCTGCTGAAGCTCGTCATCTCCATTCTCAGGAGTACTTTGAAATAATCGTAACTGAAAGAAACAGTTCGAAACTCATGAGTTTACAATCCGAAATGTAAAGACATGAATAAGAAGATACTGGAGTTCGCAACGTTCGAAGTTCAACGAAAAATACTTTTTCTATTCACTGTTCGTTTGATTTCAAAAGTCATGACAATTTTCGTACCGATTTTGTGTTTGGATCCTGAGAAAAAAATTGCTCAAGGAAAAGCAGAATTTCGTTGCATTCCAACGATGCAAACTTCAGCTTTTTTGAATTATCAAGAAAAATGGGACTCGGGGATGAAAAATGAGGAGGTTCGAATCGATTTCTGAGTGGAATCGCGGAAAAAACTGGCACTATTCGTCGGAATTTACGAGTTTACTCGATGTGCATTAAGCATCGAATAAGGTTTAAATTTGTGTCGCTAAAAAATGAATGAAAAATGATCAACGAGTCACAGGCGCATAATTGTTGTAGAATAATTCAAAAAATCATATTTATAACAACGGAGAGCAACATTCGAGTATTCTCACCCAAGATGATCACAAAAATGAGGACGATCACCCCTACGATTGTAAATTTTGCTACGAGGTTTCTGTACCAGGCCAAATAACGTGCTTTTCGGGCTGAATTTCGAAATTCTGATCCAGCGATATTCAGCCGATCGCTCGCTAACTGAAGATCCTCCAGTCGGTCGCCTCGTTCCATTACTTTTTGTACATTGTCACGCATCACGTCCGTCACCTCACGGATTTGAACTTGGATGCTTCAAGCAAAATGAAAGTATAGCTCGTTTCCGATCGATTATAGACAAAGTTGAAAAAATCGGACATTCTTCCGAAAGATATGAAATTTTTTTCCCTTTTTTATTTTGTTCGTTCTAATTGACCATCATCGACATTTTTGACTCGGTTTATTGACAAATCTGCAAATTTACGAGCCGCAAACGATTTTTTTCATTCGCTATCAATTAAAACTGAATTTTTAGGTGAAATTTGTTCAAAATCAATGGAAATTGTCAAACAAACAAAAAAACGATCCGAGCTAAGATCGTTGTGTGCGTTACCTGTCCATTTTGCCATGGACCTGCACAGGATCGCCGGATGAGCCTGGCTTACTGCGAACACAGAGAAAAAATGTCGAGAATTATTTCAAGGCCGCTGCATAAAAAGAAGAAAAATGATTTCCAACAGCAAAGAATCGAATCCATGTCCATCGTGGAGCAAAGAAAATGAAATCTTGTTAATTATTTTTCTATCGAGCAAGTTCCGACAGCTGTTGAAGGAATTTTGTGAGGACGGATTGAAAACTTGTGAGAATTTGGCTTGGCGTTGAAAAACTGAAAATTGTGGTTATCGTGAACAGCTGCCGGTTAGTCGATGCGACAGAATAAAAAGAATTCAATGGAAAATGATTTTGACGGACGTACATGTATATCGTGTCTTCATCCTGGTCGCTGTCATTGTTCAGGAGACTTTCCTAGAGCAGAGAATGAAGGAATAAGGGAAAGAGAGCTCGAAGCATCGAAGGAGTTTCATTTGTCGAGTACAAATTTGACGAGCATAAAAAACGATGACATACTCTTTCAAAATCGTTGCCGGCCTCGTCATCCTTGTTCGATACATTGCGTCTGCTTGTCGAAGCCATAACAAACGTGAAATTGACTTTTGCATCAATTCGATTTTAAACGCACACAACAATTATCCATTCGTATGCAAATTTTGTGTATTTAAACTCGCTTACTCGGACGAGTAAACAACATAACCTCAAAAACGAGCCGTACACTCAGTCGGAGATGTGCTACGACAAATACTGCGAAAAGTACGATTTATGACGTTCCCGTACGACGTTCGACATGCCTTTGTTCTTATCAACCGAGAAACGAATGACAGTTCGGATTGTTACGATTTACGATAAGCCACTTTTCATTGCTCACCCTTTACTAACACTTAAATTTATATTTTACCGACTTTGAAGTTGCTGGAAACGAAATAAGCACTTACGTTTGCTGCTTTGCTGGTTCCTTCCGTACCGTTTCGTAGGTTAGGTCGACTTCGTACGAAACAACCGCAGGTTCATCGCAGCAGGTTATTTGTTGTGCATTCAACGTTACCATTGATCGATCGACCTCGCGACGATTATTCGGATTTCACTTGTGCGTTGATGTTATCTAACGGACTTTTTATTTTGTTTCACAAACACCCACAGACAACTAGCCTTAGAAAAAATTAGAAAGATTCATTGGTTCGGTTCGGTAGGTACGTCGACCGGCTGATCGCGTCTCGCACGAGGGAACGAGGAATCGGTGCTGGCCGGGCGGGCGGGAAAATTGGGGTGCGCGTGTGAGCGCGTGACCTCCACTGAGTTAGCCCCCTCAAGTTGACAATACTGGTACGGTGCTGGAACCCGTAAGCTGGTACAATAGCGTACCGTGTACCGTACCAGTATTTTGTTTGCTGGCTGGGTTGTTTTTTTCGAAATGTCATTGACCGACGAACGGTAACTTGGCGACACTCTTGCGATGGTACATTTTTTTCAATACCTACAGAGAAGAAAATTTGAATACAGTTTTTCGAAATGTCTCCACAGGGAGAGTACACGAGAAATTGAGAAAAAATAAAATAACATTTTCAATTCTGCAAAAGTTTTCGGATTTTGGTTTCATCTTTTCGAAACGTGTCGCAAAAGGATAATGCTCGGCTTGGCCGCTTGGCGCTGCTGTCGTTTACCCGCGTCCCGCCACTTTACATGTCACAACACGAGCCTTGTTTGTTTTGTTTTTCGTTTTCTTATGCAGTTTCCGCGAATCTTATACAATTGTTCATTCATAAGGTGGAATGTGATTGAAATTGAGACATAACAAATGTCGTAATGTTTTCTTTCGTTTTTATTGTTTGTGCATATTTCGTACGGCATCCTGATCACATGGAGAGTATTTTGGTAAATCACATTTGACACAAAATTTACGTTGTTCCTCGTTCACCCGCAGAGTGCAAACTTATTTTGTTGAACCCTCGCTTATTAATGAAAGAAAAATTAGAATATTCCAACAATAAACGTATTTCACATCGACAAAAGTTACCAATGAGAAGTTTTTCAAGTTTTCAATGAGAAAATCCGTATATCACGACAGGAATAAGAAATAATTTATCGTTGATAATTTATGAGTTTCAATTACGGGACGACCTTGATTTCCGGATAATTTTTACTCCGTGGAATGGAAATAAAATTAATATCTTGATCCAAGAAAAATTGACTCCCTTTCCACGAAAGTCAAGGTCACCTGGTGATTATATTGCGGAACGATTATTTATATCGTTGATTTTCGTTCTCTCTGTGAATAATATCAAATTTTCATCCAGAATGGACATTTCGAAAGATGCTGAAGTTTGCATCATTGCAATGCAACGAAATTTTGGTCTGGGCAATAAAACGATCCTCCCTCGCCACCCAAAAACTCAATCGACACGAAAAATTGCCACAATTTTCAAAGTTGAATAAATAATTAACAGATCAAACATTTTTCGTTGAATATCAACGTTGCAAACTTCAGAGTCGTACATTTCGATTGAAATTTCCGAGCAATACATATACATGATTGATCATGCGAATCGCGTCACACCGAGATCAAATAATTGAGTAGAAACATTGATTTTTTGTATTCGTATTCTCGATTACATTCCGTTTGAAATTTCATCGATGGTTGTTCGTCAAGAGTTATAAATTGATATTTCTCCTGAGGCACATTCATTTAGAGTATAGAAGAGATTTGATTGTGCGTTGGTGACCAGAATAATCGAGGCTTCAAAAAAGTATAAAGCTCTCACAGAACAGCTAGCGCCACGGTGCGGCAAGCACATTTCGCGTGCCATTTTTACCGGCCAGTACCAGTGTCGGGGTCGGGGGGCTGGCGCGAACGCGAAAGATGGCGGCGGATTTCGGAAAAAATTTTCCGCGTCGTTGGAAAGAGCGACAACAGCCTTTCGTCGCCACGTTTTATTGGAAACTGTGAATATTCGCGGCTCAAATCGTCGAGTCGTGCGAAAAAAATTGCCGGTGCGAAATTTGAATCCTTGTGTGCTGATAGAGTTGTGTGCAAGTGTCGTTTGTTTACCATGGTCGCGTACGGGCGCGAGCGAACGTGGAAGGGGGCGATAGGAAAGAGACGCCAACGGTTGTTGATCAACAGCGAACACCGCTTGTTTGAATAGACAGTGTGGTAGAAATTGACATTCTTCCGAAATAATGGAAGACTGTTGAAAAAATTGTTCGTCAAAATGTTTTTTATCGTCGAGAGACGCTCGGTCAGTGTGTAAGGTGATGCATGAATTCTTAGAAACGCTCAATATTCCGAGAAAAAGACGAGCGGCGCTCTTTGTTCTGACGATGAAAACAAAACAACGAGTGAATCCTTTTGTTTTTTCTGAAAATTGAATTGTGTCGGATTGAAATGTGCAATGTGATTCGTCGTTGAGTGTTTCATACGGAGATGAATAGTAATGATGAAATAATTTTACCAATTTCGAAGAAACCTCTATGGACGAACGTGAACTGCGACTGAAATGGAACGACGGTAGGTACGTAAGATTCGCATTATTCAAAAATAATTCTCCGGCATCGTGAATATTTCGCGAGAAATTAGAAATTTCTCCTTTGCCCGTGCTCGAGAGATTTTTACGTCTTTTTTCTCGTTTCTCCCAAAAAGACAAGGGGCGAGGGTGTTTTTACGAAATAGGTAGATTGTCAATCGATGCGAAATAAATGAAAATGTCATTTTTCCATTCAATGGCGACGAATCAAACGTGCACGTCGATGAATATTGGAAATTCCGGAATCGAGCGTCGATTCCGAAATCGGATTAATCGATGTACGGCGTGACATTGACGCGTCGTTTATCGTTGCAAAGTCCATTGTCCCCACGTGGTAACTCGGAAACGACGAACGTCTCGTAAGGGGCGGAGGACGAGTACCTGTAAAAAAATCGATAACCTGAATTTTCCACTTCAATCTTTTGGTTACGTGATCCGATAAAAATGTATTCTCTCGCATGAATTTTTCGAAATCTTTCCTTTAAAATCGATGAAAATCGAAAAAACAGCGGTACCTTCAATTGACCTTGGTTCGTGAAACCAAAAGCAAATTTCGTACCAAAATTTTGTTTCATTTTTACGGAAATTTGTATTTTTCAAAGTTGACCTTGACTCAAGGTCATCCTCGCATCTCATTCGGTATCGATGATTTTTCGATATCCACGTTCTACGTAACGATGTTACTTCGATTCTCGAATGTAGATATTTTGACCTTGGTAGTCGAGAAAACCTTAAAATCGTATTTTCGTTTTACGAAGATTTCGTACCAAGAAATCGCTGCGCAGATCGTTGCATTCCCTGTAAATCAAACGATCGCTGAGGTTTGATCGTAGGGCGAAGTAAAAAACGTCCATGGGACATTAATTCAACAGACGACCCCTTCCTCGAACCGGCGGTTTCGACGGTGGAGGTATCCTGAATTTTCAGGAACGACGATTAAGACACTCCTCGTTCTTTGGAAACAAAATAGAGAAAGAAGCGCGATGTTATGTCGAAGCTTGATGACAAAGACGGATAGACAAAGAGACAGCGAGAGAGAGAGAGAGAGAGAGAAACAGACAGAGAGACGAAACAGCGAGTTAGAAAGACTGGATGAAAAAGAAAAAGAGAAAGAAGAGAGAAAAGAGAGGAAGCGAGTGATCGATACTGAAAATTAAGGACGTTGTGTGGCGACGGTCAGGTCTAAATTTTCGTTTTCAGTTTTCCTTACATAAATCCAAGATTTTTCGAGGTAATCTGTATTTTTTATATAATAAACAAAATTTCGAAAAAAATTTACGAGCGACTTTTGAGAAAAACTAAATAAAGCTTCTTCGTGCTTACATAAAAGTGTATGCGAAGTTTTAAGAGGCTTCACCATTTAGAAATCGAAATATTTAATGTTGAAAATTGCAACTTTTAACACGCGCTCTTATGAGAATCTACTGAAAATTGTGATTTTTATAAATAAATATCTCGATTTCTACATGGTAAAACCTCTTAAAATTGCGCGAGCTATTAGATATCACGATTCTCTTTGTGTGGTGCAAATTTGAAGGAATTCTATCGATAGAAAATTGAGCCCTACAACGTTCTTATGAGAATCGATGATCGTAATGAAATACCAAGGATTTTCAAGGTCAATCGAATTTGAAAATACCTTGGGATTGATGAAGCGAATGCGCAAAACTTCGACGAAAGCGGCAACGGCCGAAACGACGAGCATCATAGCAAGAATGTGTCCCGTAACGGGTACAGATTTTGGTTTCGCTGTTCGTGTTTCCTCGAACGTACCATTGAACTTGTCAACAACGGGCTCGATACTTATTTTCTTTTCGCTGGTACAAATCAATTTTTCCGAATTTTTATTCTCACCAACGAGTTTCTGTTCCTCTTGAGCAATCACTCGTTTTCTCGTGTACGAACAATTACGATCGTAATTGCTGAAAAATATCGAGGACAGCCAATACTCGTAATTGAGCCCGGGACACAATTTTCTCTCGCGGAATTTCATCGAGCTCAAAAAGTTGCTTCTGTAGATGAATTTTTCGATTTTACTCGAATTCTCATCGCTGCCCACCTCGTACGACGTGTCCAGCAACATTTTCGCCGGTAGAAAGAGCAGACCGCAAAATATTATCAAGGTCAACAAAATGCTCAAATTTATTCCCATGTTTACGTCCATGTTGAATTTTGCGGGGAGCACGAAACGCTGTTCTGGCTCTTCTATCCTCTCAGCCTCGTTCATAACTGCCACGTTTTCACTCTCCATTCTCAATGTCACTGGAGAATGAAACGCAAACAAAAAAAGTCACTGATCTATTTACGAATTCTTGATTTTTCAACGAAACAACAAATTTCCAGGCAATGTTTTTATTTCGTCGGGGTTTCGAGCTGAGCGTCACGACTTCGAGCAACTCGCGTTTCCTCGTGGTATCGTCCAAACTGTTGCGCATATTATCGTCCCAACGAGAGCTACCCTCGCACGCTTATTGATTCCCATGGGGGTGAACTCACTGCGCAAGGCTCGATAATCCCAACCCTCGTTTATTACAGGGTGTGTGCGTAGATTCGAAATTTTCTTCTCATGAGAATTTACTCGATGCAGGGCAAAAATTGACCTTGGCTGAAGGTCGTCTCGTTATTTTATTCCGTGGTGCTAATTTTTCTGTTTTAATACCTTTTTGGATTTGGAGGTTTCCCGCATGAATAGAGTTTACTATTGCTCGTATTTATACGTTATGGGGATTTCATGGTTTTTCGTAGATTTCCTGAACTCGTACGGATCGTACACTGAAAAGCAAATTTTGTTTAAAAAAATCGATATTTTGTTGAATACGTTCGAGTAAACTTTTTTTTAAATAATCCCAAAAATTTCGTCACTGCAGCAAGAAATATTCTAGAAAGTCTCCTTGAAAAGCAAATTTTTGTCACACCAATCGTTAATTTTGCTGACGGTTCCGTCAGAAATCAAATATCCTGCCAAAATTTTGAAATTAAAAAAGCTCAATCGACACGAAAAATTGCCACAATTTTCAAAATTCAATAAATAATTAATGGATAAAATATTTTTCGTTACAACGTTACAAACTTCGGAGTCGTTAAAAATATTTACTTTATTGTGTTCAACAAAGTAGCGACGTTTTTCAACAAAAATTTATTTCCAGTGCACGAACAACATTTTCGAATGTGAGAAATAATTTTTTTTTCAACGAAATTGAGGGATGATTCTATGCGATAGTGATTTTTTAGAGCGATCTACCGATTGCGGACGATTTGCCCGACCAACAAAGGAAGCGCCGGCGTTGCGGTGCTGCCGGTCGCGTCGGCGTTTATAAAAGTAATAAAACAATCGAACAACAACTCTTGGAAGTAAATACGATGAGATGGGAACGAAGGGGAAAGAGCAAGAGACGAGAGAAATAAGAAGTTTCGGAGAGCAGAGGACACGAGCGATAAAGAGAGAGAGAGAAGGAGCTCAAGAGTTCGCGATCGGAGGTGAAAATATTGAGAGAAGCCATGGGCGGGAGCACAGAAACGAGAAAAAAGGATAAAAAATGAGGGAAAAATAAAATAAAAATAAAGACGAAAATAAAAAGCGATAGGAATGGAAGACACGAGAACAGCGACCCGACCCGACCGACCGGTAGCTCAGCCAAGCACACCACGTGTATATATCTTGCTCCGATTCACCACGCACACTCTCCCCGATTCCTCCTCGTGGTTCTCAAAGCCAAACAAACACCCTGCTTTCCCTCACAAACCTTTGTTTTTATCGAAGGTCAAAAACGAGCTTCATATTTCATTACAAACTTGTCTAAAAGTTCACGACTCTCTCATCGACCTTTCGAACGTTAATCGCGATTATTAACAACAACAAAAAGTTCCTCGTTTATTCACTTTTGCACAATTGAAAATTTAGGGCTCGAAATTGCAATTTTCTCAACTTCAGTTGAATTTGGAAAAATATTCAGCCGTTTTGTTTAGAAATTAATTTTTTGATTTATTGATAATTCGAACTTTTGTTTGAAAATTTTACAAACGTTAATCGCGATTATTAACAACAACAAAAAGTTCCTCGTTTATTCACTTTTGCACAATTGAAAATTTAGGGCTCGAAATTGCAATTTTCTCAATTTCAGTTGAATTTGGAAAAATGTTGAGCCGTTTTGTTTAGAAATGAATTTTTCGATTTATTGATAATCGGAACTTTTGTTTGAAAATGTTACTCTCAATTTTGTTTCGCATTCGAAACGTGGAATTTTCGATAATTGAAAACCGTGCAGAACATTCGGGACGATCGAGAAACGAGTGAGTGCAAATTTTGTTTGAATTTTTTTTTATTTTCCAGGCCGAATGAACATTTTTTTGAAATTTGAATTCGAAATTCAGTGAATTTATTGTTTATGGAGATTACATTAAAAGTTCAATTAATTTCGATCATTTAATTGATTAATAGTCAGCAATGGATGTGGATTATAATATTTCAGACACAATGGCAAAAAGTTGTGAGAAAATGGACGACAGGTTGAGAGCCCGGGTATGTAGAGCAGATGCTCAGGCATGGCGCGAGTGCTATAGCGGGGTGCGTGATTTTTCACCGCCGACAGCCTCCTCCTTTCGAGACCCCGAAGCATTCCACCTTCAGCTCTGCATACTGCATTTGCCGCCTCCTCTTTCTTCCTATCTCTTATTCTTCGACCTCTCGTGTTTCAATTCTTAGTTCGTATTCACTCGCGGTCGTCGTGTCGGCCAAAAATGACTTTTACGATCCGCAGACCCGAATCTCAGTTTCCTCAGGATTTTCAAAATGTTCTCCTGAAATTCCTAATTTCTACGAAATTCAAATTTTTCAAATTCTCTTCGTAAAAGTTACGAATTTTCAATCTCCGCGATAATTACGACTCTGAAGTTTGCAACGTTGATATTCAACGAAAAATATTTTATCTATTGATTATTTGTTGAATTTTAAAAATTGTCGCAATTTTTCGTGTCGATTAAGTTTTTGGGTGGCGAGGGAGGATCGTTTTATTGTCCAGACCAAATATTGAATAATAATTACGAGTTCTGCTCAAGAAAAAACAGAATTTCGTTGCATTCCAACGATGCAAACTTCAGCATAATCGATAATCAGGAGTCTCGAATTAATAAGAAATACGAAGAATCGACGAAGCACACGAAACCCATTATTTGTATACACTTCTCGACACTTTATACGTTGCGATCTCTCTCGATCCATAAAATTTGGGGAGAGCTGGGGTGAGAGTGTAAAGAAAACGAGAGGCCTGGTGTCTCTTTGTCTTTGTTTCTTTGTGAGCTTTGAAAGGAGAGAAGAAAAAGACACGGAGGTTTGCTCGGGAAGAGGTTCACTCGCAAAGAGGATCTCGTCCAAGTACCGACATCGCAATTACGCAAATTGCGGCTCTGTTCTCGCCTCTCCTCCGGGGCTTCGAGAGACCCGAGAGGAGACTGCACACCGAGCTAGTGAACAAAAAGCCCTCGGCTATCGTCGAGACTTTGAACACATGCATATAGTATATTTATACAATTTTAAATCTCTATACACAGACGAATGAGAGAACGCATCAAAAGTTTCTTCGGAGAGTGCGCCATCAAATGTTGCGAAGGTTCAAACTCATACAAGTTTCTACAATTCTACACACAAATATATCTCGCAAGTTTTCCATGTCTATTCACGTCCGAGTTGGGAGTGAAATAAAAAACATTACAACGTTGCATCTCGTGAATATCGTTGCACCTTGACCGAGGGATGAAAAATCTCTCGGTTTCTTGTCTCTATTCCTCGTCCTCGCGTCTTCGAACGTGTTGAAAAGCAATTTAGAACAGCTTCTCGTTCTCTCGTCTCTCTCGAGCGCCTAAGAGGCTGTACAGAAGTCGAGAACATGATCGTTTTTCGCCTGGGCACGTGACACGAGGTGTTCGAACGTGATCTTTGGTTATGGAATTTTCCAATTCTGCTTGATGTGGAATTTGCAATTGTCAAGATTCCAGACCCAACTGATAATCGCGGAATAGTGAAACCTCCATGGTCACCAGGGGTCAAAATGACCCCAAGGTTGGACTCTCCAGCGGTGTTTTGGGTGCCCGAAATTTTTTTTTACACATTGCCTCCTTGCTGATTTTTTTTCGCCATTTTGAAAATTGAATAAAAATTTTTTGGCTTGATATTTTCATTCCGAAAGGTTCAAACTAATGTCCTGAATTTTTATGCGTCGTTCGGAACGACACCGGCAACGCGGTAAGCGTTTAAACATGGCTGGGGTCATTCCGACCCCGTGTGACGACGGAGCGTTAATTCGGCTAAAAAATTGAATTTGAACGATAATTGGGCGTATTCTCCGGAAAAATGTGACAAAGTTCACTTCGCTTTTGTGTCTTTCCCAAACGCTGCAAAAATTGCTGTTGCTTTCAAGTAATTCGGAACGACAACAAATTTTTCATTTCCTCAAGAATTAAAACGACAGTGAAGTTCGCAACCTTTGGATCCAACGAAAAATACTTGTTCTATTGATTGTTCGTTAAACTTCAAAAACCGTCACCTTGCGTACGGATTTTGGGTTTGGATCCCAAAAAAATTTCGTTTCATTGTCCTGACCAAATATTGGCTAAGAATCTTGAGATCTGTTCAAGAAAAAATGGAATTTGGCTGCAATCGAACGATGCAAACTTGGATATCGTAAAATAAAATCGATTCTTTTTCTGCTCGAGAAGTGAGCATCGAAATACGTCGACGAAGAGGATGGATTACGGGTATTTCCGAAACGAACGAGATGCATGGTCGATGGGCGAGTTTCTGAAACGGTTTATGGTGATCGAGCCAAATATGGTGGGCCAGAGACGTGCGGCGGTAATGATAATTGATTTGCTGATGAAAAACGAAATTTAATTGCGCTGACACCGGAGGAAAAAATACGATGCAAATGATTTAGGAATACGAAACGCTGGGTTCTGCGACTCCATAGTTATCGGTTATTAACCAGCACTCTCTTATTATCCAAATACGCGGGAGCGAGATTGAAAAGTGTGGAGGGAAAAGAGTATAAAAAAGAAAGGATGCTCGGTGCACGTATCTCGAGCTAATTGGATGGATGAGCTTGATAGATGGTCGATATCTATTTTCTGTCTTCGTCGACGATGCATGTTGAACGCAGGCTTTCCCGGAGCGGAAGGGAAAGGAGGGAGCAGCGAGCAATAATCCTCATTTAATCAAGACCTCTTGACGAGTATCTCGTATGCGCGTGTACAAGAAAGGGAGATGACGCAAGGTGCACAACACTTTCTCTCTCTCTCTCCCTCACTCTCTCGCTCTCTTGGGTTTCCATTTATGAGATAAAAGAGCCCTAAAAAAAAAAGCGTGTACGTGCTGGTTGGATGTCCCTGGTGGATGTGGAATTTCTCTATCAGTGGGTCCGATATCCACACGGGGTAATATCTAAACCAATCGTCCAGGAGGCTGTCATACGTGGAATGAAGCTCCGGGACAGCGATAGAGATATGTTTGAGAAAATAAAAAGTTGAGAGAGAGAGAGAGAGAGAGACGGAGCTGCCTACAGTGGAGACTCGATTATTCAAATTAATTCGAAAGAAACAAAAAAAAAACAGTTGGATATTCAAATATATGTGTAAATTACACGTGGACCTTTTTTTTCATGGGAATCTTGTTTCTTCCTTTTACAAAGACATAAGAAAATGTGCAAATGTTTGTACAAGGATAGTATGAAAAAGGCAAACGTTGAAATTCACGCAAGTCGTAATTAGCCTGGAGAATCGGCTTCTTGGGCTACTCGATAATCGCGATAATTTATGCTCCTTAGGCTGGTGCACTTGCTGAGATAGGCTCCCGTACAGCCTTATATCCTCGAGCTGCGTGAGCCCCATATATATTTTATATATCTATACAAATATCGTATGCGTTTTTTTTTTATATGTGTGAGTTGCGCGTATAAAGAGAGAGAGTATATACGTTAAAAAAGCCCCGCGAAATGTCGCCCAATTAACAGCGAATTGGAGCGCCGAGGTCGTGCATACGATCGGGGCACGTTAACGACTCGCTTTTCATCCTCTCCGCACCACTCTCTCCCTCTCGCTCCCGCTTTTTTTTTTTTCTCTGACCAAAGCGGTTTGCCATTAACGCCTGAGTTAACCGAGAATGAAGAAGGGCTTTAAATATAGCGTTCTCGATCCTCGGGGGCAAAATGGTGTCGGCAGAGGGCGAAATATCCGATAAACGATCGGCATTGGCTCGTTTTACATTTTTTTTACCTTTACGTCATTTCATTCTCATTTATTGTCAACCATCGACGAAATGTTGACGGTAATATTTATTCCTACACCCCAGGGGGTTCCAGTTTCGAGAGCTTTATGACTTTTTTGACGAACTGCTCCCCAAGCCGGTGTAATGTATTTATTTTTCTTGAGTCTCTGTTTTTTATTCGCCTGAATCTCTCGCAGGTACAGAGCGACATGTAAACCGGGAGATTTAGCCTAAACCATTAGGAATTTCATTTCTTTTTTCCTCCCTCAAGGAAGGAAGCCAAAATAAAAAATATAGCTCCTCATAGAGGAAGATTTGAGCATCGTGCATCTTGAGCATCTTGAGGCAGCAATTTGAAAATTTCAATTAGCAGCGTTTTTTTTTCCTACTGAAGCAAATACAATCGCTCTGCCAAATTTTTCCAACGAAATGATTTCTCTTGCGCAATTCTTGAGTTTTTTCAAAACTCAAGAATTTCTACAATGTTTCGCTGCAATTGTAGACACGTCGATAAATGATTGAGCGGAACAATGAACGAGCAGGCAATGTTCAAGGGATAATGTTGTTAGCTAATTAGTAGGCATCAGAGTTGATTCAACGTCACAAAACACAATGCGCACACAAGCTCGACATACAGACACACACGATCGTATCATTTCCAACGTAATCGACACACCTACGAAATACATTCTCGTCCAACGTTCCTTCTAACGACACGGACGTTTTTTTTTTTTTTTGCATGGCCCTGGCAAATGACACTGCGAGATTAACTGTTACACGAGAATTAGATACAATCTAATTCTGCATATCGGATTGACGCTCGTTCGCTCCTTTTACAAAACCGACTATCCCCGGAGTTTACATCTAGATGCGTAAAGCGATTGTGTATCGATATCTACGAGAAAACAACGTTCAAGCGTATCGCGATATAACAACGCGTTCTTTCTTTTCACTCTTTGTTTATTTCTCTTGATTTTTTTCTTTCGATCCGAGATAATTACTCGATATTGTCCTGGTAGAACGGTCAGAATGCTGATAAGGTGTGCGTTAATAGAGTCGTTCGCTTTCGAGGTGCACAAAAGGGTCGCGAGAGACCTCGAAAAGCCTTTGAATCGAATCTGCGACACAAACACGTCGCTATTTCCTTTCTGCGTCTCTTTCTCTCTCATGTTCTTTTCCCTTTCGTCTTTCAATTCCTCTATCAGCTCCTCGAACTTGAATCGACATTGACACGACCATGTATACTCGCTGATAGGCCTTACAATAGTTTCTCCGATAGCACACGATACACACGGTGACGAGGTACATTTGTATCGACGGGTCAACACCGTTTTGTGCAATTCACAGCCTTTTGCCTCGTAAAAAGAATCCGACAAAGTTATTCTTCCATGTTTTTCCTCTTTGGAAATTCCTTGAGCTTGATTGTGTTGTTTTGAGAATCTAAACGTGAAATCGGTATATACACGAGGACACAATATGATGGAAAGGAAATTAAGCCTCCGCGGTCACCAGGGGTCAAAATGACCCCAAACGCGAATTTGAGCTAGAACAACTACGAGTTATTGGCGCCCGAGACAGTTGGCCTCTCCAACGTTGCTTTGGGTGTCCGATATTTTTTTTTACACACTGCCTCCTTGCTGATTTTTTTTCGCCATTTTGAAAATTGGATAAAAATTTTTTGGCATGATATTCTCATTCCGAAAGGTTCGAACTAATGTCCCGAATTTTTATGTGTCGTTCGAAACGATACTGGCAACGCGGCAAGCGTTTAAACATTGCTGGGGTCATTCCGACCCCCCGTGACCAGAGCTTTATTTTTAAAACGTGTGACCACGGAGGGTTAAAATCTGTTTTGACAAGCAGCTGTCATTTGAGATATTCGCTTTAATTAAAATCAGTTTTAAGTGTTCTGGAAAATTTGATGGAACGAGGAAATGATGATATGAATTTTCTTAAGCTTCTAGGGCATTGACGTTGATACGATCTGAGGGTGCAAGTTTCATATCGCATCGAGCATCTGAAAGTGATTCAAAGTTGCTTCACCCATCGGCTTTGGTACGAGAAAGCAGCGAGACTTGATGTGGATCGACCGGCTTCACCACCGAGATGGGCCCTTTTTATCGTGATGACTCGATCGAGGCGAATGTGTATCCTTTTTTTTTTTCAAAGCACACATGCACGCGAGAGCACCCGCGTGCGTGTGTTTCGTTCTGGGTTATTACTTATTTATGCGTCGAGGCACAAAACTCGTTTGACGACGGGGACGAGGACGAAGCCGGCCTCCGTACCTTCGTGACGCGTCCTTCGCGTCTAGGTAAAAATAAAAACGCAATAAAGACGAACAACAAAAAAAGAGCGAAAGAGAGAAAAGGAAAAAAAATGTCTGATCCAAAGCTGCGCAAAGTCGCGGGATCAATGAGCTCCGTCCGCTTGGGCCCTTTGCTTCGATAAGCTTCGCGACAGGGCGGCCTCACACGCATATTTCCGATCCCGTATTTAAGACTTTTCTCTCTACCGGTTATAGATTCGCTCGTGGCAATTTTATATACACGCCGTCCGAAAAATCATAATTCTCCATTCAATTCTGACCTTGAAACCGAATTTTTCACTTCCGATCAATTCCTTACGATGGACCGAATAATTTCCACCGATTGCTCTTCACCGTTCTTTCCCGTTGGTCGGTATTTCGTTCGAAACGCGGTAAAAAATTTGTTGCTGAGAAAATTCTGAGAAAATCGATATTTTCAAAAAAATTCATTCACCATTCAAATTTGCCAAATAGTTTTTAAAAATTATTTTCGAATTCAAATTTGAATGGCAAAGCATTTTTTTTAGAAATACCGATTATCTCAGCATTTTTTTGTTTTAATGCTACGCAAAAATTTCTACTTAACGATCGAATGGAAATAGAAATTTGTTTTTTTTTCTGCTTCAAATGACGTTGTCGGGCTCTTCGTTAGGTTTTTGGGTCACCCGGTATATAAATTTATCCTCATAGATCCTTGTGTGTTGGTTCACATATTTATGTAGTGTTATATACTATGTGCACATAAGCAAGCAAAGAGGTTCGATCATTTTCGATAAAAGTCCGTAACACGACTTCTATCTTAGCGATTCGAGAGACGATCGACGAGCCGAGACGGGAGCATCGAGATATCCTCTCTCGCTTACTTGATTGCAGATTGAAGTCTATTTATATTAAATCATAAAAAAACCTTTGAAATATGTACAAGTATAGTTATGGATGAAATATTTCATAACAAGCTTGCGTGCTCGGAAATCACGGTAGTTGTTGATTTTTTTTTTTTGGTAAATATGCCAAACCAGGGCTGCAGCTTAAAATGCATTGAATTTTTTTTTTAAAGCTTTTTATTAACTCAATAAAGTTACTAAATGCATGATTATGATGGGAGAAAACTTTAAACGCCATAAAAAATATGGCAAACGCCATGAAAATTGAAAAACTGAGAATTATATTCAAATATTTAATTTAATTTTATGAAAATCACATTTTAATGTCACAGAGACGTGAATTTTTTTTTCACGAAAGCAGAAACTCGAAGAAAAAAGAAAAATGGATTTTTTTATCGTTTTTTGTTGGTGAGAAATATGGAAATTGTGACGATAATGGAATTTACGAAAATAGTTAGAATTTTCATGAGGTTGAGAAATTTTGATAATTTGATTCTTCGACTTTATAGGCAGGCTCTGTATATTTAGGGAAATGAGCTAATGCTATGCACTTGGTAGTCTATATTTTGAGTTGGCTTCCGTGGGCGCGCGTGCATTGCGCGCACGTGCGCTCAATTTCCTCGCGCTTTGTCGATCGATCTTTACGATAGCGATGAAAGTAGTTCGCCCCACTGCTCGATATTGCACCGTTATGACACACATGAACCGTCAGATTTCCGTGTTTGGTTGATTTTTTCAAAGTGCGCTGCTCTTTCGTGGCCTTTGAGTTGGCAAAATGTTCTTTGGAGCTTCGGGAATGTTTTTTGCACAACCGGAAATCCATTCAGACTTAATTTTCACATACTCGATCCCCTGACCTTGAATTTCGAGCTAAACTCTTTGTCGAGACTGTGAAAATTTCATTTTTTGTCAATTCAAAGTTTTAGCGCTTTGGAACGAGTAAAAAAAAAAAAAACAAATATTAATCCACGTTGTCTTCACAACAGGGTCGGAGGAGTTATCATGGATCTCGGCTCTACCGTCCAGTGACATGGAATTCTTCGATGGACTATCGACGCAATAAAACTGGAAACTCGCCCAGAATGACGTGACCTTGTCGAGTTCATCGCAGCCCGGAAGCGCCACGTTCGTAAGAGCCACAAAAACTCTCATCATCATGATTCCACCTACTAACATGTCAGTTTGCCAATGCACGAAGTACGGAATTGAAAAAATCTACGACTCTGAAGTTTGCAACGTTGATATTCAACGAAAAATATTTCATCTATTAATTCTTTATTGAATTTTGAAAATTGTGGCAATTTTTCGTCTCGATTGAGTTTTTGGGTGGCAAGGGAGAATCGTTTTATTATCCAGACCAAATATTTAATAATAATTACGAGTTGTGCTCAAGAAAAACAGAATTTCGTTGCATTCCAACGATGCAAACTTCAGCATATCATAAAAATCTTATGAGAAATCGAGGAATCGAGAAAAATTGTAGGAAAAACGTTATTCGTAACTATTGGTGCGCGACACGTGAAACGTAAACGTCGCTCCAGCACACTCGTGCAAACTCACACACAAAGGAGTGGACGATTCTTGGGCTATTGCTCCGTTTGTTTTTTCCGAGATAGCTACGCTCTCCCGCAGCCAAGTATATTCCATGGCTCTCCGCATCGACTTCACGGACAGTGTAATACGCGGTGCAAGTGCAGCGAATTATACGATCCGTGACCATGCGATTCGATAGGACACGCAGAGCAGAAACCACAATATTCCAGGGCACCATATGTTTCAATATCTCTCGCGATCTCTCGTGAGGCTGTTTTTTTTTCGGTGTTGCTCTTTCCGGAGCTGCTACACGTGGGTGTATATTTATACACATATTAATAAAGAATTGCCTCACGTTCGACAAATCGCTATCGCGGCTAACCTCTGGAACCGGATAAAAACTTCATGTACATATATAATGCTTTGAAAATCATTGAGTCATTGAACAAATCACGTATTACTGGAACAATATGCGGTGGCAATTTCCTCTCCTTTTGCCCTATTCTCTCGCCAATCGCTCTGTTCGAAAACCTCATCTCTTTTTCCCTATCTGCTTCATCCGAACCAACGTTTTCCTTGTTGGAACTTCTCCAGTCCATCCTGGAGTCTCACCACAAAGAACGTTAAATCTGTGAAGAAGCGAGTGAGAAATAGAAATTGAAAAAATGTTGGAAAGTACTCGAAAAAATCGTTGGTTTTCGTTATAATTCCGTCTTATTGTCAATCCATTGGAAAAGTATGAAAAAATTAGATATTTGCAGAGTTTCTCAATGAGTTTATTTTATTCATTTATTTTTTAATTTTTCATTATTTCTTTCATTTAAAAAAAATAAATAAATATTTATGTCCAAATATATAAATATTCAATATTTATAAATAAATAAATAGAGATTTATTTATATTTGTTATTAATTCGATTGATTATTATTTTTATTGATTTATTAATTTTTTTTTAATTTAATTTATTAGTGAGTTTATGGATCCGTTTGACAGCTGGCAATTTGCGGAAGTGATTTTGTTTGATTTTTATAGCTTAACACGGATAAAGACACATATTTATTAAAATAGATAGAATACGGTATCAGCTCCTTGGGCTATGCTAACTTGTATGTTTTCCTTCAGTGGGGTCGTGGACGATTCGCGCATGGCTGACCATAGCTATGCCAGTATCACTGTATTGCTCGAAACGCTACTGTACATGATTCTCTTGCGAACATGTACACGTTGCTAATAAATACATACATAGAATGATTTTGTTTCTTATTATGATTATAGATGGTGGAGTCAGCGACGGTAAGCAGCGTGCTCCGTATGTGTCTATCGAGATACACCGCTCGTTGTTTTTATGTGCTCGTACGGATAATGTCCAGTCTTTAGCAACATTGGGATTTAGCTACAGAGAAAATAGCTTCTCGCTCTTTCTTCTTGGCTCACGGGTCCTCTGTGTTTCTTCAATCCTTTTTTATCCTCGCTAACTGACACAAGGAGCGCGAGCACAGTGTTAACCGGTAATTCAGTTCTTGAGGTCCAAACGGCTGATAATTTAGAGCCCGAGGCTTCGCGGACACGCGATATCAGATCGAGATCTCTCTAAGAGAGCGATCGGAGAGATATATTCGGCGATTTATTCCTCCATATCTGCTCTCGCTTCCTGGTCTCTCCCTCCTTCTTTGCATCTCTAATTTTTTCTTCTTTACCTCGCGATTCTCCATTTTGTGTTGGAAAATCGCTGCTCAATATAATCACGGCCGTTGCCTATGGAAATTTTTCATCCTCGCTTCCAATGAATCACAACGAAAATTCCCTGTTTTATCAATCTCGTTACGCTTCGCGAAGCTGCCTCGCGAAAGGTTTATTGCTACCTATGGAAATTGCTGTGTCTCTTGTCCTTTTTCTCCCTCGAAGCTCTAATCGATTGTTGGCGACTTGGCTGTAGTACGGATTTTCCAACATTATCGCGGTTGCAAATCGATCCTGATATTTAGTTGTAACGCTCGGACCTCAAGTGGACAAGAAAATCACTCTCATTCGTTTATTATGCCTTCGCGTACAACCAACACACTCTCTACATTTGTGTTTTCTCTCTATCTCGGAGTTTCAGGTCGTGGCTTTTGTGTCACGTATTACGATCGCAGATTACATTCGTACCTGATGTATCGGCTGCATGTATTTTCCGTTATTTAAAGCCCGCAAACGCGCTTCGCCTACTACACACACTTTACACGCCTCTAATCGCGTTCGCTCCCTCCGCACCGACGATTAGAATTTACGTTGTTGTGCGAGTGCGAGCGAGCGAAACTGTAGTCACAGGTCCGATAGTGTGCCTCGGCGAGGTCGACAAAAATGTCACCGTTCTATGAGAACCGATAAAAAAAACTTTGATCGCAAAGTTTTAAGTCAGAAATGCAAAAATTTCGTTTTTTTCGCTCTTGTTGTTTATTTTCATCGATTTGAACGTGGCAGTTGTTTATTCGGAGCTTTTGACATTCGACACAGTTTTCCGACTTAGTTCGGACTATTTATTCGATTTCATTTTAAAAAAACGCCGCCTCTCCGTTTTCGTCTCTCTTTCTCTCCTTCTCTCGCCTTTTCTCTTTTTCTCTGTCGCCCTGGCTCCGCGCTATTTATTTCCATCGATGATGAAGCCCGCCCGCCCGAGCGTCCATCCTGCATCGGGATATACTGGTCCTAATAGCCGGCTTTCAGTCACCGCGCCGAAAGCTCAAACGAATGAACGTTCTCGCGAGTGCCCCTCCTCCGAAAATCGTACTTTTGTGTATTTAATATTTGACAACGGTGCACACGATCGACGGAATTTATTCTTTCAAGTTTATTTCGCGCGTTTTATCGACAAATTTTCTCCCTGTATTCCGTGTCTGGAAACTCGACGTAAAACGTTGACCATTTAAATTTTTCCATCAAACGAGTCGAAACGTAGTGTCGATGGCCTGAGCCTGAGCAATTAAAAAATCATTATCTGTTTGGACGTTTCAGTCGCTTTGACTTAACGATATTCCAATGGTCACTTTTTGGGTCAGCACGAAATATAAACGTTCGTGAACAACGATCAACGAAAAAACTTCACGACGTGTGTGTTTTTTTAAATTTCGAGTTCGTGAGTTCAAAAAACGTGATTTTTTTTGGTATCAGAGTGCATCGGAAGTTTTAACAACGAATGCCAAATCCATGGTGTTTGAAAATTAAACCGTAGGCAAAGAAATTCCCGAAAATAAAATCGACTCGAGTGAATAATTGATGATAAAAAAAACAATCGATAAACACACGTTTGCACGCCTGGTTATTTTTCTATCGATTACCAATCGCAGGATACTTTGACGTTGTCGTCGCACAGTAAAAATGTTAAGCAAACGATAATTGTGTGAGGTTGGTAAAAAATGTTTAAATCCACTTAAAATTCGATTCGGAGTTCCACCGAACCGTGGAGTTTGACTTGAGACTTTTCTTTAAAATTAAATTTCACTCAATCATCGAAAATGATAGAAGGAAATTGTTTCTTCGTGCAATTTCCAAAAGTAACGTTTCGCGGTTGTTTTTTCTTTACCACGACGATAAATTGTTTTGTTTTTATTCTCAAATATTTGTAATAAATTAGTAACACTCGCGGTGCTTCGTAGCCGAGCCCTTGTCGTGTGAATCCGTGCGTTAGTGCGTGAATCCACGCCACCCATAGTGCTTGCTACTTTTTATGTGGCTTGATGTACAAATGTGTGTGTTTGTGTGTTTGCAATATAAATATATACGCCGAGGAGGCGAGATCGCGGCTGTTCTGCTGTCGCGGTGCTGCAGCACGAGCGCGCACGTGGATCCACTTAGATAAATATAGAAGCTATAGGGTGTTTGGTGACACTATCGCAGAATAAATACAGTCTGGTGTGCTCTGTGTCGTATATCCACCCACATATTATAGCGGAAAGCGAGAACGTGAGAATGACGAAGAGCGAGAGAGAGAGAGAGAGAAAGGGAGGCGAGGAGGAGGAGGAGGAGGAAGGACGCTTTTGAATTTCGACTCTGACCACGACGAGACGTCGGGAAACTCGTGTCATTGATGTTTCTCGATTCGTTTTTCTCGAAAACGAAAACAAATTTCTTTTACACTAAATTTTTAAATCTCTCGGAATTTCGTAACGATTTGCAAAAAATTTTGACTCGACTTTTCTTTTCGATCATTGGTATTGGAAATTCTTGTAAACGAATTTTTTCTCTTTCTCTCACGCGTTTCTCGTTTCTCGTCACGATAATGCCCGGAGAACTAATTCTATCACTATTGTCTAAGTGCATGTGTGTTCCCCTTGTGTTCTCGAAATAAAGTCCGGCACCAGCAGGAGAGAAGAATCGCGAGGGCGTGCACTGTGCTCTAGTGTGCTCTCGGTTATGCAGCGCCCTAACGCTATAACATCGTGTCTTTGTAATGTGAGGTCACCGGATATTCCATCCACGTATGTCTGTTAAACTTTACATGGATTTTTATTTTCATCATTTGAACGAAATCGAACTCGACAAACTTGAATTTTGTCTCGGGATCGCTTAAATTTTCATGAAAATTGAACTAAATTATTTCATTACATTCCATCACGAATCGACAAAATTTTTGAACACTAAATCTTTCGCTTTACAGCAATAAATTTTCTGGCTGCGAATGAAATTTTCTATTTTGTTTAGTAAAAATCACGAAAAGTTGACATCGTCTCTGATTTTTTCATCCGCGACATAATTTTCGTGTTATTCATTATAAAGCTATTTTTTAGCTGATGAAAAAATTTTGTGAGCGTTTTTTTTGTGAAGCGAAAACTGGAGAATTTTGAAAAGAACTTTTGATTTCTCGGAAAACTCTTCCTCGAGCTCTCGTCGATCAAAACTCCTTCAACGATATCAAAAGTCGGTCGCAGCGGCTAATGCATGGATTTCGCGACAGTAAAAGCTTATCGCAGGGTTACAAACAATGGGGAACCAGTGTTTTATGCTTGGTATAAAAACGGCAAGGATGTCAAGTCGGAAAACGGAAGTTTCGTGCACCAGCATCGCGTTCATTATTCCCGATAGCGTCAAAAGTCTGAACTCGTCGGATTTTATCCAACGAACCACCCACGAGCTTTCAATTACGAAAAAATGAAACAACAAAATGTTCGTACATTGTAAACGAATGAAAAAATCTCTATTCGTGGAGTATTTTTTTTTTTTTTTCTGCGTACGTGAAGCTCGTGTGCTACTTTTGATATAGGCGCTCTTCGCGATACTGCACTGACCTGCAACGTGTCAAAGCTTATATCTATATTGCTCTCGCTATGTCGTGGACTTCTGGTGTTCTACTTTTGGCGTGATGCAATCGGGGCACGTATAACGCTGTAATACATAATTGGTCTGCCGGCGTAACGTTTCAAAAGCAGATTTACGCATGGTACACGCAAATCGTTAAGTCTATTGCTCAAAAATGTTGGAGGACACGAATCTTGGTGATCTCAGAGCAAGCAGGCGCGATTGTCGAGCTGCCAAATATTTTCACGGACCCTGAAGAATTTCATAACTCGAGTCTTCCGAACCGAATGACATATTTTTATTTATTTTCGTACCATTTTCATGCCAGTTTTCTGATTATTTCGTAAAACGTTGTTTCGCGATTAGAATTTGTTTTCTATGAATGAATCCCTTGAGAAACTGACCTTTGTATTTTTCCAACAGATTCTTCATCGCGATTTTCATCAAAATATTTGAATATTACGTGGAAATTTCGGTTTTTCAAGCATTTCCATGCCGAATGATTGCATAGAAATTCTTGATGCTCACAAACTCGTTGCTCCTGCGATCAGATACGAATTACGAGTCTAAAGTTTGCAGCCTTGATATTCAACCAATTTTTTTTATCTATTTTATTTATTTTTCAATTTTTTATTTTATTTTTTATATTTTATTTATTTGTTCAATTATTTATTTATGAATTTTGAAGATTGTGGCAATTTTTCGTGTCGATTGAGTTTTTGGGTGGCGAGGGAGGATCGTTTTATTGTCCAGACCAAATATTGAATAATAATAACGAGTTTTGTTATAAAGAAAAAACAGAATTTCGTTGCATTCCAAGGATGCAAGCTTCAGCATCATATTTTACTTTCGTGTACCTGGCGATCAGGCGTTAATATCCGGCTCGATGTTCTTCTATCGAATGTGCTCGTGATCGCGTATTATATTCCTGCTCGTTGTACAATATCGAGTCTCGGACTCTGGCTTCCCGAGATAAGATAACACCAAAGCGGTTATCGACTCTTGACACTTATTTCACCTGCCCGAGCATGTATTAACAGCGAACACACTGATCCTGGAGGTATAAGCTTGTCCACATCAACCTGAACGTTATCTCATCTTTTTATCGTTGACCTCTGCACCATGTGGTTTTTTTTCTACTTGTATACAAGTGTATATGTTTGTATGGGAGTATTTGAGTGTGTATTAAGCGCGATGTAACGTCAGTGACGAGTTTGTGCCTCGGGTTAAACCTCCTCGTATCCGGTATAAATGCACGGCCGCTTGTACAAATCGATTTGGATATATTTATGTATGCTTGCTCGAGAATCGCCCGATCGAGCCCAATAACGTCTACATCGCAGACACAATTATCCCGGAGTCTCTTGCAAGTCGTAAGCTTTGTACTTAACGTTTGATTTTCCACGTTGTCCAAATTTAGAGGCACACAATCGAGCCAAATGATTTTTCTTCACCGACATTCCTGAAATTCCGCTGGATGCTATTTCGTAAGCTTTTGCTTTGGGGCTTGAGTGTCCGATTCTTCTGTACTGATCGCTTTGTCGAGCATTTTTCGCTCCAGTTTTGACGATGGACCGAAACGATCGTCAATTTCACTCTCGATTTTTCTTCCTACTTTCTCTCTCGACCTTTCGCGTTCTCTTCTCTCTCTATCTCTCTTTTCAACTCGGCAGACCCTCCGCACTTGCGAGTGTGGACTCTGAGCGCCCTCCGGACACGATCCACGATCTGACGGAGGGATTTGCATAATTCCAGTATCTCCGCCCATTTCGTTCAGCTTCTCAATTATTAGGTGGAATTTAAGACGTGTTTAAGAAAATAGCTCTCGACGGACGAGCAGCGATCGCCGGAGATCGTTTTGCTCTCACTTTTCAACATAAACATTTTAAACAAAAGTTCTTCTCGATTTTTTTACTTTTTTAACAACACGTACGGACGTCATGAGGATAGGAGCGAGTTTAATATGAAAAAAAAAACAAACTGGTAAAGAATTTTAAAAAAACATCGACCCTCCGTGGTCACCAGGGGTCAAAATGACCCCAAGCGCAACTTTGAGCTAGAATTACTACGAGTTATTGGCGCCCGAGACAGTTGGCCTCTCCTACGGCACTTTGGGTGACCGACATTTTTTTTTTACACATTGACACCTTGCTGATTTTTTTTTGCCATTTTGAAAATTGGGTAAAAATTTGTTGGCATGATATTCTCATTCCGAAAGGTTCAAACTAACATCCTGAATTTTTATGTGTCGTTCGGAACGATAATGGCAACGTGGCCAGCGTTTGAACATTGCTGGGGTCATTCTGATCCCGTGTGACCACGAAGGGTTAATGAGAAATTTTTTAGACTCTCTTCAGAAATTTTTTTGCCCAATTTTGTTTTGTCATTGGAGAAATTCTCTCTCGTCGAATTTATAAATACGAGGATATTCCTCTTCTGGTTATTCTCTCGAGGAAGATTTCTCAACGGGGTTTTCAAAGTGACGCATGGGTTATCGTACAATCTCATTGATTGTAATTGAAAAGCGCCACACGTGTGCCAATAAGTATTAAGTGATTTTTCTCAAAGGGCCAACAATGAGACAGTGCCGTTAAACTGTCTATGAGAAATTGTTCAATAACTGTAAAACTTGGCAGCAGCTTACGGGGTTCTTGGAGGAGAGAAAAAAAAATGTTGACTCTTCTGGCGTGTTGGGATCGAGGGGTATCTTCGCCGTCCAGATATGCGTCGTACATTCTGTTATAATTCCCGTACAGTCCTCGCAGTCTCGCTAAGCATATGTCGTTTCTCTAGCAAAAGTCGGTCACGTCTTTCTCGTTGTATTCTCGCTTTACCCTTTTTATCTCTGGAGTAACGTTGCACGAGGCACATTTTGTTGTGTGGGTCGTGATTGAGCGGTGAATGAAAATCAAACCTCCGGCGACGTTTCCTCCTTTTTGTTCGTATTGATGCTTGGAAAATTAACGAGCAGTCACTCTTTTTCGAGTTTTTCAATGTTGCATACGATTTTCCTCGTGGACGAGCATATTCAGCCTCGCAGCTTCGTCTGACCGAGCCAGAAACTTTTATCAGCCTCTGAGATCACGATGCGATGCGTTCCGCTGCACTCTGGTGGCCAGTCATCCACGAAAATCGTTCGTGCTCACGTAATACAGTGATCGATCTCTCGACATTGTTTTTCGTTTGTTTTCACGTCGCCTGCGATGTCGTTAACAATCTGACATCGATCTGTACACGCAAGTACATCTCGTTCGAAAGAAAAATCTTCTCACAGGGTTTTCTTTACGAAGCGAGGACTTTTTAAATGCTCGTAACTCAACCCTAGAAAGGTAACCTGGGGTCCAAAACGACCCCAGGAGACTTTATCCCTTCGTTCTCTCGTTTTTTAATCCTTTTACCGCATTTTTGACCAATTTTTTGGATTCAAACAATAATGCTCCAGGCTCACGTGATCGTGCATTAAAAAAACGAAAAGAATGAGCCCAAAATGAACCCTTTGAGATAAATTTTGGCGGAGATACGAATTTTTCAAAATTGGAGTCATTTTTGACCCCGGGTAATAGGTAAATTACAATATACAATAATATATTAAATAAATAAATAAAATAACAAAATAAGATAATAAAAATAAAATAAATAAAATAGGTAAAAAAAAGAAGTACGGACTTGTACACAATATCTTGGAAAATTTGCAAAAATTAAAGCGGTTGGACGATTTTTCGAAAAATTCAGATTTTCATAAAAAAAAGAACCTTTCAAAATAGGTAAAAATAAAATAAGGTTACCGTTCTAGGGTTAATGGTACGTGGACGCGACAAGGGGCTCGGGTGATTATTGAGTTGGACGTGCAGCTTAATTAAAATTATTCCACTCGAAAAGCCTCGGTCAGCTTTTTTCGCTCGTTTTCGAATTTCCAGACCGAAAAAAACGGAAATTCTTGAGCTGGACACCCGAGCACGTCACCTGAGCGAAACGTCGACTTTGCACGCCGATATTGTATGGAGAGAAGTTCAGGACGAGGCACACACATCAGCCATATCGCGGATAAGCTTGTGTGTGCTCTCTTTAAAGAACGTTGGGCGTTCACCCCGACCTCGGTGCGGACACGGACTCCGGGGCACAAGTTCTTCTTTCTATCGGTGTACAGAGATATTCTCAGGTGTGTAGGCCGTTTTCTTGCAACTGGTTCGGATACACCGTAGTGCAAAGGTTCACTACTGGATTGCGTTTGCTCAACCTCAGCGTTTCTTGCCATTTATATTTCTATATATAAACATTAGGCTTCTCTTTGCTCTTCTTTGCCTCTATCGCGATATCTTCGTTTTTCTTCGTTGCTCTCGCGTACCTCGGTCGTTCTTTCTGTTAGTTCGACGTAATCGAACTGCGTTATGTGCACAACGATATCCGTTCCTGTATTAAGTGCCTGCATACAAATAAACGTGTATTTTTATATCGGCAGAGGCAGGTGTTGGGAAAAAAACGGATTTTTTCTTCGGTTTTTTGTTTTTCGACGAGAGGGTCGAACGTTATCGGGAAACAAGACTTCTCGTAGGAGGCTCGGCCTGCTAACGAACGTTTAAGACAATCCATTCTCTTTTTTCATGGCAGGCGCGATTTTCACGAGTAAATTTTTTTTTTTTTTTTTATATAAACGCGTAACTTTTTATCGAGGGATTTTCAAGTTTCTCTGATTGATCGAAATCTTGTGCACTGAAAATAAAATTTTGTTGATTTAACTTTAAAAAAAAAAATGCCAAAAATTTTGTCATTGCAGCAAGAGATATTTTAGAAAGTCTCTGGGGAAAGAAAATTTGTGTCATTCCAATTGAAAATTTTCCAAAAATATTTAGTTTACCGTGTTCAACAAAATGTCGACGTTTTTTGACAAAATTTAATTTTCAGGTCGGAGAGCCTCGTGAAGATATTAGGAGGGATTGTTCGTGATGGCGAAGATTTTCTAAGAAACGTCGAGTTGGTCGTAACAATTACGTGCTTAATTCGAAGCAAATTGGTAGTGGCGTATACAATGATCCGTGGTCGGTGGAGAATGGAGATGTTGCGCCCTGTCCGATCGAATTCTTTCCATTCGGAAAAAGACTCGAAGCAGGAAGAAAGAAAAAGGAGGGATGAGTAAAAAGAAAAAGGAAAGAAAATTGAATCGAATGTGCAGCGGAGACAGAGACAGATGGATGGGAAGGACTCGATGAGAAATCGTGCTCCGAATGACAAGAGTGTGGAGATCTCGTTGCACTGCACAGATCGCAGCTTCTCGAGAACTCCTCTGAGAAAGAGAGGAGCGACAGAGAGAGAGAGGAAGCAAGAGTAACTCGCGACCACCGGCGTGCCCGAGGGTTGGAGAAACTCGAATAACGTAAAGGCGCACGTCTACCTACCGCGTGGATGAGCTGATTGCGAAAATAAACATTCATTATTGTAATTACTTTCCGCGACGTGGCCCCCGGGAGCCACGATCGAACCCGGTCTTCCTCTGCTCCGGCTTTTCTACCTCTTTCTCTTTCTTTCTTATTACGAACAGTACTCGCTCCTACACACGAGTACTCGCACAAAACGTATACGTACGTTCAGTAGTATAAAAGCACATAAATGCCTGTAAATCGAGTGTGTTTCGTTGCGGAGGATAAAAGAGACGAAAGGATGAGAATATAAATTTGCAAGAGCGAGGAGCTCGCAGGAGAGACCCAAGGAATATTCAAACTTTGCATATATCGTTGGGTGAGTGTCGAAAGGGCTCAAGTGATATTACTTCATCCGGTTGGGCGGTGAGCATTGAGCCTGTTTCTTGGCAAATCGATGCACTCTCAATTCTCGGAGGTGGATGCGAAGCAAAGGGAGCAGAGAGAGAATTTCATTGAGCGTAGTCGCGCGCGCTGGCTCCTCGACGACCGTTCTGCTGGGTTAATTACAAAGTCGATCCCTGGGAGCAGACGATTCCTTCATTAGTGAGGAGAAGAAATCGATTCCCCAGCTTCGCTCGTTTGCATCGAGTCTCTTTCTTTATTTTTTTTCGACAACTTCTGCTTTCGAGGATTTTACCGCGGCAGGAAACTTTTTTTTCATGTCACTGAAAACAAAATTTTGGTGAGAAAAATCGATATTTTGTTCGACTAAACGTTTTTTTTTTAATAATCCCAAAAATTGTGTCGTTGCAGCAAGAAATATTTTAGAAAGTCTTTTCGGAGAGACATTTTTGTCGTTTCACTCGTAAATATCGACGATTTTTAACGAAATTTCATTTTCAGTGGCGGAAGGAAAAATTACAGGATGGAAAAATCGTTTTTGAATATAGTTTTCGAGGTGCAGCTCAGGGTTTAGGGAAATCGAGGTCGATTTGCCACGTGCACGATCTCTGGGGAAGGGAGAAGAATTAATGCTCCACTTTTCTGGCTCGAATAAATTATCCCGCGGGCGGATAGAGTTGAGAGAAAATCTCGGACCTTCCTTCGAAACTGTCGGGATAGCCGAGCTTCCGATTCCTCCCCTTGATTCTCTCTTTTCTTTCCACCGTCGTCGAAGTGAAGTCGCGCGAGAACCGCGATAACGCGTCTATCGTGTGTGTGTGTGTGTGTGTGTGTTACCTGGACGAATGCCGTGAATTAATTATCATCGGTGCACGCGAGAGCCTCGTGCGCGGATTCACGGCTCGCGTCCCCGCATTAAGCACCTTCCAGAAGACTAAACGACAATCCGGCATCCCCGATGACTCGCTACCGAACAAACGGAAGTGACCCCGAGTCTATTCACTCGTTGGATCTCCGCGATTACGCCCTTCTGGATCTTCGCGTCCGATTTGTATTTTTTAATCGTTTCGCCAGGACGCATTCCCCATGTCCTTTCTCCACTTGGTCCTGCCTCTCTTTTCCGCGCAGCTCGTTCTCTCTGCCTTTGCGAAGAGTCCCGTACACTCTAACCGCTCGAACTTTCTTTATTTTTCTCTCGTTTCCTGTCTCCGTCGCTCTTTTCTACTTGCCCGTGAAATGTCGATCGTGCCGCAATATTTCACGCCTGCCCACGCGTCCTCAAGCAAGTCCACGCGCTGAGAGACTCTCCGCTCGAAATGTCGAGCGCCCTGGAGAACTGAGAAAGACGAAACGAGTCGTTGTTGCTTTTGCTTCTGCTGCTCCTGCTCCTGCTGTTATTGCTGCCGTTACAGGTGAATCTATATCCATAGAAATGTACGAGCCACGATGTTCAGGTGAGATGCGAAGGTGGAGATGAAGGAGGAGCTCGGACCTTCCCCTCCGGGAACGACCGTAATTTCATACGCGGTTATATTTCCCAGTTAATGCTTCGACAGCCAACATAGAATATCTCTGTCGCATGTATTCAAGTTCGTTAAAACCCCTTAATTTCTTCTGCTATGGCTGTATCTCCACGCAGTCCATTTCATTCCCTTCCATGTGATGCTGAAGTTTGCATCGTTGAAATGCAACGAAATTCTGTTTTTTTTTTTTTTCTTGAGCAGAACTCGTAATTATTATCCAATATTTGGTCTGGACAATAAAACGATCCTCCCTTGCCACCCAAAAACTCAATCGTCACGAAAAATGGCCACAATTTTCAAAATTCAATAAATAATTAATAGATGAAATATTTTTCGTTGAATCTCAACGTTGCAAACTTCAGAGTCGTCCTTCCATTTCCTTCCGTTCCGTTTTCTTCCATTTTCTTCGATAATCATCAGGTCGACAATAACAGCACCAATTTTTCAATAACTCCAGAGCCATTTTCATCTCGATTCGTTCTCTCGTACACATAAACACAATCCCGAGTAAAGTTGGATCAGAGTTAACAGTTGAATATATGGACAGACGCGTTAGAGAGAAGCCACAGAAAGGTTTACTGTTGAATCGAACCCTGGGGGGTCTTCTTTTCCGGAGTGCAGTTCGCGCTCCAGGCTTCTCTGCACTCCTGTGTCTATGTATTCGCTCCTATCTATACGACTCTGGCGAGAAACTGCGTAATCGTTACCGGGACAGTGTTCCTCTTCTTCTTCTTCTTCTTCTTCTTCTTCTTCATTTTCTCCTTCGATCCAACGCACACGCGCTCTGCAGGAAAGAGAAACACGAAGAACGAAGACTCGTACAAATACACGTTTTCAACGACAGGTATACGTTGCAATAACTCGAAATTACATCGAGCATCTTTTCTTTATGAAGTTCTGATGTACAGCACGCAAGTCTGTACGATCGTCGTTGCTTCAGCTCGTGAAATATCCACGAATTGTAACAGTCAACTATAGAGACCTCTCTCCTTTTATCGATCATTTAATTTCGCTGCATACACAGTCGATTATTTGCAGACTGCACATTTGTGCGATTCCATACACTCGTATTTCAACGTTAATTAAAAAGCTCTCGTACTTTATTCCTAATGTGTATTTACTCGAGGCGTTTGGTCGGTTCGTTTGATCGGAATTCATTTGGCAGGAAAAACATTGAAAAATAAAACGATTTGTTTATTTTTCTGGCTTACCGAAAGTCGCATCGCTCTCGAACTATCTCGTGCAGGATTAATTGATCTTTGCTCGCGAACTATTAACCGGCTGTAATGTATTTCCGCACTGGGTCTATTACACCCGATGAATGAGGCGATCACTCAAACTGATTGGCTATTTTTCTTGCACTCATTATTTTTCTATCTTCGTGGACCGATAAATTAACCGATTAATCATTATGGCCAAGGGAGCAGGGAAATATAGAGAGCTGCAGAAATGAGAACGTGGGCAAGTGCGTTTGGTCGTAACCGTCTCTTCTGCCGTTGAGTCTTCACGCCCCCTTGTATATTACTCTCCTCCACTCCGCGTCGTTGTCTCTCCTCGACGCCTCCCCAAGAATGCACCTGCATCAACAGCGTCGACATGCCCATTCACGAAATTTTATGAGAATCGTAAATAATCAGTGCCGTCATCGTGTGCGCCACCAGAGAATTAATTCCTGTCAATTGCTTCCGAAGAATTGTATATTTACGTTGGCCACTTATTTCGGGACAAGTGTGGACGTCGCTAGAGCATTATATTATCTTGTTCATATGGATTCTCTCCGATCTGAGCGGCAGACGAGAGCCTGCGATTTATACGTGCGCGTATGCGCGTCGTAAGTGCAACAGTCTCCGCTCTGGCAAACGCGCCAATTTCGTCAGAGTAATTTGAGTAGAACAGAGTCAACGAACCTTGCTTCTCTTTGCAACTCCCACGACAAATCGGCGCACAATCGATTCGAATCTTTTTATACGCGTCGAGATTTCTTAATCGAGTTTTCCATTTATCACAATTTTTATTTTACCCATTCGAACGTAATTACGTAGCCATCGAAATTATGTATCTCGATCCCGAGCAACTTGACTTTTGGTCCAGCTATAAATTCAAGTGGAATTTAACTTTCGTGTAACACACCAACGCGCTTCAAATTGTTTATACAACTCGTTGCCAGGAAACATCGCCGCTGCGTATACAAATGTGGGAAAACCCACCCGCTATCGTTATTATCCCGCCGATGGTATTGGTGTCATTGGATTTCTATATTCGTACATCGGAATAAATGTTCCTTCGAAATGAGGCCATTATACAACGCGCGATAATATTATTTCTCCAAAAGTTCGTAACAACAAAAACAGTCATTTTTCTTGATCCTCCGGGGTCACACGTTCTAGAAATAACGCGCTGGTCACACGGGGTCGGAAAGACCCCAGCCATGTTTAAACGCTCGCCGCGTTGTCAGTATCGTTCCGAACGACACATAAAAATTCAGGACGTTACTTTGAACCTTTCGGAATGAGAATATCATGCCAAAAAATTTTTATCTAATTTTCAAAATGGCGAAAAAAAATCAGCAAGGAGGCAGTGTGTAAAAAAAAAATTCGGGCACCCAAAGCACCGTTGGAGAGGCCAACTGTCTCGAGCGCCAATAACTTGTCGTAATTCTAGCTCAAAATTGCGTTTGGGGTCATTTTGACCCCTGGTGACCACGGAGGGTTTAGAAATATTTTCTTACTAGACCCAAAAAGTTTGCCAAACTTCTGAACGATTCTTTAGAGTTTGGCGAGGCTGTAAAATACTTGCCAAAGCGTCACAGTTATCAACACTCTTTTTTCTGCATATTTATAGATTTCCGGTGTACGATTCGATGCGGGGAGATTGTCAAAGGCCGAGAAGGAACGGAAACGAGACGATCGATCGTTATCCTCCGCGTGCTCGATCGAGAAGCAATATTCCACTCAATGGAATCGCATCGCTCTTTCCTCGCAAGTCCAGCAGCGGCACTGGCACGCATCGGTACAAAGCGAGCAATCCGCAAGGAAGCGCGGGGAAGAATCGTGTTGGGATACATTACGATGAAATTGCGCTATTCGTTTGACCCGCGCGATTCGCGCTACCAACAGCATTCGAATAAGAGAAAAGACGAGAGAAGGATCGATCGATCGATCGATTTCGATTTCTATCGATGTTAACTCGAAAGGAATCCTCGGATATTTATTCTCGCGAATCTCCCTGCGAGAAACTTGGTGCAAAGTCGTGTGTATACGAGAATCTACTTTACGAGAAACGGAGCTGGTAAATTGAGGAAATTAGCTCGACGACTAATCCTGCTAATTTCTCGCTTCGAGAACTTGTATCCTGAACTCCTCCACGCAAAGGAGCATCCGTATGGATATTTAGTATCCGTGGATATACTCGTTAACCGAAGAGGTCGATTAATCGTTGAATCAAATTGAATTTCGCATCGAAATTGTTAGATTTTCATGATGCTGAAGTTTGCATCGTTGGAATGCAACGAAATTCTATTTTCTTGAGCAGAACTCGTAATTATTATTAAATATTTGGTCTGGACAATAAAACGACACACCCTTGCCATCAAAAAACTCAATCGACACGAAAAATTGCCACAATTTTCAAAATTCAATGAATAATTAATAGATGAAATATTTTTCGTTGAATATCAACGTTGCAAACTTCAGAGTCGTTGGATTTTTTGCGTTTGGAACTTTTGTTCACACAGAAAAATGGAAATTTCGACTAAAACGAAAGTTCTTCTTGTGTTCATGACTCCGAAGTTTGCAACGTTGATATTAAACGAAAAATACTTGATCTATTAGAAATTTATTGAATTTTGAAAATTCTGGCAATTTTTCATGTCGATTGAGTTTTTGGGTGGCGAGGAAGAATCGTTTTATTGTCCGGACCAAATATTGAATAATAATAACGAGTTCTGCTCAAGAAAAAACATAATTTCGTTGCATTCCAACGATGCAAACTCCAGAATAATTCACAAATATCGAGGGAGAAAATGTAAAGAAAAAGGAAGGAGAACGGGGATATAAATCGTGGGTCGGGATGGAAATTAGCGTAGTGAAGATCGTGAAGAATTCGGAGGGTCAAATAGGGAGGGCAGAGCCAGGTCAGTAGACGCGGTGAAGATATTTTGAGAAGATTTGCGCGGAGGGACTTGAGATTGTGAGGGAAGCCGCGCGAATACGCGAGGAAACGTTGAAAAGACGATGCGACAACGACAACGAGACGAATACGAAATACGAATAAAAGGAAGACGAAGAAGAGGTCGAGGGAGTATTGCGAGAGAGTAAACGGAACGACGATCTCGCGGGCTCGGGTCAGCTCTCTTGTATATTTCTCTCTCTCTCTCAATCTCTTTCTTGCTTTTCTCTCTGAAGCTTCGCGCGCGTCTATCTGCATCACCCACGCCAACCTTTTTTCTTGGCTTCGCGCCAGATCCGAAGGAGAGTTCTCTCGCATTCTCTCTAGCTCGTTCCGTGAAAACGCGTCCAATGGAATAATTCGTCGTGTGTCGGTGTATGTGCATGTGCAAGGTGCGATTTCATCGCATAAAGAGCAAAGAACGAGCACAAGTAAATAGCACCAGCACCAATCGTTGAATTAACGTTTCGTTTATAAAGATAGCGAACAAGAGAGAGAGAGAGAGAGAGGGAGAGAGGGAAAAAGAGTAGAAAAAAAAGTGTAAAACGAGTTTAAAAAGTTGGGAGAATGTAGAATAGTCGCGATTCGAGATAAAAAAAGGAAAGTCGATTCCTGTAAATTACAACTAGGCGATATCTTAACGAGCTGAAAGACGATCATTTTCACACCGCGATATATAAATATTTAACGCTCGTATATGCACCGAGTATTCGAGAAATTTAGCATACGCCATTTTCTTTGGCACATGTGTACGACGCGATAAAATCTCCATCAATGCGTATATAATAACGATAAAACTACGCATTCGTACACACTGGAACGCGCCTCGAGCATTATTACTATTCTGCTTCCTCCAGCAGAATGGCAAAATGCACTTAATCAAAAAGTGAAATATTCGTTAAAAATAACGTTTAACCGACGTGCAAATATCGCCTTTTCTTTTTTTATATTTCTATCGTTATTGGCCAAATGTTAATTGGATCTCCAGAGATGAATCGTGTGGATTTTGTCCATCGCTTGATTTCTGCTGCTCGCTGCGAATGCCTCGTGACTGTTGCTTGGGCATGAGTTCATTTACGCTCCTCCAAGATAGCCCGAGCTCAAAGTGTGGCTATAGATCCTTCGAGCTGGAATTCGTTAGATCGCGAAAGAGCTTCACGTACAAAACGACTATGGATCGCGTGGCGAACTCAACAACCCTATTAAGCTTAGTGAAGTATATTCGCGACGTCGAAGCTTGTTTTTAAAGGCTGAGTGTGTGGGCGGCGTTGAGGTTTCTCCGTTCCTTTTTTTTTTGTTTCCAAATTCTTCTTTCTCCATTTGTTCTCTTTGCCGACCGATAAGCGCCATATATAGATGGCGCTCCCGAGGAAAGATCGAGAGATCTACGAAAGAAACAGAAAATCGCACACGTACGAAGCGATCCACTGAAGATCGTGTCTCTCGTCTCTCGCGCCAACTTACACGTGGCTTCTATGTGTGGCGCGTGTGTGGGTGGAGAGAGAGAGAGCATAACGGACGCAGAGAGAATGGAGGAGAAAGAGAGAAACCGCGAGCTGGCGTGAAGCCAGAGGATCTCGTGGGAGGCTGACCAAGCCGATAGACTGACCTCAGCCTCTGACCTCTCCCGAAATAGAACAGCACACACACACACACACGTTCATACATTTTCGAAAAAAACTTTATTCTATGTATACCTCTCGGGATTTAAGGGATTCCGTACAGTCTGGCCAATTGAACGTCAAGACTGGAATTCACGATTTTAGCCAATCGTCGAAATCTCAACAATTTTCGTTTTTTTCATATTTTTCTAAATTAAGGGTTTAAGGACGTTGTATGGCGACGGTAAAATCTAAATTTTTCTTTTCCATTTTTTTTTACATACCAAATAGTTTGCGAGCCCAAGTTGGTTAAAAAAATGTTGTTACACATTGGGTAAAAAACGACATACTCTAAATTCAAGATGATCCGAGGTAATCTGTATTTTTTATATAATAAACAAAATTTCGAAAAAATTTAACGACCGATTTTTTTGAAAAACTGAATAAAGCTTCTTCGATGTTACACAAAAGTGTATGCACAGTTTTAAGAGGCTTCACCATTTAGAAATCGAAATATTTAATGTTGAAAATTGCAAATTTTAACACACGCTCTTATGAGAAAATACTGAAAATTGTGATTTTTATAAATAAATATCTCGACTTCTACGTGGTGAAACCTCTTCAAATTGCGCGAGTTATTAGATGTCGCTATTCTCTTTGGATGGTGCAAATTTAGAGGAATTCTATCGATAGAAAATTTTGCATACAACGTTCTTGAATGAAAAAAACGATCGCAAGTCCTTCATTTTTTCGTTTGCCTTGGATTTGGCTTGTGACGTCATGTGTGGACGATTAAGATAATCCTCACGACACGATTAACCTGACTGTACTGCTGTAGCCTTCGTTAACATCGTTCTCGTATATTTGCACACACATATCCGTAGATTCTTATTCCCGTTTCTCGTTTCCTCGCGCTCACTGCCTCGCTCTTTCCAACCGTTCGTCCGAGACCGTTTCTATTTCCGAGTTCGCCTCTTCAACTCCTCAACTCTGTAAACGCGCGGATACAACGTATTACGATATTTTTTGACGGACGGGCGGCGATGAGACTCAAAAATGCGACGTGCTGAAAGCTCGTCGAGATTTTCCATTGATTGAAAAAAAAAATATCGCAAATTTGAGCGTTTCCAAGTTTTCGTCGATTCGTCCGGTTTCTTCACAATTAAAAATTCTTTTTTAAATTCCATTCGAAGTAACGCCAAGGAGGGAGAGCCCACAAGAAATTATGACGTGTGGTTGTTCCATTAAGATGCAAATAGGCTAATAATTCCAGAGGCCCGCGGTCTGTTGGGCAAGAGGCGCGAAAAATCCTCGATGAGATTCACCGAGCAAAGCGCCCATGGCGGAGTCAGCGTTTGCTGCGCTTGGTCGTTTTCCAATTCCCGAGCTTACGGCGCCTACGCCATGAATTAATTATTGTCGGTGGCGATTTAATTGCCAACCCTGGCTTCGCTCCGTTCGTTCTATAGAAGCAGAGAAAACTGGCTCCAGTTTATTCTCTGATACAGCGCGTGCAGAGCATTTCTCGTTCGTCACTGCGACGCGACCCTGATGAGCTCTCTCGCATCCTCTCCCTCCGTGCGTACATCTCGTGCATATTGCGTACCAATACTGTCTCGCTCCATATGCGCGACTACCGGGCACTTGGATCGAAGTACGAGCCGCACGCAGTAATTGAGGTACCTTGAGCGCTTGAAAACCGGATCGAATTTATTTATTAATATGCGAAAATAAAATACACCACACGGAGCTGACGTACGGAGACAGAGAAAGTTGCCGATTCCTTTTACGTATATTTCTATATTTGACGTTCGACATTTTCACAAGCTTCACTATTTCCCATTCGATCCATAAACCATACGCACATGAATAAGCAAATCGCTCCAACTCGTTAAACTCATAAAATACAAGGAGCGATTGCTGCACATAGTTGTGATCGCTATTATACGATTCGCATCGGTGATCGACCAAAAAAACGTCATCGCTTAATGAAACGAGGCAGTTAAGTGTGAATATATAAACGAGCCTCGTTATCAAATTAAATACGTGCAAATAGTTGGCGTATTTGCTGCTGTCTCGGGAACAAAAAAGCTGTGCGAAGGCCTGCTTATTTATTTCTAGCATAATTGTATACTTTGTAGTGTCTATCTCAGTCCGAAGATCTTCTCGAGACAGCGGGTGATAGCGGGTGACAGCGGGTGACAGCGGGTGCTTTTCATGTTGTTGATCGGGCGTTTTGTGGCGTGGCGAATCTAGTCCGACGCTTCGTTACGCTCTCAGCGAATTGTCCGATTGACCAGGAGCTGGAAATCATTCTCAAGGCTTTCCTGACCCTTCTTTGTGCTTAATTAACAATCTCTCGAAAGAACGAACCATGGAAACTGTTTCCGAAGAGTTTTATGGGTCGAGCACCAATGAAAATGATGAATAATATGAAAATCTTTTTCTAGGTGCTTATGGACAACTCGGACTGTATTTCGAGCTGCGAATGACAGCTCCGTGCCCATGTATAGGCTTCGGATAAGCTGCCTGTAAAGTTGCGGTCGTGAGCATACATTTTATATGTCGCTCTTACATTGCGACTCTCTGTGGCTGACTGGCCGGCAACACCTGACGTATTTCCAGGGATATCTAATTACCGAGCTGCGAAGCGTACTTGCCAAGAGCGAGACCGCGACCTACAAGATTCTCGTACAAGAAGAAACGTGCGTTTGCTGGTGCTGATCTCGCCCGTGAGCGCAACCACTGCTGGGTCTTTCCAATTGATTTTCCCCGTCATTCAAATCGATCGGAATTTTCACTTGCGAGAAAAATTACGTCGAGAGGAACCCCGAATGGGATTTACCTGCGTGACGAGTTTTTCTCATTCTTGCTTCCTCATAGAGGAAACTATGTGAAGGTGAAATTTTTTTTTTTCCAGATTTCAATGTCAATGCGCGGTCCCAAAAAATCAAAAAATCGTATCTAGAAAAAATGTCCGGATGTGTGTGTGTGTGTATGTTCTGACACTGGAAAATTCAAACGTTCATAACTCGAGAACGGTTTGAGCTACAGGGCTCCCGTTTCGCACAGATGTTAATCCATACAAACTCTCCATTCTCTGAAAATTTTGTTGGAATTGCTAGAAAAATACGAATTCTGCAGCATTTTTAAATTTTCAAAAAAAGGGTGTCGACGCTCTAACTTGCGCAAATTTGAAGATTTGTTACTAATTTTCTTTTAATAAATAGAGTATCATGATAGGAAGGTTGGTATTGAATTTGGGGGAATATCGATTGAACGGTTTAAATTTTATGATTTATCGAATTTTACGAAAATCTGAGTTTTTTTGAAAAATCGTCCAACCGCTCTAATTTCTGTAAATTTTGTAAAATATCGTGTACAAGTCTGTACTTCCTCTCTTTTTTTACTCACGTTTTTAAATCAGTCTCAAAATCATTAGCAAAAATACGAAGGATCATTTTTCACAATGTTTCTACTTTTCTAAACTAATGAATAACTCAAAAGTACGCGCGGGGAACATCGATTTTTTCCCGGACGATTCATCCTTCGAACTTCTTATCAATCGGACACTTTAATTTGGCAGCTGGTGATTAATAACTCAAAAATCATTCATCCACGTATATGCAAATGTGAAATCCTACGGAGAGATCGATAAGGTACGATTTCGCGGACATGTATCTTCTCCGGTGGTTTCCAATCGGTCGGTGTATATTTATTTTCATCTCGTATACGCACAGGTATATAACGCCCATGGGCAGTGTGCGCATATCGATAATACGGCGCGTACAAAAAACCATCTAGCACTTCCGTTCTGAGGGGCAAACGTATATACATATTTAATACACATTATATATATAAATATAAATAAAGGTGTATGTATTTGCAACGAGAGACGAGAGGACGACCGTGAAGAGACTCGGAGATCGTATCTCGAGCGATATTTACTGCTTTCCATCTCTATCTCTTTCTCTCTTTCTCTCTCGGTCTCTGCGAAGCTCCGGATGCACCGAGAAGACGATAGAGAGAGAGAGAGAGAGAGAGAGAGATTGCCTCTCGGCTGCTGCCGTTGGTAAGGCCCGGTTTGCTACTCTCTTGCTGCTGGCTCGCACAGATTAATGGCGCGATCGGTAATGAACGTGGGGCACAGCAGCCTCGCCGACCATGGCAATCACCCCGCGGTCTCACAAATCCTCCCTCTGCATCTTTCCTCCTTCTTTATATCTCGTCTCTCAACTTTTCCTCATCTTCTCCCCTCTCTCTCGCTCGCTGGTTTCTCTCGTGTTCACTATGGCTCACTGCTCCGGATATTGCGGTGCGTATACGCGTACACAGATATGTATTCGTTGCTGGTCCATATCGATCGATGATTTAACGGGCGGAACAACGTTTCGTTCCTTCGTAGGAATGAGAGATCCACGTCGCTTTGACGATGAAACTGAAGTTCGCAAACGTTGAGCTCCAACGAAAAATACTTTTTTTTTTTTTTTTTCATTTTTTTTTTCAACTTGAACATTTTTCGTATCGATTTTGCGTTTGGATCCGAAAAAAAGATCGTTTTATTATTGACCTGATTGAATATTCAATAAGAATCATGAGCTCTGCTAAAAAAAAAAAGTTAGAGCGTTGAGCGTTAGAGCTTTTTTTGAAAAATTAAAAATGCCGCAGAATTTTTCCAGAAATTCCAACAAAATTTCCAGAGAATGAAGTGCTTGTATAGATTGACGTCTGTGCAAAACGGGAGTCCTGTAGCTCAAACCGTTCTCGAGTTACGAACGTTTGAATTTTACGTCCGGACATTCTTTCTAGATATGATTTTTCGATGTTTTGGGACATTTTGAGCGCATTGACATTGAGAACTGGAAGAAAAAAATTTCGCCGTGACATAGCTTCCTCTATGAGGAAGCAAAACGGAATTTCGTTGCATTCCAACGATGCAAACATCGTGCTTTGACGAATCCAAAGTTTCGGTATCCGAGCGATGACTTTTTGGGAAACGTTGGTTCGCAGTTTCGCGTCTGGTTTTAATTACACTTTTTAATCTCGTTCTCTTGGAAACTGAGTCTCGAGCGTGTATACGTTATGGGGTGTATTTAGTTATGGGATCCCATTGCTTTATGTACTTTCGTGTGGTGGATAAAAGGCAGGATGGCGGGGACTCGAAGAATTTGCACCAACATCGTCGCAACAAGATGCACGTCTCTCTGCTTTTATAAAAAGCCCCAAATTCTTCGGGAATATTACTCTCCGCGAAGCAGGCGCAGACTTCGCAAAACCTTGGCACTTTTTTTTTTATCTTTATACTTGCATGTGCTCCCTGTTAATACGTGAACGCGGGTAAACGAAAAATCGCGTGCGTGCGTACCCGGACATTAATATACGCAAACGGAGCGCACGCACGCATTATTATCAAAAGAGGGCGCGCGACTCTGTATTCTTGTCTCGGTCGAGCGTTTTTTTTCTTTTAAATCTCGGAGTAAACGTGCGTACATATATTTCTAGAGGCTAAAGGCGAGAGAGCGTGACGCGATGATTCGACAGAGAAAAAGTCGCTCGCGGATACGATCGCGTAACTCATTTATCGCGAACCCCGAGCACAGTCTCCTCTTTCCAACGATTCGTATTCCAGCGATTCGCTCACCTTTGGGAAGCTGCGGTTAACGCACTCCGTGACCTGCACGATATTCCGCAAAAGGATCAACGAGAGAGAGAGTCTAAAAATGACACTTATTCCCTCGTTAAGGACGTTGTATTGCGACGGTCAAATCTAGATTTTTGTTTTCATTTTTTCTTACATACAAAATGGTTTGCGAGCCCAAGTTCATTAAAAAAATTTATTACAAATTGACTAAAGAACAACATACTCTAAATCCAAAATTTTCCGAGGTAATCTGTATTTGTTATATAATAAACAAAATTTCGAAAAAATTTTACGACCGTTTTTTTTGAAAAACTAAATAAAGCTTCTTCGATGTTACGCAAAAGTGTATGCAAAGTTTTAAGAGGCTTCATCATTTAGAAATCGAAATATTTAATGTTGAAAATTGCAACTTTTGACACACGCTCTTACGAGAAACTACTAGAAATTGTGATTTTTATAAATAAATATCTCGACTTCTACATGGTGAAACCTCTTAAAATTTATCAAGCAAATTTGAAGGAATTCTGTCGATAGAAAATTTTGTATACAACCTCCTTAAATAGGAACCGATTGGAATATCAACGAATCAGCTGATTCAAACGCCCAGAACGTTTGTTCTTTCTATTTTTTTTCGGTCATTTCGATACCGTAGCAATACCCGCGTAAATCTACTCGACTAGGCACTTACAATGGGAATATCAGCGACAACGAAGGGCCACAAAGTCCCTCGCGTTTACATTCGTGAAACAGTTTGTTCCGGATGGAAAACACGGCGGCATTTGTTGCAATCTAGGCGGCCCGAGGGCAATAAATATGCCGAGAACTCTGGCTGATATATTGCGAACTGCGTGGGTCGATTCTCCCTGCCCTCTTGTATATCTATACGAAATACAAAGTTGCATTAGTAGTGCACCGCGTAAAATATAAACACGAAATGTGTTTGTACGCAGGAACGTACGAATTCGAACTCTTGCCGAGCAAAATGGCGTAATCCCGACTGGATTTTCGTCCTTAAACCCAATTGCCACGACCTTCTAAGTGTCCGTTCTCCGTGCGAGTATCTCGAAGCTGACTGCTCTACAACGTTCCCGCTGAATCCGCATCGTCGCGGTCCGCAGCTGCTTGATTTACACCATCAAAAACGTAACACACGCTCTTCTCGTGGGCGCTCCCTAAGAATCCTCTTATCGTTATGCCCGATGCATTTTGCGCAACCAAAAATAGTATCGCGCCTCGGAATATTTACGACGCGAGCGCGCGACACACTGCGTGGATAGCCCGGACAAACAGCGGGCCCGGAGACTTATCGCGTATTGTACGCAGACGCAACGTGTTGCTTCGGCAGCAACAACGTCGCGTCTCCGTAACGGAAAAATAGCCAAATTATCCAAATGAAAATTTCAAGCAAAATCAGACGCTGCAAACTTCTTTATGGGAAATCTCGATGCAACCGAAAAACTCGTAACGCACGATGCTCAAGTTTGCATCGTTGGAATGCAACGGAATTCTGTTTTTTTCTTGAGCAAAACTCGTAATTATTATTAAATATTTGGTCTGGACAATAAAAGGATCCTCCCTTGCCACCCAAAAACTCAATCGACACGAAAAATTGCCACAATTTTCAAAATTCAATAATAGATCAAATATTTCTCGTTGAATATCAACGTTGCAAACTTCAGAGTCGTCGTAACGCATATTTCCGATCGATTTTACACGCCGCATTCAATTAAAAGTTTAATTGTTTTGGTGTGCTTCTAAATCGATGACTTGATCCCGCCATGATTCTTCGGACTCTTTCGACATATTATACGGGCGTGAAAAAAAAAAAGAAGCAACGCGGACCTTATTGCAGGGACTTCGTTAACGGTTTTATCTCAGTCAGCAGATCGCCAACGGCCGTAATATTTCGGCGGGACAAATAAAAGAGAAAGATTAAAGTTAAATTACTGGAGAGAAAAAACATGGTGTGAGACAGAGTGTCCTGTCGTATTGGCAAACCGCCATCCACCGTATATACATAGACTATATAAATAAATTGATATATACACACTCGCATACATTCACACGCACACATAGAAATATATTGACTCGATGGGACGTTGGTCTTTCGATAGAATCGCGTGTGTTCATCCACCGGGGTGTTTAGCATTTTAATGGACTTTCTCTCGCGGTCAGGTATAGAGAAGCTCTCAGCAGAGCACATACTTGCTTCACATTGGCCCGGTGAAGAGTTCGCATGGTCGCGTTCGCTAAAGACGAGAAGGCGATTTGCCAGGCTCCTCGGTTACGAGGTGGACGATCCTGCGACGCGATCACATCGACTTTTCAAATCTTTTTCTTCTTTTTTTCCCTGTGCACTTGGCGGGCTGTGAGGCAAAGAAATAAACAAGAAATTTGAGTCGCAATCGAATTTTTTTCAGAATTGGGGAATCGCTGCTCGGGAATTCGCTTCGGATAATTCGGATTGACTCGAAACCTTCCCCCTGGAACACCATAGAAGAAACGTTCTTGATTAACGCTCTCGAAGCAATTGCTGCCTGTTTCTCGTTCCTAATGCTCGATTCAAAGGAACTGCCGATGGATGAGAAATTAATCGAACGGAGGAGGAAACGAAGAAGCTTGCGCACACGCGCCGTCTGAAGAGTAGCTGTAATTACACGTGGCGCCACTCGGGCTAATTAGAAATTCATATCGAGGAAAATTTCATCTCGCGAGCAAAATCCGATCGAATCTACATTTTGCTGTACTTATCGCAGACAATTATTTTTTCATGGTAATCGCAACGGCCATAGAGGAAAAAAAGGGCAACAGACTCGATTGACCCTGCGAGCTGATATTTTTTAGTCCGTGAGTTTCCATTCAATTATTTTTCGTTAATTGATCGTCGAGCACAAGTTGCTGGATTCTGATCGCGTTCGCGAAAGGTTGACAAAGACACAACGGAAACGACGACGATGACAACCGGGGCTTATGGGCCGAGTAAACCGCAACAACATCCATAAACCATAATGCTGTCAGCCGTATTAACGATCGGCTATATATACCTATAGCCTCTCGTATACACGAGAATATATAGAAGATACAGGCCCGCCACGTTCCTTCGCAAAAAGTTGTTCCGGCGAGTTTATTTCCTTCCACGTTCTCTCTCGCGTATAGGAAAAACCTCGAGCCCAACGCACACATTAACGTACAAGTATCGGATGCGGCAATCGACTCGATTATTCCCGTGTAACGAGACAATTAGCACCGAGAATATGGGGTGATAATGATGCCCGATTCACGCGTTTTCTCGTCTCGTTCTCATAAATTCATCGGCGTTAAAAATCGAAAATGTGCATCCAACAAAAAAAAAAAAAAAATCCACAATACTCATCGTAGTGATTGCCAAAAAAGTCGACTCGACACGTTCCCCTCCGGTTATCGACGTGTCATTCCAATTTTTATAAAAACGAAAAATATTTTATCCATTAATTATTTATTGGATTTTGAAAATTGTGGCAATTTTTCGTGTCTATGGAGTTTTTGGATGGCAAGGGAGGATCGTTTTATCGTCCAGACCAAATATTGAATAATAATAACGAGTTCTGCTCAAGAAAAAACAGAATTTCGTTGCATTCCAACGATGCAAACTTCAGTATCATAAAAATTTATGAAATATTGCTCCCAGCGAGTTCGATCGTTCGGGATTCCCTTCACGATGAATCGAAAAGATTGAATTAATATTTTTCCCGTCCACCGGCTTTATCGACCCACACGGAGGCTCGTTGGCCCTTGAACGAATATTTTCAACGTCCACAGGTCCCGTATAGTTGCTTCTAATTTTTCGAGCCTATAAAAATATATCAGGAAAGAATAATTATTGGAAAAAAATGAATTCCGAGATAAAACTGGGTCAGAGTGTTCCATTAATTAGCCAAGAATACCGTAACGAAAGTCAGTCTCTCATTTATACTCAAGACGTCTTCGCAGCGTGTCGCATTTGGAATAAAAAACAAATAACGAAATGATTTATACGGTTCAAGTTATTGGAGCGTAGTTCGAGCTATTAGAACGGACTTTCGAGAGCTATGAATAAATGTCTACGATACGCGTTGCTGTATTTGAGAAAGGGAGAAAGAGCGAGACAGAGAGAGAGAGAGAGAGCGATAGGAACGGATGGGAAAAACGGTACTTATGCAGCATCGGGTGGTCGTTTACAACGAGAGAGCCTGGACGTTCTCTCGAGGAACAGTGCTCGCATTCCCAGCTGCGTGTTAGTGTGTCTTCATAAGCCTGAGCCTGTGTGCGCTGTGTGTTTGGAAAGAGGAATGAAAGAGAGACGGAGAGATTGACGATGCTCTTTCAAGGCCGCAGTGAGCCTTCACCTCTTGACACGAGCTCGCGTATTATCCATAGAGAAAAATATATATTACAGTCGTGTTGTACGAGCTTTGCTCGTTGAACTACACGCACACCCACCAACATTCACACATGGAAAACGAGGCCGTGTAATATCGCATAGAGCATAAAGAATGCTCGCAAGGAGCTCGGCGCATATCTATACCCGCGTGTGTATTAAATGTGTATATAGAAAAAGAGCGAGAGAGTTTCCTCTCTCGATGCTCGGTACACACCCGAGCACTTAAGTTGCACCCCGCCGGGGGGTTATATGCACCGGCGTCGGAGAGAGCTCGTAAGGGGCCGATACGAATACCATGCAGAGAACGAGGACGATCGGAAAGAGCACGAGACAGAGAGAGAGAGAGAGTCAAAGATTCGAGACGCACTTTAATCGCAGCCTCAGGATCGCTCGTTCGAGCATGGAATTCCTTTAATAAGTTCGGGGCCCTTTATCGCTAGGGCCCCGAAGCATCGCCCCCCCCTCCGAACCTCGCAGGCTTTTATAACATTTATTCCTGTATATAAAGATTTTTTCTCGTGTGTATATAAATGTATACACACGGGGGAGAGCGGCTGATATCTCGAAAGATTCACCCGAGAACTCGACCCTTGCTCACCCGCGAGTCGCCGCCACTGAAGAAGCCAAGCGCATCAACAGCCACAGAAGCCGATGCAACACGGCGCAAATACCTTCCTTAAAGACTGCTCTCTCCCGCTCATTCGCACACACCCGCTTGCATCCTCCATCCGAGCATATTATAAACACTATATATGTATAGAAATATATACGAGTGTATATTTAAGAGTATATTCTCGATGGAGAGGCATGAGAGTTTGCCGTATACACACTAATCGACCGGGACCACCTACCAGTTTATGATTTCATAATCGACTCGCAAGAGCGCGTTTCTTCAGCAGCTCGTGGCTCTTCCCTCCGTATACGTGTCTTACGACGTGAGGCATATTCCAGGCCCTCGTTTTCCAAACACCCGCTTCTTCATCGTCTACCCCTTCGTCAACGATCATCGCGACTCCACCTTCCACCGTCTTCCTTTTCCATCGCGCACGAATTTCGTAGATTTACATTGGTCGCGCGGTAGCTCCCCCAATTTTCTCTGAAAACTCAAATTGGACCTTGTATGGCGACGGTCAAATTTAAATTTCAGTTTTTTTTACATACAAAATGGTTTGCGAGCCCAAGTTCATTAAAAAAAATTTGTTACAAATTGACTAAAGAGCAACGTACTCTAAATCCACGATTGTCCGAGGTAATCTGGATCTATTATATAATAAACAAAATTTCGAAAAAATTTTACGATCGATTTTTTTGAAAAACTGAATAAAACTTCTTCGATGTTACACAAAAGTGTATGCAAAGTTTTAAGAGGCTCCACCATTTAGAAATCGAAATATTTAATGTTGAAAATTGCAACTTTTAACACACGCTCTTATGAGAAACTACTGAAAATTGTGATTTTTATAAATAAATATCTCGACTTCTACATGGTGAAACCTCTTAAAATTGCGCGAGCTATTAAAATCAATATTCTCCGTATGTGTCGCCAATTTGAAGGATTTCTATCGATAGAAAATTTTGCCCACAACGTCCTCAATCAAAGGCAAGGGATTTAATGAGAAATTTGAATGCAAAATATTCTTCGCTGTTAAGGATTTCGTGATACTGTGGAGTTTAGCATTGAATTTATTAATCTCTCAATAACTAATTGCTGTTACTCATTAAATCATAAGGAATTATGCTCCGATGTTCTCAAACGTGTTATAAATATGGCGCGCGATGAAAGCTCAAAAGCAGCGATTCTATGTTGCCACGCGATCTTGTTGGCTTCACGGAGTTTATATCGTACACGTTCATAATATGTTCTTCCAAGTATAATGTTCACGAACTCTCATGCTTATGTTGTTACCTACAGGTATTGAGATGGTATGGAAACGAAAAGCAAGGAGCAACAGCTGGTGAGAGGTGAACCGACCAGAGAGCAAGAGCGAGAGAGAAGAAGAAAAAGCGAGATAAATAGAGTCTGGTCGAGGAGATGCACGAGGCCCACTCGGTGTGACCAATCATCTCATTACCGGTAAGTCTCATTGGCGCAAAAGCATGAGGCATCACGCGGTGATTCCGACCTACGCATATCAAGTCTTTTATGAAGAGAGCTACCTGTCTACGCTTTCCTGCATGTAAACTGTTGCATGGACTGTTGCAAGTGTGCACATTGGGAATGAATTTCCTTTCGGCCATCTTGAAGATTTTTTTAATATCCTGCAAGTATTTTCCAAGTTCAAGTTTCCCAGCGAGTTTTTGCCTCTGAGAAAAAAAAATCTGGATTTCTCTTGCAAAGTTACGCGTTCGTCTTGCGCGCAGCGTGTTCCGTTATACTCCGGTCACTTTATAATTCAGGAGACTGTAATTGAAGCATTGAACTAAATTACCCGGTTGTTTATTCGTTTAGGTGCATCAAAAGATCGAGAAGAGCCCAACGCGTGAATATTACGCCTCGGACGTTTTTTTACTTCGACATAAAGTTCAGCATGAAGAATTTCTAATGAAAATGGCCCTCGTAACTCGGCTCTTCGACACTGAGCCAGCTGAACGAGAGCAAAGAAAGAAAGAGAAGAAAAAAAAAAAAAAACAAGAAGACGATCAGGATGCGAGGAAAATGCAGCTCCTTGTTGTTTATTCGATCGGCACGTCACGTTCGTTTCTCTCTTTTAACATATATATAGACATGACGTTGAAGCAGCAAAGCTCTAACTAAGTAGAGCAATTGTGTACGGGCTAATGCCAAACTGCGTGGTCGATCGTAAGAGCAACGAGAAGGGCACCGTAAAAGTAAATTCGCAGACTCACAGCTAAGGCGCAAACATAAAAGCCTGTCCCGACGACATTAGAGCCACATTAGCCTTCTCGTCTCGTCGACCAGCTGTGCGATAATCTCTCCCCCCCCCCCCCCCCCCCCTCCTTTCTTACTCCCGAGTACTCGCGGGTCACCTAATTAAATCTCGATTCTCACGGAGATCACTCTCACAATGGCTCGCTTGATGAGATTGCTGCGGATCGCTCGTGTCCCTCGTCGCACTTAGCAGCAACCGCCATTTCATCCAACGTAGTCGGTTGTAAATTTTCCTTCCGCACACTCTCCTTCGCTGATGACTCGTCGATTGACGAGACTACAGCTTCCTCAAAGAGGAAATTTTTTTTTTTTCTCCATTAAAAGTTGGAGAATATGAGGCTCAAATATTTTGTTCTTTTCGAGGGACCAAATTGCGAGAACTGCCAATAAGACTCTCGAGCGAATGGCACATGAAAAAATGCTGAACGAATCAATTTTTTTATTTATTTCTTAATTTTTAAAAAATCACAATTTTCAGTAATTCTCATAAGAGCGTGTGTTAAGAGTTGCAATTTTCAACATTCAATATTTCGATTTCTAAATGGTGAAGCCTCTTGAAACTTTGCATACACTTTTGTGTAACATCGAAGAAACTTTATTTAATTTTTCACAAAAATCGGTCGTTAAATTTTTTCGAAATTTTGTTTATTATATAACAAATACAAATTACCTCGGAAAACTTTGGATTTAGAGTACGTTGTTCTTTAGTCAATTTGTAACAACTTTTTTTAATGACCTTGGGCTCGCAAATCATTTTTTGTATGTAAGAAAAATTGAAAACAAAAATTTTGATTTGACCGTCGCCGTACGACGTCCTTAATGTTGAAATCTGGAACTTTCAACACACGCTCTTATGAGAAACTTCTGAAAACTGTGATTTTTATAAATCGATATCTCGACTTCTACGTGATGAAATCTCTTAAAATTGCACGAGCTATCAAATGTCACAATGTTCTCTTTGCATGGTGAAAATTTAAAGGAATTCTATCGATAGAAAATTTAGCATACAACGTCCTTAAGCACGCGAGTGAAAATGAGGCGAAGGAGATGCGACGAGACCCGGAAGTTAGAGTCGATTGTTCGCCACACTATCCGGTCAAGACTCTTGAACGTAATGACTATACACCAGAGCAGATCGGCTCTTCGTGTGCACGCATTTGTGACGTGCTCGCGTATATATATCTTGGTACAAGAAGCTCTTTACGTTATTGGCAAACCTCTCGACAAATATGCTCGCGGGGCTGTGTGGCAAACACGAAACATACGATCGAGAGGACTCGTCGCTGTTCCTTCATCGAAAAACATTTTTCTCGAGCCTCATCCGTACGAATGGATGCGCTTGTGTTGCGAGCATGTACGCGGAAATATATTATAATAGGAGTGGATCAGAGTGTGCCGCCATGCTCGATAGCGCAAAACTTGAAGTGCACAGAGGCGATCCACTTGAGAGCTCGTTGACTCGGCGGAGCTCGGATCTCAAGAGTGCCACAGATTGTTGCGAGCAATTTTCTCTCGAGTCTTCCAGCAGGTCGCGTTTGCTGGATTTCTTCGTTTGTGATGGTAAAAAAAAAAAAAAAAAATGAATTACTTGAAAAAAATGGTCGGTGCAAAAATTGCGTAAACAAAAAAATATCGACGATTACGACGCGAACAAGATGGAAAAGCGTCGAGCGTCTACTCGCACCTCTTTAGCAATTACTTATTACGAAACCCTCTCGCTCGTGCAACGTTTTGTCTCGTAACGGACAAGCGGTCGCCCATTTCCGTTTGAAAAACTCTCGTCTCTTCCCTCTTTTACAAACTACAATAGAATCTCTTCGTCATCGCTCTGCAGCGAGCCTCGCATATTTTCAATGAATTATTACCTCGAGTGACGCGCGTCAAAGTGACTTGAAATCTCTCGTTTCTGAAGTTTGCATCGTTGGAATATGCAACGAAATTCTGTTTTTTTTTTTGAGCAGAACTTGTAATTATTATTCGAAATTTTGTCTGGACAATATAAAACGATCCTCCCTCGCCACCCAAAAACTCAATCGACACGAAAAGTTGCGACAATTTTTAAAATTCAATAAATAATTAATAGCGAAATTATTTTTCGTTGAATATCAACGTTGCAAACTTCGAGCTTCCCTTTTACTGCGTAAAAATGTAGACTCTGTCCAGCCAATTATTATTCATTAACAGTGACATTCCGAGACGAGATAAATTTTGCCGTACGCACAAAAAAAAAAAACTGCCTCGGCTCAGCTTTCTGGCTCATTTGGCTCGTTTTTTTTTTCTCTCTTTTCAACAAAGTTTTGATCAGCAGAAAAAATATGTTTTGCCCTTCAACGATCCTTTTTCCGTTGCTCTCCATCGGAAATATTGGCCACGAACACGCACGTCTTTCAGAATATTAGCGATCTTTTCGAACCATCGCTTCGTACTGCATATATCATTGTTATTATTCTCCACTTGGCCATGTGCACGCATATGCTCATACACGTGTATATGGGAATGTTAAAGAATCGTGACAACCTGGCGGACGGCTCGGAGCGTGACTCCCCTGGGAGCTGTGGGGGTGGAAACGGCGGCGGACGAAGACCCCTCATCTCCATCATCGAACACCTACGCTCGTCCAAAAGCAGATTCTACAATGGTGAGTCCGACTTTATACTGTTGCTGTATATTAATCACTCTCGTTTCGCGTACGATGACTCCGAAACTCCAAATGTCATTTTATTTATGAACTACGAGGCGTTTCGTAACGATTTTTCAAAATTTGGGATTATCCGAAGAATTCATTGATGACCATTGACGTGATTGACTGTTTCGCACTGGGCGGACTAGTTAATTCTAAAAATAATAATTCTGATGAAACGAAACGATACGTCTTTGTGGTAGTCCCTGGGCTCGAACCCGAGAGAGTGTCAATTGATTGAAAATTTTATTCTCCGTGGTCGCCAGCGGTCAAAATGACCCCGAGCGCAACTTTGAGCTGGAATTGTTACAAGTTCATGGCGCTGGAGACAGTTGGCCTCTCCAACGGTGCTTTGGGTGCCCGAAATTTTTTTTTCACGAATTGTCTCCTTGCTGATTTTTTTTCGCCATTTTGAAAATTGGATAAAATTTTTTTGGCATGATATTCTCATTCAGAAAGGTTCAAACTAACGTCCTGAATTTTTATGTGTCGTTTGGAACGATACTGGCAACGCGGCGAGCGTTTAAACATGGCTGGGGTCATTCCGACCCGTGTGACAAGCGCGATTATTTCTCGAACGTGTGAGCACGGACGGTAAAGAATTAGAACGATGATTTGAATTTGTCGCTAAATTTTGTACGTACGTCCCATGTGTAAAGAGAAATAGCTCACGGTAGCTCTCTGAGGCGTGTCAAATGACGAGAAGGATAACTGAGGTGGAAAAGTTCCCAGCAGTGTTCTTGGGGGCGTCGTCATCGCACAGTCCTCTTCACTTTCCTCCTTTTTTCTTCCTCCCGTTTTCTCTCTTCGCCAGCCGTTGGGCTCGCGAAGGAGAGAGAAAGAAACGAGAGAATGAAAAGGAACGAGAGGCGGAGAAGGCGAGGACTCGATGAATTCTCAAATCATCTCCTGGCTCCTGTTGTTTCTTGGTGACGAGCTATAAGAATAAATATATACATAGGGCTCTCGTACCGAGAGCATACACCGGTGTGCATTTCTGGCAGACTCTCCGGAGCTGTTTCGATCCTCCTGTCACCCTACTCAATGGGAGATCGTTAGATAGGATCGGAGAATCGCGTGGTGTGCTCTGAACTCTCTACTTGTAAAGTGAGAGAGAAAAAAGAATCGTATAGGAGCAACTACGCTAATGAAGATACAGATATATTTCGATTCAGTGCACACAGTGAGGAGAAGGCTCGCTCTTGTGGTCCTCGCAGTGAGTCTGGGCCGGACCTCACCGCTCTATAAATCCTCCGAGGGCACAATTATGTGCGGAGGATAAGGATTATTGTTGGAGGAGCAGAACCGGGTTCGTCCCAGCTCGGTATGCCATACAGCGAGAGAAAGCCCATCGAGGATAAGCGGGGGTTGAAGGGGCAGAAAGGGGGGGGGGGGATTACTCTCGTAAATATATTCCACAGGGCCGCAGGGAGTCAGCATTATTGTTACTATATAAGCGGGAATAACGCGAGGGACGTTGATAACGTAATAACGAGGGCGTGGGCTAATGAGCGAGCCGTGCACATATATTTTCCTATGTGTATCTTGTACCCTCTGCCGATGAAAAGTCCTCGTGAAACATAATCCCATAAATAATCCTTCCCGAAGGACGATCATCAAATTTGCAAAAAACTTATTCTTGGTATTCGGAAATTTTTTTGCTTCTTTATTCTCTGACAAAAACTGCTTTTCGTTCGTATACGAACACATGAGCTCCGCGTTCGAGTGTCTAAACGAGCGCGGAGCCGATCCGTAAAATTCAATTTTTATTGCGACCATTTGCATCTTCTTTCGATTTTCAATCGCTTTATCTCGACTGCGTTTGTTTCCTCGTAATAGTCGCATGTATCATCGTTTTTATTAAATACCAAAAATGAGAATGAATTTTCATTGTTTCGATTCAATTTTCTGTTTATTTTGAAACATATCTCACTGGCAATTACGAAAAATTAACGGCTCGCCCGCGGATTAATTGTAAATTACCGCACCCCGTTAAGATCGTCGCTTTTATAAAGCTCGTTAACCAGTTATTCGGACGCAGTACTTAACCGGTTATTTAAAGGTTCGCACGTACTCGATCAACGAGCGGACACACACATCGTCTTTTAAACAATAGTGGAATTTGGCTAATTGCGAAGAATTGAGAAACTCGGGAATTAAGGACGTTCGTATGCAAAATTTTCTATCGATAGAATTCCTCTAAATTTCCACCACACATCAAAGAGAAGAGTCATGTCTAATAGCTCGCGCAATTTCAAGAGATTTCGCCATGTAGAAGTCAAGATATTTATTTATAAAAATCACAATTTTCAGTAGTTTCTCATAAGAGCGTGTGTTAAAAGTTGCAATTTTCAACATTAAATATTTCGATTTCTAAATGGTGGAGCCTCTTAAAACTTTGCATACATTTTTATGGAACATCGAAGAAGCTTTATTTAATTTTTCAAAAAAATCGGTCGTAAAATTTTTTCGAAATTTTGTTTATTACATAAAAAATACAGATTGCCTCGGAAAATCTTGGATTTAGAGTATGTCGTTCTTTAGTCAATTTGCAACAACTTTTTTCAATGAACTTGGGCTCGCAAACCATTTTGTATGCAAGAAAAACTGAAAATAAAAATTTAGATTTGACCGTCGCCATACAACGTCCTTAATCGCGTTTTCGATAAAACTGCGAAAAACTACTAGCCCGTTTTGCAGTTGAGAATTTTTAGCTCGTGCGAAGTATACGCGTGTTATCGAAATTAATAAAAAATAATGGTATCGCGCCGGAGCTTTTATACCGCGATAATATCTATCGTCCGGTATCACGCCAGCCGCGTAATAAGGCGCTGGGTGATGAAATTAATAGCGGGCTCTCGAGTTGCCACGAGAGACTCTCCCATTTTCTACTCGTGTGCACCCGCGTTATTCGATAAAGCCAGAGCGAGAGAGACGCGAGAGTGTGGAAAAAAAAGGAGAAAATATATCGCGCGACGACCTCTAACGTCCACGAAGAGAGGAAAGGGCGTCGTCTTCGATTCGCGTTCTCGCCTATATCGCAGTTGCACCTCCGTGGATTGTAGTCGACGATATGTACATATAAATGTATATAGAGGAATCTATAGTTATAGAAAAAGGCAGGAAGAGCGGTATATGCCCATTCGATCCACGAGAGAGTTCGCGTAGGCCACGGTGCATGCACAATTTATAATGCAATTAGAGCCTCGGATAGTAGCATTCGGATTTATGGCAGCTGGAAAGAGTTAAGGGAGCTCTGGGCTCAGGGTAAGCGAGGAGAGCGAGAGTGAGAGCCGTTCGGAGCAAGATAGAAACATCCCTTCGCGTGTGTATATATGAGAAGTGAGCTCGGGGAAAGATCCAGCCGGAGGAACAGCCGCCAGCGAAATAAGAAGCAAGCAGAAGCGAAAGAAGTGTACACACACATTTATGTGTGTCGAGGTAGAAGAGAGAGAGAGAGAGAGAGATACTCTTCGTTGTGCTCGATGTGCGGAATGAGTTATATGCCTCCCTGAGCTCGGTAGCTTCCGATGCATTATTTATTGCCGGCTTTTCATTATTTCTCGGGGAGGGCCTCGTGCTCCAAGGTATTCCCCGTTCTCATCTTACCAAACTAGTTCGTGAACATCGCGGTGAAAACAGTTTCGAGCTTCCGCCAAGAAGACGCCCCTTTTCGTCTCTGCACGCGAATTCAACTTGACGAACTTTTAATTCCAACATTCTTTTCTTTCGAGGTGCAAATTTAACAAAACACTAAAACGATCGTCATTTTTTTTTCTCTCAAGCTATTTTTCCATGTTCACTTATTTTATTTACAACCAGAAACAGTTACACATCGTAATTATTCCGAGTGCGAGCCACTTTTCAATCACTTTGCCATAGAGATCGTGTGTTCTCGCATTTACAGCCCTGGCTAATTCCTCTACGTAGATAGTTCGTTACGGAACATCAGGAAAAATGAGGCGTACGAGCGAAAGAGAAAAAATGAGTTTGCGGGTATTGTATCGGAGTATTTATACTTGGTAGGTTGTTCAGCTGCAAAGAATCTGTCGGTTAACTACCGAGTAATAATAGAGTGCAATAGTTTTATTTGAAATAACTTTGAATCCGTTGGAGCGGAGGTCATAGCCGCCCAAGACCTTGCGCAAACGGTTACTCAAAGTTGGGACAAAAAAAACAAAGAAGAAAACACGCGCAGCTCGAGTTTCCTAAGACCTATAAAAATGATTGTTCTCGTTACGCGTTCTCTCATGCAAAATTGCTTTTGCCTCGCCGAGATGACTCGAGGATCCAGCGAATGCCCTCGCGGCCACCGGTGAGAAAAGTGGCCAATGTACATATCCCGTGACGAAATTTTACAATTCTTAGACTTATTTGCACAGATACATTCCTTTTTCCCCACACTCGGCGTTCGCCTGTACGAATGCGAATAAAAATATCTACAAATAACACGGAGAGCCTCTACTTTTTCTCTTCCAAAAAAAAAAAACAAAAAACAAAAAGTTGCTCGTGTCTCTGCGCGATCACAGTTCTAGATTCTTCGTTCCTCTTTCTTCTGCCCTTTTTCCTTGCTCACTTTTCCAAACGCACATATGCAACAAACTCTCGGTACAACATCCAGGAGCACCTCTATCATTAGGAGCAATAACTTACGTCTGCGTTACGATGCTAATGAGAATTCCACGAGGCGGCAGCACCGTTGAGTTATTTACAACCGCACAACCTTTTTTTCTCTTCTCTCTGATTCTTTGCTCCCTCTCTCCCGAGCTGGCTCGTGTCTTGATGGAGCTTTCGAGCGCCCCTTCGAACAGATCGAAAGGGCTGCTTTTGGAAATTTAGTTAAAATCCAGATTTGTGTGTATTAAGGGTACAGATCGGTCGGTACCAACGAGCTGGGAGTGCGAGAGGGATAATTGAGAATTTCTACTGTAAAATGTATCAGCATCGTTCATCCAATCGGATTGAAAAACTTCGGTCGAAAAACTGCATTTTCGAAATCACCCAAATCGCAAATGATGAGAAAATTCTGAAAATTTGGTATCTTTTTGTATAAAGTATTTGAGAGACTTGTAAAAATTTCACGACCATTAGGAAGCTCGTTATTGAACAATTAACATTAATAAATTAAACCTAGTCGAATGCAGTCTTTTGGAAACTGTTATAACTTTGCGATAAGTTTTCTTTTTGACCTCTCAATTTTTCAATATCTACAATATACTGTAAGCAACGGAAACAAAACAACGTTCATTGATAAATATTGTTTGTATTTGTTTAAAAAATTGTTCTTAACGAAATGTTAATTTTTTAATAACGAGCTTCCTAATCGTCGTGGAATTTTTACACCTCTTAAATACTTTATACAAAAACATGCTAAATTTTCCGAATTTTCTCATCATTTTTTATTTCAACCCTCAAGGTGGTTAAAGTAATGATGATAGATTTATTAAAATTTGCTAAGTTTTTACATGAACTCTTCACGAAACCGTGTACAAATTTCACGACGATTAAAAAGTTATTTATCCAACAAATAACATTAAAAAATTTCATAGGTACTCAAGATCCTTAAGCGAATCTTGCAACGCAGCAAAGACAGTAGCGTTCATGAGAAAGCATCGAATTGCCAGTAGTTACGGACTCAATGGTCAGACATTCCAAAACGGTCTCAGATTCCTCGATCGAGAACGTTTCGACAATGTTTACAAAATTTCGAGCAATTAATTATCATAAATGACGAAGCTCAGACAAAAAGAAGTTGTCGCAAGAAAAAAATGGAGCGCGTTCGAACTGAGAAGCGTCCTTTCTCGCGTTTCGTACTCTCTTCACGTACGAAAGAGTTTAATCTCTCGTATATACTCTCCTCTGTTCTGTGTGATCGATTGACGTATCACCGCATTCGCTTAATTGTATTCTGGCACACCTTGGTTTCTTGTCATGCGTCAAGTTTACTCTGCACGAACAAAGCCAGACTATATATCTTTTTGCATCTCCTGATTTAATCAGGATTCTGCTGATTTAATAAGAAAGACGTTCCCATTATTTCGTGACTTTTTACGAAGAGAATTTGAGGCTGCTTCGTCTACGTGTACTTGGTATTGTTTACACGAGGCATACACGACCTGGAAAATATGGCAAGGATCCGCAAAAGTATTGAGTATCTGGGAGATCGATAAAGAGCGAGACAGCGAGAGAGAGAGAGAGAGAGAGAGAAAGAAAGAAGGAAGCGATCGCTCGAACGCTAGCAGCAGCACTTGGTGAACTACAAGTCGTTAATCCCCCAGTGATTGCAATTAATTGTAACGTGACAAATCGCAAGAGTACAGAGCGCTCGATTCGCTTGTTCTTCCTCTTTCTTTTTCTCTGTTGCTCCTTCGCCCCTTTATCGCGCTCTCTCTTTATAACGTTCGATCGGCTTCCTTGGAAGCTTTGGATCTTCGTTCCAACATCCATGGACGTGGATAGGTACGTGTACCTATCTTTCGCGTGTTCACCTTAACGTACCAGCGGCACGTTTGTTCTCCGTTAAAACGATCGCAAAGACCAGAACCGCTTCGAGATCTTTTTCTCTCTCTCTCTCTTTCTCTTCCCTTTTTTCTCGCTGACAAACACCCAGTTTTTCCTGTTTCTTTTTTTTATACCCTTTTTGTACCCCATCGCCTCATTCTCGATCATTTATCGATTTTTTTTGTTTAATGCTCGTTTGTGTTCATCCAGAAAACCCCATAGAGCTCTCGCACGTACGAGGCACTTTATCTTAAGCAAATCAGCCTCCTTCCCGATTGCCTGTTTTTTTTTTCTCGCAAATTCAATTTTTTCGATAAATTCCCTGTTTAGATTTCGAGTTTTGTATTCTTTCGCGATCACTCAGCGATGCCTCGCTCTCGTGAACGATAAATCCTGTCGCTTGGCTTCCGTAGATTTCGATTTTTTTTTTTCGAGTCAATTTTTTTTTTTTATTTCATGGAAAAGTGCATTTTCTTGAAAGCTTCCGAGCCGTGAGCTGTAGTTATCGATTTCGAACGAAATGCCCCGTGTGCATATTTAATTCGAGCTCGTGACGCAATAGACTCGCGCGTCTGCGGTTCGATGCTCCAGTTATAGCGAGAAAGCAAAGCCTGACGTAAAACTATAGAGATACATGAAAAAAGAGAGAAAGAGATAAACGAGATGTAGGATACACACGTATATGTTGATCGCGAAGAAAAGGAACGGACCACGATGAGCTTTGACCTCACCTCCTTATATACGTGAAACTCTTTCGCTCTAACTGACGGGGCGACGCGAGAGGTTCTCAATGAATTGTCAAAATCCTCGAGTTTCTCATCAGCACTAACTGTTGAATTTTCCAGAAAAATCTACGAAAGTAAACTATTTTTGGATTTTTATCTCGTGTGGCAAATATGGGAATTTTCAGTCGTAATTATCGTTGATCTGGATCCAGAAGCAGAGACTAGAATTAAAAATATTTGAATACGTTGGTGGAAATCGAGTTTTCCGATGTTTTTCATTTTTCCTGATGTAGAAATTTCGACATTTTTGCAATACACGATTAGAATGGAATTTTTTTAGTGATACAGTTTCCTGAGCACCACTGCTTTTCTGTAAAGCGTTCTAACCGTATCTAACCTGTATGTATCGCGTATATATACGTTCAAAGATCGCGACGAGATATTAGAAAGTGCAGCCGTACACAGAGAGAGAAGTGAAGAGAAAAAGAGAGAAAGGAAGAGGATAGAAGAGCGCAGGAAGATGATGATCAGAGCGAGTGAGGTCGCTGTGAATTCTAAGGACACGGCGGGTGTGAAAATCGAGTAGGAAACCAAAAACCTCTGTTTTATAACAAAAGCAGCGGCGACTGTTCCGCATCGGGTAAATTCGCGAACAACTTGAATCCTTTTTTTTTTTGTCGTGGCGTTAATCGCAAGTGCAATTACGATAATCGCTCATTGATTGCATCGTCGACGTGCCTTCTGCACTTTCCTCCTTGCTGCTGGGATCCCGAGCCTTGCGCCATACAAAACATGCAACAAGAGTCGGGCTCGCGTACGAGATCGCGAGCAACACACGCTTCGAGCAACGCGATAACAAGAATATTTTACAAGATTTATTTTTCCCTCGAAATTTTTTAAAAATTCCATATTTCCAGCCTCTGGAGAATGATTTTATTCACAGCATTGAACTTTGCTTATTCGCATGGATGCAAAATCCATGCGACGACTTAGCTCTCATCGCAAAGTCTTCGATTCATTAATGTTTTTGGAACGAGCCCCAAGTTCGAATGATTCGAAACAATAATCGCAGAATTTTGTCTCTGCTAAAGGTTTTATCATTTGACACACCATGATCACAAAATTCACGTATATTTACGAGAAGATGCAAAAAGTTTGAAACAGAAGATGCATTCGATCGAACGGATGATCGCGAGTCGTTTGAAAAGATGGCTCGAAATGATGGTTGGATAGAGAGGTTTATAATAGACGTGTGTAAATAAATAAATAAATATATGTATTTGAGTGTATCGAAATGGCAATACCGTGACTCAGCTGGGATGTTAAAACTGGCAGATAATGTTCATTGGAGAGAAGATATCGTGAATAAAGACATTAATAATACGCGTCGTGACGCTGGCGTGCGCGGGAGCGAGCGAGTACGTTTAGACGTTATAAAGCCCGAAGAATGAGAAGGCAAAATCATACACGGTAAAAGAGACGAGAGTATAATAAATATATCCGTCAGAGTGAGGAAGGTGAAAAAGTCTGGTTACGCGATGTAGTACGCAAATGCAACATCACCAACAACCACAGCAGATTTAGCAACCTCTGTCTTTCCGCGATGTGTACAGATGCACTACAGATATTCAAGGGCTTCAGCCAATGATTCATATCGCCATTGACTTCCGTAGGATGCACATTATACATATAATCATAAAGAACTCGCCATTTTACAGAAATAAGACGATCTGCCAATTTTTTTAGTTTCGAGGCTTCATTCTCCTTTCATATCGATGATTTATCAGCTTTGCCATCTGCTTTTCTTCGATCTTTTTATCCATTTTTTCCTCTTATTTCCTCATCTTCTCACGCATTTTTCTTCTATTTACGTTTCGATGAAATTCAATCGTTTTTTTTCTCTTCCAATTTCACGATAAACATTGATCCACTTGCTACTGATAGAGCAAAAAAGACTCGGGGAAATTGCGAATGGGAATATCGAAAAGCGAAGATAACTCGCTAAGGTTTTTGGTATCGAGAGACCGCGTGTGTGCGAAGGGCGGGACGGGAGATCGATCGCGAATAAGGATCCGGTGCAGCAGCTCCGAGATGTATATCCAACTGAGGGCTTCGATATACACATACGAATGGATATGAAGATGGGCACGCGTATAGGTAGCCACATATCGAGCTCGTTCGACTCGGCTCATTGCGAAACCCGGTTCTGTTAACGACCGACACGGAAAAAATGCTGCGTGTATACTATATGCGGGCGTGTACCTCGTTCCTGTTATATACATATCTATGCAGATACAGTGCATTCGGATCAATTGGCGATGCTCTCCAGAACGCCAAAGCTTGTTTATAATTTATAATGCACAGTAGAAATCTCGGTGTTCACCAACATTTTCGCATTAGTGCCTTCCATCATCCTCGTTGTTATATTCCTACGATTATTATTCAGCTCGACGTTCTACTCTCTCGCGAACAGAAATCTGCGATGTATTGAAAAAAAGTGTTTTTTTCCAATTTTTTTTTTTGAGCAATATTTCTTTTGATACACTGAAAACGAAATTTTGTTGGAATAGATCGATATTTTGTTCGATACGTTCGACGAAACGTTTTTTTTTTTAATAATCCCAAAAATTGTGTCATTGCGGCAAGAAATATTCTAGAAAGTTTCTTCGGACACAAATTTTTGTCATTCCAATCGTAAATTTCGCTGAAAATTCCGTTAGAAATCAAATGTACTGCCAGAATAACGAAAATTTTGAAATTATCTAAAAATATTTAGTTTACCGTGTTCAACAAAATATCGACGATTTTTAACAAAATTTCATTTCCAGTGTAAAAATCTCCTTATCGGTGAGCAAGTTGCGCAATTTGGTTCGGCACTTTCGTCAATTAGCGATCGCGCACCCAAAATTTCGTGTTTCTTCGGAGAAGTCTCTTTTTTAGCGTTTGATTGAAATTGATAAAAATGGTGAAAGGATGAAGAGAACAGGATGTTGGGCGATAAGACGCTCTGGTAGCCCGACGGGGCAATGGGAGCACCATTTGTGAACGAGGAAATGAAATAAGCGTATTTATCTTGGAAAGAGGAAGAGAGAGTGAGCGAGAAAGGGCGATTAAGAGAGAAAGAAGGTTTATCTCATATTCCCGAGGGTGCAGCATTGACCATTAGTCGTTGTCAGGTACGTCCGGTCTCGCGAACCACCTCGAAGAGATCGCGCCTTTCGACCTGCGCCTTTCTCTCTCTCTCTCTCTCTCGCTCTTTGGTTCTTCATTTTATTTCGTTTCCTCGCCTTTCTTTCTCGCCACATCTCTGATACTGCCACGTCCATTTTTTCCCTATTTTTTTTTTTTTTGCATTATTATCTCTCTCGAAAGAACATCTCTCTGTAGCGAAAACACAACGAGAGAATTGCTTACTCTGTTACTCACCGACTGCAGGAATCTCGAAATACAAACACAAGCCAATCCCAATGTCTTCTTTCCACGAGTCGATCTTGCATTCACACATATTCCTACACACATCCGTATATACACATTTAAATATTTGCACAAAAGAAGATGTTATTGTAACGTGACCCAGCACTCGGCAAAATATTAAGATATCGGGCCCTTGGATTCACCCCTGAATGGAATTATTAATATTCTCTTTGCGAGCATATAACCGAGATGCGAAAAAAGATGATGCTGAAGTTTGCATCGTTGGAATGCAACGAAATTCTGTTTATTCTTGAGCAGAACTCGTTATTATTATTTAATATTTGCTCTGGACAATAAAACGATCCTCCCTTGCCACCCGAAAACTCAATCGACCCGAAAAATGGCCACAATTTTCAAAATTCAAACTTCAGAGTCGTGAAAAAAGTTTCACTGGGTTTCGCCTCGTCCCCTCTGCGCTGTGGATCAGTCAAAACGATTTCATTAAGAAAAATCGATTACGATGCTCCGAGCGAGGAAAGCAGATTATCGCAGACTGGAGTGATGAAACAAGAAGGCAAATGTATATTCGGCGACGTAACAAGAGTCGAAGAGCAACGTAATTACAAAGCGATGCTTTGCATTGGAAAACGTTGGTCTAAGAAATCTCCGTTTGAAAATAATCATCACGAAGAGCAGAAATACAGAGATATATTTATAAAGACTTGTATATACACAAAGATACATATATCGCGAAGTATTTCGTGAAGAATTAATCATTCGTTTGATCCTCCGACCTTTCGTGATATTCAGGTAAGATTAAAGTAATGGTTGTCGGACGAGCGGTGGAATGATGAATATTTCCCGCCTCGTGCTTTCATGTTGTTTATATATATCGTCCACTTTCTCTCGGAGCTGACGCCGCGCGATTCGCCTCTATAACTAATACATAATAATGGTAGTATATGGTTGAAATCGCGTGAGAATACATCCGTCTGTAATAGGTATACACAAGATTTAATGCACATAAATAAATATCTATATAAAACATAATATATTCTTTATTTCACATAATTCTATTACTCCCGACACTTAATTAGACGTTGTCCACGTAAATCATGAATTGAGTTATCGGCGGACACCCGCGAGTCCGTGCATATGTAGCTAACTCGCGAATTGCACGAGTTAAATAATTAATAACCCTTCTCGTGTGTATTGCTAACCAGCATCGTTCTGCGGCAATGTTCGTCTCGCTAGTTTACACATCTCGAAGCTTATAATAATTCTTCAATATTATTTATACATATATCTGTCTCTGACGTTGCTCTCGTTTGCTCTCTCGGTTGAGCCGTTCGTATGGCAAAGAGAGAAGACACTCTGAGAGAGAAAACGTCGCTCGCTAATTTATGCCGAATCGTAAAATCAAGTTTTACCACTTTACCCGGGCGTCGTCGAGCTCACCGGATATCATCTCGTCCTCGAAACTTCGAGGGAGAGACGCTCGTACATGGTCTGTCATGCCCATGGCGCCCTGGTATGAACGCATGTGTGTATCAATGTGGCCTCTCATGCTCCAACGACCAGAAAGCCTCCGCTCGGACGCCAGAACTCACAAAATTGCATATTCTTCCCGCCCGTTTGCTTCGCGGCTGTTGGGATAGTTGGTAAATGTTTTTTTCTCCATATAAACGCGACAGAGTCGTGAATCGATATGATAATTAAGATATCCTGTAAGAGACCGAAAGCGAACGAGAGAGAGAGAGAGAGAGGGAGGAAAAGAGAGTCATGCGAATTAATACATTAATGCCAGCCCTCGTCTTCGCCAACATGGATATCAACATTTTTTTTCCAAATATTTTTGTGTTTTAATCAAGGCGAAAAATGCAAGCGTAATTAGCCAGTTTAATATTTCCATCGGAGATGCCGAAGAGATGGCGATATTTAACCGCGAACCCGCGACTCGCCCTGCGACCAGAAAACGCCGCGAAACATCCCTGCGCAGTGGTGTGTTTATGCGTTGCGATATGTACAACATTCCAAACGACTCATTTGCGAGGAAGCGATATCGGCCGATTTGCTCGCGGATGAAGATGGTCGCTTTTTACCACGCCCGTTCGCCAATCAGGTTCCAAACTTGTCCAAGAGATCCGAAGCGCCTCATCGCCCGAGAAAATTCTCATCCGACAGAGCGATCTCCTTCGTTCTCTCTCGCTCTCGTTCGCGATCCAAACAGTTCTCTTTGAAATGCTTCAACCCCGTTGAGAGGATTCTCGCCCACGCGCCGACGTTCCTTCTGCTCTTTAAAACTTTGCACTGCTCATCCAAAATCGATAAATATTCGACAGTGAAAATAAAAGGTACGTAATGTGCTGTATTTATGTCTACAAAGTATGAGATTCCAGAATTACCGAAAAAACCGTTCGAATTGCCTCGATTCTGTAGGGTTCGCTGCATTTTTTTTTTATTCCCAACCGATAATTTATCAACGATCCAAGAATTTTTTTTTCTTTATTTTCTTCCATTCGAATGTAGCAAAAGAATTAATCCGCGAAGGCCGTGCAACGTGCCAGAAAGCATAATCCCCGAGCATTTCTAGCTGGATGTAGGAAAAGATAGTGAGCACCGGAGTGTGCAACAGCCAAACGTTTCTGTGTGCTTCGTATACATTTATAAATATACAGCGATGTATATGCTGTATTTATATGTAGAGATAGAAACATGTAGAACGGCGGTCATCGCGGATCCAGCCGGCTGACCAGCAGAGAGGAACGCCGAGAGAGCCTTACGACCACAGAATATAACGGGGCGAGAAGGATAGACAGCCAGAGCGAGAGAGAGAGAGAGAGAGAGAGAGATTTTATATGTATGTGAATAAAAAGAGAAAGATGGAGACGACAGAGACGAGCGAGAGCGAGTGAAAGAAGGAGATAGAACCGACGATGGTTGTGGGCGTACGGTTGTTGGGTTGGGCTCTTCTAGAGGGGTCCTCGGAGGTCAGGCTTACAGCAGGAAGGTGAGTCGCCCGGAGCACCGTTGATATCGAGAAACGAATCACCGGGCCTCTCGTACGCCAGAGCCACAGAGACTTTTGCTTCTTCCAGAGATTTCTCTCAACTTTGCTCTCCTATAACGATAATACATTTAGATACATCTTTCCGGATATGAAACATTCAATGAATTCCAAGCTATTATTGAAACCTCTACGTTTCTCATTCGACATTATATTCGAGTCGATAATTTCCATCAATCAAATCGTAGCCCGTTCCAAATTCACAATCCGAAGGAACGGATCGTGAAATCCACTTCTGCGACGTGGATAATGAGCCAAATTACTAATTTTGGCATCGTCCCATTTCCTCTTAAATAAAGTTCATGAGTAACGCATGACATTTTTTTCATGCGTTTTGTCATCATTTTTCCGTGATTCTGATTGGTTCACAATGAAGTTGCTTCTAGCGCGCGTTGTGTGTCCAAGTTCAAGTCAAGATACAACTCCGAGTTATCCTGCATGTCCGAAGATGTCGCAATGACAGCTGTTTCCCAGAATGTTGAAATTTCGCCCAGTCATGATAAAGAGATAGTAAAAAAAAACAACAACAGAATAATTAGTTTGCATGGAATTCCAGGATTCTTGTGCACAAGCTTCATGAAGCTTGCACCTAGGTCTCGTGGCACACAGCTGTGTATATGCGGGGTTTGCGAGGGCGCGAGAGCGCACTCCGGGGTCGGAATCTCCGGAGAGACACGCGGGGCTCGGGGAGCATCAGCAGCGCAGCAGTTCACTCTCTTAAAGTTTTTGTATTTGTACACATACGTGTATGTGTGTGTATGCTGGGGTTTATGTGTATAGATATAGTGTGGGGAGTCCGAAGAAGGCGCGGGTCATGCAACAACAGGAAGGTTAGTTGCTCGGGGCGGCGACAACGGAGCCGAACACCGCAGCATCTCGCCACAGCTCTCCGAGCTCTTATACATACGTATACGCGGCGCTGAAGCTCATAATTTCGCTCTCGAGAGTTTGCCTCGTAAGAGATGGAAAAAGACAGAGAAGGAGAGAAAGAAAAGATACAGGGATCGAGAAACGAACATGAACCACGTACGTTCCGCGCACTCGTGTCCCAACAGAGATGAAACTATGCTTGGCAAAACACACGTGTTTTCCTAGAACATTGCTGTACGATCCTTCTCGCATATTCGACGTTTGGGAAAAGAAAGACCATTTTCTTACTTCGTAGTATTCTCATTATCGATGTTTCAAAGGCAAACGGATAAGCAGTTTCACTGCGACTGGATTGGTGTGTCGAAATCCAATTTCTTGGGAGCTTTTATCTTTTCGACGTTATTTGAAGAGCCGGAGAAAGTTTACAATCAATTTTCTCTCCGAACAACAGAGCGATCATTCAGTAGCTGCTCTTCAGCTCCCGACAGAGATTAACACAGCGCGAGAAGACCTGCGTGCACTTTATAATTATTTAATTATCGGAGCCAGTTATCTCGCTTGTGGTAGAAACTCGAGAGACCGGAGAGAAGAGCAAAGAGTAATGACGCAAACGTCGTGAAGGCGGTGCCCCGACTCATCTCGGAAGTCTCCTTTTCTCATCTTTGCCTTTCTCCCCCTTTCTCTTCCTCTCTCTCTCTCTCGCTCTTTCTTTCTTTCTTCAATTAGGTGTGCCTCGTGCTGCTCAACTCGTGTGCATTTCTTCGATTTCACGGGACGAGCGATACCCACACCGTGAGCTTCTCCCGGTTAACCTTTTACCTCTTCTCCGCGGTACCGCGAGCCTTTGGCTGCATGACAGTCGGCAAGCCTTTCGATTAATTTTTCGACACGCTCACTGGGAGATCCACAGGAGCGTTGCTCCGCATTCTTAGTCGGGCCAGTTTAATTCAGCTTATCTCTCGCGAATCGAACAAAAACATCCTCCAATATTTTTCTATCCCCGTAAAACATTTCTTTTGTCCTTCTTCGTGTGAGAAACACGAGCCACGATCTCTTTGAATTACTCGGCGCTCCAGTAATGTTTTCATTGGTTAAATCTCGAAGATTAATCGCAGAATTCAATTCACCATTTCATTACGAATTAATCAAGTTTCCACCGTAACGAGATGCGCGGTTTGGATGCAATTATTCTCGCGCATGTGTTCGAGGCTTCTGGCCCAATCATTTTTTGTCTTCCACGACGTCTTCCGACGAGCGAACACGCCAATATGACAGGAACTGCCGTTTTTACATTGGACACGGTTTCCGAGGATTCTCCCAATTATGGAAAAACCTGATGTATAGAATATTATGCTACGAAGATAGAGGGCATCCTGATTTGACGGTAATTGCCTTTTACCAAGAATAGCCCGTGAGTTTGAACGGGAAAGAGGAACGAAAATGGCGCGGTGAGACGCGAGAATAAGGGAGGAAGGGAGGGAGGCTGTAATCATCCAGTGATAAATTGTTGTTGCCGGGAAAACGTATGAAATTGCCGTCAGGGGATATAATGAGAGAAGGATGCACATGCGTGCATATACGCACGCGGATACCGCGTGTGGTTCGAAGAGCGCCATCAGCGCGCTGACTAAACTGCAGGAAGCTATCACCTGCGGCACTCTTTGTAATGATCGACGGATGCATGGGCTTATTGGAACTAAAAATCTTGGAATCGAGAATAAATCACTAAAATCATAACTCTTTGTAAACGCGAACATACTTTTGTGCATCGCCAACACGTGATGAGTTTACAACGAAGACTTCGACCGTTAATAACAGGGACCAGACAATTACGAAGCTCTTACCATTTCCTTACATTTTATTCCTCAAATATTTACTTACGATCCTAATTATTTCCAAATTCTAAATTCGCGATTGTCCATCGGCCGAAAATCCAATAGTTTCCAATCGAAAAACCAGCTCGAAATTTGTTGCAAACGAATCTTCACGCCGTACGAGACACTCGCATAAAAAAACTTTGTCAAAATTCCTTTAATTATTCAAAAGCTTTGAAAACTAATGAAAAATCAAGATTTTTTTTTTCGTTCACAAGTTTTTTCAACGTAGCGAAAAAGGGGATACTGACCGTTGTTTATTTGCATCTTGGACATGTTCCCCGAAGAGTTTATTTGCGTAGAGACACACTCGTGGCAGATTTTTCTTTCAAATCCAAATAGTACACACTGAAAGCTTAACGGTACGTGGTTCACCGAATAATCATTTAGATTTTTGTATCCGCACTGTATGCGAAGAAGAAAAGCTACGAGTGAAGAAGATAAAAGATGCGTGACGTGAACTCTCTTCACTTGTCGTTGAACTTTGTGGTCGTCGGTAGTGACAGAACGACGGAAAGTCATGAAGGAAAAGAGGAAGAGATAGTACCAAAAAAAAAAAAGTAGCAGAGAGAGCATAGACATTCGTGCTGTTTGCCTGCTGCCGTAAGGCAGGTGGCGATGCTGATATACACGTACACCGAATCACAAATATTCATCACATACGTATATTTATCTTGAAAAATATTTTCCGAGTCATGGCGACAGAACACATGTATACGTACGAGTATATAAACGAGAAAATATACTAAGCGGAGGAAGGAGCGCGTGCGTTTCCGTGTCAAACGCGTAATACATAAGCCCATACGAAAAGAGAGAGAGAAAGAAGGGAGAGAGAGACGTGGAAAAGATATTTAGAGAAGCATAAGAAATGCAATGGAACGAGACAAAGATAGCTCATCTCGCTGTAATAAGGAGGAAAAAAAAGACAAGAGAGTTAAACGGTATCTCCGTTAAGGTCTTGTCCTCCGTCGCAAATGCGAATCATCTTCGTCCTGGGGCATCCGTTGGAGTCAAGTGTATTTCTCTCTTCACTGATGGCCGTATACTCGTGCGAAATAATAGCCTCGAGACACTAGCTGGTAAAGAAATGACCATTCACACTTGTATATCTATATATTCCCTCGCGTACATATGTTTATAGGAATGGACGTTGAAGAGGTTGTACTTTTACATACGCATTAGAGGTCGACTCATACACATGTATATGAAACTATGAAGCGCGGATTACTTAAAAGGCGAATCATTATTATATTACATCCACTTTATGGCATATATAGCCGTTCCTCCGCTCGTCTCGCTAGGATAACCTTAACCACTTTGTGACAAAATCACGGTACATAATCATCGTGCGTATATATTTGCTTGTGTACATCGTCTCCGCAGCTCTCCCACTGTTTTTATCTCGCTTTACCGTCACGAACCAAAAGTTGTTTCTGTCCACGACGTTTCCGTCTGCTTTCATCTCCGGAGAGCGATTATCACGTGCCTCCTCGTATCGCATCGTGTCGTTCCGTTGTGACCGTGAAAACAATGGAATTAAGGCGTTTCGGATCAAGTTTGACGAAGCTCCGTGTTGCTACTAAGTGCATCTTTTGTAATTTGGATCACTTATACAGGCTCAACGCGGAAAACTATACCGATTTAATTGGCTAGATTGGAATCAAGCAGTTCTATGGGGGAATTTGTGGGTTTTTTGAGACTTTAATCGTTCTGGATTGAATCGTTGGCTCGGTTTGTTGGATATTTGTTTTCCTGGGTTTGAATGGGTGGAAAGTAAAGAAGAGTCTTTTTAAAGAAGATGAAACCTGCGCCATCAGGTTATTTAATTTATTTTGTGAAAAATGCGTGCATAATGTATAAGAAGCTTGGGGAACCGCGTGAGTTCTATAAACTGCTGAGAATAAGTCGACGGTGGTACATATGAATGTGGAGGGAGAGGGATGCCTTGAGTGGCGTCCGGGACCCTTCTATAAATCTTCATTTACCTCGTGGTGGCTCTCTCGCTCTTTGCGTGGTTTTTTCTCTCTTGATCTCTCGTGAGGGCGCACAGAGCCCGCGGGCTCCTTGCGGGACTGACGAGACGGGGAATCGCGGGGTCGTCGAGGAATTTAAAAAGTAACGAAAACCAAAGGCGTCCTGCCGGTGGGTTTCGGTGGCTCTCTTTCTTCCCGTGTATGCCTCCGCGGACACAGAAGAGAGCGACGAGACCTCGCGGGATCGCAAATCAAACGGGGGTCCGTGGGGGCCGCGCGTTTCGTTCGGGGGCCCGCCACTCGAGAGTGAATCGCAAAGAGGGGTCAGAGAGGAGAGAATGAACGGAAAAGAGATGGAAAGAAAAAGGGAGAGAGGCCCATAGTTGCGCGGTGGCGACCGTGGCCCAGACAGGGCCGTGACAGGAGGAGGGCACCCGGAGGGCAGCTGAAGTAGCTGCGGGCAACACGCGAGGCTGATTTCTTGCCTTCTGTCTTCTCCTCATTCTCTTTCTTTCTCTTTTTCTTGTCGTGCACCTCTTTTTATTTCACTCGCTTTTCTCCTTCTTCCTCGCCGCTTCTTTTTGCACCTTTTTGCATCGAGATCGTATGGCCTTTCCATCTCTCTCTCTCTCTCTCTCTCTCTCTCTCTCTCTCTCGTCCTCTTCTCAACTCCCTCTCCTGGCTCCCTCTCTTTCTGATTTCTGAGGACCAAAGAGATGGAATATCAAGGAGGCGCGAGGACTTGGTGGTGTTTATGCCCCCTCAGGGATATATCTCGATGTATCTCAGCTCTGTCTTATGCTCGTCTCGAAGAAAAAGAGATCAGAGAAAGAAAGAGAACAGAGGGAGAACGTTGAGAAAAGAGTGTGTGTACGCCATTCCGGTACACGCCTTCCATGTAAACGTGTTCCTGCAAAAATCTCGTCGGTACGACTCTTGCATCAATTTATTATTTATTACCACCTGCGTGAGCAAAACCAGAGTTCTTTTTTTTCCCTCTGTCTCTTTTCATTTTTGTCCCTCGTACAAACTGGGTACTCTCTCGGTGTCCTTAATATACGCTCCGCGTTCGTGTGTCACAGGATCCATTCGCCTCTTTTAACTGCAATCTCAATAATAATAAAAAGCCATTTAGTCAGCCATTTATCTTTCGATTTTGTCACACCCTGAGACACGAAAACATTTTTCTTCCTTCGATAAAAACGAAAACCCCTGAAATTCGTTTGTAGATCGATTTTTTTGTTCCTGGTTATGGAGATCGTGGTGTATGCGTGTTCAACGGAAAATAAATTATAACAAATGTTCCCTAAAGAATATTCGTCCGAGTCCTGTCAAACGTGACAGCAAACAAAAAAAAGAGGTTGAAAATTCTCCTCTCTTTCTTTTCCTCCATTTGTTTCTCATTTTGTGATCGTCAACTGCCGAATTTGGTCAGTACGGTCTGCCGAGACTGAGAGAATTTCACCGCTATGGCGAATCCACTCGAGGAGCGCAGTTTCTTGGAAGTTTCGTGTGTCCCGATGTCAACCGCAGACAGGATGCGTGTATGAATGTTACTTTCTTGCTCTTCTCATTTTTTCCACCATCACTCAATCGTGATAATCTTTTTTAAATTTTCAATTTTTTTACGTCGAAAAACATAATGCGGTGCTTAATTATAAAAAAATCTTTTGTCAATGATTTTCATTTTTTCTACAATTTCGTTGTGTATTAATAAAATTCAAAAATTACTTTTAATCGCCGATAAATTCGAGGTATTTTTCGATTTGGTAAATGTCACACGTGCAATTACGTACCCAAATGGCGCTGGAAATGTTTTTTTTGCAGTGGAGACCCCTTAAATATTTGTAGGGTCCATTAAATAAATGATATACGCGTATATGGTGTGTGTAGCGTATATACCTTGTAATATAGCTTATGGCACGGTCGTGTCCCTGGTCAAGTTACCGGTGCACGCCACGGCTAACCTCGGATTAATTCGAGATCTGGTCTGGGTGTATAACGCGCTGGCGTTGCCATAAGAGTAGCCGTATACACTTTTGCCCACACAGTGTCCCGCAGAAACATTTGCTGGACCGATCCAAGTGCAACGCGGCAGCCGGCACACCGCGCCTTGCCTGCAATCCTCTTCGGTGACCGCGCATTGCAGCCGGTTTGGCGAGAGGTCGCATTCTCCGGAGCCGCTATCGGACTTTGGTCCAAATATTTACGGGAACCTCTCTTTTTCCCCTTTCTGTTCTTCCATCGTCCTTATATGACTATGAATTTTACTTGTTTCCCGTGCGGACATTCAACCGACACGTGTCACACTTCCGAGGCCAATTGAGTGCACAAAAATAAATAAACAAGCCTTTTAAATCGATAATTGCATAAATCTGAACCAACTACATTGCTCGAGTTTGTTTTTTTCCGTAACTATTCCGCATCGCGCTATTTTTTGCACCGCCGTAATTGAAATGAGGACAAAGGGGGAATGGAAATATGTCGCGAATGTTTATCCGCGAACACTCGTATGCAGTCGATACGAGAGAGCATTGTAATCATAATTCACGGATTCAGAACCATATCGGGATATCGATCTCCTAATAGCAACCCTATCTCGTAGAAATTCCATTCTCCTTCGTGCATGCCTCGATATATAACTATAATTCCGAGTGCTCTCGTCGAGCGCGACTACCGGGCGTACCGCGCTCTCGTGGCTCCCGCTCAACGCGACGAAAAAACCTTTTCTGCACGATTTTACACACCTACCTCTCGGATATTTCGATTACATATTTCTGTTGTCGCATGGAGAATGAACCAGGTGTGTTTCGCACTACGAGACACTCTTGAAACGCTTGCCAATCAATTTTCCGACATTGTTTTGTTGTCGCACATGCCGTCAACCGATAAGAAACATTAAAACTCCGTCGATGGAACATTTTTAAGCTTTTTTATTGACTGAGATAGAGATTCCATGAAAAGCTGAACGCTCGAAGCTGATAATACAAGAATCTGTATGGTTTCCAAGCTCCATCAACTGTATCCGATTCGAGAGTGTCGTACAAGCATTGAGGTTTCTTTTAGAATTCTTTCCCTTTAACATTATTAAGGCTTCATCCTAATTCATGAATCTTACGAGAAATTCCGAAGCCGGTTGAAAAACGCGCCCGTTTGTGACTGTTGATTAGAATTCCATTACATCACGCATCCTTTGTCCCGTCCATATTTTTGCTGGTATTCCGGCAGGATTACGTTTTGTATGATCCGAACATCCTCTAAAATTTGCTCCATTCCAATCGAAAAGGATTCATATCCCACAAAATAATTCAGATGACGCACCATGAACGCGTTATTCAAAATCAAAAACTCATAGTCCTGAGCACAGAGCAGCCAATCCTGTAGGACAAAAAACATTTTTCACGCGCCAATTTATTTGCAGTTTTTCTTTCACACTTATCGTAGTTCGATCGGTATAATACTTAGGCTTAGGAACACTTACCCTGGTTTTCTCTCCGGATATGGTTACTCTCAGGTCAAAGTCTGGATCGTCAATCGTGCCTATAAATATTGGGCTCCAGAATTGAAGGTAGCCGGTCCTCTTCAGCGGGGCTGATACGCGGAGATTTTTCGTCTGCGGTTTCTGTTGCCACTCTGGATCTGGTGAGACAATGGGCAGTCCACATGGTTCTCCTGCAATTATGACGTTGGCCGTTCCGTCATTCAACAGGTCCACCTACAATCAGTTGATCCCTCAATTTGATAATCATCCATTTTATTACAAAAAGCATTAATAACTCATGGAATAATTAAAGAAAAAACAAATGTACCAGCACAAACTGGCTTTGTTTTGTGTACTGTTCGATTTCTATGTCATTTTACTTTCAATTTTTTTCGGAGCCTCTCTTTGGAGCCCATACGTGATCAACCTGATGTCTGTCCAATCGGTCAGACAATTTTCATATTCTTTCAGCAAGTTGCCAGTCTTTCGATCAGGCTCAACTTGTTCATTAGAAAATTGGAATTTCGGCTCAGAGTTTTAATATCTTTTTTTTTTATATTGTTCCTGCGTATACCCTTGCCGGTTTTTACGATCTCTTCCCGTTATCCCCACTACACGGTACCTGAATTCCCGAGTTCCTTGAATTCTCCTCAGAGTGTGGCCCACAGCTACTTTTTCCTAATGCTCTACTGTATCGCATTCGCAAGAGGACCAAGGGAAACTGTGGAAAACCTTGGCCGATACAAGCGGCTGTATTTTCACTGAGTTTCAGTTGGTTATCGCAATCAGAAACTCAGCGTAAACTGCCTTCCGCGCAGTGATTGATACGCCAGCCGGTATATGGCTAAGCGGTCACCCAACCAAGTACTGACCGCAGTCGATGCTGCTTAAACTTGGGTGATCACCGGAGCCACGCACCGACCGCGTACCCATTGCTGTCGGTTACTCAGAGTTTTAATATTTCCCGTCTAATAAAATCTCGCGGGAAATGATACGAGACGGAACTCACAAGACTGGTTTTGTTGGTTGGTAGTTCCTTCTCGGGATCAATCGCAATAAGCATTAATACGAATACTTTTGGATTCCGAGTCCTGAGTTCTGGTTGAGCGTTCCACGTTATCATTTTGATGAACTCCGAGGCTAAATTCTCGCTCGGAATGTACCCGAAATCGGCCACCATGATATAATGAGTAGCCGCAGCTTGCTTGGCAATACTCTGAGCACCATTCTTGAAGTCGAAAAGACCGTTTTGATTTTTATAAGTTTCATGGATAGAAACCTCATCCCAGGGTGGAGTCTCCTTGCAGTTGTAACTCTGAGAAAGAGATTCTACGGTTTGCATCACCTGTAGAATCAAAAAGATTGATAATGATTATTTTGGTCACGAGATAGTTGACCGTTTTTATCGAAATACTGGAGAAAATAAATTGGCAAATACTCGCCTTTTGAGGTCGGTGTTCTTTGTGCCAATAAATGTGGAACGAGACAAACTGAGAAATGAGCGGACTAGCACAACTCTTTAGATATCTAATTGAATCTATTGTGAGCTGAAAATCAGTTCCGGGTGCATAAAGAGCTATTGACATTGGTGCACGCCATCTATCAATGAACGCAGGTAGATCCCTAATAGAAATGAAGTCAGTTGATGTTGCATAAGTTACGGTTTGCCCACAGCCGACCTTCTCAGTCATCGGCGACACGTTGACAAGAACGTAATAGTCCTTTCCAAATGAAGTCAAAAATGAATCGTTTGATGACTTGTCGTCACACTCTATCGTCCGTGTTGGCTAACGAAATATACAAAAATTGTAACTTTTTCTTTTCTAGATACTTTTCTAGAAACTCCCCCCTCTAGGCATATTAAAATTGCTCAAGCTCGTTTCAATTGATTTATTCATAGACTACGTACCAATCCCAACTCGCCAGTAGTTGCATTAAATCCGACGTGGATAGTCTGCAAACCAAAACATTTGGGCAATTATAATTTTGCGTCTCGATTTAAATGATTGTAAATGGCTTAAGGGCTTCGTATAATAACCTCCAGATTGCCAGCATCTTTGACAGCTTTAGCCACGCCCTGAAATTGCGAACAACAATTTTCAATTAATCGAAATAAACACTATTTTAATTCGCACAGTGGAGGTGAACTCTTCAAAATTATTATTTTATTCGGAACACATACTAATCCAAGAACGCCAGTAGCCACGTTGAATCCGCTCACAGGAGCCTGTAATTCAAAATCGTTAGGAATTATTAATCAGTCTTTCCATGTGGAAGAATCTCGATGCTTTTCACGTTTCGAACACTGACCTCCCGAGAAAACATATTCACATCGGGAGTTGCATGGCTGTTCTGAAATTTCATACAACAACTAATGGTTAGTCACTTAACTTTTCTATTCGCCAGGGTGGAGATGAATCTTTCGAGGATATTTGTTAATTGGTGGTTCTCTATTCTTACTATGACCAAATATTAACCCTTCGAGTACACACTGGGTCGTTTTGACCCTATAACAATTTTCTGTCACAGATTGTTTGGCATTCAATTGCAACAAATGTTTTGGCATTTAATTTTTCATTGTCGTCAATAAATAAATTCGGGGCCATAAAATATGAATCATTTACCTCAAAAAACGTCTCTATAAAAAAAAGCAAAAAATACATATTGGGTCAGATTGACCCAATATGCACTTTTAGGATGTGTGCAGTCGAAGGGTTAAAAATTATGAGATTACATTAATAAAAATTCTTCATTTTCGCATGGTCATTCAATCTGCCAATCAACAGTGAAGCCGAACCTTCTAATTGAAAATCAAAATTCATGTGCAGCTCCACAAAAAAGTTCAGCATAAAAAATATTTCATTCTTCAGTGCAATGGAAAAATCATTCACAGACACGTTTAACTCGTTTTTTTTTTTTAACACGTACCATTCCAAGATCGCCAGTAGTTACGTTGAATCCTGATTGGATATCCTGTGATACAAAATTGTTAGCAATTATTAATGTTTTATTATTAGGAATTATTAAGCTTTTCGTTCGAAGAAATCGTGAGAGCTTTTCAGGTTTCAAACACTAACATTTGAACTGTATTCTTTCAAACCGCTCGCATCGTCCTCCTGTAAAAGGGCGAATGAAAAGAGAAATTATTTTCAATTCAATAAAGTCGGAGTGAGTTGTTCGAAATGATTTCTTGGTGTCGAATGATAAATTTCGTTGGACGTTCAATTTGACAGAGTTTTTTTTTTCGTATTTTTGGGGGTGGATGTAGAAATATTGAAAATTTATCTGAACGTCGGTTTTCAAGGCTGTCGTATCATTCCAGTGGAACGACACAGTTGTGACAAAGTAAACAACACCAAAAACCTACATTCGATGGCGTGGCTCGATATTTTACCGAGTACAGTCAATTGGTATCTTTCGATAATAAATTGTTAGTAATTTCTACAGTTTATTCGATTTTGGCAACAAAATGTATCGTCGAAATTTCCGTTTTCATCTAGGAATAGTTTAGTTAACCGTATGCAACGGAATAACGAATAAAAAAAATCAGGTACGCAGTGACCTTTTTTTAAACAAAAGTTCAGAGTCATCAATTGTTACTTTTGTGGATGAAAAAAATTCTACGTACGCCGAAGACCGAATAATTTTCTTCGCTTTCCATGACTTCAATATATTCGTCCTCCTCGACTTGACCCCATGCGACTGATGCAAACACTAGAAGCCCGAAGGCCATTGGCAAAAATAACCTCATCCTCGATAATTGAGAACACAAGGTTTCTATACAAGAACCGACGATAATGAAACAAAATTTTTTTCGAGTCGAAATTTCAGTAGAAACACAGACCCTCCTTCGGGTCTTGTTATCAAACGAATACCATTAAACGTAAGGCTTGTTCGGTCTTATAGAAGTTCGTAGTTAGTCGGAGCTATGGATTAGCCTATTAGTCGTTTTCTATTCGTAACTGATAAATGAGCGAGTCTTACGATTACACTGTTTGTTTGATTCTTACTCGTTTAAATATTCTTGATCGTGCTGCGTTTACTCAAGTTAGTATTGTTTGTTTCGTATCGCGCCGTTTCCAATTTCAACGCTTTTTTTTATCTCAATTGCTCTAAAAAATAAGCAGAACGATAGCCAATTTTTTTGCTAAGTTTTCCTCAAAGAATCAATGACGCGCTTTTTCACAAGTGCCACGGAGGCGGTGATAAGAAATTTTGGATGATGGGTACGTGCCCGTTTGTAGAGTGACATTGAAGAACAAATTACGACTGTGAGGCCTCACGGTCTTAGCCTCACATGTGTTCTTCGTGCCTTGCTATCACCGGAAACCTATTTTTTCGAGTGAAAAATATTTATTCATCGTCATAAGTGTTCGCCTTGGAAACTTCTTTCTCTCAGGTTCGGCGTCATTTTTATTTCAATTGTTCAGCTTAATCTCAATTGACTCCATCAAACCCATTGCTATAAGAAAACGTACTAGAATTTCGTTGCCACGATCTAGATTTACATAAAATATAATTACGCAAATGTACATGAAAAAACAAAAAGTTATTATTGATAGATCGCGGATTGGAGATCTCGTTCGATCGACACGACGTTTTTCTCTACGTTTGAGAAATAATCAAATTTATCTTTGATGCTTTGGCGAACTTAACCCTAGAACGGTAACCTTTTTTTTTTTTACCTATTCCGGTAACCTGGAGTCATAATTGAGCCCAATTTTGAAAAATTCATATCTCCCGTAAAATTTGACAAAAAGGGTTCAACTTGGGCTAATTCTTTTGGTTTTTTAATGCAGGATCACGTGAGCCGGGGCGATTTTGCTTCAAGTCAAAAAATTAGTCAAAAATGCCAAATACCACCTCTCAAGCTTGTCTCTTTGCACGCTTATAAACACTCGGACGTTATTTCCTCCCGTAAGTCCTTTCAATATTAAACTCATTCCGGAAAAAAATTTGCTATCGATTTTTTTTTACCTTAAAAATTGAATGGTAAGAAAGAGAGAAAAGGTGAATGAAGAAATATTGGCAGTGTCGACGAGGCAGAAAAAGAGAAGAGACATCTGTGAAGGCAGGTGTTTTTCTCGAGGATGAGCCACAGAAACCGGATGTAATAAATTAAATGCGCGGTGAAAAGGTTTAGCACGAGAGAATCTCTCTCTCTCTCTCTCTCTCTGGACCGCGTGACTCGACGACAGTAACGCCAAGTACCTTTATTATATATGTAGTACCGCGAAGCATCATCGATGGCCGAGGATATGCAGCGGCAGGGGAAAACAGGGGAACGTCAACGACGTCGACATCCATAGAGAATTCTCTCGGTTGCTCGATTCAGCAAGAGGAATCGTGATTCGCGACTTTACGAGTACTTGTGCACATTACTCCGCGACGTGTAAGATCTTCAAGCTGCTGGCGCCTCTCGTGACAATAACAGCACTTCAGCCTTATTTTACCACACACTTTGCTTTTTTTCTCCTACTTTCTCCTCAGCTGTACGATGATTAAGAATTTCCTCGTGCAAAATTAATTAACGGCTTGTCAACCTTGATATCGATTCAAAACTCATGGATAACGCGACACGTGCAAGTCCAAGTTTAAAACTGCACACGCGGTAACGAGATGTTCGACTTTCGCTGCGATATCGAGATCGCCATAACGATTTTCTCAGTAATTTTATGACAAAATTTTCTGTCAATAAAATACTCATATTTCCTAAATAAACTAAAAATTTTGCCATTCAGTATTTATGATATTTATTGAACAATGTCGTGTCAATCGAATCGAGTTTACTGTTGTTTTTCGTCGCAAAAAAAAGCTGCTCGCAGTAGTTGATGGTTTTTGCAAATGGTAGCAATGTTTGCTCCCGATTTTTCGATATGGGAGTATCGCGATGGTCATACCATCGCCGAGTCTATGTACTTGGTACGTACGACTCGTATGTAGGTGCACGGAGAGTGCAGCACGCCCGCGTGATCACGAACAATTCAAATCTTTATCTCGATAGTCCGCGCTTTATGAGCCCAACGCGGTGGTGGAAGGGAAAGAAATTTCTGTGGCGCGAGCCATGATCGCACGGCGAACATTGAGACGAGGAAGAACGTGTGTTCCGTAGATTTGCAACTCGCGGAGATAATTAATTCGTGATTGGTGGCCGCGCGTCGTTACACGCGCTTGCGCCAGCATTATTAACTTACCGTAGAAAAGAGAACAAAGTTGCTATATATATTGCTGTAAGATACGTTTTTTTTTTTCTACAAGTTGTTACTTTGCCGTTTACGGTTCTTCGTCGAGGTTCTCCTTTCGACGACCGCAATCTCTGGAGCAGTTCCCCCAGCAACCAGACAATTCTTGTGTCACGTTTTTTTTTTTTTTTACCACCAGTTGCTCCACAATATATCGGATGCGAGTCTTTTTGTCGTCCTCGCGAGCTCGACACACGAGCGCGTGCGAATTAACACGAGCTTGTGATTTTTGCGCTCTGTATTTTTTCTCCTCCCCACGGATTCCCATCGTCGAACGTACTTTGTGCAATGAATTGCAATCCGGAGAAAGCTCCGATGTGTGGTTGGCGATGAGGAAGAGAAGGGTAGAGCTGAATGCACACTGTGGCATTGTACAAAATAACGCGAAATTATAATATAATTTCGCGATAAGAAAAAGGCGAGCGCAGCAGCGTCCAAACTGCAAAATTTGTATGCAACGCGGAGTATCTTTGCAGCGTTATCTCTGGCTGTTCCAAAAGAGACGATTCCGCTTGTATAAACATTATAATGAGCTGGAACGAAGTTTCAGATTTAATTAATATCAAAGAAATATAAAAGAGAGTTGAATCAATTTTGTTTCTCTCGTTCGCCAAGTGGACCGAGAAAGCGTTATTAATCCTTGAAAAAGCTTTTCCTCTTGGTCTCGCTTTCACGAACATCGTTGTGTATACGTCGCGCACATTGGCTCCGATCACAAGACGCTGAAATATATTCCCGTGCCCTTTCGCGCGTCTTATACGAACTCGTCGCTTATCGCGGCTCTCGCATTAAGAGGAGCAAGTTTATTAATTCCACTTGGAGATACAAGCCTCTCTCCTCCCTGAACACACTTATAATATCAGAAATTGCAAACGACTAATATGGCAGACAGCTTTGGCCACGCTAGAAAGATATATTTCTATATATATGCAAAAATATAAACAGAGCAACACACCGAGTTCGCAAATGAACGCAGCCTACGCGCGCGCGCGCGCGCGCGTCTCGTCGTCGTCACCTTCGAAGATAATTAATGTCGTTCTGATTCCTCGGTTATCTCTGCTTCACGCTCATCCTCCGCGGTCTCCGTACACTTAACAACTATCTGATTCTCACGTACATATATATATATGTATATAATAATAATACATATTAGATTATGCGCGTGAATACCTAATGACCCCCGGTCTGTTGGAATCGAAACTTCTCGAGCTCTTTTAATGGCACAAACGAAGGAGGCTTGGCGTATCATTTCTTTTTTTTTAGCACGTGCATTCATAAAGCGATGATTGATCGCCTGCTCTCAACGCTCTTGCAGAGACTGTTGTGCATCGTAGCAACGTCACGAAATGTTGAAAAAATACATGTGCGAGAAAACACTCTCGCGGTGTGTGTATACGTGCAGGTGAAAGTAACGTTATGCACCATCACCAAACTAATTACTTTTTGTTTCTCTTATTTTCGAGGATAGTATATAGCATAATTTGCAAATGATCCCCATTAAATTCAGCCTACCGCCATCACTTCATTGTATAAAGTTTCGCTAGAATATATTTTCGATGGAATTTTCAAAGGGATGCGCGTCAAGCTTGTGTTTATGTGTCTCGTTCGTTCTCTTTGGGTTTGGTTTCTTCACCGCGGTGTGATATGTTGCCAAAGCTCCCAAGAATAACGATCACGGAACGAGCATCTTTTCGGCAAGTGGACGTTCTTCCCGAACCTCCTGCCGTCCATCTCCTCGTCCACTTTCAATCCCTTTCGATTTTCGATGTCCCTCCTATCCCTTAGTCCTCGTATAAAGGGCGAATGCATTCTGGATCGATGCTCGCAAGGACAACGTTGTCACACGGACACACATATCGAATCTCTCGTCGCACAGATGAGCTCTACTGTCTCGTATCTCCTCTTGATCGCCTCAACCGTTTCTCTACTGCATAAGCTACACTCCTTTATTTCCGAAAGTATTTTTATACCCACGTTATATACACTTTCTTCTCCGCGAGTCTTTTCATGGCAAAAGGGCAGAAAAAAATACAGTCTTGACTTTAACTCTCCTTTGCGGTTTCGACGGCCGTGCGTGGTTCAGTCCACCGAGACTTGCAGCTTCTCGGACGGATTGTCTGTACACAGATAGTCAAAAAAGGAAAGACTGCTTATGGGGTAAAACGGAGAGAGAATCATTGTGGTGAGACATATGACACTGCGAAAGGGAGAGACACCGCAAAATTACCGACTGCACGGACTCTCGTATCTGGTATCTTTCGCATATTGATCTCCAAAAAAAAAAAAAAAATCGCACACATTATACCGCGGTGAGGAAAGTATTGATTTGGAAAAAGGCAAAAAAAAATACTTTCGATTTCGGGAATCCTGGAGATTGAAGTCCATCGCGAATAATCGCTGATTATTTTGTTTCGTTGTTATGAATTTAAAAAGTTATAAATAATTGACTGTCCATGCGGGCAAAAAAAGTTTTTTTGCTTTTGCGGCGGTACCAGTGCGAACATTTCTTTGAGCGCGAGCTCCGGAGTTAGCGTCGAGAATTCGCGGAATCTTTTATAAAAGCGGCACTCTGTATGGAGAGACTCGAGAATCCCAAAGTCTCGGGATGTTGGTGCGAGAGAAAGAGAAACTACGATATAGTCTTGCGTTCATCGAGCGCATCGAGGGTCGCGAGGTCGCGGTGTTGCGGTGCACAGGATCAAGCAGAGAATTCGAGGTGCTTATAAGAGCGTTTCGACGACTCATCACTGCAAATTCCTCGGTGTATCGCCGAGAGATAAGAGAATGCTTTTTGCCGCTTGCTTACACTCTCGGAGCGGAGTTTGCCGCTGGGAAATTTCTGTACGGGCCTTTCGAGCTAGCCGTAAGGCAGAGGAAATGAATCCAGTGTGTTTACAGTGGCAGCTCAGCCTCCCTGAGGTCAGATCATCCGTAGATCCTTTGCACCTTTGCTAATTCCCCGCGTATACCGAGCCGAATGGCTTTCAACCCTGAGAACATATTTTCATTAGTTGTATATGACGATGAAAGGTTCATGAGACTTGGTCCTGGAAAGCCTCTCGATGTTCTAGCATAAGTAGCTATTCCTCGTGACTGTGTAAGATGGCAAAATCTCTAGCAATGCTGCATGGACTTTTTGCTGCTCCCTTGTCCGAGCTCAATTATCCGGAATCTTGCAAAGATTCCTAGCACTCGATTAGAATCCTCGTGTCGTTCATTTGTCGCTTGCATCCACCGCATTTACAGAATTACCGAGTAGCAACCAATTTTTACCAATTTTTGTACACGAGTGAGAAAAGAAATTGAAATCCTCACGAGTGCCAGCAGCATCTGCATGTGCTTGTTTGTTTGTGGAGACGGGACAAGTAGTAAGATAATAATGACGCCAGGGCTAATTGTGAGTAAAAGGTTTACGGTTCAGCGAGTTAACGAGCGCTGCACCGGCACCAACCAACCACGACCTCTCTCTCTCTCTCTCTTTCTCTTGGCTCATTCGCTCAAGTGTGCGTACGTAAATTCGAAACGACCACCTGCAGTGCCACCACCTATGAGTTCGGCCGAGTGTCCGCGAAAAAGGAGTGTTGATGGGTCGTAAATGCGGACGCGGTAGTGCATGTATGCAAAGCTTGTAAATACGCTTTGTAGCTTCTTGGAAATTATAAACTACTGCTTGCACATTTTTATATGATGCAGAGAAATGTCATCTCCGCTACAAATGGTCGAGACGCTGGGTCTATTGGCGATTGTGTACGCGTCGAAAATCGTCCTGCGATCATGAAGACGAAAGAATAAAGCGTGATGGAGGCAAGTGAACGTGTCCACTCGAACGAGCATTCATAACGATCTTGTCAGATTTATGTAACGATACTGAGGAACCGATGATCTTGTGACATTTCATTGGTTCGTAAGTGATCCATCGATTTCGTGGTACATTCCAACGAGCCTGAAATAAATTTGTTTAAAAAAATCAAGAGTCACATTAATCCTATAATATTTCAAAATTTGAAAAGGAAAATATTCAAAAATAACTAAAAAATTCCAAAAGTAAAAATAAGAAGTTTGAAATATGCAAATCAGTTTATTTAGAGACTGACGTCGGGGCTGTGTCTTTGAAACAAGATTTTGGTGAACATTAATCATTCGAACTGGAAAATCCTAATTTCAATTCGATGGAAGCAAATTGATAAAATTACCATTTTTAACGTTCCTAAACAACGGTTTTTTTCGTTACTGTATGTAACAATATCTTGTGTAAGATTTAGTAAGTTATAGCGTGTACTAAATCTTCCTCGAAAGATCTACGTTGGCAGCAGCGTGCCGATAGATCGATGACTGAACGACCGAACAGCTGCTGGGTCTTGGCCACGTCACGCTGCTGACCCCACACTGGGGTTGATCGATGACTTCGTCGATGACCCCGCGCGTACGCGAGATCGCTGTCCACTCTCTCTCTCTCTCTCTTTCTCTCCAGCTCGCTTTCTTCATCTTTCCCTTCCTGATCTTCGCATTCTTTTAACCTGGAGCATACATTACACTCGGTAGAGTATGTGAAAGTCTCGCGAACGCACTACCACGTTGCTACGAGTGTTATCATCGATGTCTTTTGCTCCGAGACACAATAAATCATTGATTTTGGGATAAAGCACTTGCCAATTCTGAATTGGCTAAATCCTGAAAGTTTCGGGTGCGATTTAACGCACGCAGTAAATCCCACAGGTTACCGTGCGAGGAATCGTCGATTGATTGTATCTCGCCAATTACGAGAAACGCAATTGAGAGGGAGTGAAGAAATTACCCGTCAATTTTGCAAATTGCACGTTTACCGAACGAAATCTCTTACAATCTGGAACTATCAGGGAGCGTATACACATATGTATGAGATCGGGCGTTTGAGATGGTACGAGCGCGTGTTTTACGACGTATATACACACTTTTCATCCACAGCCTATTTTCGTAGCTGTGGAATAGTTTACATCGCCGCGATGTTGTACGTTCGAGTCTGTTTTTCTTAACCAAAGACAAACATGCAAGAGACACCTGTTGTGCGTCGACACTCGCATCACGGAAAATATATTAATCCGCGTAGCCCCTTGTTTTCGAAAACTATCAATAGCCCTACGTGTGGTGTATGATGCTGAAGTTTGCATCGTTGGAATGCAACGAAATTCTGTTTCTTCTTCAGCAGAACTCTCGTAATTATTAATTCAATAATTTTGGTCTAGACAATAAAACGATCCTCCCTTGCCACCCAAAAACTCAATCGACACGAAAAATAGTCAAAATTTTCAAAATTCAATAAATAATTAATAGATCAAATATTTTTCGTTAAATATCAACGTTGCAAACTTCAGAGTCGTACGTGGTGTTTGTTCAGAGAAGAACATGCGAGTGAATAACCTCGGGATTTCTCAAATTTCACGCTAAATCCGTTTCTGCGGTTATCCACACCCGCATATGTACGCAGATTTGCGTACATATCGATCTCTCGAGATATCGCTTGCCAAAGGTGCACCTGCTGCTGCAATATCCCTTGGGAGATCCTCCGCTTGAGATCTTTCGCACCTGCAATCCGCATCTCCGCGATGTGCACCGATAGGATTAGAAAAATAGAGCCTGCAAGGGAGTTTCGTGCTCCTCGTTGAGTAAAGCGAATCCCGGGGCAATTATTTCCCGCAGAATCCGCACCCAAGGCAGCGCGGAAACTTCTTTATACACGGGTGTACGTACACGGATATCCTCTAGTGCTATTAGATACACCTATGTATACAACGACTATTATGCCTTTGAAATCTCTGCGAACGTTACGCTCTCGATGCTTCGCCGCTGGTCTGCTGTTTTGCATACAAGCGCAGTTGCATTTTCTCCATAGGGCTTTGCCACAACGTGTATATGCTTGCCATGTATATATACCCGTTGCATTATACTAAGTAGTTCAGCCTGCGGGCGGCTTTTACTTTCGATTTTCTTGCGACCGCGCGTCGCGTATATAATAGTGATATGCATGTGTATTTGTTTGCTCCATACGATATACATGCACCGTGCGAGGTACAGTCACGTCCAATTGGAATGCATTACTTTTTATCGTCCGCAAGCACGAAGCTGTGAACGCGAGTAAATCGATGAGCCTCACGGCGTAATCATCCAATGGAATCGAAAATGAGAAAAAATTTGGTAAACAACATGATTTTGGTGAACATGTGGTTTGTTTTTTTTTTCAGGATCATGGGAGAATCAGGTTTTAATGCGTTTCAACTGGAGGGAACTGTAGATATTTAGATACACTCGCGTTATACCGCGGGCGTGACCGTAACGGGCTTGCAGACGCTTCAACACAGCGAACCGAGCTCGCTCTCGGAATAAGTTGAGAAAACTCGCATCCATGGAGTTTTGTGCAACTGTATTAAAGGTCGGAAATCAGGGGGTGTTTTCTAAATGTGTAAAGTTGTTTCTGCGGTAGGAAACTGCTCGTGATTCGAGGGTTACACGGCGCAGTGTGTTTATCGGTGTTTAACGCTTGAAAATTTGCAATGGAAATAGCGAGTGCTAAGGAACTGGATGTTGGATGCGAAAAAATTTCAACTACGTATACGCAGAGTGGGGAGAGTTTTTGTGGAACGCGTGTACAAGTTCTCTTCTCCGCATTCCATCCACTGCTCGGATCACCACGCGTTTATGCGATATCCCAATCAGGGAACCCGACGAAAAACTTTTCAACGAGAAGGCGTGGATTCTCGGCAGAGTTGTTCGCCAGATTTTGCTCCAGTCCGAGTGGCAAACGGCATTAGCATTCGTTTAACTTCCTGCTGGTACGAGCGATCAGAAAAAGCCATAAATATGTCGGATGCTATCAGCCTGAACGGCGCATTCCAACTATACACATGACACAAATTTGGTACGTGTAAAATATCAGGTGTTGTGCGAATTGTCGGTCGCGCATGAATCATCCCAATCGCCCTGTTCATATATGTGCATTATACTTGTACGGGTGAGCGCGCGGAAGAAGAAACCGTTTAGTCCATTCCACGTGCGCCCCTTCGCAATGCAAACTGCACGCCCCACAGTTGTGCATCTAGCGAGGACGAAGAAACGAAGAACACTCTAGAGCGCAGGAATAGAAATTCAGCAGGGTGGAGTCGTTAAAGATCGCAAAGAACTTTGTCGTCGTAACAGAGTCGGTGTGGCGACTTGGGATGCTGGCTGCGGAGGGCCAACAGGCCGGAGTCTACATCGCAGTATCCATAATACGACTATCTTGCGATCTGAACTGGTACAGTCGGCAGGCGGTGCATGAGCTTGCGGTGTTTACCAGCAGGGCGGCCCTCCCGCAAGAGCAAAACAGAAGCAAATACTTGGGCGGTTGAATATACTCGCAGCCCCGTCGTGTACAGCTGTTGGGAACGCGCGGGCATCTGCGAGCATTGCTTTGGTGCGGCGCGTTCGCCGAGCGACCAACCCGGTTGCATATTGGCCCGTAATTACCCGCGCCTGTTAAATCTGCTGCCTCCTCCTGCTTAGCTTTTACATAGAAACTGCTGGCGTGCTCGTTGCCAAGCACCTGTACAATCTGGCAAAACGTACACGTCCACCTAACAGATCGTGCGCAATCTCTGGCCTGTATATGGAAACGCTGGAGCAACGCGCGTGGATGCTGTTGCTGCTGCTGGGCGAATGGAATTGCGCATGCAAAGAATATTTACTCGTGTGGACGTTCTACTGTGTTGAGGTACGGAAAATTGCGGCTGGTCATCCGTCCGATTTGAATGACCGCGATGCAATCTTTACGCGCACGTCTCTGGCGCGCCAACTTGAACACCTTAAGGAGGTAGTATCTCGATGATACAATGCTGCCATGCCATATTGAATACATTACAAATTTCAAAAATGAAATTTGGTAAATACGGTGAGGATCGTCGAGGGATTTGAGAAAATAGGAAGATTATTAATAACATAATGTGGTTTGAATTTATTTAATGACACAAATACATCTCTCTCGCACGAGTCGTATTTTATATCTGAGTCCGCGGTGCTGTTCTCGCTTCTTCTGTTTTCCCCTCGTCATATGGTAACCCAAAAGTCTCACAATACATTCTTTAATAATTTACATGACAATACAATTTTTTAAAGTTTTTTCCACCACGTAGTACTCGAGTAATTGAACATTAAAGTTCACGTGTATAAGCATAGAGTTTACCGGTATACATCTCGTGCATAAGAAGTTAGATTTAACTCTCAATTATTCGATAACCATGTGGTAAAAAATTTGGAAAAAATTTGTGTTTCTATACTTGATGTCAAAGAATGTTATCACCAAATTTTATCAAATTCTGATTGTTCTGATTTCGTGATCCAACCTCCTTAGCTAGTCTCCATTTATCATGGACCTTAGACATTTCCTTAGACGTTTTGGTTATCATTCTTATTCAATTTCAAACTTTTTTCAATGAATTTGTTTCGCTGCTCTAGAACGCGTGCTCCGGAGGTGATATTAAGAGTTCTTGAATGAGAGACGACGACAAAGAGAGAGAGAGAGAAGCCAGTGGCAAAGAGAATCGTGTGTGCAGTGGCCTGCCCTGCTATTAAGTTAACTAACGAACGTCTCGGCGTGGCGCGCCTTCGTTAATAAAAGAATATCTGTATACCGGCAAGTGAATGCCTACACATGTACCGATGCCCGCAGTGCACACGACGTGTAAGGATATATGTACGACGGGCCGGGTCTCCGGGTCGGCGATGATGCCCCCGGCCGTGGCGCGCGTTGCTGTTGTGGTGCAGCTCAACGCTCTCGCTCTCCTCGCGGTGTGGTGCACAATCAGCGAAGCGTGCTCGTAATGACCATTACCGTCCATCCGTCTCGCTACTTCGCCTACTACGGTAATGGCTCGTGTCCGCGAACCGGAGCTCTCCTTGTTCGCGAGTTTCAACCCGATAGGATGCTGCTGATGCTTCTGTCCTTTCCTCATACAAACTTGTACTTCGTGTGTCCCATCCATCGCTCCTTTCCATATCTCTTCATGATCCTGAAGTTTGCATCGTTGGAATGCTACGAAATTCTGTTTTTTTCTTGAGCAGAACTCCCTTGCCACCTAAAAACTCAATCGATACAAAAAATTGCCACAATTTTCACGGAAATTCAATAAATAATTAATACATGAAATATTTTTCGTTGAATATCAACGTTGCAAACATTAGAGTCGTATCTCTCCATCGATTAACTTGCCATTAAAAAATTCACAACTTTGCAGTCAACGTAAAAGCTCCGAGGAACATTTTTTCCCTAAATTATGTATTGACTGTCGACGAAATCGATTCACCGTCTCGTTATTTCCCACCCGAGTATTTATTCTCGACAATCCGGCGTATAGTCCGGTTCCCCGAACCCTGACATGCTGGATCGTCAATCAATTCGATCCCTAATATTAGTGATGGAAAGAACGAGTCGCTGGTGGAGGTTCCTCGAGGGATTTTGTACGGACCCTTTGCCCAAGATGAAGATAGATCGCTGTCTAGATCCGGATCAACGGGTGCATAGCTCCATGAATTTTTCTTTGACAGTTAGGCGGATTCCCGTTGTACACTACTCCAGATACTTCCCATTAAATACCGTGGGTCCGCATCTCTGACATTTGAAGTCTCCAGCTGATGCAAAGACGCGGAGAAAAGTTTAAAATGCTCTGCCTCGGAATATAATTATTTTCCCACCAATACCCAAATGCCCTGGTGCTTAATTGCTTCTGATTAAATCGAATGGTAAATTGTCGAAATGATTTTTACCGTTGCACAAAGCGATCAAGTTCCTTGAGGCCTCATAGCTCTCTGTTCCGGTTTATACCGAAAGCACTTAGTATCATATATTCATGTATTATGGGTTGCTTGCAAAATGGAGAGATAGAGATACAGGTTTATATATATTTATATACATCGTGCGCTCCTGACGATCGCCGACCTGGCCATTACTACGTACTGACCACAGAGTAGCCGGAACGCACCGAGCACCACGTTAATATAATGGCAATCATGTTAATTATCGTAAGTAGAGCCGTATATGTGCATCGCGCAGTCCATACGGCCGCCCGCGCGAACCTTCGCTCGCTCTTCTGCTTCTTTTTCTCTCTCGATTTCTTGCTCGCCTTCTCTCTCTCGCTCTCTCTCTCTTTTGCCGGTGTGGGGTAACGGCGTGTGCCACCATTACGGGGTGCGCTTACCGTGAACACACGCTCATATTCATTTCTTCGAGCTATTGCCATGTATCCTCCTTCTTCTCCGACTCTATATACACCGAACAGTATGTACGTGCTTCCTTACGTGTGTGTACGAAAGATTCGCAAGAAAGAAGAAGTTGTGGCACGAGGATAGAACGCCGGACGTTCAGTCCAAGAAGGGGACGCAGCGCGAGCCACAAGTCCAAAGCGCAATCCCTTTTGCCCCCCACATATAACGTTGCTCCTTCCGTTTCCTGCTACAAGCAATTAGCGAGTACGTACCCACTGTAATTGTAACTTTCGTCGATTTTCATTACAGTCTATCGTACATCATTTCTTTCGAACTTTATGCTATTCATATGTTACCTCCGTGCGAGGTTCACTTATCGTGTTCCGTGAACATGATTTCTCAGAAAATCCACGTTGAGTTATATTTCGACCACACCAGGCCACTACGTCAGTTTTTATTATTCCAGAGACAGTACAATTTTGACGAGAGAAAAATTTCCTTTCTTCGTTGGCTTTTGGCCATAATTTCTCGAACATTGACGTAGAAACGAAAAAATCTCGGTCTGTTGAATGGTTTTTAGGAAAAAGAGGTTCTAGAAAAGTTGATGAAATTTTGAGGTTTTCTGGCGTCGATCAGGGTCAGAAATTTTGATCAGACAGGTCGATTTTGTTGGGAGCTAAGCATTATAAATTCAGAGAGTCAATATCGTACGAGAGAGAGCACATTAAGGTCGATCTTAATTAGCGGTAATTTAATTAGGAGAGGCAGCGTGACGGGCGCGTCGTGTGTACACGGTTGTTCCTTGGGCCAGGTCCGAGACTTGAATGGAATGTATATAAAAGGAGAAGAAAGAAAATATAGATGGTGAACGACACACACATAGACACACAGGTGTATCTCGTTTTGCGCATAAACAACACGCATGTAATAATTAAGACGAGTTCGCGTTCGCGATAGCCTGTCGGTGAATGCTCTTTCTCTCTCTCTCTCTCTCTCTCTCTCTCTCTCTGCTCGTCATGGAAGTTGACCGCGTAAATTTCTTTCGCGGGTGTCGAGACCATGAGCTCTCTCTCTCTCCTCTCGCTCGCTATAATAGAGCTCCCGTATGTTCACGTTTTATCAGCTTCCCCGTCTCATAAGAGACCCGATACAGGCGCAATAAACTAATAAACCTGATTGCTATGCAACGCTACTCGGCTTCGGATAACACGAGCATCTTCCTACGTGAATTATAAATAATCATTATTCAAGCGTGATCCGGAAGCTCAAACACGTTATTATTCCATGCAGATATATCGTTCGCTGTCATCCTTTTTTTTCATTACCGATCATCTCGTAATCGGATAGTTTTCTCATTCTCTTTTTTTTTTATTCATATCCGTACTTTGTTGAGGCCTTACGATAAAGTTTGTTGCGAGAGATTTCGCGAATTTCGCGAATAACCGTGGACTTTGGAATTTTTTTTCCATCAGATTCAAAAATTTTTCTTCGTAACGTAACGTTTTCTTCGTGACGTAAAAAACATAGAATGGAGTATTTATAGATACATGTTACAACAATCATGGGTTTTAATGAAAAAAAAATTACTATCTTACTTGGAAAAAATCGTATTTCGCAGCACAAAGTTAAAAATGTTACAAGAATTTTTCTGATGCAGCACGGTAAATTTTATCGTGCCGAGAGCACGGTCATTTTGTCCAGAAATCTCTATAAAAATAAAAACTTTTTTTTTCTCTGTGTACGAGATGACTTGCGAAAGAAATTGATAAATTGGATGGATGAACGGACGAGAAATGGCTCGTACATAATGCATTAGATGTGTATCCGCAGAACTGCGAGGCACTGCCTCCGCATAAGCGGCATTCTCTCTTCTTTCCTCCTCTTTTATTTATTTAGCTGGCCAGGAAGCCGTTAATTCTGCCAGGAGCGCCGCAGTAACTAATTAAAGGTCAGCCATACAGTCTTGTACACGGACTCGCAGGTATATAGTGCATACAGTGTTGTCCGGGCCTTCGAAGCTCCTGCAACTCCACAGGGCAGAAGGAATACGGAAAGACGCGAGTATTCATGTGGCAAGGAGTTGAGTCTTCGCGAATTTGCGATACTCATGACTGTCACGTATTACACTAGCAGTGGACGAGATGCAATTGATACAGCAGTGGAGGATACACGGACGAGAATTTACCATCAAAAGACACAAGCGCTCGTTTCCGCCCCTTCGTCCGCACTTGTAATCGTGTCTCTAGTTTTAGGAAAATGTGGCCATGTTTCGTAATTTGCTTTGGCAATAATTAGACGATCGAGGAAATAGAGAATCGCTAGGATAATGATCTGCGAACGATCCTAGTTCCAAGTTTCATCGAATGAACGTAAGTCCGAGATTTTCGATTGTTTCCATTTCCATATCGGAGGTTTTATTGTGAGTTTCACAATACAGTGCTAAATTGTCATCCGCAACAATGAAACGGAATGAACGGATTGGCTGCTCCGCTCTTTCTCGCGCATCGCGCTCTGCTGCACTGCGTTTTTTTTTCTGTTTTAATGATCTTCGCTGCCAAAGTCCTCATGACAGTTAGCAACTGAATAATGGTATTGTACCGCAGCGTTCGGATTTCTATCGTTAACAAGCTCGCGCGCGTGGAGGGATATCGACTGAGCGAGAGGGACAGAGTTTCGATCCTCTGCTCCTGAGGACACGTGCATATTTACCGCTCGACTCCGCGGTGAGCAAAGCAGAGCAAAATGTATACGCAAGGCAAAAGTAATACAAGCACAGCCGAGCTGTTTTCTACATACAGCGACTTTGCGACATGCCGTTCGAAAGCAGACTACCGGGCATAAAGATCCCGAGGCCGTAACTCAGCCGCTCCCACAATGCGTTAGCATTAACGCACTTCTCGTTATATACCTTTGAGTTTGTTCGCAACGTCGTATGGCGAATGTGCCTTTGGATAGCCATGCACAAATACAAGTACAATTTTGCAGGATTCCGTCGACGTGTGTTCCATCGCGGCGTCAGTGTGTAAAGGTGTGCTCCTTGTACGGCGAGGCCGCGACCGAGACTACGAAGTTATAACGCATTATCGGGAGACCTGAGCGTAATCCTAGGATCCTGCGAACCTTTTTATCTGTTTTTTTTTTTTTTTTTTTTTTTGTACTGCCCGGAGCCCCGAGGGCGTATATTATGTGTTGAGTGAAATAATATAAACGTTGGAATTCCTTGGAACAGCGATACTAAACATTGCTCTGTATAAACCTCGTTACGACCGACGAGTCCTGCTCGCCTATGCAATTATAAACAAATGCACATTTACGAATGTGACCGATATGAAAAATGCTCACCACGCTCTACACCGCAAGAGTCTTACTTACTTAATCGCCGTCGGCTTAAATCCAAAAGATTTTACGATTATTGCTATAATCTGGAAAGTGTTGATTCCAAGCTCGGGCTCATTTCTAAATTTATTATCCCAAGAATTATATTTTGCGAGCGCGATAAATGCTTTGCCGTGGTATTTGAATAGACGATACACTTTCCGTTTTTTTTCCGTTTCCATTCTTTTCTCGGCATTAATCGTATTTTTTTTATTATTATTATTCCCGCGGGCGTGATCTTGAAGAAATTTATCGACGCACCGCATCACTTTCATCTCATTTTTTCCGATAAACCAATTTTTCTGTTACTTTTCTTGCGAGACGCCCCAGAGCGTCGCTCAAAGCGAATTCTTACCAATGTAGCTACACAAGCAAGTATAGCGAGCTCGCGCTGCTTAACTCTGATCGCCCGAGCCACATACCGATCGGGCACCCATCGCTGTGGCGGGTCTTTGCCAGTAAATTATATTAATTGGCTGTCGTAATCTTTCGTTAATAATTATCCGCTCAATAACGAACGATCCGTATGCCCGAGTCCTGCGAATACGAGGACTGGACTGAATCGCAATAAGAAACAAATTAAGCAAGACAGTGCATATATCAATTAATGGGTATATATTATCCTTCTTATGTTACGCACGTGCACGTCTCGCCATGTTTCAAATAAGCCGTCCGATTGACGACCTCAAGAGCTAATGCCGGTTGCTGCTGCAGTATGCACGTGCAATCGCAACTGCAGCAGCAACAACAGGTTGACGTTTGAAAGAGCAGGGCGCCCGAGACCAAGAGCGAGAAGGAACGATCAGTCAGCCGAATAATTTGTTATCGCAGCACACGACGTCGCGTTGTCACGCTGCGTTCACCAGAGTCGTGTCCTTCTCCGTGCAGCATTCGTTGTACAAAACCAGCAGCAGCAGCAGGAGCCTTGCTGAGTCGCTGCTCCTGATATTTACTTCGTCGTCATCCATTGTACGATCCCTTTTTTTTTGTCTTCTCTACAACCTCTCTCTCTCGCTAGGAAAATAAAACGGGAGTAAATGGCATGTAATACGGTAGCTAGAAAATCTCTAATATGTTTTTTATTTCGCCAGATCTTCGAGAGATATACGAGAAACGCGAAAGGCGTTATTATAAGCCCCCTTAAGCCACACGCGCATATTGGCCATATATCATAAACGTATATTGCTGCGTTCTACTCATTGATAGCATGTATAATTAACTAGACAGTAATGGACGGTGCAGGGAGACGCTGACGGCGTAAAAAAGGATATGTCTTTAAGGATCGTGGGCCGCGTTCTGTTAATCGAATGTTGTGAATGAATTTTTCTTATCCTCTATAAAAAAAGATGATGCTGAAGTTTGCATCGTTGGAATGCAACGAAATTCTGTTTTTTCTTGATCAGAACTTGTAATTATTATTCAATATTTTGTCTGGATAATAAAACGATCCTCCCTTGTCACCCAAAAACTTAATCGACATGACAAATTGCCACAATTTTCATAATTCAATAAATTATTAATTGATTAAATATTTTTCCTTGAATAGTTGTTGAAAAAAGAGCAAGTCTCTCATAAACGTGATGGCAAGTTTGTTGCAGTCCCAGGTGCGATATTATCGCAATAAGTTGTTTTGTCATTTCCCCTTTTTATGCCAATTGGCTCTGTCGTGAAATCGTACACTCTTTCAATGTCAAAACTGTTGCTCACCGAAAGTCGTAACAGGCAGTACAAAACTGCGGAGACTCCTCGTCGTAGAAACTTGATTGAGAGTGACGATGCTCGCTACTGACTCGGTGAATAATTTACTACTCGCGACGTCCTCTTTCTCCTCCTTCGACTCTAGTGCCGATCGAACGATTCTTCCTTTTTGGGAGTAAGAGGAACGAGTTGAATGCTTGCTTCTTCTGACAACGAACTCATCGTTCCTGCTCTGGTCGTCGCTGTAGTCAATTTCCATAGCCACAAATTACCACTTTTTTGTTTACTTTTTCCTTCGGTATTAATTTACTTGAAAAAAGTAAATGGTTCCCCTTGTTATTTAAAATTCATCACGTACTCTGAATCAATCCTGTTCTCAAATCCGGCACATCGAACCACTCGTTTTGCTTTTCGAATATAAATTAGCCGAGGTCGGAGCACTTAATCGCAATTAGGAATAAATTATATCTCTCGTTGCGCGCAAAAGTCTAATTACGTACTCGTTACTCATGTGGCATATTGAGCATGGTCAGGGCCCCAAGATTGCGGAGCTGAGATCGTGATTATTGAACGATTCTGAAGTTTGCAACGTTGATATTCAACGAAAAATATTTCATCTATTAATTATTTATTGAATTTTGAAAATTGTGGCAATTTTTCGTGTCGATTGGGTTTTTGGGTGGCAAGGAGGATCGTTTTATTGTCCAGACCAAATATTTAATAATAATTACCAGTTCTGCTCAAGAAAAAACAGAATTTCGTTGCATTCCAACGATGCAAACTTCAGCAGGATATATCGATCGAATGAGAGATTGTTCAAAAAATATCCTGCTGAGTTTTTAAATCGAAGACTCGATCGTCGCCTCGATTTTGTGTGTAGAGTTTCCGGTTTATTTTTTCCCACAAAAAATCTCACATCTTCGCTCCGTTCGTCGATTGGCCGAGGACGTAGCATTGCAGGGACTATGAAAGAAAGAATTTACGTCGAGACTCACTTGTGCGTCTTGTACTCGACGAAGCAGCAGAGACAGGCACGCAGCAAACGCGAAGGGAGTGTGTGTAGGTGCATCTCTGAATGGAGTCGCACGGGGGCTCTTGGTACGCGCAAAGTATCTCCTCGCACATATTGCAGCGTGTACGATACGTTGCTTTACTACGACGAGCAACGATCCTCGTATACGTAGGAGCGAGAAGAGTTGAATGGAGAAAAGTGAAGGAGAATCCGCGTGTGGCTTTCACGGCGCGTCTTCTCGCTCGTACGAGAGAGACTTCACCCCGGCGCTTACCTGCTCGTCCTTTTCCTTTATCGTGTGCATATAAAGTCCATATATATATATGTGTATAGCAAGTCTCAGAGAGTGGTCACATAACGTGACATGTGAGCGATGCTTACTCTCCCACAACGGAAGAGCAGCGAATGGCTGATGGAAGATGATGTTATAATGGTTGGGATAGTCGTCGTGTCGGATGGGGCAGCGATGTACATACGAATGAGCGTAAATTCCAAATACATATCTCTATATACGAGAATACAATATATATTTTCCATTAATATAAATAGTACATTCATGCGAACGGTCGTGGTTGCGAGTGCGGACAGGAAGTCCGAGTCTCCGCATAGACGTCGTCGTTGTCGTCGTCATTTCGTAGCGACGAGAGAGAAAAGGGAAAGAGAGAGAGAGAGAGACGAGAGCGAAGAGTTACGCGGATCTTCGCATGGCGAGCCTTAACGTTCGTTCGCGAGAACCTCCCACGCGCACGCAACTCGTTCCAAGTTGAAAAGAAAAAAATAAATATATAAATAAAACACCAGGATAGGAGAAAGAGAAACATCGCGGAAAGATGCACGAAACTTTTTTCCATTCTCGCGCGCGTAACCATCGAGACGAGAGGAAACCGAGAGCGTTATGTCGGAGTCGCTCGCTATACGAAACACGCTGAATATCGCTTGTACGAAATATCTATACAAGTTTCGTGTAGCGAGAGCGAGCGAGAAACGAAAAAGTACGCCGGAGAGACTGCGAGAATGAAAAGGATGAAAACGTATGACTGAGAATCGCGCAAAGTCTCGAACCTGCACGCGATTCATTCACGAATGTGATTATTTTTATAACTCATCGCGCTCACTCGAGAAACAACATCGATGTGTACGTCCGTATATTTATACATACACACACGTACACACAATTTATAAAACGTATTTGTAAAACGCACGTGAATGCAAGCACCTCGCGTATACGGTCGAGTCGTTGGTCGTCGTTAAATGAGACAAGGAAGGAGACTCTTTCGTGTTAATGGGATTCATATATAAATATCACATGCATTTGTGACACCTGTTTGATTCGATAATTATTATTATTCGTCCTCGTGTATCTCCTCCTATGTCGATGATAATTCTCGTGAATTATTGTTACCACGAGTTCTCTATTTTCTCTCCCATTTTTCCTCCTTTCTTCTCTTTGCATACACAAAAGATTTTTTTTTCTTCCTAGACACAAAATAACTATAATAATCAATTGGCGAGACGGTGGTTTGGCCGAGACGCGTGATACGAAATTATCGTGTTTGCACCGCTGGGTAATGTGTACCTATTTCTCCATTCACAAAAGCCGCGAGCAGAAAGATTCACTCGCGACGCAGCGAAACATCCGTAACAATGTGGCTTCTCGCATTTTTTTTTTTTCTACCGACTCTCGACGATACGAAAATTCTTTTCTTTCGCTGCTGGATCGTGGCTTTTTAGGATTTTTATTCATTTATTTTTGTTTCGTTGTTCACACGCAATGCATTATCTCTGTGTGTAAAGAAAACGAGAGAGAGAGACACGATGAGAAGGGGAAAGTAGGAAGGACGAGGACGAAGATGAAAAATATAAAAGGAGGAAGTGGAGAGAGTCAGGTCCGCACGGAACGTGGCATCGTACCGATGTGTCTATAGATATATATATTTGTATTATCGGAGGTGAAGCCTCGGCATGATTGTTACGTCAGAAAAAAGGCGCCGGGGCAAAAAGCGTGGATAATTTAAATTACATTTCTCATCATAACCCGCGCCCGAGAGAGAAAGAGCGCGAGGGAGCAGCCTGGTTAAACCAACACTGGCTTTTTGTCGGCTGGTTTGACGCCCTCGGTGGAAAGCATGTATACTCTCCGAGCGCTTTGGTTGACCGTAAGAAAAAAGAAAGATACTGCTGAGAGGAGAGGAAAGAAAATGAGGAACAAACGGTTGAGATGGCGACGTTGCTGGCGCCTTCGGTATTTCTGGGGATACTCGATCGTGACATAAAGAAAAATCAATATTTGTCCAACAACTGCGCTACACTGAAAACGAAATTTCATTGAAAAAGTTCGATATTTTCTTTGATACGTTCGACTAAACGTTTTTTTCGAATAATCCCAAAAATTGTGTCCTTGCAACAAGAAATATTCTGGAAAGTTTCTTCAGAAGCTAATTTTTGTCCTTCCAATCGTAAATTTCGCTGACAATTCCGTTAGAAACTAAATATACTGCCAAAATAACGAAAATTTTGAAATTATCCAAAAATATTTAGTTTACCGTGAAAAATATCGACGATTTTTAACAAAATTTCGTTTCCAGTGTACGTTTAAATAGAAAAACTGACGTCTGGTCGCGTCGGCGTTGTCAAAAATACGTTTTATTTTGGACTCTGAGACGAAGAGCAAAAAATTGAGGTCAGAATCGAATTCTGCCAGGTCAAAAGATTCGTGAGTCTCCGCACGACACGCTACACAATTATGGAATTATTACAGGCAACGAGAAAGTTAAAAAAAGAAAAAAAATTTATAACAATAAAATTGAAGAGAAAACGTAGACAGGGATGAAAAAAGGCGAATGCACGCTTTATAATAAGACAGCGTGTAGATCGCATGTACATCGCAGGGTGCGCGCGGCATCTGTGTTCCGCGCGCACGAGGTGCAGAAAGAGCAGCAGATCGCGAACTGCGGGCGGCTCGTGAACAATGGGGGCCGAATCTGTAGACAGACTCCTTTCCCTCCTCTGCGGAGAGAAAGAGAGTCAGGAAGAGTCGAGTCCAAGTTAAAGCTACCGCGAGAGCGGATGCTCCTTTCCGCTGTATATTCCGGGCCGCGTAACAAGGACAAAGTCTCGCAACGTCAGAGCACGGACCAGGACCTCTGAACGCGCATCCACCGCTAGAATACGACCGCCAGGATAAAGAGGGTTCGGTGTGAGAAGGAGAACAGCAAAAAGCTTGATCAGGGAGCATATAGGGCGTGGAGGTCTCCGCGGAAGGAGCACGCCATATATCAACATTGTACAGATAACGAGCCTCTCCCTCATCCCTTTTCCCTCTGTACCGTCTCCGCGGACGAGAGCAGACTATCGTGTTGTTGCTACGGACTTGCTCTGCTCGATTGCTGCGTCTTGCACTAGAGCCTTGCGATCCTGCTACTGACTCAGCGTTTCTTGCCCTTTTTGCGCTTTTCTCGAGGATTTCTAAAAATAATAAACGACAAATCTTTGGAATCGTGTTGATTGAGATTAAAAATTATTACCGAAATCTTTGAGTTTCCACGCGACTAGCTTTTTTTACAAAATTGTTTCGATGTATAAAGAGGAATAAAAAAGTAGGTCGTGACCTTCGGGTCAAGAAGAAGATTCATTAAATATTCCTAACAATCATAACAACTCCGGTCTGTGGTCTCTTACTCTCGATGTTGGAAGGGGTCTTCCGCGTGGAAAGATTCACAATAGAGCCACTGGGTTACGCTCCGAGTGGTCCGAATCGTAATTCCCTTCCGCTATCCTGGATTCAACTCGCCGCCAATAATTCTCTCTTTCTGTGTGACCGCGCGCACAGTAGCGGTTGCCCTTTGAATTATATTTTCTTTCTTTTCTTTTCTTTACGTTTTTTTCTGTGTTCGTCTTTTCTTATATGTTCGATCTGCGTGTATGAGGAGAGAGAACTGCATTTGACTTTATTCGTTCTTGGCTCTTTGGCTTTATTCCTGCTCGCGATCCTCTTCATTTTTATATTACAATAATAGAAGGCAAAATAAACGAGTCACAAACGTTTTCACCAACGCTTCGAACGCATATGTTGTGACAAAAATGTATAAACTTTGCGTTCGGACTTTTTGTATAGTCGCGGTGGCGGTATTTAGTAAGGAAAGAAAATGAGAAGGGTGTGCTTCGCGACAATGCACTTTGATCTGCCCCTCTCTCTTTCTTTCTCTCGCCACAGTAGCCGGTGGGACATTGTAGGGCTTATAAGGCAATCGCGTATAAATCAAAGGGCTAATATACCTACGGAGCATCCAAGAGAGAGAGAGAGAGAGAGAGAGAGAGAGAGAGAGTGAGAGACAAACGGAGAAAGAAAGGTGGAAAAGGAGGAGAAGAAAGAAAGATCTCTGGTAATGCAAGCCGGGGGCATCTCCTCGCGGCGGAGGTCTTTTTATCGGCGAAGTAAGACAATACACATTTACATACGTACGTTTTTTTCTCCCTCCCTCTCTCTCGCTTTTTTTTTCCTTCCCTCTCGGTCTTCTTCTCGCTTCTCCCTTGGATCGCCAGCGGGTATCCAAACAGCGTGAGCAAGCCAACACAGCAGACAGAGTAATACGACTTTGGCCAGTTTTGCCGGTGGCCGAAACGAGGCATATGGGGCTTTGCTTGATCGAAGAGAAAAGGCCGCGCGGTGTACGATGAAGTAAGCATAGCAATTACTGCCTTCCTTCGGGCTCCCTTGGTACGTCGTATGAATCCCTTCAACCCTTGTTTCTTCGCTCTATTCCCATTTACTCGTTTTACTCAAAAAACAAAACAAAAAATCTTTCGCGTTTCCTTGCAACGTGAAAGGGAGAATTGGAGATTTTTTTTTTTTTTCGATCGCGTTACACACGAATTTTGGGGTTCTGCAGAATTCATCAACAGAGAGCGTTGATTTTGAATGATTTTGGTTATAATGTCGTTAGTTTCTGTCACGGATTTCTCGGACGTTTCGGTAGTAACGTTTTTTCAATCTTTCTCATTAAAAAAGAAAGATATACGAAACTCAATCAAGAAACTTATACATTGAGTGGATTGTAAATCGTGCACCGAAGGGTCAGTAGAGTGAGGCCAATGCCGCAGGACACTGGATCGAATGCGCGAGTGGATGTGGATATATATATCGTTGGCTGGGCGGGATAAAGACCGGGCAGAAGGAAAGCAGGAGAAGATGCTGCTGGCACGAGAGCATATTCTCTCTCGTCTATCTTTATCTTTCTTTCTCTCTTTTTATCCTTCTTTCTCGCTTTCGTCTTTCTTCGAAGGTTAACGAACGTCCCCTTGGGCGATGTTCATACATAAAACGTAGAGGAGAGAAGATTCGCGGTTATACGCGTATATGTACTGTATATAGGCGTGTATAAACTCGCGGAATGAGGAGAGGAGTCTCTCCACGTGGAAGTGAGAGACGGAGAAGGGAGAGGGAGGCTCTGCGTTTGGTAGAAAGAGAGAGTATCGCGCGCGAGTTGTGCGAAATCTCGAGAGCGTTGCGCGCGTTGACGTAGAAGAATTTAGGAGCGACGGCGAGAGCAAAGGCCCAGTTTGCAAGCGGCCAGGGTCCTTTGAAGTCTAAAAACAATGGCATTGTCTCTTCAGCGCGGGTCTAGCGGAGCAAGTGAGAGAGCTTCCCGAAGGTCCTTTTTGTCCTCGTCCATTTTCACCCCTGCCACTTTCATCTTTCTCCTCGTTGCTCTCTCTCTCTCTCTCTTTCGTCTCCGAGTCTATTCTTTCATCTCTCTCTTTACTATCTTTTCTCTCCTTTGGCCTTCTTCTTATGTCCTTACCGCGTTTCATACGCTCGATGCGTTTCCCCACTCTGAAATATCCAGAAGTCGAGCGGAGACACTTTGGATCCTTTTTTTTTCCACGTACGAAGAAATATCCTGGGTGGACCGGAGGTAAGATTTTTGGGATCGGTACGGGGCAAACTTTCGCTCACTCTATCGACGAAGAAGCAGAGCCTCTTTTCGCTCTCTTTCAACGCGCCCAATTTACATTTTTCATTTACATCGCGGTGCGGTAGCAAGACCGTTCCGTCGTCGTATCCTCTCCGTCCTTTTTCTTTTCGCTGCTACTGCGTGCGTCCTGCCACTAAAACGCTTTGATTCCGCGATTGGAAGGATGCGAGGAAGAGTGAGAGAGAAAGTAAAAGAGATTGCCCGTACCACCTGCGTGCGCCGAGTCCTGGCGGTGTGTCCGAGACTCCTCTGCAAGGGAGATCTCGCAAATCCGATCGGGCAACTCTCCTGAAATTCACCGACGTCCTCCTCTCGTCCTCGTCCTCGTCCGGACGACACGACGAGGCGGGTTACCGCTCGCTCGCGTCATTATATCGCTTTACTATATCCACCGGACTCTCGATGCCGCGAAACACACGAAATAAGAGGGCAAGAGAGCGCTGCAACTTAAAAGTATACGGCGGAAACATACTCGCCGCAGTCCTCGCAATCCCGAACAACTTTTTGGCTAAAGCGCTCCACTTTAAATTTATACCGCTCTGATACCAATCTCGGTGTATCTACGCGTACTTTCTGGTAGCACTGAATACACCGTCGATCTTTGAGTCCAGATATACGCGCGTACATACTGATGTACAATATCAAAATTGAATTTTCGGAGTTACTTCATCAAAAAGTCAATATTTTTATTCGCAATCGATCGTAACCTCGATTTCGTTATTCCCAAGAAAATGAGGAATATTAACACGTAGCCAGGAAAACTTGAGGCGGCCGGAAGTTTTATCTGCGCGTGGCCCAGCAGCTTTTCTCATAATTACTCCGGATTTTTTTTTTCTTAATATATGACTCGTTATCTTCAATTCCGCGCAAATTAAATGTCAATACGTCAATTTGTATTGAAATGACGTTAAAACAAAAAAAAACAGATTTTCAATTTTTTTTTGGTGTATTTGACCATTTTTTTTTGAAAAATCTTGTATTTTTCGATTTTATAATCATCGTAATCGATAGCCCAGGATTCGCTACCCCTGAAAAGTACCCCAGGAGTTTGCAATCCTTACAAATGTCGATGAGACAGAATTACGTTTTGAAAACTTGAAGTGCAAATTTGCATCCATCTCGCAGTGTGGTGGCTACGGATTAATATTATTTTATTTGCACTGCATCACGATGATGTTGACAAATGATAAAAAAAAGTCATGGCAACTGACCCTCGCGACACACACTGAAATGCGAGGCTCGAGAATCGGCTCCGAGAGCACGAGAATTTGGATAACGAACGACGAAGCTGGAAATTCAATCGTGAAATTCTACCAGAAGCGAAATAATTCAGTGACATCGAGTAATATGTACAGAGGACTGGCAAATTTAAGGGAGCAGGCGAGAGCCCAGGGAAGAGAGAGAGAGAGAGAGAGAGAGAGAGACGCGGAGAGCGAGAGGGCGGGAGGTAGAAAATCGAGTTAATTTTGATATTAATGAGGAGTGCACGAACGCACAGTGGTACGGTAGCACGAAACATTTATCGGTCGACACGCGTGGGTCCGGGGGAAGCACACGGGATAATATACGCGAAAGGCGCACCAAGGCGTACGAGAGCGTTTATTAATCGTGGCAATTAAAGGGGCGCGGGTCATTAATCGTACCGCGGTGCCTTAATTAGAAATCATCAATTTCGCGGTAAGATGGCGCGACGCCGACACGCGAGGAGTTTCTACTTGCATGATTAAACCGAGCCGGCGCTTTTAACTTGTCCAAACAAATGCCAACGATAAATATCGAACGTCGCGCTTCTTTATCGGAAATTCTGATCCACTCATTCACTGCACCCTTTCTTAGGCCACCCTCTTCCATATTTTCCTTTTTTTCAAATCCGCACAAACATCGTGACGTGTGTGTGTGCGTGCGAAAAGTTTCGAGAACGATTTCAGGATGATCTTCGTTCCTGGCTCTTCGCACAACATTTTTCACGTTAATTACAATGAAAAATACATCGAACTCGACGTACTTATACGTGTTATTCGTGCGGGTACGAATTTCATACAAACCGCGAAACTGCCTCCTCGGAAACTTTATTCGATACACTTCATTTCTAATATGGAAACCTTTCGTTCAATTCTTCGCCATGTACTTTTTATCACAAGTTTTTTTGATTTTTTGTTTTTATTTTTTTTTTTTCGGACCGCGTACGAAAACAGCAGTTCTCTCTGTGACTTTTTATCCACGTTTCGCGCATACCTATTCGCCTCCGCTAAAAGCCTCACGTCACTTTTTGCAAAGAATGAATAATTCCATTCTTCTGGCTCTTCTCGCTGCTCCGCGGTCTCGGGAATGACTTGCTCACGTGTCCAAGTAGCTAATACATATACAGTACAGTGTGTATTCCGCACCAACATCCAGAACGTCTTTCTCCCTAATGTCCTCGGAGCTCGGGGAGAAAGGGCAAAAAAGTAGCTCCAACTTTTTACTCCGTGAACTTGGCTCTCGAGCGCGTCTCTTGGCTTGGCGGGTTTCGGTTCGCTTCGGGAGATGAAATTTCAAGCGAGACGTCGAGGAACGACGTTAGGGATTCTCGGTGTGCAATGCTGCTAGATGCTAGTCTTTTCCGTCGGAAAGACCAAGACGAAAACGACATGCCCGACGACCCTCGGCACGCAAACATACGCGAAAAGGTCAGGGGAATCGCGCGCGCGCGCGCGCGCGCAGCCATGGAGCGCGTTTATTCATGTCAAAGATGCGACCATAAAGCTTCTTCTTCCGAGAATGCCATCGCGTACACTTCTTGCTCGCTCGAGTCCCTTGGCTCGGCGTCGAGGGAGGGCGCGAGAGCGAGAAACTACAAGATTCGAGGGAGACAGAGGAAGAGGCAATCTCGAGGCTTTAGTTTCAAGTTATTCCGCATATTCGCTTTGAGGCTTTGATAAAAAAGTAATGCCATATCGGAAGAGTGCAGAGAATGGTTCCACCATCGAAAGCAGCGGCGTTTACCCGTGCCACACGAGAATTGGACGCACCGGGAGCGAATCAATATTCCTCATTGAAAAAGGTTCCTCGTCCCTATAAACGCCCACGCACAATGAGCCCTTTTAACTTTCGATGATCAATGATCATCCATCTAGCGATGAGTTGCCAGTCCGCACTTTCCTTCACGCTTATTTACCCCCTGGCTTCTCCCTTTTTTTTCATTCAATCTGCCGATAATTTATCGTCGTCGAAAGAACATGATGCATCGATCCTTTATTGATTCACACAGACGATACGAAACAACTCGTTTTGTCAAAATGACAATTAACCTTTCGAATTAATCTCTTCTTCGATATGTATCGCGTCAGCTCGAAGAAAAACGTTTGCAACTAAGTGATAAACTGTTCGCCGGGCTGATAAGTAGTTACAGCCATCACTCGATCAGACCGGGAGCGCTCGCACGAATCCAGGAAAAAATAAACATTGTTCTCGAGACAGCGTATAATTTGGTTAAACGTACACGAAGCCAACGCGGTTATCAATGGAATGTATTATTTTCTCGCGAGCACTTTTACAAGAATCCTCCGTACGATAATCATATTTATTACTCGGTAATTACTTTTTTCTTTTCTTCCTCATTTGGTGAATCGCCCCAACGCAACCTCGCAATCATTCATTTCGGAGTACGCGTTCGCCTCGTTAAAATTTACTGAGAATTTTTTTTCGCCACTGGTGAATATCCATGGTGAGTGACGCATATTCGACCGACTATTAAACCTCGCAGATCGATTAATCAGCTGACCCATCACCCGTTAAAAAATAAGATCGCTCGCTATTCAGCCTCAAAACGAATCAAACGAAACGAATCTTTTACGAGTGCTGCATGGTCTCATGACGTAACGAGAACACGTGGAACACAAAGTCGTGCTCTTGAGGTCTCTGGTTCACTCGGGTCTCAGCCACTTGAGTCGTCGTTCAAATCTTGCTTCTCAAAAAGAAACAAAAATTCGTCATAACATTTTCTTGCTCTCTTCCTGTTTCTCGAGTGAAGAATCAGTCGATGCACCTCGACCCATTTCCCCATATTTCCACATATAAAGGTTCCCTTTGAAACTTTACATGTTTTATAATTAAACGTGATAAATAAAACGTTCGGGTTGCCTAGAAATTAGTCAATGAAATTACTACGTCGATAGCATGCTCTCGACAAAGTACTCGGATTTGCGCCGCGCGCACCGAGGACCATTCACGTCACGATGTCATTAGTGCACATCCCACACTTGCACGATAATACCCGACATTACATAGACTTTCTTTCGGTACCGTTATTATAGTTGTTATTATTATGATTATCTGGTCATTACAGTAGTTCGAAAAATCGTCGATCGACCAATTTCATGCCGTTTATTATTGGAACTCGTTGAAAATTTAAGTTTCCGATACAATAACGAAACTGTTTCTTTTGAGACAGAGAACAAAAATGCTGAATTTCGGTTGTGTCAAGTCTAAATTTTTGTTTTCACCTTTTCTTACATACAAAATGGTTTGCGAGCCCAAGTTCGTTAAAAAATGTTGTTACAAATTGACTAAAGAACAACATACTCTAAATCCAAGATTCTCCGAGGTAATCTGTATTTGTTATATAATAAACAAAATTTCGAAAAAATTTTACGACCGATTTTTTTGAAAAACTAAATAAAGCTTCTTCGATGTTGCACAAAAGTGTATGCAAAGTTTTAAGAGGCTCCACCATTGAAAAATCGAAATATTTAAGGTTGAAAATTGCAACTTTTAACACACGCTCTAATATGAGAAGCTACTGGAAATTGTGATTTTTATAAATAAATATCTCGACTTCTATACATGGCGAAACCTCTTGAAATTGCGCGAGCTATTAGATATCACTATTCTCTTTGTGTGGTGCAAATTTAAAGGAATTCTATCGATACAAAATTTTGCATACAACGTCCTTAACTCTTCTCGCGCGCTGACGAGTGCGTAGATCTTGGAACAAAGTTCCTCTTATTTCTCTCGTCTCTAGAGAAGGTGCCGGCGACCCGGAGAGAGACAGAGAGATAAAGCGACGAGAGGCGGAGGTTCAAGGTTCAGAGGTCCGCGGTGCTTCACACTCACATGCGAAGTATGTGACTCACGAAGTTTCGAGAGAAACGCGTGTTTCTGTATCGCTGTGAATTCACGCAGGAGAACGGAGTTTTTTTTTTTTTTTCTCATTCAGCTGCGACCAGAGGGAACTCCCACTCGAGCCAATTTCGTTAAAAATGCGTAGATCTCACATTTTTTCTCCACCATATTGTCAGGCTTCGTATATATATTCCTCGCGACTTTCTTTTGCGTGGCTTGGGCTTCTGGACCGCGAGCCGAATGTAAAAAACAAATTTTATCGCAACACATAACTGCTGGACGTGTGTGGGAAATATAAAAAATAAAAAACAATGCCACGATGGATACTTGGCGTATGAGAGTTCTGGAAAAAAAAAAAAACGAGGAAAAAGTGCTGGATCGTCGGTGGAGACGAGGACGACAGTCGTAAGGACCGTAACTCGAGAGAGAGTGACTTCTCTCCTTGTGCAGTTGTCCTCTGTGTGTGACACCTGAGGAATTTGCGACTCCATCTCACTTTATTCTCTCGAGAGGCGACAACATCTCTTCTACACTGTCTCGCGTCTATAATTTATCCAGAGAGATACAAATAAATGTATATAATAATCGTATGTGGAGGCTAGCTCCGTATGAAATCCATACTATTTATTTTGACGATAAACATACACACGTCTTTATAAAATTTCGCCTCGATTACTATGATGATCCAAGAGGTGATTGCTGAATTTCCAGCAATTTTTTCCCCTCTGACTTCTTGATAGCCGCTCGATGTATCTACGCGTCCTCTGTGTCTTGCTCGCGTACCATTCAGATTAGGTCCCATTAAGGATCACTATGCCAATGACCTTTTTCTAGCTCGTGGATAAAATACACATTTGCTTCTGGGATAAAAATAGATAATGATACTTTGATGTGATTATAGGAAAGGCTCGAAATTATTACTCGAACGTTAGAAAAACGGTTAATAAACATTTCACGGTCGCGTGTTATCATACAGAATTTTTAGCCATTCCCGAAAATTCTTAATTACTACGACGGCATTTACGTTTTTTTTTACTCGTCATTAAGGACGTTGTATACAAAAGTTTTTATCGATGGAATTCCTTTAACTTTGCACCACACAAAGAAAATAGTGATATCTAATAGCTCGCGCAATTTTAAGAGGTTTCACCGAGTAGATGTCGAGATATTTATTTATAAAAATGACAATTTTCAGTAGCTTCTCATAAGAGCGTGTGTTAAAAGTTGCAATTTTCAACATTAAATATTTCGATTTCTCAATGGTGAAGCCTCTTAAAACTTTGCATACACTTTTGTGTAACATCGAAGAAGTTTTATTTAGTTTTTCAAAAAAATCGATCGTAAAATTTTTTCGAAATTTTGTTTATTATATAACAAATACAGATTACCTCGGAGAATCTTGGATTTAGAGTATGTTGTTCTTTAGTCAATTTGCAACAACTTTTTTCAATGAACTTGGGCTCGCAAACCATTTTGTACGTAAAAAAAAACTGAAAATAAAAATTTAGACTCGACCGTCGCCATACAACGTCCTCAATTAGAATCTTTGATTTTTTTATAACTTTCCTTTAAGATTCGGGGAACTTTTGGTACTCCATAGAAAAAAAAGTTGAGATTTGACAAAGAGGTGGAAGTTGCTGCTGAAGAGAAAAGAACGAGAAGAAGAGGAAGAACGAGACGAGGGAAGAGTTAGGTGTAGGCGGGGAAGAACGCGCGGGCGCGTTGCGACGGCGTCGTCGGGTCGAACGACGGGTCGGTGGGATCGAGACGAAGTCGGAGGTCACGGGTCGTACGGCGCATAGCCCTGACCTCCGACCTATACCCCTACCATGTTAACGCTCGCGGATCCCTCGCACTTTTTCTCTCTTTCTATCGCTGTCTCTCTGTTTTTTCTCTCTTCCTCGGTTTGTGTTCTCGTGGTTGTCCGCCCGCCCGCGCTACTACCTCAAGACGGAGCCCATGCGAGCATTATTGGGATCCACGCGCTCGTGGTTGGCCTCGAGAGTTCGAGAGGCTCGCGCGCGACACACAACCGCGTTCTCGTTCAACCAATAAACTTTTTTCAAAAATAGAAAACACGAATTCTTGTCCTTTCGATCTCATGCACTCCACAATGATAAAAAAAAAAAATCTTCCATCAACTTTTCTCTCATTTCTGTTAGAAAATCGTTTGTTTCGACGTCTTGTTGCCTCGAAAACGAATCAACTGGTGATGTTGTGAAAAAGTGTTTCCAAGTGCGTCTCGCGTGTTACGTTCCCGCCGAGTTGTGTGACGCAGTGTCCTACCGTTTGGTCCCGGAGATTCTTCTCAGCTGATTTTCGGATGTTAACCTTTCACGAGGATTTTTTCTTGCAGGACTCGGTATTTTCGGGATATATTCAGAACGAAAATATCGAAGGATTCGAAGCAATTGACAGAAGGTGATTTCCCTAATGCTTTAAGAATCATGCTCGAGTATCAAGTTCCGTAATAATAAAAAATCGTTTTATGGTTTTGTTTCCATGCGCGTGACAGTTTTCGTTGTGCGATGAGACGAAGAAATGTTGTTTGCGTTTGGAGCACGTAGCGCAGATAAAAGCCTCGACAACTCGTGCCGTTGAGAATTTTTATTTATTTACTTGAACGATTGACAGAGTCGGGCATAGTAAAGAGGGTGTGTCGTGAGTCGGTATTGAAATAAGTTATACAGAGCGCATGCAGTTATAAAGTCTTATCGGGTCATTCGCCAGTCTAATGACGCATGACATAAGTGTATTGCGGGCTCGTTCAATCTCTCATTCTCGTTTCGACTTATTCTTCGCTTCCACCGCACTTTAATCTCATGGTGCCTCCTGCTCTGTTTCTCTCTTTTTTCTCTTTCCACCGCTTGAGATTTATTCTTGCTTAATAATCGTCCATATATTCACCATCTTCATCCCTCCGCTTTTTGCGCTCTTTCATTTCTCTCTCGTCGTACGCGATGACGAACGCCGATGAACTCACACAGGGTCGTTGATTGCTCCGAGACTCGATTTTTCTGCTCGCCCAACTCGTAGCTAAACACGAGAAAGATAGACGCAGCGACAGAGCGAGATTCCAACAGCAGGAAATCATTGAACGTCTCGTGCGTACCGTACTACGCACCGCAGAACTGGATCTTATGATAGCTCCGACAATTTAGATCGCACTTATCGTTTTCTAGATTGATCGGTTACAGCAACGTGCCCGCTTCCTTCATCATTTTTTATCCAGCCTTTCTTCTGTCGGAATCTATTTTTCAGAGACGAGATCTCAATGTTGTCGTTTACGCAATATTTTTATTTGAGTTGCAATCAGAAAATATCGATTCATTTTATTTGAAGACGTTGTATGCAAAGTTTTCTGTCGATAGAGTTCCTTTGAATTTCCACCACACAAAGAGCTCGCGCAATTTCAAGAGGTTTCACCGAGTAGATGTCGAGATATTTATTTATAAAAATCACAATTTTCAGTAGTTTCTCATAAGAGCGTGTGTTAAAAGTTGCAATTTTCAACATTAAATATTTCGATTTCTAAATGGTGAAGCCTCTTAAAACTTTGCACACACTTTTATGTAACATCGAAGAAGCTTTATTTAGATTTTTAAAAAAATCGGTCGTAAAATTTTTTCGAAATTTTGTTTATTGCATAACAAATACAGATTACCTCGGAAAATCTTGGATTTAGAGTATGTTGTTCTTTAGTCAATTTGTAACAACATTTTTTAACGAACTTGGGCTCGCAAACCATTTTGTATGTAAGAAAAGGTAAAAACAAAAATTTAGATCTGACCGTCGCCATACAACGTCCTTAAGAGGATTGTGAACGTATTTTTTAAATTGTTCATTTTTTTAGAAAAGAGATAATGAATAGAAATTTTTGAGCGACACGTTCAAGAGTTGCCTCGACTACTGTAATTTCTGTAAGTGCCTTTGGCGATAGCGCGGCAAAAAAATTCACATCCCAACCAGTTTTATCGTTAGATCTTGCTCGTATTTTTCTTCTTTCTCTCTGGTTATCGCACCCTTATTCCAAGGGTCATTGAGAGTTCCTCCTCGTATGGCGGAGTAGTAGAAAAAAAAAGCAGAGGAGAAAAAAAATGAAAATCGTGCAAATGCGGCGTATCAAAAGTCATCGCGAGAGTCTACGCGCTCGTTTTTTGTCGGAAATGGTTTAAGCAGCACGGGCACGACCCATTGACCCTGCCAGGAGTCAGCAAAGTCGAGGTCTCTGTCGCGCGCGGGGAGAACCCAAGCCGCGAGAATATAAAGTCGCGCGCGCTTCAGAAACTTCAGCCCGACCGAATTTCGTTTAATTCTTCTTTGGATCTCCGAAAGACAAATTCTTTGAGATTTATTTTGAGCAAACGTTTTTTTTTTTTTTTCTTTTCGAGTAACTCGCAAAAGTTGGAAAGACTCCGAAGTAGATTATTATACGTGAAACGTGGACTTGAGAAATTGTAATTCGGCGGCGAAACCGTTGCGGACGCCGACAAAATCGGAATACACAAAAATGCTTCTCGAGGGAGCAGGTCAGAACCCCGGCTGACCCTTCGTTTTGAAATTCAGCAGCAATGGTGCACGCAGCTTGCAGATTATTATTTCTATTGGTCAATATTTTTATTCGCTCCGCATCTGAACAATGATTTATACAAAAAATAGAAAAAATTATATAAAGAAATTGACATTTACAGATTTAACCTTTTAATAACACACGCAGACTTCAATCATCAGCGAAAGAAATCTTGGCTCGAAACTCAAGCACACACGTGAGTGTGTCTGCTTTCTTCTCTTTTCTCGCTATTAAATATTTTTTGGAGAGACCTTTCGTCGTTGCCAGTTCGCAGGTTCGTTAGCGCTTCACGTTTCATTCGTACAGAGTCTTTCTCTTAATTCTACGAACATAGAACTATAGAGAGACGAATACAGGTATAGAGGCTTGTACGGATTCGACAAATATCCTCTCTAACGCCCGGGCAAGCGAGAGCGCGGGTGACCCGACGTGGGCGCGGGCCACGCGTCGCTAATTACGAGCAATCAGCGGCGGACTACGATCGCATATAAACATATACAGACGAATATATATATACGTAGAAAATCATGTATATACGCGAATACAAATACGTCAGCGTTGCTGCGCGCAGTTCACACAGAAGAAAAATAAAACGATGCGGTGGTTCGCGCGCCAGGATTATGCAAATCCACCAACTAAAGGGCAACCGGAGAAAGCGTTCGTGCGATTAGGTGATCAGCCGGTTTTATTGCGCGAGAATAACTCGTACATACGAGATCGTAAAAACCGATGCAAAAAGCTTCTGCCTAATTTCGTGGGTCCCTGGGACCCCGAGGTCGTCGGATCAGATTTGGAAAACTTTCGTTCGCGTCTCGGTTTGGGAGTCCGTTTTTCCGCCAAACTCTCGGTAGATACTAAATAAATAATTCAGTTAAACTTTCAGGAGAATCTCTTTTTCAACTTTGGCCCAAAAGTCAATAAACACAATTTTCCAGTAAATTATTTCCCCACGTCCCATGTTTCTGGGTTCTGAATCGTTGGCAAGAATTTTGTATTCACAGTCATGCAGGGTTCACGCAGTAAACACCGTTAAAGAGTTATTAGGAGAGCTTGAAATATCCTTTCGAACAAAATGATGATACACCTTTGGTCCACGTCCGAGGTCCACTTCCGGTAGTTAAAGAGGAGAGGACGTACAGAGGGCGGAGCGAGATAGACAGCTCGTGGTATATCTTTGAAGGAGTGCGAGGCTCACGAGGATTGCGTGTTTACCGGCACTAATGGTCTCTCCGTCTCGGCGCGTCGCTACCGGATGTAGAAGCAACGAGCAGAAGCTCTCGCTATGTACAAACTTTACATATATCTATATGTTAATATATAAGATACGAATGAATACATACACGTACGTATGTACAAGGCGTACATGTATATTTATGCCTCGATGTATATATATCGAGAGAGAGAGAGAGAGAGAGAGAGAGAGAGAGAGAGAGAGAGAGAGAGAGAGAGAGAGAGAGAAAGGGAGAGAGGTGTGCAAAGTTTGAATCGGTGCGGACGCTCTCGTAGATCCGGTTTTGCAGCAGCACCGAGAGGAGTATGCAGCATCCAGCCAGCACGAGAAGCTCTTTCGTACAGAACGTTTCTCGTTTACGAACGTGCGATAGGGTCCCAAAAGAATAAGACAGAGAGAGAGAGTGTTGAAGAGAGAAAGAAGGAGAGTTAATGGGGCGAGAGAGAGAGAGAGAGAAAACCCCACCGACAACGCCTCCTTAACCTCCACCACCTACCGGAGGTCCGCCCACAACGCGTGCTCGTTCATTCCGACGAGAGCGCGGCGCACACCGCGAGCTCGATGCATATATATCCGCGTCTCGACTCCCACGCGCGACGTGCGCCCGCGATCGCTTCTCCGCTCTCTCACAGCTTATTCTCGCAGCTCGCAGCCTCCGCTCCTGTACTTTTCTCTCTCTCATCTGTAAGCTAAATTGCTCACGCAACAAACAGACACGAATATACTTCATCAGGGCAAAACAGCCCTCTGAAGATCGCAACTCCTCGCTCAACGCTAGACCCTGATTGAGTGCTTTGAAAAATATATTAAAATATATGCAGTTAAAAAATTTATGCTCCGCGATCCTTCATTATTGATGTGTACGACCGCATCAGCTATATACTTATAAATACATTATTAACAGCGCACCCAACTCTCTTTGGAGGGAGTTACGATCGAGCGTAACGAGAGCGCGACCAAGACAGGTGACGTAAATTTGCCGACTAACGCGCGGAAAATTACTCTTCGTCGTTGTCATCATTATAACCCCGCGCGCTCTTCGAATATTTCACTTTACGATCGGCTCGCTTCTCAAAGACGGAAGAGATCGGTCAGTATAATAAAAAAAATTATTTGAATTAAATTGGTCGTCATGGGGAGAGGAATTCTACAGGGTTTTCAACCAACATGTATATTGAGAAATCCTCGAGTTTACGTACACGACTCTCCTTACAAAATAACTCGATATAAAAAACTGTCTTTTGCTTGGATTTTCTCAATCTGCTCCGTTTGTCTGCTCCGATAAGTCGACGGTATCTCCGCGAGCACACACACATTTTCCCATGAATTTATACACACATGGTTAATTGTGTATGCACGACAATTTTTCCGATCGAGACTTTATTGCGGATCTCTCGGTTACAACCTTTTCCTGGATATGTAAAGAGAGACCGAGCACCGAGAGAAATAGATCTTTGTAACGATCACGAGTCACCTTCTTTTGCGTACACACATTGCTTATGGTTTCGTACATGTTACATTGGCAACGAGACGTGGTTTATTACGAGCGATCTTGAGCCCATGTGAACGCTGAGATCACGCTCGAATACGCTATACACACACGGTGTAGCTTTACCTTTCTAACATTAAAGTGGCAAAATTGTACGTAATAAAGCAATCGGTTCGCGATTGCTGCTTGTGGCCGATGTAATCTACACTTTTAACCCTTTAACTGTGTCTCCGTAGGTATTGATGAAAAAAGTTTGTTCAGTGACGCAATTATTGGCAAAGATTCGAATCAATCGATTGGTTAAATAATTATAATAATCATTAAGAAATAAACCAGAAAAAAAACAACGATTTTTCGATATTTCGTTCAAAAGTTCGGAACCATCGATAATTTTCAAAGAAAAATTCGTATCACACAGTCAGTTGGTTTTTATGGATTTTTTTAACTCTCTATTCGTCCCGGAACGAAACGAATATTGAATTTCTCAATGATTGCGATAAACGCTCGAGAGATTTGATTATTGGTACATGTGGGCGCGCCTTCAATCGGCAACCCTCATGATCGTTTCATGCATCGCCGCATAACAAATTTTAAGTGCAATCCGTGGATAGGATTCCTATATATCCATATGAATATATAATAGTGTGAATGTGCCGAGTAGCAGGTCAATACGCGAAGGAATTCGCGCGTCTCCTCTCGACCTTTCCCCATGCTCACATCCTCGTGGTAACACATTCTCTAATGCTGTGTACTCCTCGCTGAAATTCATCCAACTCTTCAATCATCAGCAAATACAAAACGTACACAAACAAACGTAAACGATGGCTGCTGCCTAATTCTTTCGATTATTTCGATTCATCGTGAGAATTCTAATCAAAGCAACATGAAGGATTTAACTCTCGGTACTGATGATTGCCGGTTTAGATTAGCGACGCCAAGAAATTCTAGATTGGAGGTTATATCTGGGGAATTATGAGAAACGTCGAGCGGGAGAGAGCACTGGAAATTAAATTTCGCTAAAAATCGTCGATATTTTGTTGAACACGGTAAACTAAATATTTTTGGAAAATTTCAAAATTTTCGTTATTTTGGCAATATATTTGGTTTCTAACGGAGTTTTCAACGAAATTTACGATTGGAACGACAAAAATTTGCTTCCGGAGAGACTTTCTAGAATATTTCTTGCTGCAATGACACAATTTTTGGGATTATTCAAAAGAACGTTTAGTCGAACGTGTAAACATCGATCTTTTCCAACAAAATTTTGTTTTCAGTGCGAGGATGGGAAAGAAACAGAAAATTCTAACGACTCTGAAGTTTGCAAAGTTAATATTCAACGAAAAATATTTCATCTGTTAATTATTTATTGAATTTTGAAAATCGTGGCAATTTTTCGTGTCGATTGAGTTTTTGGGTGACAAGGGAGGATCGTTTTATTGTCCGGACCAAATATTGAATAATAATTACGAGTTCTGCTCAAGAAAAAACAGAATTTCGTTGTATTCCAACGATGCAAACTTCAGCATCACGAATTCTAAGTTGTTATGTGCCAAATCGTCGTGGTTACTGGACGTAACAAAAAAAATATTAAAAACAATATAATGAGATCGCAGTATTGATCGTGTTGACGCGAGCTCAATGAATCATTGAATAATAATATGTTCGTTAGATGTTTACGGTGCCGTTTTGCTCCGACTGTGCGATTCGCGTTAGAGCGACTAAAATTCCAGACACTCACGTTTCATCGACCTAATTGACAAGACATTCTTCGAGCTTGATGGCAAAACTAATAGCCCTTTATATCGTGTCGCGAATACTGATTTAACGAGGCGAGAGACCAAAAGAATTCTCCATCACCTTAAACATAATATATCTATATCCATGGGAAATTCCATGTCGAATGAGCCAACCATAATTCAATCGCGAGATTGGGCACACCTGTGATCGAATTCATTAAGCATCGATGAAAACGACTCTATGAAAAGTTAAAACTTGCGTGCGAATCATTTTCAACGTGCACGAGCCCCGGACAGCAAAGTTTCATTTCACAACTGTAACTTTTGTATTCAGAAAAAATGATTTTTAACGAAATGCCCCATGTGTTAATATGGCATTAATTAACTAGACGCAGCCTCGGGCGAATTGTCACTGGAAAACTTGCGCCGACCTGTCGCAGTGAGACAGCGAGTCGTGACAAAAAAAAAGGAGGCAAATGTTTCAAATCGAATTTCGTTCGCCTTTTCGTCGACCCGCGTTTCCGTCGATCTGCGTGACGATTTTGAAACTTCAAAACCTGCCGAATCTCTTTTATTGCTGTTGCGTCGATTTTTCTTTTTTTTTTTATAACGATATTCGTGCCGCTGATTGAACGGACCACAGCGTCGTAAGAACATGCAGAATTCTGGAGTGTCCCATCAGACACGTGTTTTATATGCTCGGAGGAATCGTCGGATGAAACTATGTACGCGGAGACGTAACACACATTCACTTGCTCTCGCGCGAGCACAGGGTGGCTTTTCGATCTGCGGAGCTCTCTCGAACGTCCAATTAAACGTGGCACTGCTGTTGCTCCTAGGATCTGAGAGACGGGCGAGTCCAGTTGCAGTCCTATATTGATTTAATTATCTCGTTACCGCAGTGCAAAAGTACGCGTCAGAGAGTCGAGAAGTCTTGGTTTATATGTGTGTAGAAATTCGTATGTAATATCGTACGAGTGTGTAGACTAGGCCGATCAATTACCAAGAGCTAAGCTTCGTTGCAGTTGATGCAGCTGCATCGAAACGTTTCTCGTTCTCTCCTCGTCTCCCGGAGACATCGCCCTCGATTTTTCTCCCATTTGAACTCTTTTTTCTCTCTCTTTCTCGCTCTCTCTCTCTCTCTCTATTTCTTCGTCCGTTTATGCGTTTCTCCGCTTACTCCATCCTGCTGCTCTCCCGCTGATTTATCGACGTATTTCTAATCAGGCAAACGCTCGCAATGGAGAAGATAAAAAAAAAGAGAGGATTGTATTATTTAACCTTGTCAGATGTAGCCATGTTCCGCTCTGGAGTTTGCATGCTAAACAGCCGGCCTACGTGGGTGGTTACAGCACCGACAGTGGGGAACCGCCTGTTCTCAATGAACTGGCAATCTTTCTCCCTTTTTCTCATGCTCTCGCGGTCGTAGTCCTCCTTGAATGGCTTCAATCGGTCGATTGTCTCGTTGTCACTTTATTGCTTATGAGGACGAAATTATTTCTCGAAAATCGTGCACGTTTCGTTTTTTTTTTGTGTGTTTTCTTAACCGACGAGTTTTATCAATTTTTCTTACACGATTAATGTTTTTTTTTTCTTTTTTCATTTTTCTGTTCAGGTTTCGTGAGACGTGGATGTCTAGAGACTGAAACTTCGTTCGTTGCTGATTTCGGTAAGTCGTTCTCCTCGTTACGAACAACTTTTAACGAGATTGTAAATAAAATTGATTTTTTTTTCTTTTCGCACTTTTAAAACTATTGTTACGCTCGAGACTCGAAATATGTCGGGGAATTGCAATGGAAAATAATCGCGGGGAGAGAGGCACGAAAATCTAGTCGGGCAATCAATGAGTACGTGTTTATGCAAATCGAACAAGCCCCCGGCGAGCCGTGGACACGCAAACGAATTTTTTTCGTGCTTGAAATGTGTACTACTTATATACATTTACCTTCCAAGTACAACATTAACGTATTTTGATAGTATATTACATAGTAATCGTACGAATGTCTAAATATAGTTGTGCACGAAGTAAAATTATTTTTTCAAGAATAACTCCGAGGTCGCGTGGTTCGCGAACTTTATGGAACTTTATTTTTCTTCTACGCTACGTTATGCAGTCGCGTGTCAAGAGTCTACGAGCACCTAGATTTCCTCGTAAAAATAGTTGAAAGGGTACTGCTCGTGCGACCTCGGAGTTGAGATTCTTGGGCACAAAGCTTGATGCGTTTCTTCCTTCTTTTAAAATACTTTCCAAAGTTTTTTCGTCAGCTCGCAAAGAAAGCTTGATTTCTAGTGAGCAAGGCAGTAATTTCGAATTATTCGAACAAGCAATTAACGGAAAAAGTGCAACGAAAAGTTCCCTCGCACTAAAAACAAAATTTTGTCGAAAAAAATGGATATTTTGTTTGTTGTTTTTGTTGTAGCAAGAAATATTTTAGAAAGTCTTTTCGGAAGAACATTTTTGTCGTTCCACTCGTAAATTTCGCTGACAATTCCGGGAGAAACTAAATATACTGCCAAAATAACGAAAATTTTGAAATTATCCAAAAACATTTAGTTTACCGTATTCAACAAAATATCGACGATTTTTAACAAAATTTCATTTCCACTGTCAGGGATCGATCATCGATCTATAAACGCCAGGGCTTCTAAGATACTAAACCCCAAACACGCTGGTAACAATGGAATAAGCTCATAGAATGCGAATAATGAAGAAGCGACGCTGGTAATGTGCGAATCGCCCGATTCATCCCTGCGGATGACACAAACACGTATATACAAATGGCAAAGTGTGTATCCAAGATGCACAGGATGCACCGCACCTCTTTGCACTCTTACGGACATAAATATATACATATCTATAGGGCGGCTCACGCGTTGGCCACGTCGTATGCGTTCGAGATTCTACCTCGTCGAATATTGAAAGAGTAAAAATAAAGTTGGTCGCGATGGCTGCGCAGGATCATGTACACACACGCGTGTCTTTTTTCACGATCATCCTTTGGACTCTCCTCCGCGAGTATAATAAACACGATCGCAGTAGCGATCAACCGGTGAAAGAGAAAAAGAGAGCGAACAAGAAAAAGAGAGAGAGAGAGAGAGGTCTTGGCTCTCCCTTCGATCTTGCACGCCGGCACGCCCACTGCAGCTACCACACTCTCTGGCACTATATACCCGCTGGACCAGGCGGTATTATTTGTGTACATGTGTACGTGCATGTGAAGAGAGAAGAAAATACTCTCTGTGCACCAGCAATCAACAGTTTTGCACCTACCGCTATTTTTCTTTCCATTCATCCCTAAAACCAACGTATCGTGTTCGAGAAATACCGATTTTCACACTTTCCAATGTATTTGCTGCTAGCAATCGACATTTTACGATCTAATTTTCATTTTAGTAAAAAAAGAGGAAAAAAATGGTAATGAGTGAATTTTTAATCAAATTTTCGTAAAGATTATTTTTTAAACTCGATATATTTTCGCTGGTTCAAATTTTTTCCATCTCTCTGTGGAAACAGATATTTTGTGTTTTATTTACAAGCATGAATATAAATCTGCTCGCGAAGCAGACAAAAACTCGAGAGTGAAGACCGGAGGTCACAGGGTTCACGTTCGTGGCGCGCAGGGAGCGAAGATCAGACGAGAAAGACTCGCTCGCGCGGGCTCTCGAACCGCGATCGAATGAGAGAAGTAGCGAGAGTGAAGAATCGAACAAGGATCGCTCTCGCTTGCAGTACGTGAGAGATCTTTCCTGTGAAATAAATATAAAAAAACGCCTCATATGATCCTCTTCGAGCATCTGTCCAGAGATGAAAAAATCTATAGCTATAGAGGAACATATACAGATATAAACAAGTATGAAGTATAAAACGTATCGGGAGACTCGGATCGATGATAATCATTCGAGCGGAAGCCGTCTCTTCGCGGTTGCATCGCGTGAGCGGACAGCACAGTCGACGATCGAATTTCCTCGGCATTCCGGCGGCGTCGGCGACGACCGTGCTCGCTACGATCCCTTCGCGTCTATAAACCGCGTGATTTTACCCCACGTACTATATATACAGATCTATATTCTGAAAAGATGTCCGATCCCAGTGGTGCGATATAATCCGCAAAAGTAAAGACGTTGAATAAAAAAAATTGACAGGATGAACAGAAGATAAAAAAAAGGCAAATATTTTCGATCGTTGCTGCGGTACAGAAATCCCTTGTATTTCGATATTTATCGAATATTATCTTCCTGCACTCGCGCGAGCACTTATTCTCGCGATCCGTAGCTATGACGTCTCGTTGGCCTTGGCATCGAGAAGACGCGACCGATCGTACATTTTCTGAAAATCTTCAAGGATGTTGAGTACCTATGAAACTTGTTAATATTAATTGTTCAATAAACAGCTTCTCAATCCTCGTGAAATTTGTACACGACCTCCGGGATACTTTATGTAAAAACATACCAAATTTGAAGAATTCCATCATCATCACTTCAACCACCCTAAGGGTGAAATAAAAAATGATAAGAAAATTCTGAAAATTTAGTATGTTTTTGTATGAAGTATTTAAGAGGTCGTGTAAAAATTACACGACGATTAGGAAGCTCGTTATTGAAAAATTAACATTTTGTTAAGAACCATTTAAAAAAAAAAACACAAAAAATACTTATCAATAAACTTCGTTCTATTTTCGTTGCTTTCAGTATGTTGTAGATGTTAAAAAATTGAGAGGTCAAAAAAAAACTTGTCGCAAAGTTATCCCAGTTTCCATAAGACTACATTTGGCTACATTTAATTTATTAATGTTAATCGTTCAATAACGAGCTTCCTAATCGTCGTGAAATTTTTGCACGGTCTCTTAAATACTTCATACAAAAACATACCAAATTTTCATCATTTTCTCATTATTTGCGATTTGGGACTCAATATCCTTAAACTCTAAAGTTTAGTTTCAATTATTTTTCTGCTTTTGATCGACGCGACAGTCGTAAGATTCTCCTAGCCACTTTGCATATACCGCCGACTCGAAATATATGGCAATATTTTTTTCGAACGCATTGAATACGAATTTATCGGTGATGAAAAAAAAAAAAAGAAAAAGAAACTTGGTCGGTTCGAGAACTGCGAGCAATTAAACTGTACGAAAGGTTTAATTCGTTAGAAAATTCATGAGATTATCTCCACCTCCTACGAAAAATAACACCGGTTCTCGTTTCATCGTACGTGACACCAAGTCGACTCCCTGAATAAGCTTCATTGATGGTGTACCTGTATTGTCGCTATATCTATATACTTGTAAGGGTAACGGATATAGAGAAATAAAAAAGTGTATGAGCCATGGTAGCTCATGGCTCAGGCGCTGAGAGGTTCTCGTACACGCTCCAGCCATAAGTCTATACTTATGGCCTAGGTGGTAGATATGGAGCGGTCGATAATGATCCAATATACTGGTACATCCTCGCGAAGTAATTACAATGATGAGCGAACCGCTACCATCGGTTGGCCAGGCTATCGCGCTCATTTCGCATCTCCGACTCCCTCTCTCTCTCTCTCTCTCTCTCTCTCTCTCTCTCTTTTTCTTTCTGCATCGATACGACTATGTGTATATGTTTATCTCTTGCTCTTTCGAACTTGCTCTCCTCCGCGCCGAAGACCTAGGCGTCGGATCGCGGCCTGTGGCGTCCTTTTCGTCTTTTTCTTCTTCTTATTCTTTCCTTCTTCTTCTCATTCGTTGCTTCTGCTTCGACCTCTCCATCTTCATCTTCGTTTTCTTACACACCGTAAGAACTGACCGCTCGCGCACTCCCTTCTCTGTATACGTGTACAGAATGATTCATATAACGACAAAGATAAATTCCTCGGAGCAGGGAAAGAAAAAGCTGCTTTTTTCGGATGGCAATAAAATTTCGTTGCACTGGAAACAAAATTTTGTTGGAAAAGATCGATATTTTGTTCTATACGTTCGACTAAACGTTTTTTTAAATAATCCCAAAAATTGGGTCATTGCAGCAAGAAATATTCTAGAAAGTCGTTCCACTCGTAAATTTCGCTGACAATTCCGGGAGAAACCAAATACACTGCCAAAATAACGAAAATTTTGAAATTATCCAAAAATATTTAGTTTACCGTGTTCAATAAAATATCGACGATTTTTAACAAAATTTTATTTTCAGTGTGTCGAGTAATTGAATAATGTTGAGGATTTTTGTGAACAGAGGAAGGAACTTGTAAAAATATTAACGATCTCTTTAGTGGACGATCCCGCAGTAACGATTACTGTGGTTTCTGCGTCAGCCTGTATCGTCAGCTCGAAAGAAATCTATAGTGAGGACTGCTCCGCAGAGTATATATAAGTTCCCGCGGGCCTCTCTCGCAACAAGAGCAAACAGCATCTTCCTCGGGTCGTCACGGGGCCACGGAGCCACGCTGCTCTCGATGCTGCTTCTGCTGGCGTGGATCTTGCAAAGGCTCGTACGGTTTTTCTCTTCGAAATGATCGTTCGAGTAGTGAGTTCACTCGGCCGGAAGTGCGTTATCATCGTTGGCCTTCAGGCTCATTCGATGTTGCAAATGTTACAGCAGTTTGAAAAATAAATAACCATTGACTCGTTTTCTCGATGAATTTTTATGTCTCGAGACGATCTGAAGAGATACGCACGAGAAACGCATTAGATTCTTGCTCCAATCCATTCATTCATATATTTTTTGCCTCCAGCAAAAGCTTGCTTTTCTGACGTTGCCATATTTCTAAATGATGCCTCGAGTCTAAGCTTTTGCACTCGGGTCTTGAGATACACCCTCGGTGGGGATACTGCTCGCGGCTGAGGAAGACCATTTTTCACTTCGATTCCGACTGCCACGTAAGTAATGGATAACGCAGGGTCGCGTGTGACATACATGACAACAGTCTTAGTCTCTGTCCTCCGCCATCCACTTGACGAACCTCCCGAAACGTTGTTTGTCAGACGACTCTGAAGTTTGCAACGTTTATATTCAACGAAAAATACTTTATCTATCAATTATTTATTGAATTTTGAAAATTGTGGCAATTTTTCGTGTCGATTGAGTTTTGGGGTGGCAAGGGAGGATCGTTTTATTGTCCGGACCAAATATTGAACAATAATTACGAGTGCTGCTCAAGAAAAAACGGTTTTTGTTACCTCACGACTTTACGGGGTCGGCACTTGAAATTGAAAAACGTTGCAATCGATTTTGTAGGTGTGAAGACAAAGTACCACAATATTGAAGTTTAATTAGATATTTTTTTGTGGTTTATTCTTCAAATTGCCTTTACAAATCAATTTTCAATCAAATTTCAATAATTCCGGGTTTCAACTCTTCGATTTTCCTCCTGCGACTCCCAAAAGATTACAGACTCGACAATCTGTCTGTTCCAATAACCACATCGACATTCGAGCCGGCTCCTTAGTCACGTGGTTCCTCCGAACGCGACGCCTCCCGCGTTTCCACTTTGTCTGAAAGCGACCAGCAGATTCCAATGCAATCTTTCCGTCCATGTACTTCGTTTTCCCCTGCTGGCCTCGCTAATGCATGCTCCTTGAAGGGTCACGACTTCGATCACGATTCAGAAATGATCCGATCGATCACGGTCCGGAATATCGTGAAGTAGAGTCAGCCACAGATGGTTTGCAACTTTGCGATACGATGGCACAATAATATTTTCGATCCACTAGCGAAAGATGGTTTTGCGTTGCGAAAGACAATACTTTTTTCACGCTGTCAAAATATAAGGAGATGTTGAAAAGAGAGGCTGCAGATCGATGTGGTTTTCTCGTGTGAAGGGAATCGCAACGAGGCAAAATTGTATCACGAAGTTTATTCAGTACACTGCAGAAAAAAAAAAACCCAAACAAACACAAATTCATGTTTGAACAACCGTTCGTGGGCTACGTTTTGTGTGAAAAAATCAACGAGGGAGCGTATAGTCGCGTTAGAATCACAAAATCGTTCTCGTATATTTAGAGGCTCGTTCTCCGACACCTGAGAGATGATGATGCGCTAGATCGTCACGATTTCGAGCTTATGGAGCACATTACGGGCGTCCAACCTTGCGCATCGGATAGGAACTGTGCCGCATTTGACCCAGTTCCGAGGAGACTCGGTAATCCGTTTCTCGTGGTTACGAGAGATGAGCGAAACCCAGAGCAGGTGTATGTCTATGTGTACACGTACAAGTGCATCATGATAAACGTACGTAAAGACGAAAGCCAATAAACCGTATACATATATACATGTTGGACTATCATCACCAGCAGTAAACCACGAGGCTGTGAAATGTCACGAGTCATCATTCGTGGATCGACACAATAATAAGACAATGAAAGTACATCGTAGATTACAAATCATCGGAGACTCTGGAAGAACTTCTACCATAAGGAAAATAGTAATGAGACTATCATTATCGTTCGTATTGTTGTCTCCCGAACGATCTGTTCGTATAACTTTCGGATTACCTTTTTACAACGTTGCTAAATTTATTGTCGCATTTTGTCGAAAATCTGTTCGTTAACCCTTACTTGCCACCTTGGGATACAAACTACCCCAGACCTATTAAGGAAAATAGTGATTTTTCCACTTTTGACGACTCTGAAGTTTGCAACGTGGATATTCAACGAAAAATATTTGATCTATTAATTATTTATGGAATTTTGAAAATTGTGGCAATTTTTCGTGTCGATTGAGTTTTTGGGTGGCAAGGGAGGATCGTTTTATTGTCCAGAAAAAAATATTTAATTATAATTACGAGTTATGCTCAAGAAAAAACAGAATTTCGTTGCATTCCAACGATGCAAACTTCAGCATCGTCACTTTTGTTGATTTTAGCATTTTTTCAGTGTACTTAAATTTAATTTTTAGCTATATAAACTAAACAATCTTCGAAAAAACGCTTTCGATATGTTCTACAACAATTTTCAAGTCCAAGTATTCGCTAGTTCATTTTTTACAAAAATTTTTGTCACTGGGGTACAAATCTACCCCATTGTGCCAAGTACGTAATTCCACAGAGATGTAGCAAGTAAGGGTTAATTCTTATTTTTTCATCTTACGAACGCATTTACTTGAAAAAGATGATTTTGGCTCCGGGTACGCGGTTTATGGAACAACGCACACTTGCATGAATGTAAGCGTACGGGTATGTCGTTCAAGGACGATGAAAAGGGTGCTACGCCACTGTGCTGCACTCTCTGATGGTGGTCACTGCGGTACGAAGCTCATGAGCCACCCGAGACCAACGAGAGCACACGCGTAAGGCGTACATGACTAATACATATACGTATGAAGGATATTATGGTTAATATCTATAGGATGAATTCTGTATAGAGAAAATATGTGCGCGGTGTATGGGAGCGCGCGCATGCACCCAAGAGTGCACGAGTGGTGTTGCAACGGTGGATCGCCGTGAGGGCTTTGGTCATCTCCCGCTCCCCTCCCTCGCGGTCTTTCTCTTTCTCCTTTGGTTGGAAGAACTCTGACGGGTCGGTTCGGGACGACGGGGTGAAGAGTGAAGAACACACGGGGGCACCGCGGGGAATATACGAGGAAGAGTGCGCGGCGATAAAGGTGAGGCAGCAGGAGTTGGAGGAGGAGGAGGAGGAGGAGGAGGAGGAGAGCGAGAGGAGGGGAAGCTGAGGTCGACCGGGATAAACATCTGAGCCCCGCCCGGCACCCGAGGCTGCCGTTGATCCTCTTGTTGCTTCTCTTCCTCGTCCTCCTTCTGCTCCTTTTCCTCAAGTTTTACTTTTTCTTCTTCTTCTTCTTCTTCTGAACGCGCAGCTTCGTCTTCTTCGTCCTCTTTCTCCGGCGACGACCTTCTTCGTCCGACGCTCTCGTGCAAGTGTCCGAGCATCTTCCAGAGGTTGAGTCTTTCCAGTTCTCCACACGTTCGACCAACCTTCCTCCTGTTCCATCATTCGGTGGCTTATTTTCTCTTTATCCGTTGCGTCTTCTCCGTCGCAGCTTCTCACCTCGTGAGAGACGTTTCTAAGTCCATACCCTCCTTTTTCCTTGCGAATTCTATCGCTTCGCAAGAGACTATCCCTTCTCAAGGCTCATCGCAGCTTCGTGTGTTGGACCGAGTTACTACTGTTTTCAGAGTCAGCATCAGCCAGTGGTGCTGAACTGCTTCACATCCCGTACACTTTATATACACGTATACTCGTACAAAGTAGAAAAAGTGTAACAACTTGTATAGAGAGAGGATCCGAGCCGACGAGGCAGCCGCAGGCTGCGAATAACTTCAACTAACGTCTTTGTGGTGTGGAGAATGCCAATGTCTTGTGGTAAATTATAGAATTTCGAGGAACCTGAGCAGGAAAATGAGAAATAATCATTGTTTTTTTTCTTTCTTTTTTTTTTTTTGTTACAACAAGGAGGCAAGTGAACTTGTTGTCGAAACAATTTGACGCGATCTCGGGCGATCTGATCATTCAGAATAATGTCCAGCACTCTCCTCTTCTTCCTCTTTCTCTCATCCTCCCCCTCGCGCCGTGTTTCCATTCGCTACGCTTGATATACCAGCTAGTTCTGTAACGCTCTCCCTGCCCACGACTCGTGTCTTCATAGCCTTTTATTTTTGCCCTGCAAACTCGCAACTACCGTTGCCGGGTGCCTCTCCTTTGCTCTTTGTCGAGCGAAAAAGAAAGAGACAACCGAGAAGCAGCTTCTATTTGAAAAGTAGCTTCCTCAATTCACGGCCATCCCGACTGCCACGACCTCCGGGTATCCCCATTGTACGCGATGAATTCCGCAAATTATGCGACCAGAACGAATCTCTTCTATGATACGAACTCCGTTTAATGATCGCGAGAGAAAGAGGAAATAATGTCACATCGTTATCCAGAACTCTGTCCATTTTTATGGACCAACGATCCATCAGAATTAACATCGCGATGGAACCAGTATTTCCAATTTAAATTAAATCAAATCCCAGTCTGTACAGCGAAAAGATGATGATCGAGTTTTCTGTACGTGCTGTAAGCTTCACTGACAGGATATCGATCCAATTGTGGTCGCAAGTTCATCATTCCAACTCTTGCCTCCATCGTATACAGCTCTTCGTCTCTATATATAAAAAATTTTATTACAAAATTGTGTTTGTGCCCTTTTCATGCAAAAACTATTGAACCAATTTTGATGAATCTTTCACAGGAATGAAGCTCATGAATCAGAATAAGTTTTAGGCTGTAGTGCATTCCGATGATTTATTTTTTTTGAAAACACGAACCAAAAAATCACATTTTTCGTCATATTTTCCACTTCCAAAGTTCACAAGCAACTAAAAAAATGATAATAAATAAAAAATCGCTAATTACCAATTCGAAGATAATTTGAAAACGAAGATAATGAGCTGGGCTGGAGTGCCAGTTTGTAAAAAAAAAAGTTGTAGCGATTTTCGTAAAATCAAAGTTTCAAGATTTTGAAAAAAATAAAATTGCTGCACCCCACGGCTCCAAGGCGCAGGACATGGGAGTAGTCCAGAATGCAGACGCTGCGTCATGACTTTCTGGACTTTGTGGTCACAGTGGATGACCCGCGGCAGCTCTCTCGCGTTCCTCTCCTCGCTCTACGATCCATTACTTCCGCATATTCGCGTCACACGTTTTGGTTTTATGCCCTCCGAGAAATGATTTCTAAATTCTTTGGGAGATTATAAAACAGGGAACAATAGTTTTGAAGTACAAAGCAAAAGAACGATCGATGCGAACGAACAGCCTGCATTCTCCGTTCCATTCAGGAGTGAAAAGTTTATCTTCGTGTGGCTTAAGAGGCAGGAGTGTCCTGAACAGTAGGAAAAATGATTACTCTTCGTATATAGGAGATAAAGCAACCGGGCTTTTTCAGTGAGGCCAAGGTGAACGGAAGGTTGCAGAAAAGGATAAGACAGAATGTCGGTTCGTAATGCACACTCGATGGTATAGATCATCGAATGAATATCTCGATGTTGCTGAGTTAAAAACTTGTTCCTTCTTCAACATTTACTCATCCTTTTCTTTTCCTCCTTACGCGCGCTTGCGGTTCAACTCGCAGCTTCCCTCTCTCGGAACCTATTGAATAGTTTACGGCTTTTAAATAAGGGGCCCTCGTTCCCAAACAATTTGCTCGTCCCGCAGATTGCTCGTAAATAAAGATAATCTATTCGACCCGGAAGATAAAAATCATCGGTCTTGCTGGAACGTCCCTCGGGTCCTCTGTGGTCCAGCAGAAAATCTCTGTTCTTTCTGCGTTACGCGTGCTCTTGTGGCTTTTGCACTTGGTTCGCAACAGCGCGAAAAATCTTGGCAACGAGAAGCAAAAGCAAGGATAGCTTTTACATGTATATACCGAAGAAACTCTTCGTAGTGAGCTCTCGCACTGTTGGGTGTTCCAGCAGGGTTCGTCGCCTCGCAACTTGTTCGTTCTCTTCTCGTTCCTATGGCCAGTATTTCTTGGTTCTCTCGCGGGTGAACGCTCCTCCAGTTATTCATTTTTACGTCGCTCATTGCTCGGATTTTACGAGGCAAAAATTATGAAATTGCACTTTGTGCGCTGATCCTCTTTTGCCCGGCTTGCTCTGCATCTTCCTCTTTCTCGCGGTGTTGTCTTACTCGCGGATTTCATCCTCGAGCTTTTCTCACTCTCGCGCCCCGTTACGGACTTCACCCTCGCTCGAATCAACGCAGATTCCCCTCTGGCTATACAAAAGACCCTTTCTCGAACTCTTTCCAGCATCTAGTTCGCTCGCTCGTCCTCCGATTCCGCTTGGAAACATATTTCCTCAATTTTTTCTTCTCTCTTGAAACATGTGAAAAAAAAATACCAAATCTTTAAGGATTTCTTGAGAATCGAAACAACCTGTTTTGAACTTTCTATTATTTCCTCATGGCACAAAAATCAAACAGCTTCGCGTTCACCGGGTATCCGCGTTCGCCTCTCGCTCAACGTTTACCAACGCAACTATTCCCTGAAAACGTTCCATTAACGAGAGCGCTCTAATTGTCGATTTAATTCGTATCGATAAAAGCGCAAGTCCAACTGCTCTCTAGACGTAATAACAGACTCGGATCAAACCCAGTATGGAATAATGCGTTGGCTCGTTCTATTCCAAGTTTCTCCGCACTGATTGCCAACCAATTTAGAATCGTCGTCGACGTTGTACTTTTTATCGTTGCTCCGCTGTTAATGAACTTAACGCGTCGACTTTTAATCCTCACATTGATATTCCGGAGTGTATTCTCGTTACGGATTTTATGCTCGAAAATAATTGTTTCTTCTGCGCGAATCGCATTTTTCAACGTAGACAGATTTCTTCTGTCAAAACCTTTTCCACACGTTCGTTTGTCAGTAGCCGGAGGCTTTCGGTCTCTCATTAATGAGCGAATAATCATTTTCTCCAACGCAGTGAGTTCTTCTAATGTAATATTACGATTAATACTTTTACCACGACTCTGAAGTTTGCGACGTTGATATTCAACGAAAAATATTTGATCTATTAATTATTTATTGAATTTTGAAAATTGTGGCACTTTTTCGTGTCGATTGAGTTTCAAGGTGGCGAGAAAGGATCGTTTTATTGCCCAGACCAAATATTGAATAATAATTACCAGTTCTGCTCACGAAAAAACAGAATTTCGTTGCATTCCATCGATGCAAACTTCAGCATTATCTATTACCTACTTAAAAATGAAACGATCCTTGCCTTCACAACCTTTGGCATTTCAACGTTCGACGCTCACGACCTTTACCTTTGCTTACTCATCGAATGACCACAGCAGAGATTTACATCACACTCTTCCGAAACGAGGATACAAAGATCCGTGAGTATGTATATATACAAACGGATACACACGTACCTACTCATTAAAATATTTATGGTTTTGCCCATACACTTCAATTTAATAATCAATAAAAAGTGGCTCGGAGCCATTATCTATCACGTCAACGAACGTGTACACTGCATAAATCCGTGAGGCAGCAGAATAATCTCTCGCGAATAAAGTTACACTCTCACAAATTTCGAGCCCATGGGTTTGTGTGTCGACGATTAAAAAATTATCCACTCGCAAGGATGATCGCTCGACGTTTATGACGGGTTTCACGTGATAATTATATACTTTTGCTCGAGAATACACGGCCGCTCTCTTTCGTCTTAATTCTCATGGTGATTGCTGCTCTCGTGCTGTCAGAAGAACCTGGCAGCCCCCTGCTCGCCGTGGCATTATTTAGGTGACATTGGACAGCAAATCATTTGCGTTTACTGGCTCATTTTTCTTCTTTTTAATTAGCACTCTCGCGTCTCAATTATTTCATTTCATGGACGATGACGGGTTTCGAAAACCCTGCTCTTCCGGGTCAGGCTTTTGGTATTTGAGTGAATTGATGGCGGGGAACTTGTGGAAATGATTAGGAAACGTTGGCAGCTCTTTCGCGTTTGTCATCGTAAATTCGTGCCACGGACGAACCGCGTTCTTACGATGTGGCCGTCTCTATTTTTTTTTTGTATACACATGCATGTGATCGTTGTGTGTTTGTGTTTTACACCACGGAAAATATGTTTCCGTGGTGGTTTAGTCGTTCCACCCATAGACAGTGAAATCACTTAAAATTCTTCTAATGTCACGACTCGGCGATCCTTCGCGTCAGCCACGCAGTAATCACGCGTTTCAGCGAATTCGGACGGAGGGATCCGATTCTGTATCAATGATTTTTACATCATGAAGAGATTCTTGCGAGTTCCTCGAGCATGAATAAATATAAACGGGCGATTCGATCGAATCACCTTGGATCTTTGATACCGATCTTTGTGTCGACGAGTCTTCCATTGAATTATCGATGTCCACGAGTTTTTCATAAATTTTCTTGGTCTTTTAAGGGTTTTGCTGCTACATAGATGTGCTGGCAATTTTCACAGTGATACTTTTTTGTTTGTTGAGTATTTATAGGAGACGATATCCTATTGGACGGGATGAAATATCGATTTTTATTTAATTACCCGCTGTCAAGCGGTCGCCGCGCCTCTTGATAAAGACTCGGATAGAGCCATGAATTCAAACAAGCCCGTAAATATTTCCACTTGAATTTTATTGAAATTCTAACCGAGCACCATCCCCCGTTCTCATAAAAACGGCGCACCGCGCTTCTCATCTTTTCTCTCAACTCATTTCGCCTTTTTTGTTGCTGCTCCATTGAACGCGCGTGTCAGCCTATTATCTGTACTCGTCATCTGCTCTTTCGGTCTCGAATGGCATCTATAGATTGTCACCCAATAAAAGTTGTTCGAGAGATACGGACAAACGCGTGCACGCCTAACGTTTTTTTTTTTTTTGCAATGTGCTCATTATAACGACGTCTTCCTTTTTCTTTTTTACTTCGCGCGCGCGCTCTCTCTCTCTCTGTTGAGCTGTTACGGCGTGTGGCACGCAAGACAAAGTGTCCAGGATGCGCTTACGGACATACATCATAATAAAAATTCCATGGTTCTCGCGGGTACGTCTTTGAATCGTGGCCCCGTTACAGTTTTTACGTTCTTTCCGAATATGGTTCATCTTTTCTCACTCGCGCATTCTCCCGAGGATTCTGCAGCTCTTTCGTTCACTTTACCCGGCTCGTTGTCTTCTGCGAATCGACCAGGAAGCAAAAATCATCGCAAACGCTCGCGTAATCCAGTTCGCTGGGCAGCCTTTTTTTATATTCCGATAAAATTAAATATCCCCCAACAAATTATGTCATCACAAATAATAAAGAAGTGAAAAGTGAGCTGCTCGTAAATCAATGAGACTTTATTCCACGTAAACGAGAGATAGCAGCGAGAAGAGGGAGAAGGCAAAGAGAAGAGGACTTTATCATCGTCGTACCCTCGCACAAGAGCCTTCTCTCGCAACGTTTACTGGATCCAAGTGCATCGAGTCATTCCGGAGATACTCTATCTCTCCGGAGTAAATGCGTCCTGGTAGCCAGCAAAGAGGAAGAGAGAGAGAGAGAGAGAGAGACAATCTCTCCGGATGTGTATAGAGTGGGGCGGAAAATAATGTAGAGAAGATGGAAAGGAGGGAGAAGAAAAAGGAAGTGGAAGAGCGTAAGAGAAGTGTATGAGCGAAAAGGTCCTGGACCGGAGGCTTAGGGAGGCTGCGAACGCGAAGGAGACGACAAGCACGAGGTACCGAGAAAGATAGAGCATAGAAAAAGACGCGCCGGAGAAAGAGAAAGAGAGTGTATCGCACACCTCGGATTTTACTACCTTCCGCAACATCTCAATTAAATCTTTGAAATCTCAAACTGCTTATAAGCTGGAGTATAGGTGTGTGCCATGCAAATATATATTCATTGCCGATACTCTCGGACACGTTTCTACTTCGTATGCATATGCATGTGTATGTTGTATATTTAACACAGGGATCGGTCGTTTTGTCGCCGAGCTATAAATTCAACTCCACGGGCGTATCCACGCTCTCCGCGTGATCCCCTCGTCTCTTTATCATTCCATCCGGTATACCTTATTTCTTCCATGTCGTCTTCTCGTTGTCCTCCTGCAAACGCTCTTTCCTCTCGATGATCCTGCTCGTGTAGGAACACATCGGCTGCAGGAGCAGCGCCCTCTCGCCATTCACTTCGTCCAGCGTCACACGTCATTATGCTCGCGTGTACACTGTGACGAATATAAATCCACACACACACACACACACACACATATCTATATATATTGACGTATTTTTTTTCTTTAAATTCCCATGCAACCGTCCCCGCAGCTTACACGATTCCAGCACCACGTCAGTTTCTCGTGGGATTATACAGGAGAGACCCTTCCCTTCTCGGGTAAGCGACTAATCCCTTGAGTCTCGTCGTGGACCCCTTACTCGCTCAAGAATACAAGCACCGCGTCAGAGATCCAGCGTAATCCACCTGCGAGACTTTCGGATTGACGGGGAACAAAAAAAAACATCTCAAGAATTTATGCGTTCGGGTCACTTCGAACTTTTCCATTGACATCATTTTTCTGTCAAACTAATGTTCCAAAACAATTTCTCGCGGATGTTTTGGTCCCGTAGAGTTCGTCAAGAAATCCTCTGATCGAAGGAAACACTTTGAACCGTTTTGCATGAAAACAACGTTGGCGGAGACCACGATTCAGCTGAAACAGTTACGACCAAAATTTTATTTTGCAAGTAACGGTAGTGAAATGTCATTATTCGTCAATTACGATCCTCGCGTTGGGAAAAACGCAGTAATATCTTTAAATACCGCGTAATCCAAAGAGGGCGAGAGCGAACGTCGCTTGATTTCGTTTACGAGCTCGACAGCTTTATTTTCCTGGACACTTAAATTCGTAATCTCGGGGTTGTGTACGTAAAGTTCGCGTTGTCAACGTTATTCGACGCACTGGCCAGTGAGGAACGTCGTTTAAGAGAAATTTCCAAATTCTGGTCGTTAGCGAAATTATCTGGTAGTTGGATGACACGCTGTACAGCGATGGGAGAATGCTTGACCGGGACATACGATACATAGTTATACGAGAGTACAAAAGCAGCAGAGAAACAGCAGCAGCTTGCGCAGAGAGGACGAGGCTAAATTTCTCGGTTGCTTTTGTGGCCGCACCGCAGTTTCTCACGTCCTGCTGCACCAAAGCCAGAGAACGGCAAGAGCAGCAGTTCGCAGTCGTCGTATAACGACGCGTTAAACTTGCATCGCGCGCGGTGTTACGCTGCCATATTCCTCTTTGAAACGTGTAATTCCGGAGGCGTTCTTTATATTCCCAGAAGACGAAAGGCACAGGCAGGCAGAGCGGTGCTGGTCGGTACACACGAGTGAAGAACCAGGAGGACGCGAAATGAAACAGAAAAATAAAAAAAGAAAAAGTAATACAGGGGATGGAAAGGATTCATGAAGAAAGAGAGTGGAGCGTCGAGACTCTTAATGTTCACGCTGCGGATATAGAACGTCCGAATGGAGAACGCATTAGCTCCTCGCCATCTTTTTCGACGTATCCTCGCTGCATATACACTCTTCACGATGTATATATAAATACATATATATAAATGAATGTACCGAGAATAGGCATCAGGCCCCAGGAGTCAAATATAATGCGAAGAGGTGCGTTCTCGCCAAGTGGCTCTCGCAGCAGTCGATCTTAGCGCGATACGAATGAGAAAAAGAAAGAGGACCCGTTATCGCTGTGCCCATCTTATCAAGGGCGGCCCAAGAGGAGCAAGGGGGAGGATAAATCATCGGGTTGCCACGACGGGGTACCTTTAATTACCGTCGAGGGCGCGCGGCGGTGCAAGCAAAAATATGAAGATGTAATGCTTTCGCATATAAGATGCTGCTGTATACTTCGCCCGCTGATCTTCTTCTCTACTATCCAACGGCGTGCGTGCTGTGCATTCGGTACAGCAGGAAAAGGCCAGAAATAAGATATGGGAGTAAGAGACGAGAAATCTCATAAATAATCTCCTGTACGACCGAATGCCTCCGGTTGCGCGGTATTGCAAGCTTTTTGTAAAATTCTCTCGAGATTTCAAAATTTCAATTGATTTTTTCGCATTTTGCTTCATTACGACATTATGAATTCACAAGAACAAGTCGAATGAACCCTTCGACCAAGAATCCTTCCATTCCAAGGCGAAAAGACCTCTACTTGCCCGCGAACAATAACGCCATCGGAAGAAAGCATTCCCGCGTGTATGCACGTGTGTTTGTACATCGTAGGCTCGCGGAGATCGAATGCTCTGCGGCTTCTCTCCCGGACGAGTGATCGATATCTTTGCAGAGATATATCGTCCGTCCGTATGAGAAGTAACGCGAAAGAGCGTGACGCTCATGGATGTTGCAGTAGGTTGTGTAGCGTCCAGAGGTGTAGCCGGCAATGAAAGCGCGAAGGGAGAACACACCTCGTTGTAGTTTGAACGACCATGAGCATGGTGGATCCGCGTTCGACACACACCGCGTACACATCGCCACGCCTTTGCGAAACAATGTGATGGTTAAGCTAACAAGCTCTACCTTCCGGAGATGTCCGAACTGCCATATACACGTTGGGTGTATATTCTCCTTGTAATGTTGTCCAGCTTGATTCTCTCGGCTGTCAATTCAGCATTCAATCTTTCACCCTCTCTGGAGATGCTATGCTCATCGTCGCGGAACTCTCGCGCTGAGGATAAATGAGAGTTGGCTCTTCGAATGTTAATGCGAAAGTGGCGAGCACGCAATTCGCGTCTAGTCTCGCTTGATATATATCCATTTTGATATATGTTGCTGAACTCGTTATATTGAGCAAAGAATAACTTAACGCGGCGTAAAGCCCGACAAGTGTGAAGGCGGATGTCCGAAAAGACACTTTACACAGATGGAGGATAGAATTTAACGAATTAATCGAGACTGGAGGCTGGATCGCAACGTGAAAAGTCATTCGTTCGGTGTCGGAGCAAGCGGAAAGTAAAGGCGAGGGGGAAGTGACGCTTCAACAGCATCAGAGCCAAAGCGAATTGGCATCACACAGAGCATTGGTACTTTCTCTTCTTCCCTACGACGTTCTTCCTCCTTTTCCATTTTTCTTTCTTCCTCTCGCTCGTTTTATCTAATACGAACGTACAAGGTGTTCTCGTCCTTGCGGGGGGCAGCGCACGAAGCTTACCGTGATGTAGTGTCTCCGAGAGGGCAGACGTGTGGAGGAAACAACGCGACTCCCGACGCTGAAAGATACTCGTACGCTCTATCGTCTCGCGTTCCGAAGGACAAACGCTCTTGACGAGAGATTCCCTGCTCGTGAAAGCCAACCAATAGTCCAGCAAAGAGCTCCCCGAGAACGGAGCCCGCAAAGAGAGACATAGAGACGATAGTTGGACATTGAGCGACGGGCATGGCGAAGAGGGTCTCACAGGGCTTTACCATCGAGAGAGAGAGAGAGAGAGAGAGAACCTGCAACTCCGCCGCGCTAGTGTAGCGGCGCGTTCTCTTGGAATTCAATGGACATCCTTCCGTCCAATCCTCCGCGACGGTGTATATCTACTTCTCTTTCTTATAGCATAAGAGAGCCCAAATATGGAAAGGAAGAGACCGCAAAGACAAGAGAGCCCGTAGGTACCATAATCGGTAGTCGAAGCACGATGCACACACCTATACACATCGTACTTTTACATTGTACCTTCACCTTATTCCCTTTTCGTTCGCCTTAAATCTTCATCGTGAAAAGTCAACGCTGTTCACCTTTGCTGCTAGATATACGATCATGTAGGTCTTGTTCACCCTTAAAATCGCGTCTTCTCTGTCATCACCCTTGACTGTAATTCTGTCATTAAGAATCATCTGAATTTCATGGTCCGGCTGGAAAATAATCTCCAACGAAACCCGATTGGGTGGATCACTCGGCCTTGTTGTCTATAAAAGAATTTGCGACTCCGAGACGGAATTCTAGGTCGGCGATTAGATTAAATGGATAAAAATTCTCATAGAGTTCTCTCGGAGGAAACCATATGATGCTGAAGTTTGCATCGTTGGAATGCAACGACATTCTGTTTTTTCTTGAGCAGAACTCGTAATTATTATTAAAAATTTGGTCCGGACAATAAAACGATCCTCCCTTTTCATCCAAAAACTCTATCGACACGAAAAATTGTCACAATTTTTAAAACTCAACAAATAATTGATAGATGAAATATTTTTCGTTGAATATCAACGTTGCAAACTTCAGAGTCGTGGAAATTATGAATAATCAACGCGTCTATTTACGAGCGGTTTCCAAACAGGAATCAATACGATTTATTTGTTTTTTCATCTCAACTTGATAGATTTGCAGTGTTCGATTATAATTAAGTTCCAGTTTTTATTTGTCGATTTATCACGCTTGTTCGTGTAAAGCTTTTGGTGAAGCTGTCGAATAGTTTTTCGGCTCAAAGTGCAGCATCAATTCGCGCCTCTCTACGGTTTACTTCTCACAAAGGCCTGAGATCTTTGCAAAAAATAATCCTGGTCGTTGAGACTCGTCGGAAAAAAAAGAGGAAGAATCGAGACCTTCGGGAGGTCGCGGCAGGTTGCTGTAAGTTCTATACCGCAGTGTGTACCACCACCTCGATAACTCGGCGCAAAGAGGCAGGCGCAAGAGCAAGTCTCGGAGCATACACGGTGTGTTCTCCACTTGGATTACTCGTGACTCCTACTCCCCTCCCGCCCTGGAGTTGCGATCCTGTTCTCTTGTGTTCACCACCACCGGTATATCCCGCGACCACTTCCACCGCCACTGGGGATCCTTTTGCTGCTGGAGGTGCTGCTAGTGCGCCCGATTCTGGTTCTGCCGCTGCTGGTTGCTCCTGTTGCTGCTGCATCACAGTACGAGCCTTTCCTTCTCTCTCCCTCTCTATCTCGTTCTCGAGATATCGCTATCCTGTTCACGCTCGTGTCTCGCATCGCCTTCTTCTCTCTCGCTGGCTCTCCTTCTTGCACCAACGCGTAGTCGAGGCTTCACGGTCCTGGAGAGCGGGGCTTATAGCTCTGCCACGCCATGTGACTGATACCCCTTCTCCGGCAGGTTGACGAGTCCGTGGGCCTGCCTACCTGCCGCCCGTTGCCCCGCTCCCATTACAACGCGGACTCTCGCGGCAGGTGCACCAACCTAAGTGCCACTCCGCTCCACCTGTGTGTTGTGAGTTGCTCTGGAAGTTGACTACGTGTGCGCGCGCCTGTTTTCGTCTCTCGGGCCTTATACTCGTTTTATCGTCAACTCGAGTACTCTTTCTTTATATTTCACACCCAGACTCTTAACATTATTTTATTTTTCGTTGCTCTCGTCCTGCGTATCCTCAGTGTTGATCAGTTTTGTGTCTATAAGCTCCATACACGGATATTCCTCGATTGATGTTGTTGTCGTGAAACGAGTCGCTCGTGGTCTCGAGCAGATAAAACCACGTGTTTTTTTTTTTTTTTTTCGCGTTGTTGCGTTATCTCGTACGAAAAGCTGACCGCGATAAATCAGTAAAACAAAAAGCGTATCGTTCATTGCTGCTGTCACGTCCGAATCGTCTGATATCTTCGGTGGAAGTCCGATCTTCGTTCGGATATCAGGGAGCACGATAAACCGGGGATTGGCGAGAAAATGAAGGATTTTTGTGTTTATGAACAAATGGAAAACGAGTAGGATAAGACGGAAGGACAGTTTTGTGCTTGCAAGTGGAGAGAAAATAATATTAGTGTTGTGCCGGAATCGACTGCGTCAAAGAGTTGTTAACGCGAAAGTATTTCTCTGAGGATTTTCAAGCTGAAAATTGAGACGAAATACTCGGAGGAGGAAAAGTTGATCGTGACATTTTTTGGTGCTCAGAGTCAGCGTAGTTGAAATTCTGTTCTCACAAGTGACCGTGGTAGGCTTCGCAGACCCTTCTTCCGTATTTAACACTCGCACATAACTCACCGTCCAACTCGACGCGCTCTACGTGAACGACATACAAAGTGCGACGGAGTTTTTTTTTTTGTTTCTCTCAATCGATTCTACTCAACACTCTGTTTATCATCAGAACTCGCGAGGTGAGAATATATCCTCGTTGTTAGGACGGATGTCGTATCTCTTTGCTCCCTCCTCCCGTCCTACAATCTTGCAAATATAGTGTGTACTTTCGGTCGTGAACGGTGAACCGCGAGCAGAGTCGTCGATGACGCGAGTTTCGTGGCTTATCAGCGTCAACGAGCAGGCAGCTGCGAATCGCCTAGGCGAAATCGAGTCGACGCTTCGTTCTTACGAACGTGCACGTTTGCGTTTAAACTGTGTTCGACTTTAGCTTATCGCCACGGCTATCTGTCTCCTGGAACTCCGGCGTGTTTAAAACTCCATCGTCGCGACACTACATTGTGTGGGTGTAACTCTTCGTTCGTTCTGTCACTCTCCTTCTCTCTCTCTCTCTCTTTTTTATCGTTCTCTCTTTTGCTGTCTCGAGACTTCCTTGTCACTCTGGTTCGTGTCCCTCTCTTCGGATTGCACGTGCGTCCTCGATAACGAGTCTCGACCTCGTACTCGTCGAGGTGCTTCTGGGTCCGAGCACTTAACTGTACTATTGCTGCCCGGACGATACGAGATAGGTCGCAGTTCACCGTTGACCCCGCGCCGCAACGTACCAAGTTTTCGAACGTTCTTAACCTCGAAAGGGACAAAAAAAAGATCGGCAAAGATTTATTGTTCAAGAAATATTCGACACAACGAATTCACGACTTTAGCAGAAAAAAACAATCTGTTTTCAAGTTTGTCCCTCGCTCTGTTACCTCTTTCGAAAATTTCATTCATTTCGTTTCGATAATCGACTAACATCGTGGACATTTTGATCCCGACTGCAGGACGAACGGCGGAGTGGAGATGTCCGCGGCTCGCTGAGAGAATGAGGGAGCTGGACACCGAGAGTCCCGTCGTCTGGCCAGCCTGGTGTTATACTGGTAAGTCCATCACTAAAATCTCATTCATCATTCACACACGCTAATCACCCATCGCCCGTACATATATCAAAGATGTACATATTACTCATAGAGTCCCTCTATGTCCGGTGAATCGAGTTCCAACGCGATAATTGCTACTGCTAATGTTGAGAATCCTCATGACATCCGGTCAATGTCGAAAACATCGCGTCCGAGTATGATTTGCACTTCTCTCGAGCTATTAAGTCATTAATCATCAAATAAACCACAATATGGACTAATTTTCTTCTGGATACAATGATTAATCAAAGTCTCCGGTTTGTCTGGATGTTAGAAAATTTCTATACGTGTGATAATTCCGTTGAATTACTGGAACGATCATTTTTCCAGTGCTCTGTATAAACAAGTTGATAAATACGAAGAAACCAGCGACGCGATATCATTCGCGCTTAAAATGATAACAGCAGCAGCTTCGTCGTTGGTTGCTCGACGATAATCGGACGTGAAAATCGATGTCACGCATTCGATCGCTCAAAGCGTTTACACTCGCACGGACACACACCGCCGGAAGGTGGGGTTACACCACCAAACACTCGTTTGGTGCTGTATTCTTCGACGTATTGCAACATGAAAAAAAAAAAATTACGCGAGCTAATCGACGTATGTGCGTTTCCTATCCCCGTGTGTCAAGCACATGCACGCTCGTTCAATGTCGTGATTTGTAAAGCAACTCTCATCTTCAACAGTGTCAACTTGCACCGAGTTGTGAAACGAGAGCACATCGAGTCCTCGCTCAAGCTCATTTTTTTCCAACCATTTTCTCAAAGCCGATCGATAAAAAAAAAAAAATAACTTGCCTTTACATCACGACTCTGAAATTTGCAACGTTGATATTCAACGAAAAATATTTAATCTATTATTTAATGAATTTTGAAAACTGTGGCAATTTTTCGTTTTGATTGAGTTTTTGGGTGGCAAGGGAGGATCGTTTTAACGTCCAGATCAAATATTGAATAATAATAACGAGTTCTGCTCAAGAAAAAACAGAATTTCGTTGCATTCCAACGATCAGCATCACTTTATATCGGCAATTTGGCGATGGACGAGAAAAAGTGCGTAGCTGCATTTTTTTCATCATCGTCGTATCGTCGTAATCGTTGAGCAGCTCGACTCATCGTCAAAAGCTTTTATCTATAGATATGCGCACACAAGACAACAGTGAGAGAAGGAGCGCGCAGGGTTGATTATATAGCTGCGTGTAATTATGATGCTCGATTTTGACAATTATATGGGAACCCCTTTTGAAGAAGCTGAGCAGTATCGTGAGCAGGCCTCACTCCGGTAGCGGATAGGAAACCACTTAAGTTCCGCTCGAGATTATACTCCCACTTTACCACCGCGCCATCATGATCACCGCGCACACTCTTTGCTTTATCTCGCTTCTAATCGCTCGGCCGGTTCACTACTCAATTTCGTATGCGATATCCAACAGCCGTTTTGCGACTTGATTCATTCTTGATTGTTTTCACACACATGCACACACACGAAGATATCGCACAGCGAGTTGATGATTCGGCAGATTTTAAGCTCTTAGTAAAAACAGCGAAAATACGATCGCAGCAAAAAATTATGACGAAACGTTAAGCCCTGTAATTTGAATTGCAGCTGTTCGTAAATCTTACAGTGTCATTCGGGGGCCTCTTGGTTAAGTGTGCAAAAATTTTAATGCTCAGCTCGTGTATACATAAATGTTTTTTTTTTGTTTTGTTTGAATTACTGCGACTCGACGAAGATTCCATGACACGAGCGCACATCGCACACGATATTCTGGAACGAATTCACTCGAGAGATAATGGCAACTCTGTGCGCGCGATTAACAGAACGGTAATCTTTTCTTTTTCTAACACAAAGTGTCTCTAATTGCAAAACCGAGAATCCCTAAATGCACACTTGGTACGGAACTGAAAAACATTACTTGCCAGAGTAAAGAAACGCTTGATTCATTTTCGAGATTTCTTTACGCACTCCCCGTGGTTAATGCGACACGCAAAAGTTTACCTTTTTACTCATACACTTCGCAATCAATGTTTTCCGCGCGCTTATCCTTCTCATCTTGAATAAACACTTTTCCCCTTTTACACGAGCTGATAAGGCTGATAAGACTTTAAGAAGTCGAAGGAGTGTCTTGTTGAGTTCCAGAGGTCAATTTTTATTTCGTACGTCGGCCGTGTGTTGTTGATACGCCGCAGATCGTGTTTATATTCTTAATAAAAAAGTTGGAATCGTAACAAACGATTGTTTCTATTTATGCGCAATAGAAAGTCACTGAGAGACGATGCTGAAGTTTCCATCGTTGGAATGCAACGAAATCCGCTTTTTTCTTGAGCAGAACTCGTAATTATTATTCAATATTTGGTCCGGACGATAAAACGATCCTCCCTTGCCACCCAAAAACTTAATAGACACGAAAAATTGCCACAATTTTCAAAATTCATTAAATAATTAATATTTTTCGTTGAATTTTAACGATTCGTATTTGATTCGTATTTGATGAAGGAATAATAATTGAGCGAACGCGGGATTAGCCTGTAAATTCTCAACGCTCAGAGCAATGAATTTTTATCTGGAAGATGAGCCTCGAGTCAGTCAATTTAGAATGGGGAATATTCTGTCCACTCAGAAATGACAGCTCAGTCATAATCATGTTTTCTCCACGCGGTCGATCCTCGTGCATAAAAATTCAATACCGTTTATCCAATTATGAGATATTTTCCCGGGACTCGCTCATCCGCGTCTATGCCGATTGCCTGTGCATAGAAATAGTCAAGTCGACGGACGAGGTTTATACGTCGCTGTCAAGTGAACGAATGACGGGTGTACGGACACTTTCATTCTGCTGGATACCAATTGTGCTGGAAATTTTATTTCTGCCAAGAATCGTTTGTCCGCCAAGTAGCGATAATCTTCCCGAGAGCCAGTCACCTCGTTTAATTGCCTCTATGGCGTTTCTCGGTTAAGTCGTAGCAAACGTTCCATTATCCGTGTGTACACTGCAGAGATAAGTCAGTTAACGCGATTGTGTGTTATTTTGTGATTTACATCGTAGCGAGTTTCCACATACTCGAGTGACTGTATCGAAGAGTTTTTATAAATGGGAACAATGACACGTTTCCAGGTGTTGAAAAATGACCACGGAGTAATAGATAAGAAATCAACTGTTTAGTGGAACACTTCCGTTTACATAGTGGGCGTGTGTTTGCGCAAGAATAGTCGAGAATTCAGTGAAGCATGTGTTATATGCATGAATCAGAAGAAAATCTGACAAATTCAATTATTCTGAAAGGAATTCCGATTGAATTTCATTGAATCGACAAATTCTGCAGCGATCGATCATTTTTAATTAACATTCCTTCTCAATGACCCCTGTTTTTTTTTTTCTCAAATCGATCCATCGAGCAAAAACTTGGCGCAGATCGCTGGTGATGCTTTTTTCTTTCGATAAAACGATTTTTTGCTCGTGTTTCTTTAATTATATACCGATCGGCGTGAACTCGGCCTCGGCTTCTTTTTACCGTGCAACCAGAGGTGAGAAGTCGAGTGCGAAACAGAGAAATGTTGAGATCGGAAGAGGGAGAGAGAAAAAATGAATAACACGCTATTATCGAGGATATATAATCGATAAACGGTCTCGAACTGCATACATTCTTGCGGAGCTCAAAGTTCCACGTTAACACGCATCCATGGAAATCAAAGGTCTTTGTATTAATTGATGGTTTGCGTGTGTGCGGCAGCTATCGTGTTTCTCTTTTATTTATCACTAGACGACTACCAACCACATTGCCCGACAGCGATCCATCCAAACAACTCACGATGCCAGTTGCATTCAACTCTTTTTCCCCGCCTCTCCCTTTTTCACTAATTTTTTTCTCCTCTTTTCGTTAACTTTTCTCTCCGTTTGTCCGAAGCCTCTTCTTCGTCTTTTCTCGCGTAATAATTGACGCGGCGTTGAAGAGACCAGGTGGTTTCGGTGGGAGAACGGGGCACAGATTAGAGAGAACTTCGCAGGTGTTCAGCACGTAAATTCTCGTGGTGCAGCGTTCCGGGATTCGCCCTAACATCCCGAGAAGCTACTCCGAACAAATGCGAACAAAAAGAGCGAAAAAAATGGGCGAGCAAAAAAAAACAGACAATGTTGCGGTTCCCGTTTCCTTCGGCTGCTGGATATTGCTCCTGTTTCTTGCTCTCGCTGCTACTGCTCCTGCTGCTGGGCTTCTCGATCACAATTAAGATAAAGCCGCAGCCAGAGAAAGAAAGAGAAAGAACAAGAGAAAAATAGAGAGAGGGCAGGCTCGTGAGGCTCCCGATAAGGCCCTTGCCCAAGCATTGGCAAACGTCTTATTGGTTTTCTAAAGAGCTTTTTCCACAATGCCAGCAAAAAGAGTAGAAACGAGGATTCAAAGTTTTTACAAATTTCAACAAAACTCTCATTTCGTGCGTCACTTCGAAACTTTGGAAAGAACAAGATTTTTTACGACTCGGGAGTTTGCAACGTCAATGTTCAACGAAAAATATTTCATCCATTAATTATTTGTTGAATTTTGAAAATTGTGGAAATTTTTTGTGTCCATTGAGTTTTTGGATGGCAAGGGAGGATCGTTTTATTGTCCAGACAAAATATTAAATAATAATTACGAGTTCTGCTCAAGAAAAAACAGGATTTCGTTGCATTCCAACGATCCAAACTTCAGCATCATGATTTTTTCTTACAGACGATAAAGAAAACGTAGCAAAAGTTTGGCAAAAGATATGAAACGTTCTGTTATCCTCGATCTTGTACTTTTTAATTCACAATCCGCGAGATATCTTTCAACGGTCAAGTCGCTGGAGATTGAACTTTGCTACGAGAACGTGAGGTCCAACCGGTATGACTATGACTCGACGCAATGATATTGGTGACTCTTCTAGAAAATGTTGAAACGATCTTTTCGCGATATCAACGAACAACTCGCGATGATATATACCTGGGATGTCTTTTGCGTAATATATTAACGCGTCTGAGACGATAATCGACGTCGTCGTATGAGATTTCCTCTGTCCGGGGTCACGCAGCGATCGCCAAGTTTTTATTTAAATGCGTGGACCTTTGATCTCATCGGACACTATAATATATAGCGAGCTACGAATAATATTCCATACGCTTATATATATATTGACCAGGGATTACACAATAATTCATTGGAACGAGAGTATTCGTGTGTGTGTTTTTTTTATTTTCATTAAATTTTTGTTCGAGATGAACGAGCTGGCATTTCGACGACGTGTGTGTATGCTATTGACATTTCACGGCAACCTTTGCCGCGAAACTTGCCAACTCCCAGGCGCGCCTAAGGACGTAATATATTATTGTATGTTACGTTTCGTGTTAAATTACGAGATGAATTTTTTCATGGATAACGAGCTGCGCAAGAATTTTTGGTGGCAAAATATCGATCGGTGAGATCGATCAATGAGATGTTGATTTTTTTGTTTTTCAAGAATTTCTCGAGGTATGCCGAAGAGTCATTATCCAATTAGCACGTACGAGACTTTTCACAATTATTTCGTTATGAGAGAAAAATCAAGATCCCACACTGTCTCGCAATAATATCGCGGATACTCATTCTTATTTCTTATCGCGACGCGAAAAAACGTGGCTCGCAGATGTAACGTACTTTCGGAAAGTCTTTTTCGGCTTTTTCGATGTATACCTGGCGCGGAGAAACAGACATCGTACCACGGACTCGCGTCTGTGGCCTCTTGCCCCGGGTAACCAATTAGGCAACCGCCTTTTCGATTGGGTTAAGACTTCGTGATCGCCATCGTTGTCGTCGAAACCCTTTCTCTCTCTCTCTCTCTCTCTCTCTCTCTCTCTCTCTCTCTCTCTCTCTCTCTCTCTTTGGTTCTCTCTCCATACTTCTTCCCTCCCAATTCAACTTTCTGGTCCCACATTCTGCTCCTTACCTGCGTCACGATACGAATTGGCAATAAGGCATAAAAGGCTTCGATGAAAGAGTTACAAAAAATTAATTATCTTTTGCCCGGCACCAGAGCTTATCCGATAGAATCTAATTTGGAAATTGACGGATACCAATTAACACGCGGAGCTTCATATCCTTCTCAAGTTTATCGAGAACGCTCGCTCGCAGAGAGAAACGTGCAGCAGCACATTGTGCCTTAATTTCCGTCTCTCACGTTGACCATGAGTTTGCAGCTATATTATGCGTACGAGGTATCCATGAAAATCCTCGCGAAGGGTTCATCCGGTAGGTAACCGATGGAAAGACACCGTAAAGACGTCTCGGTGGTGAATGTGGGATAAAACTTGGGGTTTATGCGTCGAAGGTGTTACCGTTGCTTCGAGAAAGAAAGGAAGAACAGGAAAGAGAGATGTTTGCTTCTCGAGATTCTTCTCGCGATAGAGACATGTTTTCTCGTATTATCGGCGCTCGTGGACAGCTACGAGAGCTCTTAACGCTTTGCCTTACGAGAGAGTTTCTTCGGGGTTGCGCTGCACAACACCGAAAGCCGCTGGTGGTGGTGTCTTCGCTCCTGCTTTGCCTGCTGCTGCATTTCGTGATTTGCCATTTATTCTTAATCACCGCGCCAGATTCCATCGCAACCTCTTCCTCTGGTCAATGGTTTTATTTTTAAAAGTAGTAAACTTCGTGCTTTTTAGCCACATATTTTTTGTCAATTTCATTAAATGTACGACGACTTAAGGACGTTGTATGGCGACGGTCAAATTAAAATTTTTGTTTTCAATTTTTCTTACATACAAAATGGTTTGCGAGCCCAAGTTCATTAAAAAAACTTGTTACAAATTGACTAAAGAACAACATACTCTAAATCCAAGATTGTTCGAGGTAATCTGTATTTGTTATGTAATAAACAAAATTTTGAAAAAATTGTACGAACGATTTTTTTGAAAAACTAAATAAAGCTTCTTCGATCTTACACAAAAGTGTATGCAAAGTTTTAAGAGGCTTCACCATTTAGAAATCGAAATATTTAATGTTGGAAATTGGAACTTTTAACACACGCTCTTACGAGAAACTACTGAAAATTGTGATTTTTATAAATAAATATCTCGACTTCTACATGGAGAAAGATCTTAAAATTGCGCGAGCAATTCTCTTTGTGTAGTTCAAATTTAAAGCAATTCTATCGATAGAAAATTTTGCATACAACTTCCTCAACGATCCTACAATGATTAAAATGATGAGCATGTTGTTTCTCAATGATTTACTTCTCACTGAAGGATTTCAGATTGTTGCAATCCGCGTTTCAATAAATTTTCGTATAACTGATTCGTCCGAATGTCAAAAGATCGTTATGCGGTGTGCCGGAATTTAGTGAGCACCCCCGGAAGAGTCAACTCTTGATGCAAAGATACGTGACGTTTACGGCACGAGACGCGGTACCGTGTACACACATAATCCCGCGTTTACTGCCCAATAATGTTTCTCTCTTTTTTCGTACATTTGAAGTTTCTTCTTTCTTTCAATTTTTCGACTCTCCCCTTTCTACCGTATTTGTATTTTTCTTATTTTCGTTCGTATTTTGTTTTTTTCGTTTTGTCATGCAACCTTTCTCGGACGAGTTCGAGAAAGAGCACGGTGGACCGTTCGTTTCGTCCGGTGGGCGTAACGCGCTTCTCGCGTGTATTTACCTCGTCTCCTGTCTTTCCATCCGTGTTCTCGGATCCCTCGTCTATATAAATTTTCTTGCTTCGCTGTACGAGCAACACACGTCGTAATGAGATCCGCGCAGGTTCTCCTTTCGCGTGAATTACTCGACGTTTATGTGATCGTCTTTCTTTATTTATCGAAGTGATAAGCAGATTTGAAGCTCTCTCGAGAAATAAAACGTTTTTCTAGCGCTCCCGAACGATTTATAGAGGCAAAAACTCTCCATGCCTCGGAAAACGTTTCGCATTCCGAGCAACTCGCAGGCTAAAGCTATTCACAGTGACAAAAAAGTTGTAGCAATTTTCCATCGACACATATTTCCAGTTTTTCCAAATTGTCATCCTCACGATCGAAATATAAAATTGACTCATTGCTAATAAAGTGAAAGGACAGTTAATTTTCCTTTTGATAACGATCCAATAAAACACGAAGATAAAAAAGTTGAAAAAAAAACAGAAAAGGAAATATATTAATTATTTTACCATGCGATGGAATCATCAAGCTTGTTTCTTCATTCTACGAAAAAAAAAAAAAATTATTGGATGATGGGAATCGCTACAGAACGCGCGATTCGGTTTATTTTTGGCCATTAAAGTATATTTGACGATTGCAAAAATTCCCGACGAGAGATAAGGTTGAATCGATAAAAGTTTCCTCGGTCGGTTCACCCCGCGCGATATACGTGGAAAGGTATTATACGAGGGTCCTTATCCTCAACGGTTATTTCGTCGTTTCACGTATCTGTAACCTGCCTTCGACACGAGAGACGCACTCGAACGAGGCTCCTCTCCAACGTGTATCCTCCCCGCGCGTCTTTCTTTTCAGTCCTTCTTTTATTGCGGTACTTCAATATAGCTGTTCGGACATATCGGGGAACGTCTCTTTTTCCCCGATTCTCTCGCTCCATACAACGATATACACATGTCCGCGTATACCTTTGCTATATATTGAGTATACAGTGTGGTAGTGATATCGAGAGTGGAAGAGAGCGAGAGGATGTGAGTGCTGGAGGTCAGTCGTTTGTAAAATAAGTCGGTGCGTAACCCGACCTGACTGCAGGAACGTACCATCGGCTCGTAAGCCCGCTGTTTTTATCTGGCCATATTTCAGGATGATTCCGCGTCTTAATGTCCTCTCTCGCCGGGTTTTCACCTTTATACGACGTTTTTGCGCTCGCATCTGACTTTCCGTGCGCACACAGGGACGAGTGTTGTTTCTTCTCTCTCGCGTTCGTCGAGCCCGATCTTTCCGGTGGATAGGACGAGATCACTACGCGCAGTGACGACTTAACCCACGTTATAGATTTTTCTCCTCTCTGGCATCTTGTTATCGCGATTGGAGTTGCTTTTACGAGCTAATATCGTGCGTTAGCGGGCTGTGTCTCTGTCAGCAGAGAAAATCGAATAGCCCGCATTTGTCGGCTCTGATCGAGTGCAATGAGCACATTGAATCTCGGCAGTGTCGCCGCAACAGCAACTTTGCTGCTGCGGGAACGCTTATCAGGCGTTAAAAAGGGCAGAGAGCGGCTGGGACCGCAGTCTCGATCAATCTGTCCCAAGGACATTTATTTACAGATTCATACATACTCCACACACTTATACATCTTTCTGATATACAACTTCGTAAAAGCAAACGACCCGCGCGCGTTGCGTTCCTCTAAGATCGATCGCGTTCGATTAACGAACCGGTTAGATCACCCGCAGCAGCATAAAACTCGATCGTTATTGGCTTGACGAGAATCAAGAGTGTACGATTTATGGGAAAAGTGTCGGAGAGAATGAAAAAAAAGGGAAAAAATTTGTTGATATTCCGAAGCGAAATTATATAGAGTCGCGAGAGAGTCAGTTGGTCGAGGGATCTTATCGATTTGCCGGAGCGAGGGGATATCGCAAAGACAGCGAGTGGGACGACGAAAGTTTGCACTCTGTGCTCTACACGTAGAGGTCTATACCTAGATATATATATATATATATATTGATCGTCTCTATAGAGAGAGTCCTTGCGAACCGAATCCCGATGAAAAGGGACAAAAAGATCGACCGACCAGTATGTGTGCAAAAGTGCTGTGAATGTGTATATATGAAAGACTCGAGAAACCGGTACTGCGGGATAGATCCGTCGAAAGATATATGCGACGCGCGTGGCCCGACACTACAGGCGAGAGTGTCATCGTCGTTGCCAATCTTCTCGTTTCCTCTCGTCTCTCGCGCGTTTACTCTCGCGAACGTTAAATTCTCTGATCGATCGATCTAACAACGAGACACAACAGCCAGACGGAACGATCGTGAAATTAATATTAAAATAAAACCTACAGACTTAATAATTAGCTAGGAAGAGTCCTTCGTTCGAATTTCATTTTTATTATTCGAAGAAACGAATTTGTCTCTTGCCTCATGTGGACTCACGTGGATCCTTGTTTCATCATTATCCACGAAGATAGCATCAGGTATTGGCGCTTGGGAGAAAGTGGCTCGGATAGAAACCGCGTTTCCTCTATATACAAGAATATATTTTATGTTGACTTCTTCACACAAGCGCCAACGCCTCTTTACCTCCTTTTATCCGCCTCTATTCTTAGCTGCAATCAAAAGTCTCGCGGTACGTGCAAACTCGGCTGCTGGTGGATTATAAGAGTCCGAGCAGAGAGAGGCTCCTACTCCAGCGAGATAACCGACACCGCTTATACACCCGTGTGTTGTTACCTCTCGCGGGACTGCCCGTCGAGAGATATGAACGAAGGAGAAACTGAGAAATTGCGGATCCAAAGAGAATGAGAGAGAGAGAGAGAGAGAAAATATCGCTTGGATGAACTCTCGGAGCCCAGGAGCAGCTACTCATCCAAGTTGCTTGCTGCTGTTTCTGTATTCCGGGGACTGCGGTACCAAGCCGAGAAAAGCCACTGCCTCATGTTTAAGTGAACCCAGAGGTGATGGCCCCGGGGCGTCGGGTCACCCAGATTTCAATCTAGATACAGCATTCCACGGTTAATTAGTACAGGCTGGACCGAACGTGAGCTCTTTGCTCTCCCATCATCGCCGCCTATGGACTTAAACTTTTTTATTTATTCTCTTAATCTTCATTCGCTTCTCATATTACTGTACGTAAATTTCTTCGTTCCTCGCAGTACTCTAGAATCTCTTTCGATGTGTTTACGAGAAACTTCACGTGGAACGTGTATCACAGAAAAAAAACGATTTGGGGAATTATATTTATTCGTGTGTTTTTTTTAGAATTTTCATAATTAACTTTTTCCACAGCTCTTCACACTTTTCGATCGGATTTTCGAATCCGTGGCAATCAAAGTTCTGCGTAAAGATTGTTACGATCTTCAGACTCTAAAATTTTCTGTGGGGAATCGTTAAAAAGAAAAATCGTTAACTTGTTGTGAAAGTTCATACGGTTATGGAAAACTGTTGAAAGAATCAGCAAGATTCACAAAACTCTCGGATTACAATAGCAGTAATTAAGCAAGAGGATCATTTGCCTCGGTTTAAACAGCAGAGTGCGCGCGACCAGGCTCGAGGACAATGGAATTGTTTTAATGATATAGTAATCACAACCTACACTATGCAAAACATTTACCTCATCGGATCAGATGATGTTAACATCAGGGAGTTGGTTAGAGAGTGGCGATCGTTTAGAATCCTTGTAATATGTCAGAAGTGGAATTTCATGGGTGAAAAAATGTTAGCGCGTCGATCTTTCGCCCACGATTATTTTCGTAAGGTCATTGAAGGTATGAAAGAGCATTCGAACTTGTGTTGCTTATAAAGAGATTTTCGTGGCACGGGAATGAAGAATCCAAAGCGTGTGAGGAACGACGATGGAAATGCGATTTTTACCTGTACATTGGAAATGAAATATCATTAAAAATCGTCGATATTTCGTTGAATACGGTAAACTACATATTTTTGGATAATTTCAAAGTTTTCGTTATTTTGACAGTATATTTTGTTTCTAACGGAATTTTCAGCGAAATTTACGAGTGGAGCGACAAAAATGTCCTTCCAAAAAGATTTTCTAAAATATTTCCCGCTGGAATGACACAATTTTTGGAATTATTCAAAAAAACGTTTAGACGAACGTATCGAACAAAATATCCATTTTTTTTTTTCAACAAAATTTTCTTTTCAGTGCAATCAGTAATGATTTATGTGCGGAGTTTTATGCAACGTGTAACTGTATGAATCACACTGGATGTGCGTTCGAGAGTACGTATATCTGAAATAGATAAAAGCGAGGGAAAAAAAAGGTCGAATTGTTCGAGGAAGAATGTTGGGATCCACGGGAAGCAGCGAACTGGAGGCTAGATAAAATAGCAAGTGCTGTATTTACAGTGGTGTGTAGGGGGTCAGAGAGTCGAGGCGGGTGTTGCCCGGTGCACTTCACCGCGGTTGCACGGAACGAGCCATTAACCGCTCGATTCTGCCTCCGATTCTCAGCTGCGGCTGCTGTTGCCTCTGCATGAGGAACCTTCTTCGCTTCTATTGCTGGCTCCGCTGCTACTCTCAGCGTTTTATCTCTCCACGGTAGCGGGTCCGAGAAATTATTGCTCTGCTCTATAGCCATCACGTAAGAAAAGGTCGAAGGAATATCCTCTTCCCGACTTTTCAATGCGCTCTCAAGAATCGAAACGAACAAAAGACAAAACAGGAAAACAGAAATTCTCAAATAGAGACTTACGTAAGTGACTCAAAGAAAAATGCAGTCGCGAGGAACAACGATCGAAATAATCTTTTTCATGGATTCAAACTCGTGTCGATCTCCCCGCAGGAAGAACTCACGCTCTCTTGTCGCGACGATTCTAGAAAAAGATCTATTGACTTTCGATGATTCGGTTGGACGATATTCCTCACCAGTTATGGTGTGTCGAACGAGCAAGAGAAACAAGAAGAAAAATAATTTGAAAGCGAAGCAAAAGCAGGAGCCATGAGAGTGAAATCCAATTGCTCTCTCGCACCTCGCGAACCCATTAATCTTTCGTATGTACAGCCTGCTCCATGGTTATATTCGTCTTTACGACAACGACGAACTACAGACCGAAGACGACTCAAGGGAAACAATGTATATAAATATACACCTGTACGATTCACTGGCATATATATCGATATATTTATACGTCTCTCTGTCCGTTTCTGTCCAACGTAACACGTATTACCGCGGAACAGAGCTCGGCATTCGAGACAGCAGCTATAAGCAGAGCAAAAGGAAAATATATATATATATATATATATATTCACTTATATATATTTATTTGCCTGTAAGAGCGGATCTCGATTCACTCTCGTCTACTTTCTTTTTATCTATCGCCCCCTTTTAGCCGCGAGAGTTTTGCTGATCCTCTTGCAAAGATCTTTCTGTCTTACGAAGGCGTCGCGAGAGCCTGACGTTATACATATACATATCTGAATATATATGTATACGTTGGTCTTTGTCTCACCTGTTACTGGCAGCATATTCAACGTACAGCAGTCACAGAAGCAAACGCCGCGGGGAACATTGTAGAATACATATACCAGAGTGGCTGTGCTGCCATTTTCCTCGTGTGTCCCCAAAGGATTTATTGTCGGTTCGGAGACTGACGTAGGGAACTTATAGCTGGGGCTATACGTATAGCTAATTTACGCAACGACTACTGACTGCCAGCCACATGAAAGGATCGTTCCTTCGCGATGTCCATGTCACTTTGATTTTACGACTCTGAAGTCTGCAACGAAAAATATTTCATCTGTTAATTATATTTATTGAATTTTGAAAGTTGCGGAAATTTTTCGTGTCGATTGAGTTTTTGGGTGGCAAGGGAGGATCGTTTTATTGTCCAGACCAAATATTGAATAATAATTACGAGTTTTGCTCAAGAAAAAACAGAATTTCGTAGCATTCCAACGATCCAAACTTCAGCATTGTTCGATTTTAATGTGTGCATGGGTTATTTCTTTTGGTACTTGAGATTGGAATATTAACAAAATCCATGGAATAGAACGAGAGTGTGAGAGATATGGGGAAAGAGAGAGAGAGAGAGAGAGAGAGAGAGAGAAAGAGAGAGAGGAAAGGAGACACGCTCGGTGGCCATAATTTTATCACTGCAGAGCGATACCGATCTGATTTTGCAAGATCAAGCGATTGCCTTAGAAATTCGTGATGGAAATAATACCAAGAGAGGGAGAGAGGTGACTGAATTGAGGAGAACGAGAGCATATCGAGCAGCCGAATCGCGGGCGCGACACGATATTATGTATTCTCGTTACGCAAGAATTTCGGTCTGTTGCGAATCGTGAATATAACGTCATCGCGGGCTAGAGAGCGCAAGACGTGTCGTGAGGTCGTGAACGACGTCGAACGACGACAGTCCAACGATTTCACCAGATGAAAAAGCAGGGACACACTAAGCTTAAGATTTACTCGTAACCGGCTACGAAACCAACCAATTTTCTATTTGATTCTCAGATCTTTCTCGCCTCCAATTTGGTCCACGTCGTTTTAGCGATCTATATATCTTTATACGTTTCGTACAATGCACGGCATGACGTTGAGCTGTCACTGGTCAGATTGTCAGTCTATTTGTCGGGAGCAGAAAATAAAAATAAAAAAATGTTATAAGCCGATCGAGGGATTGCGTCAGAGAGTTCAAGTTGCGCAACCGCGCCGAGTCGGTGACCTCGCAGACGTCAAAAGTTGAGAAAATAATTTCGCCTGTCAGAAGCGAGTTACTCGGACCAATACGAGCGCAGGTTAGATCTGTAGAATTAAAAAAGGGAATAAAGGAGAAGACTGCTAGCAGAAGGGAATGGAGCAAGTTTCTTGTAAATAGCCAGACCGATCACCTTCCGATCTTTGTCGAGAGTTCATGGTGCATCGCAGGGAGCCAAACATCAGGAGAGAAGGTTCTTGATGCTCCTTCTGCTGCTGCTGCTGCTGCTGCTGCTGCAGGAGCAATCTTCAGGACAATTAGCCTCGAGTTCGTGACGGGTCCCTCCCTCCTTTTTCTCCTCGTCCCGCGTTCCCAGTCTCTGCCCTTTTTCGCTCTTCACATAGTTTTTTCGTTTTTACACTGTGATGTTGTTTCGTCATCGCTTTAACGTACCGGTCTTGGGACGACATGACGACCGCGAACTCTCTCTCTCTCGATCCGGTCCCTCTACCTGCCGTTTATGCATCTAATGACCTGGTGGCAGGTGCGCCCCACGAAGTGCAGCATCTTCTTTATATATAGCACTGCATTTCGCGGTGCAGCATCCTCATTCTGAAAGTCTCAGTATCTTCTCTATCTAACGGCCACCCGGTACGTTTCCCTTGCAGAGCCTGCTCGCGTCATTTCTCCGATGAACAAACCTCTCGCTCTCTTTCTTTTCGTTTCTGTGTTGGTCTTTCTGCGCGATGCTGCTGTCGAGTGATCCACCATGCCGAATTGGAACATGCACTGGGTCAGGAAGCACGAAAAGCAAGAGAGACAAAGAAAATAGAGAAGACTGCAGTAAGAGAATGATGAGTCGTATCCTTTTCGTCACATCCGTTTGCTGGAACTTTTTTAGCCTTCCGAATTCTCGCTCCTTGGCTTGATGACCGGCGAAACATCTTTTGATGATCCTTATTTTCGATTAGTCCATTTTTTCTGTATCACACATTTCCGCCCAACCAAGAAGATGGATCGACTACTTGGAACTCGAAATTGAGGTGATTTTAGTCACGCACATGTGTTTTTTATTTTTACTATTTGTGCTGGTTGGATGATGAAATACTTTGGCAAAGATTAGTGCTCTTGGTGCACCAACAAAGCCACGAATGCGTTCTCGACATTGGGGATCTTCGAGGCGCAAGAATGCGTCGAGTAAGCAGAGCGTAATCACACACGCTGCACAAATGTTTTTTCTCCTTTACGAGCTACGAATGTGGATATACGTACGTTCGTCTTCTCGACCAGCGAGTCTTCCATCTTTCCTCTGTTGTCAGAGAGCCGTGGTAGAATAACACGGACTAAGAAAAAATAACAATCGTGCTGGGAGAAGCGTTGAATCGACAGACTGCAACGAATCTTCCTCAGAGTATGAGATTCGTTGTATTTTTCGACTTTGGATATTCTTTTCCTCTCGCTGTAGCTGAACTACAATAATAAATAGAGAATTGTAGTGGAGCAATGAAAAAATATGTATGACATGGCGAATTAGGACGGAGAAGGCACCGAGTAATTATTTATCTTTCGCCTTTTCTAAACAAATTTCTATACGCGTGCGAATGGATTCGTGCCAGCAGAGCGCGGCCATTCAATCGCGCATCGTTTCCGCTGGGGTAATTAATTATCAAAGTATCTCGCGGTGTTGATGTGCCGAGAGAGGTGTCGAGCGATCGACGAGGTGTTAGGCCACGAAGGAGCTCCGAGAGTTGGTTCAAGTGTGAACCATTCATTCGACGTTCTTTCATTCATTCCTCCAACCATTCATAACGCCAAAGGCGAGCTTTGGACCATACCAGCCTCATCAGCTATTACTTGTCCAGTTTACCTCTCGAGCGAGTGTCAGAATTCTCTATCAAACTTTTGCAGGCGAGGGTTTACCAAGACATTTCCCAATAGTTCGATAACGAACGCAATGGGCCTGTAGGAAGGATCGTGTATCGGTGTCTTGCCATTATATATCCATGACGAGAAACAAGAATTCGTTTTCGTGAAAGCGATCGAGAGGCGAGATGATGATTTTAGCAACCGATACATCGCCTTCAGACAGTGATGTGTGGCACGCAAATTATTGTAGTCTCTGGTGAATTCTCTTGTCAGTATAGAATCAGCGACAAATTAATGAGGGTCCTTACGAAGTGAGCAGCCCCACCCAGAAGCAGAGGCACAAACCACTGCGAGCGAGCCGCACGCGTTCGTTAGCGGCTCGTCAATTATATCGAAGGCACTCACTCTCTCGCGAAACTTCAACAGGACCTCTCATCGCCACGTCTCTTCGACCCTCTCTTTTTCTTTCTTCATTTCTTTTTTCGTTTCCTTCGATGATAAATCACTTCACCGAATCAACACACTTTTCTACCGCAGCCATATATATTCCTCGCTATTATTATTCGATTCTTCTCTCTACTACTGTACTTAAGGACGTTGTATGCAAAATTTTCTTTCGATAGAATTCCTTTGAATTTTCACTACACAAAGAGAACAGTGATATCTGATAGCTCGCGCAATTTTAAGAGGTTCCACCATGTAGAAGTCGAGATTTTTATTTATAAAAATCACAATTTTCAGTAATTTCTCATAAGAGCGTGTGTTAAAAGTTGCAATTTTCAACATTAAATGTTTCGATTTCTAAATGGCGAAGTCTCTTAAAACTTTGCATACACTTTTATGTAAAATCGAAAAAGTTTTATTTAGTTTTTCAAAAAAATCGGTCATAAATTTTTTTCGAAATTTTGTTTATTATATAACAAATACAGATTCCCTCGGACAATCTTGAATTTAGAGTATATTGTTCTTTAGTCAATTTGCAACAACTTTTTTTAATCAACTTAGGCTCGCAAACTATTTTTTATGTAAGAAAAACTGAAAACAAAAATTTATATTTGACCGTCGCCATACAACGTCCTTAAATTCTCACATCTACATACATCGGCAACATCGCAACTGCTATTATTCTTCTCGATCTTCCACTATACACGTAATTATAAATCGACGGAAGTTCTCATCGCGCGATACACCTCGACACACCTTTTCCCGCGCTGATATATCACGAGAGCAGAAAAAATCGAGTCGAGAGAAAAACAGCATCGTGTATGGCGGAGAAAGTTGAATGGAGGTCAACCGACGACACTGCAATGATTAGTTTCTGTATTATTAAAAATAATCATCGCCCAGATATCACGAGGGAAGCTTAGGCGATGCAAAATCTGAACAATCCATTAATTACGCTACACCGCGCACTGCGAGACTGGCCAATACGTTGCACTTCTCATCGAGATCCTCTCACGGAAAATCGAGATCACAAAGTTTCTTGACACTCTTGATCGTACTCGACGTGGCAGATCAAGCCAATAAACTAGACGGATCGCACGCTTCAACCTCGCAGATTCTGCGATAACGTCGTACAACCCAATCGGCTTATCTTCCCTGTTCGTCGTCACTCCACCGCATAGACCCAAGTCGCACAAGTGTCGCGAGTGAAAATTCATTGTAGACGCGTGTACACACTTGACGGAGAGTCAGCGTAATGAAACAATCATGCACGTGTGATCTATAGGCTCTCACAATCGCGATCAGTTATTTAAATATTTAATAAAAATGCGTTTCGTCAATTTGTACAATTGCCAGACTTTCCAATTTACTCGAATTCCTAATCAGTCTGAAAATTATTCCGTGTAGAAATGAAAAATTGTCAGTCACTGGATTTTATTGTAAAACAAATGTTTTTCCACGAAACAACGGGAGAAAGAAAAAATCGAGGCGTTGAGATATCAACACAGATTGCGTTGAACAGGAATGCCGCGCACATGCGCTTAAACATGGTTCGGAGTATGCAGCGCTTTTGTTTGTATACATGAAATCGTATGTGAGAGATCATTTGGATATCGAATGACTTGCCCACGCCGTGAGTGAAGACAATGCGATAAACACGTGTTCCCCCTCGATCGTTCTCTTTCGTGGAGACAATTCGTTGCTTAGAAACATTCGTAGATCGATACGATCGGCTGCTTCGATCTCTGATGGTGGTTTCTCGATTGTAATGCTAGTCGCGGATAAATATTGCACGAGGAAGTGCGAGGCGCAGGAAAAAATGGTTGCTCGCAAGTCACACGAGTGCTGACAAAACTCGGTGCGAAAAAGAATTGCAAAATCGAGGTTATTCGAAAAAAAAAGCGTGCCGAAATTATGGTAATGAAGTTACTCTTCATTTTTTTATGGCGGAGATAAAAAAACGTGAGAAAAATGATCCAACAATATAAATCGTGCACGCGCAAAATAGAAAAACCCATGCGAGTGCCCTCCAGGCTCTTAAAAATAGTCTGAAAGAAATCTTCGCCATACATGGGACGTGCAGGTTTCTAAAGAAAACCTTTTCGAGCTTTTTTTCTTTCTCTCAAATCCTTCGTCGTTCATCGTCTCGTGTAAATCAATGATCTGCTGGCCTCGGGACTGCGTCGAAACAAAAAATGGACCAAGATTCGAGCGAACGTTGTCAAAGCTGTCAAGCGACATTTTTCGACATCGTCACGTAACACGAGGTAATCCCTCGATACATATCGAATTATTTCGACAAATATCGTAGCTTACATTTTTTTCTTCATCCAGATCAAATCAAAACCTTCAAAAAAAAATATGCTCCGTGTCAAAAAACCTTTTATGATTACGATCTGTCGAATGACTGACGACTTACGATCGAAAATTTTGATGATTCATCATTTATTTCCCAATAGAGAACACGAGCAAAGAATTTTTGAAAATTTTCGTGTGACCTTTTCCATCTTTCGTTTCGTACCTTCATCACGACGTGTGCAGGTGATTTCGGCAGCATTTCCGATGAATTGTCTTTCTGTCACACCTGCGCAATAGTTGACGTTCTCGGGGCTCGGTAAGAGCATGGAATAGTCGAATAAAGCAAGATTTGTTGCGGGAGGGAGCGACGAGAGTGACACACTCGGTCTTGGCTCTTTTTTCCGCTCGATCAATGGTCGATCGTTTTATCTCTTTTTTCTCTTGATCGCACACACACCACCCATATATACGCGGAATTATGTGACAGCGAGAAATGTGTTGGGACGCGACCTGAGGTGAGTTCTCTTCGGGTGACCCGAACCGGTCTGTTTTTTTTCTCGCGATCGTTTCTACGCGCTCCTCGCAGGGATGCTCAACCCACCGGAACATAGAAGCGAAAGTTTCTAGTCGAAACGCGCGTGACAACATCGATGACGACGCGTTACTCAAAAACCCGAAAAAACTACGATCGAAATTTCCACTCTCGGTTTTTCATCAGAAATCCGCACAAATGCGATTTTCATAATTTGCTCAAGCGATAAATTAATCAAACAGTGACCACTAAGCGACATTTTCAGTCCACTGCGAAGATGAGCAGTAAGCAGTGATTGTTAACATTTAAACGGTGTATTTCACAATCGACAGGCGCCTCGAGATGAAATGAGAAAGAGAAAAATAGTTGCTCGAATCCGTGACGACCCACGGAACTCTCGGAGATCTCCTACGCCTTCCGTATGCCCATATATATTGTTTCTAACGCCGAACGGTTGCTTCTCAGTTCTCACTTTCGTAACTCACTTCGCGAGCACCTTTTACTCCTTCGACGTATACGGAGATGTTGACAGCTGAATAACTATATACATGTGTCTATTCGTACAACGTACAGTTGAAAGAATACGATCGAAAGATGCAGGTGTGTGTGTGTGTGTGTGTGTGTGTGTGTGTGTGTGTAGGGGGCTCCGATACTTAGAGCTCGAACGCACGGTAGTTGGAACTGCAGGAACAACATATATCAAGCTCAACGAAGATATCGGATCGGAGTTGTCAATAGTGTCGTTATTATGCCTGAAATATAAACGCGGCAGCTATAGTGTCAGCGATACGTCGAGTCGTGTCAAACAATGAAAAAAGCTGCAACCGAACGTTCGGAGTTTCGTCGGATACGCCTTTTAGTTTGTCAACACCTTGACGACGATATCATCGCGCACATGTCGTATTATAATTACAGAACACACAGCTCTATCGAAAGCTTTGAATCCGTCGCGTACGATTAGCCACCGCAGAGACATGATTTGCAGGTGTAGCGCAAAGAACGACAAAGACTCCGGGTATAATTGTACGATTTGTGGATCGCGGCAAATTTAGCTTATTTAATTGTGTATTCTTGGAAGAGAAGAACGCGCGGAGAAGAATAGAAGTAATAACGATGAGAGAGGTGGCTTTTGAAAAAGTAACGAGTCGACGACCGATGAATCTTCGTCTCTATATATTTTTCCTCGTCCGCAGACGATCCTCCGATCTTTTATTTCGTCACTCTTTTCTGTTGGTTCATAGCCATGTACGCATTCGTGCACACGTATTCGCAGCGTGGTGGACTGTGAAGAAAAGCCGTTGTTTTCTTGCTGCTCGTGTGCAGTTGCACAATATTGCGGGGAGAGCTCACTCGCAGAATCGTCACCTTATGTGACACGTCACCTCTGACACCTGTGATGTACATCGACCATGTACATATGCGCTTCAACATATGTATATACACACACACACACGGGAAATACATATTACTGTATATTGGCGCGAGGGACACGTGAGAAAAGTACGTGATATACCTCGGAGCCTCGTTTTTACAGGGGATTGCAAACACCTCCATCTTGGCTGAGAGTCTCGACGCAGCTAAAATACGCAAAGTACAAACGAGAGATGAAGAAAAAGCTCGTATTGCCACCTTGCTCAAAGAGAATCTTTCTCCCACCTTGAGAATATTCTTTTTCTTTGTATCCATTCGCAAGTTTAAGTGCGTAAATACCTTTTATTTTATTTTCTTCTTTATTCTTTCGTTTTCTCGTATATTCCATATAAGTTCGTGTTGGGAAAATATTCTTTGCGGAGTGCGGTGACCTCTGTGACCTGGTCCAGCTGCGGTCATAGATCGCCAACTCTTGCAGCAATTCAGACTTATTATCAGATTTTATGCCTCCGTAACTAGGGGTTCGAGGCAGCAGCAGGAGCCTCGCTCACTCGGTGCATTATTCACACGTTGTCAGACGCACACGCTGTAACCTTTTTTCACATTATTTTGTAAAAGCCTCGCACAGTCTCCTCGGAGATATTTATTGTTCATGGGATTCTCCATTGCCGAATATAAAATGATATTATTTCCATTTTCATGGTATTTTGTGCAGCGATCTTGAGACAAAGCGCCGTCGCGTACATGGTAAAATGGTAAATTGTGACATTTGGCGCCAGGCGAACGAACGCAGCCATCGGGCACGCACTGCGAGAGAGTGAGAGTAGCTGAAGTTTGAGCAAAGAGAGAAAACAAACCAAGAACCAGAGACAGAGAGATGTGAAGGGAGCCAAAAGCCAGCACGCAGAAAAGAGATAAAAGAACCTCGGGTATAGATAAGAAACGCGCAAAGCGATGAAACAACAAAGAAACAACAACAAAAAAACGCATTGTGCATATAAGACGTGCGCGTGAGTCGTGCTTTGCTGTGCATATGCTACATGTGAGCTCTACACAAGTAGTTGCCGGGTAGGGAGGTCAATATACAAGGAGGGACATATCTATACATACACCACCGAGGACCAGAGCCGGTGCGAGGATTGTCGTAAATGTCTTCATCCGTAAGATATGAGATGCCGTGGGCGTCTCAGGTCGGTTCAACAGAGAAAGAGAGAGAGAGAGAGAACGAGAGAAAGAAAGAAAGAGAGAGAGACAGAGAGAGAGAGTCCTCTCTCTTCGGCCGTCTTCGTCACTCTTATAGGTACTCGTTTAAGATGCGTTTACCTTTGCCCAACTGGGCAAAGAAGTTATCACAAGTTGTCTTCCCAGGCGTTCTCCATGTGCGAGAATAAAAAAGGAAAAATCTTCCAAAAAAGAGGAAGAAAAAAAATTCCTCGAGTAAAGAATAAGACGTAACCTTCCGAACACGTGGAGTCACACGCTCGTAAAGTTCGGTTTGTATGTAAAAAGATGCTTAATAAAGACCGTAGAATATCTTTTTCACGGAAATTCCTGTGAAACGGTTCTAAAAAAAAAAAAAAAAAAAATCGCCAACACCGGAGTATAAGAAACGTAAGGAACGAGCAGCAGAATGATCGGCGCGATCTATACATGGAAAGTTAATGACGGAGCAGCAATTTTCATGGGAGCCAAATCGAGTAATTCCAAAATTATTGGATAACACGATTCTCCTTTGCTCGACCGATTCACCAACTGTCGGATAACCAACCGTGAGATTTTGAAGGATGCAAAGAAATTCCTCAATTGATGAATTCGACACAGTCGACAACGAACTTTCAAGCGAATAGTAAATCTCAAAAGTAATTAAACGAAATACATTCATCACGATGTATACTGCGAAGGCAACGACAACAGAGTTGACTCGAAGACGTTTCTTCAATTTCGAAACAATTCAACAGTCACAAATCGCAATAATTCACTTTCACAATTATCAACGAGACGAAGATGTATTTAGTTTTCCGACAGACAGGAGTCTCGGCCATATTTTACAAACGGACGTACGAGAATATTAAAAAAAAAAAGAAAAAAGGTGGACAAGACGAGGAAGAACAAAAAAAAACAGTCACGATTTGTTCGGAAGGGAGTGAAGGGAGGTGGAGAGGAGGGTCAAGGAAGCGAGTGTCAAGTCAAGTCGTTCCTCTGTCTGTCTGGACGACTCGTACGTAACTCACGTCCTCGGTATACATTGAAGCACCCAGCAGTATCCGCGACCCAAGACCACAAATATACCTCGTTCTATACACACACGAACGCGGAGCTATATGAAGAACTTCCCACCCGCGCTTGACCCTTTCTTTTTTCCCTGCTTCTATGTTCGTAGACTCGTGGACGATTTTCAAAGAGCAAAAGGGCTGAGCCCACATGATCGAGCCTACGAACCGAACGGGGTTACGCCCTTCTTGTTTCTTCGAAACAACATCCATATGTGTATCTCAGACCCTGGTGTATTTCCCGAGCGGTGAAATACCATGAAGATTAGTGTGTTGGCGTAGACGTGGGTTGCAAAAACGACGAAGAACGAGAAGAGACGTGTGGTGCACGTGGAGAAGTTCTCTCGTGCATGGTCACAATGATACGAGAAAGAAGAGGGAAAAGGAGATAAAAAATTGTCTGACTTTCGAGGCTGACTGTGCATACTACAAATGGTGTCTTTTGTGCAGAACGTGTATATATATTTACATCGTTAGCTAGTATATATATTGTGGGAATAGGTCGAGACCTAAGATGTCAAAGGTGAGGCCGCACCCTTCATTGTGTCCGGCCCACGTGACCGGAGTACTGAGACGTCGTCATTCATGTCAACGTTGCGTCTTCCTTCCTTCCTCCCTCTCGTCCCTTCATCGTTCTATACGACTCAAACGTGCCCATATGTGCCTACGGTGTATTGAACATATAAGACACGTTAGCAATTCTAAGCTAAACATTGAATCAAGCCCGAGGGGATTAACCCCACGACCCCACCCACCAACCACGCCAAAGTTTGAATTCGTCACCAGATCTCATCGCAACGCAGTTGCCACACTTTCTTAAGCTCTTCCTCCATAAGCATGTGTATATATGGGCATGGCTTTATATCTCTACGATCGTATAACGCGCATGCACTCACGCGCGTCTCATGAATTTCTTAATAGGCTTTTCTGCAGTATATTTCATATACATACGTACTATGAATCTATGAAAGAGCCATTATCTGTGACGAGAGGATCATTCTCGCGCGTCCCTAAGTTTCTATCATGCTCTCTCGAAGTGCGAACGCCCAGGTGCTTCTTACAAACGTTGGAGCTTCGTACGCCCTCGCAATGTGACAGCAGAAAGCTTTTCTATTCGCGTTTCTCGACCAGGCGGCCACCCAGTACTGATTAATTCTTAGACGCAAGCCAAGAGGGCGTACCGAGGAAACAATATATTCATCACTGGGCGAAATATATTAATCACACATCCAGAACTCTAACGGCAATTGAAACGGCGTTACATACGGAATACTCGCCGTTAAATCATACGGGATAAGGCTCTCTTTTCTTGATTGCATTTTATATACGTTACACACACGCTCCAATGAGATACAACACACTCCTGTGACTGAGTAATGTCGACATAATGCTATTACGTATTGTTCGACGATATTATTAAATCGTGTCGTTCGTTTCTATCTATAAACCAGTTTCAGTACTACAAAATACATCAGACAACGTTGTCGTACACGCGACTAACCAATTTGCAAATTGCATCTATAATGAGCCGAGATTATATTGATTGTATTGGAAATAAATTGTTTGCTCGTAGAAGAAAGGTTACCAGTGATCTTTCGATTACAGATTCCCTCTTACTCGTCGATTTTCCACATGGGTTTTTACATGTTTTCATTTTTGCCTCAATTTTTGTTTCTTAATTCCACAATTGTTTATCTTTTTATTCCACAATTTTTTTATTCCACACTTACTCGGTGGACCTGCATTTTAACGTGGATTCCGAACCACAGAGAGTACAGTTTAAAAGACTTTGAAAAAAATTCGGGATCACTGGTTCGTGAGCCGAGCACGTTACCACTGGGCCACTGTCTCCCCTATAAATTCGAAATCATGTATCATTCAATTTGTTATGTTTCGTATGTTTTTTTTTTATGTTGCAGGTAAGCCCCTCATTTCGTCCTGAGAAAATCCTCGACGTCAAGACTGAATATACATTTCAAATCGACCGAGATTCAAGGTACATACATTTGGGTTAGTCTTTCTTATCTATGTTGAGCATTGCGCCACAAAAGTGAGCAAACGGAGTGGGAAATTGTTTGTAATGTCAATAGACTTACCGATCGCGATATGACGAACAAATCGGGGGCTACAAACCGCGATGAGTCCTCATCGTGTTGCCTATATCGAGACACGTATTACTGCCGCACAGTCGATTTATGAAAGCGAGTAACCTTTCGCGTTCCTTACACGTAACGATACACACAGTCGATTTTTTCTTTGGATTGCTGCTCTCGTACAAACGACTTGATATTATTAAAAATATACGTGCAGCGCGAAAGGATCCGTTAATAATTTCGCTGCCTTCCTCATTAGCTCCTTTGCCCGAACACGTCGCCGCGGTTCGAACACCAAAGACGAGACTTTGAAGCTGCTAATACGTAACAAACTTTGATACATACATGTTCATCCTTTTCCATATCTGTCCAAATGTGTATGGATGTAGAGAATCGAGCACTTATTGCCCTGAGTCTTCTCACGAGAGAGCAGAGCAGATCGATGGATAATTAAAGTGACGCTCGATAAATCAAAGCCTCGGCGAAAGAAAGATCTCAGATTCTTTCCCTCTCTCTGCCGCTGCTTTCGTTCTTCTCCCTCGCTCGATTCAATATACGTCTTTCATTCACGGCTATCAACGATCATTATTATTACAGCTTATGCAAAACTCTCACGCATCAAACGCTTTAAACGCACCATTCGTTACCTCTCGCGAACATTCCGCCTGAAAATATCGTGTTATGGCTTTCCATATAGATCCTGCGGGACTGTATATATATTTATGGATAAATAGTGATATAAATATAAATATAGCAAAGTGCAGAGTGATTTAAAATAATAAAATATTCAGGCTTTGCAGCACGAACGCGAGACGAGCTATCGGCACGTAATCGTTCGCTCTCGAACTCAGCATCGCCACGAAGAACTGAAACTGTAGATTTCTGCCGCCTCTTCGATTTATGGAAGCAATAACCTTTAGCGTTTTAACACTCCCGATGATGCAGACGCAAGGAAATTTTCTCTCGTCTTTTCTTTCTCGTGCGTCGTTATTTTCTCCACCGCGCATTCACAATTGTGACGCTGCAACGAGTTCAGCTTAAAACTCTGACACAAGCATCGGTATTAAATAAAAATTGGCTCTCTGTAATTAATGGTTCGTCTCCGACGAAGGATAAAATGCTGCATCGCGAGTTTCAATTCGTTCCTCAAGAGGGCACAAAAAATTAATAAACAAAATATTGCTTAATCGTATGATTGGATGCTGGCATCATCAATCGCGTGTCTCCCTTCATTATTTAAATCCCTCTCGTGTTCTCGTATATATACGTCTGTTGCCCGATTGGGGATCCATCCCGCGCACCACACGATACATTCGCTAAAATACGTCTATCCATCGAGAGAGAGAGAGAAAAGACTTTCGCGCGGGTGCGCTCATGAAACCTCGTCGACAGCTCCCACCGCGAACGAAGATGTAAATCTTCCCAACCACCGCGCGCGGGGCGGCTGAGTGAACGAGAAAGAAAAAGACAGATGAATACGTGTATATATGGCCAGGGACTATGGAGCTTGTGTACTACACACTATACGGTGGCGGCTATTAATTCATTCATGAATTGTTGCGCGTCAAGGCGGGTGCCCACCTGTCGGCAGATCGCCGTGACGAGATAGCGGATGAAAGACCTCCGGGATTGGCACCTCCATTCGCGCGCAGCTCTCCCCCAGTACATTATATATAAATGTGTATATATTACCAACAGACGTATAACGGCTTCTAAGCTCAACGCGGCGAAAGTGAAACTTGGCGATAAACATACGGATGATATTCCAAATTATTACTCCACGTTTCATGATAATGGTGATGATGACATTTATTGACAATCGGAACGATTTCCACAACAACACCTGAGCCATAAAATAGTTTGACCGTTATTTTTCCCAAAAAAGACAAATTAGAAACGGTTCTGTCGAATTTTGTTGATTTATTATTGATTTTGAGTCGATAGAAATTTTCAGTAGCGCTGGGATAAAAAAATGTGCGGAGTTGGAGAAAAAACATTGAAATAAAAATAGCTGCAAGAGTTTATGTAAAATGCATGAAAAATGTCAAGTTATTTCGATCCTTTGAAGGTTCCGCGTGTGCGCCGACAAATGATGGCGATTTTTAATCCGCGAGCTAATCCGGCGTAACGATCTAATAATCGTTGCGGCGATTACACGTGGAAAAACCGGATTCACTGTGATACTCTATAATCGCGGCGTAGTAAGAAAAGCTTAATCGTTGAAGCACTTTGGCTTCATTTGCACGTACGCCGCGGGTGGCTTACGTTTTAAATATCCGATAATTTTAGATACTTTAGTTCTAATTTCCTTTCATAGGGAATAACTAAAGGCGGGCTTTACCGCGGTGGTTCCCGGGTATTTTTTTTCGTCGTGTATAAATGTCTTCATCTGGAATAAAGAAGACTCGCGAGCGGTAAATTCGGGCAAATCAGGGCCTTGTGGGCAAAAAAAAAATGGCTTGGTCAAGTTCTTCGAGCAAATTAGATGTTAATTAGGCTGAACTATATAGCGAGACATTAAAGACAAATAGAAAAAATCTAAAAATGTACTAAAGTCCAGAAAAATATGTGAATAATTTAGTGCAAGAATCTACTGCCGTTTTCCCCCTTGGTACCTTTTTGTCACATTCGTGCTCTCTCGTTTAGCCTCATCAACGCAGTACGTTATCGATTATCAAGTTTTTCGAGGGATCGGTCGCTAATGAGACTGTCGAAACGTCAGAGTAAAATGTACAACGGAGATGCACTTGGAATCGAGCTCGATAATCGAACAAATAAAATGTCTAGTATTACGCGAACGGGGCAACCGCGAGGCGTATATTTTTCTCTCTCTCTCTCTCGAGATGGCGAGATCCAAGCACAGCATCCGACGAAGATGATTGAATAAATCGTCGCGATTACGCGCTGGAATATCGCGAATGTATAAGCACACAAAGTATACTCGAGATATGGTTTTCCAAGCTCCCGTTGGGAATATCCAGCTGAGAGTGAGGTACGCGCCGTTGCGGCGAAGCGCGCGCGCGCGAGCAACGATTTGTCGCGTAATGCGCGAGCGCGCGACCGCGATATCAACGATCTCGAGGTCGCGGCATCGCGCCGTGACCGCCACGTCAAGAGACACACGTGGTTACACGTGTCCGACTTGCAATGAGAATTTAATTGCTCAACAGGCTCTTTGCTCGATTCGTTCCTTCGTACACACACACACAGACACACATTATAACGTTCGATATCCCGAAGAGCAGCCACGGGTGAGCGAGAGAAAAACATTGAGAGCGATCTTCTCCGCTCCTTATTGCTTTCCTCCTTATCCGAGCGTCCCGCTCTTTCTCGCGTTCTCTCGCGAGAAGATGCTACGCGAGAGAGAGAGAGAGAGAGCGCGCGCGCGCGCCCGCGGATCTCATTTGCATCTCTCGGGCGAGCATGACCATATCGGGATGTTTCTCTTACCTTGCGCTATTGCAATGAAGCTGGGGGATCGTTGAAATAACCATACGTACGAATACACAGACAGCATCCATATATTTATATAAATATACAAAGTTATAGTATATAGACTCGTAACGCAGCCGAGATTCCTCAAGCTGTCAAGCCTCCGTACCATAACCATCCTGGCCAACGAGATATTTTCGATCGTTAATGCCAATCAGCTCGCAGTTCTTCTGCATTTGTTATCCTAATCAATGCGTTAAACCCCAGATATGTCATGTTTTCTGCGGCAAAGCCGTGTTTAATAGGGACTTATGGACAGAGACGTTTGCTCCAATCGGACTTATTATCGTGGCTTCGACCCTATCACGTCGTTCCAATGATCGCATTCGCCAAGTGTCTCTGACTATAAACAGATCCCGACGTGTCTATCGTGGAAATTTCAATGGATCACGAATAGTTTATAATTCTTCAAACTTATTGCGAGAAAATGCCAATTGCTCGATCAATTCGAACAATCAGACATTTACTTTTTAATTCAACAAATTATAATCGATTTTTACTGCTGAGTAATTAATATTTTCAGAAAAATGTGACGGGCTCATTTTTTGTTTTGAGATTTAAAAAAAAAAAAAAAACCATTTCTTCCCGTACGGCGTGATTCAGAAGTGTGTCTTAACGCGAGAGCGACTGGCGCGCACTCTGTACGGATGCTGTGTGGAGAGATAGCGGGCGGGGACTGGCAGACAGGAGGAGAAACCCGGCGAGGGTTCATTAGCGAAGGTATATCTCTCTCTGCCGCGGTGAGATGGGAGGAGAGAAACGAGCGGGAGAGAGAAAGAGTTCTCGACATTCCTTCGCCCCGTCGACCTTTGGACCCTTCTTCTGGTCGGGGTCAACGCGAGAGGAAAGGTTCGGGGCTCTTGAGATCACCGCGCGTTGTGCTCGATCTTAGAGAGCTCAGGTAGCTCGCCGAGAGTTTTGTACCGGGTGTTCTAAAAGTTTTCATCTTATTTCAACAAATTCGAAAATTCCACTTTTGTTCATAAAATCCATTCGATTCAAAATGAGACAAAAAAAAATCATTTCCATCTCATAGTAAAAAGAGAGAAATAAATAAAATGAATAATAGCTGCTGACAACGATAATCACCGAACGTATAATTTTCGATAACTAATTTATAAAAACGTCGTAATCGAGAAAAAAATCTTGAAAATAATTAATCGTTCCCGAGAACGAAATTTATTAAATCGAAGTGAAATAACCTGCAAACCCATAGAGCCTAGCATATTGCTCGAACGTTATCTCTGTTCGTTTTAATGCATACACCATATCATTTGGATATAAATACAAACATATCTACCCCAAGAATAATAATGATAATAAATTTGTATTCATGTGTATCAAAACGAGCCGATTAGCCTTTAATTTCGCGCGTCGATCTCCTAGTCGCGGCTTGTTTTTCATGCGGGAGAAAGAGAGCAAGAGTTCACATACAGACTCGCAGTTACAGAGTCCAGAAGGCACTTATAACGACTGGCTGCCAGCAGCAGCGAGCGAACCAGACATGATACGATAAGTCGCTAATTCGCGTTTAACTGAGCGAGACGGTGAGAGGCTACCGTGCATGTGTGAATATGTGGAGTCCAAGTACGTGTGTGTGTGTGTGTGTGGAAATGTATAGATTGTCTTGTGGGTGGCCAGCACGTCGTCCAGCCGGGACTCTGCTGTTCTCCTGCGATGTCTCTCGCGTTGTCGTTCTCGTCTTGTCGTTGGTCTTTCGATCCGCATACGCCAATACAACGGTGTACATCAGTCTTCTCGGTTGTACGAGAGTATACATTAAAAGCGTTGTATATATAGTTACATAAATGTATGTACGCGATGTACGATCTATACGAGAGACGCGACCAGGAACGACGATCATCTGGTCTTCCGATTAATTAGACCAGTTGGCGACATAGCTATGTATCGGCGAGTCTCGAGCTCGTAATCGATAGGATCGGTCACGCTTTTCGGCACCCTCGTTCTTGTCCACGAAGCAATGCTCTTTGCCACGTGGTTCGTGTCTTCCGTCTAAAGATCGTGATGGCTATCATTCGGCCGGAGCTTTCCTCTTCGATAAATATAGAAAATGAAGGAATTTTGACAGAACGATTGAATGAGTGAAAAAACAAAGTAGCGACACTGAAAACAAAATTTTGTTGGAAAAGGTCGATATTTTGTTCGATACGTTCGACTAAACGTTTGTTTCGTCCCTTCAATCGTAAATTTCGCTGACTATTCCGTTAGAAACCAAATATACTGCCAAAACAACGAAAATTTTGAAATTATCCAAAAATATTTAGTTTACCGTGTGTTCAACAAAATATCGAAAAGTTTTAACAAAATTTCATTTCCAGTAGAGTTATCGTCTCGAATGATTTGTGTATAATTTTATTGGTTGATGGATCGCACCATCGACAAACTCCTCGTTCGGATTGTACCGATTCGCAAACGCGCACAGTTTCAACGAGCAGTTAGCATCGGAACGGACGAGAGCTCTCGGTGGAAGAGCATGTGGCTTGATGGTGAGAGCGAAAGAAAAAAAAAAGACGGTGAGAAAGAGAAAGAAAGAGATTTACTCGCGGTCGTTGAATGACGAAGAAGGCCGCGTGCGTCTTGATGCTGTAAGAATCTCTCGTACGGACCAACTTCCTCGCGGTGCTGGTCAGCGCGAGCAGATGAGATAGCGCGTTCGCTTCTCCCTCTCTCTCTTTCCCGCATCGGTCGCACCACAGGTGACTCGTCGCGGTCTTGCGCAGCTCGCGACCTCAACCTGACCCAAACTCGTACCTGACTTCCAGCGCGCGCACACATTCACGCACACACACACACAGATACAAATACAAACTCGCGATAATAGTTTTTGCCCGCAGGGCTCGTACATGATACGCACTTCTACCTTCAACTTCTTATTCGCTTCCTTCGTTTTATTCTGCCTTTTCCTCCTCCATTCCTCTTCTCTCTGTTACACGGCAATTCTATAACTCCTTTCTGGCGTAATTCCATCTCGCTGCTTCACTTTCCGCCGTTTGGTTTGTGCATAATGCATATTCGTGTCCTCGTTTCACAGCGAGAGCGAATGTTCATCGATCCTCGTGCTAATCGATCCCAAGAGAAGACTTTTTAGCGCGATACGAACGTGTTGTTATAGATGCGACTACCGTACGAGGTCGCGGGGCTGCCATTCCATCATGCCTCATCCTTTTAATTCACGCATCTGTATACAAAGAGCATTACCAAAGTATCGAACGGAATACCATTCGACAGATTGGAATTTGACGTTTCTTTGTTGCCATTTTTTCTTCGGAATTCTTTACTTTTTATGAGGCTCCCTGTGTATTCTCTTCGGTGCTCCACTCGTCAGCCTGGAAATATGCTGCGAATGTGTGCCCATCGTCCCTGCTGCCAAGTGTGACAGAGGAAAATACGCCGCGGATAATGTTACTGTCACGATAATTATTATCGCGGTTTTCTTCTCTGTTTCCACAGACATTCGAATGCCTGTGTGTTGCTGTATCTGTGTGTGATTCTTTAGCTAGAAACCGAGTGCATGCTAGAAGTTAATTTTTCGGTGAGAATGATAATCTCCCGCGGAGATGACATTCCGGGTCGAGTACGTGACGAACACGGTTCTTCATCAGTTGTTCTGTTCGTCTTACTCGCGCTCTTATGAATCATGCACGTATCTGATAACTGCTTCTTCGCCAAAGCGCTCGTATATGCAGACGTAACTTTGTATTTACGGGAATTCACGGGAAGCACGTGTCTCTGAAGAACGCGAAATATTTTTTCAGGAGATCGAGGCAAATAAAAGGGGCGAGTGAGGGAGAGGGTAAAAAAAGCATTTTTCCGGCTTGAGTGAGACTGGAATTCTCTGGGTGTCACTGGGTCAACGACGGCGAATTTATGGCAATATTTTACGGACAACGATTTGACCTTTGTGTGCCTTGATTCGAATTACATTTGATTCTTCCCATTTCGCAAGAGACGAGCGCGATGCACAGGCTGTTGAAAAGTTATTCTTGGTTTAAAAATATTCTTTTATCGTTACCGAGAGCCGTATGTTCGAATCGCGTTTCGACATTGTTGCGATGAGCACGTAGCTTTGTGAGACCATCTTGCCAGCGCGTTTGCACTCGTGCCCAAAGGTTCACGGGTCGTTAAAAGCCGAGAGGATGCGTCCTTTCGTGCACATATGCGCAGAGCACATTCATCTGTGTATAAATCGCTCGAAATGTCGCGAACAATCGCCACCAGAGCTAATAACTAACCGAGCAAGCGTAATTTCGTCACTCCTTGAAACTTTATGACGTCTGTCGTCACGCTCAGATTCGTAACGTTCGCAAATCGTCTCTCGGCGATGCGCATACGTTTTGTAACACTAAATCAATTGTTTCGATTGTCTTTCATCGCGATGACTGATACAAGCCGATAAAAAATGTATATAGCTGTAATATCGATTGGCGAAAAGTACCGCTTCGGCTGTACGCGCGACATGTGTCTGAAGCGAGTTAAATCCAACGTCACCGCATGAAGAACGCACTGCTCGAAGGTCCCGCTGCTTTTATATCTTTCGGAGAGTCTCCCAGCGTCGTAAAACTTTTCAGTTCGAATGAACTTTGAAGGGGTCAACGAATATCCTGGGATCATAGCGAAAGCGCATCGGAATGACCTTTGACCCGGAGCATTTGTGACACGTTGTTAACGGTAATTTCTGGCTTTTGCACTGAAAATACAAAATTTTGTTGAAAACGATGGATATTTTGTTCGCTACGTTCGACTAAACGTTTTTTTCAATAATCCCAAAAATTGTGTCATTGCAGCAAGAAATATTTTAGAAAGTTTCTTCGGAAGTAAATTTTTGTCGTTCCACTCGTAAATTTCGCTGACAATTCCGTTAGAAACTTTTGAAAATATCAAAAAGTATTTAGTTTACCGTATTCAACAAAACATCGAGACGATTTTTAACAAAATTTCGTTCCCAGTGTGTTTTTTCCTTTTTCAAGAAACGTTGGACGGTCGTTCTGCAGTCCTTGAAATCAGCTTTTCCTGGAGCATTTTTCAAATGGTAACTCTCGACGACTTAGTGTTACAATAGAATTTAATTAGTCGCTAGAATTCTCGGAGTATGCAACTGGAAATTCCTCTGGGTTTTCAGTCGAATACTATGAACAAGAGTGCAACTTTGCCAGGGCATAAATTGCATGTATATAGAGAGACGAATGTATTGAGACTCGAGGTGATGAATGCGGTCGCCTTGGCGCGATCGTCACCGATCGCCTCCTATAATGGCAGACAATCGCAGTTGAATCGTCGCGTGACCTTCGCTTCTCGCGAAACTCGAGGCGCGGCTTCTCTTTCCAGCACTGCGCGATATATCGCCCATTCGCCTCTGTTGCACATAAACACACCTATATAAATATGTACCTATGTGCTCGGGGTTTATAGTATACATTATTACGTAGAATTGTAAAGCGTAATAATACTGACATAGAAACGCGTCTCGTAAACGCTGTTGAGATTTCTCAAGGCATCAACTGCTCGCAACTCCGCACTCGACGAGAAGTATCGCCGATTGTTGGAAAGCTATAAACACCCGCGCCGTTGACTCGCTCCAACGCTTTGCTGTCTCTCACGTAAGACGCGAGAAACGACCACGATAACAACCACCACAACGCGACGATAAAACTGGCTTTAAATGCTCGCTTGTTCTCGTTGGCATTGTCGTTTTCCCGTCACCTACGATACCAGACAAACGAGTACGTATTTTTCCTTATCCTACCATTTTTTTTTTCTTATTCTCTACGCCGAAGTTCCAAGCCCCTGGAATTACGATCTCCCAGCTCCCGGAAAACCAAACTCTCGGAAAAGCCTGTTTCTTTCCCGAGACATTCTTCCTCAAGGTCTGGCCTTATTGTCGAAGCGAAAATTGTGCCAATAGCAAGACATTGACGCAATTCGCGATTTATATCTTTGTTATCCGATATTATTCGCTCTCATCCTCGCTCGAGCTTCATCCTTGATTAACAGAAACATGAAACACGGACATTGTCCGGTCTGTATCTACTCATCGTTGTCATAACTCACACTGCATGGATCCTTGAGCTCTCTCCCAGGCGCAATCCATTATTTTTCAATCCTTTCCTCAACCAACGATCCAAATGAAACTAGAAAACCAAGCTCGAGGATGAAAATGACATAAAGAAATAAAATAAACCAGGCCCGTTCGTGAAATTAGACAAAAATGGAACCTGACCGACACTGAGGGGAAAAATTGAAAGTAAACTATGCCAATTCTGGCAACTATGCCAATATGATGCTGAAGTTTGCATCGTTGAAATGCAACGAAATGCTGTTTTTTCTTGAGCAGAACTCGTAATTATTATTCAATATTTGGTCTGAACAATAGAACGATCTTCCCTTGCCACCCAAAAACTCGACCCTCTAGAAAAATTGCCACAATTTGCAAAATTCAATAAATAATTAATAGACAAAATATTTTTCTTTGAATATCAACGTTGCAAGCTTCAGAGTCGTAATTCTATAGAGAAATAGAGGAAATATGCAGAAAAGGAAAAATGGTGGCAATAGGAAACGAGAGTAATGAATAAAGAGCAGAAATGCGAGAATAAAAAAAGTATGAAAACACTGTAAGAATCTTTGTAAAAAAAACTGAAAAGTTATGCAAATAAGACTGATATCTATCTAGAACCTGAAAGATCCCATTCACGGTTAACTTCGACACTTCCATCTTGATGAATCAAATTTTCGTCGACAGTACAAATTAAAATTCCTGTCAATTCTCGTTCCTGCTCGATGTTGTTAACGAGCATCCATCATACGAAAGTACATACACGAACAATGTCAAGCTGCAGAATACAGCCACTGGGGACGAATGAGTACGTAGGTGCACAAAATGCAATGTAAGTCAGCAAATAATGAATATGTTTATGTTCTAAATCTTGAAGAATTAAGAACATGACGTCACACAATAAATCGAATCTGCTCCGCCCTTTCCTTTGATAAAAATTATAAGGCGTTTCTGCATAAGCATTTATCGTCTGAACACAAATGTGTAAAAATATGACACGCAAAGCATATTAGTCTAACTCACGCTTCGTCGTATCTTTCGTGTCTGAAGCGAGCGCGCGTGTGCGGATCCTTATGCGTCTCTTTGGCTGTTGCTGGCTACTGCATTATGCATTAGTCATGATTACAAAGTAAGTGGCAAGCTCTCGTAGTGTCTCCTGTATAGATATGTTCGTGGTATATAGCAGCAATAACGGCGTATATTTACGGTGCTTATGATTTTCCACTTGAAATGGGCATATCCCTTTTACATCCATGCTTAATGGTCGCGTTCCAGCGTATAAGTCACCAGCGCACGTTGCACCTCGTGCCCTGCTGGGTCGAGGCCATAACCCGCGGCAAATTTATATCGCTAGTCCGAAGACGTTACTGCTAACCGCAGGCAAAAAGTTTTAGAGGCCGTACAGATATTGCACATTGTTACTTTCGTCTCGTTCGAGATGCTGCGATTGTTAAGAACAGGTGCGAATTAATAAAGCGACGACAATGAAGGGAAAAATGTATTTTTTTTTTTCTTGTCCGGCTTTCGTGACGTTCGAGTCCAGGCGTCCAGAGCCTGTACCATTTAGATCGGTTCCCAAAATGTCTTTCAGCGAAATTCTGTTTTTTCTTGAGCAGAACTCGTAATTATTATTCAATATTTGGTCTGGACAATAAAACGATCCTCCCTTGCCACCCAAAAACTCAATCGACACGAAAAATTGCCACAATTTTCGAAATTCAATAAATAATAAATAATTTTTCGTTGAATATCAACGTTGCAAACTACAGAGTCGTTTCCATATTCTGATGAAGCGATTTTGAAATTGTTATCGTTATGGAACGTTTGGGTGGCACTTGGTAGTCGACAGGAAAAAATAAATTTGATACTATTTCACATTTTTTTAATCACTGAACTCGATGACAGTGGATTTTTAGATTCAGAAAGACAAAAAAATATTTTTCACACCAATCGACATTTTTTTTCTCTTTTTGCTGTTATTTTATTGAGAAATTATAGTGCAATTTCCGAGATGAACAAATTAGCCATGAATAGGATAAAATATCGTTTGGAAGGAGCGCTTCAGCAAAGCAGCAACGATATTGTATCGGCGGGTATCGAGCGAATGGTTGTGTACTCGTTGGATTCCAGTCAGGCAGCCTTGCCGAGGCCGCGCGCGAGATCATTGAGACAAAGTGTGTAATAGCCGTGGTTGCATTCAGACATGAACGCGCGGGCGAGGAAGCCGCAGCGCGCACGTATATCGCAACCGTTGGAGCATCCGGTTCTTGGATGATTTTTGCAAGCTCTTTGACCAGACGGAATTCGATGAAAAATCTCTTTCGTCGTGCGAGTCACGGTTTTATAGAGTCTCTCACATTAATCCTGTATATAATTATCGTTCGGTGATTTATCAGCAATACCAGACGATTGAAACTTTGTCGTTTATATTGAGAGTGAAGGTAAATTCGAGGATGAAAGGATTTTCGAGTTGGAGAACCTTGGAAAAGGCAACAGACGGAATGAGCTACGTTTTAATTCGATATTCCAACGCGTGAGGCTCTTTTGCAGTGTAACTCCTTAACAAGTTGCATAAAACAGGTGTTTCGACAGGTGACATTTCAATAGTTCGATTCCCGTGGCTCGTAGGTCACACACGACATAATTTAACATAATTTAAATCTCCTTAATATATTTCCAACAATTTACTGCACAATTTCGTTTCCTACGCACTGCGATTATTCATAAAAACTATAATTTTGTGATATAATCGATAACCTGAAATCGATTTTGTTTTTTCTGGACTCCATTTTTCTTTTTTTACTTTTATTTTAATATTCCACCTTGGAAGAGTAAAAGGTGAATAAAATGAAACGATCGCGAGATAAAATTCCGATGTATTCTCGCATATTAACCGTGTGAATTTTTATGCAACTGAATCTCGGTCGGGGTTCGAGGTCGCATCTTTATAAATTAATACTGTAAAAGTCGTAGACCACTCTCTATCGTTGACCTCGGAGGTCAACTCGTTTTAACGAAGCGTAGTAGTTGATTTCTTAAGATCCTTCTCCCGGTATAATGTATTCGCAGCAGCATACACGATGATCAATTTATTGATTATAAAGAAAAGATTTTTCCTTGCTCAGTGAAAATCCAATCGAATGAATCACGGCCACGACGACAAAGCCCGAGGAACAGGCTCACTTTTTCCGTTCGATCTCGCGGACTCGTGTTAGAAAAATTGTGTAACTGCGATCGGGAGCTAACAAGCCTCGTGATTAACAATCTCGCTGCTTATTCTTTATGGATTTTATGATACTATTAAAAATAATATTCACGGGGCTTTGCAAGAGATACCGTTTTGTTTTTCTCCGTCGAATCCTTCCTTCAGGGTATTCGGCAGCATTTCACGTAGCTCGAAATTACAACCACTTGGAGAGATAGTCGAATTATTTAGCAAGGAAATAATTTATCACGGACTCGAGATATCTATCATAAAGTCTGGGCCCCGAGTCTTTCAACCGTTCAAGCGATACTTTGACGGTATCCGTTATATTCTCCATACAAACTTTTGTATATACGCTCGCTTCGGAATTGCTCTTTAGTCGACAATTAGGTATATCATTCGGGGCAACCAGAGAAACGCTGAAACATACACACGTGTGTTTATAATAACAAATGAGCGAGCACCCATGGGCGACACTCCACGAATCTCGCTCCAATATCTCAACACTCGGAATTTGTTTTACTCCATTTAATTCAAAGGCACACAAACATTCGTGTATGTTTATAATTGTGTATTGAACATATAAGTGTATAAATATATCACACATGGGTGATTTAGCCCTCGGTAATCGCGTGGCTAGCCCGAGTTGTAATCTCGCTACCGTGTGCATGCTCCAAAGCACTCTTGCGATCTCTATGTGTGTTACAATGAGAACGCGAGCAAATGGTTTTTCTCTCGGTGGACCGGACATAGTCAGGACAATAACTATATCACTCTTGACACTTTGGAATTGAATTCTCCACGACTCACAGATATATATATAAATACTTGTATGTAAACGTTGTAAATCTCGTCTTATCGTTATCGACAGAAATGCTTTCATTTCGCGTTTTCAGGCCCTCGAGTGTCGCCGAAGTCGACTTGGATCATAAGGCAGACCCGCGTGCAGTTATATGCACAAATAATGGTGTTTCCGGGCACTTTCCCTCTGTTCGCTTCGAGACCGGTTATAAAACTTGCGTTTCGAGCTTATACATATATCCTCCGGGCAACAGAATCCAGTTATTCTAGTTAATTGATAAATATTTTGGTACATTCCTTTCTTCTTGCACGCTTTTCCAATGGAAAAAATTTTATTTAATTTATCGCGAGCAAATGGAGCTGTAATATGGGCGGGGCTCGTGAGATTTCAAAATAAAGCATAATGGAAAAATAAACAAACAGGTTTCCAGCAAGAATGTTTAGAAAAATCATATCGATGTTTATAGAGATTGGAAAATTCGGTTTAGTTCGTTCGGTTGTCGCTGGACACCAAACTTTATGGAAACTCTGCGGATATTTATACGCGATGCCCGAATCGTCCAACGAGTCATGTTTTTCTTGAGAAGAAACGGAGAAGACCTGGCTCCGGGTGTGAAATCTCGTAACGACGTGTTAAAACCGAGCCAACTCCGCAGGCACGTATGTCGTTAGCGTAGATATCTCGCTCCCTCTCCTTTTCCTTCTCCCTCGTTTCTAACAAGAGTCCTTTCTCTCCGGAGACGTGTCCAAAGCGCGTTTCATTGACCGGAAGAAATAATCAAGGGGAATTTTGTAGCAGCTCCACAAAATCGAGTGAACAAACGAAAAGACATGGTGCTGAAGTTTGCAACGATGGAATGCAGCGAAGAATATTTGATTTTTATGATGAATCGTTTAATTTTCAAAATCATCCAATTTTCCTGAGCCGATAAGCTTTTCGGATCGCAAAAACCGGTCATTTTATCTTCGCAATAAGATTCTGCATTTGAATAATTATCTTTGCCAAAGATAGAAATGAATTTCGATGCATTTCAACGATCCAAACTTCAGAGTCACGAAAAGACAATAGAGAATTAAATTCGATATCGATAGAGCTGGAAAAGAATTTTTTCGACCATTTCCCAAGCTCGTTGACAGGTCGCAAACATTCGAACGACACTCGACGTTCGTAAACTTTGAATTATAATTTTTTCCCATCACTTGAAACACAAGAGGCTTCATTTTCTCTGCTGAAAAGTTACGATATTTGTCGTACGTGTTTTGTGCTCGCTACGTGGACTCACGGAGCCGAGAACCTTCACGATTTCTGTTTAGCGTTTGAATATCGAATACACAAAAAACTTTCGTGCCTCTCGAGACGTCACTCGGACGTTAGACGCTTTCTCGTTGACCTAGTTTTTTCATACAAATTTTGTGCGTTTCTTGTCGTGTCGCTGCTCACGACACTCGATGAAAAATCTCGACAGACTCGTGCACTAATAATTGAGCTTACCGAGTTGAGAACGTAGCGAAGGCAAAAAATCTTCATGGACATAAAGTTATTATCGTCCCGAAATTACGAAATGTTGGAATTGATTGAACATTCGGGGTTCGGTTAGAACGTGCGACCGTCGCGTTCCCAGCTAATTTAGCGGCTTCCCGAGAGCCCTGGCATCGTGTGGATTCAAGTGTAAAAAGTGGGTTTACGATCCATCAAGACTTTGAGCCCACAACGTGATAAAATAGTCTCGTAAAAAAACTCGAAAAACGATAAAAAGGAAAATAACATAATTTGGAGCTGTTTTTACTAAAAAAAAGTATTCTGGAAAATTGATTATCCGAACGAATGGCTTGAGAAAAGATTGAAATTAATTCTCTACCGAATTAATCATGATTATTGTTTCTGCTTCGATCACGATTCTCGATCTCACGAAGTCGAAATCTCGCCCTTATCGTCACATCGTCTCGACGTTTATAGCGTTCATGATTTTTCCAACAGTAATCGTTGGGAGAACGCAACCGAATGATTTGTGAACATCTCCCATCTGGTGTGCCAAACAGTTATATGCAGACGAAGCTGTGATTTAGATCCAAAGATGTTTCACGCGTAGTGAAGCACATCGCGATAGTACACTTTGTACCTTGATAGTTTCTATGCATATATATTTCGCTTCGTAGTAGTTTGCATCCAAGTTTCTTTTATCGCGTTGGATTGGTATCGTCGTGTTGAGCTCCCATGGACGATCGTTCGATCTCGATTCATCGAGGCACACAAACTCGAGCGAAGATCGATCGCGCCGTTACGCTCTATCTCGCGTTTCTTCCTGTGCTTGGTTTACAAAGTATCGCTGAACAAGATCAGCTCTATTTCGACACGTTCGTTACAAATTTTCGATCGTCGAACAAAGTCTCGGCGACCCTTACGATTCGGACGATTCGATGCAACAAAAAAGCAAGTTCGTTCATATCGAACGATTCTGAAGTTTGCAACGTAGATATTCAACGAAAAATATTTCATCAATTAATTATTTATTGAATTTTTAAAATTGTCGCAATTTTTCGTGTCGATTGAGTTTTTAGGTGGCAAGGGAGGATCGTTTTATTGCCGAGACCAAATATTGAATAATAATTACGAGTTCTGCTCAAGAAAAAACGAGAATTTCGTTGCATTTCAACGGTGCACCGCATCATCACGTCAAAGCGTTAATGGTTTTCAGCTGGAAGATCGAAAAGTGAGAGAGAACGAGGGAAAAATATTCAGAGTCACTCGTCGAGAGATCTTCGACTATAAAAGTTGATAGAAAGTTTATTTTCACTCAATTTTTATTGTTCGATATAAATTTAACTGTCTGACGTCCCACAGTGCGCCACAGTGTTTCAATAGCCATTTAGAAATCGATGTTACATCAGTAACGATACAGATATAGGTGAGTTCCAGAGTGACTGACTGGACAGCTCCACACTACTGTTTTACCTTGAACACAATTTTCTACTCTCAATGATGATTTCTACTTTAATACGTAGGTTATGGGGTAGGAAATTTGGGGGAGAATCCTGCGTCGTCTGCTCGACAAGTTTTATTGCCAGTCGTAAAGTTGGCGGCTGTAAGAACGCGTTTTAACGATGACAATAATTTATCGGATATTTCAGTAGCCTGCTTGGCGCGCGGACACTGACCCGTTGCTTTGCCACTTGAATGGAGCACGCCCGAAGGGCGAGGTAAGGTTCTATAAAGTTATTACGGTCACCATACATATAGCGAGTATATAGAGGCTCCTTGGTTGATGAAGGCAGTAGTGGATACCGATCCTGCGGCGATCGAGGAAGAAGATATCCGACGAGGCTCGCGCTCCTTTTCTCTCTTTCCATCTCGACAGCTTCATTTATTGAGCGTAAATCTCGATTCTAGCGCCACATTAAACCACAAACATCGGGCATTATATGGACGAGCGTATAGAGTTTTTCATTTGGTAACGAAGTAACGATGCTTCGTAATCTCGAGACCGTGCGATCGTCCTCTTTTTACTCAATTACATTTTTACATTTACGCTCTGAATCCTCTTAACGATTTTATCGCACGAACCTTGAGGATGCAGTGTCCAGATCGTCATTCCCGAAAGTTGATACTCCCCGAAAATAGGAACATGAAATGGTTAAGTTTCCTTATTATTGTTCCTTTCTCGAGTAACTCGTTCGAACGATTTCGACGAATACGAATCATGTGTTTGTGAAAATATATTCGTTTGAGCTGTTTTCTCGCATTCACCATGATTAATTGATGCGTTCGTTATTTATCGATAGTAAATCGATGGTGATGAATGGTTCTCGGTCCAACTTTACCGGCGATCATCTTTTTCCCAGCTGGCGACGTTTAGCCCACGATTCAGCGCTGGAGAGTCTCGTGTTAAACGTTCGAACGTCGTATAACAGCAAAATCAATTATTTGTCGCAATAAGTCTCTCGAGCTGAGCCTTACGATGATGTTTTTTTTTTTTTTTTTATTGAAAAACACAGTTTCTTTTTTTAATGATTCTGCGATGTCACGTATCGGAACAAAGTGCTCTCGTGATGGACTTTTCAAGCGATGATTCTCTCGAACTATGTCATTTTTATCTCAACATTAAGACACTCTCCTGCGACCATATTTCTCCCATAAATATCGCTGACTCGCGCGAGTTTGTTGAACCATTATCTTGTCAGATGAGCTGACTGTGTGATGCTGCTGTCTCAGGCGAGATGAGGAACTCTACACGTATACTCAGAACATAGCAGTCGTTGAAATCGCGTTAACGAGACTCTATAGGGCTCTAGGATCTTTTCTCGCTCCGAGTGCACGAGTATAGACACATCGAGCTGCTGCTGCTGCTGCTGCTGCTGCTGCTACGCAACTCTGTACCGTCGCATTTTTTTCATTCTCATTGCGCGTGACGTGAAAATTACGCTCTGGATCCTGCGCGATTACTCGCTCCGGACGTCGGAGAAATATTCTACAAGTTTTTATCGGCGTTTGATAAATTATCGAAACGACGAGTGCACATCCGGTCTCGTTGCGTAGATTCACTCGACATTTCTTTCCCATTGAGTTCGCAGTTTTTGCAGATTATGCAAAACTGCGCTTTAAGGGGCTGCGATCGACTCTGAAGTTTGCAACGTTGATATTCAATGAAAAATATTTCATCTATTAATTATTTATTGAATTTTGAAAATTGTGGCATTTTTTCGTGTCGATTGAGTTTTTGGGTGGCAAGGGAGGATCGTTTTATTGTCCAGGCCAAATATTGAATAATAATTAAGAGTTCTGCTCAAGAAAAAACACAATTTCGTTGCATTCCAACGATCCAAACTTCAGCATCATGAACCGAGGCTCATCTCGCAAGATTCATCGACGAATGATGTTCGCTCTGATTTGTTGCAGGTGAGGTGTCGGGTGAAACCGTATCCGCGGGTACCGTGCCACGTGGAGGTGACCGCGTAGAAGCGGCCGATCTGGGGAGACACAATAATATTACAGAGAGGAGCGACGTGGCCACCCTGGCCGCTAACACAGCGATAGACGCGAGAGGCGGCAGCCCTCAGGGGGCCCACCTCTCGGGAGCAGCAACGCCGAGGCCACCGCGTAGCAGGAGGCGGTTGAACCAAAACGGAATTGACACGACTCAGGTGAGAGAATAAAACCTCGAAATCCGTCGATTCCCCGGTGACAAAATTCATTTTTTAAATTGTCGTGAAAGTCAAACTTTTTCGAGGATTTGTCCCATTGATCAAAAGGCTGTCAAGTTATATTTGTCGTTGATCAATATTGCCATAGGCACGTGCAGCAAGAAACTCGCTACATCGTCCCATGTTTGCTCAAATTTCGAGTCGCCTCTCGCACTGATGATGCCGAGAGAAAAACTTAGCCGTCCATTTTGTCATCAATGATAAATCATGTCAAAATTGTACTCAGAAAAAAATAACCTCAGACTATACACACACGACTCGAAAAACCTGCCTCCGGTCTTTATTTTTCATTATTAACTGTGCTCTACCGAAATTTTCGGTTTATTTCGTCGCTAACGAAGCAGCAAAGGCTCTTGACACTGCTCCAGCCTCCAAGAGGCTCATCCAGACCCTTCTTTCCCCCTTTTCTTGCCTCTCACTCTCTCGTGTCTCTCGTCATGTTTCTCCAAACTCTAGTCCATCGTACTCGGTCTACAAGTTGCTACAGCACAATGTTTTCCTATTAATGCTACTCGCACGTACACACGTACACGCAACTTCTCAAGATCACAGGTAGCACGCACCTGCTATTCGAGAGTGCTCGTGTATACACAAAGTCCCGTACGAATCTGGCTACCGGGAGTAATGTACAATTTTGACCGTCCGTTCTTCACCTCCAAACGGTATTTACATATACACACATAAATCCACAACGTTGAAGAGCAAAGTGTAACCCTGAAAAATTGGCCTCGACGTTTGAACGAAATTTTAGTGTTTACGATGTTGGAGTAGCTCCCTGAAAGTCCTATAAATCATCAGAGGCACTCGGAGCTCTGAAAAAATATTCTAACGTTACATTGAGAATCCTCTTGACACGTGAACAAATAACAAATTTGACGAGCTTATATTTTTACATCTCGTAACGTGGCTCATTCGAATTCTCGTAGAATTTCAAACGAGGATTATCTCGACTTGAAAAAAACTGTGGACCAGGTTGCTCTTTTTATTTTTCGATTGCTACGCAGCGATCGTTCGAGCAGCTTTGCCAATTTTTTTCTCCCACTAAATAATCCGTACAATCATGAGTCTTTTGTATGTGGAAAAAATTTGACCAACTGCAGGGCCAAAGAGTCAATTACTCGCGATGAAATTGAACTTTGAGGCAGAATGCTAAATCGTTAGGAGAAGCGAGTCCTTAAGTCCTTAAGCTTTTGAAACGAAGTTTGTCCTCTTCATCTCTCTTGTTCTCGTCGAATGGGAGGCGAGAACGAGATTTAACATTTGACGTACACTTTGTTGTGCGAAGCAAAGTGCGAAGCCTGTGTCCGCCGTTTATATATTCTTTGGACTCGTACGTCGTACGCGTAGTACGTTGGAACACGTGCTGGACGAGATATCTTTGTGATGCAAGTGTTGGGAGGGAGTTATTCTATGCCGATCGCGGGAGCTTCGTCCCTCTTAGTGTCACGAATAGGGCCTTGCAATGCCAACTCAACTCAGCGCAAAAATCCAGCCTTACCTTCTTCGCTACGGAGCTACGTAGCAAAGTAACAAAGTCTCTCGAGGGGTGAGTGAGAGAAACGCACGTTTGCCTTCATTACCATATCTGAGATGCAATCTGTTCTTCCTTATCCTGGCGGATTAATGCGTCGAGATATTTTCTTACTAGGCCCCGGAGCTTAAGCATATAACTATGTGAATACTCTACATAAACGAGCGCAACGAGAAAATAAGTGTAAGCGTTCTTCATGTGTTTGTGTGGATGCTGAGAGCGTTGAGATCTTCTTAAGTGAAACCTTGGTTAGACATCCTGCGGCGCGAGAACGAGACACGAGGCTGTACGTCCCTCGAAGGGCTTAATTCTTCATACGATTTCTGTCGCCATAAAAACCTCGCTCTACAGAATCCTGCTGTCAGGATCTTCGATAACGACGCTCGCTTCGGCTCGGAAAATCATTTCCGTCATTTATGTCGCACGAGAAAATTCAAATTTTTGTTTTTAGTTTTTCTTACATTCAAAATGGTTTGCGAGCCCAAGTTCATTAAAAAAAGTTGTTACAAATTGACTAAAGAACAACATACTCTAAATCCAAGATTTTCCGAGGTAATCTGTATTTGTTATTTAATAAACAAAATTTTGAAAAAATTTTACGACCGATTTTTTTGAAAAGCTAAATAAAGCTTCTTCGATGTTACATAAAAGTGTATGCAAAATTTTAAGGGGCTTCACCATTTAGAAATCGAAATATTTAATGTTGAAAATTGCAACTTTTAACACACGCTCTTATGAGAAACTACTGGACATTGTGATTTTTATAAATAAATATCTCGACTTCTACATGGTGAAACCTCTTGAAATCGCACGAGCTATTAAATGTTACAATTCTCTTTGCGTGGTGCAAATTTAAAGGAATTCCATCGATAGAAAATTTTACATGCAACGTCCTTAACCAGAGGAAAAATGGTTTTTGTCGTAGGTTAAAACCGAGAGGCTCACTCCCGATAATAATTCGACATCCTCGCGAAGCGTGACGCCATCCTCGTCCAGCCATCCTGGTACCCCACCAAATGCAACGTCACTCGGTGGACCCGACGGCCCACCAGCCCCTCATCATCTTAAACACATGGAACAGATGATGGGACGAAATTACAGCGATTTCATGAGAAGTCTCGCTGCCAAGTACAACAACGCCAATCCGAACGAGTACGTTTTCATATTTTTCACTCAAATTTTATGACCGATTCATACGAATTTAAATTCATAGAGATTCGTAAGGACTTTTTTTTTATCACTCAATTTTTTATAGTTACTTCAGCACCCCTCGGAACGGCTACCCTCCTGGTCTCGATCCACGATTCCCCGCGTTCAAAACCGCCGCTACACCTTTCGTTGGTCTTATGGCACCATTGGGCACACCTCAACCGCCCACTGTACCAACCACCTCGCCCCTTTCCGTCAAAGATCCCAACAAGGAACCAAAGCAGGACAATCTCTTTGGTAATCCGGTTTTTCCTCCCATGCTCGATATGTCTTCGACGCAAGCGTTACTTCACATGGTGAGAACCGCCAATGCTGCACAAAATGCTGCGGAACTCGAAACCTATCTCAAGGGTAAGTGACTTGATCGTATTTATCGTAAAAAAAATGGAATAATCGAAAATTCACGACGAAAAACCCGAAAAAATCAAGAACTTGCTATAATTGAAACAAATTTCAAATTCCGCGATAAAAACTTGAATTTTTCAATAAAGTTTCGAAAGAATTTGGCAGTATTTATCGTCGTTTTGATTCCTCGGTCAATTTTGTTTCGCTCTCGATCGCGCAGGTGCGAACAAACGTGACGTCGGCGTCACGAGTCCGCTCGATCTCTCGAGTCCCGGTGGTTTTGCGCCTCGAAAGAGACAGCGAACGGAGACCCGAAGATCGGGAAGTGTATCGCCGAAACCAAAGGCAACGGTAGTACCGCGACCGAGTACACCGCCACCTGTGAGATGTCCGTCTTTGTGCGGTCACATGCCATGCGGTGACGGCCAAGCCGTCAATCGCTGGACGGTCGAGGACGTCGTCAGTTACGTGTCGTCGATCGAAATCTGCGCGGAGTATGCACCGGTAAGTCCTTTCACTTCTTTCCATTATCGTCGATTTATAATTAGAAAAATAGTACAACGAGCCTCACTGTAAACGTTTAAAAAAAAACTAATCCAATGGCCCGTCCCATCAGAATTCTCAATCGGCGCGTAAATTTCGATCTTTACGTTTTTTTTTTTTTTCAAAAATAAAAATAAATTCTAAATTCCTGTTTCACGAAACCGAGAAAAAATGCAAAAACTCTCTGAGGACTTGGGGAAATGTTCAAGTACGTTGCCCTCGAGCTGCACCAACTTACAGAAAGGATATAAAAGTTGGAGAAAGAAAAAGAAAGAAAGAAAGATTGCTCACCTGGATGACTCGCATCCGTCAATCCGACAGCTCACATAGTTCCGCTCCTGTTAGTTCTAAAAGATCAGCAGCAGTGCCCGCGAACGAGGAAGAGCCAACACAGAGCTCGTTTCTTTCTAATGACCCTCTCGAAGTCCATACCAATCGCGTATATCGCAAACGTTGTAATATCTCTCGTACTTATCACCCTTCGACCTGCCGGTTCTCTGTCCTCACGTCCGCGCGTTCCATCTTCCGTTTTCTCGCGTCTTTCAACTTTCCAAGCATCCCATAAAATTCTCGAATAGCCTCATTTAACTGTACGTTCAATCTTGACGATTTACCGTTCATTTTTGTCATGCCTTTCGAAACATTGTGCTCGTTTTTTTTGTTGCTTAATTTTCTCGACTTTACCGAAAGTACAAAATTCACATTTTTATGGGGTTTCATTATTTTTTTCTGAAATTTTCTGGACTCTCGATTTTTTGTAATAAACTTTCGTATTTTTTTGAGAAATTAAGACGAAAAAAAATTAGTTGACAACTTCCGGGGTCTCGTACGATATATACCAACGCCCTCTCGATCCTCGTCAAGACCTCGTTCGCTCATAAATTTTTACACAAGCTCGTAAAACCGTGAATGAATATTCACGAGCTCGAATCCTCGCGCATTTAATTTATATTCACATCTCCATAATTTGCGAATGAAAAAATATGGACGTAGTATTTAATGGGTGCGCGATAAATGTGTCTAAATAGCGTGAGTTTGGAGACGCGTGCGCGTGACTCGTCGTTAGACGAGAATGAGAAAGTCGACACAGTACCGAAGAGCTCTCGTGACCAGGGAAGAGATTCACGTGTTTTTGTTTCTGACGCGCACTCGTAAAAATCAAGAGACACGAAAAAGTCAGAAAGATGAAAATTTTTTGGGACGAAAATTCTCGCTGTTTATTATTTAAATTTATAGTTTCAATTGAATTATCTATTTACGATTAAAATCGAAAGAGAAAACGCGTTAAGGATTCTACCGCGAGAAAATCGCAACCAAGATCGACTTTTTGCGATAAAAAGGTTTCGATCTTCATTAAGGAATAAAGAGGCAATAGCAGAAGCAACACTCGATTATTCCACTTAATTCGCAGCTCGACACAGTCCTCGGGCTTCCGTAATTCTCGCCTGTCCTTTTTCGCATCCCTTTTCGCCTCGTAAGAATCGACAAACGCTTCTATTCAATGCTCGTTCAATCGCGGCGTCTCCATTCCCAACTAAAAGGTCTCTGCTCTCCTCCATCGTCGAGCCAGCAATCCTACTTAGTGCATGTATAAAGTCGTTCACGACCAACCTTCGAACGGCAATTAGAGCCTGCTCGTTCCCGATCTACGGACGCATCTCAGGTGGTCGCATTTATCGAAATAACCCTGTTGAGAGAACTTTGCGTTCCTCCGGATTGGCCGACGTATAATCGCGCGGGCTCGCTTTTGCTATACTTGTGTGCAAATCCATTTCCAGCTGGTTGAGTATTTTTTTCTGAGCTCTTCATTAAAGCCTGAGCTTTCGAACGTTCAATTTTCCAAATATTTTCCTGGCACTAATTGAGGACGTTCTATGGCGACGGTAAATTCTAAATTTTTGTTTTCAACTTTTTTTATACATACAAAATGGTTTTCGAGCCTAAATTCATTAGAAAAAGTTGTTACAGATTGACTAAAGAACGACATACTCTAAATTCAAGATTCTCTGAGGTAATCTGTATTTTTTATATAATAAACAAAGTTTCGAAAAAAATTTACGATCGATTTTTTTGAAAAACTAAATAAAGCTTCTTCGATGTTACATAAAAGTTTATGGAAAGTTTTAAGAGGCTTCACCATTTAGAAATCGAAATATTTAACGTTGAAAATTGGAACTTTCAACACACGCTCTTATGAGAAACTACTGAAAATTGTGATTTTTAAAAATAAATATCTCGACTTCTACATGGCGAAACCTCTTTAAATTGCGCGAGCTATTAGAAATCACTATTCTCTTTGTGCGGTGCAAATTTAAAGGAATTCTATCGATAGAAAATTTTGTATACAACGTCCTTAAGAAAATCGATTCCCGCCGTGGAAACCAATTGCCAGGAACTTGGAGTCGAAAGAAAATTATGAAGATTCCGTATTAGGAGGAAAATGCAATTAATCTCGAAAAGATCCGCAGCGAATGTTTGACATTCGATGTAAGGAAATTCATTCCTTGCGTAAAACCAGGAGCAAATTTCAACAGAGTTATCTGTAGTGCGATGAAATTTATAGCCTCATAGAATCGATGCGAACAATCGTTAATGCATGGATATTTTTATTCCACAAAAGTGGCGATTCGCTTGTAGTTTATTGGCAAAGTGAGGCAGTGACGAAATAATGTAAAATAGAAAGGAATCGTAAAAATGATAATTGGTGTCTTCCCGAAGAATTGTACAACGAGTGTGTGCGAGTTTCTGGGTCTGTTAGTAAACGAGATGGAATTAGCTTCGAGAAACTCGGTGGGTGATAATTTATTGTAACGAGGGAGAGAGAGAGAGAGCGAGCCATGTCGAATGGCTTGCTCTCTATTGTTCTATATATAGTGTCCCTCGAGTCTTCCATCGAGGATTAAGGCATCGTTAGTCATTGACGTAGAAATTTAAAGATCGAGAGTACATCGAGAATAAATGGTGCGGCGATGTAAACAGAAATGCATGTATGCAGAGGGGGGATTCGTTAGAAAGTCACGATTGTAAAATGGCTCAAAAGACTCGATACGATCTTCGCATATTTATAGAAAATCTGTGCATACATCGATCGCCTGTATCTTTTCAGGGATCTCCTCGTCTCCCACACGAATTTCGATCCGATCGAAACTCGTCGAGTTTAATCGTCGAATTCTCGTTTTATTCACGCGCGAAGTTTAACGTTTTTTCGATAGAGTAACGAAGAGAATTCAGTCATTGGTCAAAGTTCGATCCAAAAATTGCCTGCTCTCTGCCTTTTTCTCACTCCCACAGAGTCTGAAAGGCTCGATCGAGCATTAAATAAGATAATTACGATGGTTTATCGTTACTGCAAGATCGTAATTTTTAGCTGCACCTGTCACATGTTCGTTGTATCTCCATAAGCTTTTTTTTTCGTCACATAAATTATAAATTGTATAACCACTCATACGTAACATCTGGATGGTATGGACTTGACCCAATGCTGCTATGAAATGATGATTATTATCGCTCTTCGTAAAATATATAATTAAGCCGCGGGGGACTTTGATGATTTATCGATTTGTTCAGAATTCAGCGAAAATGGAGTGCTAATTGCGATCTCTCGTGTCTATTGTTTAGCTTGGAATATATATTTGTATATATGCGAGCTATTCATCTCGTCTTTCGTATTATGATTTATAATACGTCTCTCGATGTTCGTACGATTGCATCGTACGTTCGTACGTATAGATACAAAGCCCCCATGAACTCTCTTACATCGTCGTCAATGGATTTTTCCCACACACGTCATCTATACACTTCTCCAGCCATATACATGTATATTTTCTTCTATTAGCTCCTGGCTCACGTTCACTCGATTTTCAATCAACGACGAAACTAGCTTCAAGCGTTTTCCTATCGTGACCGAGTTAATGACTCGCCTATATGCGTCTGTATCGCGCTCTCGTTTCATTCCCGGTGAATCGTTTGTACCTCGTCCAATTTTAACGCTACAACCACAATTCTCCCATCCAACGCAACAAACGTCTCTCGATCTTTGCCCGAACACGAACGCACGTTTGACGTAATGAGTCCTTTGTTTATATGGGTAATTTCATGGCAAACAAACGTTGCCCTGAAAAAAAACACGATCGAGCTGAATTTGGTTAATTATTTAAATTCCCTTGGCACAATTTTTTTCACATCGTATAAATTATTTCTGTGCAAATTGATGAAATTTCAAACAAACAAAAAAAACAGAAATTCGGCAGAATTTTTTAAATTATCTATAGAGACCAGAGATTACGAGAAATTCATGAAAATTCTTTTAAATCAACTGATTTTCGGTGAAAACCATTTTTTGGATTTGGATTTCCGGCCCTTTTCACTCGAAATGACGAATAGATACGTAATCGTGAAGTTTGGTCTATCAAACGATAAATGGGGTAATCTTATATATGCACGAAGAGAAGAGTGAGACTTTCTAACGATTCGGCACGGGCAACCGCATGATCTGACCCGAGACCTAATCCCCTGACGTTCGAAGCTTACATTTGACGGGTTACACACATACACGATCTCGCACAAACATTCACGAGAATAGGGATCACACTATGAACGAAAAAGAAAAGATCGACGATTCACAGTCGATCAGTTTTTCATTGATAGAGAAATCGAATCACTGTTATTACATCGTGAGGTGCATGTCCCTCGTGGCATCCACTTGAACATCGCTGTACCCTAAGGACAACGATTCCAGAACCATAATTTTCGTAAACAAATGAAAATGGTGTATAATTATTGCATAAAATCTGGTATTAATGTTAATAATTGAAAATGTTTCCTAAGTGATTTAGAGGAGTGCGGGGCAGATGCGAAATTTTGCAATGAAAATTCATCGCGTTAGTTCCAATCGATATTTCTTTTTTGTTTTCGATGAAAATCTTGGGTTCGCGATGTAATAGAAATGGATAAAATTAATGTTTATGTTTAACCTCACACACGCGCACTTTTAATAATCTTCGCATTTTGCTTCCTCTTTCTTCATCGTCTAATACAAACTTCTCGCTTTCGCAGAGAAGAGCATAACAATTATCAATATCCTTGCTCTCCAGATTAATTATTGATTTATTCGCCATTACGTAATCGTGACTAATGCCCGATAATCAATGCTCATATCTCTATAAAGCAGATTGAATAATATCCATGATACACTGTAATTGATCGATAGGAAAACATCACTGAGAAATATACACATACGCGTACGGAAAACATTAAAGATCGTGTGTATATTCGTGTGTTCACGTATCCAATGGATCGACAAACTCCATCACCATTAAAGACACAGTCGATCGTCCGGAGGAATCGAAACTTGCAGGATCGGTAATGATCGATTTTACGGTTGCGTGTATCGATCACTTTTAATGCAAACAATGATGTTGAAGTTTGCATCGTTGGAATGCAACGAAATTCTGTTTTTTTTTTTTAGCAGAACTCGTAAAAACGTAATCGACACGAAAAATAGCGACGATCGTCAAAATTCAATAAATAATTAATAGATAAAATATTTTTCGTTAAATATCAACGTTGCAAACTTCAGAGTCGTTGCAAACGAGAATCGATAAAAAAAAAGTCAAAATTTATATTTCCTTCGAGGTATAGATTTTGTTTTGTCGACCTCAACTTAATTAAATTTTCATTTACCTTCAACATTAATGGACGTTCGTAAAGAGAAAGTCGAAATTTCGTTCATTGCCTTTTTTTTTTTTGAAATTTCCAATAATTCGCGAGATCACTTCGGTCTCCGTAATCCGGAGGGAAATAAAATTGACACTCGTGGCTCGAACGCAGGAATACGTGTCACACGGATGTCTCGTAAATCTGGATATCCATTTAAATCCTAACCGTTTAATTAGTACTCGTTTCCCTCAGGTCAACGCGCAAGCCCCTCCAAGTATTTAGAAAGCTCCTCTTGATTAATCGATTATTCAGAAACCCTAGGAACATTCGTACATAGAAAAATAATCGCGTATGCATCTTACGTCGGATTATAAAGAGAGTTTCCTTGGAATCTTCGTAATTCGCGTTAGATCGGACAGCGGTATATCAGGGAGATCCGCGCGCGTGCTGGTCATCGCTGCTTCTATAGAACGTTCGGACAAAGTGGAGCCGCGTGCGTACTCACACCATTGCACCGTTAATTAGCCCAGAAGCCACGTGCTCCGACGATTTCTCCTCTACTTCTTGAGCCACGCTCTGCTCTGGCTACCGAGCCACGCTTTTACCAATGCGCTCTCCGCTGTAAAGAAATATATACACCGACATACGTAGCGCACCTAAATATACGGATACAGTCGCGTGTGTATGTAAAAGTAAGTATATTGGTGCTGATCGTGCTGCTCGCTCTCGATCGACACTCCGCCGGTGTACACTTTTTCCTAACGGACTGATCGCTACCGTTCCCCCCGATAACGGACCTCGAGGCGTGCACGACTTTATAGAAATATATACTTATACATTCGCGCTCGCCAAACTGTGTATAAACATCGTTTTACAGTATTAAACATCGATTCTATATCCGGGGCGCATTTGCAGCGGAAAGAGAAGCATTTGGAATGCAACTCGCTGCTGCAACTTGCTCGTACGATTAAAATCCGATAAAACATCCGATTTCCTTTGAATTCGCGATCCGAGAAAGAAACAACGGACATTATTCGACTGTTCGATTCTCGTTAATTTCTTCTACCGCTTATGTTTAGTATACGAGAGTCTGCTGCGTCTCTCCTTCCGATCGACCGACTAATTGATCGACTTTCCAGTTTTTTTTTCTCTATTTCTCGTTCTTCTGGATGCGTTCCAGCTCGTCCGGTCTCTGTTTTTTCGAATCTGTGTCAGTTCGATCGAGTTAATTTAACATTTAAGGAGTTTAATTGCATTTTCAAAAATTTTAAGAATGCGATCTCGGTCGCACGAATTTGCAGTTTTTCAAAAGGGTTAAGGGAGTTTTCGAATTGTGTTGAGAGTCGTGACACCGCGTGGGTGTCTCTCGGACTCGAACGATATCGCGGAAACCTATCGACAAATCTTTATCCCTTGCTCGTTAAGCCTATGACTAATTATTGCTCGTTATAGCTCGATGCTTAATTACACCGATACTTTTACCCCTGCTGCTTCATTCCCTGCAGGCGGCTTCTGCTTGATGCTTTCTTTCGTGTTTTATCGCCGCCAGAATCTTATACGACGCCGCGGCGTTGTGCACGGCTTCTTTTTTTCTCTCTCGTTTCTTGTGATATATCTGCTCGATATTTTGCGACCCGGGAAAAGACTCGAGATTCCAAAACGGAGATAGGACTCTTGGGCAAAAAAAAAATCATACACGAATTCTTGCAAGTTGTGTCGAAATAAAAATCGCTTCGATTCGTATTGTAACAATTCTGTACGCGATTTTATAGTCGCACGCCCAATATTCTGTCAACAAAAATGCCGATTAGGAGCAGAAAGACGTTTTCTTTATCAATTGCATTTAATTAGTGGGGGCGTTGCAGTGAAAAGCAAAGTAGAAACAAGGCGCTGGCCACACGGGGTCGGAATGACCCCAGCCGCGTGTTTAAACGCTTGCCGCCTTGCCAGTATCGTTCCGAACGACGCGTAAAAATTCAGGATATTAGTTTGAACCTTGGAGAATGAGAATATCATGCCAAAAAATTTTTATCCAATTTTCAAAGGGCGAGAAAAAAATCAGCAAGGAGGCAATGTGTAAAAAAAATTTTTTTTCGCGCGCCAATAACTTGTAGTAATTCTAGCTCAAAGTTGCCGATGACCACAGAGGCTTAAATGCAGTTTTTGGGTGCCATGAATAAGAGTCTTGCAGCTGGAAGCGTCTCGATAAATTTGCATCGTGGACTGATCGTTTTTGCCCTACGAGCCTTGGACACGTGTATCCTAAATCTCGTTATCATCCAAAGGATTTGCAGCGATTACGAAATAAGTGATCGTGGCGGCGTGATTCCGTTCTCGAGAACTGCTCGTGGCATCTGGTGAAGATGATTGCGCTGCCCCCTCTCCCTGTCGTTTTTTTTTCATTGCTGAGGAAGATGAGCGCACACGGGATCGCGAAATTATATCGCGTCTATAGCGCCAACTCGGCGATTTTCTCCTGATGCTCGGATACTCCAATATCGTGCGGTCCTTTTCCACAGTTATTCGCACGGCTGAGTCTACTGATGAATCGGCGAGAATATTTTGCTGGCATCGCTCTTTAAGGTACTTCGCGATCTACTCTTCCCCTCACGTGGCACCGTTGTGCACATATATATATTTATAAATATCCTCGATTCTCCTCCCTGGCGAATAAATTCTCGGATTAGATTTAAAGAGGCGTAAGGCTTCGTGTAAAATCATAGATTTTTGGTCTATCTGGTTTAAGGATCAGCGAGCGATCGCGTCGTGTTACCAGTGACAGATCTGGGTTGCCATGCTTTTCTCTCTCACTCCCTCCTCCCTGCTTCCCCCTCTTTTTCTTGGCTGTTGCGTCACTCGGTACTATTCGAAAGATACGATTATAAAGCCTCGACAAGAGATTCAACGGTTTCATGTATACACGCTTGGAAATGAGAGTTCCCTGTAGAATCTCGCAGTGATGTACCGTCTGACTCGTCGAGTAACGTGTGTCCCAGGCACTCCCACACGGTGTCATGCAAAATTTTTTTATTTCCCGATCTCACAGAGATCGATTTTCGCATCGATTTCTCGATCTCACCGCAGCAGCGAGTTGATGACGCGATCCCGTATTCAAATCACACGGAAGTCTCGTGCTCCGCGTATTTGGGAACTCTGACTTCGTCGAATTCACGCTATACGGAGCAGGATCGATGGATCACATTTTTTTGAAATTTGTCATCGATTTTTTGGTCGGAGCAATGGATACGTAGGGGGAATATAAATTCTCGAGATAACCTTTAATAGAAAGTAATGGGACTGCACACCCGGCAAATCTTACCAGTTGTTTATAAATCAAGTTTCCAGCTGGAAAAAAAAGGCCTAACCCTTTGCGATATAGTAAGGAGAGTGATTCAGATTACGTCCTTTTGTTTCTTGTGTATAGTTATAAATGCATGTATTCAGTTGATTTTTTATTAGTAGTGCATAATAGTAATACGGACAGTGAGAGATAAAGGTCGAATCGCGGACTGGGCACGCCGACGGGAGAGCGGAATGTTGCAAAATAATATAATGATTCTTCGGCGCGGACTTGTATCTCTCAGGAGGGATATATACACCCGAGGGTCACTGGGTTACAAGCGTGGAGGAGAAATTTCTTGGGTGGGGCATCAGGGGCTCTCTGTCCTACTAAACTCTTGATTTTTTTCTCGTTCATTATATTAACAATTACGTTTGGAAACCAGTCGAAAAAACTCTATCAATTGTACTCGAATAATTGCGAGGAAAATATTAGCTTGGGAAGAATATCGCGAGGAAACTTTCAACAATGGCAAATTAAATATTTTTTTCTCGTAGTCATTAGATTTCGCGATCGTTGAGAATTCTTCGTTTTATTTTTCCATGGATTAAGGACGTTGTATGCAAAATTTTCTATCGATAGAATTCCTTCAAATTTGAATCACACAAAGAGAATAATGATATCTAATAGCTCGCGCACCTTTAAGAGGTTTCACCATGTAGAAGTCGAGATATTTATTTATAAAAATCACAATCTTCAGTAGTTTCTCATAAGAGCGTGTGTTAAAAGTTCCAATTTTCAACATTGAATATTTCGATTTCTAAATGGTGAAGCCTCTTAAAACTTTGCATACACTTTTATGTAACATCGAAGAAGCTTTATTAAGTTTTTCAAAAAAATCGGTCGTAAAATTTTTCCGAAATTTTGTTTATTATATAACAAATACAGATTACCTCGGACAATCTTGGATTTAGAGTATGTTGTTCTTTAGTCAATTTGTAACAACTTTTTTTAATGAACTCAGGCTCGCAAACCATTTTGCATGCTAGAAAAACTGAAAACAAAAATTTCGACGTGACCGTCGCCATACAACGTCCTCAAAGTCCCCGATCAAGGTTTTCCCAATTAAATTATATTCGCGTCTCAAATTCCTCGTGTTCTTGGATAACACAGAAATATTTTCTATCGAGATTGTCTGTCGTTTCTCATGTCATCCGTCGAATCCTTTCAACGTGAAGTAAAAGACAGGACCGATGGCAAAGTACACTGTTTCTCCAATCATCGTCAACTCGTTAAAGACGTCCATCTATTCCGGGGTCTCTGCCTTTCTCTCTCTCTCTCTCTCTCTCTCTCTCTTCTGCTGTAACTTTGAAGAGGCCATGTCCATCGAAGAAGGACGAGAAGAAGAAGAAGAAGTAGAAGGAGAAAAAAAAGATTGAAGACTGTGTCCACTCCCGTGTAGAAACGTCGTAAACGAACCTTTTGCCTTTTGAAGAGGGTTACGTCTGTTCCTCTGTCTCTGTTCTCTCTCTCGCGACATTGCTGCCTCCAGTCTTGAGCGTTTCTCGAAAAGATACTGGTGTATGTCCCGTCCCAGTGTTTTTTAGTCTTTTTTTCTTCGATAGAAGTTTCACTACATGCCAAAAGACGAGATATACGTTGCCATGCACATGCGATATAAAGTGTATTCCGAATCGTTACGCCGGGATGCGCCCGGAGACGAGCTCACGATTTAATATTGCGCTGTGTGGCAAGCCGGACCGTCATAGACAGCTGGTATCTTTATCGAATCGATTCGACTGACAAACTGGAGGATAGGCCAAGACGAATAGTCGATCTGCATGAGGTATGGAGTCGTGCGCTTTGCGATTAGTCAGGTAGACTTGGAAGACTCGAGGAAACCTTACCATTACACTCAATCTTTAGTAAGGAATGGTGTGCATGTATAGCTATTCCTTAAAGTACATTTGTATCGGTATATGGCTGTTGGCGATGCTGCTCTAATGGGCATCGTTAGCCGTTCACGTAAGGATCGCGAGTATGCACAGTTTCTATACAGCTGGAGCAAAAGATGGAAAAAGCTTGCGAGAGCAGCATCTCGGCGGGTTGAGGAACAGAAGCATGTTAAACACGACACAGTATTGAATAGATGTTGGGCACATAGGCGTGCGCTGATTGTAACGCAACGTTCAAAGTCCGATACGATTAAAGAGCGAGTCTCGCGACTATATTCAGAGCGAGCACACTAACTACGGTGTGCTGACGAATACCACCTGACTAAGCGGATAGTTAAGTGCGTTCAGGTGACCGTTTCGACGCGGGGGAATTCTACGTACGATTAATGGTTTCTCGGGTAAAATCGTGAGGAAAACTCGAATCGGTACAGCAGGGAGAAACGTTGGCAGATTCGCCAAACGGAACTCCCCTGATGGATCTCTTGACCTGGGACGCTGCTACCAGTTTTTTATTCCTATTCTTTCTTTCCGTAAGCTCCATTCATCATTTGTTCTGGACTAGCTTCTTCCAGCACTTTTGTACTCTCTCTGCAAAATGTCCCATTTCGCCTTATCCGTCGATTCTCTCGCTTCGTATCGCATTCCAACTTCGTGAATACACTTTTACATTTAATTCCATCGCAACGAAGGGGTTTTCTTTCTTCGCCCTGCAATACGACTCCGGCTACATCTTCCCTGTACGTTCGCAACGGGCTCCAACATTTATAGTCCAAACAGTATGTTTATACAGAATGGAACGAAAAGTGGGTCGGTTCACGGGTGCGGTAGCCTCGTATTCTGCACCGCTATACGAGGAAGCGTCGTGCACACACAACTTTCCAACACAGACTGCTCTCCGGCTTAATGCTCGCTGGATCAACGTGTGCGTCTGTATAAATCCAACAGACACAAAGATACAAGGACGATCTCAATCCGCTCACGATGGTAATGATAATTAATCCAGCAGTACCGGAGCTGCGGAGGAACTTGACCACTCCCCGCGGGCGCTGAACCACACGGACAGGAGTGTAGAGATCCTCCGAGCTGACCGGGGCAAAACCGTCAGCGTGTGTGTGCGTTTGTGTGCTCTCGGTGAAGCATGAGCCTGAGGTCAGGCGCAGGAATGGTCTGGCCCGAAAGGCGTAAGGGGGAGAGAAAATGGAACTGCTCGCTTGCCTCTGAATGCGTGCCCCTTTCTTATTGCACACTCCGCGCGCTCGTACTCGTTTTCCAACATGCACGTGCATGCTTTTTGTCTTTCTTTTCTTCTTGGCTTTATACCCATCAACCAATTAATAACGTCACCTTCCGAGTCTACCGAACGTTATACTGCAATTGGCTCCGCTGCCGCAGCAGCAAATCCACCGGCGAAAACTACAGCATCGCTCTGACCTCCTCGACATCCAACGCTCCCTCTCTAAAGCCTCTCGCCTTCTCTCATGTACGAGAAATTCTTCTGACCGTACACTATATACATGTATGTTCAATGTGATCTACCGCTGACCTGGCCCCTCATTTGCCCTCAGGTCCAAAGCTAGAACTCGAGAGCATGCATGAAATTGGTCCAGTATCATTTTTCTCTCTCTCTCTCTCTCTCTCTCGCTCTTGCTCTTTCAAGTGCCTTATAATATCCTTCGCTCTCGATGAAATTGCAAGGTGTGCTTGTCCCTATTTTACCGCACGGCCAGCAGAGGATCATCTTGCCTAGGAACACCACCATTTACCGCAGTAGCGGTACAAACTGCGGCGACGATACAAAAATTGGGACGGAAAAAAATCAACCTCTTGGCATCTAAATTCTGTAGCTACGCGAAGAAATTTTTTCTCTCAAAAATGTTTTTGGAATGCAACGAAATTCTGTTTTTTCTTGAGCAAAACTCGTAATTGTTATTCAATATTTAATCCGGACGATAAAACGATCCTCCCTTGCCACCCAAAAACTCAATCGACACGAAAAATTGCCACAATTTTCAAAATTCAATAAATATTTTTCGTGAATATCAACGTTGCAAACTTCAGAGTCGTTTTAAAAACTACTATCGACATTCAAGGTGAAACTGTAATTATGACATCAAGTTGATTATTTTTCTTTTTTCTATGAAAATGTGTTGTGGAAACGACGTCAGACGTTACAATTCGTCGCGAGGACGAATTGTTGCATCGAACAACGAATCGTTGACTTATCGCGTACGCGAGGCAAGAGATTCGCAGATTTATGTTTGCATATTATTTCGCACGATATATCACTTCTCATAGAATTCTCGCTCCTGTAAAATAGAAAGTATATGACAACTTCATACGTAAAATATCAGCAGATCTGTCGACTTACAAAGTGTGCAAAATCTAGAACGTTATATTTGAATATCAGAGGTTTGGTGTGACTTTTTCGAGTTCCCTATGAATAGCCCATAGTCTCAGGGTGTTCTAGTTCGATCGTATGCAGAAAAAAATGAGAGTCGTAGTTTCGCTCCTCGAGTTCTCGAGGCTTTCGAGCGAGTATAGAGACCAGGGACAAACACATTGTCATAAGCCACGGCTGGAGAACCACAACACACCATTTGTGTGTAGATATTTCCTCGTATATATAGATTGGTAGAGCAACTGCAGCAGTTGCTGGAGGAAAACGAACGGACGTCTCTCCACCTCGAGTGTGCCGGAGATTTATTGCCCCGCGCGTACCACGGGCTAAGGTATACAAAGCCAGGGCACGAGTTCGCCTTATGCTTTGAGGAGATCGCTCGGATACTCGGGAACCGACTTTCCCATAGAGAGCAAACGTAACGCGAAGCTACGTTTACATGAATATCGAGAAACGAGCAAGGCGTAGGGCTGAGAATAAAAAAATTTCGAAAAATAGGAGCGCGCGAGGATGCTGGGTCGCGAATTCATGGTCCAAACGACGTTTTGACTAGTTTGCATAACTACCAACTTGGAAGCTTGGGTATATCCTCCTAAGATCACGTACACTCGATGTGCACATGCGAAAGCTCAACGTGCAAAGGGAAATTCTTTCCAGGAGCAGAAAAACGTTCGAAACGTGGCCATGCACGTGTGTATGGTTCACTTTCAACGACGCGCCAACTCCGAGTTGAATAATCCTCCAACTTTCGTGCACTTGCACATGGATGCACATTATATTTCATGGAAACACTAATGGCTGGCGTAAAATCGTGTACACGTTGTAATACACGGAACTTGGGAGAAACGCGAATACGTGAGTGATCCGAAATAAGCTCAGGTACGATATTGAAGGAATTATAAAACGATGTTCGGTACTTAGGAGCCGATAGATTCTTACCACCAGCCACGTAATATAGGAGAGATATTGGATTTGAGACCATTAGTAGAAACACAATGTGGTAAATCGCTTTGGTACGAAGCGTGTTTTACAAAACGTGTGTTACGATAAACTGGGATAATGGACGACGTATCTCTCGCCTAGGAGATCCTCACGGATTATCCGTTATGTTTACGGTGTGTTATTCTCTTGACAGAGTCACGAGGGAGGGGGTGAGCTGAGGAGAATGTGTAAATATCGCGCGTGAACTCTGGTAAAACATGATTTAGAAACGCGACCGCGGAGATGCCGCGAGAAATCGAACAGACACATCATATGTGTTCCCGAGCGATTGTAACACGATTTGGACGTCGCTTGTGTCTCGCGCCTTCCCGCTGCTCGTGTTATACATTGCCTTATACATATCGTCGAGGTGTTTGTTAACTTCGATGTATACCCGTGTATCCAGCATATACCTGTGTGTGCTTTTGAGGATACGTCGAAAGATCGTGCAACTCGAGATGCACACTCGCCAGAAATCTCTCGCCGATATAACAGATCGGTAGTACGAGACCCGTTATTCATGTGACTGAAACGCTTGTGGCGTCACTGCGAGAAAGAGGCGACGGTACGGAGCGAATAATAGCGTGAGATGAATTTTTTCTTGCGCGTTAAAAATATGATGTCTCGAGAGAGAGAGAGAGAGAGAGAGAGAGAGAGAAAGAAATAGAAGGAGACAATAAGGGCGCAAGGGAGAGGAGAGAAAAGTTTGAGACCGCGAGCGACTTCTCGATCTGCCGTGGGTCACGAATCTCCCACTCGTGGAAGTCTCGAAAGTCGAAAACGTTTTCGTTGTTTTTTGCATAAATTTTCATTGGAATGCAGTTAATTTCGAGAGTGGGAGTCGCACCGAGTCTCGTCTAACGATTATGCTGAGTCGATTCTCCATTCGTTTCTGCTTTCAGTTTTCACTTTTTTTTTTATTACTCTATAAACGAAATTTCTAGTTCTTTGCAGTATTATTATGCTCTTCATCCATTTCTTCCAAATTCTTTATCCGGCTTGCTCCTTTTTTTTTTGTGGCGTTTATACACAATGCCTCGCGAGAGCCTCAATTTATTTTCTGTTTCCTCGGGACATATCGTCTTGTTCGGTTTGTGTTGGTGCGTATAATGAGAGCACGAGGAATTATGCTGGAACGTAGAAAACAATGACGAGCTCTCCTCTCTCTCTCTCTCTCTCTCTCTCTCTCTCTCTCTCTCTCTCTCTCTCTCTCTCTCTCTCTCTCTCTCTTTCTGCGGTTCTCAAGGCGTAGAGAAAAGAAGAAAGAGATAAAGGAACAGGATAAAATTGAGTAAAGTGGTGTGTTTTTTGGAGTCTCGTCCTAGACGTTCCTTCCGGGCACGAATCGCGAGAGCAGAGTTTTAAGCTCCTCCCGCGTCTGTGCGGACTTTTCTCTCTCTTTTTGTTTCATTTTGGATGTTTCTGTGGCCCTCGGGTTTGGCGTTCTTGTACGATGCCCACGCACTTGGGACGCGTTTCATTTTTCTCACATACACAAAAGCGCTTCTTATCTAAAGAGAGCACCGAAAGAAACGAGAACGCATTCTGTCCTGAGATCTCGTATAGTTTCCAAAAATAAATCACGCAACACGCCGATCATTACAGTCCTCGGCGTCACGTCCTCGGGCGAGATATGAAAGAAAGAGAGAAAGTTTTTGGACCACAAAGCAGCGAAACAGTGCTTCACACACACACACACACACACACACTTCCCCCAGCAGCGAACACGAATAACATGCAATCCTTTTATCTCGAGCAGCGAGTAAATCGAAAAATCTTGCTCGGTATCTGATTATTCGTAAAATTTCATAAAAGACGCCAAAAGAAATTTTTGCTTCAGAAATACAAACTCGATAGTAAAAATTCTGTTTCAGCGTTTTTTTCCTCTCACAGCAATGAATTTTTGCATCGCACTGTACGACAAGACTTTACCGTGTCCGCGGCAAAGAGGGCGGAGGTTCCTCTCGGCGCGTTCAGTCTTGAATGCCGCCGGCGGGGACAATTACGCAGATGTGTGCTGGGCTCAAGTGCTCTTTGCGAAAAACGAATATTTCTATATATACACACACGTAACATAGCTATATATATGAATACCCTCCGAATGCAGCGTCAGCAAGAACGACTCGGTTTTCAGTGCAGCAGAGATAGTGCATTTAGTGTGTATCCGTATGTACGAGCATCGTGATCACATAGCCGCGCACATTCAACCAACATAATCGCAATATCCAATGCTCCCGTGGGGGTGAATTAGTATGCACTCGCGTGCTCGGGCGCGAGCGCATCTCTCGAGGTGATGCGTCTCGGTGCTGAGCGCACATATTCTCGTCTCTCGCGCGATACTCAGCAGCGAGAGAGTTTCCTCCTTCCAATATAGTAATTGTATACGTGATGCAAAGCCCCACTCATCCCTTCTCGCTTGTATAGTCGAAATGCATGTTTATATGTGTGTAGATCTTTATATACGGCAAAGATTCCCTTCAGACTGTTCCAGAGCTCGTGTGTAGCCCTTCTTTTCCTCTCGCTCTCTCTCTTTCTTGGCTGAATCCAACGAGTGATTAGAGAGCGCGCGCAAGAGAGGCCTCCTGGTTGCCCCCGGCGCGTGCGTCTGCAACACACACTCCTCGTCTACCCGATTCTCCTGTCTTCTTTCTCCTCTTTTTATCTTCTTCTCGGCTGCCCTGCTTCTTCTTATTCTTTCTCTTTGTTGTCTTGCTCCCTTTTCTTCATCGCCTTTTTTTCCTCTTCTTTTTCTCTACGCGCGGTGCTGACGGTTCCTGCTCCGTGCCTGCTTCCAAGAAACCCCCAATGAGGACTCTCGTGGTCCTTTACAACATCCCATCGCGCACTCCCCTCTGGCACTCGCATTTTAACGCGAATGTACCAATCGCGCAACCCCTTCCAAATCCACATATTTCTACCGGCAAAAGAATCTTCGGAGAAATTCACCGACGAATGCCGATTTAATTGGACTGGACGACAGATGGTTGGATGAAGGATTTTTTGGCTGTTGTGGTGCCGATACAATGTTACGGACCTCATCGCCCTTTGAGGAGAATTTTTCCAAAGACGTTCGTCAATTCTGAACCGTATTCTCTTGAAAAAAATGAAATTTTATCGAAATTCAAGAAAATCTATTGCCAAGTTCATTTTTCTCGAGAAGCCACATCGTTCGATGCTTCTTACGACGTATCCCTAAGAAACTCCGCACAGTGTCATCGCCCAGGATGAATTTACGCACGGATGCACTCAAAGGCGTCCGCACAGCATTCGCTTCTCGATACGAGCTTCAAAAGCAAATGGAAAAAAGTGGAGAAAAGGCTGTTATAGATCGCATGCAAAAGCGAGTCGAGACCAGCCATCATCATTACGCTGATCCACATCTACATTGTCATTAGAGGATGTGGCCGCGTGCGCGAGCGCAGCGTCGTGTCTTCGCGTGTGTATCGCATTCTGAACTTGCGGCCGATAAATTTTTCTCTTTTTTTTATATTTATTTTCTCGCATCCTCTCGCTCTTTTTCTCTTCTTTACGATTATTCTTTCGTGATACATCATGATATAGCCACCTGCGCGAAGATAAAGGACCAAAAAATAACACAGAACGTTTATGAAGGAACGGAAGGGTGGAAAAGTTGATGGCAGCAGTCGCGAGTGTAGCGACTCGAGCGTTTAGCATAAAGAGTGGGGATGGGAAAAGGGCGGACCTGGAGTCGCAACCCCCTCGAGGAATCTGTTATCCGTTCGAGCCAGTAAACCCGCATAAATACCAAAGCCCAGGAAGACGTATATCGTCGCCACTCTTCTTTTATGCCAACTTTTCCTGGCCTCTGCCAACAGCGATCACTGTTATTACGCGCTCGATGTTCATCGGCGTCCACGCATCGCTTCCCGCTCTTTCCATCTTGCATTATCTCGGTCCACATGCATTTTATCACGATGCATCGCTGTCGCGTAATCTTCCATGACTTTGCTCTCAATTCTACACGCTTTTTGCCCATTTAGCAACATTTGCAACATTTGCATCTTAATACAAGTTTTATGAACGGAAAAAAAAATCTGACTACGTACTTTGTATTCTTGGCGAGCTAATTGAGTGCAATGAGATCCTTCACTTTTGACCGCATTCCTCTTGGCAAAAAATCTCTTCCTCATCATCTCTCCACGCGTGACACGAACATACAAAGCCCGGAGTATATACAGACGAGAGGCTCTGCCGTGTCTCTAGATATATATTTATAATAGTAATAAAAGGGGAAGAGCTTGCGGAGAGAGGACACGAGCAATTTGCTGAAAGTGGCGATTAATTAGTGTCCTGCCTCTCGCTGTCTTTATTTCTCTCTCTTCCGCTCATCAGGGAGCAGCCGCGGTAGAGCAGTATATACTTTCTGGTACAGCAAACGATAAGGTCACGTGTAAACTGTCTTTACGTCCATGTGTACAAAGTACGAACTCTTCGTCTGGTTCGAGTCGATGTAGTTGTCGTTATGTCTTGGTAGCTCGTTTGGCTCAACGGAACAGTTATTCGAGTAGCTTTTATCGACAGGCGTCTGATACGGATTGAGCAATTACTTGGCAATATAATTGGGACGGTCCGGCTTTTATAACTCTGGATGAATCACGAGGCAATGTGGAAGCGACGGTGTAGCTTTTAGAACGCGCTGCACTTGCTGAGCTACGAATTCTTGCGGATATACACAGTGCAGTGTGTCACGTCTCTCCGAGTTTCTCGACTGCATAGTCCGTTGCTATATACACGTATATTTCTAGGCTGAGAGACAATGAAGGCCGAAGAAAACAATAGCGGCGCGGAGAGCCGTGTACAGAGTGAAAGAGCGAAAAGAGCCCGGAGAGCCGCGCGGGTCTTCGGGAGGCCCCCGCGGGATACGCGCCTCGCACACTTCACCGCTATAAACAATGGGCCCCCTGAGAGCCAGGGGCCCGGCTGATAGGGTCACGAGGTCGGATCCTCTGTGGGAGCAACTCATGACTCTCTTAACTCCTCCTTGACTGGCCCCCGGTATATCGCCGCGCTTGTACGGACTATAATACACGTCAACATCCATACTTTCGTGTATATATATTTATACACACACATATGAGTCGGCAAGATATCTGCGGGGTCACGTCGCAGGTAACGAAGGATAATGAATTTAATTTTTGCCCACGGCAGCGTGAACACGCCGTTTCCGTTCTGATATCGCAAATTTCAACCAATTATCCTCCGCATGTTTCCAGCTTAGTTGCAATTGTACGTGTTTCGCGTTTATATTTCGTTATCAAGATCCGCCAAAACCCCCGAGCATAACCGAGACAGTTTTTTTGTTGATAAATGTTGATTCGCCGCTTCAACTAGGTCATTCGAGTAATTGATTTTAATCGCGAGTATTTGCGCAAGTGTCGCGACAGGTAAAGCGAGTTCAAGGACGTTGGTCGAAAAAAACTTGAGCAGTTTTTCTTCGATGTTATAATTCGTTATTACACCGTTGATATCCCCAAGATCTTTACGATCTGCATGATTACTATGTGACGTGAACACGATATTTCAATGAAGGAGCCTGCGAATCGAGAGCTTGATGGAAAGTGTCGTTCAAAGAACTTGACAGCTTTCTGCTAATGGTTTTTTTTTTACTCCGACGTGCTGTGATCACTCTGCACGAATTATAATTATATCCATGACGAGAAATACAATGTAATGGGCAGCAAAGGTCATTTGGATAAATCCCGATCGATGTTTTTCACCGCACCCTTCGCCGCGGTTTTCTTTCAAATACCGTTCGCATGATACATGCGCAAGGTCTTCGCTCGAAAGGGAGGGCGTAACCAGCGCTATTTAATTCACAAAACCACGAGAGCTTCGTCTTTTTTATACTCGCAAGCAACAGTCGATTGTATATCCATCGACGGAGCACTCCTCGGTCAGTTTACCGACGCGATGCTTTTTATCTCACTCCACAGTGAGCCCGCGTTACGTGTGTTCCCGTGCATACATAAACACCGACATATACACCCTCGTTTGTGTGCATGTACACCTTGCGAGAGATCTACTGTGGAACAGCGTGAAAAACTCCAGCAAAAGATCCTTTCCAAAGATATAGGATATCCGTTACGGGATTTGCCGCGTATACGAGCGTTAAGGTCGAATCTCGAGTAAAGTTTCCTCTCGCGAACTCTCCTCGAGATAAAACGTGAGTCTTGACTCTCTGGGCATGACGTACGTTTCTATGCAGTGTGTGCGTGTGCACGTTTGGCATATCGCGAGACTGTAACACTACCACGATACGCTTTTTGGACCAAAACACCCGTTCGCGATAATCTCAGAACAAAAACTCCGGGGATTCCGCTGAATCTTCGATCGAGAGGCTCGTCGAACGATCCAACTGGAATTTCACTTTTTTCCTCAAATCTGGAACATCCTAGCTGCGTGTTTTCCAATTTATTCACCGTTGTCTTTCGCTCGAGGACAAATCCACCGTCATCTTGATTCAAGATTGTGGATAAGTTTGCCGCTGTACATCTTTCTCTGGGCCACGTAACGTACAGCGAAAGAAGGACGATGTATAAAGGGTTAAAAAAAAAAAAAACATAAAAAAATACTACGTATGTGAATATAACAGCGAGTTCGAATAACGCGCGTGTAGCGTGCCGGCCGCGGGGGCCTTCGCGAAAAGGTCACACCACCGGGTCACGTAATGACGGACCGCGAACTCTGCAATCACGAGAACGCGCACACGCCACGTGGCCTCTGATGATACGCGCGCGCCTTTAACCGCTTCGATTCTCTCCCCCCGTCATTTCCATGTCCGTGAAAAAATTCTGACCTAAAGAAAAAATGAATTTTGAGATGGTCCTCGCCGTTGAAAAGCCTCGCGCGATTTCCTTTATTTTTACAGAGTTCGTTTTTGTCTCGTAAAGTGCTTGATAAATTAAAGAAACTATGAATACGAGTCAAAAATAAATCAGCAGTAAGTACTGCTTACCGTTACGTAGTCAGTACGAAGAATCCTTAACCCTGGAACGGTAACCTTATTTTTTTTTACCTGTCCCGTTAACCAATTTTGAAAAATTCATATCTTCAGTAGAATTTAACGAAAAGGCTTCAACTTGAGCTCATTCTTGTTGTTTTTTAATGCAGGGCCACATGAGCCTCGAGCAATTTTGTTTCAAGTATAAAAATTAGTCAAAAATGCGGTATAACGATAAAAAAAAAAAACGGGAAAGGGCACGGGATTTTGAGTTCTAGAGTTAATGAAACAAATTACCTACATAAATATATTTGGTTGGGCATTATTCGCCAGGGCACCGAGGTTAGGTGCTCGCGATGGGATGACGAGAGAAGCCAACAACAGCAGCCACACGATATAGTTGGGAGAGCTCTCAAGGAAAAGGCCGATCAACGGTGTCATGAGATTAAATGACTTGCGATCGCGGAGAGTATAGTTAGAGAACAAGAGCGCGGCCTCCGGGGGCCATGGGATACACACGAGGACGATAAGAACTCTGTATATTCTCATACATACGCTGTATCGGTATCCTCTATATTCTTGTGGAGCGAAGAGCAAGATCCAAAAGAAGGAGATCGCACTCTCCATGTGGTTTATATAGAAAAATATACAGATATATATTTTCGAGAGTAAAACTTGAGGTCGACAGTCGCGCCGAGTCACTCCCTTGTAATTACGAAAGAGTACCGCGCGAACAAATGAAAGAAGAGAGCGGGGGCGAATGGGAAGTTGGATCATTTCGCTCCGTGATCCTTTTTTCGATCGATTTTTTAGTCGCTCGTTTTTTCATCAGCCAGCAGCTCATGTATTCGTCACACTTGGTCTTTGTCACATGTTTTCTGTAGACGCGCGATTAGAAGTTATTTCGGCTTCCTCGCTTGGACGATTAATTTTTGTTTCATCGTCGATCGAATCTCGTTTGATGCAAGTCACGAGTTACTGAAAGAAACCCCGCGTCGAGCTCGAAGAAAAGTCTTACTCCCGGAGTATTCTCGTCTCGAGGGAATTGCGCTAATTACTCCCGGCCATGGGAATCCATCGTGATCCAACTACGAGCCTCTGTAACGGTCATTGTACACACTAACACACACATACACACCATTTATTTCTAATAGATTCAGTCTCGCGGAAGAATGCGAGTAAGTAATTAATCATCGAGATCATTTAGCTCTCGATCGGTCACAGATCCCCGACCATTCGACGCACGCACGAGGCGTACGCGAATCATAGATTCTGCAGCAAAAAAACTTAGAATTTTAGCATCTTTCCCTCTGGACACTGAAACTTTTTATGATATTGAAGTTTGCATCGTTGGACTACAGCGAAAAATATTTTCTTTAATCATTATTTCGATAATTAATGAGTTTTTCCAATTTTTCGTAAATTCGATTTTGCTCTGTGCTTAAAAAAGTAAACGGTTTTCGTTGCATTTCAACGAGATGCGAACTTCAACATCGTGACTTTTTTATTTCCTTTTCGTTCTCGATCCTAAAGACCGTTCATTTTCTTTGCAACGTCCTGGAGTTTATTCGAATCGCATTCTGCAGTTCTCTCAGTCGTTACAAACCTATTTGGCTCGTTGGAGTATCTCGGTGCAGAAAAAATAGACAATCGTTTAGCAATACACATCTGCCCCTGTCGCCTGAACTTTCTGGCCATGTATGGCAGTCAATACACTGCCAAATACATTTGTGTATATGTAGGAATATTAAATAAATATGGCGGCATAATATCTCGGTAGTTAATCGGGGATGCATTATTCATAAACAGAAATCTAGCTCTCCCACTCGATATAAAGCTGCTGGTCTGCGAAGCACGTTCGGACAAATATAAAGAGTGTTTATACCCGTAAAATGCGAGATACTTTGTCAGGGAGTATGGCTGTACTTTATAATGGTGTTCGCAGCAGCTCATTGCACATTACATGCCCTGCGTCCATGCATATATATCATTCGAATGTGATCATGGTTGAACGTTTGTTTCGCGTTCACTCGGCTACACTCTGCCAAGAACTTTGAACCTGCTTTTATTTTTATTATTTGCTCTCGTCGTTGACGCTGAAACAATTAATTACGATTGGCCATATCGCGCTGCCGTGAATTATTTACGAGTATCACGCGGTGACACATTTATCAGGCTGTATCGTTCGTATCACTTGAAAGCCTGTTTCCATCCGGACAAAAACCAACTGCCCTGCTGTCACTGTCCCTCCGGAACGAGATTAAACTGCACGTATGTATTCGTGCGTGCACATGTTCCTTCGAATCTCTATTCATTCTTGTGCACGTCGTGATACACCATGAAAAATTTCGAGTTCGCGCTCGTCAATTTCATTGACTTGATATTAAGGACGTTCTATACAAAATTTTGTATCGATAGAATTTTTTTAAATTTGTACAGCACAAAGAGAATATCGAAGTCGAGATATTTATTTATAAAAATCACAATTTTCAGTAATTTCTCATAAGATCGCGTGCTAAAAGTTGCGATTTTCAACATTAAATATTTCGATTTCTAAATGGTGAAGCCTCTTAAAACTTTGCATACACTTTTATGTAACATCGAAGAAGCTTTTTTTAGTTTTTCAAAAAAAATCGGTCGTAAAATTTTTTCGAAATTTTGTTTATTATACAACAAATACAGATTGCCTCGGAAAATCTTGGATTTAGAGTACGTTGTTTTTTAGTCAATTCGTAACAACTTTTTTTAATGAACTTGAGCTCGCAAACCATTTCGTATGTAAGAAAAAATGAAAAGAAAAATTTAGATTTACGCCATACAACGTCCTTAAAAAACGTTCACACTGGATTGTAGTTATTTGTACAAAATAGTGAATGAATTTTCTGCAATGGAAATTACAATGCGATTGGATCGAAGCAGCTAGTTGATTTATATAATTAAATAAGAAATTCCTGAAAGTTCGCTAGATATACAGAAAATTCGTACGAGCCTGTCAATGTTAGTCACGAGCGAAAGGCCGGAAAATCGATGGTGCACGAAGGACAAGAGGGCAGGTGAACGTCTCGCACCACGGATTATAACCGATCTATCGGGAGGAAGAAAAATAGACACAGGGAGAAGAGAGCAAAAAAACGTGCTAGACGAAAAAACATGAGCAGAGAAAAAGGAGCGAAGTGGTCGGTTTGACGATCGCCGATCTCTTCGCCGGGGGGAGGGAGAGTATCGAATCTTATCCATCTCTCTCGCTCTTTCAGGAAGAGAGAAAGAGATACACACCTGGTGTGCGAGGACGCGGAACGGCCTAGAGGTTCAACTCTCGAGACTCTCTTGATCGAACGGGGGGGTCTCTCCTTTATATCCTCTCTCTAGCTCACTCTAGCTGCACGTTTCTCTCGCACCATCTATATAAGAAAAGCTACGCTTGGAGCCAACTATCCAACGCCGTTTCCTCATCCATCGACGATCCCTTGAAAATACCACCCCCCTCTGCTCCATCCTTCGTCCACCCTGCTCGAAACTCCGCATTACAAAATAGACCGGGCGTAACATCGCGTACGTCGCCACCCACAACTTACCAATCTCTCTTCGGTCCCCTCTTCGCGACATCGATAATTCAGGGTCGTGGATCCTTCGATCGAATCGCACACAGCATTCAAAGCTTTTTTCTCCTTTCTACTTACACTCTGTACTTTGTTTTCGCCGGCTGGTCATCATATGTTTCGTGCTACTCAATCACTAACTTTTGCCGAAACGTACAGTTATTTTTCTCAGTAATTTCGTCCATGGTGACATTATTCTCTATCCTTAGAAAGCCTCTCAATCTCCTTAAGATTCTGCATCGAATGTATCGAAATTCAGGAGCAGACGAATATAAAGATTCGATAAAAATTTCTTCTCGCTATAAAGTTCCGCAGTGATTGGGCCTCGCGCTGAGTCGTCCACTTTGTTGAGAACGCGATCAGTGTATAAAAGAGTGGCTGTTTCGTGAACCCCGTAATAGCGCGTGTCGTGGCGTGAGCGAAAGGCGGTAATCGACATAAAAATGCACGTTGAACCATGTGGAGTACGTCCTTCCATTGCCGAGGCTTCGAAGCGTGGTTCGGCGTTCGGTAAGGTGTGTTAAGGATCTTCGGAGGTTGAAGAGTAGTTTGAAAACGGGTTGGATATATGTGTGCCCTGCTGCTCGAAAGGCTTCTGTTGCTTCTCGTATGTCTCGTGATGAAGGAGCCGAGAAAATGCAGAGCTCGCGGGGTCCTAAGAAAACGATTCATACTGCGAATCTATGGATCGAGAGCGCGCGATCCATGCGCGAGCATTATTTCTCGTGGCTTGAGATCGGGACCATCCTCGCACCGCGATGTGCATGGCATTCCTGCACGTCACCGGGTCCGCCCAGTGGCTCGGACGAATCGCTAGCTCGCCTCTCTTTCTCTCTTCATTCGCTCCCGCACACACCATCCAGACGAGGCCCTTATATAATTAACCATTAAATTATAACTTTCGTTATATCTCGAGTACCTTGGCTCCTGCATCCCTTCGTACATACATACATACATTATATATTTATATATGAAACCAAAGATCTTTCACATCCCCTGGACAACCTGTTGTGATCGCGAACATGCCTGCAAACGTCGTGCCAATACAGACGCACACCGGCCGCCGAGTAATTACTTGTAACCCTCATCCGCACATTGAAAAAAAAAGAAAAAAAAAATATACGACAACAGACTCAAGGATGAGAAAGAAGCAGGGAGCGAGATGCGAGCAGAAAGGCGGCGAGTCGGAACAGAAGGCGCAACGATCGCGAGTACGATCGATATGAAAAAAAGAAAAAATATCTAGGGGATGAAAAAAGGCGAGCGAGCTGCTACCTTACTTGAGTCAAGAAATTACGCCAAGTATGCAGGATCATTTTTTCTGACGCACTAATAAGAAAAAATTCCGCCTGCGCGACTGGTTTAATGAAAAAAAATAAAAATAAAAATCAGGCGTGCAGCAATAAAATTCGCCAGAGCAGAGTTCAACGAATTATTCCTCGCTCGCTGAACTTGATATTGAACAATTAATTAACTCAAAGCCAATTATAACTTTTTACGTTTTTGTGGGATAGAGAAAATGATTTTTTGCCCAGGCTTGCGAGAATAAGGCTCGAAAGTTTGTCATAAAATCTTGAATATCGCTGCACTCTCCACGCTCCACGTAAAGACTCCCATTTATCTATATGGAATATTCTAGATATATCGCGACCACTCTCGGACGCTTCTGCGATCGTGTTTCGATAACCCAAGCCCGCCACCGTTGCGACGACTCTCCGAGATCGCGCGCCGACGCTCACGCACCTCAGATTTACATATTAAAAGCTTTGCGGGAGAGGCCCTCCGGGTGTAACGATCTAGCCACGATACGCCGACTCCCGGCTGGCTTGCACACTCCTGGAAAACAGATCATACAGGCCTTGACGTTCACACACACACACACACACACACACGAAGATTTTGTTGCAAGTGTGATCGAGAGGAAACCACAGCAGGTGGATTATTCGCCGTGTCCTGTCGCTCACTAAAGAAAACTTCATCGCACGCGAGTGCCCCGTCGTGAAGTGTATCCACTCAATGATATCAGAAACGTTTTATTTTTATCAGTAGGTAATTACGATTGCAATTATCCATCGACCGATTTATGATGCAAAATCCGCTGGATATATAAACGTTGATGAATTTTTTCGATAAAAAATATTGCGGACGTGGAAATTAGTATTAAAAAAATCGATTTAACAACACGCACGTAAGGCATTCATTAGACGCGTCAAAAACATCGTGATTCTCATGATAACATCGAGTCTAATTCATGTAATTTTGTCATTGCTCTTTAAACTGCTGCTCAGAGCTTTAATGGATAAAAATCGTTCGGGAAAAATGGGAAATTCGTAGGTGTTTGAAAAATTCATCCTTCCCTGTAATAACGTGTTTAATTAAACGATATTCCGATAATGACGCATGTGGAAAAGAGGTTTAAGACAGATCGCGTATATTAGGTCTGGCAAATAATCTCGAACGTACGATCGTAGGAGGCGTGTGTCGTAATAACGACATTTTTCCTCGTCACACGAGTTTCTTTACCCCCTTCTCCCATTCTTCACATGTTCGGGTTACATGGAGTCGGCAACTTGATTGTGCGTGTGCCCGCTCATACGTTTGATTAATTGCCGATGTAATCATTGATTTATCCAAGTATATACTCCCACGCTGAAAAATACGAATCGCTTGGCGATCGTGTATCTTTCCGATATGTGCACGAATATACACGCCTGTAACGTATAGCGCCGCGGCCTCTCTCGTGTGTTTCTTTGCTGTGTTCGATCATCGTACCTTTTCCATTCATATATATCTATAAGATCGGTGGAACACGAGAGGTGGACAGAGAGAGAATGATAAAGACGATAGAGGGACGAAGTTACAAACATTGAGCGGTTCTTGTAGATATCTGCATACGCTAGCTCCTACACAATTTCTGTCACGATTACCAGAGGCCGACCTGCGAGTTCTCTTGGCGCTTGCCTCCCTCTATACGGGCCTCCGCAGCTTTGGCAAAAGCTTGTAATATCGATTTTATAACCACACGATACAGCGTGTATCCAATGGATGGAAAAAACGATGACGACGCGAGCTCTTGAGAAACGCGAACCAGCTAAAAAAAAAAAAAAAATGGAAAATGAGTGAAAAAAAATGATGCTGAAGTTTGCATCGTTGGAATGTAACGAAATTCAGTTTTTTCTTGAACAGAACTAGTTATTATTATTCAATATTCGGTCTGGACAATAAAACCTCCCTTGCCACCCAAAAACTCAATCGACACGAAAAATTGCAACAATTTTCAAAATTTAATAAATAATTAATAGATCACATATTTTTCGTTGAATATCAACGTTGCAAAATTCAGAGTCGTGAAAAAAAAGTCGTTCGACAATGAGCATTCACTGAGATATTCAGAGGTTAATTCGATGTAAATTTGCCTCGAGTGAGAGTGTATAGGCTCCATGAATATCGTTAACATGCATCTGCTCCGTTTTATATCTATGTGTGCATATGGCCGCGCGAACTCCTCAGCTAATTAACGCTCGCGAGCTCCGCCGCGTCATCGGATTTCGTGTGGGTTGCTCTCTCTCTCTCTCTCTCTCTCTCTCTCTCTCTCTCTCTCTCTCTCTCTCTCTCTCTCTCTCTCTCTCTCTCTCTCTCTCTCTTTTCTTTCTCTGTCTTGACCTGCGGATTCTTAACACGAGCGACACAGGTGTACGACGTACGAAATAAATGAGGTACACCGTCGTACTATGGAAACTTGTGTAAAATAGAGCGTAAAATAGAGACCCGGAGAGTCGTAGAGTGCCGAGTTAATCGGCGAGGCAATAAAATTAATCTCATGACTGCGTGTGCGGTCGAGAAATGTCTTCATTATAAGATATCTTTGTAAGATGAAATTATATTTTTCCCTTGTCGACTTGTTTTTATTCATAAATTAGCTAATGAGAAACGTTTGCTCGTAAAAATAAATGTTTCATCTTTGCCTTTCCATCGTGTTAGGAAAATCCATCAGGAATTCTAATTGCTAAATCATTCGAGCATTCCAATATAGAAATCTTTATTATCGATGTGAGAATGGCCATGAAAATCGTATTCAAATGTTTTTTAATGAAATTTCATTTGAATTGCTTATGAGCACCATTAAATATTTATTTCTTTATTAATTATTAATTATTTATGTATTACTTTGTGCAAATTAATGGAACAGATTCCACAAAGTTGACTTTTCTTTATTTTTCCATTAAAAAACTAATTCGTAGGGAAATAGAACAAACGCTGAAAATCAGAGAATTATAGTCTAGCAGAAAAGCGTACAATTGCTTCCCTGACAAAAGACGAATACCCACATCTCCGATTTATTGCGACAAGCAAGACTCTCTCAATTTATTCCCTTCCCAGTTTACACGTTTCCCTGTTCGTAAGACTCAACGAGTAAGAGACCAGCATCAGGTCAAAAATACTTTTAATTATAGTCAATTAAATCTTTTGCATTACAGTCGTACTTTGTCAACGATATTTCTTTACTCGTTTATATATAAATCAACCAAGGATGAGAAGTTTATTTCTCAGGCAAATTGAACGCCTCAATCTTTAAAAAATCCTTTTTTTTTAAATAAACAATCAATCGAATCAAAAGAAAAGCAACGCTTTTGACCAGAAGAAGAAAGTTGTTAATAATAATGAAATTTACGAATGCACGGGGTGGGACACTCGCGGTTTTGTTGATTTGTCGGTGCAGGAAGAAAGAGCCAGCAAATGGGATCGGAGCTTCTGGCCTGTGCTCTTGTTCCGTATAACTACTTTAAGATATGTACTTTTGTTTGTATGTGTGTATGAGGTCTTACGAGGCTCTCTCTTTAGAGGCGACCACACGCGTCGCTCGCGATCTCTACTCGCGGCATACCTCCTTCTGTGCCGTCTTCTCCGTCTCTCATCTTCTCCTTTATATGTCCACCGGTCTGTTCTGCCCATCAGAACAGGATTAACCGAAGCGAGATATTGTGCCGGCACGAAAAAGCTCCATTGCATCGCTCTCATCGATCTTCGTTGACCTCTATACGACGTTATACCTCTGAGGATACATACACACGAATAAACACATGGATACTAATTCATATACATAAAGAATGCATTGTACGGATACATGCTGTGATATATTGCTCCTTTTTTTATTCTCCACTAAATCTCACAGCGTACCTAAACTTCAATAGCCACAATGGACGAGTCATCGTGCTAATTAATAATCATCAAATTCGTTCGTCTTTTCAACGAGGTTAAAAATCGACACAAACTGGAAATGAAATTTTGTTAAAAATCGTCGATATTTTGTTCAACACGGTAAACTAAATATTTTTCGATAATTTCAAAATTTTCGTTATTTTGGCAGTATATTTAGTTTCTAACGGAATTGTCAGCAAAATTTACGATTGGAAGGACAAAATTTAGCTTCCGAAGAAACTTCATAGAATATTTCTTGCTCCAATGACGCAATTTTTTGGATTATTCAAAAAAAACGTTTAGTCGAACAACATATCGATCTTTTCCAACAAAATTTTGTTTTCAGTGCAAGCATTTTCTAAGTCCGTGACGTCTAAAAATTAATAATATAAACATCTCTTGCGATGTTCTTCAACCTTTTTCATTCGATTTATGCAAAGTTTCGTATCGATTAAGATTTCATCTCGCCGCGAGAAGAATCCTCGCTCTTTGGATGCTGCATTGGAAGAATCCCGGCGCCGCGATGTCCTCGTGAACGCAATTGAACCTTTCGCACACGCGTTTTATATACACGAAGGAAAAGAGAAAGAGGAGGAGAGATCAAGAGCGATCGGACGACAAGTTGAAGTTGCAGCAGCAGCAGGCGTGGTGGAGAGATAGAATGTGTCTGACCCTTGGCGACTCTCTCGGCCATTCGATCCCTCACATAGTCATTCCTTCGCAGCTTATTCTCTCTCGCTCGCGGTCCTTCTTTCTCGCTCGTCAACAGGAGCTCTATATATCGATCGAAGATCGTCAAGAAGTTTTCCCAGAACGACGATAATGAGCGAACGAGCGAGCGTAACCCCGGGTGTTCGTTAGCGCCGTTCGTGTGCTCGAATCTCTCGTTTCTTCTCTCTCCCGCTGCACACGCAGACCCTCTCGATATATATCTCCCGTCTCTCAAGAATCGAGCATCGAAATACAAGATCTCGTCGTCACTCCGTTCGATATCGCCAAAAGACTTCTCGACTCTCACGACTCTGCCTTTCAATCTCATTATTCATGAACCGCTAATTATTTTTCAAAATGTTTTTCAATCTCCCATGCTCTTCCCTCGAGCACGAACATTTATTCATGCTTTTGTTTATTTTTCTGTTACAGGTAAGTTTGAGAGTCTCTTCGATGATGAGCTAAGAAATCGACGACGCAGTCGATCCAGTTTTCAGGTTTGACAGTATTTGCTCATGATTTCCGAGAATTATAAAAATAATCACTCGAAACATCAATAATTGATATTGCTCAAGAAAAATATACGATTCCTGAGTTTCACGAGCATTTTTATGATGCTGAAGTTTGCATCGTTGGAATGCAACGAAATTCTGTTTTTTCTTGAGCAGAACTCGTAATTATTATTCAATATTTGGTCCGGACAATAAAAAGATCCTCCCTTGCCACCCAAAATCTCAATCGCACGAAAAATTGCCACAATTTTCAAAATTCAATAAATTCAATAGATGAAATATTTTTCGTTGAATATCAACGTTGCAAACTTCAGAGTCGTTCAATTTTTAGCGATTATTCCGACGTGCTTCATCGAGTATTTGTAATTCTCGGGCAACGTGATCCGAAGCTTGGTATTTCTATCACATTTTTTTTCGAATTTACATGACACGTACAAATCTCGCGTGATTATCGAATGAAATTCAAGAGAGACGCGAGTACGCGAGGTTCCGTATCGAGAATTTCGCGAATAGTACAAAAGTGTACAGCGAGACGTAAGAGTCGAGGAGAGAGAAAACTAAGAGCGAATGAGCAACGACGCGACGTCGTCCGCATTCCCATTATTATAAAGCATATCCGCGTTCGATGAAAGCACGCGGTATACTTGCGCGAGAAGAACTAATGGTTCAAAGTTTTCTCGAGCCACTGTCTTCTCCCTTATTTTCCAGGTTTCTCGATGCAACTGAGCGTCATAAACCTTTCGCAGTGCGATTTAGTCTTTTCCTACAGCTTCTCGGACGAACGCGAGAATCTGAAAGGCTTTCCCTCTGCTGCTGGACGTATACGAGCAAATTAAACAAAACTCGTGAAAAGATCGAGGAGAGAGAAAAAAAAAAGGAAGTATTCCGAAAGTAATGCTCGCCGCTGTTGTTGCTATAATAATGACTAGTATACCCGATACCAATTATTTTCATCGAGAATGACGTAAACGTCAAACGAACACAGACAAACTCGCGTACATGTGTACGAACACGCGCGGTTCGTCTCTTCTTTCCGCGGCAGCGTTTCTATATGGCGTAGCTGTCGTTGCGCGCGCGCGCGCGCGCGCAGACTTTGAAACATACTTAAGAGAGAAAGCATATACCGGGAGAGCTGAACTCGCGTCTCTCAACTTGGGTACATGCTCGTTGAAAGGTTTATTATATTGCATCGTCGACGAAAGTGAATTGATAGGTTTGAGGACGGCAGAAAAATATGGAAGAATCGAAAGCGACAAATCACGTCTCCGTTGCGGCGATTCTAATCAAATGTGTAGTTATCTTTCAAGAGGTTTTATTGAATTTTCGTTGAATGAAGAAAAAAGTAGAGTTTGCCATTTGGTTCGGCGCGGGTTCGCTTTGAATAATCTCGCGGAATCATCGAAGATTCTGAAGCAAAGACGTTGGTGCAACGCGAAGTAAAATATTTGTCAGCTGTTCGGAGGACGCGGGGGTGCGGTAAAAAAGAGAATCATGAATCGATGGAGAACGTTTTAATGGAAAAACTCCAAGTCTCGCGGTGTTTCGTCGTCGGATTACGCTCCCAACTCGTCACCCTTTCTACCTCCGATTCTTTGGCGTTTTATGCATCGTAAGATAATTAGCCATAAATCGAGACACGAGGAGAGATCGATTCTGTAATGCACAAAGGGAATAAACGTCGGAGCCGACGATGCTGAGGCGCGTGGGCGCAGACATCGTATTTCTTTCTCGCTTCCTCGCATCGTGTTTATAAATTTGCCTTGGTCGTCGGATGCACTCGCTCGATTCCTCAGCGTAGATTCTCCGATGTGTGTACCTCGCGATCTACACGAGCTCTGAAACGCCTGATTCAAGGCTCTCGTGACTCTCGTAAGTCTCCCCGCTTTTTCGATCCTTTCTTTTTATCGCGAAACGACGAATAAAAGGCGAGCGCGTACCGACTGCTGCTTACTTTCTCGCTTTCATCTAAACCGCGCCACCGGGACATCCAAAGCTTTTCAAAAATCCTTTGACACCGAGATCAATTCGTCTTGAACTAATTTTCGAGGATATAATACAAATAAATGGACTCAAAACGTCGGATCGCCTTACAGCAAGCTTATTAGACATTTCTCTGAGATATAACCGCCCCGTGTCCCTTAAGCCATATTCACGATACATGATTGCATTTGCATTATACAAGAAATCAGCACGCGCCTGCTGGTACCGCAGATTTATCCAGGGTGAGCCATGGATTTATTCATTTCGAGTTATATGGACACCCAATGTATATGCCGCGTTTCCTGTGTCTACATACACCATTTTAGTACATACATACACATAGAAATACATCCTTAAACGACCGCAGGACCTCGGCCAATATAACGCACTCGGTAAATATGGTAATGTGTTACAGCGGTGTGCATGTTTTTTTTTTTTTACTCCTTTTATCCCCGTTCGGACTATCCCAACACGAGAACTTGGCGTGAACTCAACGACCCTTCGTGTGCTCTACACATCGCGATCTGTACCTCTCTACCCTAATGCTCCAGCGATATCCTCTCTGCATCGATTTCTCGTTTCTTTCGGTTCACTTTATCGTCGCTGTATATGCATCGAGACTCGACGTTCATCATTACGTACCGCGATTTAATGTTTTAAGGACTTTGTATGGCGAAGGTCAAATCTAAATTTTTGTTTTCACTTTTTCTTACATACAAAATAGTTTGCGAGCTCATTTAAAAAATTTGTTACAAATTGACTAAAGAACAACGTTCTCTAAATCCAAGATTTTTCGAGGTAATCTGTATTTGTTATATAAGAAACAAAATTTCGAAAAAACTTGACGACCGATTTTTTTGAAAAAGTAAATAAAGCTTCTTCGATGTTACACAAAAGTGTATGCAAAGTTTTAAGAGGCTTCACCATTTAGAAATCGGAACATTTAATGTTGAAAATTGCAACTTTTAACACACGTTCTTATGGGAAACTAATGAAAATTGTGATTTTTATAAATAAATATCTCGACTTCTACATGGTGAAACCTCTTAAAATAGCGCGAGCTATTGGATGTCACAATTCTCTTTGTGTGGTGCAAATTTAAAGGAATTTTATCGATAGAAAAATTTTCATGCTACGTCCTTAAAAGTTTGTATTGGACGTTTTGTGTTTATTGAAACTGTGGGAAAAATTAATTTTCGAGCAACTTCGATCTGGCAGGCGTTTCTATTTGCGATTTTCTTAAGCGCCTGGCCTAAGGAATTGTAAATATTATTTTATGTCGTTTTACTCGTAATAAAATTGATAATTCCCTCTCAGCATCGTTGCTAACAACTGCTCCACTTTTTTTCTTTTTCTTTATCGTGAAAAAGTTGAAGCCTCTTCCTCCATCGTCAATAGTCCGCGCTGCGCTCCGTGTAGCAGCCATAACCGAGTCGTTATTTTCTTTGGTAACTGTTGGGGAAGGACGACAAGCGGCACCTCCTAGCCAAGAGATTTCTTTGCTGCCGCGGTGCTGCGAAGAGGTTCGGAAAAACGGTGAGAGTTCGCGGGTGAGTGAACGCTGCTCTGGTTGCCCGCTCGCGATGTTACACTCTGTATATTTCCTCGCGATCATCCCGTACAACGAAACCGCGAATACTTCTTCCAACGCATTCCGCGGTTTTGAATTCTTCACGGTTAATACCAACGTGCACGGGAAACATTCGCAACGAGGCAGCAGCAGCAGCAGCAGCAGCGCAGAGAGCGAAACTTGCGCACGCAGCTCGCTGAAGTGTCCACTTGAATATTTCTCTATTTACTTATAAACTCAATTTCTAATCGTAGACCCAGAGCTTATCGTCAAGGATACACACGTATCACAGAAAAAATATTCCCGTTGTCCGACCGAGCAATTTCCTTCGTTCAGCAAACTCGAGAAAATCGTTCGACAGCCTTTTCCGTCTCTCGCGTAGTCAGTTATGAAGCCGTTGAAGTTTCACAGCCATCCTGTGCAGTTTACGAGCCATAATAAATGCGAGCGCAACAAATTTTTTCCATGACATTGTAAGAGCGTAAAACGGAACGGTATGTACGTAATAATATTCGCACTCGATTCCGGGAAGAGCCGGAGATAATTGATCGGGAAAAAAAAAGAAACGATCGGCATACTGAGGTATTTTTTTCTGTAGTGTTAATCGTAGTTGCCGCGTAAGAAAAATAGTGCGAGAGGACAGAGTTCTCTGGTTCGTCGTAGCTTTTCTTCCATGTCTTCTCGATGTTTTCTTTCTAAATGGAAAACATTTAATGATCCGGAGCATATGTTTCTATTTACCAACGTCGCGGAACTGAATGTTGAGCTGAAAAAGACTTCTTCGAGGAATTTTCTTCAAGATATGTTTTCATGACGATCTGTATTAATATTCTATATTCAAGATACTACGATTATTAGAGGATATTAATTAAACTGAGACCGCGCAGCAGGAGCGACGTCGCTGAATGCGAACTTTGTCGAATACAGTTGCAACGTGAACCTTACGTCGCTTATTTTCTGGCTTCCTTGTAGGCTAGTTGCGACCTTGCGAAAGACGCCGAGCATGAAAAAGAGATATGGAGGAGACGGCGAGGAAAAATCTCCCGTCGTGGTTGAGCGGTCCACTCGCGCGGTTTCTCGCGTGTCCTCGTCGTCATCTTTGGTCTTTCATCGTTCTGGTCGGTTGTGGTCGTTAAGAATGTGCCATATATCGCTCGTATTAACGACGTTCTTTGCGACACATACGGCTTCACGGCTCGGGAACGCTTTATTACCCGCGAAATGGCCAATTCGTTGAGAAAAAGGGCAGCCACCTCATTAGTGCGCAATACGCTGATCCCGTCTTCGAGCACAAACAGCAATCTGTCTCCTTTTCTCTCTGTTCTTTCGTCTTCTCGTTTTCCTTTTCTCGTCTACATCTTCGGTGTGGACCAAACTTAGACATGGACGATTATTAGCTCGGAGTTGAACCGCGCGGGAGAAACCTCGCGACACGTGAGGACCTCGTGACAAGAAAAACAGACACAAGTTTCTATTTGGACTGTACGTACGAATTACGAACGTGACGTTCAATTTCCATTAGCAGTAATACGTATTTGCTAATAAAAATGACTTTACCTGAGTGTAAAAGTAGCTCATAAAATCCACAGAAATAACTTTCATTATCTTCTCGCAGTTTGGTAATAAATTAGCCATCCACGTGTGCAGCAGCATGTCTCTCAATCACTGGACAATTTCGCACGAACGGAACGCGTCACGTCTTTCTGTACATCGAGAAATCCTGAAGATTTTTAAATCATTTATTTCAAATTTCACTCGATTCCTTCGGAGCCGAAGAGCATTTACACTTTTCCAACAAATCATGGACTTTGGTGAGACATGCGCAACGACGTTCGCTCGCGAATAAAACGACGGGAAGCTCGTACGTTACGTTGAATCTCATGAGCAATGAATAAGCTAATAGAGGTGACGTATACTTAGTGCAGAAGCCTGACACTCGCGAGAGGTATAAGTTACTTGGTTAGTTTTCACCTACGAGACTCTACGGTCGCCTGGCTCGTAGTATCTGTTAGTCTGTTTGCTCATAAACGTACACGCATACACGAACATCGTCGATCGAGCAAAAGGCATACGTGTAGCTTTATACCGATCCTATTTCCTCCATGTTCGAGTTTGCCCTTTGACATTTCGTTGAGCGTCGCGCCCACCACCCACCGATCCACTAAATGTCACTCTTTGAAAAGGACGTGATCGATGCTACTTGTTCGTTGATTCTGCTGCTTCGGTCCGTTTGCCATGGTTTGTTTTCCTTTTTTTGCGATATAAATTCAACGGCGCAGTGATTGGCCTTCGAATAGATCGAAGCTTGTCCCTTGCCTCACGACATCCACGCGCGGACATTACGACGTTGACCTGCGATACGAAATGCATCGGATTAAAAGATATGCAGCGATGTTAATCGGCCGGGTCCATTTGCTCCGACGCGGAGACACGAAAATATCTCTCGGCTGTATATAGGAGCTTACGTTATCCCTAGACATTAGATGACTCACATCTCTACCGAACAAACGACCAGCACTGAAGCTGGAACGAAGTTTCTTCGATAAGGAATCTAACCGCGGGAGCAGCTTCGTAGATCGTTCGACTCGAGATGCCCGAGTCAAATATCTCCATTCCGATCGAATCCAGACTCTCTGGTTGGTCCTCAAAAGTCTCTCGAACGTGGACAAGTTCTCAGGGCCACGGCGTAGCTTTTCGTTCTGATTGATTGAAACATTTCGACTGTCGAGTACATCACGTAAAGATTTGTCACTCCGTCAATTCTCTGGTTAAGAGGATTCGGAACAGTGGTCGAGAATAAATTATCTAACGCGTGAGAAGAACAAGGTTAATCCGTGGATCTCGTAGGAATGACTGAATTACTCGACTCGACTGGAAAACAGTAAAAAAGACAAAACTGGTGGTATCTACACAAGGAGAAAAAAGAATGAATCATATTTTACAGTGGCCTCCTGATAAAGCCGGAAGAATCCGAAAGAAGTCTAAGCCACGATCCCGTACAATCGGCAAAGTCCTGCTGCCAGGTTCCCGGTTCAGGGAACAAAAGAAAGGACAGGAGATCGTTATTGTCCACTGGATGCGAAGGGAAGGGCGCGAGAGGGAGATCGGTGTGCAAGAATGGCGGAGAGGAGCGTTCCTTCTGGTGGCGAACAGCGTGTAACACGTGGCAGTATCTTGTATCGGGATTGCGCTCCCGCTGGTAGCACACACGCTCTGTTGTTACTTCCCTCTTTCTCATTTTCTTTCATTCGCCGTCTCCTTTTCTATTTTTTTTTCTTTTAGTCTCTCGCTCTGTGTGCTACACGAATACTGAACGTACACAGAGTGTGTTCGATTCGCGCGCGCGCGCGCGCGCGCGGAAGACGCAATGTCCTTCTCTGGAAAGGACCACCGCGCATCCACATACAGAAGAAAGAGCACACACCAGAAAGATCGAGAGTAAGAGAAGCGATGGAGACCGTGTCGGCTCGCGGTTCTTCTGGCATGCCTACAAGAGTAGATTTCCTACCGATAAGTCCACCGCGCACCACGGAGGTCCCAGAGTACGTTCTATAGCTCGCTAGCCATGGGGTATCGCGAACCAACATGGCACCGCATTGCTCGCGTCCTGGTTTTATCCTACACGAGCCTGAATCCGTAGATCCAGCTCGTACAGTGATTGTCCTGTGAGAAAATTCCATTCAAAATGTCTTGGCACGCCTGGATCGTGGCGGCGTGCTACTCGATTGGGAGCAGGCCAGGCCAATCGATGGATGATTGCCAATCACTGTGATAGGTGCAGAGCTCCTACACGCTCTTCATCCTCTGTCTCCGGTCCTCTCCAGCTGGAGAATCCTTCATCGGCCCTTTGCACTCTTCCTTCTCTCGTCCCTTCTGCTCCCTCTCCCTATTGTGTACAACCCATACGTGCACCCTTTCTCATATACACATATGCATATCAACCGATCCACCACAAGGAGATTCTACCCGGGGATACATGATAGTAACCGGGTTCACTCGAGGTCATTACAAGGTTGCGTCTCCCCGAGAAGAGTTATATACATGCAGACGCAGCGCTTAATGTTTTCTACCGGTATCCGCACTGTCGCTGGACGACTTACCAGTCTCTGCATCGATCTGCATGGATCAATCGTCGCTGACACGTTCAATAACTCCGAGCAAGCGATTTAAGAACGTTGGATGGCGACGGTCAAATCTAAATTTTTATTTTCAGTTTTTCTTACATACAAAATGATTTGCGAGCCCAAGTTCATTAAAAAAAGTTGTTACAAATTGACTGAAGAAAAACATACGCTAAATTCAAGATTCTCCGAGGAAATCTGTATTTGTTATATAATAAACAAAATTTTGAAAAAATTTTACGATCGATTTTTTTGAAAAACTAAATAAAGCTTCTTCGATGTTACATAAAAGTGTATGCAAATTTTTAAGAGGCTTCACCATTTAAAAATCGAAATATTTAATGTTGGAAATTGGAACTTTTAACACAAGCTCTTACGAGAAACTACTGAAAATTGTGATTTTTATAAATAAATATCTCGTCTTGTACATGGTGAAATCTCTTGAAATTACGCGAGCTATTAGACATCACTATTCTCTTTGTGTGGTGCAAATTTAAAGGAATTCTATCGATGGAAAATTTTGCATACAACGTCCTTAAATGTTGTCTCGCCACAAAAAAGTGGTCGAGAAAAACGCGTCGTCTAGTTTGTTAATCGGAGCATGCGTTAACTGGATAAAGTTTTTTGCTGTTATAAAAAGATTGAGTCGCGCTCGAAACGCAACAATTTTGACGCTCGATTCGCTATACAGTCTTGATCGCGGATCCAAACTTTTCTGCGTTCCTGAAACGCTTACACACGCATTTGTTCACATTTTGGTAGATATGTGCACACCACTAGATGCAGGAACATGAGAAGCCTGTTGAGATATTGTGGGGCGAGCATTGCAGGTCGCTAGCATGCACACATGCAGCAGGCGCGAACCTAAAGCTGCCGTTGCCTGGTACGGTGTTGGCGGTGAATCGGTGACCGGAAAAGAGAGACGTGGGCGTTCCGCGCCAAGGCGCATATATGTGTATTTATATATACACACATGAGCACACAACCGAGAGCTCCGTAGGTCGTAATTGAAGGCGTCCGTGCGTGAAGGTGTTAATCTCACTCATGTATGGTAGTAGCTCGTATCTCAGCGGCATTAGGCATGGAGCTCGCGCGGGATTCTTTGAGTAACGATGATAAGGTGTCGCAGCGAACGCGGTCGCAGAGGTCGCATGAATTTATGAAATCACTCGCTCACACTTCTGCCTACGAATCAGTCTTTTTTTTTTTTCTTTTCATCTCGCATCGTCGTTCTCTCAGGAAAAAGTGCGTGGTTGAATTTACGTGTAAAGCGTGAACTCTTGAGCATTTTCCAAGTGTTGAAATTATGGAGAAACTGATTTCTTTTTCTACCGTCGACGGTAGGAAATGGAATTTCATATTGAACGTGACACGAGTTCGTAAGAATGTGAGGCTAAGGACGTTGTATGGCGACGGTCAAATCTAAATTTTTGTTTTAACTTTTTCTTACATACAAAATGGTTTGCGAGCCTAAATTCATTAAGAAAAAGTTGTTACAAATTGACTAAAGAACAACATACGCTAAATTCAAGATTCTCCGAGGTAATCTGTATTTGTTATATAATAAACAAAATTTTGAAATAATTTTACGATCGATTTTTTAGAAAAACTAAATAAAGCTTCTTCGATGTTTCATAAAAGTGTATGCAAAGTTTTAAGAGACTTCACCATTTAGAAATCGAAATATTTAATTTTGAAAATTGCAACTTTTAACAGACGCTCTTATGAGAAACTCCTGAAAATTGTGATTTTTATAAATAAATATCTCGACTTCTACATGGTGAAAGCTCTTGAAATTGCGCGAGCTATTAAATACGACTATTCTCTGTGTGGTGAAAATTAAAAGGAATTCTATCGATAGAACATTTTGCATACAACGTCCTCAACAGCAAAAAAGTTGTTCGAATAATGTAACCGAGTTCGCGAAGAGTATCAAAACGCACGTTAGGCAAAACTGCTCGGGTGCGCCGGGCATGAAATCTTTTGAGGAGAGTTCTCTTAAGCTCCGAAGGATATCGCCATATCGTACGAGCAAGGGGAAAGAAGAGCTGCTCAAGGAGATATAAACTTTCGAAGAAGACGCGAAGAGCTTCTCGCAAGAGCTCTCTCTGATCTCACGAGTATGTGCGCTCGCGCTCGGGGGTCCAGGAGTCACGGGAGCTCTTCGCTCTGTCCCTCTCGTCGCTATTTTCTCGCGATTGTAGGTACGTGCACGTGTAGTATAATGCACGCTTGTGTGTTTCTACGTGCCGGGGAGGATCGCAGGAAACTAACTCGAGTTATCGCGGTGGCGATAGTTGTTTGTGTATAAATATATCTGCTGCCGTGGAGATTCTCTCTCTTTGGCGAGAGGTGGCGAAGGTTGGGCGCACCTAATACATGCTCTGTGCCATTGTAAGGCCACACCGCAGCTCAGGACGTTGTAGCTATACATGTATCGCTTTGCTCCGGAATTCGAAGCGACTTGGAAAGTTCAGGGTCGTGCTCACACGGCGCACGCAACATATAAATACAACCTTAACATTTCGTGTTGTAAAAATTGTCATTATATTTCTCGCCGAGATAAAAAGAATCAATTTTCGATGACGTCTCGCGTGTCGTGTAAGCAAAAAAAAAAAAGCAATGTCGATAAACTCGTAACGTTTGTGAACGCGTTGCTCGCTATGCAAATGCGATTCGTAATTACGAATTATGTTATTTTTACAACGATTATAATGCTCTTGACCAAAGGTCATAAACGTATCGATCGAATGAATACATTTGCCCCGAGGGGCTCGCGAATGCCTCGTATCATACATGTTGCTTATTATTGTGAGGATCGCCATGTTCGATTCAACCAACAGAGAGAGAGAAAGAGAGAGAAAATAAAGAAGACGCGGTACACATTCCGACGAGTGCTTACACAGCCGTACACTCGACTGTACGCCTCATGAGATTTCATCTTCGACCTAGGGCGAGATCATGTATCCACACATACAAACATGCGTGTCTCGCACACTAGCAAACGCTTAGAATATAGAGTGCAATCTGTGTGTATACGGGGAGTAATACACGTAACGAGTCGTTGAGTAAAACATAAAAGTTTAACGAGCCAGCGCTGCGAATCTAATTGAAGAGGTAGGTCGTGAGGATCTTCTGTCCAGAGTTTGAAAAAAAATAAAAGACTCGAACGAAAGAAAAAAGTCAAGACGAGTGCCCCGGAAAATGAAGAGAAAAAATAAACGAAACAACACAGACACACACACACACACGAGCTGCACAGATGATAAAAAGAAGAAAAAAAACAAATTTATATCTCCGAGATGAGAAAACACTCACGTATGCGACTCTTGGCCTTAAGGACCACGAGACCGACGAGACTCTCTACATATCCCACACCGCGCGGGCGCGCGGTAGTTTTGTTTCGTTGCTGCTGCGTCTTCTTCTCCTACTGGACTCGTTTCAAGAGTCAATCACTCTCTTATCGCAATAAGATCGGACGAGAGCGAATATAGTGACTCTACAGGATTCTACCGAACGCAAATGATCGAGCTAACCCCGCGGCACCCCTCGCGCTCCTTCCTCGCGTGACTACCGCGCGCTCAGACTTTTATATACCCCACGATATGGATTATACAGTGATTGGCGGTTTTAGTTTAAGAAAAACGGATGAAACATCAGAGATATTGAAATACCCGGAACTCTTTGGTCCTCCGCGGACGAGTTTCTAAGGCCAATAACTGGTACGCTCGTCGCGATAACCCTACGGAACCTGCATAGAGAGAAAACGAACGAGACTGCCTATCAAATGTATATATAATCCACACACACACATACACACACATACACACTTATGGGGATCGTATAAAATGGACGCGGTAGAGAAAATATACAGAGAGCGCGTACCGCGTCTTTCAGACCCCCTCAGGCATGAGAAATTGCTCGATCGAGAAGTCGAAAGATGGGCCTTAATGGCGTCCAAAAGCGATCACGTTGAACCCTCCACGGAGAGTATATAAGCTACCGATTATCAGCGTTTATACTATGCACACAGATCCCACTTTTCTTCGATCCTCTGCAGCAGCGAAGATTCGTGCAACAAGGATCAACTTCCTCTGCTCTCGCGGGCAGACAAACGCGCCGGATTCACTCGGTGCGAGCGATAAAAATTCTTCTCGTCTCCGCCGTCAATCCTCACAACCTAATCTCTCCGAGTACTTATTTGGCAGCACATGTTGAGCACATGTGTATACCATGAACATCCGTGTGTCTGTGTAGACAGAAGAATTTCTTTTCCTTTTTCTGCGTCCCAGAGATTCCTCGTGCGCGCGCGCGCGCCCGGCAATATAAACGGAATCCGTTGAGCACTCTCGTCTTCACCGGTACACATATTCACGAGGAGAAACTTTATAGCGCACAGTAGTGGTAGCTTGTGTCTCGTCGTGTACGCGGAAGCGACGTAAGATCTCTCAGTCTCACCGTCGAATCTCGTAAGATCACGTCGTCGCATGACTTGCGCTCGCTCTGTCCCTTTTTATACATATATATATGTATCATATACTCTAGTCTGTGTATCCTTAGAATACATAGACCGGAGGATTCCCCGAGAGTTCACTTTTCCGCGAGGTGTTGCCTAGATTCGCGCCTCTCTCGTGTGCGCTATGAGAAATCTCCAACTTGTACATTATGCTTTTTTGTATTGAATAGCCCGATGTGGGAACACACGATCCCCAACGAAATCACGAGCTCCCTATCACCATAAATATACATATCGTACATTGCGCGGTGTTTACTTTATCGATATGTACTTTTTAGCATCGATCTGAACCATATTCCTTTACCAGCAACCGCGATCATCATTTCTTAGCACTATAAGGGTGGCTGACATTTTGTGAGATCATGAAAATCCCTTGATCTCTGATATAAAACGAAATTTCTAACATTTTGTACCATCGGAGCCTCGTATCGCGGCCTACTGATCGGTTTTACGTTTAATGTAATAACTTTCTATGTCGCGATAAAGACAGTGTTCGAACCGAATCGTTGCACGTATCCGAGGATCGATATATTTGTATATATATCGCGAGCATATGTATTATGCATATATATAGTTTTTATACGGCATCCGGTCGAGAAGCCGCCAATTTGTGAGAGCGCACAGTCGCGCATATACATCCAACATTATAGCCCGTGGTGAGCGGGCGTTATGATTTGCGAGCGTGCCGAATCGCATAGATTTATCGATGCTATAGTTTATATCACGAACCGGGGGAGAACGCGTGTGGTTCTCGTTGCTGCGGCAGCATCAGCCTGGCGATGGCAAAGCGTTAATGGCGAGTTACTGCGCGCAGCCCTCGCGGTGCTCAAATTTTATAACGCGGGCGTTCGCACGACTCAAAAAATCGAGAGACCGGCTAATATTTATCAGAGTCTAGTCGATGATAATAGAAAGTCTCATGGGAGATGCGCTGCACTTTCCGCGTGGATCCGGGAGGCCGAGTTATCGCGTAGGTGGCAATTTCTCAACCGCCTATCGATCGATCCATTTAAAAACCGGTCGCTGTCATGTTTCTATAGAGCTTCGAGTTGAGCAGGAAGAAGTCGTTGAGTGTTGAGATATTTATTTTTATATCTGGAGCCAATAATCGCACAGGTAATGCTCCTTTACTCTGGTCACTCGTGGATCGTTGACGTAAAGAAGCTCTCTCCTTATATACAGCCGTTCGAGGACCAGATCGTGGCTTCATTACTCGGCAAACCAGTTAGTTATGCTAATGTCAACTTATAAACCCTTCATTACCGCTGATGAGCAATTAATACGCTTTGCTCGAGAGAGAGAGAGAGAGAGAGAGAGAGAGGGAGAGACTCGCGAGCTCTTGGTGGACCCCGACCAAGCTACGGTGCTAATGCACTCTGAATGTCTCTCAATTACACGGTGACAGCGCTCACTTGCCGTCGTCCCCAAGTTCCTCCTCACGTCGTTCTCGTCGTCAAAGACGAAACGAGCAAAGACTCGCCAATCTGTGCCTATACCTCGTGCTCTTTCTTTCTTTTTTTCTTCATAGCTCGTATAACCCTCGGACGATACACTTGTTTGCAAGTAAGACATTCTATGAGTTCGTCGATCCTTTGCGCGGAGATGATTCCATGACCGATCTTAACTGTCCAGGCTATAAATTTAATTCTATCGCCACATATCATGGGGTTTGTAATAAGGCTGCAAGCTTCTGATTGAACATTGACTTGCATTTGCTCAACGACAGGATTCTCCTTCCGTAGCATAATCATTAAAATTTTAATGCGAACGAATGGACGTGAAAAAAATATTTTATTTTCGTTTTAATCAAAAATATTTAATCGATAGAAATGTCACTTGTTATGGTTCATGACTTTGTCCATTATCCATGGTGACCTCGTGCACGTAACTCTCTCCTGGGACTACGAACGCATCCAAATTTTATTGCAGAACTTCTGGCGGATCATGCTGGTTCGGTTAAGACACAGGAACACGTTTCTAAGGAGAATTTAATGACCGTCTGCAACATCGTGCAAAGTTATCTGTCAGATTACTCAGCATCTGGCAATCTGAGGATAATGCAAGTTTTAGAATTTTTTAACAGCATATTTACTCTTGTTAACGACTCTGAAGTTTGCAACGTGAACGAAAAATATTTAATCTATTAATTATTTATTGAATTTTGAAAGTTGTGACAATTTTTCTTGTCGATTGAGTTTTGGGTGGCAAGGGAGGATTGTTTTATGGTCCAGACCAAATATTGAATAATAATAACGAGTTCTGCTCAAGAAAAAGCAGAATTTCGTTGCATTCCAACACTGGAAAAGAAATTTCGTTAAACATCGTCGATTTTTTGTTGAGCACGACGAACTACGCGGTGAACGCATATTGTCTCATGTTCTTTGCGAACGTACGAGTGTGTTAGAGTGTGCTTACAAGTTCGCATACTCAGCCACGTCATCGAGAGTACAAACATCCCTCTTTCCTGTCTTTCCATCTCGTTCTCTCCGCACATTACTGACAAAACGAAGAGAGATGATGTACGTATGGAGAGAGAGAGAGAGAGAGAGGGAGAGGGGGGAGAGGGAACGCAGCACGGATGCTGGGATGTTGATCTGGTTAGGTCGGTGCTGCCCGAGGCGCTTTACCGCGGTCGTCGATCGTCCGGTCGCTGTGTTTCTCGGCCACAACACACTGTGTGCTACGGCATCCATGAAGACCCGAGAAACGGAGCGCGCGGTAAATAGAAAAGGATGGCGAACACGCGCGCGACGACCTCGACAGGGCGTGGCAGGTCACCGATTCTCTCTCTCTTTCTCTCTCTTTCCTCGTTGCCCAGTGGCGTAGGAAGATAACCACCGGAGTACCCTCCATGCTGGTTTTATTCCTCATCAAACTTTTCCCCTCATCGCTGTCCTTCGTCTTTTCCTCTTTTCTCTTTCTTCTTATCCCCCTTTTTCTTCCTCTCTCTCTCTCTCTCTCTCTCTCTCTCTCTCTCTCTACGAGATTCATAAAAAAATGCATGCATCAATTGGTTCCTCGATCGAACGACTGGAAAAAAACACTGTGACTATATACACGAATGCTTTGAACTGTTTGCCACGAAATACAACCTCCTACCGTGTTCCTTCGTACACGCACTCCGCTTCACCTCTTTCGGCGCTCCCTGCTGCTTCTCAAATACCATAAAACTCGAATTTAGCTCCGACGTCTCAACAGACTCCCAAACTACAAGAAAGAAACCTCAAAACACTAAATTCAGATCCACGCATTTCCTGCTGACCCCGAGTCTGTATCTACGTTGTCGAACAACTCGCAATTACCGCCTAATTATCATGATTAACATTACGTTTAACAAAATCCTCTTCTTGACTTCCATCCAAATCAACATCGACCTCGGACAATCGCGGTCATCCAGCCTCCAATGAGTCATCGATTTAATCGCGATCTCGCCGCACAAAATAATACACGTACCATGTTTTTTTTTTTTTAACACAGTGACAAGTACTCTTCCTAAATATATGTTCTCGTTGAAAATCATAACGAAAGATCCCACGTCATTTGGCAATGTAAAAAAAAAACATTTGGATACGTGCTTTCGTCTTTGGAAGTCGACATGTCCGGGACATACGTGTGATCATAAGCGAGCAAGTATGCGGCAAGTTGCCGCGCTAATAACGTGTTTGAGGGAGGTATAATTGATGCGGAGCCCGGGTATCGCGCCCTGTCATACTGCAACAGCAAAACTATATAGTATATGCGAATATGTAACCTATAATATATACATATATGTATTTAAATGTAAGTTCATGTCCAAGCCCTTCGAGAGTTTGGAACTGGGTGGAGAAAATATAGGTTGTCTTTCTCGTGGGTCGAGAGGCGCCCGGTCGCCCGCGGTGCAACACGAAGATGATATATTCGCGGCAAAACCGCAGCTGCAGCGCAAACAGCATAAGTCTCTTCCTCTCGGCGAATCTTTCCCTCTCTCTCTCTCTCTCTCGCTGCTTCACTCGCTTGATACACAAAATGTGCAACACGCGCGAGATCCTCTTTTGCTCACGAGGCTTTTTAGCCCCCGAGAAGCAGAGTCTCGATCGCGCACCGACGACGATGCCCTCCGACGTCATAAATTCACGCTATACGTATAAAACAACTTCCAACCATCCAACGATACCGCTCAAACCAGCCAACGGTCATAGGTCACGAGCACCGTAACCAAACCTCCACTTTTTTTATTCTCTTCTCTTTGCCAAGTGAAATAAACGTCATACACCGAGCAACGATATACAAAGTACTAACGTAATAAACGAATTCGGACACCAACCTCAACGATCTCGAGCTTAATAAATTCTTCATTTTTCACTCTTTTCTCATACAAGGACGTTAGATGGCGACGGTCAAATCTAAATTTTTGTTTTCAATTTTTCTTACATACAAAATGGTTTGCGAGCCCAAGTTCATTAAAAAAAGTTGTTACAAATTGACTAAAGAACAACATACTCCAAATCCAAGATTGTCCGAGGTAATCTGTATTTTTTTTATAATAAACAAAATTTCGAAAAAATTTTACGATCGATTTTTTTGAAAAACTAAATAAAGCTTCTTCGATGTTACATAAAAGTGTATGTAAAGTTTTAAGAGGCTTCGCCATTTAGAAATCGAAATATTTAATGTTGAAAATTGCAACTTTTAATACACGCTCTTATGAGAAACTACTGAAAATTGTGATTTTTATAAATAAATATCTCGACTTCTACATGGTGAAACCTCTTAAAATTACGCGAGCTGTCAAATGTCACAATTGTCTTTGTGTGGTGCAAATTTAAAGGAATCTATCGATAGAAAATTTTGCATACAACGTCCTTAAATTAAGTTTGAAATTTTTTAATTCCTCTCAATAAACAAAAATAGTCCTGAACGAATGAAATTGTAGAAAAAATCAGGTCCAGTTTGGCTGCTGTTCGTGTCCAACAAGTTATTCAGCTTCCAAAGCATCGAGAACCCGTAATCTTTGCGAATTTATAAGAAAATATGTTTTTTCTCTGTTTACGAAATTCTGTGGAAAAAGTAAAAGAGGAATGAATTGCGGTGCGCGTGCTGAGCTCACGCGCGAGAAAGGGTTATCGAGAGAACGGTTGAACTAGCAAGAACGAACGTTTGCGTGCGCAAGTCGCATTACAGTCTTGGATATTTCATTCATAAGAGCCGCAGTCTTGGCCACTCGCGTGTATACATATAATATATATACACACGCGGTATAAAGCGTATACAAGCTCATACACAGCATATATACGATATGTAGAATGTACTCTATCCCCGGAGTATAAACTCTCTCTCATACACCTCTCGGGCATCGGCTATGAAGCCAGGACTCGGTGCAATTACGTTTTGCACATGAACCCGAGCAACCGCCCCCGGAGCTGTGAATGAATCTTTTTCCGTTATGGCCCAGACTTTATTTTCCTTTCAACTTTTTTTCATTCACTTAAATTCCCCCTTTTTTCGAGTCTCGGAGAATAATGTGCAGCTGCGAAGCACCACTTGTTTGCGTGCCTCTTCGTGATGGGCTCGAGATCAATGTGACACGTCAGCAGGTTGTGTGTTCATAGTTAGCAAACAATTTTTTCACCAAAATTCAATCAATCTTGTCGTTTCTGTTTATTTTTCAAAAACTTTCAAAACGGATTCTAAATTTCTAAAAATAGTCCGATTGATCGTCATCAGATAAAAATGTGCTCCCATTCCGAGCTTATCTCAATCAGCCGCATCGTTCTCCTTTTTTGGGACGTTTCTTTCACGTTCACCTGTCAACGACTGTTGATTATTATTTATCAATTTTCGATTCTTCGGTATGCGATCGAACCATTCCAATATCGTGTTTATATCGCTCATATAAAAAGTAATGTTAGAGGCAACTGTTACTGTTACCATGACGATAAATCACACGTTCGTAATTACACACATTATTCCATCTTTACGAGCTATGGCGTATGCGTGAGCTCGCGCCAACTCACACGCACGCACATCATCATTCTCAAGTTTGCTCACTCGTAGACCGATATTTTAATACACGCATCGCACTACTCGGCCAAATAAAGATAACCTGACACACCTAGTGAAAGGTCCGAATGCTCACCACATATTAAAACACTCCATACATTTTACTCTGATATATGCGAATTGCACTCGTTGGACAGCCACCAGATAGACTCTTGGTCAAGAACGCTTAGGCGATTGACCCTTGAAGACACGTTCTTGATATATGGAAGAATTAAAAGCATTGAATAAGACGTAATTTGCGGGATAAATCATCGCAAGTGAAGTGAATACCTTTTTGTGTCCAACATCTGGAACTCATTGCTTTTCAAAAAAATTTTACGACTCGACACATTGTGCTGAGGAATTGAAGCAAAAATAAAGAACTTAAGAACGTTGTATGCAAATTTTTCTATCGATAGAATTCCTTTAAATTTGCACTGCTCGAGCAATTTTAAGAGGTTTCACCATGGAAAAGTCGAGATATTTATTTATGAAAATCACAATTTTCAGTAGTTTCTCATAAGAGCGTGTGTTAAAAGTTGCAATTTTCAACATTAAATATTTCGATTTCTAAATGGTGGAGCCTCTTAAAACTTTGCATACACTTTTATGTAACATCGAAGAAGCTTTATTTAGTTTTTCAAAAAAATCGATCGTTAAATTTTTTCGAAATTTTGTTTATTATTTAACAAATACAGATTACCTCGAAAAATCTTGGATTTAGAGTATGTTGTTCTTTAGTAAATCTGTAACAACTTTTTTTAATGAAGTTGGGCTCGCAAAGCATTTTGTATGTAAGAAAAACTGAAAACAAAAATTTAGATTCGACCGTCGCCATATACAACGTCCTTAAGAAAATCTCCAATCGCTCGAATAATCTTCTGGAAGAATTCTAATTGTTTCTACGATTTTTTTCAATGTACCAAAAAAAAAAAAAAACTTTTCTGATGTTTACGTTTTGGTTTTGTGTTGCAGAATTTTCGTGAGCATCGCATAGACGGTGCATCGTTACCCCTTCTCTCAGAGGATCATTTGACAGGTCCGATGGGCATGAAATTGGGTCCGGCGTTAAAGCTGCGAGCCCTCCTGGCGAGGAAGCTGGGAGCGTGTACGGTGTGTCTGCACTGTGCGCACTGTCATCAAACCCCGTTGCCAGCGTTGAGCGCAGCAGCGGCTGCAGCAGCGACAGCAGCAAATTCGACACAGCCGTCTGGTCGACGACCCAGTAGTACGGGCAACTGACAAACAATGGCGGAGACTCCAGCACTCGAGATAGATCCGAATCGAGCATTGCGAATCGAACGTCGCGTTTCGCGATCGGTTCGTAAGCCTGACGTCGTTTTCAAAAAACCGATCAAGCAGTGACCAACGTGCGCGCGTGTGTGTGCCACTTTTACACGCTCACGAGGACAATGAATTTGATGGATTGGCAAGCACGAAAAGAAAGAAAAAACAATTAAAAACGAGTGAATTGTGACACGCGAGCGCCGAACGAATCGATCTACGAAAACAAACAATCGAAACGCGTTTTCGAAGAGTGGAGACTCCGCCTGAGAGAAATCTATAAATATATAAATTGTATGCAATCATACGAGCATATATATTTTAAAAAAATGTTTTAAAAATCAGTACCTAAGGTTAATAACCGTCTAATGTGTAAAAAGAAAGACTCCGAAGTGCCTACGCTCTTTCGAGCAGTTGCAAGACCGTCCTACCGATTTCAAGGTGGTCGGATCTTCGGGAAGTACTTAAAAGAACAAAAATAGCGAAAGTGGGTTCGACGATCGGGGATCCGGAGGTTTGCGAAACGCTGTTTGGAAGATTTGTCCCTCTGAAAAATAAAAAAGACAAGAAATTTAATAAAAAACGATGAAATTTGTAATTTCGAGCCTTATCAATCGACGACGTTGTCACAGCAATTATCGATCGATATTTATTCGATGGGTCATTTTTTTTTTTTTATCCGATTGCTGAATAAACACGTTACACGGTTGTCAAACGTACCAACGATTAACTGCCGCGAAGAATAAATCGTGAATGGTTGACGCGAGAAATTATGTTCTTTGAGCGAGAGATAAAGATCATTAGTGACAATATAACTACAGCTGAATATATTTTATGTATCGTTTATACGAAGGAACGATAGCCATTGAGTTAAATTAATGTGCTCGCGATCCAGCATGAGCCTCTCGCCGTTTTTATGATCGTCTGAAATTGAAACGTCCTGGCAAAGCCTTTTCCTCGATGGTCAATGTGATCGCGAATCAATGCAAGAGCGATAACGACTTTGTCAATTGTTGGAACAGTTTCACAGACTATTCGCTCTGTTGGTTGCGCGATTGCCTTATATTCATTGGCCGCAAGATCGATCGCAGTATTTCGAAGTACACGACATAGCACAGTCGCTAAAAATTACGTAAATTAACAAATCTCGTTTCCATGGGAACTGCAATTTTTTTGGGACTCTGAGAAAATTAATGAATCAATTCATTTCGTCGTCCATTGGTATCAAATTTTTTCTGTGGGACATTGAAAGCGTTAAGGAGACCGGAAACTCGATCGTCGCGAGTGAAAATGTACGCGTGAGAGTCCAAGAACGAATGAGTGTGATAAAGAAAGAGAGAGAGAACGATAAAAAAATGTATAAAAATAAATTTAAAAAAAAAAAAAAGCAAAGTGCCCTGTTTGAAGCAAGAACCATGTGCAATAACAATAATTTTTCGACTCGATATATATAAATATACTTTTTAACTATAGGGGTTACGTACTTGCTCAAATCGTTGTTTCTTTTATATATTTTAACAAAGTTTTTTTTGCCCTTTTCATTTTTTTTATATACGAACGATAAATGATAAATATATTAAATTATATTTTTGCTAGAAACGCTCCGCGCGAAACTGTCGACGTGTCAAACTATTCGAAAAAACAGCAAAGCAAAAACGACAAGAATTAAAACACGGATTTGACGAGCTAACACATAAAACGACCGATAAATTGTGCGAAAGTATAAATTTAATCGAGTGCCTGCGACAGCCACGATATATCGAGATGTTAAAGACTTTAAACGAATTCAGACATCGCAAGGATCGAGAGTTGTACAGTTTTCATTTCCAGCAGTAAAACTTATTTATTTAGAATTAAAAACCGCTGCCTTATTGTATTCACGTATCTGAAGTTAAAAAGCGACGTAAATGCGGCAGTGAATAGGCTGCGATAACTATTAATTGTACACACGAGAAATTCGCAAGTTTTGTTGCTAAGGCGAAATGCAGAAAGCGTGAAAATACGAGAAGAATTTAGAGTTCGTACAACGAGCAGTATTTTTAGATTTACTTTAGCCTGAATTTACTGCAGACTAAATATATTTTAATAAATATATAACCGTGTTAGCAGCTGGACTTGGATTCAGGATAAAAAAAAAGGAGCATCCTCGGAGAGCTGTGCGAATTTATTCCTGCGATGAGTTTCGCTTGCTCACGCGTTTGTATATTACGATAAAAAATAAATTCTATGTATACACACGAAGAAATCAACTGTTACGCAAAAATGGGCTGTTGAGAATTTCTCGAACTTGAACGAGGCTCGAACAAAGAAAGAAGGAAATAAATCCCCAAGATTATGAATTCCGGGTGCTTGGCCACAGAGTTTGTTTTTTTTTTCTTTCTTTCTTTTTGCGATAAAATAACAAAGAGATAAATCCACACAGCGAATCGACAGCAAAAACGAAAGATGTTGCTTTCTTTATCGCGAATAATTCGAGCTCGTGAGCCTCGATAAAATCGAGCGATTAATCACAGCGTTTCCTCATGTTTTATCATTCGTTGCAAAAAGAAAGAAATTCTAATCAACGGAGTTGATTTAATGTCGTTGAAGTTGTAAAGAAAAAAAACGTCAGTTGCGGTGCGGCTTTTACTTAAGTTTTCATACTTTTATGTACATATCCCACGCTTAAGCATTTATTTATACATTTTTGTCTTCTTACTCGAGAACACGAACAACAAAACGATGCAAGAGTAGTAATTTTATTTAGCACCCGAGTCTATATCGACGCGTACGTTTTACGAATTATCCAAACCACGAATAAACGTGACACAGATTTTCACTCACTCACACCAACACGAAACACTCATGTACAAATATATAAACAATTAAAAATACCCATCTCTCTGTGTTGCATCGAAGAACTCTTCGTATAAAAATAGCAAACTTGAAGTTGAGGATTTTGTGATACTTGAAACTTCGACACACAATCTCAAGGACCGTAATCCGACTTTTGATGCTTTCGTCAATTTTTCGCTCCCACGTCCTTCTCTCCTTCTCCGTCCCTTTCTGCTCAAACCTCATCTCGCGAATGAATTGGTCGCAAATCTGTCGTGTATGATTTTAAGTTTAACTATCGTTTTATGTATAGCAGAAATTTCACGGTGAAAAGAGAAGAAAAAACAGTTTCGTTGTTTCTTTTGGAAACGAAGAAAAAATTGTTTTTTTCTTAAATATATATAGAAATATATATACATAGAAATCTTTGTGTTTATTATCTTAAAGCCCTCGACATTCCTACATCTAATCAGCTCCATATTCTCACGAGATCAACTCGTCGATCGATAATACTTAATGAGGTTACACAAGCGTATTCTTTACATTGGGTCATTCTGATTCACAGTCGTTCATCGATATTTTCGCCTCGTTTTATCGGCCACCGTTGTATCTTCGTGGCGTCGATCACACCGAACCTCTGTTCGTTTGTCTCCTGCAGTCCGAAAGTCTCGTCTGTAAAGATCCATTCGTTGAAATCGTTATTAAATGATTATTCAATCGAAATTATGTGGGAAATTATTCGTTTGGAAAAACCCCATAAATTTACTGGCTTCCTATCGTGAAAAATGATTTTTTTTTTTTTTTTTATATTTTGAGTGCACTCACGTTGCTGTGAATGGCGACGACTCCATCCTCGTCCTGGAGCAAAATTTCGACGTGAGCTTTGCCATTCGAGTCGACCAAGACTTCCTTTCCCGTGCATTTGCCATCAAAGAGCCCCCCCGAAATAATGTCGCAATAAACACCAAACGGAAGATTCGTCGGTATCGTTTTCACGAGGTCCGTTTTATCAGCGTTGATTGCGATAAAGCCACGATCTCCACGAGAGAACGCTATTTGATTGTTATCGTTGTCCCACCAACGAGTGATCGACGTGCCTTCCACGGCATTCCGGAAACCAACCATGTTCGAAATCTGTCGCCAACGATGCTCGCATATCCATCCACCCTCGCAACCACCTTCGCTATTTATTATTGGCGAAGTTATGTTTCCGTTTGCGTTGGCTGGCGGACCTTGGTCCGAGTGCTCGAACGCGAAGGAACTCATTACTCGTGGAGTTCCGTAAGGATGTGCCAACATGAACGCTACTGCCATCTGTAAAAAAAAAAGACGTCGATGCAAAAAAAAAATCAATTATAAAATTTTAATTCGATGAAACGACCTTGATGCAAAAAAAATCGTAAAAACTGTTTTTTTTTGCTCGAATAATGATCGAGATACATTTTTGCATATTAAAAAGTCACAAAATCATTTTTTTCGGCGGAATAAATAAAAGAAATTCTGTAACTTCAATTATTTCATGAATTTTCCTGTTTTGATTGTTTTTTTTTTTTTTTTTTTTTCATAATATGCACATTTACCTTGTAAAGTTTGGATGATTTGTACGTGAGCACTGCACCGCCACCGCCGTGGCCTCTTTGATTGTCGTGATTATCGATAAAAACCAAAGCATCATGACTGGGCAAAAGACCCCACGTTTCACCAAAGTCGTCGAACCATTTCAAGGGATTGTTACCCCTCATGGCGGCGCTGATCTCCAAACCGTACCGGAATTCCGTAACAGCACCGAGAGGAGTGTATTCGTATTTCGAAATCGATTCACCGCCGTTATCAATGACTTCTTGATAAATGTATGGGTAAGAATTCGCTGGGAAACCATGGTCAGTGTTGAGAGCTCGTAAACGAGAATAGATCACCTGAAGATCCTTCGGCCACATGTGTTTCGAAGCGTCGATTCTGTTAAGCAAAAAAAAAAACAATGACGAACAATTGACAAACAATCAATCTTTGTTCAATCAATCAACGTTTTGATTAAAATTGCTTTTGGTCAATCAGCAAAAAGTCTCGTTTAGTTTATACGATTGAAGTTTGTCACTTTTCTCAGAACCAACGAATAGATTGGTCGCGATGACTAACCGGAAACCAGCGACTCCAGCGTCGACCAAAGAATTCAACAATTCGACGATTTTGCCCCGAACGTATTCCGATCGTTGGTTCAAGTCATGGAGACCAACGAGTTCGCAGTTTCTCACTTCGACCGGATCGTCGTAATTGTTGAGGGAACAGTAAGTGTGGAAATCGTCGATGGTATAAGGGACTGCCGGGTAGTTTCGTGCCCTGGAGTCAGCGGCTGAACCTCCGGTTCCTTCAACCTTCTCGTGATCAGCCGTCATTTGGTTGAGCAGCATATCCACGTAAATTCTCACACCAGCACGATTGCAACGTTTCACCATATCCCGGAACTCTTGCTCATTGCCAGATCGTGTTATCCAACGGTATGATATCGGCTGATAACGTTCCCACCATGGTCTTGAAGCGACAATCACGTTTTCCGTTACCGGCGACGTCTGCAAGATCAATGCTAAATTATTTGTCCTTGAAAAAATGAATTTAAATAAAAATGAATTTACATAAAAATGAATTTAAATAAAAACTAATTTTTAAATTAATTTTAATTAATTTAAAATTCATTTTTATTTAAATTAGAATTAATTTAAAATTCATTTCTTGGCTCGGGTCTTGGGCTCTTTTGGAAATTATTTGAAAAGGCTGAATTTACCTGGACACCAGCGAATCCATTTGGTCCGAGGAACGTCTCGCACTCGTTGGCAATATCGTTCCATTTCCATTCGAACAAATGCACCATAACATTACGGCCGGGTAAGTAATTGGGATTTTTCAATTCGCGAATTGGTATCTCCGCTGCCAACGCAGCACCGAGCAAAACACTCACAACTGCTACGATCACACGATGATACATTTCTAAACTGCGTGTATCGATTGATCGTGAATCTCTGGATATATATAGCTCGGGTTATCGCCAAATTGCTCATGTTGTATCTTTTCTGATTCTTTGTTCTTCATCCCCACTCTAAAAAATCGAAAAATCGATTTGCCTCTTTTCTCGGTCTCGTGATGATCGTCCATCTGCTCGTTACTGTGACTTTTTATCAACCTATCCAGCTTCGTACGCGGTACATAAACAAGTCACTCCCCCCATGATTACGATTCATCGCTATATCCATTATATACGTCATACCATTTGAAATTGTCGTCATGGAAAATTATCAAATCCAATTCTATCGATTCTCTTCACAATCTACTTTACGCAATCTTGCTCCGAAATCCTCATTCAAAGAAATAATCGCGCTTATGAAATTCTCATTAAGGACGTTGTATGGCGACGATCAAATCTAAATTTTGTTTTCAAGTTTTCTTACATACAAAATGGTTTGCGAGCCTAAGTTCATTAGAAAAAGTTGTTACAAATTGACTAAAGAACAACATACTCCAAATCCAAGATTGTCCGAGGTAATCTGTATTTGTTATATAATAAACAAAATTTCGAAAAAAATTTACGACCTATTTTTTTTGAAAAACTAAATAAAGCTTCTTCGATGTTACATAAAAGTGTATGCAAAGTTTAAAGAGGCTTCGCCATTTATAAATCGAAATATTTAATGTTGAAAATTGGGACTTTTAACACACGCTCTTATGAGAAACTACTGAAAATTGTGATTTTTATAAATAAATATCTCGACTTCTACATGGTGAAAGCTCTTAAAATTGCGGGAGCTATTAGACATCACTATTCTCTTTGTGTGGTGCAAATTTAGAGGAATTCTATCGATAGAAAAATTGCACACAACGTTCTTAACCGAGGAAAATGCTTTTCAGGCCACCGTGTCGTGACGAACAGAAAAATGGGCCAATCTAACGGCAGAAAAAAAGTGTTTTTTTTTTGTTTCCCTTTGTTTCCCTTGCATCAAGTTTTCTTCAAGATCAACCGATATTTTTGATTCAGTCTAAAAATTCCTCAGGTTTTATTAGCGACCTAAAAAAAAAACATAGAAGCAAAATAAAAAAATGACCAGGTTTGTGAAATACTCAGCTTTGCCCTAAATCAGTGTATGAGGAAATTGCACGATAAAATCGTTGCGCAGAACGAAACAGTGAGAGCTTGTCGAGATTGTGCAAATGTTCTTGATCCTCGATCGCAATCGGTAAATCAATCACGACTTTCCTGTTCCATTTCATAAATAAGAAAGAATGACCTGTCAATATTACAATCACGAAGATTTAATTACGTCGACCTTGAGATTAACGACGCGAGACTCGATCTCGGGAATCACAACTGGGACTTCACATCTTTGTTGTGTTGATTTGTTGTGTGATTTTTGAGGAAAGTACAGTTCTACGTATATTTCCGATAAGATATGCTTGGACGATGATTGCGGGCGATTGGAGGCAAATAACCGGAAACACGAGAATCTGCTAGAACAATCTTTCAACCTGTTCGGGGATCGAGTTGTTTTTCAATTTTCAACATTTATTCGAGAGAACTTCAGCAAAGAAACTTCGCATTTAAATTTCACATGCTCGCAGAGAAAACTGGAGACAAAATCTCGTGAACGAAGCTTCAGGATGAAAATGCAATCGTACGAGTTCCTGCATGCTCGCGACACGCGTCAAGTTCATGGGCAGATTGATGGAAACGATAATTGCACAATAGATGAATCGAATGACGCATCGAGTGTAGGGTCAAGGTATGAAGTTCCATTGTGAGCGTTAATCGACTATCGATTTCCGCGCAGTATCTTCGATTTTTCCAACACATGCTCTTTATTATTTTGACATATTTGTTTTAATAGGTTTGTCTTTTTTTTTTCCTTTTTCATTTATTACAGTATATCACAACATTATATAGAGATCGAACTTTAGGTAGAATCATTTCGCTTGGCGAACTGACGGGAAGTCGTTTTTGTTTGTTCGTATCGGATCAAAAGATAAACGCGTATTTCTGAGTCATTCACATTGACACTGATTTATGTATTTTTTTTTCTTTTTTTTTTCTTAATCGTCATTCGTCTTTTCGTTGTTCCTCCGATGCGAAATTTTCTCGCACACCGATCACATATAATTCATCGTTTGAACAGTGATTACAATGATGCTTACCGTCGCTTGAATCTGTCAGCATCTTAAGGAGCACACAAACATGTAACAGGCAGAAAAAGCATTTTTGTTTTTTTTCCACTGTTTTGTACAGTTACAACGAATACGTGAATTTTTTAACGCATCTTCTCGTCTCGTTCGAGGCTACGATTAACAAGGATAGAAATTAGATCGTCAACAGTCGGAACAATAATTATACATGAACATCAACAGCATTGTTTTTTTTTTTTCGAGATTGTTGGATAACGATTGATCGATAACTATTTTTGACACTCGCGATGCCATGGAGTAGCGCAGCAACTACGATAAGCTTTCCTACAGATTTTTGCAATCCGTATCGGTGGAATCTCAGGAATCTCGAAAACAAAATCGTTGAGTAGTTTTCAAATCGAGCTCTCTCTCCGCTCCTGAAAATCGAAGCTTTCCGCCATTTCTTTTGGTTTATTTGCCATTGATTACCAGGTTTGTGCCAACAACAACGAATGTCAAGTTATGACCACCAACGAAATTACACAGTGTTAGTAGCTAATGATGCGGATCGAGGAATCTCCGACCCGATTGGAACGTATCTTATCTGAGAAATTAGTTAACACGCAATATACATTAATCGTTACCCAGGATTCCTCTCTCCAAGGCTGATCAATGGTGGTATTTTGTAAAATTTATATATATGTATATATATTTTTTTTGTTTTTATAATTATGCCCACAATACATTTATAGACGATAGATTTGTTTTTTTTTGATCACATACATATTAATTAATCCCTGACACTTATGCATTCGAGCTGCACATAACATTAAATAATAAAATATTATAAACCATCGCAAGGCTCTTGCGATGGTTCTATTCAAAAGTTTCTTCCTTTCCCCAAAAATCAACGGACAGTGAAGAATAACGAAAGCATATAGAATACTTTGGTAATTAGTAACCCGAGCCTAGTTCGCAGTAGTTTTGTGCGTTTTCTCAAATTTCCAATATCGGGGGCTCATTTTTTTTCTTCAAATAATTCGATTAGAGTACTAGCAATTTTCTGATAAATAGGAATTAAAAAAAATTAAGTTACCCTATCGGGATTTTTATGCTTGAACTCGCCATCGAGAAAAAAATAAAAATAACGAATTTCCTAATAAACAATTCCCGAAAAGTATATTGTTGCTCTGATTGTAAAAATAATTACTATCACGTTCATCGTATCGAACGAATCAACAATGAAACGTTTAGGTGAACGACAAGAGGACATTCCTGTTGATATACTTGACGAGAAACATTGAGAGTAATGAGGGCTTGAGTTATGAGTTACATTATGGTTCATTGTTCTTTATGGTGATTCGTAAAGTTTATAGAAATCTGTTTCTGCTGAATTGAATTTGATTATTTATTGACTTGAAATCAAATTATTTCTTTAGGTGTTTCCCATTTTTTGAAAAACACCCGAAGCAAAGTCCAGTCAAATATCGTATCTGTACTAGCATCACTTTTAATATTGTCTCGATCGGAAATAAAAGCTTGATAAATGCTTAAAAGATAATCGCACTATATTAGTGAGTAATGAAAAGGAAAAAAATGTAATCGACCAACTTGGTACACACCGACCACAAATATGCCATTAAACGGGATTATTTATCTTGATGATCTCCACCATTAGTTTCTTACAACCAACGAATTGCTTATTGCTTAGATACTACCGTGTCTGATTGCATATTGCGGCATTGATTCGATCGATTATTCCAAGTTTATCCACGTCGACCGAGTATGCAAGCGAGACAATCGGCGTGAGCGTCAATAGGAAACAAAATTTCTCTGATGTTAGAAATTCTTCCGTTGTCCGAGGCAACTCTGCCCGAACTTTTAATCCAGTTCGTCGCAATTAAATTCTGTTCGATAGAGTCTACGAAAAATCCTGATGATTTCAATTTTTTTATCAATTAAAATAAAAACCGGAATTGCACCGTGCAGCCGAATGCATTCTGTTTTTTTTTTTTTTTCAAGGGTCTCTATCCGCTTTTTCTCGTCCATTGGGAATTTATAACGATTGATAAAATTCTCATTGAAAACTTTGAATTGATAAAAATTTTCTGAAACAAAATAAAAGTTGACTGTGGAAAAATGTTTGTGCATTAATGTGCAAAGTGAATTATTAATTTTTCACAGCACTGCAGATCTCTTGCGAAATGAACGTTTGGAAATATTCTTGAAAAGTGCGAATGAATTCGTGACAAGTGGGCGTTGGATTGTAAAAAATAAAAGTTTGTTGAGGAGCCCAAAGTATCAGGAAAGCCTTCGATAATACCCTCGAGTATTATTTTGATTCTATACATTTGAAATATAATAAAATGAACAACACCGAGTGCATGAAATCAATAATAATGCAAGCGCGAATACGAAGGCTACATTCTCACGATTTACGATATTGGCAATGTCTTCAAAGCGTGTCATTTAAAGTGAGCAACACATACACGCACACACGCAAACGTACAAATACAATTTCTCGTCGTAATGATGAAATTGAATTCCCTTCTCCGTAAGATTCGTTCCAAGGCGAGACGCGCACCGGCAGTCCGATAATTTATTTATTTATTGTATAATTGTTTATTTCATTGGCTCAATCGTACAGTATCAAATATAGAATTCGAGTATCTTCGACTACGTGATATTAAAGTACATATGTATGTGAATCTCTCGATGGATATGCTTCGTAATTAATTTAGAAAGTTCAAAACCAACACCAACTCTTCGACTTTGGTTGGTGGCACAAAATTTGACTCTAAAACGGTAATCTGGGGTCAAAAACGACCCCAGACGACTTTAAATTCCATTTTTTATCATTTTAGCGCGTTTTGAGTAATTTTTTGACTTTAAGCAAAATTGCCCCAGGCTCAATGTGATCCTGCATTGAAAAACGAAAAGAATGAGCCCAAGTTGAACCCTCTTCGTTGAATTTTATCGGAGATATGAATTTTTCAAAATTGGGGTCATTCATGACTCCAGGTTACCGGAATAGGTAACAAAAAAATAAGGTTACCGTTCTAGGGTTAAGAAGCATATTTGGTTTTTTTTTCGTATCTTTCGATACAGAAAATGGAGGGGAAGTTGAACTCGTTTAAGTTTTAACTTATTTGCAGATCGATGAGAGATAATGAGATGGAATGAAAAAAAAGTAACAAAGTTTTTTTTGTACCTCGAGAGAAAATTCAGAATTTGTGAGTTTTGTAAAGCCAGACTAAATCCGGTCGACCTTCTTGTTTCAGAACAAATCTTATGTAAAGCCCGCCCAATATTTCGTTGGGCTGGACCTGACGGATTTCTGGAAATTCATCTTCACGAACTATCATCGGTGGTGCCTGAGGCGACGGATCTTTTACAAGAAGATTCGAATCGATGTTAGTTTCATTACGTTCAATGATCGCTGTCGTTGTCATCGTCGTATTGGTCGGTGTGGTTGGCATCGAAGTCGCAGTCCTCATCTTTGTCGTCAACGTCGATGTTGATATTGTTGGCGCTTCCGGTGTCCTCGCCTTTTCCGGCCTTTTCTCCGGAGTCGTAGCTCTTCCTACGACCCTTTCCATCTCTGCGGATGTTTCGTCCGCAACGGCCACCGTCAAGGTGGCCGGGGCCGCAGGTTAGTTGCTTCCAGAATGCTGCTTCTGGTCCGAACCGACATCGCTTCCTGACGAGCTCAATGTCGTATTGCTGCCGTAAGGATCAAGCGACGATTGCACAGACATACTTCGTCCCTGACTCCTCACTCTGTAGGGGGAGAGCTTTCCGGGGTCGACACTGTTCGGGTCTGCCTGTACTGCAACAATTCGTTGGTCAAGTCACTTTCGTTGCGAGATCAACGGAAATTACACACAAAAAAAAAAGAACAGTAATGTCGCGACTAATAAACTTTCCCACAGGCTCTGGGTTTCCTTTTTTTTATTTCTTTGCACTTTTGCTTCCTCATAAACGAAGCTATGTGACGGTGAAATGTTTTTTTTTTCCAGTTTTCAATGTCAATGTGTTTAAAATGTCCCAAAACATCGAAAAATTAGATCTAGAAAAAATGTTCGGATGTGTGTGTGTGTATGTTCTGGCACTGTAAAATTTAAACGTTCATAACTCAAGAACGGATTGAGCTACAGGGCTCCCGTTTTGCACAGATGTTAATCTATACAAGCTCATCATTCTCTGAGAATTTTGTTGGAATTGCTAGAAAAATACGAATTCTACGGCATTTTGAAACTTTCAAAAAAGAATGTCGACGGTCTAACTTTCGCAAATTTTAAGATTTATTACTAACTTTTTTTTTTTATAAATAGAGTATCATAATAGGAAGGTTGGTATTGAATTTGGGAAATATCGGTTGAACAATTTAAATTTTATGATTTTTCGAATTTTACGAAAATCTGAGTTTTTTGAAAAATCGTCCAACCGCTCTAATTTCTGCAAATTTTGAAAGTTATTGTGTATGAGTTTGTACTTGCTCTTTACTTTCTAGAAAAGTTGTCGAAATTATATAATTTAAATGGAAATACAAAAAACACGGCAAATTGAAATTTGCAAATTGTTTCCTCAAGATGCTCAAAATACACGATGCTCAAAGCTTCCTCTATGAGGAAGCCAAGATTAAAAATATAGTTCTTCATAGAGGAAGATTCGAGCATCGTGCATCTTGAGCATCTTAAGGAAACAATTTGCAAATTTCAATTTGCAGCGTTTTTTGTGTGATTTAGGACAATTTATTAATTCTGAACCTCACAAGCACATAAACGTGGTAATAGTAAAATAAATACATGCAGACTCGAGACACGCACCTGATAGGCGACAGCGATAACCATTGTTCTTTCCGGAACCAATTGAAGAGGACGAACTTCGTTCATAAGGACTCTCGTTGGAATCTTATGAAACTGTATGAACTCTAAGAAATTGCCAAGCACGTCTTTCAGATTATCGTTTTCGTTGTTGTCGCAATATTTTTTGCTCCACATGAGAGCAGCCTGTAAAATGTACAAGGAACCAATATCAAAGAAATATTAGTGAGCTCCGTGATTATTTTTTCTCAATAGAAAAGTCATCGTTGTTGAAAACTTGTTTTTTTTTCTCAGACGATTTTACCTGAAACTTCGTGAACTCGTCAGCGCGCAATTCTTCTCTACGCAGAATCAGTCGTACAACGTGCTGAGGCAATCGAGTGAAGGAACCAAGATTGAGAACCTCGTTACCATGTTCATCAACGAATTCCAGAACCTTCGATAGGAGAAAAAAAAACCGGTTCATACGTGAATAATTTTAACTGCGATGAAAAACTACTTGATTCGTTAATCTCGATGATTGATACGACTCTTGGGCCTCGCATATCGATCGAAATAATCGTGAATTACGATTGACGAGTTTATCTCTATATTTGCGCTCGAAAGCATACGATCCAAAAATAGTCAGGGGACAATAAAAAAATGGGCCGATAGAAATTTCCAGTTTGGATTCACGTGTCGAGATTGCAAATTATTTTCGCAAAGAATGGCTTTGTTGTCATCACTAAAATCCAGCGTGACTCATCGTCCAAATATTTCTTGTGAAAACTTCGTTAATCTCAATTCACGATCGCATGAAATCTCAAAAATACTTAACCTTTTGTACGAGAGACTTTGTACATTTGTATTGTATGTAACGCTCCGCAGATGCCAGCAAAGCACAAACAGTGTCCACTGTTATACAGCATTGCACGAAACCTGCGCAGGCTTTTCTCAGTTCGTCCAAGCCGTAGTAATCCGCGGCATTCATGACACCTGCTCATGAAGAATTTATCAAATTACTTGTCCACCGTCTCCATTATTCAGCGTGGAAAATTAATTATTCCAAGAAGACTTTCCAGGGAGATTGAAAGTTTTTATCAATTGATAATACTCACCCAGCAAAGTCCTCGGTTGCAGAGTCACGCATCCCGTATGAATGTACTCGATCAATTGCCGAAAGACATCGGGCTCAAACTCTTCGATAATGAGAGTATGATGTTGATTAACCTGTGGCTAACAGACAGGTATTTTGATCAGTGAATGAAAATTTGGAAGAGGGACATTCACAGGTCACACGTCAAAATTGCTCGATGCCTCGTGATAAAACAAATTTTCCTTCTGCCCATGATAAATACTTGAATTTTCACAATCGTAATTGACACGAGTTGAGAAAATTACTGCGACTAGATTAATACGAAAAGGGAAACGACCAGAAGTCGCACAGAGTGTCGTCTTCGGAAACATATTCATCGGCGTTTCTTGAAAGAGGAAACACAAGTTTCAATAAATACGACAAAAAGCTTCCTGCATAAGGCCCATTGTCTAGTCAGCCATTTTCCACACGACATGCACCAATGCTCAATCCAAACAATTCCAATAACAATTCAACCCAGCCCGCTCTAGAAGCTGGTGCCAACACAAAGATTAAATTAGAAATACCTGAGTCTAGTAGAAAAGGCAAAGTTTGGTCAGACACGCGATCGTGCAATTTACTGCAGTTCAAACTACGACCATCACATTTTTCTTTTACATTCAAGACACTGCACAAATGAACATGCACTATCGATTCGATGCCTGCAACAATTTAGGAAAATTATGACAACGATTGCACACGATAGTTTCAGATCTTAATGGAGTTTTGATTGGGATGTTGAAAGTCACACCGTTTCAGGTGCCAACACAAATTGCTAATGCCAATCACGATGATTTACAGAATATTTAGTTCTCGACACGAAAAAAAATCATCGAATCCTCAACGATAAATAGAGAGAAACGAGAAAATAAATGAATTTTAAAAAAAATTGTAAGTTCGTGCCATTTTTTTACGAATTCTATGACTTCACATGTTCATTACACTATCGACTTGTCTTTGAAGCCCTATATTCCGTGTACCATGCAGAGGTCTTTTGTTACTCAAACTAAACGTTTTGTTGGTCCATGAGTTATTAGAGTCAATGGATTTTTTTTTTTATTATTGTTTTATTTACTGACAGATCCATTTATACGATCGACATTTACACCAAAATATACCTCGTGTATTGGAGCCAACTGCTGGGTGAACCCTGACCGCTAAGCGATACAACACAAATGCACACTTACTGTATTTATTTAATCGTGTATAAAATACTGCATCGACACTCGTTTTCTATTAAGGAGGTTCATCCGGTTGAAGAATTTAAAAAATAGATATTCATGAAAATATTTGCATCAGTTCCGAAAGAATCATCCCTTGAAATTGCAAACCCTTGGTACCAGATAATCCTCCTCAAAACTCGAACAACGAGTTCTCAAACAAAAAACCCATGAATCAAATTTATAAAAATTTGAATTTAACTTTTTTGCAAGCTGTTTAAAATGATTATATACCGGACCGTGGATCCTTCAGTTCCAAGGACCTCCGAAGCTTTTTCTCTAACGTTAATTATTTTGCCTGTAGCTACACAAGTTCAACGTAAAGGCAGCCTCGAAAACGCCCTTAAAAACGATACGTTATGCACGAATGTACAATGCTAATCGAACTCAACTATTTCTTCATCATTAGCTCGGTGTTTAGTATAAAACTTACGTCAATCATGTGAATTGAAAAACAGCAGCCATTGCCATGCAGAATTAATTGAATAATTCGATCTTGATGTCGGGCTTAATTGCATACTGAGATCAACATCAGTTCGTGTAATAATAATGACACATTTGATAAAAGAAACAACAAAGAGTATGTCGTTTAATTTTGACGATTGATATTATGAAAAAATTGTGAAATCGTCAAACGCGAATCGTCGCATAAAAAGTTTTAGGGGAGATGAGAAATTACCTGTTGCGCCGAGTTTTGGATGTTGAGCAATGACTCGGAATTTCTTTTCATAAAGAAACGCAATTTCTCACGCGACGGCTGCTCCTTTTTGCGCTGAGGGCTTGGCGCCTGGTACAGCATTTTGTGAAACACCCTGTCAATTATTTCATTTTTTATAAGTTTTATAAAAATAATAATGTAACGGAATCTGCCATGCACGTTTATGCTACCGACTAAACGAATGAATTTTGTCGCTTCTTTACGACGAGTCGTAGCGTGTGACCCTAAAATTTGAATTTTCGTCATGAAAAAAAATATTTTCATGATTCATAAACGAAGCTTAAAGGAACGGTACACGAACCTACTTCTGGCGGCGAGAACAGCTTTCACAGCACACACAGGTTCTCTGGTATCGCCAACCAGGAACGTCACATCACAGAGCTCCGGCATACTCGCCAGGAACTTCATGTCCTCGGCGAGGCCAGCCCTGTTCTCGAAGGTCGAATAATCCGGCTCGTCAGCAACCCCCATCACGCCCAATCCAACCCCCGATCCGGAAGCCTCCGGCATCGAGCTCGACCCTCTCTATTGAGTCGATAAAGTAAAAAAAAAAAAAAAAAAAAAAAAAAAATACATATTTCTCTCCAGCTATTTTTTCGTGTTTCATTATTTTTCCTCGGTGATGCAATTTGAAAATCGACGTGAATAATGGACACTAATTGATAGACAAATTATAATTGGGTTGATTGACATATTTGACAGGAAGAAACACAATAATTTGGAGTCAAAGTGAAGGAGAAGTGTAAGCAAAAGTAATAAAGTGTGTCATTGGTGAATTTACCTGTTGCTCGAACCCCGGAGCCTTCTCGCTCGCCGGGCTGCTCTTGCCTCGAAAAAACACTTTCTCACTCTTTTCTAAGCTCTGTTTTAATTTTTTATCGTTGGCTGTAATGGACTGAACATTTTTTTACAACGAGTCTAAAATTTCAAGCAACACCATCGTGTCAAATCATTTTCAAAACTCGAAATAAAATTTTTTGTGTATTCGTTTAAAAAATCAATAAATTCGCTTCGTTAACGATATCACCCGCGACTGATTTATCGTTGGCAGAACACACCCCGGAATAGCTTTGGAATCGCACGATAACTCGGGCGTGGATCGAAGTATCACAGTATATAGAGCCTCGTACTCTTCCAGCTGCTGTCCCCGAGTCCCCAACTCAAAACCCAGAGCCTCTCGAGCGATATAAACAAATATTTATCCACAAATTCACTGTTGACCAAACCAGACGTCCCTGATAACTGACTATGATAATTTTAGAGTCATAACACGAACGAATCTCGTGTGCTGCCCGAGCAACGAAACACCAGCCACTCTGAGCTTGTGCACTCCGACTGGGAAGATATTCCGCTCCCTCAACAGCGAAAGCTCCCAACGCACGCGCACTGAGGCAACTTCCCGAGCACCATCCTTTGGTCCAGGACAAAATGACTCGCTAGTTGTTGCTCTTCACGTTCGTTCAGGCCACAAAAGTGTCGAATTTAATAAAAATCCCAGAAAATGCTTTCAGGAAATTCAGAAAAATCTAAGAATTTTTCTTACTTTTTTAAACTAATTTTTGATCATAGTGGTTTTTGAATTTCATTGAAAAAACCTTAACGTATGAATAAAAGTTTTGCACAGTTTTTTTTTTCCTTTTCCCAGCAGGAATTTCATTGCGGAGCTCAGTGAAGAGTCTGGCTAATGGAAATGGGTCAGGGGCTTTCTTGTCGGAAGAGCTTGGAATTAATTCAATGGACGTTTGATAAAATCCTGAAAAAAAATTCGTAGCAATTACGTGTTATTTTTTTCTCCTTATCCCCATTCGAAGGACGAAGCTTTGTGACGAAGCTTTATTGGAAAATAGTATCGAGTGACCTTATCAAAAAAGAGAAAGAATTTTTCCTACCCATTCAATTGAGACTCGCTTAATATGATGAGGTTTTATTGTCACTGTTCCAATGTGCTGACCATTCAAAAGGATCCGAGTGAATCTTTGTTCTCTTCATATTCTCGTGTTTGTGGGGGAATGGAAACCTGGAAAAGGTCTCTTGGCTTACCAAACGATGTAGGTCAAGCGCAAAACCGGGGTCTCGAGGCCTTGTAACCATTCATGATTGTACGTAAGCTTACCACCATCCCTGGCTATCTTTCCTGCGTTCGATCGATACCAGCCGGCTGCGCAACAAGTAAAAGCCTTCCCAGGTCCGTGCAAAGATGAGGGTGAAAAAATAACCGGAAGCTTATAGTCTCGTGACTCAAAAATTCCATTTTAATCCTGAATCAGTGGGTGCTCCAAAAAAAAAAAAAAAAAAAATTAAAAACCACATGAATTTTGTTCGAAATAATGGCGCAAATAATTGGGAAATATTTTCCACTGAGATCTGAATTTTCACGAAATTTTTGCGCGATCGCAAGTTGTCAGAATTGAAATGATCAGTCACTTTTGCATGTAAGCGAATTTTCATTTAAACAAAAAAAGGAATTATTGGTCAGGAGATCGAAACAAATTATTGTGCAGGGGAAAGATTTTAGAGTCGTAAAAAAAAAATATGTTTTACGTTGTCAATTTTTTTATGACGATTTGATTATCTGAACGAAACTAACTTTCCCCGTAGGATTGAAAACATTTTTCTCGAATAAATCCTCCAAGGTCTTACACGAAAGTCGTGCTTTTTGAAACCCTTGAAACGATCGCGACGTCTGCGCCATTCAGAGTATATTTTCTCGAGGGCGGACACTCGTTCTCGCATGCGCGAGAATAACGAGCGATTTCATTTTTGTTTGGGCGAGGAGCCAGCTGGTTTTACGAGTTTCTCAACAGTTATACATTATTTTATATCCTTCCCAAAATTTCGTGTAAATAACGCCAATATTTCGTGCCATTCGTCAATAATTTTTTTCTAAATTTCTCATCAAGATTCTCCATTTTTATTACCATTCGGAAAGAATGATTAAAAAATCGCTGTTCCAATGCCAATCATTGAATCGAACTGCCAAATCCATTCGACCGCGAATCCCAACTATCATTTCTGTTCAGCGACAAAAAACGTTGCAACATTAATTTTGGCACCACGCTTGAAAAAAAAAAAAAAATCGACCGCAAGATTTTACCGACGGAGTCACCAACCAGTGACGTACGGAACCTGCGAGGGAGTTTCTTTCCCAAAGACATAAAACGACCTAGCCGGTACAATTATAAAACGATTTTTTTTTTTTACAAATTTTATAAAAATGATATTCCTCGTAATAATCCATTAAAAAAAACCCTCCATAAACGTGAGTTGCTACTTTGATGGCAAGAAAAACAACGAATTACTCTGTTCAACATAAAACAACATCGATTTATTTAACACAAATGCTTGCACGTTATTATAGAGGTTCGTAATAATGACAATAATATTATATAATAATAATGATGATAATAATCATAATTATAATGACGATGATAATAATAATAATAATAGTATTCACATATACATGAAATAAGGCACGTCTGATATTATATTATTAATAAAACGTCGCACACGTAGCCGAATAAACGGTCAAGTTCGACGAATTCATATGTCACTTTCTCTTATGATATGCTACATCCTTAAGAAATGTAGAAAATGTCATATGTATAATTTATGTGGATTATATACACATATATGAATATTCATTTTTATAAATGTCTTTTTTTTTCTGCGTGTGTAATCATGTTTTTCCTCTCAGACTTACTAACGAAAGAATTTTATTCCCCTATGTTCCAGTTGGGAACAGACGCATTCGAATTTTCAGTTCGCCAAACATTTTTGCATTCCAATCACACATCGCTGATTCACATACTTTAATCTCTCGGTCTCTCTCTCTCTCTCTCTCTCTTTCTTTACGACAGTGATAATTCGACGATAATAGTTATAATCTCTCGTTTATAATTAGATTTGAAAATCACTAGTTTTTTTGCGTAGTTCCTAGTTAAGCACTCGCCTTTTTCTCGCACGCCTAATCCCTATTTCCACGATGATGCCGTATGTAATTAAATCAACGGTCAGTTGTTTTTTTTTTTATTTATTTGAAATTTAAAGAAAATAATTTAAAAAAATGCGTCGAATTAAAGCTATTGGCACACGTGAAGTCGTAGATTCGGGCGTTTCTCTTCGATACACGACTCGGTGAGTTTTTTCAAATGGATTGAAAGGACACGTGAAAAGAAATCAATACAGAGTTGTGTACCGAAACGGTTCGTTGGACGCGAACTGAATTTGCGAATTCATTCTAGTGCTAATTGGCTGCGCGATGCGTTGGCAGAATTCTTTCCATTATAAACGTTCTCGCATGGGTTGTTTCTGTGTCCCGTTGACAATAATTTCTCACTAACATTTCGAACGGTTTTTAACGTTCAATCATTTTCTTTGAGACCGTTTTCACACGTTAGTTGATATTTTTCGTTCATGGACTAAAAGATTATGGGAATTAAAACGAAAAATATTCAAACGCATCGCGCGGGTTATCTTGGAACATTACATTGTTTTTGTATTTTTTTTTCTTTCCATAGCTCATCGTGTCTTAATAATATATTGAGTGAACTGGCGTCAAGTAATGTATATGTCTATGTACGATATTATTTTACACGAATGTACAAAATCTGGCTTCGGAATGTATCGCTCACACTCGTTAATTTTCACACATTTGTTTCTTCCTTAAAAATCCTTTTCTTACGTTTTATTACGGAGTAAAAAAAAAGCGTCTCGTTTCTAGACCACTTTTGCAGTGAGGGTTTGAAGCGAAAAACAAACGTTTGGATAGATTCGAACGTATTTGTAAAAATTGGAATGCTGAAGATCGTCACAGCTTGAAAATTATTCCCATTCGTTGATGCTTCGGTTTTAATAAAAATGAAAAAATTATTTCTCGTTGAAAAGGATTAAAATCGAAAAATAATTCTGAAAAGGGCGGAAATACTTGGATGAAATCTTGAATACATTTCGGATTATAAACGTCTTAGAATCTAAACGAAATGTGGAAGAAATATGGACAATAAATACATCTTCCCTCCTCCATTTTGTGTCTTTTCGTATTTACAACATTCGATAGTTATCTCTCCACTCACCCCGTGAATTTGGCATTGCGAATTCTCACGAGCTTATTTTTATTTATTTAGAAACAGAATTTTATATAGAAACACAAAATCCAACCAACAAATCCGCTCAATCGTCCACGATCGGCAGTGACAGCACGATATTTTTCTTTTCGCCCTTCAACGAGGCAAAAAAAACAAATAGATATGTATAACGTTTAAATCCCTATTCTAAGTCTCAATGTGATTGAATTTTCCTCTCTCTTTTCTTGACTTTTGATGAAAACCTTGACTTTTTACGTCGTTCCTTATAATAATTCTTATCGTTTACAGAAATTCAATATTCTGTGCGTATGAGCAAAGCACGACGTAAATATTTTCACTGTTGATAATGAAAACGTCTCGTTACTAAGAAAAACTTAATTGCATTCGATTTTACCGTCTCCTTTTTATAAAAAATGTAAAACAATAATTTTTCATTAATTTTCATGAGAAAACAAAACATTTTTATAGAATTTTTTGAATTAAAAAAATTAATTTCCACAACGAACGATTCCAGTAAAAAATAAATTATTTTTTAACGAATAACGAAATTAATGATGCACACACAAAGAAACGATTTTCTTTCATTATCTCAGTGACGAGAGGTTTCCATTGGACACGAGAATCTCCGGGGATTTTTAGTGCCTTTTCGAGCGATATAAAAATAAAATGAAAATCTACCTCGAGGAAGTTAGCCCATAATTACTTTTGGAGTTCGTCCGCGATACTTGGAAGGCGAGAACGAGAAGACTCCTTCTTTAACCATTGAGACAAATTTTCGTATAATATTTTGGAATGGAATTTGCCTCACGTTGGAAACTTGAATCCTAACAGACTGGCATATACAGTAAAGGTTCACATGTGTGCCAGAGGATATTATTGAAATTGAGACGTCGGAAAGAACATCGATTTCCATCCTCGAACTACGACTTGATACATATATACAATGTATATAATGTAAACCATGACATATAATGTTGATATGCATATAAAACGTCGTTGGAGGACTTTGCTCGCTGACTCGACAATATCCGATGTAGAGAACCGGATTCAAGGCTGATCTTTACGATAGATTTTTTTATAACGTATCAAAATAATGATACGGAAGGAATATAATCAGTTTGCGGTCGGATATCGAGAAATTTTCATCGGTTTATCTCAAATTTGCGGAGATTCTTGAGTCGTTACTTTAAACTCTCACTTCCCAACGATTTTCAATTCCAATTTACGTTGTAACGTTCAGCGAATATTCTCACAAACGTTGCCATTGATAATACCGCGTTTACCATCAACGCACTATTCCAACGACCTATCTCGCCTCTATTAACCCATCAAAATGTTCGTTTATCGAGATATAACGTCGATCGGTTAACCACCAAGCTCCCTCCTTATCGTTATCACGATTTTGGTTTATCTGATGATGCGAGAAAACGCTATATCACAGCTTCGATGGATCGTAATTCTCGAACGACCATTTCTGTCTCAGCGACGAAGACGTACATTCCTCCATCAGCAAACGCTGCTTGCTCTCCGTTATTGCCAGACACTTGTCACTGCTCCCATGTCTTATTTGTTTCGTCTGAAAATTTAAAGCATTTTTTAAATTCCTTATTTATTTATTTATTATTTATTTTATTGATATTCAACGAAAAATGTTTTATCTATTAGTAATTTATTGAATTTTTTAAATTGTGGCAATTTTCCGTGTCGATTGAGTTTTTGGGTGGCAAGGGAGGATCGTTTTATTGTCCGGACCAAATATTGAATAATAATTACGCGTTCTGTTCAAGAAAAAACAGAATTTCGTTGCATCCCAACGATGCAAACTTCAGCATCATTTATTCGTCACAATATTCTTATGAATTCTAAAGCAACATTTTTTTTTTTTTTTCATGACAAATTATCACCCTTAACCAACCCTGCAAAACGGATTTTTATTCCAACGTAATAATGGGATCGATTTTGGAGCAGAGAAAAAAAAACATTGAATTCCCGATAGATGGCGAATACGGTCTTATTTGCAGCCAGGAATATTATGAATTCACACCGAAAATCGATCGACGTCTCAAATCCTCCCCAAGTGACCACGGAATGTTAAGAAAATATTCGCACGAGCACTAATAGGTCGTACTTTTAGTAATTCCTTTTGTCATACCACTGATCATTTTCGTAGTAATTTTTTCAGTTTGTCTATTTTCCACTGACCCTTATAAAATTTTGGAATAATCATAATTTACCTGAGAATTATAAATCCAGTGTTGATTGCCCTTGCTTCCGTGACAAGGATAAAGTATGACGTCGGTTCCACTATAATCCAGGCAGGATTCGTCTCTACGAATTTCTCCAGTTTTGCTCAGCATCCAGTACTAGAGAGAACAAAAACAATTTTTGTTAAAACCTGAAATCTGGCGATTCAAGTGCCTTTTGAAGTGGCCGACAGTTCTGGCATGTTTCCTGAGAAAAGGGAAATTCCATGAGGTATTTCAGAAAGGTATTACATTCAGCAAGTTATGTACAAAGTTGGAGTGGAATTTGAGAAATAAAATCAAAGGGTCAGCGAAGTTCGTAGTTGTCTGCGAAAAATGTATGCGAAATATTGTCCTGAAAAATTGAAGCGGAAATTATGCCTTGAATATTTTTTCTCAAACAAAGCACTTTAAATGTAAAGCAGGAGCTTTTTCATCGACGGTATTTCTCTTAATATTCCACAATTTTGAAATCCATATTTTTTCCAAGAACTTGCTGCACAAACTGCGACGAATTTTCTGAACAAATATAATTTCCCTCTGCTTTGTTAACTACAACGGAATTTTATAATTTCCAAACTTCTTGATAAAGACTGAATTCAGTAGAAGAGAAGACCAAAAATTCCGCAGAATATTCTCGGTTATCGAAAATTTCCCAGCAGCACGATCTAGTTTACACTTTGAGAAGTAATTTCCGGCCAGGAAAACGAGGGGAAATTATTCGCGGTTTCAAGCAAAATCCTCTCTCAATAGAACGTCATTTTTAATTAACGGTAATTACGTGAAGTCGAATGTATGAGTATTGAACGTCAATAAATTCAGACCGGAGATAATGTGAATTAAGGTAATGTCCGATCAGTGGTTTACCGTCGAATGATAATCACCAATAATAAGATTTATCTCGGACCGCTTCAATTTCGCATACAGTTTTCGTTCGAGGTTCCCCTTTATGAGAACGTGCCAGAAATGTCACCTTAATAAATCATTACGGAACTAAGTTGTCGTCCTTAAAATTACAAAAACCGAACAAGCAGCAATTTGCTCGAATTTCATTTGAAAAGTCATCAGAAAATTGGCGAACGAAATGTTGTGATTCCCAATTACGTAATAGAGAAATGATGTTACAAAACGACTTCATTTAGGATTCTTTCAAAATTTTTGTGTAAACGTTTTTGGCACCAAAACTAACAGTTTTCTCCTGTGAAGAAAATTTTTCTGACGTTTAGAATTTAAGATATTTAATTTCCAATTTTTTATTTTTCTCATCTAAACGTGTGTAAATTGAAGTCACGTTTCGTTAAAAAGTTGCAAGAAAAAAACAAAAGAAAGGCGACTTCAATTTACACGCGTTTAGATAAGAAAAATACAAAATTGGAAATTAAATATCTCAAATTCTCAACGTCAGAAAATTTTCCTTCGCAGGAGAAAGCAGGAGAAAATTTTGAAGGAATCCTAAATAAAGTCGTTTTGTGATAGTAATACGTTAATAATTGAGCAGATTTTGATGAAAGCTAATTAAATGACTTTTCAATTTGAATGTGCAAGTTTCTTGGTTAAGCAATTATTTCATCAGGACGTGACAAGAGAAGCAGGTTCGATAAGATTTCGTGCAATTTCTGGCTATTATTAAATTCCCATCCATTAAAGCCTAAGCGCTCGGGTTAATTTTTCCTTTGAAGCGTTTCAAAGCGAGAATATCATAAAATATTTTACACGAAACCACATCCGCCATTAATTATTAAGAATTAAAAGTTTCTATGATTAAAACTATTTTACGTGTAATTAAATTTTATTTTCCATCAATTCACGAATTGTTATGGACCAAGCGTTGAGTTTGAGAATTCCAAAATTTTGAGTGTTCAGAAATGTTAGTATTTGAATAGAGAATCATTTTTTTTTTTTTGCTGTCTAGACTACGTCAGTTTTTTATTCGAGATTTGTTATTGCAGAGTCCCAGGGAGGAAGCGTACGGCTCGACACTTACGATCGGAATATTTGTCAACGGAGTTTAGAGAATTTCTCCACATGACGTTTAGCTTTTTATTGCCTGTTCAATAATGTCTACGTCATTCGAGTGAAGGAAAATCTCCATTGAACGAAATATCCTCGGGATTCGTGTACCTGAGCTAGTGTCGCAATCACGACTATTTCAAATTCTCGGCATTTATTGAATTTTGTAAAAGCCGTTCTGATAAAAGTTTCTCATTCCCCGAATAAAATGAAAAAAATGGTGGGAATGATTTTTCACGTCCTTGGTCTCTTTGGAAAAAGATGAGCCAATGGTTGAGCTTTAGTTTTCGTTTGAAAATGACGGTGCTCTCCTTTATTTAAATAACACAAGCCCATCGGTTTCTTTTGAGGATTTCAAAGCATGAAATTTCGTTGAAAAAAAACTTGCGTGGGTAAAAAATGGGGAACATAGAAACTTCGTGAGATAAGTAGGTTTATTTGGCGAGAGAGGGAAAAGCTTGTTTGTGGTTTTTAACGGACTTGAATTCTGTCGTTTTTTAGTGACCGTCGAGACCACCGTCATTTTCTTCTGTATGTTGGCGTACGCCTAAAAGAGTAATTACCGCGAACGAAAGCTTAATTGCAAGAGTAAATACGCAAATTAAAGTGGTGCTTTGACTGAAGAGAACGAGACGCACAGACGATTAGTACAGAGACATATGTGTGTGTGCGTGTGTGTGTGTGTGTGCGGAACTCGGGGACTGATTGCGTTTTTGTACGCAACTAGTTACCTGCAATTATCGCAAATGTGAGTACATAGAAAGGGACGTAGAATGTGCAAACGGGACAGAAACTCGCCAACGCACGACTCTCAACCTCCGTGTGCGTCTCTGATGAGGTAACCGGAAACCGAGAGTGTGTAAATCTGACAAGTTTCCAGCACAGACGAACAATTCAATTCTTCTCTAGCATCCGACAAAGTTACGTTTACAATATTTCGCTCAAGCTCTCTCGACCCGACCAAATGGCTCATTAACGATTGTCCCGGTGACAGAAAAAAAACTACAAAGGACGTTGATTGCGATCAAATTTGTCAGTTAGTTCAGCAGTGTAAATCACGAAGAATTTCTTGTCGGCTGTATAATTCACGATTTTTTTCTATCGAAGAAAAATATTCCAAAAGTTATGAAAAAAAAAAAAAATAGTTTTAATTAGCCACGAAAAGGAAATTTACGGTTCTAGAGAAAAAATGCACTTCATAGTACGAATGAAGTTTGAAGGGCGTTCGTCCTCGCGTGCGATTACTTCGAAGCTTTTTCTACCGCGAGAGCAGCCGGAGGAAAATATTGAAATGATCAGCGCGATAAACAATCAAAAAAAGTACTGCCTTTGTTTTTAAGAAAAAAAAATTCAATCAACGTTTACCGAGGTCGGAGTTTCGATCAATAATTAAAACTCAAACTTTTCTGCCAAGGTTCGTTACGTCATTTTACTTCTAGTCGAATTAACAAATTTTATTGCAAATAGAAGGAAATTGGAGAGTTCAAAGTTTGTCAGCATGACACAAGACACATATTTCATTAGTACAACGAATATGTCCTGCAGTCTAGCAATTGCAACTCAACCCTATCCCAGAGAGTTGACTAATTTTGAAACTCCACGCTGTGTACATTGCTGTTCATGGATCGTCATTATTCATGTGGCGTTAGGGCTTGAAAATTTGTTGCCATTCAATTCGAATGTCTCGAACAACTACCTATTTCGAGAAACTTGTCATTGCTTCTGGAGTATTGGAAAATATTGAAATTACGAATGAGTTTATTGACTGCGTTGTGAGAAATATTGGAATCGAAATTCTGGTGGGACGATTGAATAATTATTTGAAATCCGAGGGCACGATTTTTGGAGTAAAATTGGAGTAAAAAGAAAAATTCACTAGAATTACTCCGAAAAGCTATCGTTGCAGAATAATTAAATCGCATCGAGCAAGAAACCGATGAGTTAAGTTATTGGAGCCTACACCCAAAGCCTTGAACCTTTTAGAGTTGCAGCATGAAACGAGAGAATCAACGGAAAATTTGACACCAACTAAACCCGGAGGAGGAAAATTATTGGAATCGCGTTAAACGAATTTATTTGTTTAATTGGCTTTCTTAGTCGTTTTGTATTTTCTCGAACGTGCAACCGTGTGTATACCTGATTGCCGCCTTGACGGTGACAAGGCCACAGGCCAACCGGCTGGTGCAGGTCTTCCGGTTTTCCTGGGGAGTCTATACACACGTCGCTATCGAGTTGTCTTATCTGCGTTAAAATTCATTAAGAATTTACCGATTTTGTACGACAACAGTTTCTCTATATCTTCGCCAATCAAGCACATTGTCTTTCACAATAAAATCACATAAATCATCGAGACGATCGTTTCCGTTTTTGTCTTCCCCCCTGGGACGACAAAGTCACGTCAGAATTGAAACAAACTCTGGGAAACAACACGAAAGTTGTTGGCGAAATCGATTCTCCTCGAAATCGTCACAGAGAAAAAAATTACGTATAAAAATTAATGTTTTCGCTTGAAATAATAATTTCTCGTTCTTTCTCGAGCGTCTCGTCTGTGCATATTATTTACAACAACAACGATGAACAAGATTATCCTAAAAATGTACAAATTGTGCTCAAAAATTGGTTTTTTCAGAACGCAATTTTTTTCTGTGCAAAAACTCAAATGTTAGGCTGTACAAAATTAGGCTAGCTCAAAAAATAAAAGCATATGAAAATACAATGACGAAAAAAAAAATGTAAAAATTGTGAACTCATTCAAGCCATCGAGCAATAAATATTTAATTGATGAATCGACAAATAATGAGGTTTTGGCGAATGGCTGATGGAATACACAATTTTTCATCGTGTAGAAAAATAGCAGACACAAAGACACGCGCAGACACATTGAACAATCAAAATGATGGAATTTCGTAGCGGATTTAGACAGCCTGTAATTTTGGATGAGCGGCGTTATTTCTTTTGGTGCTTTCGATTTTTCTGTTTCTTTTGATCGATCTACCTGGTTGCCGCCCTGTCGATGGCAAGGATAGAGTCCGGCTGGTTTGTGCAAGTCAGCCTTGCGAGCCGGTGAGTCCAGACACGTGTTTCCTCCCTCGCCCAGATTGCGAACCTGTCGTGGTTAGTTTTCATTGGTTTTGGTTAGTACAACTTGGTCAATTTATAATAAATCATGAATCCCCAAACGGGATTGGGACAAATTTAAAAATAAACGTCCAGCGTTACGGAAAATATAAAAAAGAATCTGTCGCTCAATCTGTCGATCTTTTCAAATCTAATCAGCGTGGAAATTGATTGAAAAACCATCATTTTTCCGAGAGACATTTTTCGATACCAGACGAGGATCAGCTCCGCTGTGCTCTGTCACCTGGAAGGCTCGATAAATCGAAAAAATGGGTATAAATTAAAAAAAAAAAAAAAAAACAAAGCAAAGATAAACTACAGGATTATCGGAGACGTGCATTCAATTTGTTCAGCAACTAGGATGTCTGTCTGCTCGTACAATGAAAAGGCTCGACCATGACGGAGTGATACATAGACGGTAGTTCGAGGACGTTACGAATTTGATTTTTTTTTTTTTTACTCTCCACTCCAGAATTTTTCTAGTCCTCGTATTTGGAGCACTGCCCGAGGGTAAACGCGAGATCCTGTCACATGGCTTGTCTCTTTGGACGTATGTAAAACTGGAGCACGCGCAAATATCATATTCTCTGGTGAAAAAATATTCTCATGGATAGTTGATGAAGAGAGAAAGGAAAGTTGCGATTCTCATGGAGCCCTTTCATAGTAGTCGCAGATATTCTGAAAAAAATGAGTTTGAAAATTATATCGTCAATTTCAAGGGTTCATATTTTTAGTTTATCGAGAAGAGGATGGCAATTTGAATTTCCTTTAATAATTACGCTTCTTCCAATGTAAACTGATAAAAACTTTGTACTCGCTGCCTCGAATTCACGTAATAAAAGGCAAATATCCTCCGGACAATTTCCCAACCAATTTCAATCTGTCTTGTGTCACTTGACGCAGAAAATTTACGAGCTGCGCTCAATTTGGTTGAGTTTCGTTCATAATATTAAAGCACGAGGGTTACAATTTATAACTTCACATTCCGTCCATAAGACTATGGTTAAGGACGTTGTATGGCGACGGTCAAATGTAAATTTTTGTTTTCAGTTTTTCTTACATACAAAATGGTTTGCGAACCCAAGTTCGTTAAAAAAAGTTGTTACAAATTGACTAAAGAACAACATACTCTAAATCCAAGATTCTCCGAGGTAATCTGTATTTGTTATATAATAAACAAAATTTCGGAAAAATTTGACGAACGATTTTTTTTGAAAAACTAAATAAAGCTTCTTCGATGTTACATAAAAGTGTATGCAAAGTTTTGAGAGGCTTCACCATTCAGAAATCGAAATATTTAATGTTGGAAATTGCAACTTTTAACACACGCTCTTATGAGAAACTACTAAAAATTGTGATTTTTGAAAATAAATATCTCGACTTCTACATGGTGAAACATTTTAAAATTGCGCGAGCTATTATTCTCTTTGTGTGGTACAAATTTAAAGGAATTCTATCGATAGAAGCATACAACGTCCTTAATGAATAAAAATGAAAATGTTGCGGTCTCGTTACACGATATTTGCAACTTTTATCGGGTTCGTAATAAAAAATACTTGGATGGCATTTGTAAAAATGGTCGATTGACTATCGCGAGTAAGCTCGACGAACCAGACTTTCAAATAATCATCCTCTTTCTCTATGGGCAATAAATATCCTTCTGTTGGACAAGAAGTTTGGTCAGCAATCACGATTTCTTTGGTGTCGGAGAAAATTTCGCATTCGTAGCAGTTCGAGAGACTTGGTTCTGCCTCTTTTTGCAAACTATCGCAGGAGACGAACTTCTCTTCTCGTTGTCTGCATCGTAGGATAGTCCGCTGCGGAATTGAAAAAAAAAAACGATGAATGAAAAAACCCTCTCTCGAAGATTTATGATTCACTACCGGGTTCGCACGCCCAGCTCGAAAAAAAAACTTCCAAACTGCCTGGAGGGACTCGCCTCTGACTCCGGTGCATTATTAGCTGCGGGGAACTTAACGAGAAGAGAGTAGGAAAAAATATACACACATATTCACACACGCAAAAATATACGGAGCCTGGAAGTGAAAAAAAAAGAAAATATGAAATGAAAAATATGGTTTATTAAAACGGCACGAAAGCTTTCACCCGCAGATGGATGAGATATAAGTTATGCATAAACAAAAAAGAGGATGAAACGTCCTGCAGAATTCATGGATTTTAAACGAGACTTTTCGCCATCGCTTCGTAATAAATTTACGAAAATTCGTAAACGCTGAGTTTCATCTCGAAGTTATTTACGTTCAAACTCGAGTGATTTCGGGCTCTCCGCAATTTCCAGCCCTCTGCGATATGGGGAGTGGATAAAATGAGAGAATCGTTGGAAAATCGTTCCAGCAATTAAAAAGAAAATTGAACTCGTATGAAATTTTTAAAAATTCGATAAATCGCGTTTTTCGCAAAAAGACTGGTCGGCGTGTCTGTAAGGAATTAATAGATTCATCGACGTCGAGGAAAAAAATGAACTCGAAAATTGCGACGAGATCCGGAAGTGTATGAAACAAATTGAGTTTCCGGTAAAAAATAAAAAAAGCTCTTAATTGGGGGACCCGGTAAATTTCCTCACTGGGTTATTATTTAACGAGGAGCAAAACCTTATGGAGGAAATTAGAAAGGGAAGCAGAGGGGGAGCGTTCAAGGCACAGGAAAAGTTGTACTTTCGCTTGAGAGCGAAAGGATGTCGAGAAAAACAAAGAAACGAGAGCAGGAGAGCAAGAAAGAAAGAGGAGCTTTCCATGCGGTGCTAACTGTAAATTCCCTCGGGATGGGAGGGTGAAACCTCCCGCGTGATTTACTCGGTAACTGGAAAGAACGGTAGAATATCCGAAATGGCGGATTATAACCGTTGCGAGAAACGAAGACGGAAGGCGACGATAAATACCGGTAGAAAGAGAAGCCACGGAGGAGCAAAATGAAAGTGAGGAAAAAAGCCAGTGACGGGAGTTGGAAAATGGAGGTTCAGGAGAAACATAAGTTCCGGTGGGTCAGCGGTACGGCAACGACGAAACGCGTGTTGTTTTCGATGCGGTTGTCTGTTGGCTGGAGTTTTCAAACAAAAATTTTGATCTACGTGCGAAAAAAGTAAGCAAAACGTATTTCTCGTTTGTTCGCATTTATTCACAATTTTTTTGTTTTTCCACTCGGGGATGTTACGAGTTTTTGCTGTTGCGAACAAAATGAAAGTAAAACTTGTGGCGAGTAAATGAAATAGGGCATTGCCCCAACACCTGAGCAAGGTAGAGTACGAACGCATTCGTCCCAAAAAGCATAAAAGAGATTTGCATCAATCCCACATTTCTAAAAAAAAAACACGAGCTTATAAATAACTCTGGCAAATGAAAACCTTCGTGCCGGGAGCTGAGTTTCATATCGAGTTCTTTTTCACGTGTGAAAAGATTACAATTTGAAAAAAAAAACTCCGAAATTGCATTGAAATCTGCATACAATGAATTTCAATCCTCGCTGAATCAGATTCGCCAAGTCCTCGCTTCTTTTCGACTACGTAATTGCCCCTGGAACATTGATAAAAAGCTTCTTCATAAAAGGTTAAGAATTTTCATGTTCTTACCTCGCCGGAAGCAACCGCTTCGCCCGGGATGAAAAGCTCCGGATATACGTTGTCGAGATACCACTTGAAGGATTTGCACTTGAGCTTTTTCCTCAAGGCCTTTCGATCGGACACGTCACCGTAATTGCCCTGTAATAATTAATAATAATTAGCAAAATAATTAGCAATCGGAAAATGTTACACAGTGGGAAAAATGAACTTCTCACGGTTGTGAATTTTATTGAGAAATAACGTTTTTTATCCTGTTGAGGAGTAAAACAAAATTATATGGAGAAAAGTTTTTAGTCGGTATTTTGTGGGAATATCGAGTTTGCGAAATAGAATGGAAAAAAATATGAAAAGTGGAGTTTCGTATGCATACTCACCTTGTCGTGACCTATTCTCTGATAGTAGTACTTGGCATACTCGTCCAGCCACACTTCGCTCAGCCTTATGCTGTTCCTCTTGAGCACGTTCACGCCGCTTCGCCACTTGTACGGCGAGCGCTTTCTGAAGATGTGTCCCACGTGTGAGCAAGGCACGATTTCAAGAGTACCTGTATGTGTGTGTCGAGAATAGAGGTAAGAGACCGAGACGAAGAGTGAGAGCGAGCGAGCGAGCGAGCGAGCGAGAGAGAGAGAGAGAGAAAGGTAGTGTGTGGAGGCACATGACGTCAAGGGTTTTCGGAGCAGTTGCTTGTGAATAATAAGCTCTCGGAGAATTTTTCAACTCCGACGCTTCGGAAGCTCACGATTTTATAGTGGAAAGATATATGCGAGCCATTCCATCCCACACGCGATACACGAAGGTGGAGTCAAAGTTTTTTTAAAATTTCCTTTCGTTTTCAATGCTTGTGAATTAAATTTTCAAACATTCGTCGAATTCAACATTTGGGAGTGTATTTTCGAAGGAAATCCAGAAAACTTGTCGAAATTTTTCTCCAAAATCGTCAAGAAATGTTCGATGGTTGTTGTCAATATTTTTAATAAATCATTTCCTCCACCTTGGCACGTTTTTTTTATTGCTCGAACGTACGATCTACAGCTGTGCACAAAAATGAAGGGGAAAAAAAATTTCGTACCTCCGCACATCCACGTTTTGAAGGAAAGTTCAAGATTCTCGCCACCCCAGATGTCGAAGCCACTGTCGTAAGTTCCAAGACGTTCGAAGAAAGCACGATCAATGGAAAAAAGACCACCGGCCATGGTCGGCGACCAAACTGGCTCGGCAGAATTCTCGTGCCTCTTTTTCTCACGTTCCGGCACAGCGTGCCAGTTGAACTGATAGATAAACAAAAATCTCATGATAAATGCGATAGGGAGCACGTGTTACCTACGAATCGGAAGGATCGAAGAAAAAGTAATCAACGACGATCTAGAAAAAACTAAACGAAGACGAATGTAGTGAAAAATGTATAAAAATGCTGTCAATGCAGCGAAGAAAATTTGATAAATGAAACTTTAAACTTTCTTAAATCTCGTTCGATACATCGTTGTCTTTTGATGGAGAGAGTACAATTTCCGGGGCGCCAAGATTTGACGACTGATTCTTGTAGATCTCGACGAAAGAAATCGAAAATGAAGAATAAAGTTTTTTGATATTGTTAATAGTTTTCGAGATATCGAATTTTTAAGTTGGTCGATTTTTCTTGGTTATTTCAAAGCCTAGGAACTTAAAAAATGGATGATGGAAAATAGCGTTGAAATAACTAAAAAAAAAGCCACTAAAAAATTTACAAACTTAAAAATTCGTTATCTCGAAAAATATCAACAATATCGAAAAATTGTATTCTTCATTTTCGATTTCTTTCGTCCAGATGTGCAAGAATCAATCATCAAATCTCGGCGCCCCGGAAATCGTACTCGTGCCCTTTTGATGAATTTTTTTCGTTAAATTGGCATTATTAAGGGACGTTTAAAATATTCGGAAGTTTATTCGGTCCACAGGCTTCCGAGGTCGATAAAATTTTCAGTTTACATTCATATGATGAAGATCCGAAAAAAATGTTTGGGAAACAGTCAGGAGAAAAAAAAATGCACAGCAGGGGGAAAAGTAACAAAAAAATGTTTTTACCTGAAGATTCCAGTCGAACCCACCAACGTTAACACCGCCGGAATCACGCCAGTGATATTCGAGCGTGGTATCGTCAATAACGTCGATAACAGGACATACGACGGTTGTTGGATCTCGTGCTATACGATCGACCAGTGGTTCGAGCCATCCCTCGGTACATTCGCAATGACTGTCGAGATACGTGAGAACAGGAGCGGTCGCAGCTTCGGCACCGAGAAGACGAGCTCTTATAAGACCCTCTCGCTTCTTCGCTCTTATTATTTTGACTTTCGGATAATTCATCATGTAATCATCCAGTTGGCGTTTGAGATGAGCTGGAAATTCGTTTAAAAATATTTGTTTATGATTTTTTCGTGCTTATACATCGAGAAAGCTGCTCGAGATTTTTCCGTAGAACTTTGGCTCTACGTAGACAAAATATTCGAGAAAAAAATCTGATTCAGGGCGACAAACACGTCAAATTTTTACGGGAACTTAAGGGCGTTGTATGCAAAATTGCCTATCGATAGAATTCCTTTAAATTTGCACCACACAAAGAGAATAGTGATAGTTAATAGCTCGCACAATTTCAAGAGCTTTCACCGTGTAGAAGTCGAATTATTTATTTATAAAAATCACAATTTTCAGTAGTTTCTCATAAGAGCACGTGTGTTAAGAGTTCCAATTTTCAACATTAAATATTTCGATTTCTAAATGGTGAAGCCTCTTAAAACTTTGCATAGACTTTTATGTAACATCGAAGAAGCTTTATTTAGTTTTTCAAAAAAATAGGTCGTAAAATTTTTTCAAAATTTTGTTTATTATATAAAAAATACAGATTACCTCGGAGAATCTTGAATTTAGAGTACGTTGTTCTTTAGTCAATCTGTAACAACTTTTTTTAATGAACTTAGGCTCGCAAACCATTTTGTATGTAAGAAAAACTGAAAAGAAAAATTTAGATTCGATCGTCGCCATAAAACGTCCTCAAATTACCGGAATAATCATCGAGGACGTCGAAGTCAGTAGTTTTTAATTAAAGTGATCAAGTACAAAATTGCCTGTCAATAAATATAGCGGCTTCGATTAACTTTGTGCAGTTCACTCCCGATATGTCAGTCAGTAATCCACTAAACTCGTCAATGATCCATGAGTTGATGAGTAATTAACGAACTGGAGAGATCTCCATTGAAAAAAGTTGAATCGACCGTAGCATATGAGAATGGCAAATGCGATTGATAATGAAGTTAAAAAATGGTGTAAAGTGTTGGTACGGCGAGCTCGTAATGGAGATATTTCAATGGGACCAATTTCGATCGACATGAATACGTTTATTGTATTGCGATGTAAAAAAACGTGAAGAAAATGAGCATAGCTCGCGAAGTCGAGCATACGAATAGCTCGTGTAATGGCGCATGAATATTCGTATGAAATTTTCGTTTGAAATTCATATCCTGGGAATGGTTGGTATGCATAACTGGCGTAGAGTTGGGAATCACGGGAGAACAGGAGAAAATGATAGACAGAGGGCGAGGGAGGAAAGAGGCAAGAGGAGAGGACGAGGCAGTGGGAGGGGGTGCGTGAGATGAGAAACACAAGCATGGAGTGTGTGTGTTCACATAGAACAATGAAGGGCTCGACTCTGCCTCGTCCTATCATGGTGTTCCATTACCCAGTCATGTATCGTTATCTATCCGTTACATGCCGTTCGCTCTTCAACGATTCAATCGTTCTCCTATAGTGATACGTCGAACGCGCGTTACGTGTATGAATCTATATGTATGCGTTTAATACAATAGAGATCTCATGCTGTTGCTGCTGCTGCTGCTGATATACCGGGAAGTAGCAAAACCCCTTTTTCCAGTGGACTACGAAGTAACAGCAGCGCGAAATGAAAATCATTCTTTATTCAGGCAGTATAACGTGGGGTAGGAAAAGAAACGTTCGATACTGATGCAAGAAACTCCACCGGATTGCGATATTGAGCCAGCAATCGAGCGAATCAAGGGATAATGGTAAAAACTTTAATGCCACCCCCTTTGTTTCGTGATGAAACAATCAACTTCATCGGATTCTCGTAGGAATGGTTATTGTTATCAAGTCTACGAGTTCATACAGGAAGACTCAAAATTATTCGTACTACGCACTGTAATATAACAAGGAAAATATTCATAACTAGTTGCCACTGAAGGGCACAGCTAGATTAATTATGAAAAGTTAACATTTTTTTTTCAAAAGCTTCAAACTTTTATTTTACGAAAATTGCTAGAACCTTTTTTTTTTTACAAACTGGCATTCCAGCTACCGCTCATTATCTTCGATTTCGAATTATCTTTGAATTGGTAATTAGCGATTTTTTTATTTATTATCATTTTTTAGTCGCTTGTGAAGTTCGAAAGTGGAAAATATGACGAAAAATGTGATTTTTTTGTTCGGGCTCCCAAAAAAAATAAAAAATAAATGTAGCGACAATGTTTTTAGAAACGATCAACTGCTGATGGCAAATCGAGGAGATCATATTTTTATCAAAATTATTCATAAATTCATAAAACGCGTTAGGCAAGTTCGAAGCAAAAACATTGAAAGATTTACGAGATATTTATCTCGATTCAGTGAAAATTAACAAAATTTGAGGAAGATAATAGAAAGCTTCGGCCTAAAAGACTTTGATAAGTTTTTGACCCCCCTGTACACATGTCCATGAACTAATATGATAAAAAAGTTAAAGAACCGAGAGGCGGGGTCGAGTTTTTAAAAGCCGTAGCTAAAAGCTGCCTGTGTACGTGTTTATGAAGCTTTTTCCCATCATATATATTCGGTCGGTGTATACACCTCCACCATATCTATGGTAACGATGTTCGTGTAGTTAAAAGACGCCATTTTTTTGTGACCTCGTGCTGTGTAGAATATTTTTCAACGTTTACCGTATCAAGTAGATTTATCGGACTTTAAAAAGTCGTAGATACGGTTGTTTAATATTTGTATCGTAATAAAAATGTTGGCATCACCCTCGTATCCAGTAAAGTTGGTTTATCTCAAAAAAAAAAAAAAAATAAATAGATCGTGACGTCGTAGGGCAAATCTGGGCCGTTTGGAGCGCTCCCTCGAGTGCGGAGTCGCCCACTCGTCGTTTTCGAACATCCCCTTCGCGGGGGAGTGTAATAATCAACGCACTTCTTCTTCACATCGTCGTCCTACGTGTCTACGAACTTGGAAACTCAATTGGTTCGACTAACTGACACAACTCATCCGGGGCTGGTCGCTCGGTTGTCATTTAATCAATAAACAAATATTCAAATACGAAGCTGCTGGTTGAATATTTTTTTCCCGCTTTTTTTCTATTCTTCCATTTTATTTTTTTATTTCATTATCAAATTAGATCCTTCGATAAAATATTGGCAGCCAGTGAAGGATGCGAAGGCACGAAGCTATTTTTTTGCCTCCCTCGAAAAAGATTGTCGAGTCGAGGTTTCAGCTTTGTCATCGATTCTCCAACCGGTCGCTCGCTCGCGAGAACGCTCGGTTAATGCCACAGCAAGTAGGTCGCGCTACGGAGGCACGTGATAGATCGCGATTAATCGATAACACGCGGAAGGGTGGAGACCAGCCGTTGCAACAAATCACCGACACGAGGATCATTCGGGCATTTGTCTATGTACCGTTACTAGAAAGTCCGGAAAGTTAACGCTCGTAGAGGGTGATGAGCAACGATACGTACATGGAAGCTATAAATATATACATTCGCAAACGTTTGGACAGTTATATGCGTTGGCGAGCGACCTTTCGCATGACCCGGAAACAAGCTATTTCGATAAATTTATAACCTGACATTCTTCAAACTCTCAAATAATTTCTTTAGCCTCTTTGATCATTTCCAAAAAGTCGTTGTTACACGTCAAAGAGATAAAAATAATTAATTAACTTACGCATATCGGAAAAATCGTCGACGAGAATAATCTCCTGAATGAGATGATCGGGCGATCTATCGAGAACCGAATGAACAGTTCGTAAAAGCACGGACCACGCCTCATTGTGAAAGCATATGATGACGGCAGTAGCTGGAAGATCCTTACGATAACGACCTGGTTCTTTGCACCTGCGAACAAACAAAAACACGCTCTCTTGATCGATGTAATAAATTAGGAACTCGTTTCATTATTTTCATTATGGCGAACAAAAGGATATTTGTTTCCTTCTTCATCGCTCTTTTTGAGGGCTCGTTGTATCGATTGCACGAAATAAATGAAGAGCCATCGATAGACTCGTCCATTAATCGCGTTGATTCCCAGACCTTTCTCTCTAATAGAATAATTCCGTGTCCGGTCGAGTGCCTCGTTTGTTCGATTGTTATAACGCACACGTATACACTCCTAAAAAACTAAGTGATCCCCAGTGGGCAAACATATACATGTATGTTTGTGAGGAAACAGCGATGAACTCTCAGAGCTGTCCATCTTCGTTTCAAACGCCACCCCTCACTGATTAATATCGTCCGTAGTCCCGTGAACCCTGCCGACGTTATCTACTGGAGTGGAGGTCCTCGATGAATGGATAATTACTCCGTCTCCGAACATCAATACAAACAGATATTACCCACGCGTCAACGCTAGTTGCTCCAGAAATGAGACACGATGCGTTCGTTTCACGAGCTTCCTCGTAAATCAATCGTAGAAATTCTGCAGGAATTTCCAAAGCGTCTCAGAGCCGTAACGATACGCAGAGAGGATTTCACGGGATTTCAGGAATATTCACCGTCGCGAAGATTTTTTACCACTGAGCAAAATCCACGTAAAAATCATAGAAAACTTCCCTTCACAATCAACTGCGATACGAGTCTAAAGTTTGCAACGTTGATATTCAACGAAAAATATTTTTTAATGAATTTTGAAATTTAATTAATTAATTTATTAATTAATAATTTAATTATTTAATGAATTTTGAAAATTGTGGCAATTTTTCGTGTAGATTGAGTTTTTGGGTGGCGAGGGAGGATCGTTTTATTGTCCAGACCAAATACTGAATAATAATTACGAGTTCTGCTCAAGGAAAAACAGAATTTCGTTGCATTTCAACGATGCAAACTTCAGCGTCGTACTATGATACATGGAGGGTTCAATCTGCAGGTCAATGAAGATAGACAGTAGGATTTTTGTTGTACGGGGCAATAGCTACACCGTTGAGAAAAACAGGTCACATGTGTTGCCGTAATAGCTGTCACTTTGTTTCGTTCTCGGTATTATACGAGTCTGCTCGTTTACGTCAAACTGAGTCACGTGCAGCATGAAGCGAATCGCAAGTAGTACGAGACCGAAATGGTCCGACGAGAGGTAAGAAATCCGTCGGTTTACGAGTCATCAGGACAACGGGGTGTTGCGATGTCGTGTGTAACGTAGGAGAATCGTGGACCAGGTTCTAGAGGAAGGAAAAGAAGCGACAGGACAAAGAAACAGGATTCACCGGAAGTGGCGATAAGGATGTGGAGTGCGATAAAATGTAGTGAATTCGAGGGATGAGAGAAATGGACCTGACGAGAAGTGATACTGTTGTCCGGTTTGTGGTCGAATTTGCAACCAGTCATCGCGCCGATATCGGTACCTGATTTCGATGTCTATATACAAAACTCATACCCCTGCGGATGGCCTTTTTCGTTGTCCGAGCAAGTGAATATCCCTGTTGAACGCCAATCGAGCGCGAACGAGTGAAACCATCCACTGGGAATTCAACGAAATTGTAGAAAAAAAAATGTATGTGAGGGCTGCGCCCCGTATCAACTGCGGTCGACCCTCTGAAACCTACTTTTTTTTTTCTGCTGCACAGTCATTTGACTGTACAACTTTGCTAGTGGCCATTATCCTACGTGTTTAACGAGTCGCCTCGGATGTTAGTTTTAACGACTGCGAGTACGTTATGCGTTCGTATATCGTCGAGGTCGCGAGCGTACTCTCTTTGCCCAGGAATAAAAAAATATGAGGGCGCATGCAACATACGCTGGCCTATTCGTCATCATTCCATATTTATACACTTTGATTCTCTCGGTACTGTTTTGTATTAATATTCACGAGCTCGACGTGTACCTACAGACTGAATACAAGGAAGCGTGTTACTAAACGTGTTATTCGCTATCTCTAAGATTGTGACTACTTCTAAAACAGCACCTTTTCATATATTGCTATACGATGGTAACTCAGCGACTCTGAAGTTTGCAACGTTGATATTCAACGAAAAATATTTGTTCTATTAATTATTTATTGAATTTTAAAAATTGTGCCAATTTTTCTTGTCGATTGAGTTTTTGGGTGGCAAGGGAGGATCGTTTTAATGTCCAGACCGAATATTGAATAATAAATAAGGTGCAAAATTCAGCATTATGTAACTTAGCTGCAGAGAGCGATCTATAAAAAGGAACGTGAAATAAAAAGCTGGGAATTAAGGCGGTTCGAAAGAATTTTGTTGTTTGCACTGATACGTGTTTGACAAAGTGAAGGATTTCCTCAGTCGATTTATCCTGCACTTCTACAAGAAAGGATATCGGCGAGTGGTAGAAAACAAAAAAGTTGGAGGGCCCGAAGCGGAGAGCAAAAAAAATCAAGTCTGGTCGATATTTTCCGAAGACAAGGGTACATTCGGTGCTCATCTCTGTATAACTCGAACAAAAGGATGTCTGCTCGTTCGTTTCGTTAACTCGCCACGCTCTTTCTTCTTTTTTCGTTTCTCTGCTTTATTCCTCGCCGCGCTATTGCTTCAGCGTACATTTGGCTTCTCGTTTATCGTCATCACGAGCGAATCGCCCGACATGGACCGTTTGCTCACGAGTCACCTCTCTACTCGCAATTCCACGATGTTACACCCTTTTTCTCGGATCATAACGTCTTTACGATTTGCAGAGAAGTTGTCTCTATTTTTTCGCGCGGGCGGAGTATATCCTCCAGGGAAAAGAAAAAATTGCCGATTTTTTATGCTCTGGTAATACTTTGTGTCGACTCCGAGCCGCTGATAACACCGTCGTAAATATCTGTTTCTTTTTTCATCTAGGATTCCGCCTCTTACCACCAGCAGGAGAAATGTGGGATTTGGAGATTTGTACCAGCGGAATGTTTGTTCGCTCTAACTGGAAAATGGATCGTGGAAAATAAGCTCAACAATTCAATTAGCCGCTCACGAGTCCGGAACCTGTACCAACGATGAATCCGTTTCGAGTCCTCGCTGCTGCAAGGACTATGCAACGTGCATTATACGATCCGCCCCGGTATTCCGATTACTCTACAGCCGGTGTTACACCTTGGGGAACAGTAAAGGTCCGGCAATTGCCAGACGACACACCAGCGGATTGGCTGACCAGGCTGGCTGCGTTATGATATTCATATCGCCCTTATTTCTCGGACGTATATTCTCTATGCCATAGAGTCCTATTTCAGGCACTTACTGTATACAAGTGCAAATTCTGCCTCCTATTGAGTCCGACAAGTAAAAATTCTGAGCCCACAGACAGACAACCGGCTATTCTGAAAAATTAGAGCGCATTCCGAATTTCTAACCGGGAAACTTGCAGCGAGTTGGCTTTGATATTTCAGCAGGAGCTTCGTTTTCGTAACCTCTGTTATCGTAATCAGCCTCACATTGGGTCTGAGCAGCCTGTAGACGAATTTTTCGACCTGTTACGAAAACAGAGGTATTCGTGAAAGATAAAAATGACACCGCCACTCCCCTATTCTGCTGCTCGTAGTTTTCACATTGTAAAAATGATATCCTTGTTACGGTGATGCGTCTGCCATAATTTCGGTTGCTTCAAAAGATGCGGGCAACGCTTTTAAACTTGCGAGCAAGGCTGAGGCTCGGGTCGCGGCAACGCGATAGCTAGGATTAACTAGTTACCAAAGTTTTCACAAACTTCTCTCTCTCTCTCTCGCCGCTCTCGCCTTAGTCCACCGAGGCAAAACTTTTAGCCGAGTTGTCAAAATAGATTTTAGTCTCAAGGATCACCGCGTTATAGTTTTCAATCTTTCTGCTCTCGCTAACGGATCCGTTTTTCGTATCTCTTTTCTTGAAATTCATTTCAATAATAGAGCTCTTTGTAATGATAACGAGAAAGGCAACTCGAAAGGCAAAAGCACTCGTAGTATAAAAAGATATTTCTTTCGAGTGTGAAGCGGCGAGGGGATGCAACTTTACGATACTGGAGAAATGGAGCATTAAAAGAGATCGCTTTGAGTGTCTATTCAGAAACGGCAGTGGAGAGAGAGAGCGAGCAGATCAAGCCTGTGACACTACGATGATGGATAGCATTTGCTGGTAATGAGTAAACACGCTGGTTTGCCCTCGTAATGTTTCTAAGGCATCCCTTCTCGAGCCCCCTGCAACGAGCATAAATTCGAGGGCGAAACATTCCAGCGAACTGTGTGCTATATCCGATGGAAGTAACTTCGGGCTTCTTACCCGAATGGATAATGGTTGTGGTTAAGAACGTTATCTCGAGAACGTTCGCACCATTTACTGAGAAGAATACAGCCTGATGTATAGCATCTCCTGGTTGTGAAATTCAACAATAATACCGAAGAAGTACATACTCGTGCATGAACGGAAGAAAGAAACGTTATTTTACAAGAGGAAGCCATTGTTTTGTTTGTGTAAAACCAAGTGAATAGTTAACGCACGATATTTATTTGCTCGTTGGCCTGCGATACGAATTTTTCATCATCCAGGCAAACGTCCAAGAAAATTTGATTTTTAATGCGGAAAAGTTCGACGTCGTTCTGTTTTTTTGTTTTCGAGAACGAGCGAAACTTTTGATTCCTGGAGTTTGTTTTTTGATTTTTTTAACCCGAACACACATCTCGAGAGCAACATTTGTGAGAGCATGAAATTTAGCCATCGTTTCAAGAGAGAACTCGTGCAGTTTTGCCAGAATATTAACGACCGACATAATTATCGACATAGGAAGACAATAGGGCTCGTTAGTCCTTGCGAAGCTATTGCATCATGGAGTCAGTCCAAAGAGTTGAGTTTGGAGAGGGAAGGAGTGAGCCTTTGGGGGTTGTAGGAAGTTGTCTCGTCCCATGTATCTCAGAGGCTTCTTCGTCTCTCGTAGAAGTGGTATTACTTCCTGTTTGGGTAAGAGCCAAGATTCCAGCTGCTTATTGGGCGACTGTTTTCCCGACTATCTGAAGAATCGGCATCATTACTGTCAGCCCGGTATATCACTGGGTGCTCGTGCTTTCACGGATTTCTCGCAACTCCATAGAGGGAACGACGTTATTACTAGCCTGCGGGAATCAACGATGTGACCGAATCGAATTTTTATCATCCTGCGAATAGCAGAGCCTGCGGCTTCTGGGCTCCTATTTTTTCGGTCCCTTTCATAGAGGAATAAAATTAAATTCGCAGATTCACGATTCGACGAATGTCCAAAGGCAATCTTTGGGCAGGATAGTCACGTAAGTTGAGAGAAGATAAATCGACGATTTTAGCACTGACAGTACGCGATAGCTCGTTCACATTTTGATCCTGTTTATGAAAAAACATAAATCGCTCGTGTATACACGAGCTCTGTCGAGCGGTGACATAAATAAGAACCCCTTTGGCCGTGGCTACTTAAACGAGGCAGCCGAGCTCTATAATTACGGACCACTCAAGCATTATGGCTGGTCCACCTGCTCATAAACCACACGACGCTAAGTCTGCACGCGCTTGCACAATTTCTTCGTTTATACGCGCTGGGCTAATACACTAACGGAATATGGCGTCAAAGTACCTGAAAACGTGCAGTCGCGATGTGCCAAAAGAAAAAGAAAAACAAAAACAAACAATTCTCCAACAATGGGGAAAACGAGACTGGAGAGTACATCGGACAGTCGTGGATCTCTGGTCCAGGAGCGCACACATTGTCCATGAATTAATTGGTCTCGCCTCGTGATTAGTTAGGTCTCTCCTGCGCCCGGAATTATGGCGATCCGACACGGGGAGAGAGAAACGTGATTAATAACCCAACGGTGGCAACTTTTGCGAAAGCGGAAGATTAATTTCGCGAAGGCCACGAGCTAGAGCGAAATGTGCGACAGTTGGGGGAGTCAGAGGGACGGACGTATAACGTGATACTCCCATGAAGGCTCTATGTAGGACTACGCGCTTTAATATGAAGAAAGGTCACCGGTTTGTCTCTTTGTGGAAGGACCAAGGGACATGGAACATTCGCAAGGGTAGAATATTCTCTTGATGTCCTTGGACAATCCCTTTTACCCTCTCTTTCTCATGGGATCTCGTATAATAGCTTTTGTCTCTTGTTCGCAAATACGTACAGTTCGAAAGTGGAGTCGGCTGCAGCTGCTTCTACTCTAAATCCACGTGTTTTCATCTCTTGGCCACAGATAGCACTTTTACAAGGACACAAGATCGCGGCTGGTGCGGCGCGATAACGTTGCCCACTTTCTAACCGAAGTGTCCGGTATCGAATTCCCAATTGTACGATATTGCACCCCAGAGAAATAGAACGATACAGGAAAGCAATAAAATTTACGATATGTCCTTTTCCGCTCACCACTGCCAGTGCGTATTCACTATATCGAGCTTCTGTAATATCAACCAACTCCATTTCAATTCCCGATTCGATCCACGTCCACCTATGTCCTCGCTGCCTATCTATACACCGCCCCGCACTCCAGGATGTCCAACTAAATTTTCACTTCCACAATGTCAGCTGAATTATTTTACACTCTTGATGCCACACACTGTGTTGCTTTCGATGACATTGTTCTAATCCAGCAACACGAACCCCAGTCGCAAACGACAACAGCGCCACGTTGTTGCAACGATATTTAATTACCATATGCATCATATGACTCTGTCTGTCGAGGATCCTATCATGGAGAGCTGTATCATGGGCTTAGGGGAACCAGCAACAACGGTTTAATCACAAAAGTCAGCCTGACAAATGAAACGTCGCGTACACGCGATCTATTTTCGTAAATAGGAAATTCAGTAAAATATGTTTTTTTTTTTAATGCACGAATTCTGATTTCGGGATTCATACGATCACGTGGAGGAAATATGAAAATTTGGGTTTCTGACCAAGCTCCTTAAATTTCTGCAAGAACTTGTCCAACTATTGACACAGATTCTCGAAGCTTTTTTGATGACTTTAACAAGAGACTTTCGAGAAACTTTGAAGGAATCTTTTTGAAGGATCTTGCACGTGGAGGGAGTGTTCGGGCTTCAAGTTCGATGGTAAAGTTTAGTAAACTCTTGAAATACTTGGTCCCATTAGTTCTTATATAAATGAATTGATACCAAAAATCCAAGAAACTCTGTTAATGCAGATTGAAACTTCAAGCAGGAAGATCGGAATGAAAATTTACTTACAACTCGGGTGTTTACGTCGTAATCGGAAGATGTTGGTTTGGTTTGAAAATTCGAGAGTTTCAGAGAAGATTTATAATTAGTGAAAATGGAGCTTCCCAATTTTCAAAGTATCTCGAATTCTATAGTTTCGAAACTCATCCTGAACGGATTTTGAATATTGTATTTCAAGGGGGAATTTCACTCGCGAATGTTTCGAGTTCGTGAATAGCATGTCCATCAAAAATATCAAATTTCAAGGGACAAGCATCATCGAACTTGAATGCCGTGCACACGTGCGTAAATCCAATAATTTCGTGTTTCGAGCTCTCAGTTGATTGATTAGCTCGGCGGTTTGTGTCGTAGTTTTTTATCCGATCGTTTTCTACAGATTTCATTGCAATGTGATCGCAGTCGGCTGTCGGACGTCACGCGAGACCGCGATTTATTTTGTGCCTTACGAGGGGATTCCAAGATCCAAAGAAAAATTATACCGAAGGCGAACTGCGAGGTTCATTTTTATTTTTTTTTTTCTCTCGTGATCCAGAACCGGATTTTGAAATCCTCGGGCTGCATATATGTATACGAAACGATATATACCACGCTTTTTTACATCATTACTATTTCCTTTATTGTTAAGGGCATCGTGGCTAACAGTCAAGCAGTGAAGAATCCCTCGTCTCATTGACCTGGTCCCTAATGAGCGCACATACGAGCACCTCAGCTCTCGAGTGCATCTTCACTCACAAATTCGCCTCTTTTTTTTGGACCTTCAGCAATATGAAACTCTTCGAAGGAACGAACGTGTGGAGTTCGTACAGGTTGAAGAAAAAATGATTTTCATCTCCGAATTGCCATCCCGATGAATGATGCTGAAGTTTGCATCGTTGGAATGCAACGAAATTCTATTTTTTCTTGAGCAGAACTCGTAATTATTATTAAATATTTGGTCCGGACAATAAAACGATCCTCCCTTGCCACCCAAAATCTCAATCGACACGAAAAATTGCCACAATTTTTAAAATTCAATAAATAATTAATACATCAAATATTTTTCGTGGGACTGAACAAGAGTCGTTCCCGATGATGCTTCCGAACGATTTTTAACCCGAGAACGGTAGCCTTATTTTTTTTCACCTATTCCGGTAACTTGGGGTCATAAATGACCCCAATTTTGAAAAATTCATATCTCCGGTAAAGTTTAACGAAAAGAGGGCTCATTTTTTTCGTTTTTCAATGCAGAATCACGCGAGCCCGAGGCAATTTTGCTTAAAGACAAAAAATTAGTCAAAAATGCGGTAAAACGATAAAAAAAACTGGAGAACGAAGGGAAAAAGGACGTGGGATTTAAAATAACCTGGGGTCGTTTTTGACCCCAATTCAATCTGCTTTTTCAACGTTTGTCCAACTACATTAAAATTCTTTCGATACGCCGTTTCAAATTTGCAGGAACTTTTGATCCATACTCCACTTCGCGGAGATCTGCGCAAAGTCAGTCATCCCGATGTATTTTTATAACAGAAACTAGCCTCCGAATAAGCTGGCGCGAATGAGCAGATCTTTGGTGTTTTGGTCGATGGCTTGAATTTGCTCGAAAAGTTGCTAAACTTACGTCGTCGACATGTTTGCGACTAAGATAAATTCTGTTGGCGATTGTACCCTCGCATACTCGTCGAAAGTATAAAACTGAAGAAGCTGGAGCTCTTCTGGAGTGGGTGAATTGGAGAGGTATGTTAGGAAAGGAGAAATTTCACTTGTCGCTTGTACTTGGAAGTATGCAACGTCGAGAACAGAAGCTCGTAACAAACGAGCCCTTTCATAGAGCCTTGTGGAAAGCTCTCCTGCCACTGAGCTGTATAAAGCTGCGGTGTATCTCTCTGTAATTAAAACCGGAGGTGTTGAAAAACACACGAGGCTGGTGCCGAGAAACTCGAAGGTACATGCGAGTTATTCACCCTTAGGGTTGACGACGTGTGTACATATAGACTCAAGCATCGTACACAAATAGGAGACACACGTGGATGAAGGCGAAATACTCATCTTCGTTGAACGAGAGGGTATACCTCGAGCGAGTTTTAAATAAAATCGAATTTCCTTGTTCCGGCAGTTGTAAAAAGTACATTGGAGAAAAAGCAAGCGTGTCTTTTCTGTATTTTTGCAAGATTGTCTGGAAAATCTAAACGTGGGCTTCTAGGGCTGGCGGTGAAGGGAAGACGAGCTACCGGAGCTATTCTTCGAGGAATTTTTCTTTATGTCGAAACATGCCTGGAGGACGTTCGTGCTCTTGCTCTATCCCTTTGATATTGCAGATCGACAAAAGCTCTTGCGGTTATCATCGTGCCTCATATTTCACGACAGTTTTCGCATAACCCGTAAAGCTTTTTCGACTATTCGTGATGTTTTCAAATAAAACAAAGAAGCAATGCCAAAGTAGAGAACACGAAGAAACTTTGGGTTCGTATGTGCACACACGAGTTTCTTTTTTCTCCATAGCTACTACGTACGTCAACATTCGAGAGATATTTCTTTTTCAAAGTATCGTGCAAAGGGTTCTATTTTGTTTGAGTTACCTTCAAAGAGCATCATCGAAAGGATTCACGTTTGAAAAATCCTTTCCTGTCATTCATACTAATCAGGGAACGTGCTCTACGAACATTTCCGTCTTGATCTTTATTTGCGTTCCCTGCTCTCGCTTTTTCTCTTCCGTTTCGTCTCGCAGTATTCGAGAATGTAATTTCCCATGAAGAGGATCTAGTTACGTTTCTATTTTGAGCTTCTAACGAGAACACTTTGAGTCGCTACGATCGGGTTGTGATCGCGGTTCGTTAAGGATGTAGAGTCCCAAATCACAAATGATAAGAAAATTCTGAAAATTTTGCTTGTTTTTGTATTTAAGAGATCGTAGAAAAATTTCACGACGATTAGGAAGCTCCTTATCGAACAATCAACATTAATGAATTAAATGTTGTCAAATGTCGTTTTATGGAAACTGGACCAACTTTGCGATAAGTTTATTTTTTTGACCTCTCAATTTTTAAAAATCTACAATATCCTGAAAGCAACGGAAACAAAACGAAGTTTATTCGTAAATATTTTTTGTATTTGTTTAAAAAATTGTTCTTAACGAAATGTTATTTTTTTAATAACCAGCTTCGTAATCGTCGTGAAATTTTTACACGACCTTTTCAATGCTTCATACAAAAACATATTAAATTTTCAGAATTTTCTCATCATTTTTTATTTCAACCCTTAAGGTGGTTAAAGTAATGATGATAGAATTCTTAAAATTTGGTATGTTTTAATATAAAGTATTCAGGAGATCGTGTACAAATTTCACGACGATTGAGAAGTTATTTATTGAAAAATTGAAATTAACGAGTTTCGTAGGTACTCAACATCATTAAATCTTCGCTACTTCGTCAATTATGATGTGACATTCGAAAAAATTGTCGATGTGGATATTCGATTACTTCTTACGAACAGATACTTCTTTAAAACTGAAATCCATTAAATTGTTTTTACATTATAGAGAAGAAACCGCAATCATTGCGTCCACTCGTCTTTATTTGACAAGGGCGTAATGTACGCATCGTAAAACTTAATCGACTCCAACATTTGCTGCAAACTTTCGTAATGACTGTATGCGTGGGTAGAGATAGTAAAAAAGGGAAGAAAGAAAAGCTGAAGGCTTTGCGATAACTGTGAGCGAAAACTACTTCCTCTTTCGGAATTACACAACCGGAGACAGAAAGAGAAGAACGGAAGAAGGAAAGGAGCAGAGACAGCAGGCAGGAGAAAGTAAGAGGAAGAAAGCGAAGCTATCGAGAGGCGGAGGAGTAATTTTCGTTGGAACGAGCCAAGACATTACGCGCGCCCGCGAGCCCAAACGTTCGCCAACTTTTCTCCACTCTTGTTAGCCAAACGAAAATGAAGAGAACGCCAAGCGACTTATTTCTCCGAGTGTACTACGAAAAACCCCTTTGCCCTCTTCGCGTAACCAATTTGCACAACCTCCGAGAAATGTAAGTTTTGTGGCTTCTTTCATTTCTCTCTCTCTCCCCCTCTCTCTCGTCCATTCCACCCATGATCCCCCATGATTCGTCTGTTAATTCGGCACATCGACATCGCCGAAATAGCTCCGATTTTTTTGTGCACATTCCTAATTATTCACCCACGCGTTCCTACGGGCTCGGCAAGCGAGGATTCTGATCATCGTTCGTAATTTCATTTTTATCGATCGACGGTAATCGCGGTTTCTAATTTTTATCGGGCTTTAAATTCTCGTCAAGGGAAAAGCGAAATTCTCTTCGACCAAAAGTATCTTTTGCAAGATAAATAATGTCTCCACAATTGTTGACAAAAGGAAAGATGCTCAAGATGCACGATGCTCAAATCTTTCTCTACGAAGAACTATATTTTTTATTTTGTCTTCTTCATAGAGGAAGCTTTGAGCATCGTGCATCTTGAGCATCCTGAGGAAGCAATATGCAAATTTCAATTTGCAGCTTTTTTGTATTTGCATTTAAATTATATAATTTCGACAACATTTCGAAAAAGTAAAAAAAGGAGTTACAGATTTGTACACAATATTTTATAAAATTTGCAGAAATTATAGCGGTTGGACGATTTTTCAAAAAACTCAGATTTTCGTAAAATTCGAAAAATCATAAAATTTTATTCGTTCAACCGATATTTCCCAAATTCAGTACCAACCTTCCTATTATTATACGCTATTTATAAAGAAAAAAAAATTAGTAATAAATCTTAAAATTTACGGAAGTTAGAGCGTCGACACTCTTTTTTTTTTTAATTTCAAAATGCCCTAGAATTCGTATTTTTCTAGCAATTCCAACAAAATTCTCAGAGAATGATGAGCTTGTATAGATCAACATCTGTGCAAAACGGGAGCCCTGTAGCTCAAACCGTTCTCAAGTTATGAGCGTTTGAATTTTGCAATGCCAGAACATACACACACACACACAAACATCCATTTTTTTCTAGATATGATTTTTCGATGTTTTGGGACATTTTAAGCACATTGACATTGAAAGCTGGAAAAAAAAACATTTTCACCGTCACATAGCCCCCTCTATGAGGAAGCAAAATGTAACAATTAGTTGGCAATTATTCTGCATACCGCATATCGGAGCTCAAAGTTCATGCGTATTAATGTTCGAGTCGGAAGGTTCTATTGCTGGAGTGATGAGAGACGCGTATAAAATCGATGATTCCTATTTCGAGCATTGCCAAGTCTCTTTATGTGCAATAACCCAGCTGCATGATATTCGCTCGGTTATAACCAAGTAGTGTATGCTATACAGGAGATCGCGCGTTTTACTCTCGCTCTATACATCTGCTCACGAAATGTTCTATATTGCGGAAGGAACACGTAGTATAGAGTCGCGGTTTCACGAGCCGCAGCGTTTAATGGAGCGTCGATAAATTATGAAAGACGTGTGCGAGTATAAGCTTGACGAAGGATGGATTGGCTCTTATTAAAGAGTTGCGGTCCTGTGTCTGCGTCGGTAACCGCGAGCAAGCTTCAACGTCACCGCTTTTTAAAAGATTCAAAAAGCCCGTCAATTTCCGTTGTTGGACGATAATATTCATGATTTTCGGGGAAGCACAAAGTTACGAGAGAAAAATTGAAGCTTTTTGGTAATTTAAATATGAATGGTGTGTTGCGACGTTTTTTTTATTTTTTTATTCATTCTAAGGATGGAGCAAAATTCAGAGGCAACGAAAAAGCCGATTGTCCATGGGGAATTTGTACGAGAAGAATTAATTACGATTTTTTTGTATCACTTTTTTCGTAGTCACGAAATAATGTATGCAGCTCGAGATTCGTGAGGTGCACAAGCGAGTTTGTTGGAGCGTACATAAGTGTAGAGGGGAAACTTGTCGAGAGAAGCGGTAAAATTGCACACGTATGCAGTTTGTTCCGCGCGTCGACGTCTCAGGGTTGGATTACGCGAGTGGATACTGTGTTGGTATCCTCTCAGGGCTATACACGGGATGCTGATTTTCTCGCTTCCTCCGAGTTCATTCTCGCCACGGTCTGAGGCACACAAGATTTCACGACTGCTCGGGCTCCATTGTCGCACACGCCCGAGCGGCTTAATTGGACGTACGGTACACCCGGCAATGTAAATCTCGGGCTCTCCCGCGCCACGAGATAATACTAATTAGACGTTGGGTGGATTAATACCGCCAAGACTCGAAACCCTTGAGACGTACTGGAGCATGAAAGTCCAGACGATTTTACGTACTGTTTTCTCGAAATATACTTCGTTTGTGAAATACACTATTCTCGCGTTCATTCCGTCAAGATATTTTCTTTCAAAAGTGCTTGCGATTAAATAAAAAAAAAAAAAATGATGCGGAAGTTTGCATCGTTGGAATGCAACGAAATTCTGTTTTTTCTTGAGCAGAACTCGTAATTATTATCGAATATTTGGTCAGGACACTAAAACGATCCTCCCTTGCCACCCAAAAACTCAATCGACAAGAAAAATTGTCACAATTTTCAAAATTCAATAAATAATTAATAGATCAAATATTTTTCGTTGAATATCAACGTCGCTAGCTTCAGAGTCATGGGAAAAAAAACGAGTCTCAACCCTCGTCGATGTCGTGTTCAAGTTTGTGTTTCTCTTGTCCTCTCTTCGCTCTATTTCTCTTAGTCAGCTGGAAGAATCCCTTCGAGTATTCTCTTTCGTCCTGTGCGGATAAGAATCCAGAATTAGGAGGTCCCTTTCACCCTTAAACTCGTGCTGAGACTGCTTTATAAATGTTTAGCAAGATGGAGTGTGTATATATATTCGATGATGAATTCTCGTACGTGCTTTGCGGTTCTTCGTCACTGAGATCAGAAGGGTATCTCGATGTCGATTCCTCTTATCGGATCCTTTGAAGGATCCATGAAAACGACGTACCAGTAAGAACCCCTGCTTTCTCCACTCGCTAGAATGGCGATAAGAGCAAGAGAGATCGAGCGGCACATGGATCTTCCACTCTCGCATCACAACCTTACACTCGACGAGTCTTTCTACTCCTTCCTTATACACTGTGTATCCAGTGTCTACCAAACCCTTGATATATTCCCTTAGTATGTTTTTCTATCTCCCTAATACTTGATGTGAAATTATCTACACCCTTAACTTTCGCCCTCGTGTAATCCATCCCTTACTCACTCAATTTGTCACTTCGCTTGAATTTGCTCGAAACGAAATTCTGTTTTTTCTTGAGCAGAACTCGTAATTATTATTAAATATTTGGTCTGGCCAATAAAAAGATTCTCCCTTGCCACCCAAAAACTCAATCGACACGAAAAACTGCCACAATTTTCAAAATTCAATAAATAATTAATAGATCAAATATTTTTCGTTGAATATCAACGTTGCAAACTTCAGAGTCGTGCAGTACGAAGTGAAAAAATGAGAAACAAAACAGATGCTAATTCAACAAAAATACAAAATGACATGAAAAACTGCGTAGAATAGAAATTCGATTCATTCGATGTTTGTCATTCTCCTGACCAAACGCTTTTTCTCTCGTTCACGTTTCCAATAGTATTTCGCCTCGTAAATACTAAGCTGTAGAAGTTTGTGCCAAATCGGCAGCTAGACACGATCGTACGCTATAGCACGCAGTGTGCAGACACATTGGAAAGACTGACTTTTCGTTAACGAGACGACGAGTCGTTGTTAAACTTGTTCGAGAATCTAGTCGCAGCTTCCTATAATAAATGATAACCGTGAAATAAGATTCCTCGAGATTTCTGCAAACTATTCCGATTCATTTGAGTTGATTCTTGCCAACGCCACGGATCTTGCTGTCCTTAAAGTCACTCGTTTCCTTGATAGTCCGCTTTCCTTGTCCTTCGACCTGTCGCTCACGTCCACTTCACTAAAACGCTCTCTCCGGGATGCTTTCCAACCATTCAAATACAGGCATTGACATCATCAACCGTTTAATCACGATTTTTGCCTACTTTGCATGAACAAGTGATCAAGAGTCGCGGCACAGAGCTTTGGCAATGTTTCGGCACTTTATTGCCACGTCAGCGATCTCCCAAGGTCTCTCAGGAAGCCTTTGCCTCAGAGGGTTGATTGAGCAGGGGAATTGAGAGAATGGCGTTGCGAGGAGTGACCACAAGAGTTCTAGGCAACCGAGGAATGATAGTTTTCTAGCGAGACTGATTCGGATGAAGAAACTTGAATGCAAGCCATGGCCTGCTACGAGCCGAAGAACAAGAAATATTTCTTGTCTGACTATATTCGGGGCATTACTACTTCGGCGCAGTCAAACAAAAATGTTGCAGACTCTCGTTGGGCTGAAACTTTTGTTTTAAACGTTTTTTCCAAGTTATCCCCATGAGCTGTTGACGGTGCACTCGCATATGTTCATCTTAATTCGTTTGTTTTGTTCGTCAAGCTGCCTCATCGTTATGCAGCACTTGAGCATTGAATAAAGTGAGAAATCCCTGCGGAGGATGCGCAACCACCACTCGAAGGCTTTGGGGCACGATGGCACTGGAACACTCGTCGGGGTGTGCGATAATACGATAATTGGCCCCCACAAGGGTGTACGCGTAGCGGTACGTGAAAGAGCATCTTATTAAACGAAGCGTTTGGAACATTTGCATATTTAAATTTGCATTCTCGGTTTTGCACCAAGTGGATCTATAGCTCGCAGGCATTATACGGGCTTGCCCTCGTATCGCGTTTTCCATTGCTCGAGGCTAGTTTCAAATCGTACTCGAGCATCAAAGAGACTCGACTATTAAAGTTCCCTTCTCTCACGTTTCTTATTGATGTTGGCAACTTACGAGAGCAAATTCGAAACGCATTCATTTACTTTGAATGCTGCAAATTGAATAACCTGATTTTGGTTTTAACCAAAGGTCTTTGCCAGTCAAAATGGAAGAGATATTCGAAGGCACTACGATTGCAACGTTCGAGTTGATTGGTTCAGACGTTTTCGAAGGGCATCGGAAAGGCTCGATTTTTTTTAACCATCAAAACATTTTTTTCTTATTTTTATTTCATTCAATATTTTCACACGAACTTTTATAAATGTCTTTTACCTTCTGAATTAATTCGAACAAGAGAGATTATTGTTATTAACTGGTGCCTGCTCCTTCGTGTATCTCCAGCCTAATCGCTTGGTGCAAGCGACGAGATGATGAGTAACGAGGAGAATTGAGTGACAATTCGTGTACGTTGGAACTTTCGAGCAAGGCTTGAGAAGCGGAGACATTGATCGTGAATTCACAAGTTTGCGATATTGCACAGAGAGTTTAAACGGGCAATACATGTACCTGACAAATGCGGCGATACTCTCGATTATACTGTTAGTTAATGCAGCGCGTGAGACTAGAGAGAGTGGAGAGAAAGAGAGAAAGAGAGAGCGAGAGGGAATATTAGTTAAGAGCGGTCTCTCATGTCAGCAACAACAGGCGCAACCACGAGAACTTGGCCCACCTGTCCTGATAATGTCGGTTAATATCATGTAAATTGTAATTAACATTCATGGGCTTAATTCTGGGATCGTGGTGCAACTTAACACCATCCTTCCTCTCTCTCTCTCTCTCTCTCTCTGGCTCTTTCTCTCTCTGGCTCTTCCATCCTTGTCTCTACACATGGCGAAAACTTTGAGGCCTGAATTTACGATCTGACGGTAGTGGTCGAGGAAAACATATTCCGAACGTACACAGAGATCGCGGAGCAACAACATCTCGCAGAGAGTAAAGCCGGTACACGAAACTCACCTGTGCCAGGGATGCACAAAAATTGCATAGCTCGCAGCGAAAAGCTGTACCTATTCGTTTTTTTTTTGTGTGTTTTGTAATTTTTTTTATACAACAAAGTTTTCCGCGGTGCAGAATGGAAAATTTCACGAATATAGGGACGAGGGAAAAAATGAGCAATGGCAGAGGGTCGAAAATTAACAGTACGCTGGCTCGCAATGTGGAAAAGTTAATTAAAAAGTGTACGGTCGAGCACATGGAGAGTAATCCTAGAAAATGCTAATAAGGTTGGTGGAAATTGATGTGGTTAGCGCATTTTCATTTCATTTTTATGATGAAAAAAATGGAATGGAGGTTGTGAATTTACATTATTAAATGAAATTCCACTTTTGGGGATTCACAATGTTCTTTCGTGTCTCAATAAATGATTAAAATCTTACCACTGATCACGAGGATCCGGAAGCGATCTATGTACGGAAATCAGGTCACTGGCGTACTGATTAAATGCATTGTTCAGCCATCCATCGTCGACGAGCTTTTTCGTCTCTGCTGTTAAATTCGTTGGAAGAACGACCGGCTTTCCCATTTCCCCGGGTGCTGCTTCCTCGGGATCTCTCGGTGCAGCGAGAACCCCACCACCTTAGAATCAAAATTCAACCGTTTCTTCAGCTCCTTTCGAATAAACGACTGTGAAGTTTGCAACGTTGATATTCAACGAAAAATATTTGATCTATTAATTATTTATTGAATTTTGAAAATTGTGGCAATTTTTCGTGTCGATTGAGTTTTTCGGTGGCAAGGGAAGATCGTTTTATTGTCCAGATCGAATATTGAATAATAATTACGAGTTCTGCTCAAGAAAAAAACAGAATTTCGTTGCATTCCAACGATGCAAACTTCAGCATCATTTCGAATAATTGGTTAGACGAGAAAAAACGATGAATTTGTCAAGATCAAAGTTATTTCATTTCCCATGCACGAAATTTGTATTTCCGAAACTTTGACCTGGCCCGAGTGAGCTCGAAGCCATGCGGTCACCCAACCGAGTATTGGTTTTTCAGGAGTTAACTTTTATTACGTTTTCATTTTTTGAGTCAATTTTTTTTTGTTTTTTTTTTTCACGCGAAAAATTTCACGTTTCCACATCGAATTGAAATGGACGCTGCCTGGAGAAGCAAAGGAAAGAAATACGGTGACGTACCTTGTTCGGGTCCAGCCTGATTGATTTTCGGTTTGCTCTGGCCGTTGCTGGGTGTTTCTCGTTTGGGGACTAAAGCGGGAGGTACGAAGCCATTGGCTACTTGAGGAGCGACAGCGATACCCGAGGGTGCCAAGCCATTCTGAACATCACCGGCGGAGGCGCGATCTTCCGTATAGAGAAGAAAGCAAATGGTGAGCCAAACGGCAGCTGCCAAGACTGCCACTTTCACCCAGAGAGATCTTCGTCTCGGAAATGCCATAATCATTTTGGCGATCGATCTCGAAGATTGTAAAAAGAAAAAAAAGAAACTCTCTGGCGAGGATTAATCGATCGTGTTTCAACTGAAGCTTTGCTCACTCGCTTCGTCGATATGTCAATTGTGACAGACGAGCCGATACTTTTCCGTTACCTCAGCAACATCGTTTCTCTCAAAATCACACTCGGCAATCAGTCAATTTCTCATTAACGATTATTATTAATGTTTTTTTATTATTGTTATTATTATTTTAATTGTTTATCCGTTTCGTCAAATTCAGCATTGGAATCTCGATATGTCGAGATTTTCGTCAGACGCTCGCAAGCGAGGCGTTCGAATAACTGGATATGTTTGCAAACCGCATCGATGAAAATCGTCAACGTGGATTCCTTTGTTTCGCGAATACGACAGACACGAGCAGGATAATTAATGACCCAGAATATATTTCCGAAATCGAGCGCGATTTCCTCTTGGATTGATATGAGACGTTGCCGATTTATTTTTATCATTCGAACTCGAACGACTGCGCGATATGTGCGGCCTCGCAATTAAAGATTCATTCTCCCTCGAGTCAGCGGCTTAGAATTTCTGCAACAGACAAAAAAGAAGGATCCTGTGAGTGCGAGTTTTGAAAAAAAGTGTTTGAGCATTCGGTTTGACGTCGCGGATGCACTTTTTTTCGTCGAATGAATAAATACGCTCTCGGGTTTTGTTTCACGATGTTTTTGCTCTCTCACCAACTCCACTTTTGTTTTTCTCATTAATTTTCTATTTTTTCTAGTGCATTCATCGTTTTGGGAATTCCCCTTTTTTTCACGGTTGTGTGGGAACAATTCTCATTAAGATTCGTCAGACCTGCGAGCACACGAGATCCACAATTTTAATGACGACTCGTCGGACTTCTCTCTCTCTCTCTCTCTCGCTTAATAAATCTCGTGAAAACGAATGAATGTGTGTATTAAAATCGTCACATAATATATACTTTGACGTTGCACAGAAAAATGTCAAAATGGATAATTAATTACTTGATCGAAAGGCATTAAAATTTCGATGAGATAACGAGAAGAGAGAATTTGCGAATGCACGTCATATTCAAATTCCAATTTAGCGATGAGAAAATTGAAAAATTATTAATCCAATGAAATAAAACCCTCTCGGTATGATTTTCCGATTTACTGGATTTACTGTAATTCACTTTTTGTATCAATTCGCGAATAAAGATCCCGTTATTTCTGCGGAGAATAAAATCATGTCGCGGTCAAAATAAAGTACGTGTTCGGAATACAGAAAAAATATCGAGAGGGACATAACCGCGAGGAAAGAAATGTTTTCTTTACGTATCTATTTGCACTGCGATTATTTCTGTACCTCGGGGAAATCGTTTCAGTAACCGCAAACATTACGGGAAATTCAATCGTCTCTTACAAAGGATCTCGTGACGTGAGCGTTTTTCAAGTACGTACATAAAGACCGAAGTAATATTATCTAAACCTTCACATATATACAAGTTTTTATGTGCATGTGTTGAAAAGTAGAATTCAGAATGGACTCATCGAGAAAAGACTCCGAACAGAGTGGCCGTCTCGACAGGAGAAAAGCAAAGAGCCAGGAAGACATCGAGAGAATGAGAACAAGTTTCGCCTTGTGGGCCAAATGGAGAATATCCCATCTGTTGGAAAAATACACACACGTGCATGTGTGCAGCATGTTGCTCGAGCTAGAGCCACTTTAATCGTGAAAAGGATTGAGGTAAGCTTTCCTGCCGGTGTGAAATGAGTTTGCCAGCACAATTTGCTGTGACGTATTTTTCTTTCCCTCTTGCTTCAAATACGAAAATGAGCAAATTGCTCAGTACGTCACAGTCGATAAATATATATGTTAAATAATTTCCGAATAATGTTTCCATTAAACCTCCAGCTTGTATTTCAATTCCTCACGTTCGATGTGATGTTGAAGTTTGCATCGTTGGAATGCAACGAAATTCTGTTTTTTCTTGAACAGAACTCGTAATTATTATTCAATATTTGGTCTGGACAATAAAACGATCCTCCCTTGCCACCCAAAAACTCAATCGACAAGAAAAATAGCCACAATTTTCAAAATTCAATAAATAATTAATAGATAAAAAATTTTCGTTGAATATCCACGTTGCAAACTTCAGAGTCGTACGTTCGATGCATTTTTGGCTGGAATTTGTACTCGTTTTTTCTACAAGTATTTAAAAATAACTTCGACATTCTAGGTAACGATCGAGAGTGACGGGGACGATGAAAACGTAGTAACGATTTTCATGACAATCACAGAAATATTCCATTCCAATGGAAAACCGTAACTTGAAAGAATTCGCTTTATGCTAAAAAGGAAATAAATCGTAAAAGGGCACTAGAGAATCGATAATATCTTGAGGGAAAGCATTACTCGAGAATGGTATATTTCATAGACGACTTTGGAACACACACAGCAGTGGCTCAGTATTAATGTGAGCACTCGAAGCTTCCACCGTGTGAATTGCTAAAGCTAAATGTCTGCTTTCAACTCTTTTCTCTCGCCATCCGAATGAACACGTACACATATATAGACCGGAAGAGTAGGCTTTGGCCCTTCGCTATATTTGTCGCTCTTGGTCCTGGAGAGAAATGCAGTCTACGGGGTAAACTAGCCCTTCGCGAGTTGCACAATACAAGCATCTGGTGCCGCTCTCGTATAGAGAGAAAGAGAGCAACAACGCAGCATCCAAACACCACAGTAAATGGGAGCGTAACTTGTGCCAGAAGTACTCTTCCTCACCTAACCTCTTTCTCCAAATGTTCCATGTGGATTATTGCACACATACAGTGACGTTCTCATGTGCACACCGTGTAATATATATTGCTTCACACATTACACAACAGTGCTCTCTCGCAACGTCTGGCAAAGGAGAGTTTCCATTTTCCTCGTATATGACGATAAAGCTCGTACAATTCTCCCGCATAAAACCCCGAGCTCTTGAAAATACTATCAAGCCTTCTCCGCTTCAAGACTTGCCAGAAGTTAAATGCAGTTTCAACGGACGACCTGAATTTTCCTTATTTTTTAACCTCCGACCTCTTGCCTTGTAGGCTTTGCTGGCTCTGGTCTCGCGACTATTCGCCACTATTTTCTTGTCAAAGAAAGACACTGTTCCGAGGCTACTGTATAAATGTTAGTGGACAGTAAGGAATTTTCTACAATAACGAAAATAACTCCATGAATTTTGTTTTCCAGCAAGAAAAAAAATCAACTTTGATGTTTTTCAACGACTCTGAAGTTTGCAACGTTGATGTTCAACGAAAAATATTTTATCTATTAATTATTCATTGAATTTTCAAAATTCTGGCATTTTTTCGTGTCGATTCAGTTTTTGGGTGGCAGGGCAGGCTTGTTTCATTGTCTGGACCAAATATTGAAAAATAATTACGAGTTATGCTCAAGAAAAAACAGACTTCAGAAGAACAGCAAAATTCAGCAACATTTTTTTTCAAATGCACGTCCAAAAATATCAACTTGGCAATTTAATCTTGCGATTGGGTTCGCAAGTTTTTATCGGTGATTTTTCCAACGCGTATCGGAGCAAAAGAAATCTCGTGATAAACGACATTCTACTTAAGCGGGTTTGCAAGGATTTATTGTGATTTATTTATTATTTCACATTTGCTCATTCCGCGGGCTTCTGTCGCCTTCGATCAAAACAAAAAGAAAAGAAGTTGAAACGGTGTCGCGATTTTTATCACTTTCGATGTACATTTTTTATTATTTTTGGGATATATGCAGAAAATGAAATATCATCGATGTTGATTCGCTGGTTTGTCGAACTCCGGTGAAAGGCTCGCAGATCCGATGGAACAAACGAATAAAAACCAAATATGTGTACAAACGTGTGTACTGACAAGGAGGAGGCGCTCGGGTCAGAGGGGAACGGATCTAGGTGTTTGTGCACACGTTATCTCGCTCGTGCTCGGTTGATGCAGCAGTAAACGGCGTCACACCGAAACGCAGAGATATGACAGATGCAACAACAGCCTGCGTCGCGCTCGATCTTGTGTTAAGCGATTTGTTTGCTTGGATAAAATTTCAACGCCATTCGTCGACAGCCCAAAGTCACTGAAGTAGGATTTTCTGTGTAAATGCAATTGTGCACGCGACTTCGTTGTCTCATTGTGTCCCTCAACGAGCTTCTGATCGTTGGTTTCCATTGTGACCACGAAATGAAAGAAATGCAACATGAAATATCAAAATCTATGATGCTGAAGTTTGCATCGTTGGAATGCAACGAAATTCTATTTTTTCTTGAGCAGAACTCGTAATTATTATTAAATATTTGGTCCGGACAATAAAACGATCCTCCCTTGCCACCTAAAAACTCAATCGACACGAAAAATCGCCACAATTTTCCAAATTCAATAAATAATTAATAGATCAAATATCTTTCGTTAAATATCAACGTTGCAAACTTCAGTCGTGAAAATCTTCACTTTCAACGAGGAAAAGAGACGATGAGTCCAGATGCAAAAGTCTTTTCGTTTCGAAAGTAGGGTGAATATTGAATCAGCAGTATTCCTGACTTATATGTGAGCTGTCTGTCAACGAGAAAGGGAGAAGAGACCTCCGTGGCAAGAGACAAAAGTGAGAGACTCCTGATTTATTAGTCGCAGTGAACTCTGGACAAGCGGACAATTTAAAATTTGCATGCATAGACGTCGAAACAGTGGGACGAGAAATAGGAAGAAAAAAATGGATGAAATATGCAGGAAAAAGGGGAAACGAGGGCAGGATGAAAAAATATATATATCGCGGGGAAAATGAGGTTGCAAAAACAATTGGAAGATAGTGTGACGCGGAGCTTACACAACATATACTTCGCGGGCGTTTTTTACCGACTGGCATATCAGTTGCTGGGCGTATCTCAAGCTCATAAAATATATAACGATGACGAACAAACGGCCAGAGCTCGAACAACACAGCACTCTGTGGACCATTTTAATTTTCCCTTTTCTTCTACTTGTATTCTGGTCCCATGATTTTTTCTTCTCAAGCAGCTTTTTTGTTCCAACCCCCGTAAGCTATTTTTACTACTATCAGCATTCCGGTTTCCCTTGCTTCCTTGCCCGCGTTTCATTCATATCGTATCTTTTTTCCTCCCAAGTTTCCTTCATTTTTTTTCGTAATTCTTTCATAATTCAAGCCGAGACGCGAACCAAGAAACAAAAGATAATATTATTTCTTTAGAGCGACACACCAGGCAGCTCTGTATTTCCGCGCGGAAAGTCTCGGTCGGCCATGTGTCCCGAGGGAACAATTTTCTGGTGACCTCTAAAGAAATATATTATAAAAAAAAAAATACATTACAGAGAACTGAATAAAATGTAACCCTCCGGATAGCGTGACCCGTTCTCTCCCGAAGAAAGAGAAACAATCAAAAAGGAAGAATCCCTGAAAGAGAAGAAGCTCGACGAACCCTTCGAACTACTTAAGGGTGTTACCAAATCACAAATGATGAGAAAATTCGCAAAATTTGGTATGTTTTTGTATGAAGGATTTAAGAGATCGTGTAAAAATTTCACGACAATTGCGAAGCTCGGTATTGAACAATTAAATGTAGTCAAATGTAGTCTTATGAAAACTGGTATAACTTTGCGGTAAGTTTTTTTTTTGACCTCTCAATTTTTCAATATCTACAATATACTGAAAGCAACGGAAACGAAACGAAGTTTATTGATAAATATTTTTTGTATTTGTTTAAAAAATTGTTCTTAACAAAACGTTATTTTTTTTTATAACGAGCTTCCTAATCGTCGTGAAATTTTTACACGACCTCTTAAATACTTCATACAAAAACATATTAAATTTTCAGAATTTTTTGATCATTTTTTATTTCAACCCTTAAGGTGGTTAAAGTAGTGATGTTAGAATTCTTAAAATTTGATATGTTTTTACAAGAAGTATTCAGGAGCCCGTGTACAAATTTCACGACGATTAAGAAGCTATTTACTGAACAATTAACATTAACAATTTTCATAGATACTCAAAATCCTTATTAAAATAAAATATTTTTACAAAAGTCTCGAAATTTGTTTGTAAAGTATTTTCTTAGTTTTAATATTACTCTGAAAAGTTGTCAGTATCGATAGTTTCCGTGAAAACTTGATACGGAGCCAGTGAAGAAAGTGCTCTCGTAGATTTTGGAGCGTACTATTGGTGCGAGGAACGTGTGCAGAGTGATACGCCAAAGAGAAGTTTTACTCGGTGGAACTTTGAGTGTCGAACATTGCTCGACTCGAAAGAAAACATTTTCGCTCTAGTCATTTTAGTCGTAAGCGTGTGGGAGCCACATACACATGCGGATGATAACGTTGATACGTGTATAGACAAGCCGATGGCACACGGAAGACGAGCATTAAGCCGGGACAATAGGAGGGACCGTCGAGAGGCTCATACAGCGAGATACGAGGCAATGGAGAGTTAACACTGTGACCGCTAATGGAGTAATGGACGTTCTGAGGTACAGAAGGGGAGAAAATACGTTAGAGATGAGGCCCCGCAGCTTGCTCGTTGCTGCTGGACTCTGGCCAAATAAGTACCCAATCAACCATCTCGCATGAGATTTGTATATATATGTATATCCGTAAAATACATCGTTGGAAACTTCTATATACGTTTTTTTTTTTATTGCTACCCTACGATCGAATCGAGCAACGTCAAGTTGATAAAGGAAATGGCAAAAGAGAGACTGTGCGAGAGAAGATATATATCCAGAGCAGCAGCAGTGGCTCGTGTGGAAAGACAGGGAGTCTTCATGGTCTTTATCAACGGAACGAGGAGTCGAATTTATCGAGTTCATCAAACGGATAATTTAGTATCGAAAATTATGGCGATTGTCGAGAAGTCCAGAGTGGTGGAAAATTCAACACTCTTGGGAATGAAGATACCGCACAGTTTGTCAGAGCAGAGGTAACATCGATAAATCCTGTGATTCGTAGCTGCTGTACCACACTGGGTCATTTTGACCCGGATTAATTTTACATTTTCAATTAACTGACAATTTTATTTTGAACGAATAGAAATGTGATTGATTTTTTGAGTAAAACAATTATTTACATTTAATTATTCAGCGCGTGATTAATTAAATTTTCATTACGACGCCATTTTGGAAAGAATTGATGAAGCAAGTGCTATTCCCGGAAACATCGATAACAAACAATCGCATTAACGAGTTATTTCCTTATATCTTCTGGATAGAAAAAAGATTGAGCTTTCCTTGGATGAGACTGAAAAAATGGGAATTCGAAGTAATTTGGTGGAAGTTTAATTGATTTACCCATTCGGGGAGGGCAATCAGGCAATGGAGAGGAGGACGGAGGCGCGCCATGAGACCCATATATAACGTCGTATTCGATAAGTAATGCCCGGTTATCACGACTAGTCGAGAAACGTATAAATCTTTGCTCACTGGAAAGCACGTGAGAGTGGCAAAGTAACGTTAGGTTCGTGCATCCGAAGATTTCTCGTACATACGTGCAACATGTTCCTTCCCTCATTATTTACCAAACTATAAATACATATTGACCCTAACATTTACATGAATGGACAATATTCTGTAAGTAAATAAATATTAACTGTCCAGCTAGCAAACTCTTGTCACGAATAAATTATTACATCTTTGCACGAAGTTAATTATATTTCACAATTATGACTGCAGAATGTTGCATAAATACGATTCACAGATAATTGGACCGTTGTAGAATCAGTTTTTTACCTAATTCGAAGCAGAATCTTAACCCAAGAACATGGGGTCAAAAACGACCCCAGACGATTTTAAACTCCGCGCCCTTTCTCCCTTCGTTCTCCAGTTTTTATCGTTTTACCGCATTTTTGACTAATTTTTTTACTTCAAGCAAAATTGCCCCAGACTCACGTGATCCTGCATTAAAAAACGCAAAAAATGAGACCAAGTTGAACGCTTTTCGTTAAATTTTACCGGAGATATGGATTTTTCAAAATTGGGGTCATTTATGACCCCAGGTTACCGGAATAGGTAAAAAAAATAAGGTTACCGTTCTAGGGTTAATCAGATATCACGAAGTCACCGCTGCGACGTATCGGAGGTGTCTACATCGTAGAAGTAGAATTTGGAAGCTGTGTGTGTGTGTGTGAAACAAATGCTCGAGTGGCGGTTGGATGGTCTGGGGAAATCATCAATCAGAGGAGACCACTGCAAATAGACGGCCCATGAGATACATTTGTTTTCTTGGTTAATTAATGGCACGGAATGGAAGAGGCGAGCTGGAGTCTTCCACTTTATCGAGAGTGAAAGAAACCAGGGGAAATGAGAGGGAGAGAGCTCTCGCGCGGTTAGGATGGTCAGAAACTCCTGGGAACATCGGAGCATCGGACGACCGCATTCCGAGCTGCTGGTTCCTCTCGAGAATATGGAATACGTTGTTTTCGAGCAACGTTTTGCCCTTACTCGGCTGAGGGTCACGCTGGGGTGCGAGGTTCGTGACCACAACTATTTCTGCGCTCGAACAGCATCGAGTCTCCGATTACAGACAGCCAGAACCTACCCTAACCCTCGAGGCCCTCAACGGAATGCTGAATTAGCGCATGAAGAGAACTCTCTCGATAGACTTCGCGATTGCTAGAACTCCGCCGCACTTCCGGTTCGAGTTATCCCCATGCCCATGGGCAATTTGATCCTTTAAAAATATGGCTCAATAACGTGAAAACACAAATTAACCTCGATGCGACCCACACATACGACTCTGAAGTTCGCAACGTTGATATTCAACGAAAAATATTTGATTTATTAATTATTTATTGAATTTTTTTAATTGTAGCAATTTTTCGTGCCGATTGAGTTTTTGGGTGGCAAGGGAGGATCGTTTTTTTGTCCGGACCAAATATTTAATAATAATTACGAGTTCTGCTCAAGAAAAAACAGAATTTCGTTGCATTCCAACGATGCAAACTTCAGCATCATATACACAAACTTGTTGTCTCTGGAAGAAGCCTGTCCAGTGGAAAATTCGACTACGCGAGCTGTCCGACGAGTGGTACTTCGAGTTTGAGTATCAAGATGACCGCAATCGTTTCAACACCTCGATACAACTCACCCCACTCCGTTCAATAGAGCGCGAGGTCGACTGGAAGGTCTCAGAGTTGAGACACTCGAGAGTCCATAGCTAAACTTGTCCATGGAATGGAGTTTTCGTCAAAAAGCACGGATTCCATCTGAAGGATCTCCTCCGAAGATTAAAGTTCAAAATTTACATAGCGGCATTGGCAGCGCTCCCGGAACACCCATCGAACTTTAGTTTATTGCCAAAAATAGACATTATTCCCCTGGATCGTAAACCGTGCGGTTCGTCGAATTTTAATTTGTGTCGTATCGAGAGGATCGATGAGTCAGTTACCAGAATGGAAACGAGGAACTCTGTACTTCAGGGAAATTGAACCTGGGCCTGTGACACGAACCAACCGGATAGAGCTATGCCAATTTTGGAAATATCCCAATCACAGCGTGACTCGGATCCGGAGCATTTTTTAACCTGATCGCGTTCTAATCTCGTCCTAGTCTGGTCACGATGCTGAATTCTGGATGGGCGAATACTTTATGGTGTTTATTCCATAGCCCAGCGATTTCAAGAGGCAACGGTCATTTTTCGAGGATGAGGGAAAAGTGTGCGACTCTGAAGTTTGCAACGTTGATATTCAACGAAAAATATTTTATCTATTTATTCATTGAATTTTAAAAATTGTGGCAATTTTTCGTGTCGATTGAGTTTTTGGGTGGCAAGGGAGGATCGTTTTATTGTCCGGATCAAATATTTAATAATAATTACGAGTTCTGCTCAAGAAAAAACCGAATTTTGTTGCATTCCAACGATACAAACTTCAGCATCATAAAAGTGTGTAAATTGTAAATGACCTCTGGGACTAATAACCTTTCGTTTTCTCGGGTCTACAGCAGTCGTCAAAGCAGACGTTGGATTGGGTTTACGTCATGCTCAGAAAACAGCGGCAAATAGTTATATTCTTTTGAGTGCACGAAGAATCGCGAGTGCAAGATAAATACTAGTCTCAGTGACTGGGCTGAACGATCAATACGAACGAGGGAAATGAGGTGAGCGACGAAAGAGGAATATTGATGCAAATGGACGTAGGCACTCGAGATTCCAGCCCGTGGCAAACGTCACTGGGCGAAGCATCGAGGGAAAGGAAGAGCGAAAAAAAAAAAACGAAAGAAAAAATAGTTTTGTTATTTCGTCGTCGCACAGTTCGCGTCATCTTCTGTTAACTTTTGGTTTGATGATCAAACACTCCAACTTGCAGAGCATCTTCCACATTCCGAGTGCTATTTCCGACCTCCTAATTCGATTGCAGACGAAAAACAAAGAAAGACAAATAAAGTAAACAAACTTTAGCTTCCCTCGAGTTTTCTTCTACCTCGAAACTACAACTTTGTCGCGAAAATGTACTGTATTATGCACGTTGATAATTTTGTAATGTTCCTTTTCTTCCTCTTCTTCTCCTTCTTGAATAACGGATGCAGAGACAAATTTTCAAACTCCAAGCGAGACAGTTCATGAACAAAGAAAGAGCGCACACGTAAAAACCGCAGAGAAACTCGTACTTTTTCACTAACTTGTCGCGTTGAAGAGCATGCGTTGTAAAAATTCAGGATATATACATACATTCCACGTAAATCGAGACAAAGTGAACTGCTGCTTAAAAATTAGGTCGATATTTCAAATCTTTCAACTTTGTCTCAATTTCTATTAATTTTGAATAAAGACTTCGTTGCAAAGCAAACTTTTCAGAGTTTCGACGATGAATAGACTCTGCAGTAAACGGCTTTTTGCCACTTGCTCGAGTTCACCGGAATTTTGAACCCCTTATTATTTTTCCGCATCAATCATCAGAACAAATTTAAAAAGATTTCGATTTTTTTCGCGAAAAGGAACGAACTAAATGTTTGAAAATCGAAAGAATTGGCAAAATCAATGCATAAGAATATCGCCATGGGCACCATACTTCACGGTGATCTCCCATCGAGTCATTCTCTAGTCGGGGGGCCAGCGAATAGCGATTTAAAAATGGTTTTTTCTGCTTAGCCCGGAAACGCGACATTTACAAGGGTGTTATAAAAAGAGGGCGTCCCGGCGTCCAGTCGACGATTATACGGAGCGCCTGGGGTGTGTACCCATTTCCCTTTTGTTCCATTGACGCAGCTTCATAAAAGTAAAAGTATATATACACGCGCCACTGGCATTAAACGTGACCGAAAAATAGTAGAAAAAAAACGATTCGTCTGCACCCGAGCAATTGCCGAGGAACGCGAGTGAAAATTTCACTAGATTTTTCGAGTGCCATTGTGGCCCGAAACGTCGACAACGAAAACCATGGTGGAAGGAATTCCTTATTTTATATATAGTGAAAAATAATACGAATTCCAAATCAACCCGCTAGCATAATTAACTATTACATTTCTTTTTGTTTCTTTTTCATAAATTTCTCTGCTTCATAATACACAAAAGGAGGTGTGTTGGGTAAAAAAGATCATAACTCTCGATCCATTCATTGGATTATTTATTCTCAGAATATGTGCTGAAGAACGGCAACAGGGATGGCGAAAAGCCGGCGAGCAAACGGGCCATATCCTGTGCCTTCATCCTCAACGGCAAACTTATGCATCGGTGGATGCATTGTGCCGATTTACCGACGATGCGCTTGCCGCCACCAGCGAGACGCTGTGCACGGGCTCTCTGGACCCATTTGTTAGATGAGAGAGGGGCGATTCGAAAAAGCTCTCAGGGTGTGCACTCCCAAGCACGAATATACTATGACGGTATACAGATCGAAAAACTCTCTCTCTCCCTCTTTATCTATATATCAAGAGATATCTGTATATATACGTAGACATTAAGCGCTATATATGGAATAACTCTGGTTCTCTCGTTGCCAGCTTTTCACTACGAATCCAATGCAAATGGTGAATCCACCGTACTCTATCGATGTTCAAGCTAGAGTTATTCGAGTGCTCCTTCAATTCCAACACCGATTGCCAATCCGACCAATATCCCACAGTGGAAGAATTATCCACCAGAGTATGATGTTAAAAAAAAAAAGGAAAAAAAAAGGATTTACGTTGTCGGTACATTGTAAATAAAAATATCGGTGGACCACCCAAAGAGTAAAAACGAATCGATCGATGTTTGGGCAAACTCCTATTTATGGTGTAAACGCACTATCCCTCCAACTGGCTCGGTGTACATCGATGTGTGTTTGAAATGTCAAGAAACCTCGATACGAGCTTGCACATTTGTACGATTGCGAGAGAGGCAAAGTGCCAAATGTAATTAGTGGTAAAAATTCTGTCAGGATAACAGGGCGATTGATGCATTTGAGTTTTCTTTTTGTTTTTCATTTTTTTTTTTTGTGGTAGACAATGGAAATTTGGGAACAGATGTTGCTGGTTAGTCGAGACGATTCTGCATCATCAACTTTCTCAGTAAAAAAATGTCGAAGCTGAAAGCGGCTTTTTTGAAGTCAGAAAGTGGTGCACATTGTCAAAGTGTCACCGAATAAGTTTCGGGTTTCCGAGAGGAGGAGAGAGGAGAGCTCTCGACAGTCGCGCGAAACAATGGAGACGCGACGAAGTCGTTGACAACGAAAAGATCCCCTTTAGATCTTCTGAGTCCTTGAAGATTTTCGTGTATAATGAAGCTTCGGTATGAGTGACGCGCGGATTCGCGTTGAAACCTTGGGACACGAAAAAAGAATCCTCGAAATTACGCGAGATGCTTCTTTTTCTATTTCTAGCTCAACCGGTTGGCTCGATTTTGTTCAGCAGTTTGAGAGAAAGTCGAGATCGCACAATCTCTCGAGTGAATATCGTCGTTGTCTTTGGACCCCCTGGTTTTTTTGCTCTCGATCAAGGACGTTTGTCACGAATCTAAGGGGCGAAGTAAATTCTCATTTTCGACGAATAAATCCCTTCTCCGTTGAATAGTTTCGACTGTGTCAATCTTCTCAGCTCTAGACGAGATCAGGAATTTGCGAATTAATTGATTTCTATTGAATGGAGCAACTTTCAAGAACTCTGATGAAGATTTCCACTCTGGTGACAATAAGACTAAAAATGACTTTGGTACACAAACTTCAAAACCAAACAATTATCAAAGTTGCAGTTCCAATGAGTTGGGGGTGGAAATTTATTTTGAAATCATCACCAAGGAGTTTTGAGGAAGCTTTCTACTTTGCTGGGCTTAAGGACGTTGTATGCAGAATTTTCTATCGATGGAATTCCCTCAAATTTGCACCACACAAAGAGGATAGTAATGTCTAATAGCTCGCGCAATTTTAAGAGGTTTCACCATGTAGAAATCGAGATATTCATTTATAAAAATCACAATTTTCAGTAGTTTCTCATAAGAGCGTGTTTTAAAAGTTCCAATTTTCAACATTAAATATTTTGATTTCTAAATGGTGTAGCCTCTTAAAACTTTGCATACACTTTTATGTAACATCGAAGAAGTTTTATTCAGTTTTTCAAAAAAATCGGTCGTAAAATATTTTCAAAATTTTGTTTATTATATAAAAAATACAGATTACCTCGGACAATCTTGGATTTAGAGTATGTTGTTCTTTAGTCAATTTGTAACAAGTTTTTTTAATGAACTTGGGCTCGCAAACCATTTTGTATGTAAGAAAAACTGAAAAGAAAAATTTAGATTTGACCTTCGCCATACAACCTCCTTAAAATTACATTCCGGTCCGTAACTGAACGCAAAACTTAATTGCAGGAAATGTTTTGGGTGTTTATCTAAGAAACCGAATTCGTCGCAATTGCCATTTTTTTCTGGTCGATTTCGGAAGATGATAATTATTTTCAAGTTGTCGTTTCTCTGCGATGACAATTCCAGTGGCTTAATTACCGGAGAATATTTTGAAAATTTGTTCAGCTTGAGAGATTGCTAAACTTCCGACTTATGCAATTGTCGTTGCAACACGTAATAATTGCAGTCGTTTGAATAGGGCGAAGCAAAGTTCGACGAACGTTTCAGTCGCAGGAATAATCGAGGTAATTATTACGAAGCATCGGAGCGTGCACGCCACATTAAAACGAGACTGGCAATCGGAGATATTTTATACAGTCATCTCGCAGTTGCGTGTGTTGCACAGGAAGCTTCAATCTTATCGAGTGACATGCGACGATATCGCATACGTATGTGCGTGCCGATTCACACCAACGTTAAAGAAAAATTTATCAAGATTGTTTATTCAACAGCTGTTCGGTTTATTCTCTGTTCCTTCGTTTATTAATTATTACGTTTCCATCCCTCCTGTAGATTCGAGAGTTTTTTCTGAACAATCGATTTGACAAAATGTGGCGATGGGCGCCATTATTGCATCGACGCATATATATAGAAATTTATCTCACAGGATTTCCTGTCGTTCCCTTCAAATCTCAATACTTTTTTAAAAACACAACCTGGAATGAAATTTTAAGCAGCGATATTGTCGAATTAGAGCTCCCGAGCCGTGTGGTTGAAAGAGAAGAATTGGAGGAAACGAGGAGCGCGAAATTGAAGTTACAAGAACGTGTTCACAAGCTCGCACTCGATATCTCGTCGACAGTCCAATCAGCATTCGATTTCCGATTTACGACGATAGCTATTTCTCCCTTTGTTTCTCTCTCTCTCTCTCTCGCTTTCCGGATTTATGCAGCTGAAGAAAATTCAGCTGAATCGTTTCGAGGATCCTTTTCAAAGACAAACTCATTGAACATCGCCCGAAGCACCAAATAGAAAACTGTGAGCATGAGAGCAAGAAGGAACGAGGATAAGAATGACGAATGAGGGGGGGAACGTGAAGAGGGAGGAAAACAATGGGATCCGATGCTCAATTTGTCAAATGTCAGCGAATACTGTTAGTGACGTCGGACAGAGTCTTTTGTGTGATAATAATTAATTCTAAAAAAGCCCTGAGCGGGTATAATGATGATGAAATAATGCAGTGGAGCATTTCAATGAGTTGGGCTGATCGGCGCAGCAGCCAAGCGGAAGACGAAGTGCAAAAAGAAAGAAGAAAAATTGTATTTTTTTTTTTTTTTTATCACGTCTGCTGACTGTCTTTATTGTTCGAAATATTCCGAACGTCGCCGAACGAGTACATTTCGGCAGAATGGCGACTCTCGCAAGGTCCAGGATCCATGGGTTATCAGAGAAATAAAAATTGTGCGAAAAGTATCAAGTGCATGAAGATGCATTTTATAAAATGCATACAAAAAAGTGAAGCTTATCGCAGAATGAAGGAATTGCAGTTTTGGATTATCAGGGCCTGCGATCTAACTGAGCGCGTATACGATGAAAGCAAACGTTTGATATCAATGTCGCAGAGCGCAGAGAAGGGATCGATGAAAAATTAATGAGTTTCTTGGCTGGAGGACGATTAGTGGACGAAAGACCACGTTGGGGGGTGAGAATGTCGGTCAACGTAAACGAGCGCGCATAAAACGACGAAGGAAAACTTGCCGGACGGTTCTCCACAGTGTTGTGTCACACGCACACGCACACACACACACACATAGGCTGCACGTTTTTCTTTTGGCATATGGATACAGATAAACTGTCACATGCACACACTTTGCGAGGCTAAAGACTTTCCAGGCAACGAGGGCTCGCAACGAGGACCTGTGGGTCACCATCGCGGCGACTTTATACAAGAGCATAACGATAACGCTCGTCGACGCCCCCACACCTGAATTTTCACTTGACGTCTGACCGACAGAGGCATTAACCGGAAGCCAAGCTCCTCTCTCTCTCTCTCTCTCTCTCTCTCTCTCTCTCTCTCTCTCTCTCTCTCTCTCTCTCTCTCTCTCTCTCTCTCTCTGTCTATGTCTCTCACTCACTTTTTCATGCGACTGACAGCAGAGAAGAATGAATATACTTGGTGCCGTTCCATTTTAATAACCTGCAGACCTTTTTGATTGATTCGACTCTCTCATGTTAAGGGAAAAGCTAACTTAACAACCGTCAAAAATATAATTTGTCCTTTTCCATTAAAAAGAGTATCCAACCTTAAAAATATTTTTCTGTATAAGGAAAAATGACGTTGAAGTTTTGCATCGTTCAAAAGCATCGAAATTCTCTTTTTTCTTCAGCAGACTTATTATTCAATATTAATAATTATTATTAATAATAATTATTATTCAATATTCGATCGGGACACGAAAACACTTGGGACAATCGACCCAAAAATTGCCATGACTATAGAAATTCAATAAATAATCAATAGAAACAATATTTTTCGTTGAATCTCAACGTTGCAAACTTCGCAGTCATAAAAAAAATGTAACAGAGGCTCACAAGTATTCAGAGGATTATCTTTTTTTTTTTAAGGAATATTTTTTGTTTGTTCAGATTTCACAGAGGCAGCGTAGCGCAGAAAAACCCCTGGATATCGTGATTTTCCAAAGACTCTACTATCGATAGAAAGTTGATTCGATTATTCTTCGCATCGCAGAGTCGATTGCTTAATGAAATTTGTCCAGATGAATAATTGGCATTTCTTGAATTTCTCTCCAAGTGCTTGATTGTTTTCCGAGGGAAAAAAAATGCATTCAGTACAGATTGATCCTCAAGGACGAATGAATAGAACTCGCTCCAATATGGTGATTAGTAATATCCGGTTTCTGCTATTTCGTTTTACGTTTTTTCTTCTTTTTACTGCCGAAGAAAAAATAGGGGAGAAGGATGCAGAGTGTGAGAGCAGAGACAGCAAAAGTTTCAAATTTGTGTTTGAAAGTATGGCGGCGTAGTGTATAGCTAATCGAGATTGTCATAGATTGCGGACTCATCTGTCGATGGTTGGGTCGCCAATATTGGATATAGGCTTTTGCATGACGAGATATAGAGGCGAACGAAAGAGAGTCAGAGTACCGGAAATTCGTTTCCTCCGGTTATATAGCGTGTAGAGAGAGGGATAGCCGGAATAGTGTATTGGTCGTATATAAGCGACGGGTTACCGGAAAAGCTGTTGGGAAGAGAGGGTGAGCGAGGGTATGGGATAACGGAAGATAGAGGAAAAGAGAAAGAGGCAAAAATAAAGAGAATTGGGAGAAAGAGGAGGAGGAGGAGGTTGAATGGAAAGGGATGCTCCGAGTGATCTATCGTACGAGAGCCACACCAGCACGCAACAGCCAAATAGATTTACTATCGTATACAGAAGCTCACATACACGAGATGGCAAGATCAAAAGTGGGAGAAGGAAGAAAGAACGGAAAGCTGGCACGACAGTGGCACGAGTCGCGCGTTCAATTAAAGCGTCACCTAGCGCGGAAAACTTTTATATGAATGGGTTTCATTACGCGTTGCACTTATTAAACCTCATGGTGGATGCTGCGCGGAGCCTGGCGTCGTATGCTCGACACAATGTGCCAAGGCAGCGAACGTACGAAGGAAGAAGAGAAAAATGGAAAGAGGAGAAGGAAGAGGAGAGAGAGAGAGAGTAAACGTACGAGTATTGTTATCAACCTGGACCATTCGAGAAGCAACGATGACAAATTTCTAGCGGCGAGTTTCTTGTCTGGTCTCTCATCTCCGCGCAGAGTCTCGTTTACCATAAAAACAACTTGAAACTGGGAATGATTTATGCGTAGGGATCATTGTATGGCACGTCGAACACGACGATGTACGACATATTCCTAAATCGCGTTAAAATTCATGAATTACAAATTTACCTTGTAGCCGGAGGCTCGTTTGTTGTCGCTCCGTTTGGCAGTGCTAATCTGTAACGAGAAAATATTGGAAATTAAAACAGGATTGATACGTATGGTGTGCATCAATTAACTTGAAAGTACAAATAATAACAAGCGCAAAGGTTTCAACGCGATGTTTTGATATTCATTCGATTAACTGTCACAGATAGCTCCCTAACAATATTGCGATTTTATCGTGTAATATATCGAATTGTTTGTTCGTATACTTTATGGGGAGAACCGCAGGGATGCTCCCAACTCTCCTAAATCGCATTTTTATGCAGCTCGCAATATTGTCTTGTTAACCGGGAATATAGAAATGTAGCCAGCAGCCCAGCAACGATAGCTCTCCTCTCTCTCTCTCTCTCTCCCTCTCTCTCTCTCTCTCTTTCTTGCTCTCTTACTCTGCAGCCTTCACGGTTGTATAATACACCTCATGATTCACGAGCAGTTATATTTCCGCTATACGAAAAGCCGCACGTGCATGCAGCAAAACCCAGGACAAGCTAAAACACCCTCTCTCTCTCTCTCTCTCTCTCTTCCTCTCTTTCTCTCTTTCTCTGTCGCGCGTTCACTGTAACTCCCCCCCTCACCGTTCCCCGTATATCATTTTTTAAATCCAATGTAATATTACCTCTCGTTAGGTACATATTACACGTGCCTTAGTCCACGATAATATTCCTCTCTAACAGAAACCATTTTACCGTTTAGACTTGTGCATATATATACACACCAACGATACTTATTTATATGCACAGTTGCAGGTGCGCACAGCGAACCGAACATAGCAATTATCCTATTACCGAGACAATAATCTTTCCGATTTTCCTCCTTCGTGAGAGAATCGATTATATAGAAAAAATCGTGCTAGCTTCACTTGCAACTGTTCTCGAAGACGATTCATAATTGCACGTCATTCCACACTTATCGTGGTCAATGAACGAACGGATGAAACATCAACAAGCTCGCTGAGTTTTTCACATTCAGTTTTTTCATCACGTTCCATCGATTCCGTTATCACGAGGTCGTTCATTGAACGCTCGATTTATCATTAATTCAATAAAATATCGTTCCTCGGGACAATTATATATACACGAGAAAGAAAAATCTTCAGGTGTCTTGTTCTTGTCAAAAACCTTTGACGCAGTAAACTCGATTTTCACTTCGTCTTACGAACGTTCACGTTTAAATATCCCGCAAGCAGACTGCTGAAGTTTGCAACGTTGATATTCAACGAAAAATATTCGATCTATTAATTATTTATTGAATTTCGAAAATTGTGGCAATTTTTCATGTCGATTGAGTTTTTGGGTGGCGAGGGAGGATCGTTTTATTGTACAGAGCAAATATTGAATGATAATTAGGAGCTGTGCCCAAGAGAAAACAAAATTTCGTTGCATTTCAACGATGCAAACTTCAGCATCATTATATGTCTAAGAATTCACGAGTGGAGAAAAAGAGACCAGGCAAGTTACACACAAGAGTAGCGACAAAGAAGTCGACGCATTCCTCAGTGAGAGAGGCCAGAGTTTCGTAAATTTTGCACGCAGCCAAGGTACATCATAAGGTGAAGGCAAAAGGAGGCACTCGTACCGATAACGAGTCGCGTAGGGACGCAAAGCAGTCCTTACGTACGTAGGAGTTTTGCGAATATACGGGAGAAGCTTTAGGAAAGATAGCTCGACGCGGATCGCTCGCTTCGCTGCTGCTACAATTTGCTTCGTATATTCAATGTTTATATAGGTGTATAGGTGCGTTTTAGTGTACAGATGTGTAACACGTCTGTATATAAAGTGAGTATAGTAAATTTGGGTACTGTACGGCTTGTTGAGAACTGCCGGAACGAAAATTCGTGTAATTCCGGCTCGTAATTTAATTTAACGCGGTAACGCGGTACGAAAGTTTCGCGTCTGCCAAATCCAACCTCTTTTAACACGGCCTCTCGTGGCTCGTGCTTGCGCGAGCATGGACTCGCTACGTAGATAGAAAAGAAACCCTCCGTGAGAGGAAAAGGCTTTAGTTGAGAAAACTCCGAAGAAGATTGTACACAAGAGGCTCGAATGCGGTGAAGGAAAAACCTCTGCTTTGCTTTCGTAGAGCAAAATGAGGTGGTGAAAAAAAGAGAGAAAAACAGAAGAGTAGAAGAAAAAATAGAGAAAATGAGCTGCTGTTTGCGCAGCAGCTTGAATTTTTATCGCCCTGACTTTTTGGCCAACCACACACGCGATGCCGCCATGTCGGAGGATAATTTATGTGCCATATGTTGCATTTACTCGTGTATCGTTCCTCGTAATCGCGCGGCTCGATCTCTGCAGAGAACGTTCGCATTGGCCACTGATAAAACCAAAGCCGCTGCGGACACAAACCTCGTACGTCTCTGACAGAGATCGGCCAACCAAAACCACGCAAATGTATACATACAATCGACTAGATATATGCACGTTTGGGGTTTATAGACTCTGTCCATATATAGCAACATACAAGAGCTCTGAAACGTTAATAGAGATAGAGCGATGATTGTTGAAACGAGGGGATGAACTCTCGAGGCAAAATGCCTTCGATAGCAATCCTGTACCGCATGATTTAGCGAGGGCTTATGTACATACTTTGGAGCAGGTTAACTGCACCATAGCCACAAGGCTTGCAACCAAATGGTTCAACTTGCAACGAGCCAACGGAAGCTGTACGTTGATATGAAGACGAGGCGAGAAAGCCCGAAACGAGAATCCTCCAAGTGCGCTCGATGGACTTGACCTGGCTGACCGGTTTTGCTAACGGTTCACGAACCTGCTATTTTTTTTTTTTTATTCTCACTCGATCCTCGAGGATAGACAGGAAGCGAGGAGGTCAGAACCGTATGAGGAAAGGAAAGATTTAATTAATTGACTGGCACGTCGATCACTCGCGGAGAAAAATGAGCGGACAGCGAGGAAGAGAGGTCGCCAACGTCAACCAGGTCAATCGCGAGACTTTTATGATTCTTCCATGAATCATGCGCTCTCCTAGATTCCCAGCAAGGAATATTAATCAAGGATGGGACAACAGTTTCTATTTTCTCATTACAAGCTGACCTCGCCGGCAAGCGGAGAGAACAACGGATCAATGAGCTCGTTGGAGTTGAGAATAGATTGCTTTCGAACAGAAGTGGTCATTACAAATTCCATTCTGATTTCACTCTCCCATTGCAAGTTTTAGCGGATAAAAAATTGAGCTCTCGTGATCCGAATTCAAAGAAAATTCCAACTTCGTTCAACGAGTTCTTCTTTTTGGATTTTGTTCCAAATTTCGATTAAGGGAGCAGGATGGAAGAAGCGAACAACAAAATTCGGTTTTTTCTTGAGCAGAACTCGTAATTATTATTCAACATTTGGTCTGGACAATAAAACGATCCTCCCTTGCCACCCAAAAGCTCAATAGACACGAAAAATTGACACAATTTTCAAAATTCAATAAATAATTAATAGATCAAATATTTTTCGTTGAATATCAACGTTCCAAAGTTTAGAATCGTTTCGAACAGTTATTCATGCGAGGTTCGTGAGAGCTAGAAATAATGGTAGCCACAGTGAGGAATCGATCTAATACCAGAGATGGACTGGCCAGAGTCTATATTTTACATGAATCGAAGGGAGTATTTCTGTTCTCTTCATTAACGGCGGTCGAGTGAACGGGCGAAAGGTGGAAATAGGATTCGATGTTCTCGGGGTGATAGGTCGACGTTTCGTTTGTCTTTTTTATCGGCGCTTACATCGACGATGTTCCTTCCGCAATTTCATCGCGAACTGCGTTCTACTGATGCGAGAGAAAAAGTGCATGGAAAATAGAGGGGCGAGAAATGAGAGAGAAAAAATGGGAATTTTTACGTCGTATGTTGAGGCTGAAGCGAACGAGGAAACTGAACACGTGATATGAAACATTTCCGAATACGAGGAAAAGATGAATAAGCTGTCGCTTGTATCGTGATGGAGAATAAAATGTTGCATCGATACTCTCGTCACAGGAAAACCTCTGTGCGTTACCGAGTTTTTTATTACCGTAGCCATTTTTTTTGCAAGTTTTTTGTACATTTTTAGAAAACTCGTTCGGTCTCTTCTTTCCCTTGGGATCTCTGTCGGTAAACGAATAAAAAATATCCTTTGGCTCAGCTCGCAATTGTACTTTTCCACTTCATCCAGTCCTGACATCATTTAGCCGAGGTTTGACGTGCGAATGTCAGAGAGACAGAGAAAGAGAGGCAGAGAGAGAGAGCATGACTCTGTATTACTTCCGGTTTGTCGTCGACAAACGCTTTTCTCACACAACGGAGTCGACGTTCCCCCGATGGTTCACAGAGCCCTGGGGTTACACCGGTACGCCATTAAGGTAATCCCACATTTGTACATGCCTGACGAGACGAAGCTATCGACTAATCGTCCAACATCACTCCAGAGTCTCTCGTTCTCTCTCTCTCTCTCTCTCTCTCTCTCTCTCTCTCTCTCTCTTGGTGTACACTGACTGTTTCCCCGTCCGAGCCTTCGATCAGACCGCACATGGAGTTCTATCTCGCGCCTTATTCCAACATTCGTTCGCCCTCGGACACTTGTAAAACGCTCTTTCGATCGGAAACTCGAAGCTAACAGAGGATTTGTGAAATGAACAGGAAACTTTGTGTACTCTCTCGATCTCTTGCCCCTTATTCACCAGCGCGAGGCAAAAATCCTTCGTGTACTGTTATTCGAATTTCAAGTTAAGTACCGAAAGAAAGCTCCGGCAAAAGAAGGATTCCCTTTCGATCGAAACAAACGATGTTGAAGTTTGCAACGTTGCTATGCAACGAAATTCTCTTTTTTTCTTGAGCAGATCTCAAGATTCTTATTCAATATATACTGGAAATGAAATTTTGTTAAAAATCGTCGTCATTTTGTTGAACACGGTAAACTAAATATTTTTGGATAATTTCAAAATTTTCCTTTTTTTTTGCAGTAAATTTGGTTTCTAACGGAATCGTCAGCAAAATTTACGATCGGAATGACAAAAATTGGCTTCCGAAGAGACTTTCTAGAATATTTCTTGCTGCAACGACACAATTTTTGGGATTATTAAAAAAAAAACGTTTGGTCGAGCGTATCGAACAAAATATCGATATTTTCCAACAAAATTTTGTCAGAGCTTTCGAAATTGAACAAATAATTAATAGAAAATGCATTTTTCGTTGGATCCCACCGTTGCGAACATTCATTCGAAAAAATCGTATATTTTTGTAGAAATTCCTTTCCATCAATTCCACTTCGCATTCAGTTTTTCTTCACTCGATCGCGAGTCTAGAAACTTTTCTTTAATCGAGCACATCCGATACAGCAAAAATGTACAGTGCTAGTGAGATTGCACGTTGAGAACCGTATGAATCTGCTGGTTGAGAGTAACGGTACTTTGTCCTTAGTCGATACTGCGCTAAGCTCACTATATGCACGAGATTTCTCGTTGCGAAATACCTAGAAAAATTCGATGGAACATTCGACGAGATAAAAACAAAGATTTCCGAGAGAACGTTCAATAAATTGTGAATCAAGCTCATTCACTGATGCTTCCAGAGGCTTTCAGGCTTCCTTTTAATAAAAAAAATTGAAGAACCAAATTAAATTAAATTGAAAGAAAATAAATACAACTTTCGTGACGAATTGGTGGAAATAACGGAGATTCAGCGATAAAAGCAACGATCAACGTGTAATAGACAAGGTGATCGTAAAGTGGCTTTCACCATGAGCGAGCACATGTCGACGATTCTCCTGTCCAACAAGAACTCGAGTGAGAGATCATTAAACGGGAGGAGAGACGAACGGGGAGCGAAGAGTGTCGATAAATCTGGCTTTTTCCGGTGATGCCAGTAAGCTCGAGCGAGTTATACAGGCATTGAGATCCATGGTCAGCAAAAAGAGCATCCAAGCCAAAAGACCAAGTATACTTACTTCGTCAGCGAATCTCGAACGAAACTCGCCAACTGGCGCGAGAGACGAAAACTTAACGAGGAAAAATAGTCGTGCTGCGGTTCCAATAGGACAATAAAAATCTCTTTTTCTCGACGTTTCTGCTCTTTGGGCTTGGCCTACGAAATAATCAGTATGAGATGGAACTTACTTTTTGCTCGCAGCGTTGTTAACACTCGAGAAATACGAGCGAATAATCGTACAATGAGGATTACGATGAAAAAGGCAAGGGACGACACGAATCATGCACCGACATTCAATAATTGTTCACAATGTAAGTTCAGAATTTACGGTGACTCACGAGATATTCGTTTTTCCGAGTGTATTCTTCGAGCATGAAAATGTACGATATTATAAGAGATGCTGAGGAAAAAGAAGTCACTGAGAAGAATAAGGAAAAAAAGATGGAGAAGCCTGAAAGAGAAAGGGAGAAAGCATGAGGATTTACGAGGGAAATGAAAGAAGTTTCTCGCGCCAGGCTTTTCCGTAATATAAGAGAGAGAGAGAGAGAGAGTGCGTCGTAAATGTGAACGAAGAGGAGGAAGCAAAGAGGTGGATCGGACTGTGGCGAAAAAAAAGGAAAAGGTAGAACGTTGAGCGGCGACAGGAGGTATTCTTCCAGCAGACGAGATCCGCGAGGGGTTTCCTCTTCGAAGAACACACACCAGTTATCCTTTTGCGTTCGGGGAGCAATCCTTGTGCGAGGGAAAGGAAAAAAGATACTTCGCGATAAGGTTAGCAACGAGAATCCTCGTTTGAGACATTCCTGGAGTTCTCTTTCCGATGAGCTCTGACGCGGTTGCTGCGCGAGGAGCTGATATACACGCGAAACAACAGATGAGAAGAGAAACATGTCTGCCTCGTGGATTAGACGAAGGGAAGGGTCCGAGTGATGCAAGAGGACGGCGTAAAATTCGACCCTTATATATGGACTAGACGAAACGGCCATTTTTCTTCTCCGCGGGGAATAATTTGCATGGGCCTCAAGTTTTTATCGTTGTCGAGGGTTGATATGCTCTTCACTTTCCTTCCGTTCTCCTCTTCATTCATGCACTGGCTGCACCTTTCTATCTCTCTCTAAAGGTCTCGCGATAATTCACGATTCGGAAAGTTCCGCCGCGTCAGTCGCGAGCAGTCTGAGAGTTTCGAGTGCGACCAAAAAAAAAATACCCAATGACGAAAAAATAATACTACAGACGCAGCTAAAAAAATTGCTCCGTCCAGGCTCTGATGGCGGATGGAATCGGATGGAATGCAGATTGAATCGTATTTTTCTTGGGTCTCCTGCACCATGATCGATAATCCTCAATTTGGTTTTGATAAATTCAAGTCAAGATTGAAATGTGATATTTCGAAATACGACTCTCCACTCCCACACTGCCTTCCGCTAGGCCGATTATCCGATCAATTCATCGCGGAAGCAATCATGCTCGCAAGATTAAGCATAACAGAGATTAAGGGAATTTATGAAACGTCGCGTTTGTACTTTGACGAAAATTTAATCAATCATTTTTTCAAACAACTCAAAATTTGGTGCTATAAACATGGGATATGATGCTGAAGTTTGCACCGTTTCAATGCAACGAAATTCTGTTTTTTTCAGGAGCAGAACTCGTTATTATTATTCAATAATTGGTCTGGACAATAAAAAGATTCTCTCTTGCCACCTAAAAACTCAATCGACACGAAAAATTGCCACAATTTTCAAAAATCAATAAACAATTAACGGATCAAATATATTTTTCATTGAATATCAACGCTGCAAACTTCAGGGTCGTAAAATTATAATATACGAGAAGAAAGATCAAAGTTCACTCGATGATTCTATCGATACGGATATAGTTTCGAGCTCAATGGACGCGGTAGACATTTCGTCCAAGTGTCAAGGCACAAAAGGTATTCGAGATATGGTGTCCACATCGCGAGGGGGAAAAAGTTTGAAGAGAGAAGAAATATCGAGAATCCCAACGGAGAAAACGAGATTTATCGTTGACCACCGAAGTGTGAATGGTCCGAGGATGTCGGAGTGGCGCGTATTTATATAGACCTCGCTTGACACACGAGCTCTGCCAAACGGCAAAGAAAAGGGTTGACGCCTCGTTGCTTTGACGTCGATCACGTCCTGCTCTGTAACAGGCCACGATATCTCGAGTCCTTTGAACACGTGCACGTAACAAGTATTCGCTGCTAGGAACAAAAGCTCAACTCCCTTAGGTCGACGCGAAAGCTTTGAAAATTTATGGCATTCTGATGGTTCAACGGGTGGCGATTTTAGGGCAAAGTATAACTTTCTTATAACTTTGACCTTCCGTCTCCTGCTATGATGAAACGTTCATATATATGTGAAGCCAGCACCGTTTTTCTTTTTTGGGTACATCAGTTTTTTCTTTACGTGGAACAGTCTGTTTCAAACAGTGAATGGCAGGCAGCATTGCTTCAACTTCATAAATGGATGGAGCACGTCACGTGAAATGTCAATTACGCAACCCTGACATTCTCCGATTGCTTCGATCCATTTGCACGTGCTTCGTGCACGACAAAGGGAGATTCCAACATAAGGATCGCAGAATCACGCAGTTTTTGACGAGTCTGAACTTTGCAACGTTGATATTCAACGAAAAATATTGTATCGATCAATTATTTATTGAATTTTTAAAATTGTGGCAATTTTTCGTGTCGATTGAGTTTCTGGGTGGCAAGGGAGGATCGTTTTATTGTCCGGACCAAATATTTAATAATAATTACGAGTTCTGCTCAAGAAAAAACAGAATTCCGTTGCATCCCAACGATGCTTCAACTTCAGCATCATAGTTTTTGATATAGTTGAAAAGAAGCAAATAATTCATGAATAATGCAAATTTGAAATATTGTTCTTTTACTTTTTTCCATAAGGAAACATTTTATTTGCTCATAGTGGCTGATATTCGAAAGCATCGAATAAAGAAATATTTAACACATGATTCGAAAGGGCGCACCCGATCCCTGGAACGGAAATCAACAACTGAAAAAACATATAGCATTAGTGGAGATTAAATAAAGGTAAAAGCCTTGGGAATAGAATTTCCTCGAGTTTCCGATGGCGATCCTCCTAGCGCGCGTTAAGTAATTACAAAAAAAAAATTCAATAAAACGTTCGGACTATATATTTTCATTCACATTTAATGAACGGAGATTAAACAATGCAAAAGCAGCAGATAGAATAGAATTTAATAAAACAGCTGCCAATTTAAAATTTGAGTCGGAATGATTTTACAAAAAGATGAAAATCAATTCAATTTGCTGTCTGCGTTATTTTTCATTAATGCACGACTCGCACAAGCTTTTATCACCCCATGAAAAATTGTAAATCTAATCCTCTTCCGAAAATATTTTTCCATAAAGATTTAGCAATGTTTTTTCTTCCTTTCTCCCTCCCTCTGTCACATGCATGCACGTTACATAAGCATAGAGAGATATACGTAGAGTCGGACGAGGAGAAACCGTATTCGCGTATAGTATAAAGCCATGGCTCGTCGAGGCTGTGACGATATCCCCAGAAACGGAGCTCTACCCGATAAGAACGTGACAGGACTGTGGTATCGATAAGTCCGCGCTCACAGCCACAATTCTGCGGGGATAAAACCAATTTCTCGATTACGCGCTCTACGTGATAACGTTCTATCGATAGGTACCTCTGTAAGCTATATACGCTTTGTATACTCATTCGGTTACTATAGATTTGCGACCGTACTCGGTTGTACCTGCGTCTCTCTCTTACTCACGAATTTTCTTATTGCGACCAATTTTTTTAATGCAAAAAAAAAAGCATCGCATTATATTGTCATCGACGAATAATATGGGGCGATTTATAAATAATGAAACTTGATCAATTGCAATTAAATATTAAGATTTAATGTGGAGCATTGCTTGTGAACTGGATACCCGGAAGCGATGCGTTCGTTAGATGTAATCATTCAATCGAGATCAGCGAGCCAAAAATACAAGATTACGAAAATAATTCGAGAAAATTCACTAAACGATAGTAAAAGCTTTTGGAGTTCGACACGAGGAGATGAACGGATATCGCGACTAATTTAGAATACAGGAAGCATCGATTATCTGCTAGTTGAAACTTAATTACGAAGTCAAAGCTCGATATCTTTGTTCAGCAAGCTTCCGGATCTGCAAATACATGAAACAAGCATTTATCATGATAGCTCTGATGTGAGATATTAAGGAGGTTGGATCACAAGATCAAAATAATCAGAATTTGATCGAATTTAATGGTAACATTCTTTGAGATCAACTATAAAAACACAAATTTTTTCCAAATTTTTTATCACATGGTTATCGAATAATTGAGATTTAAATCAAACCTCTTATGCACTAGATATATATTTGTATATTTGTATATGACTCTGAAGTTTGCAACGTTGATATTCAACGAAAAATATTTGATCTATTAATTATTTATTGAATTTTGAAAATTGTGACAATTTTTCGTGTCGATTGAGGTTTGGGGGGGCGAGGGAGGATGGTTTTATTGTTCAGACCAAATATTGAATAATAATTACGAGTTCTGCTCAAGAAAAAACACTTTAGTGTTCAATTACTCGAGTACTACGTGGTGGAAAAATCTTTAAAAATTTGTATAGCCACATATATATTATTAAAGAATATATTTACCAAATTTTATTAAATTCTTATCTTTTTGAATTTTTTTATGTTTTTAACATGGTTTAGCGCAGCAACATTGTATCGTCGTGATCCAACCTCCTTAAATGAATTCAACCACGAGCTGTTCTGCTGGTTCTACTGTTCTCCAGTATTTTTAAAATTCATTCTTTCCATAAAATATGAAACGTATGATTCACGAAGAAAGCAGCGATCGGAGTTTAAAAGAGAATCTCGCGAATGGTCCCATTCATGCTTGATGATGAACGAGGTTAACCGAATAATTGAACGGTATATGCAATAGCCGATCTTGTTCAAATAAAGAGAAACGATCGACGCGTGTCTATTTGCGTAACGGCAAAGGAATTTCGAATTCACCGTTCCGGCAGTGGATGAAGCCAGAAAATGATGTCGAGTATAGTCTGTTTCCCCTGTAAAACGGAAATACTCGTATTTCGCGAGGCAATGCGGGCTCGCACAGGAGTATACTTTGCACAAATACCCTCTGGAAGCAGAGAACGTTTAGAGTCATGTATCGCGAGGGTGATGGCATATGCCATTGGAGGGAGAGCGAGAAATAGCCTCATCGTAAACGAACTCGTACCACGAACTAATAAAAATGCCTTAGTTCGCGCGTAAAACGTTTTGGTTTCGCAGGAAAAAGTTTTTTTTTCTCGGATTCGTCATAAATGAATGATGCACGCGAGCGCATTTATGTGCATCGGTAATTCCGTGTTGTGTATTATTGAGGAAGCGAGACGGGGGATAGTCCATTTCACGTGTCATTTGCAACACACGCACGAGCTCGAACGCGCCTGAACGAGCGACGAACATTGCTCAATTGATTAATTGCCGAAGCTGCGAGTCAACGTGAAGTATGTTTCACAATATGTGCGACAACCTATCGACGGGATATACAAATTAATACAGAACTCTTTTGAACCCGCATCAATATCGTCAAGTTTCCAGCGCGTAACTACAAAATGCCATAAAAATTTCGTAGGCAATAACTTTTGGGGCGGACGAGCTTCGATTAAACTTAATGCGACATGAAATTAAATTTCACTTCCCCTAGCGGACCTGTCAAAATCTTCTGGCACCAATAAACGGACGTCGATTCGGTAAAAAAATAAAAAAAAAATAATAAAAAAATAATCGGAATCCTTATTGCGTGCGGCATTTTTCTTCATCAGTTCATTGAATTCAGTACGGAATTTGTGTTTGGGAACTGGTTCGAACAAACGACTCCGAAGCTTGCAACTTTCAACGAAAAATTTTTTTACTATCAATTATTTATTGAATTTTGAAAATTGTGGCAATTTTTCGCGTCGATTGAGTTTTTGGGTGAGAAGGAGGAATCGTTTTATTGTCCGGACCAAATATTGAATGATAATTACGAGTTCCGCTCAAGAAGAAACGGAATTTCGTTGCATTCCAACGATGCAAACTTCAGCATTATTCTAACAAACCGGGTAAACTGGTTGCTTCGCTCTATTAATTTGCTGGAGTATACGTAGTCGAACACAAATATGGATACGTGGATTCAATTTACATACGAGAAGCGTACATGCTGTTGTCCAGATCAAGTGTCTATGCTGGTGGTTGCATGAACAAAAGAGACCACTGTGCTGCACAGCAAGAGGCTATGGATGCTGGGATAGCAGACGAAATGACAATATTTATGCAAGGAGGTAGGGAATCATTCATGTGGATGTGTACACAGTCGATAACGAGCCGATGAGCACGTGGGATTTATCGACGAATCTAAATTGATATCTCAAACGCGATTACGCGTTTGAAATCTTTTCTCGCCGGGCCTCGCTCTCTTTTTTAGTCTGTCTGTTCGTTTCGATAGCTATCGTCGTAAGTTCTCAATAGTACAGAGTCCCGTTCGTTTTGCCGGAGAGAAAGTCAATGTGTGATTGCGTACCAATGAGCGCGGCTGTGCGTGTGTAAATTCCGATGGAGGAGCTATTCTCCGCACCCTCGGGAACAGATACCGAGCGCAAGCAGCTAGGGCACTTCAGCTTCGACCTCGGGTGAATATATTATCGGAGAAACGCGTGAGCACATCAACGGAGCTCTGCTCAACCCTCGTTTTCATGAAACGATCTCACGAAGTATGGAATGGGTGGTGGTTGATGCAAAAACCCCTTGCCAACAGCGAGAGACAGAGAGAGAAAAAAAAGAGAGAGATGATCTCGACGCACATACAAATGGTTTTGGCAATGAAACTCCCTTGGCAAAACCAGCCGATGCTCGAGGCTGCATCAGCCTCGAGCAACAGTTCCTGCTAACGAATTTATTTTTTCCATGATCCCTACTCGAGAACACATCAAATACATACTCGGAAAATGAACTTTACCAATATCTGATACTGATACTTGCACGAGAACTGGGAAAACATATCAAATTGATAAACAACTGAACTTTAAGGACGTAGTCCGGCGAGGGTAAAATCTAAATTTTTGTTTTCAATTTTTCTTACATACAAAATAGTTCGCGAGTTCATTAAAAAAAAAAAATGTTACAAATTGACTAAAGAACAATACCATACTCTAAATCCAAGATTCCTCGAGGTAATCTGTATTTGTTACATAATAAACAAAATTTCGAAAAAATTTTACGACCGATTTTTTTGAAAAACTGAATAAAGCTTCTTCGATGTTACATAAAAGTGTATGCAAAGTTTTAAGAGGCTTCACCATTTAGAAATCGAAATATTTAATGTTGAAAATAGAAACTTTTAATACACGCTCTCATGAGAAACTACTGAAAATTGTGATTTTTATAAATAAATATCTCGGCTTCTACATGGTGAAACCTCTTAAAATTGCGCGAGCTATTAGAAATCCCTATTCTCTTTGTGTAGTGCAAATTTAAAGGAATTCTATCGATAGAAAATTTTGCATACAACGTCCTTATTAACCAGCAAGAAAAAAACTCAGCTCCTCGTATCTCAGGTTCATCGAACGCGAATAGCGCGGATTGTTAGCTCTCTATATCGTGATTGAGGCTAGTCTCAAAGTGAGAGAAACGCGACTGGAGACTCGTACCACGCTGTGAAAAATCGATCATCACGGAATATAAGTAGCTCGGAGCCAGATAAAGAAATAGAGAGAAAGAAAAGGAGCCATCAATCGGTCGTTTTCTCGGAAATTTGCTCGGCGGCACATATTACGCCGAGAGTATTGCGAACATATACGCCAAGCGAGAATGTCGAGTGCAACGCGCGCCGCAATTCTTACAATCGTCGCGATGTATAGGGACATCGAGATCGCGGACGAGTCATGCGGTGCGATTTCCTGTGATCGGATGCGCTCTCGAGCATGTTAGATTCTTGATATTTGTGTGTATGTCGCATACACGGAATGTTCGCAAGTTTGTAACGTATATAAAGAGCAAAAGAGCTTTGAGAGAACGGGACCCATACTTTTTACGAGAGTATAGCCTCGTTACTCGACGACCCTGCATTAGCCATCGAGATCGAGGGTTCGAGACTATGGACTATGTAGGCCGAGCGTGCTCTCACGATTCCACACACAGTAATTCTTGCCTCTGGATCAAATGGGAGCTCTTCAGTGTCATCTCATCTCTTTATCCCGAGCAATGAAATCTCGGCCAAGTCCACATGGCCGATCCGTTTGATCAAGATGTCCGCGAGAACCGAAAACTCGACCGAATTACGAGAGATCATTTTCGTCTATTCACTCGACCATACAATTACGATTCAATCGGAATTTTCTCTTCCCCAGTGAATTTTCCATTCAAGCTATGTTCGTGACTATTATTTTTGCCTTCAGAAACTTTGATCGCCTTGAATAATAACTGAGTGCAAAAATAACTAGAATTTTGCGCTGATGCGAATTACCAAATTTAATCTGCTCGTTCATCAATGCAAATTTTCTCAAGATTAGAAATTTTCTTCTACGATTTGGAGAACGAGATTTGAGATGGAAGAGTTGAACAGCTTTAAATTGCATTGTAACGAAGTTACACGAAATTTCCTTCGCTCTGCGGATTATCTTAATGCACAAAGATGTTATTGAACATTTTAGGAAACCTCAAACGTTTATAACGAGACAATTACACGAGTTATGCTCTCTTTGAGAAAGGCATTACAAAATACTGTGGATAATCTGAATAGATATGTAGAAACGTTTATCCAGGCTTGTAATATCTTACAGGACTCAGAAATCCTTGTGCCAATTACAAACTTGTACGAAAGTTCAGGCACTGCATGTAATTTCTATTTATATATATGCATGAGAAATGCGCGTTTGACGCGGCGTGCCAAGAGGAACTTTAGATCGACATCGGCTCTGAATTTTAAGTCCCAACTCGCTTTGTCTTTCTCTCGAACCGCGCAATCCCTTTTCTTTCGCGTTCTCCCGCAGCTTCAAGTCTGCGGAAAAGTAAAGCTGCACCGATACATCACTTGCACCCTTTTTATTCCAGAGACAAAGTTCGCGTATGTAAAAGTTTGCATTCACATTGAGCGCAAGTAAAATCGTACCATGCGGAAAAAGTAGACGAGAGCTTGGAAAAAAAGGGACTCGGTAACGTCCAATGGCGAGAGGATCGATTCGAATTACCACACGTGCATGCACGCACATGGAAATATTTAAAATTTCTATAATTCCATCCGGTCAAGGGCTTGATCCGTCCGAACCAAAAGTCCTCGGTATAATATAATCCTCCGACATTTTTTCAGTCTCCGATAAATTTGCTCGAATTATGTCAGCGCAGCTACGGATTAAATCGGAGGGACGAGACGATGGAGTCTCTCGAATAACTTGATGCAACGTTCATTTTAATTTTTGCTTCCTCATAGAGAAAGCTATGTCACGGTGAATTTGTTTTTTTTCCAGCTTTCAATGTCAATTTGCTTAAAATGTCCCAAAACATTGAAAAGTCATATCTAGAAAAAATGTCCGGATGTCTGTGTTTGTGTATATTCTGGCACTGTAAAATTCAAACGTTCATAACTCGAAAACGGTTTGAGCTACAGAGCTCCCGTTTTGCACAAATGTTAATCTATACAAACTCTTTATTCTCTGAGAACTTTGTTGGAATTGCTAGAAAAATACAAATTCTACGGCATTTTGAAATTTTCAAAAAAAAAAAGGGTGTCGACGTTCTAACTTTTTTATCCATCATTATCGATCGAATTATACAACTCTGAAGTTTGCAATGTTGATATTCAACGGAAAATATTTGATTTATTAAGTATTTAGTGAATTTTTAAACTTGTGGCAATTTTTCGTGTTGATTGAGTTTTTCGGTGGCAAGGGAGGATCGTTTTATTGTCCAGACCAAATATTGAATAATAATTACTAGTTCTGCTCAAGAAAACCAGAATTTCGTTGCATTCCAACGATGCAAACTTTAGCATCATTCGAATTATTTGATGAATTTCCTCTGATCGAGCTGGTTCGGAGGATATTTATAGATAAATATATGAATATCGAGGCTTGTCGATTGCGGGAGTTTTTTTTCCGGACTGTGTACGCACTCGCAGAAATTAGTCAGTAGAAGTAAATTTGTCAAGGGAAATTTACTTTTTTTTTCTCTCACGTGTAAATTCGATGTTGCTGTTTCATCGTATGCGCTTGTATCAACTATGCCAATAAAATTGGAGGCATGTGTGCACACGGGGAGCTGTGTCTGACTCGCGTAATCTCGAGGGATTTTAGACTGACGGTTCGAACCGACGGAGCGATTTTATTGAAGCGTGCACAGAGCTGTCAGTGAGAGTGAAAAAAATGCATTTTGTTGTTTTTGTCCAACGAGTCGACGCAACGTGAATAATTTTGAATTCTCGCCATATCTGGACGAAACACGACTACATGGGAACGTGAATATACATCGCGGATCGTTCCTGGGGGTCTTCCAAAAAACATGCATATTGAAACGTCATTCGGAAGGATTGGACTCAACACGAAGAAAAAACGGAAACCATCGATAAATGAAGGGTAAGAATAACGTCATCGACATGTAAAAGCTTTAAACGACTTGTTGGCGCGTACTCTTTTAAAAAATTACGATTACGAGCGTACCCAACGTACCGTTAATCTTCGGTCTGTACATTTTTTTGCTCTCACCGGTCCCGCGCTTTTCCATTAGCCAAATGATTTATTCATTCCTCGATCGCGATCGCATACACTTAAAACAAGACACGAAAAATGGGTTAATTGACAGGGTGCATGCAGCTTATAGTATATACTGCGCAGCTATCGATTTTCCAAAAGTATTCAAGCCATGACGATAGCTCTCGCGTTGTTTTTTATTCTCCTGAAAGATTCCTTGAGTAAAAATATAAACCGAAACTGCGAGCTCGCGTCCTTAACTTTTCCTTCATTTACTTACTTTTCTCCTATTGCCAAACTCTATGAAAATTTTTGCACGATGAACTTTGTAGCCAAAGTGCACAACGCGCCTGCTCCCGATAAAAAAGTGCGTCCGCTGGAGGCTCAATAAAGAAGGTATTGCAAATTTCCATTTTCATTTTTATAAATCGTGCGCACGTGAATAAAATGAACAAAAGTTGGTGCAGGTTTTTATTCATACACGCGCGCGCCATCTTTTCGATGCGATTTTTTTCAACTAAAATATAAAATGAAAAAGTGTTGATGGACACAAAAGTTGTCGTCAGCGCTTTATATTGCGAGATATCGATATTTGCGAGATATCGTTCCAAACTTCAAAATGTTTCGTCGCATCATCAATCGGAGAATAAATAAATTAAACAACGTCAAACAAAAGATCGGACTCGACGTAGAGATTGTGCCAAGAATTTTCCGTCGAGCTTTTTCGCCGGAATATCTCATAGGGAAATGTACACGAGTTGGAATTTCATACAGAGAAAAGTTTAACGATTTTATTCACGAGTGCAGTCGGAAACTGCAGTAAAACAACGAATTTTCTCCTCTCTCTCTCTCTCTCTCTCCCTCTTTCTTCTACAGGCGTTGTAGCAAAAATGCGGAATATTTCGACGTATGAAATATACGCGAAATTCAATTTGCTACCTTCCGTTCGAGATAGGAATTTACATATATCCCTCGATGTATCGTCAAACACGATATCAATAAAATATGACAAGAATTCTATCTTCGATGACAAATGTTCCAATGAATCGAGAATATAAAAATTGTATGAAAATTATCAAAATCGGAAAGATAATGGTGAATAAAAAAATTTTCCAATCAATTAATGTGATTTTTATATTTTCAGAGGAAATTAAAACGAAAAAATACTTTGTGGAATACTTAATTTGCAGAACGTGAATTTCCATTGGAGAGAAATCAAGTTTTTTTAATAAACTCCAAACTTTTATTTCATTTTCAAAAAAATTTCGATTTTGCACAGACGTGCCCACGGTTCACCGCCTGATTCGATTCTCCGCGACGGTAATTTTTCCATTTCGTAAACTCACGTAATTTTTTACGATTGAAAAAAAAAAAAATTTAATTGGAAAATAAGACACAAAAATCGTAACTTGTCGGAATAAAGTTTCTTACGTGGTCGAAAATCTAATTCGATTATCGCGATCCATGATATGTACGTTTTGCCATGGGCTATCGGTTAGAACGGGGAAATCTCATTGAATCGTGAAACTCTGTGACAAGGCAATGCGGGCTTGATTAAAAAAAAATAATGATAACGGATAGCGTCGTGATGCGTTGCAACGCGCGTTGGTACTCGTTGAGCTCGACGTTAAATCCGTAATTTCGTTTCCAATGCGAAACGCGAATTCGCCACCGATAAATTATGCAGGAATCAGGGTCGTATACGCCGAGTGTATATATACGATCGTTTTGTACCGCCAATGAATTTCCCAAAATCAGTGATGCCCGAATGATAGGTGGGAAAGCGTCGCTGCATATTGGACGTCCCGAGTAAAGTTTATCGCTTTGAAAAACGCGATTATTCAACGGAAAATACGATGTTTCAAAGTCCCGAAAATTATTGATGGTTCCTCGCGAATAATTGAATAAAAAATGGTCGCGTTGAAAATTCAAACTTTGCAGAGGCCAGAGCCATGCAGAGTGCACGAAAGAGAGAGAGAGAGAGAGAGAGAACGAGTGTTCATGGATTTACCACAGCGGACAAACGCTTTCACGCAGAATCTGATTTCTAATCGCCAAATTCCATTCGAATTATGAATTACAAGTGGAAATGACGAGGGAATTGTAATTGACTGATTTAAAGCGGTAAGCCCTATGGATAAGCAGGGAATGAGAAGGATACAAAGGAAAGCGAGTGGCGCAGAGATCCGTGAAATGAAAATACGATCCTCCCGATGTTCGTGACGTATCGCCCCGGAAGTAGAACAAGCGATATGGTAAAATACACACGTGTTGTCCAGTTTTCCCCGCCCGCGTTCGAATCTCAATTTTCACGCACGACTCCATCATTCCCCGTTATTAATAGTCGCCTTTCATCGTGATGGGTTACATAAAAAAAAAAAGCTAGATTTCCAGAACAGAAATCATTCGATTTTCGACACAAACATTAATTTTCGTTAATTTCAAAATTTCGAAAGAAAGCTCCATTTTATTTATTGCCCATTCGAAATGTCGTTTCCATTCGATTTAACTTTATCGATTAGTTTCTTTTTCCCCAACGAGTCCACAGAAAATTCATTTGCTAGCACCAGACGATTTAACGAATTCAAAAATAACGTCAAGTTGTTGACACAGTCGAAAGAAAATAGACGAAAGATTTTTTTTCTTTTGGTTTACCCGAAGCAACAAGTGTCAAACTGCCACATCGTCCTCTCTCACTCTCTCATCGTAGTTTTTTGTTTGTTTTTATTTAACACCTCAGTCGTCCATCAAAACCATGTGCCAAATTCACCCAAAACGTCTGTACTGACCATGCAGCGGAGCATCTCCGTACACGACCGGAAACATCAAAGACAGGAGAGACAGAGGAGAATGGCTCTCGAGAATCACTTTATTCTCGGACCGTCCTCATCATCTTCTCTACTCACTGCAAAACTACCAAAGCAGAGCAGAGATCGTCAAATTTACTGCTTGTTTCTCATTCCGAGGGATCGCAAAGAATCGCAAGCTGCTTGAATATCTCTTTTGGAAAAAAAAACAGAAACAAAAACGTTGATTGCCTTTTTGCGTGGCAATAAAAGCGAATTTTTGATGAAGATTCTCCGATTTATTTGATTTAAATTCAACTTTAGAACTTTCTACGAATCGCTCAAAAAAAAAAAAGGAAAACTATAAAGATTTTTCCTTTCGCGTATATTTTTGAGGAGAATGAAAATTTTCAGGGATTCCAGCGATGTTGGGAACTGAGTTCACGTTTCGGATCAGTGGCTCGGTACTGATTGAGCTTCGCGTCGAAAAACACATTCGGATTACGACAATTCCAACGATGTTGGGAGTTTTGTCAAGGACTCCGTCGTCTTGACCCACGATATCTTTTACCATGGCTTACCAAGATATCACACAGACACATAGAGAAAAAAGAGAGGAGCCTGGGATGACACGTAAGTTTGGAAAGAAAAAAGAAAGAAAGTCTCTGGATTCGAAAGAGCGAGGAAATCCATGACACGAAAATAAAGTGTGGAAGTTGAAGACGTACGAACTTGGAATTTCGCAAAGGAAAGAGAAAAAGCAACGAAAAAAATAAACCAGTTTTTTTTTTACGAGATCAGGAGCTTCCGTTAATGGTAAACTTTTTGTGGCAAAGAAAGCTGCTCGACCTTCGAATCTACTAAAGATCGAGTCCATCGCAGTCTGGAAAGTTGTAAACGGCGAATTAGGGAACATTTTTTATCCGCGTTGTCACAAGATCCTCTTTCGTCGTGTTTTTTTTGGCGCGCTGACGCTTTACCGAGAAGAAGAAATCGAATTTTGGCAAAAGCCATGCCGCGAGAAAGTTTCGACTACGTTTGGCAAAGAGAACTTGGAATTTCGTGGTTCAGCGAGCTTTTTACATACGAGATAATGGATGAGGGCAGATATCAGAGAAATAGGGGCAACGGGTTTCATCTTCTTCGGGAATTCGAGAGTCAAATGCAAATACAAAATTATCTTGTTTCTCAAAAGTTTCTCTCCAACACGAAAGTATTTTATTTTTCGATTCGTTGGGCCTGAAGATGGCTTTATAAAATAAATAACAATGAGAACATCGATGGAGTCAATTAGATTTTGTGTATTGAGCAATCCTCGATTCATTCTCACCTTCGATTTATCAAGTCTTTTCAGGAAATACACATCTGCTCGGGCATGTCGTTGATTAAATGATTTTTTTCATAAAGTAGCTCTTCCAGCAGTAGCCGAACATTACCGCAGGTGTCTAATTATCGTATCATTCGGACGTAAGAAGAAAAAGTTGCAGTATCTTTCTCCAGCGACCCTGACTAATCGTTTATGGTCGCTTTCGCTTTTGTCTCGTCGAGAAGCCACGAGCTCGTGGATCCATGTGTACGAACGCTTGGATATAAAAATATACGGGAATCATTTTAGTCATCGAGAAGATATGGTCGCCGTGGGACGAAGACTGACCATCGTTCTCCGGCCTTGCAAAGACGAATGTGAAAAGCGAAAGTATCATCACGAGTTTCTTGAGAAACAAATCTCATAAATACCTAAATGTAAATTTCCACGCATAGATCAGAGTGTGGCACGAAACGAATCAATATTTTCTTGGCTCGGGCATAGTGTTAGAAAGTTAGAAGTTGAGAAAAATTTATGTGGAACTAGCGAGTCGTTGTAAAATATAAAAATCGTATATTTTTTCAATGCATTCACATTAGAAACTGCAAAACGGAATAAAATTTCATTTTAAGCTCGAAAAAAAAAAATCACGAGAAATAGAAGAAAAAAAAAAAAATTTTGTCTGAAATTAATTTTTATCGAAAAATTCAATTGATCGAACTTATTGACGAATTTCTCGGGAGCAGAGGATTCGTGTTTCGAGACTTCCACGTATACAACTTGACTGACGAACGTGCGATGGAATCCCCCACGTGAGTCAAGCGAGCGATGGATACAAAGTTTTTCAACTAGCTCGAGAAATGATGTATCTTGAGGGTTTATACGTCCAAAAAGAAAATCAACTATTCTCCCTTTGTCAATTTCCCTCATCTTCATCATGGTCGTGTGCATATAGGTTCTCGGTTGATGGAGTGGGAAGGAAGAAGGCAGGGGTGAAAAGGAACGAGCAGGCTTTATATGCGAGACGAGCCCGAAATACTGACAAGAAAGTGGGCAAAACTTGGTTCTTCTATCTTTTACGTAAAAACCAACGAAACCATCCATACACGAACTCAAAAGCTTGCGAGCACTCTGGAGAAACTCTTTCACACACACACACACACACAAAAGTATATTCGACTGTGGGTGTGTAAGGGGAAAGAGAAAGAAAAGCTCTCTCGTTTTCTCAGTGAGTACTCGAGCAACATGGAAGCCTGCACGTTCTTCCTTATATGATTCTCGAAACCGTACAGCCCTTTGTCAAGCAAATACAAAGGGTTCCTCGTCGTGTGGAGCTTTCTGAGCGGAAGGTGTAACGACGATTACGAAATCTACTCCATGTTTTTCTGTATACAGCCCATAAGTCCATGCGAGTTCATGGACACTCGAGACAGGGCACACGTATATATATTTGTCGAAATAAAAAGTTGAAAAAAAAAGCATAATTCTGTTTTTTTAAATCTTTTCTCACTAAAGAACCTTTTTTGTCAGTGGTATTCATATTTTTTGCAAAACATATTAGCGACAGTAGGAGTGAAGCAGAATCCAAAGATTACACATCGAATGCACGAAGCAGTAATTGTTTCGTAAATTTTGCTGTAAAATTCAAATTTTCTCTCCCACATAAAAATCATCGTATGTAATTGTGCTCATTAATGATCGTAAAGAAGAGAAAGAACAGCTTGACTCATTGCGGAATATCCAGACGATTTAATTTATGTAATCAGTCGCCATAGTACGCGATTCGACACTCTCGAGCTAACGAATTAATCGCGAAGGTCTCCGTGTGATGACTCTTGGCATTTTACGGTGATCGTAAATTTCTCGTTTGCCTTTTTCACTGTGATTTTTTTTTTTTTTTTGTTTTCTTTCATTTTTGCCTTATACGAAAATATGTAACGTTTAAAATTCCTGCGAGGGAGATCTGCCGATTACGAAATGTGTACGAAACCAGTATCGTCCGTTTGTATAGCGAGGCACGCGATAAACTCAAAGCCCCACGAGTCCAATCGATTACCGCGAGTGGAGAGAATGGAATTGAATTTAACGAGCCAATGGCAATATCCTCGAAAATCCACCGGCTCCCGAAAAAGCCTCCTAGTGAATGGGGATCATCGGAACAAAATGCTTCATCAATAACGCGATTTCTTCTAGAGGATATCGATTGTATCTCAGAAAAAATACGACCGAGGAATTCGGAGGAAGCAAAGTTTCGATAAGCAACTTTGTTTATTCGAAAAAACACAAGGACGATGTCGTACGACGACTTTGAAGTTTGCAACGTTGATATTCAACGAAAAGTAAAAGTTTTCTCCTATGAAGAACAATTTTCTGACGTTTAGAATTTGAAATATTTAATTTTCAATTTTTTATTTTTCCCATTTGAACGCATGTAAATTGAAGTCACGATTCGTCAAAAAAGTTGCAAGACAAAAACACAAGAAACGCGACTTCAATTTACACGCGTTTCGATGGGAAAAATAAAAAATTGAAAATTAAATATTTCAAATTCTAAGCGTCAGAAAATTTTTCTTCATAGGAGAAAACTGTTAGTTTTGGTGCTAAGAACGTTTATACTAAATTTTGAAAAAATCCTAAATAAAGTCGTTTTGTGATAATAATACGTTAATTATTTATTGAATTTTGAAAATTGTCACAATTTTTCGTGTCGATTGAGTTTTTGGGTGGCAAGGGAGGAATGTTTTATTGTCCAGACCAAATATTGAATAATAATTACGAGCTCTGCTCAAGAAAAAACAGAATTTCGTAAAACAGAATTTTTGGGACTTTGGAGTACAATCGAGATGAAATATAAAATAATATGAAAACACGTCCTCGTCTCGCAATAAATTTGGCATCTGGTCCGAAAATTAAGGGAGTTTACAGCGAGTGGTTTCGTAAAATTGATGACACACGAGTCTGGGTCTCGGCCATCAAAAGTAAGAAATGAGATGGCCCAGTTTCCGGTGCAGAGGCCACTTATCCCAAGCACCTCGAGCGAACAAACGGTGTTCGCCATTTTTATTACACCACGTGCAATTTTGCACGTTGCACTTTATCATCCGAGAGCCTTCTCTCTTTTGAGTATTTCATCTAAAAATTTCAATTCCCCATGTTTTCCTGTTGATATCGTATTCGTTCATGGCATTGTGCGAAAAAAAAAAGTGTTTCAATAATTTCGACTATCATTTTTGATCCTATTCACGTGGATACTGAATAACAATCGGGAATAAATCATTTCATCAGATGATACGAATTTCATATTTTCCATTAGTCTCGACAGACGAAAAAAAAACAATTCGTGGATCGCGTTTCGTTATAATGTCGTTTATGGTTAACGACCACGCAAATAAATGTTTCGCAAGTAGATTTATTTATACGAATTGTTTGCACGAGAGTATATCCGGAGGTAGCACGTCCGGGGAAAAACGCGCACAGTAATCGCTCGGAATATACATCGTGCACGTTTCAAAAGAAACAAAAATAAATCGCTTTTGTATAGTTATTACGAGCCACGTTTTTACATCAATTATTCGCGAGATAATAGAGCGGTATAAAGCGAGCATCGAACTGGTGGAAAGTTGAATTAAAAGGTTTATTAAGTTATAACAATCGCAAAATGGGTTGATTTAGGATTTTCTTAAAATTCTGTGCAAACGTTCTTGACGATGGTGAAGTTTGCATCGTTGGAATGCAACGAAATTCTGGTTTTCTTGAGCAGAACTCGTAATTATTATTCATTATTTGGTCTGGACAATAAAACGATTCTCCCTTGCCACCCAAAAACTCGATCGACACGAAAAATTGCCACAATTTTCAAAATTCAATAAATAATTAATAGATTAAATATTTTTCGTTGAATATCAACGTTGCAAACGTTCGTGCATACATTTCCCTAGTTTCCCTGAACCAAACGCTTTTTGCGATAAGCCGCACGAGGCTATAGGTCAGAGTACTTGAAAACAAAAGTTGTTTTGGAATTTCATCAAAAATGCAGGTGTCTGCATTCGACTGAAAAAGCGTTTTAAAGCTGGGGAAAGTTTGCGCGAGCCACACAGCACATTAGTCAAGTAACGAGAGAAGAAAATAGAACTTGTCGCACAATTAGCTCGTGACGAGGACTGGGGCATTAAGGTTCGAGTGAGTCGCGTGTGCTTCTGGCGAGTCAACCTGCACGTGCACCATTTTTTTGCGGGGCGTTGTAGATTTTGACGAAAAAAAAAAAAAATGAACATTTTTTTTTTTCTGGAACATTAAACAGAGTTTGAGCCCAAGATGAAGAAAAAATCATGCCAGAAAATTCTCGTGAGATGGGACAAATGGATGAGCGAATTTCTCGAGCTGGAACGAAATGCATGAGTCAAATGAAAGAGAGGCGTCGACCTGCTGCGGAGCTCTAGACGTTTGTCGCGTTCGTGGCGTTCACGAAGCCATGCACATGAGTGCAACAATAATCATGACGCCTAGCAGAGACTCTCAAGCCCGGAGAGCAAAGCTCTCGTCGTGGATATTACTCTCCGACATGCTCGTTAGTTCGGGCCTAACTCGATCGTTTCCAAAGCTTCGTTCATCGACGAAAACTTGATGAAGGAAACCGAAATAATTGTCGTCGTACAATTTTTCGTGTCGAATCTTTTTTTTTAACGAACGAGCCTGGAGAACGTCATTGCACTACGAATTTGTAAGATTTCAAAAATTCTCAAATATTCAAGCAGAAACATTTCAAGCTTGCGATCCTCGGAATCGCTTTCCACAAAAAATTCCCTGTCATCTCGAAGATTCAGAGACGAAGATCCAAGAGGGAACTAACCGAAAAGGAAAAAGAGAATCATCAAGATTAACTCTCCGTGGTGACACGTTCTAGAAATAACGCGCTGGTCACACGGGGTCAAAACGACCCGGGCCATATAAAAATTCAGGATATTAGTTTGAACTTTTCAGAATGAGAATATCGTGCCAAAAATTTTTATCCAATTTTCAAAATAGCGAAAAAAAATCAGCAAGGAGGCAATGTGTAGAAATTTCTTTTTGCGCAACCCAGAGCACCGTTGGTGCGGAGGCCAAGCGTCTCGGGCGCCAATAACTTGTAGTAATTCTAGCTCAAAGTGGCGATTGGGGTCATTTTGACCCCTGGTGACCACGGAGTGTTAAAACCACCCGGAATAATTGATGAAAAGAAAAACGTGAATACTGTCGAGCCTGCGTACTCAAATGTCTATTCGAAGAAATCACTTCCAGCGTATATTTCGTAACCGACAAAACATCCTTAAGGACGAACGTGCATTAAGAGAATTCACCAAACTGGACACTCGCGCAACAGCACTTGCCGGGGATGTGCTAATGTGTCGTTTTTTGGCTGTACGTGCTCCGTCATCCCAGTGCCTCTTGTCTCTCAAATATGGCAGCCTCCGGCGATATAAACTCGCGTGTACATAGGTGAGCAAATATAAAGTTCTCTTGGTCCGTCGATTAAGCCACCGCAACGTGTAGGGTTCACGAAAAGAGGTCAACATACGTTTGCACCGAGAGAATTGAACCGGGAGGACTCGCCATGAACGACTCTGAAGTTTGCAACGTTGATATTAAACGAAAAATATTTGATCTATTAATTATTTATTGAATTTTGAAAATTGTATCAATTTTTCGGGTCGATTGAGTTTTTAGGTGGCGAGGCAGGATCGTTTTATTGTCCGGACCAAATATTGAATAATAATTACGAGTTCTGTTCAAGAAAAAACAGAATTTCGTTGCATTCCAACGATGCAAACTTCATCGCCATGTTCCATAATCATAAAAGCGACAACAATAAAATTCCTGGATTATGGATGTACGTGCCGGTTACTTAACAGAGGTCCAGACTCCGCCGTGTGTCTACAGAGGAGTTAAAAGTAAACTATAGCTCCATCGAGCACCCAGCAAGTCCGAGTTACGACTCAATTACAATCTTACACTTTTCTCGCCATTGCTTCTCACGCACGTGACCATAAGAACCCTCTTTACTCTCTATAGCTTTAGCGGGAAGCACACTGGCGACATGGAGACGCTAAGCAAAACGTGTGTGTAAAACGGTGGAAAGAAATAAAAAGAAGAATGAGCAACGATGGAGTCCAAGTTTGTAAACGTGAACGTACACATGGCCATAAATCCATTAAACGAATGTGAATTATGTGTGAACGTGTGATAAAAGAATGTAGTGATAAAAATGATTCAGTTGACAAGCTCCGGATCCGAATTATTTCAAAAAACATTTTCATTCGTTTGTGTTTTTCTCATTTCTTGGATTGCGTTCGCGAGGTTAATGGATAGTTTGTTTGTTCTTTGTTGAAATTTTTCGTGTTCAGCGAAGAGAGAACAAGCAGAGACAGCTCGAGAAAATCTCGGCTGCTGTTTTCTTCTCGGGAAGCACGGCAAAATCCTTTTCCCACTTCGGCCACCGTTCGCACAAAAAGGGGGATGAAAAACGAGGAGAAAAGAGGCGAAGAAGTAAGAGGGATTTATAACACTGCGATGCTGGATATGGAAGGGAGCAGAAACGAGAAAAAAAAAAGGTATTCTGTTGGTGGCACGATCAAGGGCCCTGAAGAAATCCTCCGGAGACCCATATAAGCCACGTCGTACGGACATTTTCCGTGGAGACTACGTCTTGCTTGATGCTGCGCCTGTGCGCATCTTGGCCAAACGAACTCAGTTAATTAAGAGATTTTCGCCCCTTGGCAACGCACGCACGAACTCGGAATCACTGAAAGCATCCGGCTGGGGACACCAGAATTTATATAGCAGCCCCAAACGGGAGAAAAACTTTTTCAATTCAATATTTTCATCCGCTCTTCGCTCCTCTTCGCCATCCCCCTCGACACTTCGTGACATAAATGTGAAATGTTTAGCCCTATTAAAAATATAACGAAATGTTCTTTTTACCCATTTAAGACGCGGTCCCTCGTGTATATACATTTCCAGCAGACCATCAAGTCTGAATGCTGTAACGAATCGCCTTTTCTACCAGCATTTAGTAATGACTGAGCTCGAGTTATTGTTTACATTAGATGATTAAAGTTTCAACCAAATTGGGTCGCAATTACGAAAGTTCAATGAAAACCTGGTGCGCGACGTCATTGAAATTTGCATTTCATTCCATATTCCTGTCGAAATTCTTTGGCCTACTTGGTACGTTCGTATGAACGAGTCCCCGACAGGAAAGGTACTCGATCGGTGATCGAAAACCAACCCTTTATTCATAACTTACCCCCGCGTCATTGTATCCCAAATTTAACGCTCGGATAACTCGTGTTCACTCGAGACTCGAACGTGGAAGCCTCGAGGGAATAGAAGTTCTGCATTTCTATAGGCTGTACACTCTGGTTTGCTGTACAATCGTTACTATTTCTACTGCTGGTATTGGCCGTCGAGTCCCGCGCGGAACTAATACGAATCCGTGTGGCGCCGGCAGTACATTTGCGATGGAAAACGCCAAGGAAATCGACTCGGTTCGATAACCTTATGGGCGCATGTCTCTCGAGGAACGATAAACTCCCGTTCTGAACCCACCGACGATCGTAAGTCACAAAATAAAAGCGTGACGTTTGCTCTGTGATGCGAAGCGAGAGGAAAACGAATTGCACCTCTTGGCCTCCGATCTACGAGCATATCTCTATGTCGTACAGAGTGATACGGGATGCAAGACGCGGACAAACGTAAAGTATACATTTTTATAGACTCAGTCATAAAAAAAAAAATAGAAACTCGTGTTTTCCAAGATTGGTAAACCTTTCGAAAAATATATCGCCTGTAAAGGGATCCAGGGGGGAAAAAATTAAAGGGAGTGCCATTTGTATGTACTGAGGATATCAAGAAATATAAACGAGAAATCGATATTATTTCTTGGTCTGCTTTTTCCGAGTCATTCCTTCCACTTGCTATGGCTGGTCAGCGTCAATGCTATCCTACGATCGAGGGTACATGTATATATGGGTCATGGAAGAAGCACAGGATCATGTTTTACGAGCCTTATCGTTCTCGTCCAGGGGAATGCCTATTTTTTGTTCCCTCTTTCTTTCTCTATCCTTCTCCAGGGGCTCGTCATAACTTTGGATGTAACTCACTTACATTGCCATATCCCAGGACCTTTCAAACGCAGCTTGTTTTATGTTCGAGCCGGCGTTGGTGTACGATGGAATTTTAAGCTTCAACATATATATTTATACGCGAATACATAAGCGCGGAGAGGAGCCTAAAAACGCTGACCTTCGCCTTTCCCGAATTAGCTCATACTTTATCGCTCCGCGAACATGACAAGTAAATTTTACTTCTGATTCGTTTTTTTTTTCAACAAGTTTCCGACCTTGTGGAAACACGCAAAGTCAATATTAAAACCTGAAACTTTGAGGAACAACGTGTTTTCGTCAAATGTTACTGATTACACCGCGGCCCAATGTCAAACTTCCATTTTTCAACCGGTTCATTTATTTTTTCTTTTCATTTTATTCTCAAAACCTGATGCTGTTGCCAGGAGTGCTACCGATCACGATATCAGTATTTTTATTTGTTTTTTATATAGCCTGAGGGAAACGTTGGAAAGTCCCCGTAATTTGCATACTCATTTCGATCAAAGATTTCTGGTTAGTCCAGATTCCTTGAATATATTACGCTCTCCTCATTATATTACAAAGTAGGTACAGGTGTATTTTTCCAGAGCCGTACGAACCCGAGTATCGTGGAGGATTCTGATGTTTCGTGTGAAACTTTTCTTATGATAATTTTCAATAAAACCCTTGAACGGTAACCTGGGATCAAAAACGACCGCAGGTGATTTTAAATCCCGCGCTCTTTCGCCCTTTGTTCTCCCGTTTTTTATCCTTTTATCGCATTTTTGACTAATTTTTTGACTTGAAGCAAAATCGCCCAGGCTCCCGTGATCCTGCATTAAAAAACGAAAAGAATGAGCCCTAGTTGAACGCTTTTCGTTTAATTTTACCGGAGATATGAATTTTTCAAAAATGGGGTAATTTATGACCCCAGGTTACCGGAATAGGTGACAAAAAAATAAGGTCATCATTCCAGTGTTAAAACACATCGAGATTCCAAATATTTATTCAACGAATCTTACACGATTTGGATCTGTGACTGCAGCAGCAGGTTCGAGGTGAAATTACATTTGGGGTCAGATCTCGAATCGTGTGTGGTTTTTGACGTTGAATTTTCGACTCCCAATCTCTCTCTCCTCTGCACTTTCAGTTCATTATAATTTTTCCTCTCTCACTCCGACTCTCTTGATTCTCTTTCCTTTCGTATGAATTTCTAGGCGTTGCTGAATTAGGATAATATCAAAAGCTTGATAGCAGCTGGTAGCTCATCACTGCGGTTAGCAAACACGTTTCGTTTGCTCGACAGCAGCAGCAGGCGAGAGCATTTGCGGTCCCACGATAGACGTGTGCACATGATGCGCATGATAGTGAACCTGACCACTACGGCGCCTTGTACATTTATCATTGTAGACAAACGTGAAGAAAGAAAAAAAGAGCGAGAGAGAGAGAGAGAGAGAGCGAGGAAGTTGATTACGAGCAAGACATTTCCATAGTATGAATATTTCACATTCACGAAACATATTCTACGTGTGAATTAGTTACTGAAAATTCAGAGACTTATTTCAGCCCGAAACCAAAGTAAATTGGCACGTGATTTATTTCAGGCCACACTGCCTCGTGCTCAATGATTACTCGTCGTTGAAGGACTCGGATTGATTTTTTTTTTTTTTTTTCAAGGATACCGCTCCTTCCATTCAACCAATTAATTTTCGCCCGTTCCATTTCTTGGCTGACGACCAACTTGGTATTTAAATGAAGGATATTCTTGGTTATGCAAAGTTTTCGAGACCAGACAAATAGCTACGACCGTTGCAGATACATTGTGACGATTTTTCAATCGAGGAGGCACGAAGGAAAACTGTCCAAACGACCTACCGTTTGGCGAATGATTATTAAACTCATGTTCGAGCTCGTGAAAAGGATTCCCAAAAACACGAAGAAATAATTAACATTCGCACTTTGAATCTCTTTGCTACTGAAAAAACGCGTCTAAGCCAATCGAGCCTTAATGTACCCCTTTCGACCGACGACGATACGTAATAGAAATTTCGAGAAAATGGAACTTGCGACACTCTCTGTCGGTAGTTTGAACCTTCTAGCAGGGAGTCTCGTCGTTATTATTTGAAAAGGCCCGTTAGTTCAGTTTTGAAAGTCCTACGAAGCAGACGGTGTAAAACCTGGGGTATACTTTTTGGAACGGTTGCTAATTTAACCAGTCCCACCTGGAAGCATGCTATTTCAAACTCATGAAACGATTTTTTTTTTTTTTAATTGAAAATTACAATTTCTGCATTATTTTTGGTAAAAAAAAGTCATTTTTGCAGAGTTTTTTTTTTCGTCATTTTTTTAATATTAAAAGTTGAACGAATTAAATACAATAATCATGATCGTTACTCAAGGGTTGCAAATACATTGTAGTATTTTTATTTTATTTTTTTTAAAAGATTTTTCAACTATTTATCGCCTTCCCAAGTGAGTGGGGTTGATAATCATCCCCAATGACTATTACGTCACAATCTGGAGGTGTGACTATCAAGGGTTAAGCAAAGTTTGCTTCGCCTCAAACTGTTTCTTGTAAAATAAATGTTAAAAAAAAAAGTTGGAGGACAATAGAGAATCGCAACATGGAAACAGCGACGTTAAAACAGATATTTAGTCGTCTCGTTCATGCCACCTTGCTATTCTCACCTTAATTTTCCACCTTGGTGAAATTCTCTCGGAGTTGTGGTTTTCGTCACCCGCGCTTACCGGCCAGAGTCGACGGCGATAACTCCGCCAACCGCATAATTAGACTAATTGCACTGGTAGAAAAAGAGAGAAAAGAGAGTGCGAGAAAGAGATGAAAAGGAGGAGGCGAGAGAATTCATGCAATTCTCAACGTCAAGTTGTTATATCGTGGCACAAAAGATACGTCGACTATACGTATCGCAGATGGCATTTCGTCGTCATTGCTTGTGCAGAAAAATATGCACGCCCGGAGCAAAACGAAAGACGTTGAGACTCGTCTGCTGCTCGTACAAATTTCCTTTCGTAGTTCAACTATGTCAAAATCGTCAACGCCTTCTCCCAACCGCAAACTATTTTGTCAAGTTGAGTAACTTCATTATTCTCGAAAGGTAACCGAGTCATGGTAAATATATGAATATGCATGAGGCGGTTCGTTCCAAATTTACAAGCCTCTAATTTGTGCGATTTTTAAATCATGATCCTTTCTCTCTCATTGCCTCAGCATGAAATTTCAAAAACGCAATCTGTGAAGCGTGTCGGTATATTCCATGGAACGAGAATTTTGACGACTCTGAAGTTTGCAACGTTGATATTCAACGAAAAATATTAGATCTATTAATTATTTATTGAATTTTGAAAATTGTGGCAATTTTTCGCGTCGATTGAGTTTCTGGATAGCAAGAGAATCGTTTTATTGTCCGGACCAAATATTGAATAATAATTATGAGTTTTGCTCAAGAAAAAACAAAATTTCGTTGCATTCCAACGATGCAAAGTTCGGCATCATGAATTTTGTCATTTAAATAATTCGAAAAACCGCATGACACTCGGCGCTGGGAAAAAAAAAAAACTGAAATGATTTTTGAAAAAATGCGAAAAATCGATCGCTGTTCGATATGAAAAATTCCAAGAGATAGTCAAGTTTTCCTAATTTGTACGAGGCAAATTAGAAGTGTCAGTCTTATTCCAACGGACCCGTTACTGCAATAACATTTTGATACCGAGCGACGAGCCCGTTCGTTCGTATACATCGTCGAGCAAGAACGTGAGCGCAGTTGACAATCTCGTCCTCTCGTTTTCACCGAATCCCTGTTCGAATATATAATACACTTTTGGCGAGAACCGGCGAGTGTGCCAAGCAGCAGCGCGAAGCGGTTCTTCACCAAGGGAGCAGGCAACATTTCGATCGTGGATCGCGAAGGATTCCGGCAAGTTGCCAACTTACTCTCGCGAAAATGCGCGAAGTTACGTGCACCGTATACCATTCACGCGTAATACGTTCTCAATCGCATGTACATCGGGTGTTCCGCACGAAGTGGATGTTTTTTTCGTGCTTTTCATTCGCCCGGTCGCTGTGAAAGTTTTATCGAAGCCATTTCCATGGAAGCCCGTGTACGAGCGATACATATGCGAGGAACGAAAAGGAACGGAGCTCTAAGGACAATTGGAATCTTCGAAGAATTAGAAAATCGCGATGTATTTCCTTTTGTCAAATGTTTATCAGAGCAAGTAAAACGGAAATATCGTTGTTGCGAGTGAAATTGGTTACTCATAGTTTTCCGAGGAACAGAAAAATTCAATTCTGTGCAATTCCATCGCGAGACATATACGAGCATTCAAAGAGACTGGAGCCCTGCTCTCGGAGAAGCAAGAATCGATTGTGGCTCGGGGTTCTAATCCGTTCCCGATCCTTGTGGAGGCCACGAGAAAAGCAAATGCTGTTCTTCTCCACCGAGCTCACAAAGGTATACAGATATACATACGAAAGACGAGTACACGCGAGAGAGAGAGAAGGTTAGAGATCGAGTTTGTGTGCCTCGCAGTGGCACGATACACAACAACCGGTTTTTTGCGCGAATGAGAAAAGAGAAGGAAGCTGAAGAACATGGGAAAGCAGCAGAAGAAGAAGAAACACACGGAGAGATGAGAACACGGATTGTTTATATGTATTCGAAGGATCGAAAGGATCGAGAGACGAGCACACGTTTTCTCGGAGGTCACATTTATAGATGGATATAAACGAGCATCCTCTTTCGATATTCCATAATGGTATATACGAGAAATCGCCATTTTCCATATCTTCGAGGTCTCATCTCAGAGGCATTGTGGATTATTTATCAGAAATTCTTTCGATACCTATTGAAAACGTTTTGTACAAGTTTGCGGCATTCCTTCGTCCGTTGCTCTGATTTACGCGGTTGATTAAATGGTGAAAGTAATATAGAAATGAATCGAAAGATGTTATTGAATGAAACTCGAAATGAAAGGTAATTCAACGAGTAGCCGAACGTCGAAGAAAATGTCTCAACAGCCTCGATCAAATGCTTGCAACTTAATTCTTATCACTCGTGTATGAACCTTTGGAACATGGACGTTCTCCTCGATCTTTTGTGGAGACTTTTCTGACGTGTAGTATCGAGTCAGTGGCTTCGATATACATGAAACGTTGACCTTTCGATGGCACACTTTCCCGATGGCAGCGACCTTAACTCGCGACCTGTCTCTTGCTCTCTCTCTCTCTATCTCTCGATATTCGTGTCTCTTCTTTTTCCTTCTTTGCCTTCCGCAACCAGCGGAGAAGAGCACCGTGGATAATGTGTGTGTATATGGCCGCGCTCACAAGATCCTCTGGGGCCGTCTCGAGTGCAACACCACGTCATCGTAGCATCGAGTCTTCTTCTCATCGTGGCACGCATATTTTATAGAGACAAGTTTCACAGGAACTATGCACAGCTCTAGAGAGATGGAGAGGCAGAGAGAATGGAAGATAAAAAAAGGATGAAAGGGAACCGCAAGAGACGATACAACGATCGAGTATCCTCGAGTCTCTCGACCGGAGAATCATATAGATATATATAGATATACATGGGCAGTACATGTACAGATGTACATAAGCCAACGTCACCTGATCATTGAACAGAAGAAGCATATCGTGCAACGTGTCATGGAATTCCTTGGGCTTTGCAGCAGCAGGTCGTGGGCTTTACTTATTCGTGTCGTCGACGTCGTCGAGGTGACGAAAAAATATAGAGGCCGATCGATAGAGATGCCTCTTGACATTTTTCACTCAAACTTTCCGGAGTGAGGAAAGGGAAAATCGTGGCGATCTGTATATATAATAAGATTCTCATCGATTCACACGGTACCTTGAAATTTTTGTGACTTTTGCACGGACTCGCTCTCTTGAATATTTAAACCGATTTTTCCTTCAAGTTCGAAGTATATTTTTAAGCAACATTTCCATCTATAGAAAGGTTCAAGGGATTTTGTAAAATTATTATTTTTTCCCTATAACTATTGGAGGCATCGAAAAGACTTTTCTCTTGCTCGAAACCAGAGTTCAAAAAATATTACGACTCTAAAGTTCGCAACGTTGATGTTCAACGAAAAATATTTTATCCATTAATTATTTATTGAATTTTGAAAATTGTGACAATTTTTCGTGTCGATTGAGTTTTTGGGTGGCAAGGGAGGATCGTTTTATTGTCCGGACCAAATGTTGAATAATAATTACGAGTTCTGCTCAAGAGAAAAAGGAATTTCGTTGCATTCCAATGATGCAAACTTTAGCATTATAAAAAATTGCAATTTTTTTGTTGCTCTATCACAAAAATCTTGAATACTTGGCAAATTTGACCCAATTATTTCAAAACTTTTTGACACGTGTCTTCGAGCTGCAAATGTCTCCTCGAATGGATGACCTCTGCACACCCAACTCGTGAGGCTCCTATAGTGTTATATCGATTCTCCCACATTAAAACAGTCAATGCAGCAACTAGGACATGCAGATCTCTCTTGTACCCGGTTCTACAAGGACGAGTTGATGAATCTTACTCTTTGTTGTACACGTGCCCTCGAGAGAGAGAGAGAGAAAAAAAAGCCTCCGGATATAAAGAAAATCAATAAAAGTCTCTGTGCACCAGTGAAAAAAGTTTCGAGCGTTGTGGGCTCGACCACTTGAGCAGGTAGTAGAATTCTCGAGCCATATATTTTTAATCGCAATGCCAAGAAACCGAACTCAAGATACACTAGCTCCTTCGTCCGTACGTCTAAATATCCCTGTGAACGAAAACAATTTAGTATTCTTTTTATCCTTTTTTTAATAATCGTACAAAGACGAGATCGAAAGTGTATTTTAATTATGGATTTGATATTTTTATGCTGCCAGGTAGCTCGATGAGCATTGATAGTTAATGGATAAATGCTCGTGTAGCTGTTGTGTGTATTTTAGAGAGAATCAGTGTTATTTGTACGTCGATCTCGGTGATTATCACGGAGAATACTTAAGCGTATTTCACCGCTGCAAGCGTGAACTGTAGAGAAGAATTTTCTGTGTATACGAGCTCATAGCTAATAAAATACTCATAACCGGTTTGTCAGAGTTGTTCATGAAATCGTTTTTGTACGTAAGATTTCGAATTGTGAAAGTCCCGTTGCTTTTTTTCTCCTTTTTTCCTATCGATCGTACACAACTCGGGATGCTCGAGAGAATAAACACCGGATCTTCGTTAACGAGGTATAATGCGTTTATAAATTTTAAATTACTGAGATATTCATTGGCAGCAGTACTTCGGAAGAATAATAGGCATGAGCAAAAACCGCAAGATTCCCTTTCGATAAAAACCTGCGGGAGTTTCTCTTCGCAAATTGTGTAATTCGTTGTGCGAAGAATTTGCATCGCAATATATTTTTTATTATTAACGTGAATGCTAATATTTCATTACATTCGTTTCATTGACGAAGCGAAAACGTTTTATTATACTCGACGACTTTTAATCCTGCTGGCAATTTCATGATTTTATAAATAAATTTATGGGACGCGCTCTCGTGAATTTTTTCGATTCATGTTTTCGAAAACGAAATACTGCGGCAAATTCGTTTTTATACGAGGGAAATGGGAGAAACTTTCTTATAAACGTTCTCGTAATTATTATTCAATATTTGGTCTGGACAATAAAACGATCCTGCGTCGCCCCCCCAAAAACTCAATCGACACGAAAAATTGCCACAATTTTCAAAATTCAATAAATAATTAATAGATAAAATATTTTTCGATGAATAACAACGTTGCAAACTTCAGATTCACTCGTTCTTTCATCTTTGTTATTGCGTCCGAGAAGAGGCTTCGAAAACATGAAATCCAAGCTGCTGGGATCTCAGGAAAAACTCGTCTGACGTTGAGCCCCACATTTAGCCCTGATAGGAGGAGATTGGTACTGTAACGTTTTTGCCACTTTAGTTTCTTGGTAGGGTGCGAGAGTATCTCGCTGTCACGAAGCTAATAGCGACAGAAACGTAGGATTCAGAAGAGTACTTTTGCTCTGTACGCGGGTAGAGAGACGCTGGTAGTTTTGTTCACAAGAAGGAATTACGGCAACATCAGGTTTGATATATAGTTTGCCGGTGTACGCGCGGCAAGGAGAAAGAGCAAGAAAGCGAGGATGGACCACGATAGGATTCTCTGGCGTCTGTAGCGCAACCACTTTCGCAATTAGCGCTATGACCGCGTGTATATAATTGAAAGCAAAACTCGAGTTGTCTGGCTCGCCATCGTAGTTACCCAATAGCCTTTGTCACTCACCAATAATTGCTGCAATATTCATCATCGAGAGATGTTGTAACAAGATGGATAACAAGAATGCGGAAAACTTGTATAAATACGAAGGATTCCGAACCTTCGATCGTTTCAAACACGTTGCATCTTCGTGGATGTACAAAGCTTCGCGTTGTTTGAGAATCTCTATTAACATCTCAGAATATTTATATAGTTTATCTCCGAAAAAATAAATCTGCACGAAATCGTGCCCGCGCGAGCTGCGAACTCTATTGACACGCAAATCTCGAAAGCAGAATTAAAATGCCTCATGGCCTTTCAGTTCGCGGAATAAAGTACAAACAACCGGTACTAGACCGACGACTGCTACCAATCCTCATACTGGTCCAAGCTCCCGTACATAAATCTCTGCGATAGAAGTGGAGCAAGAAAAAAAAGTCATCGAGAGATTTTCCGCCGAGTATTTTAAGCAAGAAAGTGTACAAAATTGTGTCGCGTACTCTTTGGATTAATGCCAACTTTTGCGTACGACAGCAAGAAACTTTAAAAAAATAATCAGAAAAAAATCATGAAAATCGACAGCGAAACGAGAGCGAGAAAAATTCCTACCAAATTAAAGAAAAAAAAAAAATACGCCGTTGCATCCACGACACAGCGAAGCTTCCGATTCCGTGGAATTTGTCAGAAGCTGAATGCTCTTGTAATTTTGATGTGCAAAAAGATTGCCGGGATGAATGAAATTCGAAGAAGTGAATGAAGAGAAAAATGATGAAGAAATGCATTTTTTATGTAATTCGAGATTGATGGCTTATGGAAAAGCCCATGGTGTGAAAATTTAATCTCATGCAATTTTTCGAAGCTCACGCGCGATTGGAATTCTCGAAAGAGAATGACGATTTGAAATTTTTGGACGAGACACCAAGAAAAATAGGGATGCAGGTCAACGTAATGAGCAATGAACCACAAGCACTAATTATAGATTAAAATATAATAAAACCTGAAGAAAAACGAAATAAAACGTTAAGGACCGGGCGAGACTTGAAGATTTGTCTTCCACAACAACGCCGAGATGTTTACTCATCGCGAGAACCTTAATTATGTAGTAAAGTTAATGGTACACCATAACCCAACGTTTTAGTCTAGAAATCTCGTAAAACATGGCGCAATGCATCTCGTCTCGAATTATAAATAATTCCATAAAACAGATCCGCAGACGAAATGATTGAAATATGAAAGTGAGAGCATGCTCGACTTTGGAAGGAAAATTGTTTTCGTCAAACAACCGCCTCGGTTTCGTTGATTATTAGAATTCTTTGTCATAGTTAATAGTCATTCGTTAGGAAAGTTCAAGAAAGTCTAGTCACGATTAAAACTCCGAGTTATCGGACCAAAACTCGGCATTATCGAAATTTACACTTTGATTCCAACTCCTGCTCTTTGCAGGAGATTCAACACCGAGAACTAACGTTTCAACCAAATTTCGTAAACGACGACCGGAAATATCGAAATCAATATTAACGTGTCGAGGTCGTCCAACGAAGAGAAACCTTTGATTCTCTCTCTCAATGGCTCTTTGAATCTCCTTCCGCAATTACGATATGGAGGACACTAGGACAGTCTTCCTCCTGAGATAACTCGCACGGAGTTGCCACGGACGGAGTATCAATGAGTGAAATGCGTAAGCGAGATAGTTTATCACGTTTCGAATCGCGTATCCGCAACCACGGAAACGCTTATCAAGACCTATACGTGTACATTCCAAATAATTAGCTAAAGTGCAATTCGCGTGTTGTAACGTCTGTAATTTATCTGTAGTAAACGATAAAGCTCTGCATGTTGAGACTATACGCTCCGTTCGTACAGTCGAGGAAAAAAAAGTCCCGGAGCAAAAAAGAAAAGATATTCAACGAAAAATATTTCATGTATTGATTATTTATTGATTTTTTAAAATTGTGGCAATTTTTCGTGTCGATTGAGTTTTTGGGTGGCAAGGGAGGATCGTTTTATGGTCCAGACCAAATGTTGAATAATAATTACGAGCTCTGCTCAAGAAAAAACAGAATTTCGTTGCATTCCAACGATGCAAACTTCAGCATTATATTGTTTTTACGATAATTTCAAAATTTCGCTCAAAATCATCAATTTTGCTGAACGATTCCATTCATTCGTTCAATCGCACGAAAGATTTTGTTCGATATTTCGAAATGATAGAAATCTGACGCTTCGAAAAAGAAGAATTCTTTGTAATCAAATTACAACCAATTAGCATAATTTTTTTTTAAATCCAGTTTTGCACCAAAAGAACGTCAGTGTTATAAAGATTTTATCGAACATCATTAATTTGAATAGTTAAAACGCGGCCCGATCGTGCCCGATGACAAAACGCAAGTTTATTGAATTCTCCGATAGCAATTTATTGAATGGAGTGAAACGGTAGCTAATTGAAGAACACGTGAACAAATCATTCATTTTTTATGAAAGACTGTACGCGAGCAATCAATGCCGAAGCATGAAACGGCGTAATTTTTCACCGGATTCACCGTCTTGACTGCATATGCGAAGAGAATCGAATGTGTCGAAAGCGCAAAGATAGAAACGACGTGATTGAGTTGATATTGCCGTACGTCATAGCATGTAAACACGCGAAGAGTTACATTTGCACATTTTGTAATATGAACCGATTCTTATTCACATGGACTCGCGGAGATTTATGGATTTCCATATACACGACGAAGGACGCAGCAGTCTCATGGCAAATTATAAATTAGCGTCCCGGGTCGACTAATTACGTATCTTTTGAACGGTGAAAGTGTTGTCTCCTTTATTCCCAAAGAATTCGACTCAACCGAGCAACAAATCTGATGAAACGAGCGTGTGTGTTATAATTAAGTTTAATTTCTACACATGACACTATTTTTGTTTCGATAATTAAATTTCGTAATTCCGTCTGTGAGTCTCGTTCGCTCGACAAAAGCAGCGCGGAGAATCTGGTGTGGAAAGGGCGAAAGGGATGCCCCCGCATAATTGCATTACGACGAGTCGAGAAGGAATTCCGGCGGCTCTCTCGCGAGCGGTTGGGACCGTACCACAGAAAGAAAAAGAGAAAAGCATTTTATATTCTTTGGAGGGAATCTTTTGTTCCTCTCTGTTTGTTCACTCGCTTTTGAGACCGAAAGCACTTTGCATGAAAATCCTCAGAAGCTCGGAGGAGGAAAAGTGCAGAAGGTAAAAATCCGTGGAGTAGCGAGGAGGATGAGACAAGAACAGGGGAGGGGGAAAATCGCTAAAAAATATAAGAGTTTCTGGCGTGCAACGTGACGGTCCCTCTTCCTGTCGCCGTGTGGCCGCTCAGCGGTCGCATACGGCTTCCGGTGAATCACGTGAGATAATCCACAATGTTCTCCCGCTTTCCACTTCCCCTCTCATCCTCTCACTCCCTCTTTCTCTTCTCTTCTCCTTTTGAAAAACGACAACACTACTTCGCGGTGGCTCTGGCCCCGTTAAGCTCGGACATTAACGCGATATTCGCTTTTTCCCCGCTCGCCGCTTACCACCGCGACGTAGCTGTGTCTATCCTCGTACTTATTACTCCCACGAATAACGCGGTCTGTAAACTTTCCACAATGCAGGAAGCCGTGGCCAGCAGAGGAATCTTAGTGGGAAAACTCCCCAGTACGCGATTTTCATCCCGTTTGAACAACCAACCACGTCCACGTGACTTTTGGTCAATAAAAAATCCAAAACAATAAATAATTTTCCTTGATCCTTGAAATTCTTGACTCCTGATCAATTTATGATGCTGAAGTTTGCATCGTTGGAATGCAACGAAATTCTTTTTTTTCTTGAGCAGAGCTCGTGATTATCATTAAATAATTCGTCTGGACAATAAAATGATTTTCCCTTACCACCCAAAAGTTCAATCGACACGAAAAATGGCCACAATTTTCAAAATTCAATAAATAATTAATAGAAAAAATATTTTTCGTTGAATATCAACGTTGAAAACTTCAGAGTCGTTGTATAATAGAAAAACGCACATAGCCATTACGCTCCGTTAGCCTCGCTTAATCCACCCAAGTGTACGAAAACTTTTCTACTTTTAAAGCCGAAAAACTTCATTTATTCTTCGCTTGACACTTGAATAACTGTATCTCCATTGACGTTATATACATGAGAGAACTCTGCTAAGGAGTTAAGCTCAATTATGCGCCTGCACACAAATATATATCTATATATTAATTCATTGAAAAAATAATAGAAGTGAAAAGGCAGTAGCGGAGGAAAGAATAGCAAGAGTGTAAAAAAATGATGTGACCGTCGGGTTGGTGGTGTGCTTAAGAGATTACCATCAGGAATGATAATAAGCCGAGTTGCTAGGAACAAAGTGGAATTTGAAGACAGAGAAAAACAGGAATTTTCTTGTCCTTAATGCACCAGACGGCTGCAATTTTATTCTTTTATTTTAATCCCTCTCGGACTTCGAGCCTTTTTTTTCTTTTTTTTTTTTTTTCTCATTGAGCGAATCAGCGAACACAGACAGCGGAGGATTTGAGATTTCCATCCCGTTGAAGGTGTGGACCGAGGGTTATGAAGATCTCGACGAAGGGTTATGAAGGGTGAACACACACCATAGACACTCGGTTCGCACATCATAGTGATATACTTTGTCTGCTACACTTAACATTCAAGCGGGGTGACGCCGGAGTCAGCGTCGGAGCAAAGCGGTGGGGAAAAGAGGAAAGGAGGATGCTGGGATCCATACGAGAGGAAAGGGAACGAGAGAGAGAGAGAGAGAGAGAGAGAGAGAGAGAGAGAGAGAGAGAGAGAGAGAGAGAGAGACAGAGAAACGTGTGCAGTTCTGGCCAAATTACACGGCTGCTCTCGAAATGCCGAGTGAGCATCAACGAAGCTATCCTAGCAGCATATCTCGGCCACTTCTCACTCTGTGTGCCTCTGTACATAAGCCTTTATATATATATGTATATATATATATATGTCTCTCGTGTCTATCTTCACTCTCGTCTTCTCGTATAATCCTGATGTAATCTCCCGCATACTTATCCCCATTCGCGGAAGAGCCTGAGAATTCACCAACGGCGTTAAAGCTTAAGATTCAAAAGCACTGCAGCCGCTTTTACCGCATATTAGAGATCTCGATGTGCATATATACGAATGCTAAATTGTATGGACGGAGAGAGAACGTGCAAGGAGTCGTTTGACAGCTAAGTGTCCAGAGGCAAGACGCCAATATGATGCTGACACGAAAAATCGCCACAATTATCAAAATTCAATAAATAATTAATCGATCAAATATTTTTCGTTGAATATCAAAGTTGCAAACTTCAGAGTCGTTCAATTAGAATGTTCTTATATTTTCTATCGACGATAGACAAGATAAGTTTTTTTGGATCAAGGAAATTTCGAGGACGATCCCGATGATTGTTTGCGATCGTAGACCTCCGATAACTTCTATAGATCGGTAGTTTTGTCATTTTTTTTCCAAAGCGACGTTGATAACGTTTTGCGAATGATTCGTAGCAGCGGAAAAGGCTCGGTAAATATTTGTGAATATCAGTATTTTTTGAAAAACGTCAATGCCAGACCTTTTCACGTTTTATATCGAAAACTCGAGGCGAAAGGGAAAATGGTAAATTGATTGAAAAGAATGTCTCTGTCAGTCTTTATCCTCTCGACAACTTCGATTTACATGGCAGCGAATCAATGAACGAGCAAGGATGAAGGCGAGATTGAATCCTCAACAACTCGGAATTAGTAAGCAATGGAGAAATGTCATACGGTCAATCACTCCTCCTCTGTGGCAAGTGGCTTCATCGATAATTCATCACTTTTCATTGACTTTACAATTCAAATGTTTTCGACCCTCGGATTCTTTTCCAAGTTTGCCGCAACAGCTCGAGAGCTTTTCACAGTGAAGTTGAACATGAACAAGGTCAACAAATCAGAAGGAAGAATGAATAATTATTCAAAACTGACTTTTCTCGTCGATTAAAATTTTTCAATTTTTTACTCACGATTCGCAGTGAATCAGAATTGTCCTTTGCTCTCGTCGTTTGCACATAAATCCAAGTGAACCGATAGAAAAGCTGAATGGAGTTGCACCAAAAAAAAAAAAAAAATTATTCAATCGATTTTTGAAAAATCGTACGTCAGTGGCACGCGGTCAAGCTTTTATCTTCAGAGTTAATTCGATCAACACCGATTTTTCATGGTTACGAACGTGCGAAGCGATTGAAAACGAGGAACATACAATTCTTTCAGTGAGCCTATTATCACTGTGACGATACAGTTGCAACACGTTAATCTCTCGAGTTGCGGAACGATGTAACAAACTATAAACTAGATATATGTGCCATTTACCTTCGAAGATAAAACAAACACTTGCACACATTGATATACATATATGCCCACGATAGTTAATCGTCGTGACGAAGATTAGCGTCTCTAAGAAAATTGCTCGTCTCTCTCTCGCGCGCGCCAAGAGCAATCGCGAGAGCCGAGAACCTGCTCGCGGAGAAAGCGAACACGACGAGGTTCGGCTAGCAACTGAGATGCGAGCTGCTTATATTCCTTGCTGCTCATCTCGTGGCTCTCTCGATCCTCTATGTTTTCTGTGTGTATAAGCATTTGCTCATCGCGCTTATTCACGGAGAAACGAAAGAGAAAGAGGTCCCGAGGACGAGCGAACCCCCGGGATATGTACAACATACACATGCACATACACACACAAACACGCGCACACATCTATACGTATATAAACGTACAAACGAGAATCGCGTTCTTTCTCTATCTTCTTCTTTCCGTGTGCGATACAACGTGCCTTTTTAGATGGGATATGCTGCGTTCTCGACCTGTGCCACAGGTTCGAGATCGGAGAGAAGGTTGGATGACGACGTTGCGCCGCGACCAGAGTTGTTCTTCGAGCATTTATATGTGCTATAGATATATCTATATGACCAGGTACGTATGGTATGCTGGCGCATAGTGTTGGAGTGGGAGAAGGATGCCATCGATGGCCTTTACGCGAAAGCCACTTTGCTACTTCTATTCTATACAGGGTGTCTGATCACAGATTCTTTTAACGTCAAATTGAGGTCATTTTGGGGGCTTGAAAAATGTAAATCTCGATTTTTCATGAGGAATCTTTTTCGCGGATGACTTGATTGAGATGAAAATTGCCAATTCACGTATTTTGTGGGCGCACTTCCGAGGAACGTGCTGGTCAAACGGTTGGAGATGGAGCAAAAATGCAGAGGACCTATTTTGTCGAGCATGGAATTTCCTACAAAATGTATGGACAAGAATTTGGTTTTAATGGAAACATCGACCTTGAGAAACGTCTTATTAATTAAACAGCGATTTTCGACTCGTTCATTTTAATAATTAAAAACTGCACGATGCTGAAGTTTGCATCGTTGGAATGCAACGAAATTCTGTTTTTTCTTGAGCAGAACTCGTTATTATTATTCAATATTTGGCCGGGACAATAAAAAGATCTTTCCTTGCCACCCAAAAACTCAATCAACACGAAAAATTGTCACAATTTTTAAAATTCAATAAATAATTAATAGATAAAATATTTTTCGTTGAATATCAACGTTGCAAACTTCAGAGTCGTTGCCATAAAAATATCGAGTTAGAATTCTGTCCTGAACTCGAGTTCTCGATTACGAGAATGGATCATGGGACACCCTGTAATTGCGTATGTGGAAAAGCGAATATATCAACATAGCTAATACATTCGACTATGTGGTACACGTAGAAGTACATCTGACAATACAGTTTGCTTCTCGCATCTTCGAACACACACAATTTTTTTATTCTATATTTTTTGTTGCATAGTATCATGGTTTTCCGTTGCTCGTTCATTCCCTAGTGCATACTTTTTTCCCTGCAAAAACGGGGGGCGCACTGACAGGCTGGTGGCATCTTCCGATACGTGCCATGGAAACATACACAAACAAATACACAGCCGGATTGGTATTATTCAAAGTGTACGTGTTGAGAAACACGCGCCACTCGTAGAATTTATTTCAATTTTATCTTTCATCACTTTTCTGACTTCTTGCTCCGTTCGTCAGTCAGTCAGTCAGTTCGTCTTTCTCGGTGCTATTCCTTGGCTCTAGTGATTGGTTTCTTCTGGTTGATCGAACGAACCAAGGGATTTCCATAAAGTTTCGTACTTTGTCGATTAAATAAGAAAGTAAGAGTTCTTCCTGGGAATACTCATCTCCCTTTGAGAAATACCATTCACCGGAGCTAATTAAATTACGTTACGTTTTTTATAAGCAACAGAAATATCTCCGTTTTTTTTTTTACGCTTTGTCCAAGCTTAAAGCTCATTATGAACGTATAACGAAAAGAAAACTACCGAGAGATACCGTAAAAATTAGCAATTAGTTGCGGGCATTTAATTCCGAGGGAACGTCGTGTTATAGTCGCTTCTGTAATGTTTTGTCGTTTGATCTTCTTACATAAGAAACAGCTTCCTTCCTGCATGAGCTTTCACCCTATTCACGTGAGCACGAACCCATTGATCCCTCTCTCTCTCCCTTTCTTTCATTTTCTCGTACTCCCCCAAATGACTAACCGACTTTGTTCATCATCGAAAAATCTCATAATTAATTTCTGGAGAATTAAAAAATTCTTAAAAATTCAAAATTAATTCCATGGGAATTTCCAAGTCACTGATCAATGAGACGAGGCTCGCTGAAGGGCTATTGAAAATTCTGTCAAGTCGTAGTCGCGAGGCTGGCACATAATTCCATTAATTATACAATCAATTAGAAATTTCAATTAAATTTTAACCAAAATTTCAAAATTATTTGAGATGAAAAATCTTTCGACGAATTTCTCCAGAAACCGAGACCCAGGCTAGGCGATCGTCTTCGTGAATCACAACTTTCTCGAGCTATTGATTCTCGAATTATTCATTTCGATAGCCCTCAAGCGAATGTGCTCCAAAAATAGAAAAATGATCGAGTGCAGGAAGAAAATGCTAATCGCGCGAAGATAAAATCGAAGAATTGGTTGAGACGGTTTTCCAGAAAATGTGAAATGCTTGATATTTTTGAATGGGAAAGATAGTCGGATATGCTCGGGGTCTTAAGTTAAGAAGATTCTATCCTGTTTGAAGCCACATCTCTCATTTCGCTCATTTGACTTTTTCCAGTTCATTTCGATCGACCTTCTTATTCCCATCGAATAGTTGATTGTGGTGGATATAAATATATATGTATATAAAAAGCATCGAAAATCTAACAGTTTCTTGTGAAGCTAAAATTCTCGCGAAGGGAGTATCCGGAAAGAAGTAGAACGAAGATTAAGGAGAAGGAGATATAGAGACGTCGCAATGAAAATTCACAAGCATCTCCGAACGCGAACGCCTCGGGCAATCGTGCACTAGTCACGGTCGCTCTTCCGCGTCCAGAAAGATCGATATTATAGAAAAAAGGGTATAGGTATAGTGAGTTTGGAGAAAGGTCGAATGAAACACGTGGATATAAAACCGCGACGACTCTCTCGTCTGAGGACTAGTAGCAAAGCGCATCGCGAGGCGATATATTTTTTCTTTTATTTTTACCATCTTCCCTGCTGCTGCTGCTGCTGCTGCTGCCTCGTCTTCTTCATCCCCAGCATTTTCCTTTAACGCTTTTGCTTTACTCTTTTCTCCGATGGCAGAAGGACGCGCGAGATATCGCTGCAGCGAAATGGCTTTCGATGACTACACTCGCTTTGAAGAACTCTCTCTCTCTCTCTCTCTCTCTCTCTCTCTCTCTCTTTTCGGAGAGGGCAACGCGGTGCATCTGTGAGGGATCCTACGTCGACGTGACCTGATTCACAGTATCATCATTTATTTCCTACAATTTTGTTCGAAAGAAACCTCGTGTTCGGCAGTAAACTTCGAAGCAGCAACCCTCAATAAAATAGTTGAGCGAAAAAATTGCAGCAAGACAGAAAAAAACGTTTTTGAGATGAATTTTGATAAACGAAGCCAATAAAAATTGTATCGAGCGCATACAAATGTCCAGAGACATCCACAGATCGGATGCAGCGTTGATAGTCAACGAAAAAAATTTTATCTATTAATTATTTATTGAATTTTGAAAACTGTGGCAATTTTTCGTGTCGATTGAGTTTTTAGGTGGCAAGGGAGGATCGTTTTATTGTCCGGACCAAATATTTAATAATAATTACGAGTTCTGCTCAAGAAAAAACAGAATATCGTTGCATTCCAACGATACAAACTTCAGCATTATAAAATGGTCAATGTCATTGCTTCATTAAAAATTTCCTCTGCCAAAATAATTTTTTTTATGATTATTGAAATAAATGCTCGAGAAATAAACGAGTATGAACAATTCTATCGGAGTGGCATAACGATTGCATAACAGCTGAGCCACGCAGAGATTTCCTAGGGCTTCGTGTCACTTAGACGCTCGTGCGCGACTTCCTTAAGAAATCAAAAAGACACAGAAGCACATCAGATTCACGTCTGAATAATGAATGATAATTAACATCAGAAAAAACGTTCCGGGTCAAAATGACCCAAGTGTGTCAACGAAGGATTAAATAATAATAATTGTTCCCAACGAAAAACCTGCAATAACAAATCTTCGAAAAGTATCGATACGAACAAACTTTTTTCTTGAAAAAGCAATTCGACCTTTGAGTATAAAAAGATGTGAGAATGATGCGAACGCAAGATCGAAATCCCCGTCAATTTACCTGCTTTCGTTCGCCCACGCAAGGAGAAAACGAAAGCCGATGCAACGTATCTGCATTATTCAGAGCCAATTCGGCTCGCGTTGGAGAAAACCTTTCTCGTCATCCAGTAAACAATGTTTACGAAATAAGCGTGTGTATAAGAAAAAGTATACGAATGTTTCTTCTTATCTTCCTCTTACTTTCCCCTTATATTCATCTTTCTTACAAAACGAGAGAAAAGAAAATAAGCTGCGCCATTTAAGCCCCACGAAGCTCCGGATTCGTTGAATCATGGAGAAGCACGTATACACACAAAAGTAAAGACGAATGGACGAACATCATTCTTCCCAGACGAGCGTTGCGCTTCAATTATTCGCGCAGCGCAGAAGCATAAGCGCGGGAAGTATGCAGAAGAAAATTCATACAATGAAATTAAAATGAATGAGTGAATTAGAGAAGAATCGTCGTGCGGCAAGAAAAGAACAAAGTGGAGAGATCGTACAATGAAAGCAAATTTTTTTCCGTTTTTTTTTCCCCTCTTTTTGTTTCGTTGTTATCCGAAGAAATTCTGCAAAGTGATATTGTCGTAGGGTGAAGAAAAAAATTTATTCTTAAGAGCGATGTACGATACATGGCTCAAGAAATAACCGCGACCACCCAGGAAAGAAAACTGATGGACGAAAATAATAAAAAGAGAAAGAGAAAAGGAGGGAAGAAAAAGAAAATGTTTGAAGCACGGGAGCGTGTACGACAAGCTTCGTCATCGTCGCTTTAGCACACTCAAATGCAGCACAACGCGTGTGTATAACTTTGTAGGCGTCCCAGATAATCCATTGGGCGAGCGTAAGAAAGACATATCGTCCCGTGACGCTCAACAAAACACGACAACTCGTTTCTTTTCCGTATCAACCGACAACGACCACGACGTTCTTGCTACCTATTTGCTCATTCACTTTTTTCTCTCTCCCGCACCGCTCTTTGCCACCCTTTTTCTTTCGGAGCTTACAACACCTGACAGCTAAATAATTGAGGGCTGTTCCGAGCGAGCTGAGTGATCAATGTATCGTCGTCTTTTGACCAAGCACAGGCTTTTGTTCTCCCAAATCTTTAGCCATCTCTCCTCCGTACACATTTTGCCATTCGCTAATACATTTTCAGTCGCGATTTACAATTCTTCGTGATGCTGAAGTTTGCATCGTTGGAATGCAACAAAATCCTGTTTTTTCTTGAGCAGAACTCGTAATTATTATTCAATATTTCGTCTGGACAATAAAAAGATCCTCCCTCGCCACCCAAAAACTCAATCGACACGAAAAATTGCCACAATTTTCAAAATTCAATAAATAATCAATAGATAAAATATTTTTCGTTGAATATCAACGTTGCAAACTTCAGATTCGTCAATTCTTCACAAAAAATATGTGAATCGCGAGCAAGAATATTTTCTCACTCCGAACGTAATTACGAAAAGCTCGAGCGTTGAAAAAATCAATGAAAAATACATAAACATCCTAAATCTAAACTTTTGCCAGCTACGCGACAAACATGGCGCCAATTTAGTTACCACCGTTTATCTAACCGTCGAGATAACTTGTTAGAACTGCGATCCTTCCGAAACATTTATACGTGCGATCTATACTTTGAACAACTTCCGAGCCAGGGATCTCTGCAAAGAGACGTGGAAGGAAGGAGGAGGCAGAGTCTGACACTCGTAAAAAGCAGGAGAAATGGAAAGATTAGAACTGGTCGAAGACCGTGAGTGCCATCGAGGCTTTTTCGTGCCAGATAAGTTCTAGAATATTACTCAGACTTCCTTTCTAGTCAAACTGCTTGGTTACGGTTCCATTTTTGAAAATCTATAGCGAGTTCTTCGCGTCGTTCTTTATCTCGTTATTTGACTCGTCGCTGGAGAAAGTGTCTTTCCGATCGAACTCTATAGCTCCGAGTAAAGTGTCAGAGCAAATGGAAGAAAATTCAAGGAAAATGTGGAAAACGCATCAAAGGATAAAGGTGCAAATTTGAGCAAACAAAAAGACGTAATGGAAGGTAACTTTTCGTATTAAATTTCACGAGTTACGGGGTCTTTTGCATTATGGCGACCAATGCGCGAAAGGGAAAGAGGGAGAACTAATATAAAGTTATAAGGTGGAGTGTAACAGACTGAAGATATAAGAGCGAAGATATCGAGAGAATTCTACAGGGAGGATAACGAACTGGATAATTTAGGAAAGCAACGAGCGAGAGTAAAACGTGCTACAGCTCAACGAAATTCTATTTTCTGTAGCACCCTTAAGCCGATGGCGCTGTAACACGAACCGTGTAGGAAAACGTGAAGTAAGTGTTGGTTTTAATAGATCCTCATGTTGGGCAATTTATAGTCAAATAAACGAGACTCACCCTCGCTGGTGAATCATTAGAGCCCTTGGATATGTGTGTAATGCCTGAAACACATAAAATATTCTTGGTTAATGGGAGCTTCTTGAATTGACAATGAAATCATATTGGTTTGTTGCTGTTCAACAGAATTGAGCACCAGCTCCAATCCAATCAGTGCCAAACGATGGCTTGCTAATTTAAAAGAATGTTCATTAGCTCGTCGTTGTTCAATTTGCTCTCCAAAGGCTCTCACGAATGATGCTGAAGTTTGAATCGTTGGAATGCAACGAAATTCTGTTTTTTCTTGAGCAGAGCTCGTAATTATCATTCAATATTTTGGCTGGACAATAAAACGATCGTCCCTTGCCACCCAAAAACTTAATCGACACGAAAAATTGCCACAATTTTCAAAATTCAATAAATAATTAATAGAAAAAATATTTTTCGTTGAAATATCAACGTTGCAAACTTCAGAGTCGTTCTCACGAGGCGACGAGGATTTTTCGATGTCGTTGGCTCAACAAAAACGAGCCGAGAAAACTCTTGTACAAACTTTCCAAAGCTCCGGACACAGTGTCATGAAAAATGATAAAAATAAATCGTCCGAAAAATAAACGAGACGACTGCATTGTCTAAAGTTTTGATTCAACAATAATGGGCTGCGTTTTTTATTTTATTTTATTTTTTTGCCTGATTCGCCTTTTCACGAGACTACGAGTGTATTTTGTTGGGTGTATCGATAGAGAGAGTTCTTTTAACGACAGCAGCCACTTCAGGATCCTGATATCGTGTATCCGCACAATCGAGCGGACCCTCGAGGGAACGACTGCAAACCCAACGATTCTCCCGGAAACTTGTCATTCGTTTCTAAGCTTTCAAAGTCATTTTTTTTCCTTTCCTTTCAAAGCTACGAAAAATACCGTACCTTTCCGTTTGCACTAACGGTTGTCAAGAAAAAAGCCATGCCTTTGGAAAATGGACTGAAAGGAAGGAAGAAAGACAGGAAGCAAGGATGGGCTGGAAAGAATAAAAAGCGATTTTGCGCAGAAGATAGTGCTGCTCTCTGTGACGCGAACCATTCACAATCTTCAACTTCATTGCCTGCTAAATTTTCCTTATAATTCCTAACAAGCACTTTCATGTCATATTGAAAGAACAATTTACCAGGAAGCTCTATAAATTTTCTCTTTCGTAGACTTTGTTAAAAAATACAAATATTGAGACAATTTTCATTTTTGTATTTTAACAAAACTTCCCTTTTGCATCTTTCATTAAATCTTCATTGACAAAAGACTCGAAAATTAAATTCTACTCATTAGTGGATTGTTTTCGAACTTGATATCGCGGAGATGAGGCGAAACCGCCCACAGTTCACAATTCGATGTGAAGCAGTTCAGACACACTCCTTTCGTGGATTTTCCGGAAATCCGATAATTTATTGTTCCTCTGCCATTTCATTGAGAATATTTTCACCTTCTCGTTTCCCACCCGAAACCAGCTTCAGAATGATTGCTGAAGGAGAGATACTCGATGGGTTCGGGCGCGGGTTGCAAAGAGAGATATGCGAGAAAGAGACAAGGAGGAAACGCCATTAAACGGAATTAGCGTGGCTCTGTTAACGACGAAGAAAGGGCTGAAAGAGAGAGTTGGTCTGAGAGGCTAACGCTGGCTCGCCAAGCGCCGTTTCTCTCTGCTAGTCTCTGTGCGAGTCTTCCTTGAATTCAATTGCCCAAGACGAAGTCTGAACGGGGGCGAATGGTCTCAAGAATTTTATTTAATCCAGTTTTTAAGGGCGCTACCATTTTATCAGGTTACTTCTTGCGCTACACAGCCACTATCTCTCTGCATTGAGAAAGCTGAGAGCAAGCAGAAGGCAGCCTTGGATACATAAAATATAAAGGAAGACAGCAGGGTAATCTTGCTGCCTCTCGCAATTCACTATTTAAGGAGAAACCAATCACAAAGGGGATCAGAGACTTTGTGGGACGAGATCTTGACGTAAAATAGAAAGTAACGTTGTCGCTGTTTGATTATTTAAACAATTCGATTCTTCAGTCTGCTCGCAATGTCTCGGGACATTTCGTGTCGATTCTTTCCATCGAAACGATCGAGAAAATATATTTATAAACGACTCTGAAGTTTGCAACGTTGATATTCAAAGAAAAATATTTTATCTATTAATTATTTATTGAATTTTGAAAATTGTGACAATTTTCGCGTCGATTGAGTTTTTGGGTGGCAAGGAGGATCGTTTTATTGTCCAGACCAAATATTGAATAATTATTGCGAGTTCTGCTCAAGAAAAAACATAATTTTGTTGCATTCCAGGGATGCAAACTTCAATATTTGGTCTGGACAATAAAACGATCCTCCCTTGTCACCAAAAACTCAATCGACACGAAAGATTGACTCAATTTTCAAAATTCAATAAATAATTAATAGATCAAATATTTTTCGTTAAATATCAACGTTACAAACTTCAGAGACATAAGGAGTCTCTCTTCGCTCTCTCGTTTCTTTCAGTCACGTAAGGTGTCGAGACTATCTTCAAAGATCATATATCTTTCTTCCATGAGAAAGTATACCACTTTTACAGGGTCATAGATACCCATCTATCGTACAAAACGTTTTTCCCCGATCCTCAAGCCTTTTTTCTCCCTTGTCGTGTATTTTCCATTTTCAAGAAATATGGATCCCTTTGTCCTTGCCTCCCGGTGTATCGTGTAACATTTTTGCGCGATGAACGCTCCACGTTCGACGTGCCAACTGGTCGATCGAGGAACATAAAAAAAGCGATTTGTTTCGGAGATACGACGTCGATAAAATTAGTATTGAAACGTAAAATCTTGTGAAAAGTCTCTGTACGCGAAAAAATAAACTCTTACAAACTACGACGATTTGGCTGAACAGGAGAACCGATAACATTGGCATTTGTTAACAAATCACAAAGATCCGGTGGCGAGATAAAGAGGAAACTTGCTAACCGACCAAACGAACCAAAAAAGCCAATGAAACGAATCCATTAAAAACTTTAATAATTAAAAAGGTAACGTGTCTTCGCTGCTTCTCTTACCAACACTTCTGTAATTCGTGGGATTGAGTTCGCCGGTGCGATCGAGAGAAACTTGAAGATTAAGATATATATAGAGACTCTGGCGAGTAACTGAGAGAAGAAAAAAGTTTGTTCTATGGAGGAAAATGAGAGCTCTTAACGGTCTTTTACAGCATTATCGATCGTCCGAAATCTCTTGGCTTTAAAGCTCAATTCGAGGCAAATTGAAATGTATACAACGACCATTTGGGTCGGTAAAGGCAGCCCGCACGTTCAAGATCATTCCTTCCCCATCGCTCCGCTCAGTGTTCAACTTACGACACACATTTCGTCCGCACCCTTTGGATAAAAATGTTAAACCGGCTATGGAAAAGATGGAGCAGCTTTAAACCTTGACGAGGATTCATAAAATTTCACGCAACCTACTATTCTGCATAATCCGAGCATTCGAGAGGGCTGCTCGTGCCGTATGTTTACGGAAAGATGTATGTCAAAACGAATAACAAACATAAGGCAACGATTTGAAAAATACGAAATAGTCGAATCCGTAAATCAAGGACGCTGTATGCAAAATTTTCCATCGATAGAATTCCTTTAAATTTGCACCACACAAAGAGAATATCAAAGTTGAGATATTTATTAATAAAAATCACAATTTTCAGTAGTTTCTCATAAGAGCGTGTGTTAAAAGTTCCAATTTTCAACATTGAATATTTCGATTTCTAAATGGCGAAGCCTCTTAAAACTTTGCATACACTTTTATGTAACATCGAAGAAGCTTTATTCAGTTTTCAAAAAAAAAGGTAGTAAATTTTTTTCGAATTTTTGTTTATTATATAAAAAATACAGATTACCTCGGAAAATCTTGGATTTAGAGTACATTCTTCTTTAGTCAATTTGTAACAAATTTTTTTAATGACCTTGGGCTCGCAAATCATTTTTTGTATGTAAGAAAAATTGAAAACAAAAATTTAGATTTGACTGTCGCCATACAACGTCCTTAAAAAGTTCCTCAGATGCAATTCGATCGTCCGAGATCGCTGGGCCCATGGGAAACTACGGCGTTAGGTACCGTGTGAGATCGTATAGACTCATCGAGTACGAAATTATCTTTGGTCGAGTGATTATTTATCTATATACGAGACCGAAGGATCGAAACGAAAGAAAGCGAATGAAGGAATTAACGATCGACGGGTAAAGCTCGAGAGTTGGAGCATAAAAAATAAATTGGGAAAGTATAAAAATAAAATGGCAAATTATTTGCTGGCTGCTCGGTCTCGTATTTTCGTCGTAAAAACATGGAGCGAGAAAGCTTGAGTAATTATATCATAATGAAACTAAAGGAGAGATCGAGAAACGTCGAGAGGTTAACGAGATGAATGAGGACAAGTTTTTCATTAAAGAAATCCAGCGTAAAGAGAAGAATCGAATCTTGTCAGTATTGCGTAAGAGCCAAAGAGCGTTCGTAACGAACCATCATAATCTTCGTAATCAATTTGACTGGGAAACTCGGATGTCTTGTGTTAACTAGTTTGCGATTATGAGAATCGAGGGAACGGTTCTCATATAAAGAACCGGAAGTAGCCCGGAAGAGGAAGAAACCGGGTGTTCCGAGTCGTTGTGTACAGCGTGGAGTCGGAGCCGCGGTGCACCGATTGGAAAAGGTCGCACGAACCTGAACAATGCATGAGCGCGAGAGTGCAGAAATGATCGAAGTTACAGTTTCGTTCTCGTCACCTCCACTTTCATGTTTTATTATTGTTTTTTTTTCGACACAGCCAGGCTCATTTATAATTGATAGAATGGAGTGACTGTTCGTGTAGAAATTCTCCGACTTATAGACAGATATTGGGAATGTGTGACCTCAGAAGACGAGTGTGTGCTAGTTTGCGTGGAAACCTCGTTGAAATAAAAGGAAAAACAACATCGTGAGGATATGTGCGCGGTGTTGAAAGAATAATTGAAATATCTGCTTTGCATTTGCTCGGGAGTTATGGACGCTCGCCAACACACGTTGACATTCGACAGCTTCTAATAATATCGTCGCTGTTATCGCATATTTCATGTTCTAGTTGCAAAAAAAAAAAGAGAATTTAAAATAAATCAACGACTTTACCAAACCGCGACCGACACCACGCTCGGGCACAAGTTTCCAACAAGATAATCTTCAACAGTTACGATTCACTTTGTACATACTTGAACACGAATGGAATAATGGCAAGTTGGCAAAACGATTATGTTTCGACTAAAGTTGCGAGGAGCGCAGCTCCGGCCAGGGGCGAAATCTAATTCAGTGAATTTACTTCCTGCTCGGCATGTAAGTTTCGCTGCTATATATTGAAGACTCTGAAGTTTGCAACGTTGATATCCAACGAAAATTATTTGATCTATTAATCATTTATTGAATTTTTTAAATTGTGCCAATTTTTCGAGTCAATTGAGTTTTTGGGTGGCAAGGGAGGATTGTTTTAGTGTCCGGACCAAATATTGAATAATAATTACGAGTTTTGCTAAAGAAAAAAACAGAATTTCGACGACTCTGAAGTTTGCAACGTTGATATTCAATGAAAAATATTTGATCTATTAATTATTTATTGAATTTTTTAAATTGTGGCAATTTTTCGTGTCGATTGAGTTTTTAGGTGGCAAGGGATGATCGTTTTATTGTCCAGACCGAATATTGAATAATAATTACGAGTTTTGCTCAAGAAAATACAGAATTTCGTTGCATTCCAACGATGCAAACTTCAGCATCATATTGTACAATTTGCCGGGAGACGAAGGATCACAAATTCCTATTTTGCACGAATTGGATTTTGTTATAAATTTCTATATAAATCGATAATTCAAATAAATCTGAAAAAAAAACTACGAATCCGTTTGAGCGAAATGATAAAAAAAATGATTCGTTTCACAATCGAGGATTCGAGTGCGAAAGATCGCAGCAACGCGTAATGTTTCAAAGAGAAGAAATTCGAAGCTCCGCGTGCATCGCATATTCGTCGTTTCCGCTCGTTTGTCAAAAACATCTGAACGTTTCGATGGATAAACGATTATAGCGATTTTTTGGTTGTATTTCTCGAGCTCCTCGCATAAATGGTAAAGCGTGTAATGAATCTAGACGTTCACGTGGGTGCTCCAATTTCCACTAATCGATATAACGTACGAACCATTATTTTGCGTAGAAGCAATTTATTCGGTAAGCCACGAGCGATATTTTATCGGCAGCCCTCGACGCTCGTTCACCGCACGTTCGTTCAAACAATAACAATTTCTGGCTGTTAGTAATCCTGACCGGTCTCTCTTCTGGTGACGAGAGCAGCAGAGCTTTTCCTTTATTTTTCCATCGAGCGCGGGCGTTTTAATATTTGCACGATATCCAACAAGTACGTTCGTTTAATTCCACAGTTTTGTCGAATAAATCGATTTACAATGTAAAGCATTCACCGCGGACTAAAATGTTTGTAAATGGGAAATAAAGAAATATTTAAACAGTGCTTAAACTTTTGTTAGCGATTTTCATTCGGTGGTTAACAATCGTAATGGAAATTGCGATTATTCCATTTGAATATCAATCTAGAGAGAAATAAGAATTTACCATAATAAATGAGAAATATTAACGAGTTTCGAGCTTAATTGAATAGAGAATAAAATGAAACGAGATTCGTTTGCTCGTTAAAATTATCAATTGGTGAGAGCGTGGGCGAGCTTTCATTTAAAATAAATGTTGATATCATGGACGTGTATAATTCATTGAAACAGCACAAATTTATCGTGCTCTCAGATATCTCTCGTGCAAAGACGAGAGTGCGAGTGTACGCGATAGTGCACGAGCGAGCGAGCGAGAGAGAGAGAGAGAGAGAGAGAAAATAAACGCAGAGGACTAAACCGTAGCGGGCTTTGAAAACGACCGGAAGGACGGAGACCGTCCGGGGCACTGCCAACACACGATATAGGGACTCGAAACGGAAGAGGAAACTCGTACACAGCGGATTCTAACGACCGTCAGAACTACAGTCGACATCTCTCTCCGCAACTCCCTCTTTCTTGTTCCGTCACTCTTAGTTGTTCTCCAACACGGTCGAAACACATTAATCGATCCCTTGTGCTTTTCGTGTCAGAGATTTACAGAGAAGAGTACACATGCAGTTGTGAGCCAACAGAGTTGAGAGAAGGCTCATTGGAATCGAGTAACAGAGTTGCTAACACAAACATTTCTTCGTTTCGGTCTCGACGGAGCTTAAAAAACAAAACCGCAGAGCTATTACACCGAAAAGTTCGTACATGTCAGTGTTTTCCGCAGCAGAGGAGTAATTTGCGGTGGAAATTTGTCGCTGAATCGTTTCGACTATCGAAATGTTGCCAAAACCTTTTTTTTTATCAATTCAGAACGACAGAGACGTGAATAAAAATAACATCGGATTTGTGCAAAATCGAAATACCGAAAGGGCACCTTCGCAAAAGAATGTACGACCCGGAGCGTGGAAAATTGCGAATCGTATTATATCTGGCGGAAAGAAGAAGAAGAAGAAGTCGCCCGTGGCAGTACAAAACGCCGGATAGTCTCGAGAAATACAGCTATGTACGAACATTCATACATACACGCGGAGGATCGGTTTAAATCGAGAAAGTTTCTTTCGTTCGTTGCTGTTAACGGCCCATCCGCCTGCGCCTGTGAGCTGAGATCGCGACCCGAGCAAAAAACGATGTGGATGTAAAGTTTTCGTTCGGATAGGAGTCGCGAGCTAAAACTTGCGAGAGTGGAGCTTCTATCTGTTCTATGGCTGTTGTAACGCGACATGAAAACGATACGTGCTCCATTTCTTCGTGTGCCTGTTTCGAGAGATTGCTGTTCGAGGCTCAACTCGAATTATATCTTCAGAAAACCACGAAAATAAATAACTATACAGGGTGCACTCGAGTCCGGTGACAAACTCAAGGGCCAACAGGTGTTTTCCCAATCAGATTCATTTCTGATGAGTTAATTACCAAAATTAATTAATGAAATTAATGATTAATTACGAAAATTGACTTTAATCGGACTTTCTGGTGAAACCGTTACAGATACGCTGAAAATTCATAGGACCAATTTTGTAGAGAATTAAATTTGCTACAAAAAAGTTCCGAAAGGTATTTGCTTTATCTCTGCTAGTTTAGCCTCAGGACTGTCTCAAAGAAAAAACCGATTTCCGAGGATGTCAACGATTTGAAATTGGATGCTGGACTTTAACTAATAATGGCCATTGGTAGGGACACCCTGTATATGAATTTATGTACTTATGGACTTGATAAATGTGGGCTCTTCACCAGCTAGAGCGTAATATTCAAATAGTAATATTGTAGTCGAGCCATAGAGAGCGAATGAGAAGAGAGAGAGAGAGAGAGAGAGAGAGAGAGAGAGGCAAAAAAGCAAACGAGTAAAGATGGCTTTTTCGGAATATGAGAAACAGTCTCTCCGGTGGCTGATCTTTTGTACCGTCGAAAAAGCAATTTTCGAGCTTCTTGATAGTCACGTCACGGATCGCGTGGCTTGATTTGAAAGTCTCGAGACTGTTGTACAGCGAGACACAAGTAGAGTTCCTCCCCCGCGCAGGTTCGCACAAGGTTGCAGTTGGCTTGGCGGTCCGAGGGGAGATTGAACGAAACAAAGGTTCAAACGAGGAAGGAGACGTTGTGCAGCTGCACGGGCCCTCGGAGACTCTGCTGAGGGTCTGCCTCGTTTATATGATGCACGTATTTCGCTGAGCCGGTTATAAATCAAGGATGAACAGCGGGGCAAGGGGAATAAAAGCTCGAAACGAGGGAGGGCAAAAAAGTGTGCAAGCCAAATTCTCCTATCCAGCAAACCCACTCTTCCCACTTGCAGTTGCATGGGCTATGACGAAATTACATTTTCCCAACATTCAACATCGTCCTAGAAAACGGTTATGTCGTCATAACGCGAGATAAAATAATTATGTTCCACGATATACTTTATTCGGGAGCTTTATTAAAATCCCACAATCCCCAGCCGTTGTACGAGTGAACGGAACCATTTTCCGCAAGTCAAAAAAGCGGAAGAGTAAGAAAAGTAATAGGGCAGTAGGTCAACAGCTGCGCGAGACTCGCGATACAATTTTCCAAGCATTGTTTCCCTGACTGCTGATCCCGAAGAGTCATGAATGAAAAGATTCAGACCGCAATGGAGTAAACGATTGATATAACAATCGAAAGTTTTGAATTTTGATTCAAATTGGAACTTGTTCGATAACGAATACCAATTATAATGTACCGAGGCGTGTGGAAGTCTGTGTTGCACGTGCCCTGTAACGAGGATTAATTAATTACGAGCCCTACGAATATTCCACGATCACGATTAAAGCTTCAACTGGTAGATGAAGAGGAGAAACGAGCTGACTGTGTGGGAGCCCGTGTATGCAGTTTCGAGAATGCTGCTGGTGGATTCGGTGGCCGTCCTTCCAACTTTCCGAGTACGTAATCGTCTTATAGGTTCAACCCGAGGGTAATGGCCATCGTTGCAAGACGTGCATTAATCTCAGGAACGGCGGGAGGGTCCTCCGGACTGTTCAGAGGCAAGGCTTCTGCAAGTTCGAGACCGTGGGTTCACGCTGCTTTATATGCAACGTGGATATTCCGCAGGAGATTTTGCAGGACTCTTGCAAGAGAAACAGAGGGCGAGAGAAAGGGCAAAAGATAGGGAGAGAGCGAACGGCGAGGGAGGAGGGACAAGGAAAGTCGAGATTTCGCTATCGATGTCACACACTGGAATCGACGATCCAAGCGATGAGAAAGTGTGCAAAGGTATTAAGGGGTTCACCGAGCTCTGGCAGCGTGTCATGCGAGGCTTCTCATATCTTCGATTTATTCGTCGAGAAATTAAACAAGCAACGAGAGCCCATTAAACACGTACTAGACAATCTCTTCGATCGGCTCAAGTTAAAAATCCTTGAATGTACAGATATATATATTTATACACAGGGAAATGCCATTATCTTTAATGGACTTGGTAGTGAAATTAATCCGAGGTATATCGAGTGCATTTAACTGCTTCGTCGGCTGCTGGATTTGCTACTTCCGGCTTCCATTACGCCGGAAGCTTCGCGAGTTGAAAAGACAATTCTCCGCTTCACTAAATATATTATAAACTATGACGCTGAAGTTTGCATCGTTGGAATGCAACCAAATTCTTTTTTCTCCCTTGCCACCCAAAGACTCAATCGACACGAAAAATTGCCACAATTTTCAAAATTCAATGAATGATTAATGGGTAAAATATTTTTCGTTGAATATCAACGTTGCAAACTTCAGAGTCGTTATAAACTAACAATAAGGTCAAACTTCTGTATAACGAATCTTCTGAATAAACCAAAAAGCAAGCCGCACCGAAAATCTTTTTTTTTCGTCAGTTACGCCCTCAAGTCGACAATGCTAGCGTTTGATGCTTCGACGATTCAGGGCTCAGGAATAAAATGAAAAATTTTATTCTCAAGAACCCCCTCAAGGGATTGCAAAAAAAGTAAAAAGTATTTTTCATCCGGCAGCTTTCAACCCGTCGATCGGTTTCCAAGGAATCTCACCTCGGGGTAAACGGAGTCGGGAGAATTTCTTAAGCATTCAAATTCTCGTATGAAAGTCAAATTGAACGGTCATCGACCCTTCGCAGGGGGATTCTCAAACTTATGGTTATATTGATACCTTATGGATAACTTATGTACCCATTAGATATATATAAATACATATGTGCGTGTGTATATAGCTATACACATGAATATATATTAATATTTTGTAACATCGCGGCGCTTCAACAAACCGAGCTACTAGTTTGTATGCAGCTCGCTCGATTGCCTGGGCGGTACGCGTTTCCTTTTTCGTTCCAGCGGTGAGTACGGCTTGGAAGAAGGCGAGCTCGTGCGGGAGGGAATTTAACCAGCCGATAGGTTCGATATGTTTTTATATATATACGTCTATGAATAAGCGTGCGGACATATTGCATCCATTGCCTCGTTATTTCTGCCTTAGCCGTTGCTGCAAAGTCATTACGTACGAATGTATATGTATACAAAGATTTTTATGTGTGCAAATGAAGAAGGAAAGTGGGGAGAGAAGTGTGGGATGCCGTCAGATAAGAATGGTGCATCGCAAGCGATAAATCCTGAAGCTTCCACCATTGTGGGCAGAATGAGCGAGACTTTTTTTTTTACCGAAAAGTTTCTAGACAGCGTTGAAGAAATATAATGGTAGAGAGAAAAAAATACACTGGGAAAAGAAATTTGTTGAATCAACAAATTTCATTTTTTTCGCTACCATTTTGTTGATTCACAAAAGTAATGTTGCGGTGAGCGCATATGTAGTTCAGGCAATAACTCAAGTGACCAAAATAATCAATTTATCCTGATGCAGTCGTTCAGTTGCTTCAACACCTTTAGTCGTTTATTGTGACCGAATGAAGTCGTTTGAATAACAAAATCAAACTCTGGTTGACTAAATGTTTGATTGATTTGAGAGATTAAAAAAAAAAAATACCGTGCGTTCCGTTTAACAAAACTTTCAGTTGTACAAACTAAATCATCAGTTTGATCAACTTTTGGGTTGTTGGGTGGACCAACTGTGGGTTGGAAGTTATGGGTTGTTTATTTTTGAGCAGTTGCAATAACTGAATTGTTTTGTAAAATGAACAAAATGTGTTTGTTCGTCGTCCGTGACCGCGGGATTTGTTGATTCAACACAAATTTTGTTGTTATCAACAAATTTCTTTTCTCAGTGTCATTAAAAAGATTGACGGCAAGCCATCCATTTTTTCTCAAATGCGCATTATCGACGGAATCACAATATTTGAAGATCATCAAATCGATCACTAGATTGATTCTGAGATGAGCTGAGAGAGAAGGCGAAGCTTGATTCATAGAAAAAGTTTCCAGGCGCGTATGCGAGGACCCGGAAAATCAAATCAGCAATGTTGTTCTCGATTGTCCGATACGCCAATTATTAAATGTTGAAATAAGAAGAATCGGAAAGAGAGAGAAAGATTCATCACATTGTTCCCTATCTCGTTCGTTGTTGACCTTATTTCGCGCTAGCCTGCTCGCTAGATGTTCACGAACCGATTGTTGCTTTATCAGTCAAATATCAATTAGGCATTCAGAATGAGAAAGCTCATAGCAATGCTCCAACATATTACAAAGGCCACGATAATGGAATGTGCAACAATAGCAAATCAAGAGATTAGCAGAGAATCGTATTGACATTGTGTGCAGTTGCATATTTTCATAATTCGAGGCTAATCATAATACAACTTCCTCCTAGTTGCAACCTTTGTCGCTGTACGTATAGAGTCCTGTGCAAAAATGAAGTGGACATACAAACGAACGATATAAATAAAGCAGTTTGATTTTTTTTTAATAGTTTGCACTCACTCGATCTCGTGAAAGCAATGAAAAAATAAATAAACGTTGGAGACTCATTTGGAAAAGTCAACTCTTCCTTTTTCCTCTCTCTCTCTCTCTCTCTCTCTCTCTTTTTTCTCTGTATCACGTTCTCTTGCTCTTATCGCGAGATCGCAACGTTGACATTGTTCTCGTCATAATTCCCCATCGTTTATAACGCACCGATGGGGACAATGAAGAGAGAAAGAAGAGAGAGAGGGAGAAGGGGAACATGCAGCGCAAGAGAGATCGCACGAGCCTATGCAAGCGCAAAATGGTTATTATCTCCGACACCGCAGACATAGCTCACTGAGCTTGTGATTTACGAGAGCTCTCGGTACCCGTTGTCGCGACCATGTTGGATATAATACTCCGACATCGAGATCGAGGGAGAGGGAATCATTTCGAACTTAATCCCCCATCGACGAATCGTTTCCGGTCCCTACAACGAGAAAATTACAATTCTCATCGTGACGACGTGGCCAAAGATCCACAAAAAGATATTTATTTATATTTGGAGAAAAAAAAAAAAAAACTTGTGCGGATCGATGTCACGGATGGACGGGACGGTAGAGCGTCATTCCCGAAAGTAATAACTCGTGTATATTTGATCGAATGATTCATTGGTGATTTCTCAACAGGAAGTTGTGCCAAATTACGTTTCCATTTCGCGATACGGTCCATCGAGAATCACATTTTAAAGCACAGTTTCGATTAGGCTCGATATTACTTTTATGAAATATGCCATCGACACCGGAAGCACACTCATACAGACGATCATTTATTTATCGAGGTATCTGAAAGCAACTCGGATAATTTCTTGATTACATTATAATTCGCTGTCGTGCTCGAAATACATTTGCTCGTGTCATATCAGAGCCACGAATCTTGTCGAGTAACTTCATTTTCAATAATTCCACAAGAGAAACTTTATCTCTTCCATAGTTGCCGAGAAATAATTCAAAAAGGGAAAACCGAGTGCGGAGCTTCAACGTATTTTGTAAAAAATAGCGTTGACAATCACAGCAGGATGTAAGTTTCCACCACAGAGTAAAAAAGAAAGCAAAATGGACTGATGTTTTTCAAGAATTCCTCGTCGTCTCGTTAAGAAAATAAAAAATATGCCAAATATCACATTGAATTTTCTGTTGATACTCTTCGATCAGATAAAATGTTATTGATAGCGCGCGACACGTCGCCTGTGGACATAACTGAAACGAAATAATTCCTTCCACTCCTTATCAATGATTTATCATTTTTCTGCGCTACTTCCTTCCATACGTTCCGATAAGAAAATCGAACCGAGAGTTCGAGACATCGAGACAAAAGAAAACGCTGAATGATAAATTTTGGTAAACCTCTGCCCATCTCCTTAACGATCCCTTACAAGTGAACGTCCAAAAAAATCGACTTTCGGGGTCAAATTTCAAAAAATCTCGTGAATAATGTAATTTACGAAAAATGAGGCTCAACCGAATGAATGCTGAAGTTTCCATCGTTGGAATGCAACGAAAGTCTGTTTTTTCTTGAGCGGAACTCGTAATTATTATTAAATATTTGGTCCGGACAACAAAACGATTCTCCCTTGCCACCAAAAAACTCAATCGACACAAAAAATTGCCATAATTTTCAAAATTCAATGAATAATTAATAGATCAAATATTTTTCGTTGAATATCAACGTTGCAAACTTCACAGTCATCTCAAGCGATCGTTCTCATTTTCCATGTTTCGCGATAAAGAGGAAAGATTTGTAAAATATCGATTCAAATTTCATGTCTGCAACTTTAATCCACGGGTTTAGTCTTATTTGTGAGCTGTGCACTACGATTCGCAAATCTCGTCATTTATCACAGCACTCCTGGATATACGTGTCTGCATATAGAGACGCAGAGTGAGAGGGAAGAAGGGGGTGTGGAAGTAGGTGAGACAATAGATAGCGTTGTCAACGGATAATAACGCCGGGAGGAAGAACACGGAGTAGCTCTCTCGGCGGCCCAATATCGAGAAACGTGCTTAAAACGATTTACGTTTTCAACGTTTCTCGAGATCTCCGACTTGGTCTATTCCGGCGTCTGTCAGTACTTCCGTTACAGGCATGTAAACATATACATATGTATGTGAATAAAAACACCAAAAAAAAGGTGTATGTACGTACATAGCCTCAGATTTATGTATATACGAGGGAGCGTCGTCCAACTCTGGTTGGTGGCTCTCTTTCTCTGTTTCTCGTGATACTACGTGACGGAGCTTGCGAGCACGAACTCGTCACAACTCAAAAATGGCCAGACAATAGATACATGTAAATGTGCATGACCGAGAAATAGGAAAATTGTTGTATTTTGTCTTATGTAAAGATTTATCTGGGATCGCTTCATATCCGGCATCAAAATGGTAGAGCAGCAGGCGATAAAATGATTCTGGAGTTCGCAACGTTGGGCTCCAACGAGAAATACTTTTTTTTTTGTATGTTAAATTTAACGTATTACTATCACAAAACGACTTTATTTAGGATTCTTTCAAAATTTTGTGTAAACGTTCTTGGCACCAAAACTAAAAGTTTTCTCCTGTGAAGAAAATTTTTTCTGGAAAAAAAATTGGAAATTAAATATCTCAAATTCTAAACGTCAGAAAATTTTTCTTCACAGGAGAAAACTGTTAGTTTTGATGCCAAGAATTTTGTGATAGCGATACCTTAAACATTTTTCGTATCGATTTTGTGTTTGAATCCTAAAAAAAGATCGTTTTATTGTCCTCATTAAATATTGAATAAGAATCATGAGCTCTGCTGAAAAAAAAAAAAACGGAATTTCGTTGCATTCCAATGATGCAAACTTCAACATCGTGACGATAAAAAGGGAAAGAGCAAAAAATAGTGAAAGAGCAAAAAAACAAAAGAGTCGAGTGCTTACAGGGAGACGCGCCGGAAACACGATGATTCGATACGACTGCGGTTTTTTTTTCTCTTCTGTGTTATTGGCAATACAATATAACCTTGCAGAATCCTTTGTACATATATGTACATATAAATTTTCGTATATATTTCTATATTATACGATTTCCCGGGTAAGCGAGGGAGCCGGCTGGCGTTTTTCATCGACGTCCATACAGAGAATCGAGAGATATAAGAAAAATTTGATATCCCCATATGTATATTTATACACGTACGAGGAGAAGATATGGATCCGAATGATTCGGTGCTATTTCTTGGGTTATAAGAAAAGAAAGTATATAGACACGAAGAAGTAGCAAGATATGGATGTCCTCTTATCGAGTTGTAGAAAAAAGAGAAAAGTCGTGCAATTGCAAAATGGAAAAAGGCCTAGAAATGAGTCAGGACGAGCAGCAGAAGGATAGCCATGAAAAAGAAAAGGTCTGCGATCGTGTAATCCGGGTGACTTAGAAATCTCAAGTTGATATACGCCAGTGCATTTATTCGCGTATGTACACATTTATAAAGTCTAGACACGAGGGTCTTATATACGATCATATAAGCTTTTCCATGTACATGATGCTTGTCCGTCAGGGATGAGTGGGATATGGAAGGATAAGAAAGAAAAGAAAAGGGAGAGATGGAGAAAAGATCGAGCAGCTGCAAAACGTATATTTCGTGTGTGGTATAATACGATGCGGCAGTACGATATCAGCTGCAGAAACAGAATCCTCCTTCTATATATACGAGATAGCTTAGGAATGCCCTTAACTGCCCGTAAGAGCTCTCTCCTCGGTGGTACACAATATGGCATACGTGCATGTGTGCAGCGTCTTGCAAAGCTCGAGAGTCACTTGCGAGAACATCTAGCACAGCAGAAAATCGCATCGATGGGATGTATGCGTCTGTATGCATGAATTTATGGATGTACGTATATCGGAAACCACAAGGCTCGAGGTAGAGATAGATCGATGCTTAGAAATGGACCACAGCGAGCTCGACTGCTTAAACTCGGCATCATCCGGTTGAATCCTTCTGCAACGCACCTTTGAGGTCTTTACGTCCTTACCGCATAGACACAGAGCGACACGGACATACAAACACACTCAGTTGCACTTGGTCGCATCATCGGAATGCAATCTTCGAATTCCAACGACTGCTTGGTGCGCTATCATTGCTGCTCGAACCACAAAACTCTGGCAAAACGAGAAGGAGGGCACAGAGGCCACTGGGTCTCTTTGGAATTCCTCAGATTCCTCGACAATCAAGCAACACCGGAGAACAAGGGCGCACTGTCGCCTCGATATATAAATATATATATTTGTATGTTTCGTGCCGAAAGGTGTCCCGTCGATTTGATGAAAAGGAACGACCGAGAGAACTCGATAAATCAGTGGAAAACGTTCACTTTCATTCAAATGCGAATCGAGTTCGATCCACGTTATTTATTTACTTCAAAATATTTGTTTGTGATTTCTCGTCAATCAACCAACGATCTCAAAAGCAAAAAAAAACCATTTTCCCGAATTCAAATCCAACCAAAATTGAAGGAATTAATTTCACTAGAAAATAAACTTCTGCACGACTCTGAAGTTTGCAACGTCGATATTCAACGAAAAATATTTCATCTATTAATTATTTATTGAATTTTGAAAATTGTGTCAATTTTTCGTGTCGATTGAGTTTTTGGATGGCAAGGAAGGATCGTTTTATCGTCGAGACCAAATATTGAATAATAATTACGAGTTCTGTTCAAGAAAAAACAGAATTTCGTTGCATTCGAACGATGCAAACTTCAGCATCGTAACCTCTGCCTCATTTTTTTCTCTGAATATTTCATATCGTCCAAACATGTTCTCTGCAAATTGGATACGATATGACGAATTACTAATTTATGAATTATTTATCAAACGCTCCAATCTCAGCTTTGTACCCGGATAAATGCATTACATGCATGAGGAGACTTGGAAAATTGGGGACAGAGTGTAAACAAGAGAAACAGAAGTGTGAAACTGACGGATATAAGGTGTGACACGTAATCAATCAGAGTCTTGCTGCTCGTTGGTGTATGTGCCATATAAAACAAATATAGATATACACCTTTATTGCACATATAAAACGGATATTCCTATCTACACACTCAGAGCTAGGTGCAGGTACTTATCGAGTTTAATTTCGAGCAATCGTATTTCAGTCGTGGCAGCGAACCAGTGACACGGGGAGGAAGGAAAAGGAGAAGAGAATTCGGAGCTTGTATATATAGTTTACAAAGTCTGTAAGTGGCTATGTAAGGAGACATACGTATATTTAGAGGAAAGCAAATATATCTATAGAAATGCATGAATGTATTTAGTTTGTAGACGCGAGATACGTGCAGACTCCGTAAGTAACATTATACCTGTAGTACGCGTGAGACTTCATAACGAGCGTGCACCGAGTGTTATCGAGCTTCTCTAGGCACGAGGGAAAAGCCGAGATGAACGAGAAGACGCAGTCCAGGTCGCAATTCTGCTGAGGGAGAGGCACGAGAAGAAGGAAATGGAGGAGGACTATATGACGACACGGTTGAACGTTAATTTCGCGAGCCTGCGATAGCTACGCCGTAAATGAGAGAGCACGGGGTGAAACGAGCCCTCTGCTTGCACGTGTTTGCACGCGCTGGTCCATGTGTTACGCGTGTATATATTGTTAGGCTATGTGTATGGGTACGCGCAAGTGTTTCTATTTGAACCTTGAGGCGAAAAGCCAGTCAGCAAATTCCAGCTTTGCCGGAACTCTTGCTTTCAACTCTTTACCGGAGCATCGCGCAGTTTCTGTCCCGAAGGCGCACAGTCGATTCTCTGCTCAGGAATCTCGTGCTGGATTACTTCTCATTTCCAACGGAGAACACACATCGAGATGACGAAGTGACTCCGTCAAACGAGCCTAAGCAACGAGAAAGCGATTATGCGCCACGTTCGTATCAAAACCAGCCTCAAAGATTCGAGCTGCTACTGAACAAATGTCTCCTTTGACATTCGACACACACATATACGCGTGGATGAAATACGAACGAATATCAAGGTAACCGAGTCATGAAACTCAGTCAAAGGCTTCATCAGCTTCTATGGGGTTTGCGCTAAGCTTCGTTACTAAATTTGTCATTAAGCAACAGCAGGTAGTTTCTTAAACGTTAGTCAATTGCATGAGAGCGTAAAAAATACTAGTTCCGAGTAAAATTTATGAGTTTTCGTGTTTATTCCATTCAATCCGAATCTTTTCGAGGCGGCTACAAAATCCAATCCGCATGATACTCAATGAACGACTCTGAAGTTTGCGACGTTGATATTCAACGAAAAATCTTTGATCTATTAATTATTTATTGAATTTTGAAAATTGGGCGATTTTTCGCGTCGATTGAGTTTTTGGGTGGCAAGGGAGGATCGTTTTATTGTCCGGACCAAATATTGAACAATAATTACGAGTTCTGCTCAAGAAAAAACAGAATTTCGTTGCTTTCCAACGATGCAAACTTTAGCATCATCGTAACGTTCCCCAAGAACCTGGAAGCATTCTTAGATATCCCTAAACACTTATGCCATCGTCGCTCGTGTCAACAACCAGCACAAACGTTCAACTCATTGAACACGTTGCAATTTAGCGAATTTAGCGAAATTCACTCAGCGACGTAGGACAGTCGTGGAGTGATTTATTGAGATATGCGCCGAGTAACAATGAGAACGTTCGAGCAAACGCGCTGTCCGCATATACATGGAAGAAGCAGATCAGCCGAGATTGTAATGATAAGAGGATCGAGTAACATTTGACGGACAGGTGTGGTTTGGTTCACGTCAGGGTGGCTCATAGCGAGTGGGCTACCTTATTCGAGAGTCGTGACGGGCTCATTAGCGTTGATAATACGATGACGTAATCTCGCGAGAATATGTGATGCCAAGCACAATTCGGTGGAACAATCCTAAACGAGATGTTTGCGAAACGTGGTACGGAAATTGGACGCAGGAATGAAAATATGAAAATTGCATGTACGCGGCGAGCCGGGCGAGAATGAAAAGAGAAAAACAAGAGTGATGCATTTTTCCAGAGAGGAACATATTGTGAGTAGAAAAAGTGACGAGAAGCGTAAAAATTTGATAACAGAGAAGCGTGTGTTCACGTGTTATTGCGAAAAAGAGAAGCAGAGGAGGGAGAAAGGGAAGGAAAGAGAGAAAAAGATGTCGCGAATCGGGAAACCGGTTGGATAAACCATAAAAACAAGGATCCGATGTGTGTGGACAACGTTGTACGCACGGACTAGAGTTTTTCGACCGGCGAGTCTATACGGTGGGTAATCGATCGTCCAGCGATTGAGGGCGAATCGTTACAAAAAAAAACACACACACACACACACATACGCCCACACACCAACGACATATCTACTGGCATTTGGTGCACGTGCGGCGCATACTCTCGCGGTAAACACAAGTGGCATATATACACCCTGTACATGCGGCTATGTGTGTATGAAAGGTTTATATATAATGCCTATAATACGTATGCGCCTAGGAATCGTTTGCCAACGAGCTACCGCGAAGCCCGGAAGAGCAATAACGATCAAGAACGCGTTTCGATGTATTGTTCGATGATTCTTTGATAGCGGCTTCCTGGAAACGATATTCTCCACATTTGTACATATAGTTTTATAGTTTTTTGTATGAGCACCGGTGGATATCAGTGTTTCGATCTTTCGGGACATCAATTTCCGAAGCTTGCGAGGGATCGATTCACAAAATGAAGCGGCGAGACGCGAGGCTGGAGCGGGGGCAGGAGCATGAATTCGTTTTGATGAAGCGGTAAAGTCGTCGCGGTAAAAAAGTTGAGAGACTGTTTTTTTTCTTGTCTCCGGTATCAAGTTTTATTTTTATACTTCTGGCGGTTGTATTTTCCCGTGCAAGACCGAGCCAATGGAATCACGACGATAAAAAGGGCGGGAATGCCAGCCAAACACCAGCATTACACGTATAGCCGTACATACATATTAACAGTGAAGCGTCAGCGTCAGGGAGCATCCCGCTCGCCCCGTAAACCAAGATTTATGCCCGAGTTACGATGCATAAATCTACACACCTCCGCGTCTGAGCATCTCGTGCTCGAGTTTACTACGCGCGTGGATAAAAGCGGTCCGGAGAGTTGCTCTCGGGGTGCTGTGTGTGGAGCGTCAGAAATTTTTTACCAAAACTCTCGCGACATTTTTGCCGACGCGTTCCGCACAGACCTCAAACTTTCCATACTCGCAGACACCGGTACGTACATGGAATCACACGTATCGCACAATGTTGAAGTTTGCATCGTTCGAATGCAACGAAAACTGATCATTTTTTATAGCAGTGCCCAACATTTTCATACACTATTTGTCAAAGACAATGGAACAGTTTTCTTTGCGATTGGAAAACAAAACGACTCAAAAAACTCAAACGACTCGAAACGATCACAAAACGACTTTATTTAGGGTTCTTTTAAAATTTTGTATAAACGTTCTCGGCACCAAAACTAACAGTTTTCTCCTATGAAGAAAAATTTTCTGACATTTAGCATTTGAGATATTTAATTTCTCATTTTTTATTTTCCCATCTAAACGCGTGTAAATTGAAGTCGCGTTTCTTTCGTTTTTTTGTAACTTTTAAACGAAACGTGACTTCAATTTACACGCGTTTAGATGGGAAATATAAAAAATGGGAAATTAAATATCTCAAATTCTAAACGTCAGAAAATTTTTCTTCACAGGAGAAAACTGTTAGTTTTGGTGGCAAGAACTTTTATACAAAATTTTGAAAGAATCTTAAATAAAATCGTTTTATGACGTTAATTATCGAAATAATGAATAAAAAAAAGTATTTTTCGTTGCATTACAACGATGCAAACGTCAGTATCATCACGTACACACACACACACACACACACACGGAAAAAAGAAATACATCAAAAGTGGTGTGTGTGAGCTCGGACTGTCAAGAGAGATCAACGATCTGTCGAGCACGGATTTCGCAGCACTCTCGAACGATGAATTTCTGAATAAATTACAGCCGACGCGAGAGCCGACGATTACAATGTTGCATTTTGAGCGATAAACATTAATCAGATGTGTCAACGACGATTCATTCCATCCCGTTACTAATTTCGTACATTAGACGAATGAATTTTCACGAGTCATTGGTCTTTCGATAATTCACCGAGTTGATGATAAAGTGGGGCTTGAAATGATGTTGTTGATCGGCTAATTGGCTATTGTTCTCAAGTGTTCATTGCATGGCTACTACATTTTCTTGATGCATAAAGCGCTACAAGGATTATTTATGCGTAGATGTTATAGAGACAAAATGGCAATGCTGCCGGTGTACGATATGCTGTGCGAGTGGGCGTAATACGAGAATATAATCGGCCGTAAATGTCGAGCATTAATGTATGCATTCTGGCGGGTGTGTTGTACCGACATATCGAGAGCTATAATATTCCGCTATATATGTCATCGCTATATATATCCACGCATTACAATGTATTCACTAACGCGAACGTTCGCGAGTTTCCTCGACCTCGAGACGTCGCGGTGAGAGACCTTAATCCAATACGCGATGTGCAGACTCACTCCCCAGATATTCACGTAATATCGAACCTTATTATATACCCTTGGCCCAACCACTCGGAACGAGATAGAGAGACAGGGACCAAGGAGCAATAACAAAGAGAGAGCGAGAGAGAGAAAGAGAGAGAGAGAGAGAGAGCTTCATTGGTGCTGCAGGCAATTGCCCATCGTCTGGTGTTCGACGTATACAACGTCGGAGAGCACTCTCTCCACTGCACCGGTATGCGATTCGAAATATCCGGCAATTATTCAACGTACGTACGTATATTTATATATATTCTTAATCGGATATTTCGATGTATAGGCGTACAGATGCATGTGTGTATACTAAGCATAATAAACTCGTAACTGCGAGGGCAGCCTTGAAGGAAACAACGTCGGGATAGTCGAGACTTTATTCCGTTCGGCAATAAGAAAGAATATTGAAAAAAAAAAAAAAAACTGTAGCGATCGGAATCTCGTATGGAAACGAGCAATGGTTCGTCGACAGTCTTATTATCACTGACCCAGTAACTTTTTATTTTCTTCTAATATTTTATTTTTTTTGAACATTTTTTACGTGAAAATTAATTCCCGACCACGTAACGATTCCTGCAAAATTGGCAACGCTGAGAAAATATTTAACCGGATGTTGTGTCTCCATTTTTTTTTTTTTTTTTTTTTTAAATCGTATCGTGCTAGAAACGGTTGAGGGGGCACCCTCTCGCGGCGCAATGTTTATAGCCTCGCGGCTCGCAGGAAACACCGCGGCCTTGGGATTAGCCTTGACGGGCAAAAAAGAGGCTGCGGTCAAAATCCCTTTTCATAGCTCCGCAGAGAAAGTTCAAGAGAGACTGTGATCCGAGACGCTTGTAGCTGCAGAGGGAAAAAAATAAATAAATAAAAAAGTTTAGCCGACTCCAAAGCTTATTCGCGTTTTCAAACCGTCAGGTACGTCTCTCGATCCGCGGCTCAGCCATTCGACTTGAGCTTTAGCTCTTGCCAATGTCGTGCATTTTTTATCGCCACGTACGTGCTCGGATCATCTTACACACAGAGCCTCAAACGCGGAAGCTGCGCCTTCCGTTCGTGCGATGCCCCAGCTTTTTGCTTCGCTACTCAATTATTAAATAATAAATTATTAACTTAATCCTTAAGCCCGCGGAAGAAGCGAATGGATTGTTAATTTTTCATGGTCCTTCGAATCTTGTACTTTAAAGTAACAGAAATAAGTGGAAACGATAAACAAGAACATTGGTTTACGTTTTTTCTCGCGTATTCGGCAACGCAACGCCGAAAGGTCATCGTTCAAAAAATGGAAATAAAATCGGGAATATTTGTTAAACGAACCATCGTCGGTTAATAATAAAATGTCAATGACACCGAAGTTCGCAACGTTGGGATCCAACGAAAAATGCATTTTCTATTAATTATTTGTTCAGTTTCGAAAACTCTGACAATTTTCGTATAATCCTGAAAAAAAAAAATCGTCTCATTGTCCTGACCAAATATTAAATAAGAATCTTTCGAAATCTGCTCAAGAGAAAACAGAATTTCGTTGCATTGCAACGTTGCAAAATTCAAAATCGTATAATGATAATTATAATCGAATACGACAAGGTAAACCACAAACTGCGGATCCGTACCCTCAAGCGTAAATTCAGAAAGGAAGAATATATAGCAGCGTTGCTGCGGAGGAAAGTATAATAAGTACGAAAAGAAGAATCCAAAGTCTATGGACCGCGCGCGAGGTAAAAAGACGGACAAGACAGACGAAGGCGAAAGCAACCGAGAAACCCATAGATATAAAAGTACATATAAAAGCTCGATCGTTTTTCGGGGAGCAGGAATTCGGCCTCGTAACCTCCAAGGCCGGGGACACCGTGGATTCTGGTGGAACAGACCCCGACGCTTTACAACCAACAATTTATCGGTTTGGTTCCCGGGAGGTAGCTCGACGTTCTCGCGTGCACGTTACAGAGCGAGCTCTACGATCCACGCTGCGCCATATATATATATATATAATTTTTTTTTTTTCGAGGTAAAACGTAGAAGCAAGTCCACGAGTCTATAAATTGCAACGGTACATGGTACCCGGAAGAGGGTAAAGGTGAGTATATGTGAGAAAGGCAGAACGACGAAGAAGCACGACAAAGACGATGGAAAAAAAAAAACGAGGTAAAATGAAAAGAAATTCTCGGACGTTCTTTGTGCCAAAAGCTCGCAAGATTTTGTCACGCGAAAAAGATTGCGCGCGGAGCTTTGAACCGGATGACGAAAACGCATGCACGAAACACGTTGTCAAAATCTGCATCACGATTTTCGTCCCTGATACAGATGCCATGATTTTTTTTTGCTATTTCAAAGCCCTGCGGAGATAGAATTTCTACACATGTGACGGCGAAGAGACGAGGGAATGGGAAAAAACGAATGCACGAATTTCTCGTGTCTCCGGTCCCCGGCGTTTGGTCCTTCAGGATTGTGTATGCACTTTACAGATTCACACCTTCACCGAATCGATCGACGAACAGAGCGAGAGGGGTAGAAACTTCTCCGTGAAGATATTTTCATCTTTGGATATGCAGGGTGCACACGACTCTAAAGTTCGCAACGTTGATATTCAACGAAAAATATTTCATCTATTAATTATTTATTGAATTTTTAAAATTTTGCCAATTTTTCGTGTCGATTGAGTTTTTGGGTGGCCAGGGAGGATCGTTTTATTGTCCGGACCAAATATTTAATAATAATTACAAATTCTGCTAAAGAAAAAAGAGAATTTCGTTGCATTCCAACGATGCAAACTTCAGCAGCATAGGATGCACACATGTGTATGGAAAATCTTGTGGAAGCTTTTATTCCTCGGCAGGTTTTAGAGGATGTGGGATAAACGTGTATTTTATGAATATATATTCGCATAATGTGCGTGTACGTCGGCGGAAGATAAAATCGATTCTTCCGGTGATGACGTTCGGTAAAAACTTTTGAAGGATATGACGCGTGAGCTCAAGAGAATCCTGCGGGACGACGGTGGCTTACGTGTCTGGGATGTACAGGTGTGCAGAATCTTTTTGATCTCCGCATATATTTTTCTTGCCCGCGCGTTCTTTCATTCTCTCCTCCTGCTTTCCCATTCCGTCATCTTTTCGATCTCGTGAATTTTTCACGTTCCATTCATACACAGAGTCTACGAGACAAGGACATCGCGATTTACTTTCTTTTGCTGTTCGAAAGTCAATCTATCAGCAAGCTCTAGTTCGTAGACAGTCTTTCCGATGAAATTTACCATAAAATATAAATAAAGCGTTTGTGCGAATGTGGAGAACGCGCCTGAGAATAAAAATTCGCAGTCGAATCGAGTGCTTTTTGCAGCGATTACGTGCTTGGATTTTTTTCGGAGCAGCCGCGCGACGCGGCAAGTCGCAGACGCGCGCGCGAGCACAAACTATTCGCGAAGTTATTGTCGTTTTTTTTTTTTTTTTTCCTGTTGGCAAGGGCGAAAAAAGGCAACACAAACATGGAATCCAAAGTGGAGTACTAGAGAGTCGAGAAGATCGTTATCGAACAACGAGAACGCGAGCCAACAAATAACAATAGAGTTGAAATAAAAAAAAAAACGTAAAAATAAATGGAGATTGTGGCAGTGTCCGTTTTGTTGCACGTCGTTTCCGCGCCTATGAGAAGAGAATGCCGCGAAAACGCGCGAGCACCAACGAGTATCTCGTATTGAACCAAATGCACAGCTGGTTTCGATCACTCCGCACGCGTGTGCATGTGAGCATGCAGCATCGACTGTCTATCGAACGACCTAATGTTTCTCTCACTCTCACTCCCTCTCGGTGTCTCATTTTTGTATAACGAAACAGCGAGAACCATATTGGAGCGTATAACTGCCGAACGATCAGAATCGCCTAAAAGTACCGTTTCGAAAAAATCGTGACCGCGTGCGCACGGTGCGCGCGACACTGCTACGGAATTAATGATTCCAACTCGAGCGAGGACGCGGGACTCTACAACGTGCATTTACGTGATGATTTTAACGATGAGTGAATGATGAGAAAAAATTACGGAATTTTAACTTTAAGGACGTTGTATGCAACATTTTCTATCGATAGAATTTCTCTAAATTTGCACCACACAAAAAAAAATAGGGATGTTTAATAGCTCGCGCTATTTTAAGAGGTTTCGCCATGTAGACGTCGAGATATTTATTTATAAAAATCACAATTTTCAGTAGTTTCTCATAAGAGTGTTAAAAGTTGCAATTTTTAACATTAAATATTTCGATAGCTAAATGGTGAAGCCTCTTAAAACTTTGCATACACTTTTATGCAACATCGAAGAAGCTTTATTTAGTTTTTCAAAAAAATCGATCGTAAAATTTTTTCGAAATTTTGTTTATTATATAAAAAATACAGATTACCTCGGACAATTTTGGATTTAGAGTATGTTGTTCTTTAGTCAATTTGTAACAACTTTTTTTTTAATAAACTTGGGCTCGCAAACCATTTTGTATGTAAGAAAAAAAGAAAACAAAAATTTAGATTTGATCGTCTGCGTCCGTAATCGAAAAGTTTCAAGAAACGACGTTGTTCATTGATTGTTTGCTCCAAAACGAGAGGTGACTCTCTCATTACACGCCAAAATGATTATCCAGGTCAGTCGATCGATAAATTTCGTGACTTCTGCTGCTACATGTGGCGAAAGCTCATAAAATCTTCTCGTTGATTGATGCTCATTCGTGTAGAAATAAATTTTGAGAAAAAGAAACACGGCGGCTTAATTACGTGCCGAATATTTAAGGACATTGAACGTGTGTGCGTGCCAAGAAATGCAAATTGACTTTGATCCCGAATACAAAAGAAATTTTCGCTCCGTTGAGAACTGATTATCGTCTAATTAACGACCATAATTACAAGAGTAAACAAGGAGCCTTTTCGAAGTCCTTTTCGAAAGGAGCAGGTGCAATGAGGCGTTGGTTAAAAAAATTCTAGCTTACCGAATGACTCGTGTAATTGAGTATAAAAACAGCAAAGGGAGAAGATCGCGAATGGGAAGGTATCGTCGTAGAGAAAAATAAGAAAAAACAAGATGGAAAGAATATTTCTATATACCTATGGGAACAATTTCACGTGCGCCCCTTCACTACCGAGCCTCAATTTTCGCGCTTCCTTTGTTCCCGTGCTATTCCGTCAGATTCATTTCTCCATTGATTCAGTCTTTCTCCGTTGAGTCTCGCAGGAAATGGAAGTTGGTTTTCGCACTTATCGGCAGACGCGCACGACGTCTAGGTTTCAATATACACGTAATTCGCCTCGTATCTTTTTTCATTTTCTCCAACTGCCATAATTATTGTTATTATTGTCGTCGAGAATGATTCTCCCCAGGGAAGAAGTCTCTGAAGCACAGCATCGCGAGTTGGCCTCTCGAAGTTGATTTCATGCCGCGCAGCGTAAAAGACCGACGGAATTGATTTATCATTCAATTATTCCGTATTGATTTTCACCTCGTTTTATTTTTTTATCTCCATACGATCTACCTCATTTCTCCCTCGTTCGAATGCATTTTCAAATCAACGACAGAATCGAGTCCGCTTCAATTTTCCCCGATAATTTCTTCCTTGATTGACTCTTGGCGCTGCTATTTTTGCATGGCCTTGAAATAATTATGTCCGATGGGAATAACAAGCTGTTTGGCGATTCAAACCGACGAGGATATCGACGCGACGAAACTTGATGGAAATAACACATGATGCTGAAGTTTGCATCGTTGGAATGCAACGAAATTCTGTTTTTTCTTGAGCAGAACTCGTAATTATTATTAAATATTTCGTCTGGACAATAAAACGATCCTCCCGTGCCACCCAAAAACTCAATCGACACGAAAAATTGCCACAATTTTCGAAATTCAATAAATAATTAATACATCAAATATTTTTCGTTGAATATCAACGTTGCAAACTTCAGATTCGAAATAACACGACGAAATCTCGTTATTTTTGTAATTCAAAGGACCAATTTGTTCATGCAAATGGAAGACGAATTCAAAAATTCCGAACCGGAATATCACGGACCCGATGAAAACTTTCAGAATGAAATTAAATCGAGATCGATTCGAGTTCGTCCGCGAGTCGTGTGCAAAAGGACGAGCTTGGGGGAGAGAGAGAAGAGGAAATTTTGCAAGTTACCAGCATAACCAGATGATTTACATACGAGTTGGTATGTAAACGCATGGCGCCCAAGTATATGAAAATATTTGAAAGCTCAACTACAGACGTGTGTTCGTATGTGTGGATGAAAAGTTATTCGACAAAAGGGGGCGCGAGAGGAAAGTACATAGAATGCGAGATTGAGACACCGGAAGCGGAAACCATTAATGGCGGAATAGCGCGAACGTGGAGTTGAGTGGATGGGCCAGACAAGAGAGATATAGAGGAGCGAGGGGTTGTCCGTAAAGTGTGTATATATGCGAGTATGAATAAGGGTAAGAGGAAAATCCTCGGGGAGGAGAGGCATCGGAGGTAGGAAAGCGAAAAAGGAAGTGAGATCGGTCTTTTCGCTTTTTGATTCTCCAGACTCTCTTTTTTTTTTTTTTCCTCTCCCCACATTTCCCTATGTCTGTCCTTTGCTCGCGTACATCGATCTTTTTTTTTTTGACTCTCAGTCACACGTTACCGCGGTATCAGGGCGACAAACCCTTTGGAAATCTTTTTGACATTCCCAACGCGAGCGTGCACCATGCAGAAGAGACTTTTGCGCGACTGCGTCTCCAAATACCCGCGGAGAGCGAGGGACTCTCGAGATTTCGTTCTCGCCTCGTCCTTCGTAAATATTCGTTCCCGAAAATTTGTCCATATAAATCGCGCAATGTCTGCGATGAAAAAAAAAAAAAAAAAAAAAAAAAAAAAAAAAAAAAAAAAAAAAAAAAAAAAAAAAAAAAACAGGAGGATTGCCATCGGAAGCAGAGAGAATATCGTGGAAGCATCGCGACCTCCCCATTTCTAAAGACGATCCTTCGTCACTCTCGTTACTCCGAGAGAGAAACGTATTTACCGTGTTTTGAATCTGGTGAGTGAAGTGCCCGACCTCGCGTCCTAACCTTTTCCACAGCCCTCGCTGCACACTAGCAGGAGCAGGCGTTTTTTATTTCTCTATCTCGCTCTTCGCCACTTTTCTCCTCAGTCTCTACTTTCCTATTGCTCTTGCTCCTACGGAAACTGCCGGAGAAAAAAGTCTAGTTGTTTTTTTTTTTTCGATACACACGAACAGAGCCATACACGTTTATTTACGCGGAGGAAAAGTGTGAGTTTATCTTTTGCCAGTGCCTTTTCTCGCTTCGCTCTTTTAGAAGCGTCCATCCGTTTCTTGTTTCCTTTTCCCCAGGTTTTTAGTTTCGTCCCTCGAGAGATTCGCCGAATGATAAATGAAGGTGGATGGCTTTTGCAAAATGGTGTAAGAAATTCATTTGAAATGGAGATATACGTGTGGTTTAAAGTAACGCTGGACTTTTACGTCTCTGGCCAACGAGACCAGCAAACGAATTCGCCAATAGCGTTAAGGACGTTGTATGCGAAATTTCCTACCGATAGAATTCCTTTAAATTTGCGCCACACAAAGAGAATAGTGATGTCCAATAGCTCGCGCAATATTAAGAGGTTTCACCATGTAGAAGTCGAGATATTTATTTATAAAAATCACAATTTCCAGTAGTTTCTCATAAGAGCGTGTGTTAAAAGTTGCAATTTTCAACATTAAATATTTCGATTTCTAAATGGTGAAGCCTCTTAAAACTTTGCATACACTTTTATGTAACATCGAAGAAGCTTTATTTAGTTTTTCAAAAAAATCGATCGTAAAATTTTTTCGAAATTTTGTTTATTATATAAAAAATACAGATTACCTCGGAAAATTTTGGATTTAGAGTACGTTGTTCTTTAATCAATTTGTAACAAATTTTTTTAATTAACTTGGGCTCGCAAAGCTTTATGTATGTAAAAAAAAACTGAAAACAAAAATTTATATTTTGACCGTCGCCATACAACGTCCGTAACGTGCACGTCGGTTTAATGAACGATTCGAAGGAAATTCATCATTCGAACAAATTGGGTTAGAACCGTGTGGTTTGTACGGAAGTTGCGTTTACCGCTCTGATACTGGAATCAACTGCAGGCCGTGTTTCGATACTCGTGGCTATCGTGTGTATGTACACACCTTGTTCTCGTACGAAGCTGACTGTTCCGCCCCAAACATATACTGACCATACGGTAGGGCGGGCGAATTGCGGTTACTACTCGCAGATGCTCGTATAACTCGTAATTTAGACGAATCCGTGAACGCAGTCTTGCCTGCGGCATGGCAGTCTCGGATCGTAAAATATCGTGCAATCTGCGAGACTACAAAATATACATCGTACTCTCTCGATATACTGCAGATGGACTCTGTGCTTTTTTGATAAACGAGAAAACGTGCGGACAAACAAAATCTATTTTGTTTGTCTGCACAAAAAAACTTTTGAAATAGTCCTGGAGTGAAATTTTTTTGAAAAAATCCCGATATTTTGTTGAACCAGGTAAACTACATATTTTCGGTAAATTTCAAAATTTTCCTAACTTCTGCAGCATATTTGCTTCCTAACGGAACTGTCAACGAAATTTACGATCGGAACGACAAAAATTTGCTTTCCGAAGAGAATTTGTAAAATATTCGTTGCCGCAATGACAAGATTTTCGAAAATTGAAATTTTGTTTTCAGTGAGATCCAACGTCAGATTTCCCAAAATGTGAACAATCCGTCACGAGAGGCAACGAAGAGCTTAACCTCTGAGAACCACGTGAACGTACTTGTCGTTCTACGACACGAAAGTTCCAGATTTCCTGTACGATCAGGACCCGAAATAGTGAAAGGAAAAACTTGAGTGAAAAAAAAATCGGCGACATGATTTTCTCACTCATGACGCTCGTGTTAATTCACGAGGTAAAAATTGATATCGAGAAGAAAAAAAAGGAAATAAATCACCGCGTCACGATGGCACGATCGGCGAGATTGGTCCTCTGCCTTTATTATGAATCCCTGATCCGAACATACAGACGATAAAAAGACGCGACGCCGTGACCTTAAATAATGAATAATTAATATAATGAGCGAACGGTCTGATGAAAAAACGATAATGGTAATTTCTACCAGAAATTTTCCCCTCCATGCTATTCAAATTATATTGTTTGACCTGGGACACTAAATGTCCCAGTTCAAACGAGTGCAGCGATAAGAGATCACAAACACATGGAAATTCAATTAGTTTTTGGTCTCGGTGTAGATTCGTTTAAAATATTGATTACACTCTGGACTTTCAACATCTGGGGAATCAAACATTCGTAGATTGCCTGGTACACGAACCTGTACACGAGAGAGGCACTACGCGATGAAAATTTATATTTACGAATGAGTGTCCAGTCCATCAGGAATTATTTATCCGGCGAGAAAATTACAGAGCCCCTGTGTATAATGAATAATGATCACACATCAAGAACATTTTATTGTTTTTCGATTGCTCGTAATATTTAAAAAGCCCTCCCAAAGAGCAGTTGACAAGCTCCGCAATATTTCGATCAATACGGCCAAACAAACTATTTTCAAATATTAACAAAATGTTGTCGCTTGAAAGGAACCAAATTACAAATGTAAAAATTATTCATCCGAATTTATTTAAATTGGCGTATTTAACGAAATATCGATTTTTTTCCAACAAAAATGGGCTCTCTGTGCAATCGCAAACGAAGCCGAGTAGAAGGGGGAGGGAAAGTGTTTATTACCACTTGTTCTAATTACTATTTAAAGCCGTGAGACCAACGAGTAATTTTCAGAGGCTGATTCGTGGTTAATTCTCATTGAATAAACACCAAACCCTGCGAATATTTATTGCACGTACAAAATATCTGATTAAAATCGAGTGGATATGAAGTAAATGGAGAATAATGTTTCGTTATCGAATTGAATGTAAAATGAATGTTGATACATATGTAATGCAGCGAAATAGACTGACGGAGAGTGGATATATATTTGCAGAAAGGAAAAGAATTTAATTGGAAAGCCCGGATCGGAGAAGACCTTGTAAAATCGATCGAGTACACGGGAGTTGAGATTGGACGACTTCCGTACTTTGAAACATTCGCCGCACAACGAGTTTGCCGGACTCGGCCGCAAATCGATATCGTATTACGAGCGGGAGAATATCGTAAAGTTCGAATCGGGAATCACTGACGCACGATTACCGCGTTCGACGACGTCAACTACGTCGTGTGTGCGAAGTGAAAGAGAGATGAAAAAAAAAAAAAGAGATGAGAAGAGTGGTTGCTGCTTTTTTTTCGATATAAATTCGCTGTACGTCGAGGGAGTTGCCCGTTTCGCACGGTCTCACGTTTCCGATCGTTAACGAGGACAAACCCCCGTCGAGATTTATCGGGGTTGACGTCGTTCGACGACGATAAACTCGTCGCCGGCTGTCGCGCTTTACTCTTCTCAGCCTGGGCGTGTTTTCATACGAGATGAAACAGTCCGTCTCTGGACTTGTATAACAGCGATCGTGCAAATGTGTCATACACGCTGCTCCCACTCTCCCTCGCGTTTTCCTTCTCTCTTCGAGTTTATTAATTAAGTTTATTGAATAATCAACAAAATTGACACTCGCTGCGGTCAAATTGTCGTGAAAAGTTTCAAGGAAGGAACACGCCCAAAAGGACGTGAATAAATCTCTCGTTTCTGCGTCAAACGATACGACCTCGATTCATTTTGTCGTATCGGATTTTTCATTGGAGCTAATATATTTTTCAGGATTATTACGAGACAAGAATTTAGTGGCAACTTGACTCCGTTACAATAAAAACGAAATGTGACAATTTCCAGAGTGTTTCCTTGAGCATGACACCAACTTTTGTTACTGTCAAACTTCCGCCGAGAACCAATTACGATCGTTAATTAATTATGGTGTACGTCAAGTGAAAAGGAGGATTTGAACAATGTCGCAGCGTTTTTCGATCCTATCGCCTACGACACGTCGCTAACGATTCTCGTTACTTTTAAGGGGCTTATTCACGTTTCGAAAATTCTGTGAATATTTTAATTCACACACGAATAGCTGAGGGAATTTTTTCAATCAAACTTTCTCCTGATATCAAGAAAAAGCAAAAATCGAAAAAAATTGAAAAAAATATTTCGAAAAAGGGAGAAAAACAGTGAACCTGCTTAAACATTCCACAGATTAATAGAGAACAGTGACATCCAGTCGTTTTTATCCTCGACCGTTATCGCAGTGTACGCATAATCGCAGAGCATTAGCTCCATTGAGGCTTCTGTGAGTTGTATGAAAAATGCCCGCTCACGAGAACGGGGCGATAAACAGAGGCACACGGATAGGAGGTGATTGGAGTGCACAGACGAGAGGTATGCACAGGAAAACCGCTTCCGGTCGTTTAATCGAAATTTGCTATATAGCAAATACAGACACGCACGGTGGCATATACTCATGCAGATTTACCAACACACAGAGGTTATCGCTCCAGAGGCAAAGTATGCAACGAGTTATTACTTGCTCGGTAATGGAGTGCAAAAAAAAAGACAAGGGAGGATCAAATGCTCGTATATATTTAAATACTTTTCGCAGCATAGCCTGAAGCCTGAAGCCTGCACAAAGTCCATGCAGTACTTCGGGCCAAAACGTGACTAAACACAAAATCATACGAAAGAAAACGAAAAAAAAAAAAAAGATCAACAACTGTTATCCAACGAGTTTGCCAATGTTTCACGCACGAATCCCATGAGAATTTATAAATTTTCCCAATAGCGACGTGGCCGATCAACATAGAAAAAGAATCCATCGGAATCCCCCAGTCTAATCAATTCCACAAATCTTCATATGGTGCTGAAGTTTGCAGCATTGGAATGCAACGAAAAATATTACATTTTCATGATGATTCGTTCAATTTTGAAAATCATTCAATTTTTCCGAGCCGATAAGCTTTTCGGATCGCAAAAACCGGAATTGAATATCAAATTTGCAAAATTCAGAATCGTTAATTGGTTCATGGAGTCGTGCATCCACAGAAATAATTCACTCAAATTTACTCTCAAATATTCATTCAATATACAAACGAATATCAAACGAGACGTATGTAACGATATAAGTGTAATAAGTACTCGAGTTGGTAAGCATAATACAGCTCTCTGCACCTGTGAAGCGCGAGGAATCAATGGCAGAGTAGACGACCTTCCGAGGCCATCGACCACTACTCCGCATTCTCTCGTCGCCATCACTTTACGAGTTCGTACATAGTTACTCGTGGTTGCTGTACAGCCCAACTTCCCACGTAAACACCCATGCACACAGCCACACACTTCCTCAAACACTCTTGCACAAAAATCTCCACGAATGTGTACGTGCGTAGATGTGAAGCTGTAGAGCATTCCGTGTGTTTAATAATACACGTGTGTGCGGGATAACACGTGATGCAACATGCTTACTGTTAGCAATGGAGCCACAGAGAGAGAGAGAGAGAGAGAGTGGGTGTTGAAAATCCGCCTGGAGCAAGAGAGACGAATTGCAGGACGAGGAGTAGGGAGAGAATGAGCTTTACAGGAGCATGAACACAACGTATAGTTCAATGCACCAAAACTGAGAAGGTCACACGGATGGACACCGACAGAATCGCGTGTATAAAGGGACAGGCCAGCAGGAGGAGACACGAAGACAGGCACAGGCGGACAAAGGTCTGGGAGATTGTGTCTGATCGACCTCGCAGTGAGCCGAGAGAGAGAGAGCGAGAGATGAGAATTTATCTGGTAGAGATCAGTTGCCATGGAGCATATGGATGCGTGAGAGGGATGATGAGTGAGAAGCCGAGCACGTGTGTCTACGTCAATGTGTAGGTGCGATCGCATAAGCCCTTTCGCTTGCATGTGCAGTTTGGCACGAGCTGATATAGGGGCCTGGAGGGCATGGAGAAGGAGCAAGGAGGAGGAGGGTGAATAACTCCAAGAGAATATGGAAACCACTGGCTCGGTGGGGGTAATAGTGTTTGCTCTAATGCTGTTGCATTGTTTCGAAACAACATCCCCGTTTGTCATGCTATGATAATATACGATCCGGGGGTTAGGAACACGTACGATATGAATCCAAGTCTCTGTGTTGATGAACGTGTGTATACGTTTGAGCGACAGAAATTCTCGCCAAAAGCTAGTTCCCGAAAATCCCCAAAGCCAGCTTAGCGTTACGTCTCTTTGATACTCGGTCGCTGCTCTAGTCTTTACTATCCGCAAGATAAATCATAAATCGTGAGTAGTGATTCCGCGGATAGGCAAATTCCGAGCAATTGCGAAACAGTCGCTAAATAATCTGCAGCAAAAAATCTCAAATTCTGATCAAAGGGAAAGCTCGTGAAAAATGGAGCAAACGATGTTTGAAAACGCCTCAAATTTTGATCAGGCAATTGAGCAAAAATCGCGTGAACGTACGTTGAGATCGTCAAATCAGGGGAAATGAAAATATTATGAGAAAAGATTCATCGAGTTAGAAAGGTTTGATGGTGCGATATATAGAAGCGAAGACAGCGGAAAACCCGCATGAAAATCACTCGGTGCATACTTCCTCGACGGTTGAACGGACCGTGAACTCGTCCGCAGAGATCTTCCTCCAGCTCTTTGTCCCTCGCTCCGGCTCTCGTTCGCTCTCCCCATATACTTACTTCTCACGGCTATATTCCTTCTCAAACATCCTGCAGTCTGGGCCCTCGCACATAGTAGACTCGAGAATGTGTACTCTCGGCAATGCTGGCTGCTCACGAGGACGATGACGACGATATATAGCGAAGAGAGTAGTCGACAAATGTATATACGCGCACGCACACACTTGCCAAAGGAATCTCGTTGAGAGGGGGTGTCAAGAGCAGGGCGTAATCGAGAACGTCGGTACATAGTCTGTATGTATATACGAGAACCGGTGTTGCTTATACGTCTTCTCATCTCTTTGCGGAACGCTTTTCATAAGTCCCTATCCAACCTCTGCATGAATATGTGCTTTATGTACGTGTGGGTGAGTATTTATGTATATAATGTGTGGACGTATACTTGAGGGGTGTTCCACACAGTGCACACACTCTTTAACGGCGTGACCTCTTAATCACTGCCACATTCTCTCACCTGTACGTGTGCCCTTATAGTGAGGAGCCTTTCAGGCCTCAAGTGCCCTTCTTATCGTCATATACATTTTCTTTCCCTGCGTCAAAAAGATTTTTTTTTTTTGCTCTTCGCCGCAGCAGCAAGTCGTGTTATGGCTACGAAATGAATTTTTTGTATACAGCTTGTGTATTTAGTTCGTTAGATTAAATTCTTCTGGATCTGCACGAGGTTTAATGAAATGGAGGACGAGGATATGAGAAGGAGGAGCAGCAAGTTGAATTTTTCCAACGCGGTTTTGTTTGTTTCAGTGGCTGCTGCTTGAGCGAGATTCGCACACACCTGCGGTCTCGTGGAACAACGCGATGCGAGATTCCCTTCGCGAAACTAAAAGAATTTATTTTATTTTTTTATCGCTTCTAGTGTTTTTGCTTTTGTTGATTTTTTGCGGATTTTCGAACGCAACGCGGAAAGTTGGTCGAGAGAAAACGGAAGGTGAAGCAATGGGAAGAATAAACGGAGATGCTGAGGGAATTAAGGGAAACGCGGGTCGGTGCGAGGTCGCGCGCGGAGTAAAACCGAGCAAACTCTTTCCACTCATCTCGTTCCACCTGCAACATTATTTCTCTCTCGCTCTCTCTCTCTCTCTCATTTCGGGGTTCCCGTCTATCGCGTTTCTGTTTTTCTTACTCGACTTTTCGCTTTACCTCATGGCCGCGTGGCTCCCGTAAACGGCGAGTGCTTCCGAATTTGCAAACTTTTTCCCGGGGCGCTTGCAACAGCTGTGAGCAGAAAGGAAAGCGGTTTTAATTGGCTCTACGAAAGAGCAAGAGCCGAGCAACATCGGAGGAAGCTGTGTCATAGGCAGATACACTGTAGCTCGAGAAAAGAGTTGCAAGCGACTCTCGCCCCCTCCCACGCAATTGCCAAGGAGGCAAAGGGACTGAGAGAGAGAGCGAAGCATCGAGGCGTTAGCATGCTCATAATCCCGGATATTACCGTAGAAACGACGGCTGTGACTCGAAAAGTGGCTTTACCTCGACTAAAAAAAAAAAAACAAAGTTTAGCTAGCACGATGCCAAAAATATTGTAGCTTAAAAAAAAACTGCTTAATGCACGATTCTATGCACTGAACCTTTTTCCTTTTTCCCTGGACGTCTCCAATAAAACGTGAAACTTCTCAGCTCAGAGAGAGAAAGGAAAAGAAATAGAGAGAACAATAAAAATATATGCCCATGTACCTTTCGAATACTTTTGAAAGCTCTCGAGAGTTTAATCGAAACAACGACACACACGTTAAGAACGTTGTATGGCGACGGTCAAATGTAAATTTTTGTTTTCAGTTTTTCTTACATGCAAAATGATTTGCGAGCCCAAGTTCATTAAAAAAAAGTTGTTACAAATTGACTAAAGAACAACGTACTCTAAATCCAAGATTTTCCGAGGTAATCTGTATTTTTTATATAATAAACAAAATTTCGAAAAAATTTTACGATCGATTTTTTTGAAAAACTGAATAAAGCTTCTTCGATGTTGCATAAAAGTCTATGCAAAGTTTCAAGAGGCTTCAGCATTTAGAAATCGAAATATTTAATGTTGAAAATTGCAATTTTTAACACACCCTCTTATGAGAAACTATTGAAAATTGTGATTTTTATAAATAAATATTTCGACTTCTGCATGGTGAAACCTCTTGAAATTGCGCGAGCTATTGGACATCACTATTCTCTTTGTATAGTGCAAATTTGAAGGAATTCTATCGAAAAAAATTTAGCATACAACGTCCTAACTAATTGCTTTCCAAGCTTCTCGTCTTCGGCTGTAAATGGTCGTACAAACGCGTACATCTGGGGGACGTAGGAAACGTCTCGATTCCCTGACATGGATCAATGCTGCTCGTACATCAAGACGTCTTTCGCGTCATTAATCACTCGGCATCTCGAGCCCGTAAAGGGAAGAAAAAAAAAACAAAAAATCACTGGCAATCAAAGTGTCAATTCCATTTTTCCCTTTCGTGCTCAGCAGGCCTCCCAACTGCTTCATTGCACAAAACTTTTCCGAACGGAAACTCCTCAACCGATTTATCCGATTCGATAAGTTCGCGTGCGAACTGCGTCGTTGTCCGAAATTTCGTTCCAACTATTTTGTGTGTATTGAGTTTCTTTCGAATGAGAATAAAATGAGAACGCAGTGAAGAACAAATAAATTCGCATTGCCACAAATGCAAGTGAACTGAAATTAGCCAACGGATGTGTTTTATTATTAAAGTTGTTTGGCTCGTACATTTGTGCAGATAGCTGCAGGGCGTGCCAACAAAAGCTGCGGATTATTGAATAATGATTCAGAAACGAAACGAGATTCGAAGCAAATAATTTGTTCAGTTTTTTTCTTTCAAAAGAAACGCGCTTTCGAGTCCGTGCCAGAAGCGCGTTCGAGCATCTCGTTGGTGCATAATTTTTGGCGAGGAGAAAGGGAAGTCGAGAAATGTTAACAAAATTAATTTATTCGAGAAACAGCATCAGCAGGAAAAAAAAACCAAAAAGAAAGGATCTCAATTACAAATCGCAGAGTTTTCGTGCAGTTGGTGTTGGTGAGATCGTGCCAGATGGCAATGGGCGAAACGAGCAAGTGGACTCGCTGCCATATATATACCGATTAACTCGATTAATTATCATCGCCGTATGGTCGTGGCTGCTGCTTCCAAGATTTAGCCAAACGCAGAAATCGAAGCTTCGAGCCATTTCTAGTACATAATCGTCGATACTTTTACGTTTTTTTTTTTTTCTCTCATTTCGACCAGAGAAAGAACGAGAGAAGAGTTTCGCACGAGACGGAGAAAAAACACGAAATGGCTTGGGAAATTTCAAAGATTTCGATAAAATCCCTGAGGAAAACACGAGAGCACGATTCGAACGAACTAAGAGCGAAAATACGAAAAAGATCAAAGTTCGTCGGCAAAAAATCGCGAAATCGTTGCTACTTTGCTGTCCCCCATTGGCGACGATGTTCGAGCGAAAAACGTTGATAATGGTAGTGACAAAACGCATTAATTTCCATAGTTCGATATCGTTATTAAAAATTATCGTTAATTTGTATTAATTATTAATTATTTTGTAAAATCTACAAACATGGAAACAATCCCCTCATCGTTAGGCTCAAGAATTCCATTTCTTCAGAAATCTGCACGAACGAAAGTAAAAAAAAAAAAAAACTTTAATAAGCAAATTTTATGAGCCGGAGCTGGTTTCCGTTGCACACTCGATTTTTTGTGATCGTTTTCTTGTTAACGATTTGTACGAGGAAACAAGATAAAAAAAACTGGTAATCGTCAGACAGCTTCATTAGTCGCGCGCGATCGGGCTGTGTGAAAAAAGTCACACCGCCGCGTACAATCGAGGGAGCTTCGGAGGGCAGTTTTAAAACTAGAAATTGTGTACATGTCTTTATAGGTACGTGTGTGGGTGCAAAGTTTCCCCGGATCCCGTGAGATTTCTCGCACTTTCTTCTGGTCACTAGTCTCGCGAAAGTTTAACGGTCCCAGATTGGATTTGACCGAGTCGAGCAGCAGGACGCAGGACGAGTAAGCACGAGCGAGATGGATAGAAAAGGAGGGAAAAAAGATTCTGACCAAACTAGACGACACGCGAGGCGATGAAGACTAAAGGAGAGAGAGAGAGAGAGAGAGAGAGAGAGAGAGAGAGAGAGAGAGAGAGAGAGAGAGAGAGAGAGAGAGAGAAGAAAGGGGACGAAAAAAAATCTCCTCAGGGCGAAAGAGGAAAATTGGATTTCGGGAACGCGAGAGTACACGGAAGTCGCTGGGGGGTATATAGCTTCCTATGGGGTGGATCTTAAGAGACTTTTGGCCAGCTGTGCCAAAAGGATACGAGATTAAATAAAAAATTAGTGTTTTTTTTTCCAGCAGATTAAACACAAACGAGTAAATCGTCGCAGGATTCCTTTTTCTTCACGTGTGTAAAAATTCATAATTGACGCAACTTTTCATATAAGCAAAAAGATAAATTTCTCACAAAGACACTGCAAGTGGAAAAAATGGGAATTAACGATTGTAAGAAAAGTCTTTCCAAGTTTCATTAATTAATTATCTCCGAGGTTAACGACCTGCGCCGTTGTGCGAATTGGACGACAATATGGAGTGTTCGTTGGAAAGCGATAATAGGTCGGGAATGAGTCTCGTGAATATCTTTGCGTAAGCTCATCGCGGAGTAATTGTGTGTGAGAGAGAGAAAGAGGCACGTGAGCAATCGCGGAGAAGTTGTCCGGATTGCGTACTCAAAACTAGTAGATTATAGAGACTCGTAATTCCCGGTCACAACCGCAGAGCTGTGTAATGGACAACCGGATAATCAAACGCGAATACCGTAACTGCACGGCGGGGCTTAATCGCAACTTAATCGAACATCAGTTAGACGATCCTGCTGAGGTACTTGATCAAGATGTAACATCAAAAGAGGAGATAAATAGGACGAGAGCAACGGAGAGATTATCGCGGAGGAGCCAAGAAATTTTCAAAGCATGCGAATTCGTAGAGGCAAACATCGAGATGAGGCACTTACTGGGATTATTGTCAAAGATTAATACAAAGCAGTTGAATCTACTCTTGACCCTCGCGCCGTGGTCAGACGTTGTAGAAATAACGCGCTGGTCACACGGGGTCAGAATGACCCCCGCCATATTTAAACGCTTGCCGCGTTGCCAGTATCGTTCCAAACGACACATAAAAATTCAGGACGTTAGTTTGAATCTTTCGGAATAAAAATATCGGGCCAAAAAAATTTTATCCAATTTTCAAAATGGCGAAAAAAAAATCAACAATGAGGCAATGTGTAAAAAAAAAAAAAAGAAATTTCTTCGGGCACCCCAAAGAACCGTTGACGAGGAGGCCAATCGTCTCGGGCGCCAATAACTCGTAATAATTCTACAAATTTGCGCACGGGGTCATTTTGACCCCTAGTGACCACGGAGGGTTGACATAAATTTTTATCAGGACGTGAATCATTCGAAAATTCTGCACTTCCACGTACAACTCTTTTTCCGAATAAAATATTAAAGCTCGATCGAGTAATCACAAAGTTTAATCAAACAATAAGAAAATATGATGAAAAAACCGCAAAGAATATCGAAAAGTTACGAAGCGCACAAGGTAAAAAGAAAAACAATGCGAAACAAAAAAAAAAACAATATCGTTAAATCACGCGGATGTGAATTTCCACACCACAAGTAGCGTGCCCGAGGATAAAGATTGGCAAACACGACTCATACGTGTACGAGATAATAAACTTTGTTGTTGGGGAGTTTATTGGGAGCACGCGATAGGTATTAGCGGTATGTAACATTAAAATACAAGGAATTTAGTCAATTTGAGGTTGGAGGTGGAACGCGTGCACGCGTTTAAGAGTAAAGAAAAAAAAAAGGCAGGACTAGTGGAAAAGCAGCAGGAGCAGGTGATATACAGGTGACGTCTCGGGGGCATAAATGCACACGGAGTAGTGCACGGAATGAATATTCCGCACGAATCTATTGCTCGCGAGCACGATAGCAAAGCGTTGGAGCGTTCAAAACGGGTCTCTGGACCATAAGAATATGTGTTATCCGGATGTAATGAATCCAAGAAGCTCGCACGAAATGCTTCGCGCTTTGCGATTAGTAATAAACGTTTGTCTGTGTGTACGCGTGTGCATGTGTCTCTATGGCACATGACTAAAGGATTCTGGGTGCAATGCACGCCAGAGATGCACGGGAATCCGTTCGTGCAGCGATATCTCGTATGTATGTGTGAATAAACATAAAAATGTATAAATATGTATGGGGTATACGAGGTCAAAGCAACCGTCTATGATTCTACAGTTATTCGTAATTGCCCAAACGGAAAACGAATGCATTTCTGTATTACGTTGATTACTGGGGTGCGGAGATTTCGAATAAATGCTGAGTAATCCTGCACAAACCTGCTTTAGAATTTTAACTATTGAATAGAATTAAAAAATAAACAAAAGTGCATACATCGATGATGTTTGCATCGTTGGAATGCAACGAAATTCTGTTTTTTTCTTGAGCAGAACTCGTAATTATTATTAAATATTTGCTCCGGACAATAAAACGATCCTCCCTTGCCACCCAAAAACTCAATCGACACGAAAAATTGCCACAATTTTCAAAATTCAATAAATAATTAATAGATCAAATATTTTTCGTTGAATATCAACGTTGCAAACTTCATAGTCGTAAGAGTTTATGATGCTGAAGTTTGCATCGTTGGAATGCAACGAAATTCTGTTTTTTCTTGAGTAGAACTCGTAATTATTATTAAATATTTGCTCCGGACAATAAAACGATCCTCCCTTGCCACCCAAAAACTCAATCGACACGAAAAATTGCCACAATTTTCAAAATTCAATAAATAATTAATAGATGAAATATTTTTCGTTGAATATCAACGTTGCAAACTTCAGAGTCGTATATATCGATAAATCAAACTTTTTAACTCACCAAAATCGTTCGTCGGGAAGATTGTCGAATAATCAACGTTTTTTTCTTTTTTGCGTTTTGCCAAAAATTGTATAAGCACGAATTTCGTTACTTTTTTCATAAAGTTACATTGTGCAACAACCGAATAGAAAAAAAAATCCAACAAACATTCGAGTTTCTACAGAATTTTCGTGATAATTGAAATGTTTGAATATTGGATATAGTTCTGGGGTAATAACAAGGTTTTCTTTTAGTGCTAACCATATGTAAATGACTCATTAACGTGTTAATACGAAAGGATAAGCGTTATGGTGCATGCGCATTTAAAACGCTGTATCATCGTGAGTGTGTGTGTTTGGACGAGCATGTTCACACATAAGTTTCACGCTCAGTGAAATCTTTTTACTTGTTTCTCTCTGGCTTGTGTGTTTATAGAGCGCCAAGAGGCAAAATGCCTGTTTTTAGAACAACGGGTATGTGGCCTTGTCGAGAAATACTGACGAAAGTTGTTGCCATAGATAGTCCCGAGTCCCAAGTCTTTCAATTCACCGATGGACAAAACAAGGTGCGTCGGAAAATTCCATTGATTTAAAAACCCCAAGAGACTGCGTCCAGGACAGTTTTTATCCAATTCGACAAAAGTCTCTGCGACCCACTGCAATTGTGTGTTTGCAAATCGAAATAAGCATGAAAATAAAAAAATTAAAATTCGTCTTCATTATTTCGAGAAATTCAATAAACTTTTCCAATGTTTTTGAAATTCCGCATTTTTTTTTTTTAAACTCTGATCACACGAAGAACACTCCCTGCTAATTGGAAAGATCGAATTGGATTTCAAACGAACGAGAAATTTTTTTCGATCAATCGACCATTGCCAACAACATTAAAAAGTTTATTTATTGATTTATTAGTTATTGATTATTGTAATTAGTTATTCGTAATTAGTTTTAATAGTAAACTACCTAGTTGACGCTAAAGGGTATGCAGCTAGCTTAATATGAAAAGTAAAGATTTTTTTAAAATAATCTTCAAACTTTGATTTTACGAAAATCGCTATAAATTTTTTTTTTCACAAACTGGCACTCCAGCTACCGCTCATTATCTTCGTTTTCGAATTATCTTTAAATTGGTAATTAGCGATTTTTTGATTTATTATCATTTTTTAGTTGTTTGTGAAGTTTGAAAGTGGAAAATATGACGAAAAATGTGATTTTTCGGTTCGAGTTTCCAAAAAAAAATAATTATCGGAATGCAATACAGCCTGAAACGTATTCCGATTCGTGAGCTCCATTCCTGTGAAAGATTCTTCAAAATTGCTTCAGTGGTTTCTGCGTGAAAAGGGCACAAACACATTTTTCTAGTAGAGAACATAGAAATAAAAAACGAAATATAAAAAATTAAGGCCACTGCAAAAATCTACAAAATGGTGAGAGGATAAAATATTTTTCGTCCGACTCCAACGATGCGAACTTCGATATCCCGTTTAAGAAGAGAATACAAATTTATGAAAATATCTGTAACGGTAAATTTAATTAATGTGTGAATGGAAAAGTGAACGTTTCTGCTAACGATCGTCCCAACCAGCCGCGATGTTGACGATAAGCAGTGATGAAGATTGAGACGAGGACACTTCGGATAGATATTTAAGATGCAGCAAGTGAGTCTGCTGCGATTGTACGTTCGACACGAATCTGAAGTTTGCAACGTTGATATTCAACGAAAAATATTTCATTTATTAATTATTTATTGAATTTTAAAAATTGTGGCAATTTTTTGTGTCGATTGAGTTTTTGGGCGGCAAGGGGGGATCGTTTTATTGTCCGGAGCAAATATTTAATAATAATTACGAGTTCTGCTCAAGAAAAAACAGAATTTCGTTGCATTCCAACGATGCAAACTTCAGCATCATAGGTTCGACGCATAATTTCCGCGAGAGTGGTTCCTAAATACTAAACAAACGCGTCGGAAACTCTCCGAGAAGAAACAATGTCGATCAAGAGGCAAAAGTGAGAGCAAGTGTTTCGAGAAAGTGCAATCAAAGCCACAGCTTTCCAAAACGATGAACACGTGTGTAAAGAAATATCGAAGATAAATGTCTACACAACGGTTAAGACGCAAGAGTTGGGATCGCGGTGAAAATATCATAATAATTCACGAGGTGAATTTCAAAGATGAAAACGCTATGTGAAAATACTTCCGGGGTTATAGGAACATCATCAATTGTTCCGAGAAAGTTCAAGTGACCGCAGCAAGGGGCAAAAATTGTTCAAAGGCCATATATTTCGACTTATTAACTCGGCGTAAGAATTTACCAAACGATTGATGAAGAGATTAGCGGTCCGACACCGAAATGTCTTCGCATGCTTAATTCCGTAATTCTCATCGATATTTCACTGATTACGAAAAATTCTATCCGCGGATTCACGGAATATGATTAAAATCTCGCGATTCGCTTACGATAAGTTTCCAATCAAATAACAATTCTGTTTAAAATCCGTTCATCAAGCATTAGACCCGAAAATCTCGGCATACATTTTCATCAGTGTGTCTGTACGTTTCGGGTTTAGTGGACGTGGCTACGCTCGCATCATACGGGGCCCCATTGTGGGTGAAACACACTTTGCCGGTTCGTCGAGCGAGTTTGCGTTTACATTTCACGGCAGACCGGCAGTATCAGAGCGCTGAAGAGATGAGAGAGAGAGGGAGGGAGAGAAAGAGAGAGAGAGAGCGAGAGGGAGAGAGAGAGAGTTTACGTTAAGGGGAATTACGATTCTCGGGTCTGGCGCACGTAGCATAGTGCGCAAAGCGTAATGCAAGCAAGAAAGCACATCGTGCAGCTCGAGCGATGCAAGTTTCGCGAGTATTTAAATACAACCATACATCCGTATATGAATTCACATTTCACGTATACGAATCAACATATTTATAGGATTCTACGACGGCTTTACGGAGTATGTATCGTATGGCTCGTTGTATTTCTCTCGGATCGATAAGACTGTGAAGTTTGCAACGTTGATATTCAACGAAAAATATTTCATCTATTAATTATTTATTGAATTTTTAAAATTGTGGCAATTTTTCGTGTCGATTGAGTTTTTGGGTGGGAGAATCGTTTTTATAGTCCAGACTAAATATTGAATAATAATTACGAATTCTGCTCAAGAGAAAACAGAATTTCGTTGCATTCCAACGATGCAAACTTCAGCATCACGTCAGGTACGTGTCTATATAGACAAAAAGCTCACGTGCGAATGTTAACGGACCCACGGACACGACGATTTTTTTTTACCGAGAACATTGGCTGGCCAGAGTTGAAAATATATTTCCACGAAAAAAAGAAAAAAATCCTGAGCAGGAGGAAGTAAGTGACACTGACAGTGACGCGACGATTTTGGTCCAGGAGACCGAATTGCACATTCAGAGACGACAGACTATTTTCGAACGAGGAATATTAATTAATCTTTTCTCGCGTTTCCAAGATTATCTTTGCAGCGAAGAGAGAAGAAGAGGCCACAAGATCGAAATAGGTGATTGAAGCTGTTCAGTTATATAAACTGTCCAAGCACAACGACTGCATTATTCAAACTGTGCAAAGCCCAAGAAAAAAGAGCCTGTACAATTGTTTCGTTCGATATTCCGTTTTGCAATAATTCTAAGTGCACTCGCGGAGCCTGTTATTTTCTCGCTTCAATCACCGTCATTTTCTTACTCCTAATGACAAATTATAGAGTCCGTAGACCAGCACACAACGATAAATACATGAAAATATATTTGCAGCATGATTCAGAAACCTCCATAGGATATGCGAACTTACTTCTGTGTGAGTGAAGGCAAAACGCCACGAAGAACCATCGTGCTAATGGAGCGAGAGTAGAAAAAGCATGAAGACTTGGATAAACAGAAAGCGAAAAACAAAGAGAGAGAGAGAGAGAGAGAGAGAGAAAAGGTTAAAATAAAGCAAATTGCTAGCGCAAGCTGAGAAAAGTGTTTAAACAAATGGTCCGCCAGGATCGCTTGAAACTCAACGTCGCGCCTCAATCATAAAAACGTTCGCACATGTGCAACTCTCGCACACCCACGAGCTCCAGGTACGTACATTATCATTATTTCATTAATTATTATTAATTAATTATTATTTTTAATAATTAATAATAATACATAATACATAATTAATAATTAATCATTACGTATATTCGCGTACATACATAAATTTCGACGTTTTTGTAAGGAAGAGATGATGCTGAAGTGTCCATCGTTGGAATGCAACGAAATTCGGTTTCTTCTTGAGCAGGACTCGTAATTATTATTAAATATTTGGTCCCGACAGGAAAACGATCCTCCCTTGCCACCCAAAAACTCAATCGACACGAAAAATAGCCACAATTATCAAAATTCAATAAATAATTAATAGATAAAATATTTTTCGATGAATATCAACGTTGCAAACTTCAGAGTCGTAAGAAAGAGTTGGTATTGTTAAAAGTGTTAAGGTGTCGGTTGGTTGTTAGTTGGCGTGGCTTACTGGCACCGTTTCCTCCCAACTCTCTGGCTAATCGATACTAAACGCGTGACTACGATACACCAGGGATCCTTAAATACACAGCTATACACATCGCCGGCGCAGAGATCAAACTGCTGTAAAAAATGTAACAAGACGAAGAAGAAAAAATCTTTTTAACGCGCGATAAGCTATCAGTAAGAAAACGTAAAAAAAAAAAAAAGCAGGAAAATTCCCTTCCTTACAGGCTTCTCCGTTCCGCAGAGAGATCGACTCAATTACGTTGGCAACTTCCGGACTCTTTGAAGCTCGACTTATTCATACCTGAATTTTTCGTCTCAACTACGTCGCAATATTTACAGAAATTTCATGAAAAACGTTCGAAATTCTGTGGGAAATGAAGTTGAAAAATAGGGAGAGCAATTATTTCAACGATTGAACGAGAAATTCGAGGATAAAATCAAAACTCACTCAACGCGAAAATATTTGTGAAAAAATTCTCGAAAATACGATAAAGAGATCGACGTTGAAAATGACGTAATAAATTAATTCGGAGCTAAATCACGATATAGATAGAATCGAATCTCGATCGAATTTTTCGAGAGCAGATAAAAGCAGGTGAGTGAATAAAAGTTGCTTGATATCGATCGATAACGAAGGTCATTTAAGGACAATAATAACAACGAAGAGAAGAATGAGCATGAAAATACATTATCGCGGCCAATTCGGTTATGCTCGTAATGATTGAGGCTCGCGGTCTCTCGATACCGCACAGATTCAATGGGGAATGTGTGTACAGTCTGCTTACATGCAGTGTGTCGCGGGCAAAGTGGCCTATAAATTGGCGGCAAACGTGTGCACAAATGCACAATTGTGCGTGAGTTTCAAACGTACAAATGTCTCACCACGCACCATTATATACACACGTACACATATATTATTGTGTTTATGGAACAATTGCGTATACTTGCATTGAATAATCGACACGAGTTTACGGAGGTTGAATAGTGCATCGTATGTTTCTCTGGCCCAACATCCTGCATCATTCCCTCGACAAATGTACGATGTTAACAGAGCGAGGAACACACAGCAGCGAGAGTGGCTCGAGCTTAAAGGGGAGGAAGGACGTTCTGTCATTCGCGCACACACACACACACACACACACACACATATATATTCACACATTTGCAACAGTCTCATAGGACAAAAGGGAATAATTCGTTACTCGAGATTGTCGGAGTAAAATCAACCAAGTTGCATTTTTTATTGTCAGTCAGAGGGTTATTGTGTTCCGATTGAGTCTCCGGATGACTGGTGGAAGCCAAACAAACATTCCACCGATTCACCGTAGCCTGGAGCTGCGAAAAAGTCGGCGATGGAAAAAAAAAAAATTTTTGGTGCATCGACCGAAAAAAAAAACGACGTCTGAAAAGAAACTCATGAATAATCGGTCAACTTTGTCGAAAATGTTGCGAAATACTCTGCTGGTTGGACTCGATAGAAAATTTATATGGAAATTTTGAAAATCGATAGAAAATTATTAGTTCGAGGCAACGAATGTTAGAGAAAGAGAGAGAGAGAGAGAGAGGGGGAAGGTCAATCGAGGCCAAGGGACAGTGGATGCAAACTGTCCAAGTCAACCGGTTAAACCGCATGTTTATCCGTCGAGTCAGTTGCAGGCGTGCACCATGTGCAACGAAATGCAAGACGTATTCGTACCTCATCGTTCCGTTTCAGATCGTTGGTTGTATTTGAATTTCCTATTTATAGAAATTCGCGATATAAAATTATGATGCTGAAGTTGGCATCATTAGAATGCATGATGCTAAAGAATGTTGCCACCAAATTTGATTGAATTCTTTCAATTTTTTCGTACGTAGCAAACCTTCTGCAACAAACTTGACTCGCAGATTCATCTACAAGACGAGATTTTAGCAGAAAAATTACAATTTTTTATTACGAGACTCGACAAAATGTATCTACGAAAATCCGACAAAATGGACGAAACAAAGAACAGTAACAATAGCGCCGTAGACGTTTCAACACAAATTTTGTGACGGTGTGTCGGTGTGTTATTTAAAATTTAAATGTCTGACCAGCGGCTAATAAATATGCCGCGACAGGAACCGAGAAGCAAGTGCAAGGTCTGTTGAACTCGGATTCCCACAGGCTGAGAGAAACATATCTCGCGCGTATGTCCGTACATATAAGAATCGCTGTTACCCACATGTACAACTCGAAGAAACGCATTGGAGCAAAGTGAGTAATTTAGCGCGAGAGAAACTCGCACAAGCGTGAAGAATCGTTTCTGCAGTCGATTTTATACTCGTGAATACGCAACACACAGAGACGCTGGAGGAGCGAAGGCGAGCGTAAAAAATCTTTTTGTACAAATGATAAAAAAGCAGGCAACCGTGTATATGAAGATTCGAAGGATTGAGGAACATGAATGGGCCAGAAAAGTGAGAGGATTATGACGAAAGAGTTTCCCTTCGGATATGATGAGAACCGAGGAGAAGGAGGAGGAGGAGGAGAAGGAAGACGTCAAATTTATTGGACGATCGTTGACGCTCTTTCGAATCCTACAAGGACCCTAATCGTCTCTTCATTTCTCCTTAGAGGCGCGAGCTCTCGAGCGATAACCGGCATGACTAATTCTCACGAACCACCGGATCGAACCTGCTCTTTACTTTTATCCTCCAGCTCTTCCTCCTTCGTCACCGGTGTGTACGAAAAGGGAAAACTTTACAGAAGTGTATATATTCTCGTGCCAGTTCGTATCAGAGGCCATTAAGGACTAAACGGGAAGCGAGTAGTGCTCTTCTCTCTTTTGCGATTTACCTATAATATATAGACGTGATTCTCGAGAGAAGCCTCTCTCTCTCTCTCTCTCTCTTTACACCGAGAAAAAAAATTTGTAAATTCGACAAAGCCAGAGCGAACGAAATCCATTTTGTAAATTTGACAAAACAAGTTATTGCCTCAACTGCACATGCGCTCATTACCTTTTTTTTTCAATGTGGCGGTTTCGTTGAGTAAACAAAATGTTTTGTCAAATTTACAAAATGGATTTCGTTCGCCCTGGCTTTGTTAAATCTACAATTTTTTTTTCTCAGTGTATATCTCTCTCCCCTAAATATCATCGTCATTAAATTTCGCTGAGTTTGTTCAATTCAAACAAAGTTTTTCTGTGTTTACAGATATTTTGATAAATTTGTAATCACACTCTATAAACGCGATATATCGAAGTTCGCATCGTTGGAGTCTGGCGAAAAATATTTTACCCACTCGCACCATTTTGTAGATTTTTGCAAACGCCATAAATTTTGACATTTCGTTTTTCATCTTTATATACTCTACTAGAAAAATGTGTTTGTGCGCTTTTCACGCAGAAACCACTGAAGCAATTTTGATGAATCGTTCACAGGAATGAAGATAATTTATTTTTTTTGGGAACCCGAATCAAAAAATCACATTTTTCGTCATATTTTCCACATTCAAACTTCACAAGCAACTGAAAAATGATAATAAATCAAAAATCGCTAATTACCAATTGAAAGATCATTCGAAAACGAAGATGATGAGCGGTAGCTGGAGTGCCAGTTTGTAAAAAAAAAAAAGAGTCGTAGCGATTTTCGTAAAATCAAAGTTTGAAGATTTTGAAAAAAATTTTTTAACTTTTCATATTAAGCTGACTGCACTTTTTAATATATTTCATAGAAAAACACAACATTTTAATTTTTGGCTCTTTTTTCAAAAAATACAATAAAATAATGGATTCGGTTGCATTCCAACGATGCAAAAATGACCTAAAATGAAACGAGAAGTTTCTCCTGAAAATGCTACAAATCTGCACGGGCGACTGTGCCTTTGTCTCTGGATTTCCTGCAAAAAATTATCAAAGTTTTTTCCAATAGTAATGGACATTTGGAAAGAGAAGATAAAAATAGTTGTCCATTCGCAGTCAAAGGCTCGAGCCCCTCGAAGAGTATAAAAATTATAACATGCAAAGTATTCCCATGGAATACTTTCCTGCTCGGAAACAAAAGAATGAAATAATTTCCAATTCTATGCGGAGTCGTGCATGAAACACGAGACGCAAATTTCCGAGACGTGTAACCAGCTATTTTAAAAAATATGTTATAAATACGAACGTAGAGCCCAACCGACTGTCAACCTGCAGAATTATTAATACAATTGTTTAAATAATGCAGAAAAAGTATTTCGAGCGTTGTGATGAAAGTTTTCGATCACGCGTTCGTAGTCGTGGACGAAAATACGATAAGGAAATGTGCATTTTACTGGCTTACAAAAAAACTGCTTTTTCGTGTCAATTATTTTTCTATAAAACGAAAAAAAAAAAAACAAACATAGAAAAAAGAGGATAAAGATATTTGGAGACGAAGTTGATTTGGCGAATATGAAAGAAAAGATTTTCATCGAGTTTGTTTGTCGCTCGGTACATATGAAAATGAAGGTAGTAAAACATTTTAGATATAGTCGAGTCAATCTGCAGCAGAGAGCAAAATTCAGCCAACCAGGTGATTCCAGTAAACCGACATCGAACGACGTCGGTTGAGTGAACGAATGAGAGGGAGAGAGATGAAAGCTCTCGGAACAGGGAAATCGCTCTCACGAATTCTCGTGCGGTTGCGGCGTCAATTAAACTTTTTCTCGCAAAGAGCAGAGAGAGAGAGAGAGGGAGAGAGAATGAGAGAGCAGAGCTTCACCGCTGATTTATATATCGCAACTACCCCGAAGGAATCCCTCCCTCGACCAGCATTTAGTGCCAAACTTGGAGGTTACATACTACCAACATTACAACGAACAAAACGTCGAGTTTCTCGTCTCGTTTGCCATTTGTCATGTCCAAACCGACGCGCAGCCTTAAATCATTTTTTTATCATCTATTTCGCAACTTATTCTCCCACAACATTCACCTCACTCTTCCAGGATTAATAATTCCCATATTTACACGACTCTAAAGTTTGCAACGTTGATATTCAACGAAAAATATTTCATCTATCAATTATTTATTGAATTTTGAAAATGGCCACAATTTTTAAAATTCAATAAATAATCAATAGATCAAATATTTTTCGTTGAATATCAACGTTGCAAACTTCAGATTCGTGCAAACTTCAGCATCATATATTTACGGCCTGCGATGGTTAAAACATCCAGAACGATTTCTATAAAAAAAAAAAAATCGCCACATCCATAAAAATAAACAGTTTTAATAAATTTCTGAAAATCACTCGAACATTAAGCTCAGAAAAAAAAAAAACAAAAAATCCCAAACAACGGTAGACCCAAAAAAGTTGAAGCTCGATACGTTCGTTGAAAAAGAAAGAATCAACACAAATCACGATCGTTCAGAAATTACATCGACCAATCCACACCTTCCAGCCATGAGGCTGTTACAGTTTTTTTTTTTTTTTTTCGGAAACATTACAGCGAAAAGAACGTTTTCACATTTGACCAAGAGGAGAAAGGGTAGAGGAACATATTTTCACCGTAGCAAAAAGTAACGTGCATGAGAATTTGATATTTGAGCACGTAACGAACGTGTGCGACTATTAATGGCCAATGGAACTGGCTAACGATTTAAAAAGGCATAACGTTATATACTCATCATGGTTTTATATACGCATATAAAAAAAAAGCAGAGGAAAACCACCCATAACTGAAAGAGATGCTCGTTAAAATGAGCCTGAAAATTGAAACTCGTTCGGGGTTCGTAACACCATTTTTGTTTTTTTCTTTTTTTTTTCATATTTTTAACTCGCATCTGCGAGCAGAAACGGTTGGTACGATATAAAATAATATAATAACTGTCATCGGTGAAAATGGGGAATGATATGTACGTACAAAGTATAAATATATAGGAGGAAAAATATAATTCAATAGAAAGCGATATTTATTTCGTTGGAGCCTTTCCGAAAGGTTTTGTTATATAAATTACACAAGCGTACGAGAGTGTAAATTTTATTATCGATTTTTCACGCCGTTTGGCTCCGGATACAGCAGGACGAATAAATGCGCAGTACATAAAAGCGTATCCATAGAAAAATCCAAATGTATGTAAAGATTGAATGGCAGAATTTATGAAAAATATAACTGGAGTTTGTGGATTCTTTTATCTGCTGGCAAAAGTGCAAAAATTCTGCACACCTCCGATATAATTCAATGGAGACGTTGATCTATTGGCCAAAAATTGTTATTGCTTTTTCATCACGAAGTCTTTTGATGGAAGAGCGTCTGATACTTTATTGAATCAGAAGGGGGCGCGGGGCTGTTGGACGAGAGCGTTGCTCATACCGACTAAATTCGTTATCGGTATCAAAGGGTGATGAAAAGAGAACTCGGGGGCTATGATTTCGTTAAGTTACCTCGAGGCTTTATCGATCGCGAGGAGTCCGGAAAATACCAAATTTCATGGATATAGTTTCAGAGTCATTTTCGTATAGCCACAAAAAGGGGGAAGCAGCACTTCGTTAATTATCGTTCGTTTAGTCTGACGAGTACGATATGATGGACGAGAAAAAAGTAAAAAAGTCACTATCGATCATCGATGTTTATTTATATAGTTAACTAGAAAAATTCGCGGAGGCTTCATCACTTTTTTTTCAATAAAAAAAAAACAACAAGGAAGAGTCTGCGGCAAAATAGACGAAGCAAAATACCAAAAATGCTACGAAAAAGAAGAAACATCGTTAGATTTATTGGAATGTGTGCGAGGAAAAGAAAAACTGTATGATTTCAGAGTTTTTTCGATCAGTTTTATTTCACTCAATGAACAGAAAATTAAAAAAATTCCTTTGAATAAACGTACCAATGCCGTAAAGCCCGGGGTACGGAGCTAACGACCGAGTTTTTACAGTGCAAACAGTGAAAAGTATAAAACGATACAAAGTGAAATTAACCCGAGTATTTGACACTGTTTCACTTCGTCAAATTCCGGTATGCGATCGTGAATTATTTACAGTAAGGAACTGTGGAATTGGTGAGATAAAAAAATACGATTCTGAAGTTTGCAACGTTGATAGTCAACGAAAAATATTTTCGCTATTAATTATTTATTGAATTTTGAAAATTGTGGCAATTTTTCGTGCTGATTGAGTTTTTGGGTGGGCAAGGGAGGATCGTTTTATTGTCCGGACCAAATATTTAATAATAATAACGAGTTCTGCTCAAGAAAAAACAGAATTTCGTTGCATTCCAACGATGCAAACTTCAGCATCATAAAAAAATGCCGCACACGTTCAAATTTGTCGCGAGGACGATTACCAGGAATTTTTCTATGTCAAACACCATTTTGTGCTCATTTTTTGTTTGTTTGTTGAATCTGTAAACAATTGAGTTCGGGAAATGGGAGTTTGGAAAATTTTCGGAAGCTTTGCTTTTCCGCGTGTGTTTGTGCTTGATTAACGTGGAAAGGTGTAATCACGAAGAGCTATATAGACAACAATTTGGAGGAGTTTTCGGGACCAACTGCCGCAACCACCTTCATAGCTCGTTTAGCTTCCTCTCTCTCTCTCTCTCTCTCTCTCTCTCTCGCAACGAATCCCATAGTTCGATATATATGTATAAACTATAGAGACTTGGCCAAACGTGCGGTTTTCCAGAGGCTTTCCGTCGCGGGTGCCGAGTTTGCGATTAATTGCTACGTAATTGCGACGCACACGTTACATGCACCTGAGCGGTAACGAAAGACCCGGTTCAGCGTGTGTATGCATTTATCTCTCGCTCACTCTGCTGCGAAGTTGCGAGGGATCTGACGCCCGCGTTGATATTCCCGCGATCGAGAGCAGCTTCGCCATTCCCGGTAAATGGGATCGAGATCGAAAAAGTGAAATTTAGAATCTCCTTCTCCGAGACGGGTATTCGCAAAAATGGATAATCGACAGCAACAGAAACCTTCAAACTGTGACGACTCTGAAGTTTGCAACGTTGATATTCAGTGAAAAATAATTTATCTATTAATTATTTATTGAATTTTGAAAATTGTGGCAATTTTTCGTATCGATTGAATTTTTGGGTGGCAAGGGAGAATCGTTTTATCGTCCAGACCAAATATTTAATAATAATAACGAGTTTTGCTCAATAAAAAACACAATTTCGTTGCGTTCCAACGACGCAAACTTCAAGGTTATTCGTTGAGTTATAAAAATTAAATTCTCAAGGTCAAAAAATGAAATATAAATTTCGCTCTCACCGAAATTCTTATTTGTGAAGAACTCTCCATACACGGCGAAGGCCTCGATTGAGATAATCGTCGAACAAACACACTCCGGCATCTCAAAAGGTCCCTCGACGTTTTCGGATACATTGTGATCAAGGTCACACGAGCATTGAGAGAAAATTTTGTTGCTACCGATGCAGCAAACGTCTCGTTTCCCATCCATATTGTCAAGAGGATATAATCTCGAGGTATATTTGCCGTTGGCAAATACGAGACTCGAGAATAAACCCGTACGCAGGGAAGCAAAAGTGTACGAGGTAAACGTCAAATACTCGAGAGTCCTAAATTCGATAAAAATGAAACTATGCAAAGATGGAAAGAGAAGAAGGAAAAAGTTCTACGAGAATGAACAAAACTTTTTTCCCAGTTTCCTCGCGTTCGCCAATTCGCCAATATATTTCCTGACAAATTTCGATTAAAATTATTATTTATTTTTTCTAATAATTTAAATAAAAAACATGATTTACAAATTGGACGCATAAATATCGCGTAATGGACGAGCTTGTCCCTTGAGCAAAGGGCCAACGAACCTTCCGAGTGCACCGGACGGCACACGTCGTTGAAAACACACACACACACACGTCAAACGAACGGAAGCATGGACATGGACTCGCGTGTGCTTAGTAGGTTATAAAATGAATCACCTGCCCTCCGGTAGACTTAATGGAACTCTGAGAATTCAACGTTCGACGTATATAAGAGCTTGTGCAGTGAACCCTTGTTTCTCTTTCATTCTCTCTCTCCCTCTCTCCCCCTTTCTATCTGTGGCTCTGTGGACGATGTGTTTCTCAAGAACTTGTAAAATGTCGATGGACTGTACACTGAAAACAAAATTTTGTTGAAAAAGACGAAAATTTTATTCGATACGTTCGACTAAACGTTTTTTTGAATAATCCAAAAAATTGTGTCAATGCAGCAAGAAATATTTTAGAAAGTCTCTTCGGAAGCCAATTTTTGTCGTTCCACTCGTAAATTTCGTTGGCAATTCCATTAGAAACCAAATATACTGTCAAAATAACGAAAATTTTGAAATCATCAAAAAATATTTAGTTTACCGTATTCAACATAATATCCACCATTTTTAACAAAATTTCGTTCCCAGTGTAGAGAGCCAAGAAGAACGAAAAATCGCAAACAGTGGCTCGAGAAATAAAAATTGCTGATTACGAGTCAAAAAACTCTTTCTTTTCGTTCTACTTGAAGCAAAATTGCCCCAGGCTCACGTGATCCTGCATTAAAAAACGAAAAGAATGAGCCCAATTCGAACTTTTTTCGATAAATTTTACCGGAGATATGAATTTTTCAAAATTGGGGTCTGTATGACCCCAGGTTACCGGAATAGGTAAAAAAAAAAAAGGTTACCGTTCGAGGGTTAACAAATTTATTTCTAAGCTCCGTGCAAACAGTAAAAATCTAACGAGTATCAAATTATTCATAGCACTGAGACAGTTGGCCGCGGGATCTCGATGCAAAAATAGAGACACGTGCGTCAAACGAAATTGAAAAGTTAACGAAGAAATAACTTTAGACATCGATCGTTGAATTTTTCATTTTATTTTTTTTCCCTATCCAATATCTTTTTTTTTCGTAGCAATCCTCGGGCGGATCTCATTTTAATGAAGATCCGTGAGGAAATAAAAAATTGGTTCAACTTTGGACTAACGAGACTCGGCTAAAGAAATTCTGCTCAATACTGCAGAGACTTTTGAGAAAAAAGCTTCGCTATTATCGAGAAAACTAATAAAAGTCTAAAGAACCAGAAACGTGATAAAAAATTGCAGTAAAATTTGTTAAATTTAATGAAATATTTTTCGAGCCACCATAGGAAGGTAAGGAATGAGAAAAAAAATGTATCCTCGAAAGACTTCGTTGTATTTTCTCATCGAAATCGCAATTTGCATCGTTGGAATGCAACGAAATTCACGACTCTGAAGTTTGCAACGTTGATATTCAACGAATAATATTTTATCTATTGATTATTTATTGAATTTTAAAAATTGTGGCAATTTTTCGTGTCGATTGAGTTTTTGGGTGGCAAGGGAGGATCGTTTTTTCGTCCAGACCAAATATCGAATAATAACTACAAGTTCTGCTCAAGAAAAAAGAGAGTTTCGTTGCATTCCAACGATGCAAACTTCAGCATCATCGATATTCTCTTTTTCCTTGAGCAGAACTCGCGATTCGTATTCAATATTTAATCAGGACAAAAAAACGATCGTTTTTTAGAATTCGAGCACAAAATCGATACTAAAATTGTAATTATTTTTTAAACTGAACAAACCACCGTTGAGAACGTGAATGTAATTTTACTCAAAATCTCAAAGAATTCGAGAAACGATTCGGAATTGGGTTACTTCGTTCCAATGTTTGTTGTATATTCAGCTTACATTGAATTGCTCATCAAGGCAAAATCAAAATATTGATTACACTGACAGATCCGAAATACCGACAGTGGAAAGCGCGCTTCACTGCACAACGAGAATCAACCGAGTTTTCACAAACAACGAACGAAAAGCAAACGTTCCAAACGAGCTCCGAAGGACAATTGATCGCATACACCAAACCAAAGTTACGCAACAAATATAAAGGAAAAAAAAAACGCGCACACATTATTTGGGATGCTCAACCACGAGGTTAATTAGATTGGAAACGACTGCAGCAATTCGACGGGCCACGACATTCGCTTGGAAGGAGCCTCGAGCTTGTGGCTGATTCCGACGACTCGATACAAATTTTCAAAACAATTTTCAATCGATCGAACCACCGATGATTTTGGATGAATGAAGAAGAAAAAACAATGATGTTTGTGGACTGCAACGAAATTTCGCTCATTTTTATAGCAAAGCGAAAGAAAATCTGAGCGCGATTTGAAATATTTGGAAAATAATCACGAAAGACCTTTTATCACTGCATACCAACGATAGGAACTTCGATATCGTTCAAACGAACGACTCTGAAGTTTGAAACGTTGATATTCAACGTAAAATATTTGATCCAGTAATTATTTATTGAATTTTGACGTAAATTAACGAAACGTTATGAAAACGATGGAAAGAGATTAAATCATCAATGAAATGCAAATGAAATTTGATAAAGAGAAAGAGCACATGGCACTGAATCTCGAGCGTGTGACAACGAGCGCTCGATAAACGAATAAAACGTGATAAACGGTGTGACCCTTAAAACCCTATAATTTGAGAAACGCTGCATGCATTACTCCTCGAGTAGCTCTCGACGTCCCAAACGGAGAGAAAAAAGGTTTGACACGAAAGAAAAAAAAATTTCATATATTTGGAGCTTTCATTCATTGGCGAGGTCAAAGAGTCGAAATGTCAAAGTTTTTAAGGAAAAAAAGCGTGTAGTGGATCAGGAATAAGTACGACCGGACGCGATGAGGTTTAATCATCGTCGACACGCGATAGAGGTTAGAACGAAAAAGTTGGGGTAACCAACGCAAACGACGCGGTAATGCCCTTCCGACACACGATTCTTGATTTCGATGTGTTTAGAAGATACGTGCATGTGTTAACGGCGTTGGGCCTGTTTCGGAATAATTACGAGGCAAGAGCGTCAAATCTTGAGAAAAAAATGGACGTGGGGGGAGGAGGGCAAATGTTTTCCGCTTAGCATCGAATTAAAGGAATAAAAATAATTTTCATAGCAAGAGCCTGCTATGGAGTTCTGAAAAAAAGCGATCGAGAAAGCACAAAAAGTAAGTGGATATTAACTCACGTTGAGAATATTTCGTGGAAAAGAAAATCTCTGCGAAATTCGGGGAATCGATGAAATTCTTGGAGATCGTCGAGACGTCGTTGGTATCGAAGTCCCAGCGCGCACGGTCGAGAGACCAAAAAATCAGATGGTGAAAAAGAAGAAAACTGAATGAACAACTAATCTCCAAGGAGCACGAGAAGTCACGGTGGGTTGATCACGTTTCGTCGATTTATTCACTAACGGAGTACGATATATCAAAAATTCCCGCACAGTTTTTGTCACACGCGAATTCTTCGTAAGCGAGCACGAGTATCCGAGGTACGAGAAGAACGGAACGAGCTCGCGTTATATCGTCTGAACACGAGTCGGAAGTATCGGAACAAAAAGAAAACGATTCGTTATGTTTAGCTTTTCTTTTTTTTTTTAACAAACGAATCACAAACGCGTTTCTCGGCGACTGATAAACACGGTGGTCGAGTGCTGCGCGGCGTACTCAAGATTATTTCAAAATATTACGGTTCACGAAGACTCCGAACGAGAATTAAAAAAACAAACCGTTTTTTCCCCAGAATTACTGTGGGAAACGGGGAAAGATTGAAACAGTGCATGCGTTTGTTTATTCGATACGCCCGAATGGAATTATAACTGCACAACAAAACTAAACGATGCACCTGAAATCTGCCCGCGAAACAAACGACACTCCCGTGCCGAGAGACCGGCTACTACTGTCGTCGCGGGGACCTGTAAACCAGCAGCTCGCGCGATTCGACTGTCAACGACACGCGGACTCGCAGGGGGCTTCCCCCACTCCTGACCAGTGCTCTCTCTGTTGCGCGCGCTTGGCTGGTCGCACTCTTTCACGGCGGCTTCTCACTCCCGCCGCTAGAGCGCTACCGACCCGAAATTTTCTCCTCTTCTCGGCCACGTGCTTCGTCTCGCTCGCTCGCCCCTCGTCCTCGCGCCGCGCGCTACGATTGTGGGATCTCGGCGGCGAACCCGAGTATTCCCGAACTCGCCGAGTGAGGCTACGAACTGACTGCGCGCGAGAGAGACGGAACTAAACGTCCACAACCAACATTTCCCCTCCCCTTTTCTTTTCCCACACGCATGCGTCCCCCATTACGACTTGTCAAACGTTCCTCAGTGCGAATGTATTCGTCCAAACTTACACACCTGCCCTGACGACTCTGAACACGAGAAATGACTAAAATAACAGTGATTAGCTGCTTTCGAGCACTGATTCCTATTGCCCTCGATGATAAAGTCAATTTTTCAATGTTCGATCAATCAAGACCGTATAATAAAGAGTATCTCACTATAAACTCGTTTTTTTCAACCCTTTATAACCCTCGGCAGAGCTAACGCTATTCCATCTTTTTCACGCATATTACGAAACTACGACTTTCGGGCAGTAAGAAAAAGGCTCTCAAAGCTTTAACCCTAGAACGATAACCTTATTATTTTTCACCTATTCCGGTAACCCGGGGTCGTAAATGATCGAAATTTTGAAAAATTCATATCTCCGGTAAAATTTAACGAAAAGAGTTCGACTTGGGTTCATTCTTTTCGTTTTTTAATGCAGGACCACGTGAGCCTGGAGCAATTTTGCTTCAAGTCAAAAAATTACTCAAAAATACGATAAAACGGGAGAACGAAGGGAGGAAGGGCGCGGGATTCAAAGTCGCCTGGGGTCGTTTTTGACCTTAGGTTACCGTTCTAGGGTTAACAGTAAAAAGTAAAAAGCTCGGATGTTTTCAGGAAGACTGCTCCGTAGACGGAATAAAAAAAGCCTCGAATGAAAAGTCAATTTAAATTTCATTTGGTCTGCTGATTGAAATACCAATGAACGTGTTTTTTTCTAAAATTTCTTTGTTCGAGCTGTGATGCGCGTTTCATCCTCTCCGACAGGAAATTCGAGTCTGCATATTTTCTCATTTCTTTTTTATTGTCTTCCATTTAATTTATTCTTTTTGAGAATTTGTTCGAATTCGATTCCTTTCGCTCTTTCCTGTTGGCCGAATCTCTCCGCTGCTGGGAACGCGGCGCTTCCATCGTTTTTTTTTTTCACTCTTTTCATTCTACAGCGTTCTCGCGAATACGCGAGCTTGTTCCTCATCTGTATATATATGTTAATATGTATAATGACGCCCACACACAACTGTGAATCTTGCGAAAATGAGACGCTCTTCGTGCAGCTCGAGGTCGGGGATTCCCTGGCTTCGAAATGAGATCTCACGCTAAATGCTAATATCGCCCAGGATCTCAGGAAAGTGAGGAACTTGGTGCGAAGCGAGAGAGCGGGAGAGAGACAGCGAGAGGGCGAGAAGGAAGAATGTGGGTAGATTGTGCCCATGCACGCGGACCTCAAATTCTTTTTATTCGCTTCTTTTTTTTTCACATTACTGTTCTCGCTGCTACACGCTGTCGGGACTCTCGATTTATTTCTTTTTTTTTTCCTTTTTCCTCTTCTCTCTTCCTCGTACTTCTTTTTATTCGTCGTCTCGCCTTTTTCCATCCCGAGCATCAAGTAATTGCAATCAGTCTCGTATAATTGCAGAGATGTATTTCCGGTATGCCAGGATCGTACCATCCCCCCTGCTACTTTTTTTTTCTTTGTTTTCTGCTCTTTCCATTTCCTTCGAGTTTTTGGAGAGAAAAAAATGGTTTTTTTTTTGTCTCGCTACGACGCCTGGAAACTCGGGGCAGATTTTTTTAAAACTTTTCTTACGATCTTTGACCGCGATCGAGAGAAAATTAATTTCTTGGGTTTTATCGGCAGAAAAAAATTGCATGGCTCTCGAAAAGTGTGACACTTCACAACGTGATTTTCGACAGAGTTTAATTTACAACAATTCACGAGTTAATCGAGCCACTTCAAACGACAGCTTTTACTTTTACCGTCGGGGCTCTTTGGGCGCGCGAAATAGTATGACAAACTCGAAAATATTGCTTCAAAGCTCTCGGCACTCGAGCGTCTTTGGTACGAGGGAACTGCGCCCTTTTCTCTTGCAACCTGGCAAAATTAGGTCATTACGCTTTCTCGCATCGTTTTGAATATTTTAAGGAGAAAAACTTTGCCGCGATGCGAGGAGGTAACTGAGAAACGAATACACGTTTACGCACCTGAGGTTCCCTTCCCTTTAAATTAATTCCAAAACGAAAGAATCGAGCGAAATGTTCAATTTGACGAATTTATTTATCGATCAATGTGCCTTTCGTCTCGTTTATTTTTTCTCCCAATTCGTGGCTCTCGATACAAATCAACGTGTTGCTCAATAATTAATCGTCAACCGTAGGCCCTCGCTAGCATTTTTGCTGCTTTACTTCGCCACTGTCGGTCCATTGGACCGACATTTTTAATCGCTCAAAAATGTAGAAGAATTTATTAACAACACTGAGAAAAAAAAATTTGTTGAATCAACAAATTTCAATTTTTTCGCGCTACAATTTTGTTGATTGAAAAAAGTTAATGTTGCGGTGAGCGCATATGTAGCTCAGGCAATAACTCAAGTGGTCAAAAAAATCAATTTATCCTGATGCAGTCGTTCAGTTGCTCCAACACCTTTATTCGTTTATTGTGACCGAATGAAGTCGTTTGAATAACAAAATCGAACTATCGTTGACTAAATGTTTGATTGATTTGAGAGATTAAAAAAAAAAATACCGTGCGTTCCGTTTAACAAAACTTTCAGTTGTACAAACTAAATCATCAGTTTGATCAACTTTTGGGTCGTTGGGTGGACCAACCGTGGGTTGGAAATTGTGGATTGTCTATTTTTGGGCAGTTGAAATAATTGAATTGTTTTGTAAAATGAACAAAATGTTTTGTTCGTCATCCGTGACCTCGGGATTTATTGATTCAACACAAATTTTGTTGTATCAACAAATTTATTTTCTCAGTGTTAAATTTTATACATTCATGGACCGAACTTTGATGAAGAAAAAAATAAACAACAAAATGGTGGGATTTATTATTCTTCAAATAACATGCAGCAGCAGCAGCTCGTTCCAGTGCTGAGCGAGCGATGTTAAAAGCACACGCAGCCACCATTATTGATCCACAAGACGGTAATGAATTATATGAATACATAAAAAGCACATGGCTTTTTTGGTGCACTCAGCATAAAACAAGTGTACCACACAGACAGGCCACCCTTAATCCTGGGATTTCGAAGGAAAAACCTGGATTTCACTTTTCCAGAGACGATTTAATCCAGCTTTAAACCCTTACCGTGCGCGCAGAAGCTCGCTGCCGTCATTCATCATTATAGATTCACGTGCACCTCGATCTCCTCATTATTATCATTATTTTGTGTTTTATTATCATCATCATTATTAAATTTTTACTCGTAAATCGTAAATGCTAAACCGAGCCTTGCGTCGAGGCTCTGTTTTTTAAGGACGTTGTATGCTGGCGACAGTCAAATCTAAATTTTAGTTTTTTATTTTTTTTTTTTTACATACAAAATGATTTGCGAGCCGAAGTTCGTTAAAAAAATTTGTTACAAATTGACTAAAGAACAACATACGCCAAATTCAAGATGGTCCGAGGTGATCTGTATTTTTTATGTAATAAACAACATTTCGAAAAAATCTTACGACCGATTTTTTTGAAAAACTAAATAAAGCTTCTTCGATGTTACATAAAAGTTTATGCAAAGTTTTAAGAGGCTTCACCATTTAGAAATCGAAATATTTAATGTTGAAAATTGCAACTTTTAACACACGCTCTTATGAGAAACTTCGGAAAATTGTGATTTTTTGAAATAAATATCTCGACTTCTACATGGTGAAACCTCGTAAAATTGCGCGAGCTATTAGATATCACTATTCTCTTTGTATGGTGCAAATTTAGAGGAATTCTATCGATAGAAAATTTTGCATACAACGTCCTTAATCTCCATATTACCTCTTGGAATATAAAAACATAAATATCTGTTGTGAAAATCTGTTTGATCGTCATACTTGCTCTAAAATCGCTGAATCAATTTTAATGCATTTTTTACCAAAATAACGCGCGTCATCCCGAATAAAATTGTACAACGTTCTGATGAATTATTCGGTATAAGAAATTCTCAGAGAAAAGTCCTCAATTTTCATTAAATTAACGAACAAAAACGGTCAAAAGTGATCGCGGGGATGAATTTTGAAAGCAGCACGATAAACCGAAGATCATTTCTCAAAAGATGTATTTTTTAATCAAATTTGTTCATAATTATGAATATTATAGAGTTTTTAAAAGCGTAATCGAATCCAATCAAATTAGCTCTCCTAAGCTATCAACCGATGGAACGAAAATTCGTAATCTTTCGAAACATTGATTATTTATCAACGACTCGAATATTGCATTTGTATTAAAATGGTAAAATAGATTTTAATCAATTTATCCCAGTTAATTGGGTCGCGTGTCAAAAGTTCAAAATCAGAATTAAAAAAATTCCAATAACTAGACAAATGTCATGAGTTAATTGACATTCTTAATTGAAAAATCGATAAAATAATTATGAAAATGCGAATTTATACGTGCAAATATATTTCCACTCATTGCCAAGTGTTAACATTGCACCAAATCATGGAAGCGTAATTATATTCACGCTGCATTGAATCGAGAGATGAAAAAAGGTAGTTCGATTTTTCCTGTCGAGGGAAAAACGTGGAAAAACGAAGGTTTCTTCTCCCTGATTCCCAATTCAAACAAATTACGTATGATCGATGAAGCGCGATCGAAAGTGAAGGAAACAGAAGAGAAAGAACCGAGCAAAAGGATTGTTTTTTTTTTTTTTTTTCGACACTTGTGAGCTTCAGTCGAGTCAAAATAACAAGTACTCGTTAATAAAGAGTCAGTTTTACATACAGCGTACTACTCTATGCTATTGGTACACCTACGCGAATACAGTTCTGGCCAAAAGTAGATTTTGCACCCCGGAGCTGACCCAGCTAAAAAGCCAATTGTCTCGATTTTCACAAATTTTAATTCCTTTATCCCAGAATTTTTTAAGAGACCCACTGAGAAAAGAAATTTGTTGATACAACAAAATTTCTGTCGAATCAACAAATCCCGCGGTCACGGATGGCGAACAAAACATTTTGTTCATTTTACAAAACAATTCAATTATTTCAACTGCCCAAAAATAGACAATCCACAATTTCCAACCCACGGTTGGTCCACCCAAGGACCCAAAATTTGATCAAACTGATGATTTAGTTTGTACAACTGAAAGTTTTGTTAAACGGAACGCACGGTATTTTTTTGTTTAATCTCTCAAATCAATCAAACATTTAATCAACCAGAGTTCGATTTTGTTATTCAAACGACTTCATTCGGTCACAATAAACGACTAAAGGTGTTGGAGCAACTGAACGACTGCATCAGGATAAATTGATTTTTTTTACCACTTGAGTTATTGCCTGAACTACATATGAGCTCACCGCAACATTACCTTTTTTCAATCAACAAAATTGTAGCGCGAAAAAATTGAAATTTGTTGATTCAACAAATTACGTCTTTTCTCAGTGTCCCTGAAGTTTTTTCCTGAGCAGAGGACTCCGGAATACTCTATACTTTTGGCGAGGACTGTGTAGAGATTTTTTTTCCATCCATTTATGTATAAAGATATAAAACAAGGACATTAACACGAATATATAAATATATTTGGGTACAGGTTGGTTTTAAGAAAGTACATATAGCAACGTTGGGGAAAATTCGCTTGGGAAATCGAGAGGTTGGCTTGGCAACTTTTGATAAATGTATAAAGAGCACCTCGGGAGTCTGCTCGGATATATCGCGTAATTAACACGGCTCGGGCGTGTAATTGAAAATTTGACTTGCATAACGTTTGAATTTCCTTGCGTCGAAAAGATTTAAAAAAAAAAAACAGAATTTTTTCTTTGACAAAAAATGGGATTTGGGGAAAAATTAATTGAGACGATCGCTATAAAGTGACGAAGCGCAACGAGCAAAGCTGCATGCGGTTTTTTCTTCGCTCGAATACAATTTTTACTCGATTCGGTAACGAGTGTGTCATTATCTCACTAAATCGTTCGATTATCTCTCGGTATTGGGGACACTTGGCCTATTATATTTCCGTCTCCGTTGGCATCGCGTAAACGAAGCGATTGTCGTGTTCGTGCGATTGTATCGTTGTGATTCATTCGTCGTTTTGTCAATCCACAGGTGGAATGAGATTACGTGGAAGACGATAAAGTGTGACGGACGTTCGAGGCTCTCGTACGTCTCTCGTCCGACGGCGACCAGCCTCGGTCTAAAGTGCCCTCAACGTTCGCATCCTGCTCACCGTGTCCTCTGAGCTCGCGCCTGTAAAGAAAACACAACGCAACGGCTGTTCGCACATTAGAAAATGATGTACGAGTTCTTGTCGCTGCTTCTCGGGTGTCCCAGCGGACGGAATACGTATGGGTCGTTCGATATCGATTCGTACGATCGCGATAGTCAATGCTTAGAACCTGCTTTTCGATATAATTGAATCGATGCCTCAACATGTCTTTCCCCCTTTTCTCGCTCGTAAAGTTCCGAAAAGTTTGTTTTTTATTGGCATTTTTGATAAACTTGAGAATTTAGCAGTAAAAATTCAGCAGAACTCGAATTTTTAAAACTTTTCAATATTTTTGTGTCCTCGATCGAAAAGCGTCGAACTTTGAGTCTCGATTCGACTTTTCAAGACGATTCTGAAGTTTGCAACGTCGATATTCAACGAAAAATATTTCATCTATTAATTATTTATTGAATTTTGAAAATTGTGGCGATTTTTCGTATCGATTGAGTTCTTGGGTGGCAAGGGAGGATCGTTTTATTGTCCAGACCAAATATTGAATAATAATTACGAGTTCTGCTCAAGAAAAAACAGCATTTCGTTGCATTCCAACGATGCATTGTTTTTCAAGTGTCTCACGCGTCTTCTTTGTGCGTAGTAACGAAAATCGGAATGCCCTGTACCCGCCATATTGCGGGATGTGTATTTCTATGTCTAGTGTTTGTTTTTTGTGCCGTGTTTCGAGTCGAGATATGGTCATGGCGATCTGGGTTGTCTGCGGACTTGGTATACGCACGACGACGTCGATCTTGGTAGCTCTAGCCATGAAAGAAAAAATATACAACGATGGCAAAGGAGTTCAGTGGCCTGACGATCCCCGATGGGACGAGAACAGGTCAAGATCGCTAAACATTCTTTTTCAATTGATCAAGAACCGCGTTTTTTTCTTACGTCAGTTCGCGACAAATGCAAGAAAAAAAGAAAATTCGATTAATAACCAAGCCCAGAGTTCTGACGAGTGAATTTATTTTCGCGAGAAATTCGGAGACTCGAATAAATCGTAATTTTGTTTTAAATTTCAACGAGCCACAGAGAAAAATTGAAACGAATGCAGGAAAAATGAAGCTTTTTCTTACGGATCATCGGCTCGAGGAATAAAAGCGATTAATTCAAACCTTTCAGCAGAATCCTTTCTGATCAATCGAGCGATAAATAAAGGACAGAAAAGTTATTAATTGAGACGTGACACGTCTTTGAAAACCAACATCAATCAAATTCTTTCGACAAATTGATAGAAAAAAAAAAAAATATATCGCTGACAAGAATTGCAGCTGAACGTTACGCAACGCTTTTGCATAGAGAGCAATGTCAATTTTTCATATCATCAGATGCACTATAGCGAATGCTCTACTAATTCATTGTCGCGTTTGAATTATATTGCCTCGTTGGCAGTTTTATAAGAACAAGGAAAAGAGAGAGAGAGAGAGAGAGAGAGAGAAAGGAGCAGTACAGCTCATGCGATAAGAGTGAAGAGCCCGTGGAGAGCTGGCACTATAAAGAGACGTTGTTTTATCACGTACCACGAGAGTCTTACGTAGCAGTTTCATTGTAGTGCACAAGCTTCGAAAACATTCTCATAACCGCTCATTTAACCACAATTTCACCTCCTGAAAAGACGTAGTATTAAAATTTCAACAGGAAAATTTTCAGCTATGTTTTAAGCTGTGTAAATAATGAGGCAAAAATATTCGGGGTTGCCTCGAATTCACTCGAACTTTGTCTACAGAGAACGAACGTTATTGCCTCCACGAGAAACACGCGAGAATTATTTTTTTCGTAGCAATTCCAAAGTGTTGTAGTCGGAAAAAGATTTCGGGGTCAAAATGACCCCGAGATCCAGAGGATGAGAGAAAAAGAAAGAAACAATTGGTTCATTTTGTCGATTTTTCGAACCGAATGAAAAATGTGATCGTCGGTTGGATGTCCAGAAAGAATGGCAGTTTTTCATTGAAATTCGAATAATAGTTTCTCGCTCGTAACACGTTTCCCTATTGGGTCTAATTATTTTTTGAGATTCGCTTTTATCGAGATTACGATGCTCTTTTCCCGCAATGGGTCGTTCTCCGATGGGAGGTGAGTTTAAAATTCAAGGCGTAGCGGAGCTAACCGTACAGCGTGCAATGAAAATGGGTACGTGGAGTACGTGGCGTTACGCGTGAATTTTGCGCATCATACAAAAAACACGTCACAAGTCGGCCATCCTGTTTCCGCAAGTTGAGAGACAAAAAAATGCGACATTTTTTACGTTTATTCGGCCGGAACTCGGTTTTGCACATGAAATAATTATTCCAAATTTATTCCCATTTTTTACGACTCTCGAAATCAAAGGAATAAATATGCAGAGTTTAAAATGAAAATTATTCAAAAAATCATTTTTATGTCCATCGAAAAAACAGATTTTTGCAACAAATGAAAAAAAGAAATCGTCTGTTTCGAATTTATTCACTTTATTCGTTATCTTCAGTAGACAATCAAATTTTAATGTTTTTTTCATCTTCGCTTGTCAGAAATTCTTCTGGTCATTCTTTTTCTTTTTCAGCCTGGGGTCAGATTGACCCAATACGCACTCGCACCGTATGCTTTCCATCATCTTGATTCTCCAGGCAAACTGCATGCACGCGAATGGTTCAGCGCGCTTTTTACGGTTTTTTTTAAATTTTTAATATTGGACTTTTTTTCTTTATTTTTTTTTTTTTATTTTTCCGGTTACACCAGGATCTTCTTTAAATTTTACATTTCACCTACTAGGGAATATTCCATCACCGTGAATTTGATATAATTGTGATTGATTAAATAAGCGATAAGGATTAAAATATTTTGCAAAGAAAGATTCATCTTTCAAGCTTCCCAAAAATAACGGAAGATCGCGATTTTAAACAAATTTATGTTTTCGTGCCACTTTCATCGTGTAAGGGCGTGGTGGGAAATGGAAAAATGTTTTCTGCTCAACGATCTCCGCGTCCGGCGAAGATGATCTGAGGCGTATCGCTCCCCGTGACGAGTAATACGTAGAAGGATCTCAGCTCGTAGTCAAGGATTTTTACAGGAGTAGGTGCAGGAGCATCGGGCAAAATGTCTGAAAGTGAAAAGTATATAACGATCCATTTTCCATAACGATCCTTTCAACCCAATGGAAAAATTATAAAATTTGCATAGAAATTGCATTTTACACAAAGTGCACAATGTCAAAGAGACGGAAGAAAGTGATTGATTGTATTCGAAGTTGGAAATAAATTTGAAAATTTGTACGTATCGTCGTAGCTTCGATGACATCTTCATTAATTTTCATAGTAGTTCTTTGTATAAATTTGTCACCAATCAGCTTGGAAGTATTGGCAATGTGCCTTAACCTTGTTGTACCTCGATCGAAAATCGAGTCGCCAGGCATTATCTACGGAAATGCAAACACGGTATCGGAAAAACATGAAAAAATGGAATTCATTGCTGCGATCGAGAATAAGGACATGGGGGGTAGGGATTTCCCTAAATTACAAAATCCAGGGGTAATGTAATGATCTGAATATTCAACTGGAGACTAATTAAGTTGCTCTCCTTCGATTGAGTCACGAATCAACCCGAATGATGCCGTAATTGCTGACAAAAAATTTTGCACAGGCAAAGTTATGCAATGATCGAAGTGTGCGTGCGTGCGACACAGAGAAAGGCCTCATGTCGGTATTGTGTTTCTGATTGGTCGCGAGACATATCCCTTTGTTCCCATTCGACGAAAAGTTTTTGTTTGCGAGTGAAACGATGTTTTCGGTTACGTTTTCTTCTGTACCGACTCTTCGACCGCTAGGTACACGAGCTTTCTTCTGTACCGAGTGGGCGAAAAGTTTTTCGTTACGAGTTCTTTTGAAAGGAGTGTAAAAAAAATGGAAACTTGCGATTAACAAATTATGAATTTTCGAAATAAATCAAGTGGTAAAGGAAAAAGAACCGCGAAAAATCGATCGTAAGAAAAAAAAAATAGAAAGAAAAAATAACAATAATAAAAATAAAAAAAAGACGGTGCCGCGAATGACCTCTAACGTCCTCTGCTCGTTGAGAACGAATCATCGACGAGGAAAGAAGGAGGAAATACAGATGCTAATAAAATGAATCCGAAGCATATATTGTATAAATGACCAATTCGACAAACTCCATTTTCTATTGTGTTCTTGTTTACTCGCTCCTATGCTTTATAACGCAATATCTGCCGGAGCACGTGTGCGTCGAATCTTTTTATGGTCAAAAGCAATCTGTATACGAACAATGTTTACATTTTACTCCTTTGCTCCGAGCCGTCGAGGGAGAGAGAGAGAGACCGCCATTGCCGCTAGCGCGCGAGCCTTCCGAAAAGCACCGATAGACAGAAGCATTGCTAACCGAACACAAACGAAGAAAACAAGGGGAAGGGGAGTATCTTTCGAGGGAACGAAACAGCAGCTTCGAATCGGCGATAGCGATCTTTGCTTTTTTCGAAAATCCTTTGCCACTTGCCGTAACCTTCGCGCCTTCGGTTTTTCGTCCTCTAGTTTCGTACACACTTGAACATCGAGAACACAACAATAACGTTCGAGGGCCTGTAGCCCGTTTGTTTCTCTTAGGACGCATAATTCGTCAGTCGACGCGTAAGCTCCGCAGAGTCAAGTTCGGTCATTCTTTCATCGGTTATTTCGAAGTAATCGAGAGTTCCCAACGGTGTAAGAAATGTAGATAATTGTGAGGTGAACAATAAAAGTCTCGTTGATCGATTTTTCGTCGTCACGTTTTGGAAAATAACAATTTTTTCGTAATTTCGATCGAAAGTCGTTCTCGTTGACTTTTCTTCGAGAAAACGAATCAGGCAGCGATTCGAAATGCGTACGTCGGAGAGTGGCAAGTAAGTATCAATTTTCCGTCAAGTCGAACGCCCATTATTCGTAATTACTAATATTTCGATTCCATCATTCAATAAATACAGAAAAACATTTGCAGTTTTCATAATTACACGTTCGAGGCGATACTTTTCGAATGTTTTCAAAAATCATGAATTATGTTTCTAGACACAGACGTAAAGCCAAAAAACTGACAGGCTACTACGAATGCTCGGTGTGTCAGTACGTCAGTGAGCGTTATTACAACGTCAGTCGTCATGAAATTCGGATTCATACAGCATCAGCGAAACAGCGTATATGTTGCAGTGAGTTTTCGATATTTTTTTATCTCAACCGAAACATACAAAAGATGTAAAAGAAGTGAGAAACTTTATCCAATTTGTGTGAAATAAAAATACGAGATTTTCGCGAAGAACAAAGGGCGCTCGCTGCGTACAGGTCGCCTCGAAGCGTCGAACGCAACAGTCGCTCCCCCCACTCCCTGTCCCTCCGAACGCGTGACTCTTGCGACTCGGTTTTTCTTGTTTTTTCGGCGCTTTCGCGATCGTTTTTTTCACAGGGAAATAAAAAATAAGAATTTACCGAAAAAAAGGAATCATTCCGCGGGAAAGATCGATTTTAGAGGGCACATATTTTTTTATGGGATTATAGAAACTAAATCAATCCTCGGAGACAGTTAACGTCTGTTGATATTATTTTTTTACGACCGCAGAAGCGAAGGATCGCCAGAGGGAGATGAATTCGATCGCGGACGTTTGTTTTGTTCTCGACTAAGAGTTTTTCAGTGACTAGATTATTTTTATCGTGGCACGCGCTCTCCGTGTATAAAAACAATTCTCCTTTCGAAAACATTTGGATTAGTACGATTATTTGTTTTCAATATTTCCGAACTGCCGCGGCTGCTCTTCGAGCCGAGCCAGCAGTTGAGTTCTCGGGAACGATTGACATTTCGGGAAAAGTCGCGCCTCATGCGCGGAAGCACAACGCGTATTTTTTTTCGGCCCTGGAATATTCGGCATTTCCGAAAAAAACAGGGCGAACCGAGATTTTTACCGACCGAGCCACCGCAGCATCCTCCTCAAGGACAAATGAAAGTCAAGTCACGTTTCCTTGTAAACTTCCATTATTCACCACCCTCCATCCATTATATTCTTTTTTTTTTTTTACCATAATGTCGCCTCGGTTTTCGTTCCAATGGATAAACCGACGCCACCGCCGCGGTCGCCACTCTGACTCTAATCAAAGTTATCTCGTTTCTCAAGACTTAACAAACATCTCGAGACTTCTCAAATCCCCTTTTCCGTACGTTCCATTTAAATCCCCCGAAGATTTCTTCCTAATTTTTCAAGACTTTTCTCATCTTGTACGCACCTGTTACCTTCTTACCAGATTCTCTACTTTGTCTCGTAATTGAGAAATTACGTAATTTCTTTTTTCATCTGTTTTCAAAGCCTCTAATTTTTATCTCGTGCTCGAGTAGAAAATTACAAAATGCTGCAAATTGAATCAATTGACAAATATGAAAATAAAATGATGCTGCAGTTTGCATCGTTGGAATGCAACGAAATTCTGTTTTTCTTTTTGAGCAGAACGCGTAATTATTATTCAATATTCGGTCTGGACGATAAAACGATCCTCCCTTGCCGCCCAAAAACTCAATCGACACGAAAATTTGACACAATTTTGAAAATTCAATAAATAATTAATAGATAAAATCATTTTCGTTGAACATCAACGTTGCAAACTTCAGAGTCGTAAAATAAAAAATTCAAAATCCTCGTTTTATTTTTTCATTCAACCTCCAGATTTCGCGGCAACTTTTGGTAACTTTTTTCTCCACGGTCGATCTCCCGGAGCGACGCTTTTTATCGCTTCATAACAATGTAGCAAATTGGTCCATGGGCGTTTAACCCTTCGAGTACACACTGGGTCATTTTGACCCGAACAATTTTCCGTGCCCGATTGTTTGGGGTCGTTTTGACCCCAAAAATTTTTTGTCACAGATTGTCCGGCATTTAATGGCAATGTTTTGGCGCTTCATTTTCGTTTTCGTCAAAAAATAAATTCAGGGCCACAAAATTTCGATTATTTACTACAAAAAAACAAAAAAATTAATATTTACCAGAATACAACGATTTGAAAAATGCCTTCGGTAAGATTGTCCCAATATGCACTTGAATGACAAAAAGCTCAAAAAAACATGATTTTCCCAACAGAATTGAAGTTCGTGACCAAGGGAGATTACTACCTGCATTGCCAAGAGTGTCACCCTGTCTCGCGTCCAGCGAATGTGACTTCAAGGACAAAATATCGCATCGATTCTGGCCTGAAGAAAATCAACCCTCCGGAGGCTTCAGGATCGCAGGAAAATGTACAAATCCATGAAACTGTGAGTCAATCTCGATACATGCTACGAACGCGCAAGAATTCGCAATTTTTAAAAAAGTACAAAGACGAGTCGGAGGAAGATTCGGACGGGAGCGAGGTCTCCGAGTACGAAAGTTTTTCCGGCTATTCCTCGAGCGATGATTCGGCCCAGGGACCATTGACTTACGGAGGAAAGACTGAATTTTTGAATATAAACAAAAATGACCTTGAAACTCCAATTTCTATGGATGGAAGCAACGATTTTGACCACGACGAAAAATCTGCAGAAACTGAGTCAACAGAAACAGCAAATTCTGACAATTCGTTCGACAGAGCAGCGCGAAACGACGCCGCTATCGATTCCGGATTTTTCGACGAATTTCCAGTCTCATCGAGCACCGAACTCGCACACCAAAGTTCTCCAATCGCCGGTATCGATTGGTGTACAAATTTTCAAAATTACCGAGATTTACAAGTAACGAACGAGCTCGTCGACCCAACTTTGCAAATCGACACCGTTGCTGGGCGCACGAACTTGGAGAACATTGAAAACGCGCAACTAACGAACGTGCTTGTACCGACAAATTCTCAAATCGGCAGCATTGATTGGTGCACGAATTTCGAGGATGTCGAAACTCAAACCGAGCAAAATAACCTCGTGCCCGAAAGCTCTCCGATCGATGCAATCGACCGGCCCAGGAACGTCGAAAACGTTCAAAATCCTCAGCAGCAAAGAAACGAGTTGGCTGAGCAAACTTTGAAAATCGTGGCTATCGATTCTTCCCCAAAACTCACGAACGTTAAAAACTTTCCAGCGACGAACGAAGCTCCGGATAAATATTCAAAAACGTCTGGACAGGTTTCCACAAACATCGAATTCCCTGAGACTCCACAGCAGAAAGAAAACGACGAGATCGACTCAAAATCACAACTCGACGCGATCGCCTGGTGCGCGAGCCTCAAAAATCTAAAAACTTGGAAAACAAAAAACAGTCTCGACGAAATGGATTCAAAAAGCAGAACGATCGAGTGGTGTCAAAATTTAGAGAATTTTTCAAACTCTCCGGAAAATAAAGAAAATTTGATGGACGTCCCGAAATGGGCGTACGATTTGCCAATAAAAAAACGGATTCTCCGGCTGATTCCAAAGGCCGAATCCCATCGACAAGCAACTGCTGCTGCGACACCGGCAAGATTGCTCGTCGATCGTTTGCACGACCAGCTCAAACGCGAGAACAAACTTGAGCTAAAACCCCGAAAAAAGTCTCGCGCGGCCGAGCAGGAAAAGAGAAATAAAAAATGGCGAGGCACTCGAGACGATAAGGAAAACGTCAATCCGTCGCCGTTGCCGGTTGAGGCCAAAATGAAAAAAGAGGAAAACCAAATCAACTACGAATCCATCGAAATACACGTCGATCCACGAATCAATTTCCACAATCTGACTCAAGCTCATCGCGAATTTTTTCAACGCTTGCTCACTAACAAATCGCTTTCTGATCGAATTAATTGCACGGAAAAGTGACGATTAATATCATAAAAAAAAAGGACAACGACACATCGGACGCCCCCTTTTTCTAATTCCCCAAAAAACGAGCTAAACGTCGTATTCGAAAATAACGAATCAGAGCCTTTTTCCGAACTTCCGAAAAATTATCAATGACCGACTTAAATCATGTAGCCATTTCTTTTTATTTTCACACCTTTTTTTATATTCAAAATCAAAGTATTCCTGACATTTTAATTGACGAAACTTGGAAGGCGAAAATTCACTTTGAATTACGAAGTAAGACATTTTTATTTCATCATTTTTTAAATCCCAGAATTATGCTACGAAAAAGGTCGTTTTTTTCCCACTGGATCGAGTACTTTTTTACAGTTCAAATACAAACTTTTGGGCAAATTTTAAAATCGACTTATTTTAAGCAAACAAAAAGCATGAAATGCACGTGTAGAAATTATTATTTATCTCTCATTGTATTTATGCACGCGAGTGAATATTATTTTTAAGCGAATAAATGAATTTATTAATAATTTGCTATTTCGTGCTAAATTCCGTTTTTTCTTCATTTCATATTTTCTATACCTCGGTCTTCTGGCTCGTCGAGGACACTTGGAGCGAGTCTTGATCGAATTATTCGGTCACTGCGTCTCTAATGAACGGTAACGAAGGATTGTCCGGTTCGTTAGCAAGCATTTGCCGTAAGCACCGGTTAATCGTTGCCTTCGTGTGTTACTCATTTCTCTAAACTTTATTATTCTTTTCTTTTTTTTTTTAAGAAGCTCAAGTTCGTGGCTTGTGTTGGAACAAACGTAAAAGTCTACCCAAGCCTGTATTAGGGCAAAGTTCCAAAACTTTGCCAACAAAAATAATCGTAAAACTTTGATGGCTGGTCAGAATTTTGAGGCTTAAGTCAAAATTTAATGGATTTAATGACTTTTCTCTATTTTTCAATTAACCCTTCGGGTGCGGACCTCCTGTGAGTGCTTGTTGGGTCAATCTGACCCACGGAAATTTTCAAATCGTAATATTCCGGTAAATATTATTTTTTTGTTTTGTTTTTTTTTTCTTTGTAGCAAACAATCGAGATTTTATGGTCCAAATTTATTTTTTGATAAAAATGAAATGCGAAAACATTCGTTGTCATTGAATGCCGAACGATCTGTGAAAGAAAATTTTCGGGGTCTAAATGACCCAGTGTGTACTCGAAGCGTTAATTTTCAAAATTTCGTCATGAGTTTCCGCCCGAGAAGTTGATGGTCGTTACATCGAACTGGATTTTTTCTGCAGAGAAATTTTTTGTAGTAAATTATCCGGATTTTATGGCCCGGAATTTATATTTTGACGAAAACGAAAATGAAATGCCAAAACATTGCCATCCAATGCCGAACGATCTGTGACAGAACATTTTCAGGGTCAAAACGACCCAGTGTGTACTCGAAGCGTTAATTTTACAAATTTCGTGATGAGTTTCCACCCGAGAAGTTGATGGTCGTTACATCGGCCTGGATTGTCATCATTATTTGGTACTAGAGCAAGTTTCATACGTCATACTCGAAATGCAACATCGAAGGAGGAAGCGAGAGTAAAGGAGAATATTACAAAGTGTGTAACATCCTATTGTCTGTATTTGCAGAATTGGCTCGTTGGTGTGTGTGTGGATCTTGATACATACATGTGTATTCAGAATGTACAGGGAAACGTCAGGAAATCGTTAGTGCGTGAAGCATTTGTGAGCATTCCGGAAACTAACTCCATTTACCACTGGAAGGAGAAGCTGCTTCTCTGTGGCAGAGTGGCGTGCCTGACCGAATCGTTCGATACTACTTGCCATAACGAAGTATCCTCATAGACCGAGAGCGGGAGAGAGAGGAAACGGAGAGAACAAGAAAGAGCAACAGACAGAGAAGAGACGGTGGGCGAATTAGATGGTTCGTAGCTTCGAACTGTAATTTACGTTTCTACGATATATAACGAGAGAGACTGAGAGGAGGAGAAAATCCATAGATGGTTTCTCACTGAGAACTGCCACTTCACTCTGATTTCCAATCATTTTCCTCCCACCGTGAGATAGACCATAAAATACAGGTAAATTGAAATCCCATCATTATTTTATCTCGAACTGTATAAATTTTTATTTCAATTTTTCATTTCGGTGAAAATATTTATTTGTTTATTAAATTTAAGATTAATTCAAAAAATTTATTTTGATGAAAATAGTTGTTTGTTTATGAATTTTGATTTTTAATTTTTGTGAAAATAATTGATTTTTTAATTAAATTTAATTTTATTTAAAAATTTTTATTTTGGTGAAAATAATTAGTAAATTTTGTAAATTTATTTTACATTTAAATTATTAGATCGTTAAAAAATTTCAAAACGAAAAACAAAAAATTCAGCAATTCATTCATTTGAGCACGAAATTGAAAAAAAATTCTAAAACAAGGATGAAGGGCGAACAGTAAAAATAAAATTTCGAATCGTCATTAAATTCTGCAATTTCCCAATATTTTTTTATTTACGAGACAAGCCTCGGTGTAAAACAAAACCTATTGCAGTTGATATTTCAATGGTGCTCGAAACTCTCATCCATGAATCCGGAAACAAAAGACAATATTTGGAACGCAGGAGAAAACATTCGTCCATAGAGATTCTCAATGTATTCAGCAATGAATGAAAAAATATCGAAATAATGGAAATGAAAAAAAAAAAGAAAACGTTCGATACAGTTCGACTCTGAATATTTTGCGAATCGGTTGCCTTGAAATGAGAAACAAAAGCACGTTTCCTTCGTGTCTCAAATTTCACTAGAATCCGCAGCAAAAAAAAAACGAATGCATCGTAACAAACGGTGAAATGTAAATCAAATGGAAAGATCGCTGAGGGTGTTTAAAATTTCAGGAATCAAGCAATAATGTAGGAAAATGCATAATTCTACGTTTTCTCCAATTTCTCGAAGTGAGAATTGTTTTTGAAGCTTCTCGATTCATTTTTCGTCGTGGTTCCAATCAACAGTAGATTTTTCTTTTGTTTTGGATTTCTTTGAACTTTAGACGCATTCATCGCCAATTCAAAAGTTTTCTTGCACGTGGCGTTGTAATAACCGGTGCATGGAATTGTTTATTGAAATATTCAATTTCCAGGAACAATCACCGCGGCAGTTCGATTAAACAAATAATCAAACTTCGGCTTTGAAATGTCCTTGAAATGAGCCGTGGAACGAGGACGTGTATTCAAGCTTCGGGAATAATTAACGTTACGAATTACCATCCAGTGATAACGTCATGTTCGCTATTCTCTCTCTCTCCCTCTCTCTCTCTTTCTATCTCTTCCTTCATGCACTCAGTTCGTAGCGTCATTCAACTGGTACAAGAAACTATTACGACTGTTACAACACGCGAGGACCTTCGTTGTTTCGAGGCCCCATTCACAACTTTGTCGTCGAGATATTCATGCCCGTAAATCAGTCCATCTCTCTTCCTGTCCCTCGAGAATCCTCGTTTATTATCGGGAGTCCTCACCTTTGAGCAATTTCGAATAAATCACTCAAAACGAATAAAAACCCGAGCTTTTCCGCTCGGATCCAATGGTGAAATTTATGAACATCGAAATATACTCCATTGAAAAGGAAATTAGCCCACAAGGGCTTTGCAAATAAAACCCCCTTAAGAACGCGTAAAATTACACGCGAATAGATTTCCTGTTTTTCTTTTTCCATTCTAATCCAACACGTGCGAATATGCAATGGTTATAAACTTGGAAGGCTCGTTTTTTTCCGATAAACTTGACGTGGAATTAACGAATTTCAAATTTCAAAACGAAAAACCCAACCAGTTGGTTAGTAATTCAACAATTCATCCATTCGAGTACGAAATAAAAAAAAACATTGCAACAACAACGATGAAGGGCCAACGGTAAAAATAAAATTTGAGGTCGTCATTAAATGCTGCAATTTTTCAATATTTTTTTACTGACCAGTTCAATCTAACACGTGCGAATGTAATGATTGAAAACTTGGAGGTTTCCTCGTTCAAACGTTATTTTTTCCGATAAACTTGACGTAGAATCAAGCCGCTGGGACTGTCTGACTTTCCCCCTACGAGAGTTATTTTTAGCATCAGCCGGAAAAACATCGCGACTATTTTTTGTTTCATTAAAATTGAATTTTGTATCGAGCCATTGTTCCGCAGAAATGAATATCAATCAATCTACTTGTGGATTTGTTTCGATAGGAAATAAATCGAAGCTCGAAACGTCGTTCGAGTCTACATGATTTCGCCGGATCCATCTAGTTGATCGAAATTCCTCTCCCTCCAACTTTCGGACATTCCGGTTTGTCATCCCGCACCGACTGATAGATGTCCATGGCAAATCTGATGAAAGGCGCCCTTTTATATTGTTTATGGACATATCTATATGTCTATACGTTCAGATCGGAGTATACGGAAAAATAAAGGGGAAGAAAAGCAAAAGAGCAGACCAGTAACGACGTACGAGGGTGCTTCCAAGTGGAGGAGCGACAGAATGTCGCCACGAGATATTGGCGAATAACGGAACGAACGCATGCGCATCCAACTATTCGCAGCAAACAGCCGCACAATTTTGGAATGTTTTCAACGAAAACTTGGCACTACTCTTTCGTCTCTTATCTTGGTAAGATCATTTTTACATTTTTTTTTCTACTTAAAGAAATTTCAAAATCGATAAAAAAGGAAGAAGCAAGTGAGTCACGAGTGATTGATCGATATCGTGGGTATACGTGGATTTCAGAAGAACCCGATCGTCCCAGGGATCGGCGTGGGAAAACTGGAGAATCGCTGTTTTAATTATTTGTCAAAAAAATTCAGATTTTTTCAACCGGTTTTTGGGATCTGACAACTATGGAAAAAATTGTTGAAGAAGAACAACACGATGCAGTGGTTGCTGCTGATCAAACAATCATGGATTCTCGAGAACGGTATGTACTCCTCGTAAAAGTTTTTTTTAACCATTTTTTTCATTACTCACTAATTAATTCAATGGGAAAATTAATTTCCCATTCAGATTTTAAGTAAATCCTCAAAATTCTTCAACGATGAATCCTCAATATTTTCTTAATTTTTTAAATCAACGATTTATCGTTTTTCTGTTTACTCTAAGAAATCTCGACGACCGTAGAATTTTCCGTGCGTAAATGAAAATGACTTTTTTTCCGAAATCTAAATGAACGATCTTCGTCATAAATCCACGAGGTGGGAGTTGCCTGCCCCCATGTCTGCCTGCCTGTGCGTGCGTTTGACTACTTAGGGCTCTAGCGTTGCTCAACAGATTTTAACAAAATTTTCATAGATTTATAACTTATTATGACGAAATTACAAAGAAATTTCCCATAAAGCCGATGTCACGACGAATACGCCTCGAAAAATTCGAAATTGTACAAAAATGTCAAAAAAGATGATTAAATTTTTCAGAATGGGGCTGCAACGTTTGGAAATAGTTCTCGACAACACTCAGCAAGTTTACTACCCCGGAAAATCAATAAAAGGAAAAATATTTCTCGATTTGCAAGCACCGATCGAGGCTCTGGGTGAGTAAACAAAACAAGAAACAAAAATCAATAGTCACATTTTCCCTTGAGTTTTTCCGTAGCACAGAAAATAAAAAGACTGAAAACCGGTTTATTCCCTCGAAAATAACAACTTCATTGAGTAGTTGTCACGTCATCACGTCACAATAAAATTCAGAATCCAGCGAGGGTGTTCGATTGAACAATATTTTCCTGGGACGATGAATTGTGGGGTGTAACTTTATTTTTTCAAATTTATTCGTGCGTGTGTAACGCGTGCTGTCAAAATTTGCACATGCGATCAAAAAGATTCACGTGGGAGTGTCGTCGTGGAATTTATCAGCGAATATGAGATTTTTTCTCGTCGGCATGAATTCAATGTGATTCGATCTTTTCGTTACGTTTCCCATTGTCCTTCCATTTGTTTTCTATCCACGCTTCAACATTTTTTTCATATTGAAATACATCCGAATTCCATGCACTTTTTGCCTCGGCAAACTCTGATTCATTTATCCTCATGATAATTTAATCAATTGTTTAAATTTCGCTACGAAAGAGTCAATAGCTCGAACGTACGTTTTTCGTCTCTCGATTTTTTGCTCCAACAAAATTCGATCACGTTCGCTTTTTGTTAAAGATGTTGAGTCCCAAATCACAAATGATAAGAAAATTCGGAAAATTTGGTATGTTTTTGTATGAAGTATTTAAGAGATCGTGTAAAAATTTCATGACGATTAGGAAGCTCGTTAATAAACAATTAACATTAATAAATTAAATGCAGTCAAACGTAGTCTTATGGGAACTGGTATAACTTTGCGATAAGTTTTTTTTTTTGACCTTTCAATTTTTTAATATCTACAATGTACCGAAAGCAACGGAAACGAAACGAAGTTTATTGATAAATATTTTTTGTATTCGTTTAAAAAATTGTTCTCAACAAAATGTTAATTTTTTAATAACGAGCTTCTTATTCGTCGTGAAATTTTTACACGACCTCTTTAATACTTCATACAAAAACATACCAAATTTTCAGAATTTTCTTATCATTTTTTATTTCAACCATTAAGGTGGTTAAAGTAATGATGATAGATTTCTTAAAATTTGGTATGTTTTTGCATGAAGTATCCCGGAGGTCGTGTACAAATTTTACGACGATTGAGAAATTATTTATTGAACAATTAACATTAACAAGTTTCATAGGTACTCAAAATTCTTAAGAAATTAATACTATTTTGTTTCTGTCGCTGGAACCATCAACAACGACCAGGCTTACGACTCAAGTGCAAGGGCGAAGCTCAAGTATACTTCACCAATCGATCCACTGGTTTTCGACGAACTTACCACGCCGGGGAAACTTATCTGCACGAAGAAATTTATCTCCACGGTGGTCAGTGAAACGAATAATTATAATAATCCTGTTTACTCAGTAAATTTCCATTGAAAAAAGTTTTTTTGATCCTTCTCGTCGATGGAATATTTCGATTATTTAATTTTTTTTTCGAGCCAAGTTTCATTTTGATTTGTTTGTGATTTGAATTTTTAAGAATGTGAAAATTTTGGATACAGACGGGGAAACAAAAACGGGAATCAAGAGCGGTATTTATCCGTTCAGCATGGAATTGCCTGAGAATACACCGTGCAGTTTCGAGGGTCGATACGGTCGAGTTCGATATTCGATCAAGGTTTTCCTCGACGTTACAAACGACTGGAACACATCGACCGATTTTTTGGCATTTACCGTTGCTCCGCTTTTCGATCTCAACGAAGATCAATTGGCTCCGGTAATGTTTCAATTCCCAGAAAATTCTCATCTCTTCCATCAGAAATTCCATTGACTCGTAATGACATTTTGTTTCGTTTGTTCAGTTGCCCATGAGCGAGACCTTGTCCAAGACTTTTATGGGACAAACCGAACCGCTCTCGATGTCGGCTTTCATTCCGGTTCGTGGCTACGTTCCCGGTCAAACTATTCCTTTGAAAATAACTCTCAAAAATATGTCAAACGTAGACGTCAAAAAACTTCGAATCGTTTTTAAAAAGGTAACAAAAAATCGACAATTTATCAATTTTTTTTCCAAGCAAAAAGTCAAAAAGAAAATAATTCTTCTGTGCAGTTTCTTTTTTCACGAAAAAAGTTTCAATTCCCAAAAATTATTTAAAATAAAATAGTGAATCCATAAAAATCGAAGGATTCATACAAAGATTTTCAATTTTATGGATTCCAATGATTCCACAGGGAAATAAATTTCATAAACACAAAAAAGACACGAAAATCGAAAAATAAAAATAATGGCGTCAAGAAAAAGAGTCGGGGAATTTATTGATAAATTTAAAAATCCCCAAAAATTGCAGTTTCAAGCAAACTGATGGGAGAAACGCGATAAAAATGTCGACTGAATTCGCAGGTAGTTTTGTACACGTCTTCGGTAAAAGTTCGTAAACACAAGGAGATCATAGTCGAGATCGAACAACCGGTTGATCGTGTGACCGAGGAATACGAAGCAAACGTAGACGTGCCAGCTGTCCCGCCTTCGGGAACAATTTGCAGTTTAATCGACGTCAGATATACCCTCAAGGTCGAAGCTTGCGTGAACGTCAACGAATGGTATTACAGAATGTTTCACAAGAATCTCAAGATCAGAACTCGCGTTATAGTCGGTACCGTGCCGCTGTCAAATTACGAGGATCCAATGGAATCGAGCGACGATTCGCAGAGTGACTCGAGGGCGAAAAAACCGCGAGAGGATCGACGAGGGCTGAAAAAGGGCGTCCATGAAATCGAAGCAATCGGGACTAATGGTGAAAGCACGAGTCCCGAACGTGAGTATCAAAAAACTGCCTTCGTCTTATTCCCAATATAGAAATTTCTTCCAGGCGAAAAAAGTTTCAATCTTTTTCACGTTTTTTCAGACGTCCTGAAATATCAGAGGAGTCGAATATACAGATCATCGAAACCGGACCGCGATGACCCAACGGGCGACGAAGGCGACAGCGACGGTGAAGTGAAACCCTATTCGCCCATGTACCGAGTCTACAAGTTCGGAGGTTCGAGATAGGAAACCGTTTCACTACTTTATATACGAACACCCGACGATTTACTCGACGATCTCGTATTTCCGGTGCGAAGGAATTACGGAAGGAGTCTTTCTGCCAGTAGGCAGATTGCTCTCATGAATCATAGCCCATGCTCCTTCCGTTACACCGTAATTTCTCACTCTTTCCTCCATTATTCTAAATCGCTCTCTGAAAATGTTTCGTAAGTCAAAAATCGATTAAGAACACAAAAGAATCGAAGAATCTCGTCGGGGACGTCGAAAAGTTGACTTTGAAAGTATCGAGTGCCAAAATATTCATAAATGCTCAAATTACATTCTTTTTACAACGACAATTTGGTCTCGGAACCGATTTTTCCGATACCAGAAGACTGCCAAATCGAATTATCTTATTGACAATAGATCCAAGACTTTTCGTTTATTAACCTCGTCGGTGGCGAGTCCGAAATGAAGAGAGAAAAAAACTTGGTCCACGTAGTGTAAATTGGGCTGGACAATAAAACGATCCTCCCTTGCCACCCAAAAACTCAGTCGACACGAAAAATTGCCACAATTTCCAAAATTCAAAAAATAATGACTAGAAAAAATATTTTTCGTTGAATCTCAACGTTGCAAACTTCGGAGTCGTTCAATAAGTATAGTTCCAGTGTTGTTCGTTCTTTTTATGCAAATTGCATTTTTTGTGGAAAACTGAACAAAGTCTCTTTCGTCACCACGAGGTTTGATAAAAATGACGAAATCTCGAAATTTGTATTGTACACGATGAAAAATGATCGTATATTTATTGCCTAACGTGCATGAAGGCTGCACGCAGCCTGAGAAGAAAATTTAAAGCTTTTGTGTATAATTGGTATGAACCTCGATGGAGAATCGAAGAGAAAACTGATGTAAAAGTGCCAAAAACCGTCCAATAAACGATGTGTGCCTGAAAATGTTATTTCAACATTGATTCCAGCACCTGCTTAGTTACTAATTATATATTTTTGTTAATTAAGCGGTTTGCTTTGGCAAGTTTCGAATTATTAGTACATTCACGTGTCTGTGCAATGGCAAGATATCCAAAGGTATTTGTCGAGGAGGCTTGGGGCTCCAATTTGCTATTTAGTTGGATCCAACTAAAACGTGTTTGTACAAATGAATATGTACACGTATATATGGAAACGCGTTACTTTGAGAAACTCAGTCTTATTGAGCTTATTGATCAAGAAGCCTGAGACGAAGATTATTTGAAAGTTCTCCATGCTCTGCAGTCTGATTCAAACCACATCAAAGACGGAACGGTTACTTGTAGTTTCTGAGTACTCAATCATTTTAGCTTATATTTCAAGCATCTTGATTATTTCCTCGTATTCAGCTGTCGTCGTTATCTTCGCTGAATAGCCTCATTAGGTACAAATCTATTTCTCAGAGATTCGGACCGTTATTGCTCCAATAATTAATTGGCTCTGATATGGCAAAAAGACGTTCATTATCGATCGCTACACCTTTCTGGATCTGGATTTTTTTTTTTGGTGCATAAATTGTATTATTTTTTTACTTTTATCACTAAATAGCGTTTCCCCATTGAGTAAAAATCTATTTCTCAAAAATCTGGACCATTCGTTTGACAAATTAATTGGCTCTGATATGGCGAAAAGAAAAGTCACGTTCACTATCGATCGCTACGACTTTCTGGACCTAAATTTTTTTTACGTGCATAATTTCTATTAGTTTTTTTTTTTACTTTTATCGCTAAATAGCGTTTCCTCATTGAATAGCGTGATTAAGAAAAAATCTATTTCTCAAAGATTTGGACCATTCAGTTGACTAATTGGTTCTGATATGACGAAAAGAAAGGTTTCGTTCCCTATCGATCGCTAAGAGTTTCCGGATTTTTTTTTACGTTCGTAATTTGCATTATTTTTTAACTTCATCACTGAAGACTGTAGCATTCATTTTTCATTGGGGAAGGTGAACGAGAAGTCGTCAGCCTTAGAACGAAATTTTTTTTCGACTTTGACGAATGCAAGAACGTTTTTTTTTTTTTCTGTACCCAGACCTTTTTTTTAATTTGTACTCAAAACTAAAACAAGCCTAACTCGATCCCAACTTGGTTCGAGGGATATTTTGTACTAACTCAAACTTCCAACGAGCGTATTTTAGTTTTGGAACTAAAAGCTTTTCTACCGTGTTTTGAGTAAATTAAACTGAATGACGTGTTTCATCGAATTATGCGATTCGAAAGCTTCTTAAAATAATTGTTCGCCCCAACAAGAGCGAGGGAGACATTATTGAGCGTGCTTAAATGACCTTAGTTGAAACCATCGCAGTAATTATATTATCGTAAGCCCATGCAAAGCCTCTTCCTGTATTCAACGAGGCTTTGTTGCCGATAGACGACCGAGAGCTTTAACCTTTGTTGGTTTCTATCAGTCGCTCCCAAATGCACCAAAACCGAGAGATTCGTCAACAATGAAACGCCTCGGAAATATAACTACCACGATTGAAATTGCAACTGCAACTTTTTCGAGAATCTTTGTTCCTAGAAAACCATGCATCACAATTTAGGTACGTCTCTCAATTCATTAAATATTTTCATTGTGAAATTCAATAATAATAAATAATTTAAAAATAATCATTAAAATAATTAATTAAAAATAATAATAATAATTTTATAAATTCAATTTTTCTAGATTCCTCAGTCTGAATTACAAAACTATGCCCAAAAATGAAAGATCTTCCCATTTTACGACGAAAGGATAAAATCACGCGGAAGTGGAGTTTTTACTCGAATAAATTTCATTTTTCGAGAAACTTTTGCTTGCTCGATAAGCTCACGAGTGAATTTGCCAAATAAAAATCTTCGAATCCAGGCTTTTTTCCTGAAGAATATTTTCCGATATTAAAAATTTACAGCTCACTATGAACCTTTTAAGTGAAATTCCCGATATATACGTTTATAGCCAGCAAACCTCAAGAATTCGAATTACGTTTTTTTTTTCTTTTAGCGACTCGACGAAGAGATCTATTCAATATTCATGTACCCGCAAGAGAACACACTGACTCTGCGATTCCCGAGTCTTGTGATCTTTCGATCCGTGTACAACTACTTTTTCCCCTCGTATGTGCTTTCCTCTGTATTTTCCTACTGAAGCCAGCCCTACATTTCTTTTTTCGTACACGGATCATCAAGCCGCGACTCTTCCCCTTATTGTATAAAATATTCAGCCTTTCTATTTCGAAGTTACTCGAAATAGTGCGTCCCGTCGCCACGTGTACATTGAAATAATAGAATTATGTGTATACGTTTGTAATTTGCGAACTTTATTTGTAAACAGAAATACGGCAGGGCTACACACGAATAACTTTATTCACACATTTGCTTGCTGAGGAGCGCCCGAGACTCGAAATTTGCAAGGAAATTCCTCCTCCTGTACGACGCTTCCCGAGTCAGCCAAACTTCTCGAGAGTACGAATGGGGAAAGGATGGGAGAGGAAAGGAGACATGCAAAGAAATGACAACGAAAAAAGTTTCACGGTCGAATGAATGATGCAAAAGACAGAGATCTTCGTTTATATAGCTGACGCCAACGAATTCAGACGTATATAGAAGAACAGTTCTTATGGCCGCTTTGAAGCCAAACTTTCTGCGACTCAAACTGTCGCTTGGCGGCGCGGCAGTCGCGGCGCAGCAGCCATCTCTTTCTGACCGGTAAAAGAGAAACACGCTCGAGCTAAGCACGCTATGTCGAGTGATCAAAGCTCATCTGTAGCGTTTTTTTTTGTTTTTTTTTTTTTTTTTTTTTAAGTCAAACAATAAAATCAATTATTGTGAATATATACATGTCGTAAATATAGAAGGCAAAATAGATAACCCCTAAATATCAAGCCCTCTCACAACTTAAATAGTAGTTTATGATATTCATAATAAAGAGAGGCAGTGGCTCAGTGGTAACGGGCCCGGCTCCCACCCAGCGAGCCCGGGTTCGATTCCCGCCGCCGACACCAATGGATTTTTCTAAGTGTCCTAAGCTGTACTCTCTGTGGTTCGGAACCCACGTAAAAAATGTAGGTCCACAGTGTGCGTAGTGGAGAAAAACAAAAACAGTGGGAAGAAAAGAAACAAATAGTGGAAATAAAAATAAATAGAGGAAATACAAAAAGCACACCATGTAAAAACCCGACAAGGGTATGCATGTAAAACTCCACTACTACTATATTCATAATAAATGATCCGGTTAGCGATGGTAGCAACGTCGGGGAACGACGTCTCGGGGAGCCTGGGTTCGATTCTTTCACCGCGAACTAATTTTTTTTTTTTCGGATTTCTGTTTAATAATTGACAAACTTACTCCGATATGCCATTAATTATTAATATTTTCGATTTTCTTAAAGAAAAACTCATGTCGCGTGGTAAAATCTAATTTCATTGCCCTATCAACTATTTTATTTTTTCATTATCTTATTTCATTGATTAATTATTATTTAATGCTGCAAGTTAAAAAGGCTGTAATTCGAAAAATGCGCCAATTTCATAATTTCAAATGAAAAAAAAAAAAATTGCTCCTAAGAAGATTTGAACCCTCGACCTCCGGATCGCTGTGACATGACGCTACACCCACGGCCACTCTGATGTTCTGTAGAAAAACTCGGAAACTATTATAAAAATTGTGAGAATTGGTTTAAATATTATGGGTTTGTTAGGTTTTTCAGGATAAGCTTGTTGATACACTGTTGATACTCCTCGACACTAAGGGGGTCCCTGAAACCACGCGGTGGAGAAACAATAACAGAGAGATAGGAAAACATGAAGGTGGGAGAGAGAGCGCGCATGTCCCCAGCAAGCGCGGAAGTGTTACCGTCCCCAGCGCATAAGACGAACGAGAGCAAGAAGGACACCGCGATGTCCCCAGCGTATGAGCTTGTGAGAGGAAGCAAGAGCGACAATAGAATTCCGCCGTCAGCGCCGCCACCTGGGAACTTAGAGAACTACGCTAGCTGGGGACATGTCCCCAACAAAGTTGGCACGAAAAATCCTTAAGAACTATCCTTCTATATACGTCTGAATTCGTTGCTGACGCGAACGAAGGTTACACAAAGTTGCGACTAGATGTCGCTCGCACATCGACCGAGGACTACACTCCGAAGACTCCGAATATCTAACGATCGATTTTGCGGAATTAGATTGCACGATCGAAAACGCGATGGGAAGTTCATTCGACTCGTAGAATTTCCGAAAATTTTCCAGCTCGTCGAAAAATACACTGTTTTGAAATGAAACAACCGATTTTCTCGGGGTTGCTACGCTAGGCACTTGCCCACGCAGCTCGGGAGCACTTTTTTCTTTTTTCTTTTCAACCCTAACCGAAAGCCTTTGCGTCTCCAACTCCTTTGTAATGTCCAATCGCAGGGCAAGAGTCCCAACACACACTGTACGTCTGTACACCGGAGACCTGACCAGCGTGTCAACTGCCTAGTGCGCCGCAATTTGCTTTTGGAGCTCCAAGAGGTTAAACTCGTTAAACTGCTCCTTGTATAGCGGGGCAGCTCGGTTGACCAAACCGTAAGCAAAAGCGCTGGGCGTCACAATTTTTCACTGATTGCGTTGAATACTGCGAACGCCGAACCGGTTCACACCTTTTGACTCTCCTCCCCTCGTTATGTGTCGATTATAAGATCGAAAATTTTCATGAGAGCAGCTCGTTCTCTACGTGGAAAACTAGTTGGAATTAGATCCGTTATAATAGTCACGTTTTGATAGATTTGCATTCGAAATTTAATTAGCACCGAAGAGCTTCGTAAACTTTTCTATTGACTTTCTGTCAGCTATTTTGAAAATCGCTGTAATACGAGCTTCGCTACCAACGAAACTCCACGAATTATTGAGAATATGCTAAAATATTATGGCATTATGACTGCAGAAAATCTTTTTCATTTCATGCAACGTGATAAGACGCGTCTATATTTTATCATCTACTATTACTATCGTCGCTATACTTGATATTTCTGTCACGCTTGATTCCTTGAAACATGGAGTTTGGAAATTAATTCATTTGATATCGGGATATATGATTTTGCATGTATTTTCGGAATTTTCGTGGTGGTTATTCCCATTACTTAATAGGACACTCGAAATGGCTATTTATTGTTTTTTACGGCGAAAGCATCTCATGGGAATAATTTGTAGGCCTTATCAATAATGCAAGTACATTTGACAGCTCTGTCGTCTGCTGACCCGAGACGCAAATTCTCTAAACTCTAAATCTAAATAACGTAATACCGGTAATACCTTCAAAAAAAAAAACGACGTATGTTGTTAATGTAGTTATGATTACCATCGAGCGATAAGCCAAATTCCGTCCAATCGATTGCTATGCCTGCCAGAGGGCAGTCCCGCCGACCCGGCGTCGACAGATGGCGTTAGTGTTTCCCGAAAACGGCTTCGCCGTTGGTCCGATTCAAAAATGAAGGGGTAGTGAGGGGCATCGAAGTGTCCAAGCGGGATCTCGCATAGCGTGCGATGTCAACGGATAGTTTTTTAACGGTGTTTCCTAAGCTTTTTTAAGTCCGTAAAGAATAAAACGTTGGAAAGTATTGAAGTTTTTTTAAGAAACTAACGCGATAAATATGTTTAGTGAAACGTAGCGTCCGTTCGTGAAAGATTAATCGGTATTTCGAAGCCATTAAATAACTGAATAATTCTTTGGGGTGCGTTGTGAAAATAACCGCGAAAATTGGTGACGACTTTTCAGTGCGCGGAGTTCTGCTTGATTTTTCCTCGATCAACGAACTGAATGCTGTGGATTTTTATAACCTGACCAAAAATGGAAAAAATGTCATCGTCCCTTTCGGTACTTGCTACACACGACGAACTCGTACGATGTACGAACGTCCTCGTTCACGGTTCCTGCGAAGAAGGTTCGTCGAAGCGTCATGCAATAAAATAAATTTTCCCATCAAATTCCGTCATTCGGCTCTTTTTTCACAAACCATTGACGAATCTTTTCCTTTGGGTCGTTTTACCACAGAATTCCTGCAGTTCGCACTGAACCAGGAAGAAATGAGACAGAAATGGTTGGGCTCCGTTCAAGAGTGTCAACGGCTTCATTCCGCTCTCGAAAAAGCCCATCACGAGTCAGCGGACCTCGACAGAAAATTGAGCCACGCAAGGAGACTCTTGGACGAGGAAAAAAGGCGGCGGAGAGTCGCGGAGGAGCAAAGGAATTCGCTCGTAAGAGTTTTTGTCTTTTTTACACTATTCCCAAATTCTATCGATTAGAAATCACAACCGATTCCTTACTCGCAACGAACGATTCTTCCTGCACAAGTTTTACGACGTAACGAACCTTGCAAATTTCAGGAACGACAAATCGCCCTGGCACGCGACTTATTATTCAACGACGGAGGTAGAAACTTGAACGACGAGACAAGAGAAAAGCTCCAGTTTTTGAACAATACTACTCTGAACGGCAGAAACAGCAACGCGCACTTAAAAGACGTGCACCAAAACGACAAGTGAGTTGTAGAGAAAAGAAAACAAAAGCTCGATCGAATTTCAAGCGCCGACTGAAACTTAACAAATTTTTGGACGGCAAATTTTTCAGACTCAACACAATCGCGGAGCTGGACTCCACCGGCTCGCTCTTAAGCGATCTCAGCTGTTTTTCCAAATCTGAAGATGATCTCGATGCGAGCATAATGTTGAGCCAAAATCATAAGAAGCGAGAGTGGAAAGAGCACAGGCCGAGCGGAGAATATTCCACTAAAAAGCGGAAAAGCACGTTGCACAAAGTTGCGGAGCTCAATAATTCAGACAAAATTGTTGCTACAACTACGGTCACCATGCCAAAAGACGGGACCATCACTGCGTCCTCGGTTATCGAAGCTATTCCTGCCGACGAAAACCATGATCCTCAAACTTTGTCGCACAGTGCACGGAAGCGACGAAAAAGCAGTGATCGCAGCCGATCCAAAGTCATTGCCTTGGATTCTAATGACATTCTCATCTCCAACACGAAGGTTGGAGGAAAATTTCAAGAGCTCTAAAAAATGAATTCCCGTAATCTTGCAAGGACATCCAGGAAATGTATGTAAAAAAAAAAATATTTATTTTCCAGCCTTCTGCTCCAATGGCCGACATCATGACGTCGGGATCCGATTCCGAAGGAATATTCAAACCGAGTCCTAATATCGGTGGTTACACACTGAATTCAAAAACCGCCCGAGGACACAGTTTCGCTGCAAAAACAGTTATAAAACCAGAAATTTGTTCCCCGTGTGGCAAAAGGTATTCATCATGAGGACAAAATTATTAAACCTTCGATATTTTATGAGCAACCCATTTTTTTAAAATTAATTTCCAACCTTTTTTGTCTCTTTTTTATTTTTACAGAATAAGATTTGGTAAAGTGGCGTTGAAATGCCGCGATTGTCGGGCAACAGCTCATACCGAGTGCAAAGATCTCGTTCCACTTCCGTGCGTGCCAGCAGGAAATACACCCACTCTTCGGGGCATATCGGTATATATTTTTTTCAAATAAAACATAAACACAAATCTCTTATCTCTGAATACTTTCCGCGTTCGAATAATAATCTCTGTGAATTCGTTTTATAACCGGAAACCCTCCGAATCCATTTTTAACGAATCTCCAACGAAATAACGTCAACGACATGGCTCGAAAAACTGAGAAATTTCCCACGCCGACGAAACTCGAAATTTACGAATTAAAATGAAAAAATTCTCATACCGATTTACGAATAACAAAAAAAAAATGATTACAGGGAACAATTGCGGATTATACGCCAATGATTCCACCGATGGTACCGTCTCTCGTGGTCCACTGTATAAATGAGGTTGAATTACGTGGTATGGGAGAGCAAGGTCTGTACAGAGTGAACGGTGGCTCGGCGGATGTCAAGTGTCTGAAGGAAAAGTTCCTCAAGAACAAGGGGGCGCCAAATTTGAGTGAAATCGATATATCGACAATTTGCTCGACACTGAAAGACTTTTTGCGATCGTTGCGCGAGCCACTCATCACCGTTGGTCTTTGGGCTGATTTTGTTCGCGCGACTACGATATCCGACAAACAAGATGCGGACGCAGCGCTTTATCAAGCAATTTCGGAGCTCCCACAACCGAATCGCGACACTCTCGCTTTTCTTATTCTCCATTTGCAACGAGTCTCCAGCAGCCCGGAATGCAAGATGCCGATTAGCAATCTCGCCAAGGTTTTCGGACCCACACTGGTCGGTTACAGCTGCCAAGAGCCTTCTCCAACTTCGATGCTTACGGAAACGAAAAATCAAGTCGCGGTAAGTGTCTCATGAATTTTCTTGCTTCTCTCCATCGATGGAATTTTTATTTGCTCCATTTTTTTTTGTAGATTGTCGAAAGCCTGCTGAAAATTCCCTCGGACTATTGGGCCAATTTCGTTAATCCCGAGTGCCTCAATGATATGGGGACCCCCAAAACCGGCGAATTGAGACACACGCCATCCACCGAGTCCCTTCTCAAGCGCACAACGTCCCGCGGCTTCTTCAACACTCCGCTCGGCTCTAGGTAAGCTAATTATTCTGTATACCTTCGAATTCGCGTTTGCGAATATTCTTGTGGCTTCGCGATCAAAGTTTTTGTAGTTCACTATGCAGCAAAAATATTTGGCATCCCTGAATCATTCCACAAAATTAACAGAGCCTCCGAAAACCGGAATATTCACGACGTTGAAGTTTGCAACGTTGCAACGCAACGAAATTCTGTTTTTTCTTGGGCAGATCTCAAGATTCTTATTCAATATTTGATCAGGACAATAAGACAAATTTCTTTCAGGATCCAAACACAAAATCGGTACGAAAATTGTCAGAGTTTTCGAAATTCAACAAATAATAGAAAAAGCATTTCTCGTTGGATCTCAACGTTGCGAACTTCAGTGTCATGAATATTCAAAATTGTAACATTTGATCGCTCCCTAGACACACATGGGTCTGGGGCGTCCTACCGTTTTTTACTGTGCTTGAAACCTTTAAAAAAAATGTAAAAAAATTCAGGAAAGTAGATTTCGATCTATAGGATGAGAGGCCGCACTGGGTGATGGAAAAAAATCCTTGTAATTATTGTTATTTACTGGTAATCGATCAGAAAAACGGGAAATTCGAGCCATTCGCTGAATGGGCTGAACATCCCAGACCCATGTGTGTCTACCGAGGGTTAAAGATTCTGAAAAGTTGAAAGAACGTTTGAAGCAAAGTTTTCGTGCTTAAAAAACTTTTTTTCTTTTCAGTCGGACATTTTTGAGGAAAAACAAAAAGTACTTCGCCACACCACCGTCCAGGTCAGCTTTCTAGGAAGAATAGAGATATTATAATTTAATATATAAAGTATATGCGAGAACGGATGCGTCTAGGGTTTTGTTTTAATCATCAAATGTATTTTAGACTTAGAAAAAAGGATGAAAACCTCATGTTGGCATGAATCTCCGGTTGAAAATAATCTCCAAAATGTCATGAATTTGGAACTGAACTTATCGGTATTTTTTTCGTCTCCGTTTATTTAATAATTTTAATGGAAAAATTGCTTTTTCTTTTTTGATACGTTGTAGGGACGGTAGTGGTGATTAGAGCACAGATTCGAAAATCGAGCGGTTTTTGTTGTTGTCAAGAAAAAATATTACAGCACCGAGCGAGAGCTCGAATGAGACTTACGAAGAAAGGGAACGAGACGCTTTTTCATTATACTTAATTCACGCACCAGGCGAAGTACATTTACAACAAATTGTAAACAATTTTCTTCTCTTTATTACTTTCATTACAAACAGTTATAAATGTATTAACAATAATTACAGAATAAAACATTAATTTTGCAATAAAGCGAGTCAATTGGTATCCTTCGCGATAAATTTCAGAATTTTGTACAAAACAATAGAGAGAACGATGTGAGAGTTCAACTTTCATCGACTTTTGTGCAGGACTTTTCCTTCAATTCCCAGCAAGAATCCCAGAAAATTTTCAGCCTGTTGTCCCCGTTGGAACAAAAATGTCGGAAATCTTGAATAATTTTTTTCTGAAATATCTCGTCGCCAGCTGACGTCGATATCGATTTCCATTTTCTGCTGACCATGTGATTCCACGACCACAGGAAACCCATCTGCAGAATTTTCAGAAAATCAACAACAGATCCGAACCAAAATGCAAGGAATCCACGAAAAAATATAAAAATTGTGATTTTACCCTTCGATCCATGTTGTAGTCGTCCTTGTTTTTCCCACTGACATGCCTCGTTATGTAAGCCTCGTGAGGGCTCGGTTGATCAGGATGGACAGGATATCTTTTTTGTGCAGTAGTTCTTCTCACGACATTCGTCCCAGTTCGAGGCCTGGGTCTGGTCGATATCGTCGATGGCACGAGCACAAAAACGTTTCCCGTTATGTGAACGTATTGATGATCGTTTTCGTTGTTCTCGAGCTGACACGGTATGAAACCAAATCTTTGAAGAATCGCTTCTTGAAGCAGAAACAGTCGTTGAGCGTACGTGTCTTCTCGAAATTCTGCAACAGAAAAACAACTTTTTGTCAGTCGCTGCCCAAAGCGACAAATTTGTTTGAATAATTTTCTCGCAACTTTCTTTTCGAACAGAATTTAACGAGACGAAATTACGCTGACACGAACCTTCGAAAAGGTAAAGCTTGTTCGTCATCAGACATTCCGTATCCAGTGGAATGAAAATTGGTCCTCGCAGAGGATCACTCTTGAGGGTGTAAGGGAGCGCAAGGAGATCGCTCGGTATTGGTACGACTTGGATGCCCCACATTTGAGCTTTTCGTTGCCATTGAAAAATCTGCGAAATTACAATTTTTCCTCGTGTCAGAGAATTGAGTGATGATTCGAATTTCATGGCAAAAAAATTCTTAATGTTTTCATAAACTTACGAGCTCAGCGACGATACTTCCGGAGGAAGCGACCCACTGGACAACGAGTTCGTAGGACCGATCGGTTCTGAATAGCGATTGGTACCTTAAATGGCCCCATTCGATTCTATCGCTCCGATTGATCAGATCGATATCCAGATGCGTGTGTTTAAACGGTGGAACTAAAAAAAATAATAGTTCGTGAATGAGCAAAAAAAATGGACCATGCTAAAAGTTTCCTGCAAATTAAAAAAACCATCACCTCGCCAATCTTTTTCGCTTGTATCAGCAACTTCGAGCTCGTCACGTAAAAATGATGGAATGTTGGACTCGTCGATGCTTTCGGAGCTCGGAATCGATATCGGAATCGAAACACTCGTTCCAGCGGTCGTCGCTGATGGTTCGCACCATCCTTCCGGCGCTTTCATCTCAACCTCGACCCATTCGTTCTCGAAACTCTGGAGATCGCATAGCGGCGGCGAATAATCTACAGCTGGAAAAATTGACATAAACCGAGTGAAAAAATCCCTTGGACTGACACATTTTTCCAACTCCGTTTACCTTTTTGTGCATCTTTGTCCTGGACCATGTGATAAAGGTAGAATCCAAGGATGAAAGGCTTCGAAAAGTCTCCGGAAGCGTGACAAATGAGACGATCCGTTATCATGCTCTGTTGAAAATTGACGCATGAGAATAATCTCAAAATTTCTCAAACGAAATTCGAGCTTCAAAACTCCTGGATGTAAATTTTGAGAAAGATTTATCGCACCTTCATTATTTTTATAGCATTCTCGACCGTAATACCGCCTTCGATATGTTTGTTGAGCCACTGCACAGCATCGGCACTAACGAAAGTTTGACTAGGTAAGGACGGATGCTGCGTGAGAAATCCAACTCCAGTTTGTGGATGTTTCATTGCTTCGAGAATCTCACTGTTGGGAGTGTTGCTCTTGATCTTCGTGACTTCGGTGTTGGAACTGGAGGAACGAATATTGAAACAAGTAAATCAGAAAATTGACATCCCAATGACAAATTATTGATCAAGCCAATGATTAATAAACAAATGGATAAAAAAAATTCTGAATTTGCAAAATTCATCGGACTCACTTTTCTTCAGTCACGTCCGAATATTCCGGCTGCGATGTATCGAGAGCAAGTGGAAGAACAGCCTCACTAGCTGGTGATACTCTTCCTCGATCCATCACTTTGGATCCTGACCTAATTTTCCACGAGGCGATAGAGAAAAAAATAATTTAATTCACGTTCGTAGGCTTATCAGGTTATTGATTAAAAATAAAGAATCAAGCTCGTCTACTATAGTCACAATATGCAGAATCATAAACAACAAATAACATTCGCAAAAAAAAGATAATTATTCGTTACAAAAATGACAGAGGAGACTGTAGGAGGAAAAATGAATAATTTATGGTAGTTAGAAAAAAGCAATGAATTTATTTTCATCATTTCGATTTTTTTTTACTACTTGATGAGCTTTTTTCTGCGTTATTTTCAAAGCGAACTAAACTTTTGCTACTGGAATTTCATTTTTTTGTTTAAATATTGACAATTGACTCAATTTTTTTTCTCAAACAGAGTTTTCATAAATTTCGAAATAATTGTATTGGAAAATAGTGACTGGAAATTTAGAGTTGAGGCGAAAGAATAGTAGTAGAAAAAAAAAAGAGTTCTAAGCGACGGAAGACGAACCTGTTTGGCACGTAGCGAGGAGTGTCGAGGAACGTGCGAACAGCTACAGCGTTACTCACCACATGCTTTTCCTGAACAGAGAACCCCGTCACTCACTCACTTACCACGACATTGACAAGTTTAAAAATTTCATCCAGATAATATTTTTACGAATTTTTCATCCAGAACTTGGAATCTTTCGAATTCGACGATTCACTTTGAGAAATTCGATCAAACATTCTACATGGAACTACAATCCGAACGACATTCATAGGTGAAGGGAAACAAAAAATTAATGCACATGAATGAGGATCTACAGAACCCTTGGCCTATTTATAAATTTGGAAGAGCAATTTGGATTGCAGTTTGTTCTACAGAAGGAGAAATGATGAGCTGTTCTCGTATCAGTCACCAATGGATATGGATTATCAATAATTACAGACAACGTGCGAGAGTGCGAAGAGAAACCATAAAAACACCAGAGAAACGAGCCAGTTCTGTAATTTAAAGAATGCTAAAAAAAAAGAGAAGAAACTTGAGAGAAAAAAAAAATTACACGAGCCAGATAAAAAGCAGTTTGTGCAATCGTTCGTTTGGAGCGTGTCAAACCTTGGTCTGGGCTTTTCGGGCAGGCGGTTGCTTCCCAGTCGTTCCCGGAAGGGAGAACTTCCGACTAGATTCGTCTGGAAAGTATGGGTGAAAGAATGATCAATACGAATGATTAAATTTGTCTAATTTCATGATCGATGACGCAGAGCATGAGTACGCTGTAGATTCATAAAAATAAAAAAAATAAAAAAGATACACGAATCTTATGAAACATTGCAACGACGACAACACTGCCAATTGGCATTTTTAACGATATGCACATCAAGAAATTTATATGTACAGATTTTCTCGATCGTTCTCACGCTCTCTAGGGACCTAAATGATAAAGAATAAAAAGCAGTAACGGTGCAGCAAATTTTTGACAGTGCGTAATATCGAGCTAACTAACATTGAGTCCGGGGAAAACATGAAAAAATAGTACAACATGCAAATTTGGGTAGACGCACTGATTTCGGCCACTGCATTGTTACAAATTTTTAAAAAACTACAAAAATCAGTATTTCTACTCACGTATTGATTAGTAAAAAAAAAGTAGCGTTACCAAAAGCTCAAGTCGACGAAGGTGTTAGTGTAAATTGACAAGATTTTGTTAGTTTTCACTGACGACCCGACTAAGAAACATTTATGAAAATGGTGCGATGTTCTCGATGATGTTTCGACGTCGGCTAGAAAAAGAGACAAAGTGAGAGGAGGGGAAGTACCTGGTTAGTGAGGGTGATCAGGCTCGTGCTGTGCCTGCGTCGTGTCAAGTGTGTCGCAGGATCTCGGGGATTCTCACGCGTACCACCCATAGCTGTCGGGCTCTGAAACATAGCATGCTCAACAACTTCCTCTCCTATCGAGATTCGTGCCAACTTGAAACTACCACGAATCTACGAGCATACGAACGATAATATCTACGAGAATTCCGCTGCTGTCGAAACTACGAACGCTCCCCTTACGAAGATAAGAACGCCTTGTGCCCTGTTGAGGAAAATATTATTTTGGGTGCGAGCTAAAGGAGCCGAGAGGACAGCAGTACTTTCACAAGGTTCATTCGCGTCAGAGACTTATTCTACTGTCGTGTTTGGAAAAACGAGAATTTTTTGTCTCAACCAAAAGCTTCGATCCGCGAAAAATTAATTCTGCTCGTGAACAAATTTTTGTATTCGTTTCCGCAAGAAAGTCAATTTTTTTGTTCGAAATTTTATTTTGTCTCAACGCGGCGCAACTTTTCATCAGGATTTCTGGATGATTTTCAAATTCTAAATGTAATAATGAGCAAAAATGAAAAGGTAACAAACGGAAGCCAAATCCTCGTGAAAATTCATTTTAATTTCTCTCACAATTTTGTTCGGAAAATTCTACTTTGAATTTTATTGTGACAGTAGAATAATCCCTTAATTAGAGAATACTTTGAGTAGCAGAGACAAAAATCATTAATAAAGTGGCAACAAGCGATTGAATTGTAGTCTAAATTATTTTTGTCAACGACTTAAAATGCTACTTTAGTGTTTGCATGCAAAATTTGTTTTCAAGGTTGACAAATTGAGTGTGCGATGCAATGCGTCCGAAAAAAAAAAAAACCGAAAATCCATTCGCAAGAAAACGTCGAGCAAAAGAAAAGAAAATCCAGTCTTTGGCAAAGATGCGCACGAAAACCTAAAACTTTCGATTCGAGCAAACCAAAAAAATTATTATTTTATCGTAGTCCATGGACGTGACCATGGTGTTTTTTGTTACCCAATTTTTGTTGGTATTGGGCCGGCGTATTTTGTTTAAATAGCCTTCAATAAACCGTAAAAAACCATCCATCAATTGAGCCTGCTCGTGATTCGTCGGTGGAGTATAAATATCACATCGCGAAGAACCTTCCAGTATTCTTCGTGTCGCTACATTGTTCAGTGGCAATAGAAACATTCGAAATCTCCAGTATTTCAAGGCCTGCGAATCCAAGAAAATAATTAGCCGATGAAATAATGAATCGATGGGAAAATACAAATTTGGGTATGAAATAAAAACAAATTTAAAAAATCACCTCCACGAGAGTGAAATCCGTGTCTCCCCTCGTGCAGATGTAGTGATCCAAATAATTCCAGTTGTAGTTCTCGAGTTTTTCGGTCGTAAACGAAACCCACGAAACTTCGTACGTGTCGTGATGAGGGGCGTGGAATCGATATCGATAATGAATGTTAAAAGGTGGATAAGGGTGCCTGTAAAATATTCACAAGAAAAATCAACATTATCGTGTTCCCTCACACTTGACGAATGCATTTTATGACTTTACAATTAATTACCGAGGTCTGTATCTCGTGACGGTTATCGAATTTCCACAGAGCGAGATTTTGTGAAAAATCCTGCCTATACTCAGCAAATATTCTTCTTTGGGTTCAGCTTCGGTCTGTCTACCGCGCATTACGGAACTCACAGGCGGCACAGTATTGCTGCCAGGCGTCGTGGACTTTTGCACATTATTGGAGGAAAGAATAATTAATTGGAAACCCTGAAAAAAAAGACAAAAACGCCACTTGCTTCGGAATTCGATTTTTTACAAAAACAAACACTTTTTTATAATTATTTTCCTAATTTTTTTTTTATAAAGAATTTACAATTCATGGATTTTCAATGGAAGCTTATGAGTAACGATTTATTTTTACCTGAGCCAAGCGCTGGGAAACGAGTTCCTTAAAAACCTCCGCAGTCGTGAGGGGCTTTTTGTAAATGGCTCTCTGTTGAGCGAAATCAGCATTAACGTCGTCAGGCAGTAGATTATAGTCCGACACTAAATAATCATTTTGGAGACTTCGTTTGTCCGGGAAATAGTCCGTAGTGATGGGTAAGCAAGCTGGTATAGTCAGAGACTTCCAGTCGACGCCTAATTGTTTATAAAAACGTAAGAATCTGCTTATCGATAGTTGATGAAATGCACAGTGTTTTTCTGTCTTTTGTACAAAGCCACATGGACAACAAAAATACTCTGTAATGGGTATATACAATGGATAATGATGCAATATATCAAAGCTACGGCATGATCATGGAAATAATTTTGAGAACATTAAAACGTATTGGAACCAAAAATTGGCCCAAAAAATAAGAAGAAATACTGAACAAATGAATTTGCTCAATTTTTTGGATGAAATTAATTCCAAAATTATTTCCATGGCGCCTTTCGGGGTTCTCGTCGATAAAGAAAAGACTTATCGTAACAAAGACTACAAAATAAAATGATATTGTGAGTGAGAGTGATGCAAATGACACGAAAACTTCCCAAATCTCGTTTGGAAATGGATTATCGTCGGAACCATGCAGATGTTAAGAAACTGGAAGATAGTAGAATTGAAGGATTAATAGAGCTGCGTTTTTGTCAACGAAGGAGATGTTTTAATTATTGGGAATGTAGCGTGCACTAATATGTTGCAAAAAGTAACAAATAAATGTTAGAACGCCTATCAACGGATCTACAGTAGTGACAGGTGCTAATTGGCTTCTGCATGATCAGCCATTAGGGATATTTATTAGAGAATGATCTACAGACCCATATCCTCAAAAATTACAAATAAATAAAACATTTTTATCAGACGCTCAATAATTTTTAGCGCTAACCTATGATTGCTGTTTAAAGTGACATCAAGTTGCACATCACACGCGCATCAATACGTCCAGCGTTGCATCCCAACAAGACGTACAGTACCATGGAAATAAATTCGATAGGCATTAATCTCTTCGTTGCAATAATTAGTGATAACGAGGAAAAACAAATCTTTTCAATCGACAATGTAAACTTTTTGCGATTTTAATCGTTATTCCCTTTTTTCCCTTTCAAACGTTATTTCGTTTTTGATCCACTATCGAGGCTAAGGAACGGGCAATATTTTCTGACTCTAAGCAGCAGTGAATCTTAAAATCCTTTTTTCCCGTTTTGGAGACTATATTGATGGATTTCTCACTAAGGAAAATTTTACATTGTATATTCGAACGAGTAGGAGCCACGACGATTGATAAGAAGCGCTGTAAATTTAGGGAAAACGTTTTCAGACAATTCGAATTTCTGCCTCGGGAAATTTGTATGGGAAAATTTCGTCTTCTCCATCGTGACTAACTCCGTGCATTTTTTGCATACCGAAAAAGCTGATTCAACTGTGAAAACCAGTTGATTGATTAAAAAAAAAAAAAAATGATGTATATCCAGATGCGTTTGGGTGGTAACGATGGCGTCGATTATTCATGCACATGATTTCCGTGTAAAAATGAAATGAGACGAACTATGTTCCCGCAAATATGATGTTAACGTCGAGAATATTTGGCCACGATCGAGATTTTGTGGGACAAAGAAAAATTGATGAAGCCTCATTTCGGATTCGCCGACTTTGGCGTCTCGAAATCTGTTTCCGATGGGCCAGGAACTTTGTTGAAATTTTGGTAGAAATAATTAATGTTATTTTTTTCTTATTAACGATCGCCTTGTGGAATGAAATGCCTTAATAAATACCTCCAAACAGTTTATCGGAAATAGACGAGAACCACAAACCAACCTGTCGTTAGCGCTGGAGTCCATTCTTGTTCGCCTGTCGCGCCCCACAAAAGGGTCAAACTTTTGTTACCAACTGGCAAATCGCTCTGACCACATTTCTCCATGCTCGTTAGTGGGAGACTCGGCCTTTGAGCTTTTGCTTTTCCATCTGTCGAACAAATTACATGACGTTGCGATTTTTTGTCCGAAAGACTGCGCGTGGCCGAGCTGCGAAAAGTTACTTACGATCTTGGAAATTCACTTGCGAAGCCGATCGAGAAATTGGTCCCTGCGTAACCGCCGAACCGAGAGCTTGGTCGACCGGGGAATCGCTAACCGTTGAGTTCGTGTCTGCTGGCTGATCGGATCGTGGCTGGGCCGGCACGGCTTGGTAATGATGCTGTTGTATGAGAACGCCTGTAGGACCTGATCGAGTTGAAAAAAAAAAAGAAATAATTGACAATTTCCAACAATTTTAACAACTTTGATCGATTTTCAAATTACAACGAACCTTTGGGAAAAATGTGAGTCCAACGACGTCGATTACTCGTGAGTTTGATCGTCACGTGCGACGGATCAAAAGGGTTTATAAGAGCTCGTCCTGGTCGATGCAAATTTACAGGCTGGGCGATTGGGTTTGTGGGACTTCCGGCACTTCCTACCACTGGTCTAAATGGCGGAGAAATTTCGGTGTCGATGACGTCACTCTTTACCGAAGTTCTCGTTACAGCTTCAGAAATAAAAAATTGAAATTCGTTTATTTTTCTTTCTCTTCGATTTCCACTTTGGAATCTGCTCGTGGTCACGTTACACGAATCTTTTGTTTCAAGCTCCTGAGCCCAGAGAAGCCCAGGAAAACTAGGCATTAATCTCTTCGCTGCAATAATTAGTGACAACGAAAAAAATCATTTCTTTTCAATCGACAACGTAAACTCTTTGCAATTTTGATCGTTATTCCCTTTTTTCTCTTTTAAACGTTATTTCGTTCTTGATTCACAAATGAGTTCTTCATTCGAAATTTTATGATTTTTCGAATTTGACGAAAATCTGAGTTTTCTGAAAAATCGTCCAACCGCTCTAATTTATTTTCTACTTTCTAGAAAATTTGTCCAAATTATATAATTTTAAATGTAAATACAAAAAACGCTGCAAATTGAAATTTCCAAATTGCTTCCTCAAGATGCTCAACATGCACGATGCTCAAAGCTTTTTTCCTTTTTTTTAGAGACTATTTTGTTGGTCCGAGTATAAAAAATGAGAAAAATTGATTCAGACTCGAAATACCTTGTGGTTCCGCGTCACTGTCGCCTCTGCCAACATCGTCGGTTCTGTAAGGAATGGAAATAGCCGCACTTCGAGGAGCGACAACAGGTTGAGGATGTGCATCTGGCACAGGATGATGAATATCAGGATCTGACATTTTCCGTTTCAGTAATTTCAGAGCTTGGGCATTGTTATGAGTTTCCATGCAAGCGACGCTCGTTTTTTTCGTCCTCGTCGAGACTCTGGAGAAAAAAGAGGAAAAAGCGTTTCAACGACGAGAATTCTGGGGAACGGGAATTCTTATGAATTACCTCGTGGCGTGAATCGTCGGGAGCTGGAAAACTTGGGCATCGTAAGCATCGTAATCGAACAAAGGATTGTGAAGACATTCTCTCGCTTCCTCCTGGAGCAGTTTCGTTTTGCACAACAATTTGCCATTTTCCATCGGCTGCTTCGATACCTTTTGCGGCAATTTTATTCGTGGAATGAATGTCGAATAAGGCATCTTTTTGTTTGTTGAATAAAAACTCAAATTTATCCAGTGGGGCATGCTGTAGTCGTCCGGGACGTTGATCGACGTGTCCTTGTTATGAAACTGAAATTTTTTTCATAAATCTTTTACCAAAACTGAAATTTTCTCGTATTTTAAAATGTAATTAAAAATAATAACGGTGGGTCACACTCTCAGGAGGTTCTACAGAACGACGAAAACCAGAAAAATGAACGAAAGTCGAGAAAAAACATGATTTCAAAAATTTAAAGAATTGAAAACCTTAAGCAAAGGAACGGCATGCAGTGGCTGTTCCCCAACGCACACCAAATCACTACCAACGCCGTTATCGATAATTCGTTGTTTGGTAACATTAGTGAGTTCTCTGTCGACCTCGAAAACTCCGACCCCGGGTGTGATAACGACGGAAAGTTGCCCAGTTCTATCGAAACTGCGATCCAGATAATGTTTCTCGAAAACTGTGAAGCCATTGAAAGATAAACGACTCATTAGCGATTCGTCTCGAGATATCAACGAAAATTGTGCTTTCTCTTTTCTCTACCGTTCAAGGACATGTTGAGAACTTCTAGAAAGTTGCCTTGGGCAGCGGTCGAATTAGTCGCTTCGGGCATATCGATTCCTGGTTTTTCGTGATACTCCAGAACGATTTTTTGATAATCGGTGAATAATTTTCTCAACTGAACAAGAATGTTGCTCCAGTCTTCGAATCTCTCATTCTGCACCGCTACTCTGTAGAAATCTTCGTAAAACCTGCCTCGATAATCTTGTTGCAAACATTCTCTCATGTTGTTAGGAAATTCTTCCAAACTATTGGCGTTGTAAAATGTTCGAGAGAACAGGACGATCGTTACTTCGTGGTTGCTTCCGCTCTTTTTCCATTTTTGGAAGAGATCGGCCAGAAAACCGTTTACTGCCTTCTCGAAGTAAAGGTCCCCGTGGATATCAAAATCCCACATTTCTGAACTCATTTGTATGAACAGATAAACCATACTCGTCGACGAACGGAACACGATCTGCAATTATTTCATCGACAACTCAAAATCTTGGCACCAAATGTTTTGCCGCTTCTGGGGTTCGGGCAAGGAAACTGAAGTTCTATGTATTCTCTGTGCAATTTCAAAAACCGTGACGATTTTTGTATAGATTTTGTGTTTGGATGCCAAAAAAAAATCGTTTTACTGTACTGACCAAATATTGAATAAGAATCTTCAGCTCTGCTCGAGAAAAATCAGAATTTTGTTGCTTTTCAACATCGTCTCGAGCGTTATATTCAAATTTACCAAATAAATTGTCAAATGTTTGTAGATTTTCGAGAATCAATTGTCAAAAACTTTGGCCTCAAGTTCTACTGACCTTCGTGTCGTTTGTAATAACGCCGCACGCCACACGATCGCCCTGCGACCACATTTCATAGACTTGGCATCTTATATTTCCGCCGCAAAATTCTATTTTTTTGTTCATATAGACGCATGTGTTTACCTGGAAAATAACAAGTTGCAAGAGAATTTATGTATTTTGGAAAATCACGATTGGTTTGATGAGTTTTTCTATGGGCTTTGTATTTTTTTTCACAAAATTCTGGAATGCGAGGAACTAATGATTAAGAATGACGATGATATTTGAACAAAGATATTTTAATTGTTTTTTTTTTTCGTTTGTTTTCAAATTCCTTCGGTTTTGTTGACGATAAGGAGAGAGAAGGCTCACCAGGCTATTTTTCAAACGCCACATTTCGCTTCTCCCCATATATTGGTCTTTAAAAGTGAGTTCGATCGAATCGAGAGAAACATTATTTGGATTAACGATATTCATGTAAACATCAGCGAACGTGCGTAATTGGAACATCGTCGCTACGTTATTTTCAATGCTAATTGTTTCACGACCTTGGAGATCCTCCTTGAAAGCTGTGACTTGCAACAACAGTCTACTGAATTCATCCTCGGGATGATAAATTTCAACGACATCGCCAGTTTGAATCCCAGGATAATCCTTTGGATTTATTATCAAGTCTTCCCCACTAAAGTTTTTCTGATGAACTATCAGTTTAAACAGTTTCATTCTTTGTTTGAATTTTTGACATTCAGTTTTTGTTCTCCGCACGTGGCACACGCGAGCCAATGCATAAACTGCCTCGCGTTACACTATTGTCACTCCAGTACTACACATCGATGTTGCCACATGATTTTTTTTACTTGAACGCAGCTGCGATCGAAATGGAGATGCAGCTGATAAAACTGATAAATTGTGGATTGGAATTCGCCCATATATACGTCAGAAGCAAAATTATTAGAATCGCTACGTTACCGATTGAAGAAAATGTAGCAATTGTCACGAAATCCACGACATCAACAATAAATAAAGATTTATAATTACTGCTCGGATGGTTGTTCGGTAACACGATGTCGTGATGAAATCTTTTCGTGATTCAATTAATATAGATTCCGAAAATTATACAGCCTCCGGAGTTAGCGCCCTGTATTCCCGGTATGAATTTATTTTTACGTATTATGAACGCGTGTCATAACGTTTTTGTAAACGAAAAGTAACAAGGTTTGGCATCCATGGAAAAAAGAATATTTTGCAAGTATAGAATCATTTCATTCGTCCCCCATAATCGGTGTAAGGTGAAAATCGGTTTTCTTATTTGTTTGAATAATGGCGCCGCGTTTTACACGATCGGTGCGCGCATGCGCTCTGATGTAATTTGCCGGGATAGCCGATAGGCGACCCACTGGCAACATCTCGCCCCCTCGCCAACCAGCGTCCGTCTTCTGACTTATCTCATAAAGAGTCTCCCTAATTCACATACAAAATGTGATGGAAAATGGCAGTGCTAAGTCGTTGAGATTGAAAAAAAATGTGAATAAAAAATAAGAATCTCGGTGTCGGTATCCTAGTGAATTATTCGAATATTGCTCTTGGAATATTACAGTGAGAATTTACATTTTAAGATTCTTTTATGTGATACATAAAAACCATATGTTTTTGTAATATTTGAAAAACAAAACAAATACCGACGACTCCATTTGTTATGTTTTGACAAGTCCCTCTTTTCTCGTTCTAGTTTTTCTCCTGTCAAAATTATCCCCCGATAATTCAAAAAATATTTACCAAGTTGCGATCGAAATAATAATTACAAATATAAAACAAATTTCTCTCGTATTTAGCGTGTCGTCTCATCTCCGGAATAATGAAAACTCGGCTGTCAAATATCGTTTTTGTTTTCGAAACTCTCATCATCATCCACGCTATTACTTTATTTTTTGTTTCTCGAGGAATTGACAACTTAACCTCATTGTTTTGAATTATTTTTTTTTTATAATTGTCGCTTTTTTCGACGAAGAAACTTTCGAATTTTCACAACGAAGCATACATGGTGAACTTTCTCTTTGGTAATAACGTTCAAAAAACAAAAAATTCAGATCGTGACAATTTTTCATTCACGATCGTGCTTCTCGGTCTCCAAAATAAATACGAACTTTTTTTCACTTTTATTTCGAATATTTTCAAAAGCATCAACCAGTGAATGGTTACAATGACACCGAGACGAGCGGAGGAGCCTCCGGTAAAAAGAGTCGCCGCGCTTGGCTGCAGATTAGCGACTCGTTTGCCCGCCGGTGAGATCCTCACCGACATGACCCAGAAGCAATGGAGACTCGGAAATACTATTGGATGCGGAGGTTTCGGCGACATTTATCTAGGTGCGTAAAAAACCCGTAAATGTATTTTGCCATTCCCCGGTAATAACTTTGAGTTTTTTGCGGCAATGTCCGCGGTAAATGGTTGAAAAAATATTATTTCGACCCGACGTGTAAAAATGATGTTTTGCTTGCATTATGAATTTCAGCTTCCAACAAAATTCACAAAACTGTAAGTGACGACGCGGAATTCGTCATAAAGATCGAACCCCACAACAACGGGCCCCTTTTTGTAGAAATGAATTTCTATATCCGGGCTGCTAGGAAACACATGAGTATGTTCCCAACTTCTTACATATCGTCCGTTCAGAGGAAAGTCAATTAATATTTATATATTTACATAAATTACATAAATAAATAATTAATAAATAAAATAAAAAGATAAATAAATAAATAAATAAAAAAGGGAAGGGATCGTAAAAACCAGGAAGGGTATACGCAAGAATAATAATTTAAAAAAATAAATAATTAATAAGTAATTACTAAATAAAATAAAATATACAAATGCAAATTGTGCTTAATTTATTTTTTAACTCAGTTGACAGTTGGAGCGAGTCTCAAGGGATCGAGAGAATCGGTGTGCCAACGCACGAGGGTTCAGGGTCGCACGTTTATCAAGGAGAACGTTACAGATTTCTTGTGATTCCTCGATACGGTACCGACGTTGGGAAAATATTTGTGTCCCGCGGTCGCAAACTTCCTACTAAAATAGTCAACAGTCTCGCCATTCAGATGGTAAACATTTTCTACTAGTAGCAAAAAAAAAAAATCAACAATAGCGAGTCGTCGAAAATGAGCATCGCAACAATTTTGTTCAAAATGTATTGAGCGGTTTTTTTTTTTCATTTTTGTAGCTCGACGCTTTGGAGTACATTCACAGTCGCGGATACGCTCATGCGGATGTCAAGGGTTCGAACATAATGTTAGATCTCAACGATCAAGATTCGGTCTCGGAAAATTCTCGTGCCTATCTGGTCGATTATGGACTGGCTTATCGGTTCCGAACACGTGCAGGAACTCATAAAGCTTTCGTGCACGACGAGAGACGAGCTCACGAAGGAACGCTCGAATTCACGTCCCGCGACGCTCACGACGGCAGTAAGAAACAAATTATTTTTTAGTTTTTTTTTTCCTAGCGTCCCAGAAGTCTAAATAATTTTTTTTCGCAGCTCACTCAAGGAGAGGCGATATGGAAACTTTAGGATATAATTTGTTACAATGGCTGTGCGGGAGATTGCCCTGGGAGCAAGAGAACGGCGGGATGGCGTCGTCGATAAATCCGGAAGAGGTGCAAGCTCAAAAGGAAATATTTCTTGCCGACATTCCTTTATTTATGCGAGAATGTTTCCCTCGAAAGAAAAAACCTCCCGGTGAGTTTGACGAGCCTCGAAACTTGTTTTCCCTTTTTTTTTACTGACGTTTGCCGCAATGACACTTTTTGTATTCACTTGCAGCTGCAATAACGACGTATATGAAATATATCGCAGCTTTGGAGTTCGACGAGAGACCAAATTACACGAGTCTGCGAAATTTGTTCCGACACGATAACGACGAAAAAATTCCTAGATCGATTCATGGGAAACGAATCTCGGATGAAAATATGTCCGCGTTTCAACCGTTCAAAATGCCCTACTTGAGGGAAAGACGTCCGTGCAAACCAGTCAATGGAGAAGTACGTAATTCGGTGCTTTTGACTCTGTTTAAGGTTTTCGCGAAAATTATCGCTCGTAGGCTTCGCTATAGGCGGGAATAAGATTGAGAAGAGTTCACATTGTTAACAAGTTCGTGTTTCAGGGCAGAATCACGAGAAACACACCGGCTGCCGTAGAAAAAACGGATTTCAGTTGGGAACAAGTTTTGGCTCGACATCCTGACAAACTTGCCAAAGTAAACTCGCAGCCAATCTCATCGCCTCTTACTCCTCCGCCTTCACCTCCTCCGCCGTCTTTACCTACTTACGCTATGCTCGATGTCATGCGACGGATGAGGGACAAGCAAGCTGGCATTTACAGACAAAAAAGCAAATCCGTGGAGTAAGTATGAACTGGCGTCGATTCATTGCTTAAGAAATGGATCCCTTGACCCTTGGAGTGCACACTGGGTCGTTTTGACCCGAACGATTTTTTTCACCGATCGCTCGGCATTGGCAACGAATGTTTTGGCATTCGATTTTCATTTTCGTCAAAAAATAAATTTAGGGTCATAAAATATGGACAATTTTCTAAAAAAAAAAAAAGTTTCTACAAAAAAAAAACGGAAAATGCATATTTACCGGATTACAACGTCTCGAAAGACGCCTTGGGTCAGATTGACCCAATATGCACTCGCAAGGTCAATTAAATCTTCATAGCAAACTTAAAATTCCATAAAATCGTTTAAAAATTAAAAAAAGCAAATTTCTTATGTAGCGGCGATTCAAAATCAAAATGGATGACGCCCGCGATGGAAGAAATTGCTCGCCTCAAGAATAAATCGCTGCAGCTATCGAACCAAGAATCCAAAGCCACTTTGCACGTGACCGTGCCACGACTCACACGTTCGCGAGTGGCTCATTTAAAAAGTAAGTATTTCGAGTTTTTTGAAAAAGATTTTTTTGCACATATTTTTATTTTATCAGAATTTTAATAATTCAAAATTTAGTAATAATCTCAATAAAATCAACGACTTACGAACTTATTTCGTAATTCCGTTGATTTTCTTGTTAAATCATTAAAAACTGAAATTTCGATGAAAACGAAAATCAGCGCAAAATCATTTTTCTAACTTTTGACGTTCTACTGCCATCCAAGGACTTGGGGGTGTCAAGCAGCTTCAGAGAGATTCGCTGGATTCGTACTCTGGGAAGGGAGCTCAAAAGAGAAAGAAAGCGTCGTCCTACTAACCAACTTCCCGGCCAGGAGAAAAATCGAAAAAACACTGAAAACCCGATTGCCCGATTGCACAAAATCGGCAGTGCTTCAGTGCAATTTGCCGAACTTACGGCAAGTCTTTCCAAAATCAATTCCATGTGAGCGGCTTAATTAAAGTTTAGGAAAAAATATGATAACTTTTCAGCAATTTCTCCAAATTGCATTAATATCGATGTCTATGGAAAGGATCATAATCGCGGAAAAAAAAAAATTTACGCATAAATTTCAGTTTTGAGCGAACCTGAAAATTTGCGTTTCGTTTAATAGAAAAAAAAAATTCTCTGCCAGGTATTTCGCCAATTTTCGTAAGACTGTTCCCCCCCGTCGTTGCAATTATTTTATATTTATTTATTATACACTCGCATAATCGTCTCAAGGTATTCCTTGCCGAAAATTTCCAGATTTATTTTATTATGAATTAAAAAAAAAAAAATCACTTTTTTTTTCATTGTGATCATCGTATTTAAAAAAATCATTGAAATTATGCAAATCGGTGCCGTGTGAAAAAAAAAGCCAATTCTAGGAAATTTCGTATCAAGAAAAATTCATCGCTAGTCACATTTTTTCAAGGTTGATAGTAAAAAATTTTCAACATTAAAAAATCTTTTGAACTTTTTTTTACGAATTATTGAACAAGTACAACGAGACGATTTCGAAAGTTGTCTGGCAAAATTTCGGTAGCCCGACTCGATTGAAAGATTTCCGGGTTCTTGAAGGAATACCTTAATCCATTTTTGCTCCGTGTTCAGCTGGCAAAACAATGAATAACGATGTAACAGTATTTATTAGATCATTGACTTCCGTGTTCCAAATATAATGAACAATTTATAGAGACTGTAAAAAAATGGAGAACGAGAATTTAGAGTAAATAGAAATTTCGATTGCATTTAAAAATGTTACTCAAAAACGCTCTGTTGCAAAGGAAAAAGTGATAAAACCTATCGAGTAAAATAAGATTGAAAAAACAGCCACGTTTTCCGTCAAATATTCCTTGCGTTTGATATTTTTTGATAAACTTTCATGAGTTCCTTTGATAAAACGAAATATTGATTGCAATACAAACTGGAAGGCGTTTCTTTCCTTTATAAGATCGAATTTATACATTTTTTAAGGGCTCACATGTACCAGGGTGGCCAAAAATCGATTTTTTTTTTGACAATCGAGTCACCCAAATCGGTGGATCAATTTTTGGGAGCGAAGAGTTAATTTTTTCGAAAAAAAACATTTTGAGGTTCGATTGTTCGTCAAATCTCGAAATTCTATTCCCACAGTCACAACGATACGTTATCAATAAAAAGGTCGTCGTTGTAAAATGGAATTATTTGTGAACAAAGGATTCTCGGACCTCTCGAGATGCGTGTGAACCCTTAAACAATCTCTTGCCATTAATCTCGCAACTTCCGTATTTCTATGAAAATATTATCGTAAAATAATAAAAGTTTCGAATGATAAATTTTTCGTAATAAATTTACGACTTTTTGATGTATATATATATACCACTACGTGGAATTTTGAATCATGTGTGTTTCGAACTCGCGCTTTTCAGATTACACACATACTTGTATGCAAACACTTATGTATATATATATTTTATTGTGATAATTCATTTGTATTATATTAAGAAATGTATTTGTGCGTATGTGTGCTTCATATAGAAACAAAGTGCGGCGCGAAATGAACAAATAAAAAACAAGATGAATTTACGAGCTGACAATCGATCGTGACAATCGCATTCCAATCATTGTGTTTTTCCCAATTATTTTTTCATTGATTCCTTTATTTTGATAATTTCAAAATGACATTGTCTCCTGCACCTTTCAACTCTGAACAATAATCAGAAAGTTCTCGCTTCGCTCTTCAACGAAATCGTCACATTATGCGGAAGCAGGGAAATCACAGAATCAGGAAATACGGTCGAAAGGATAAGGGACGTTTCTGAAAAATTGCATTTTGCGAGGTTTATGATTTTTCATTGAAAATTATTTTATTACGAAAGAAAAATTGGCCACCAAAATATGGCGTCGCTGCACCTACTGTTTTTGAGTCCGGGAATCTTTGACAAGGAACAAGATATTCCATCCTGCGTTCTTGCATCAATAAATACCGCGATACACCATTAAAAAACAATAAAACGCCGAAGCGGCGTTGTCCAAGCTTATAAGCTCAGTCACCGGCGTCGAGTTTCGTATTTGACACAGCATCACTTCGACGGTAGCGGCTGAAGGCGTCTCGGCCCAAAACCGAAACATTCACCTCCGCCACTGCAGTACGTACGCAGCGCGTACCACGGGAACCGTTTTTTGACGTGCGTAATAAAACCTTTAGCCTAAAAAGACGGTGAAATAACGCGCAATGAAAAATAGCAACCGTGAGCGTGTATTTTGAAGTGTTTGCGCTTTTTTGTTTGCGTGGATTCACGATGATTTCATTGGGGGATTCGTACCAATCGAGGAACGCAGTCTCAGCAAATAACCTGCAATACATAGCTCGCATGTTTCGCCGATGTTACTACAAGTGATATCTTCAAAGTAATAAATTGAAAGTTGAAAAGAAAAAACAGCTACAGAATGCAGAATACACCATTTGAATTTTATCATTTTTCAATCAATTTGCGATAAAGAATAATACAGTGGAAAAAACATGAGATATGCGTACCAAAGGCCTGCTATTGTTCCTTATTTGTATAGTAGGGAGCAGCATTATTTACATTGCGTTCAGCAATCAGCGCCCTTCCATACAAACTTTAGTCACCGAAACTCATAAGCAACTACGAAATTTTCAGGTTTGAAAAATATTATTACGACCGATCTCTATGATGCTGAAGTTTGCATCGTTGGAATGCAACGAAATTCTGTTTTTTCTTGAACAGAACTCGTAATTATTGCTCACTATTTGCTCTGGACAATAAAACGATCCTCCCTCGCCACCCAAAAACTCAATCCACACGAAAAATGGCCACAATTTTCAAAATTCATTAAATAATTAATAGATCAAATATTTTTCGTTGAATATCAACGTTGCAAACTTCAGAGTCGTAATTACCGTAAATTTTGTAATTTTACGATAAAACGAAATTCCAGCCTCTTCTAAAATCAAAAAATGCGTAAAATTTTTTCATTTTCAATTCTGCACTGCTAATAATATTGAAAAAAGGAAAAATAAAGTTAGTGCAATAAAAAAAATTGAAAAATTCGTGAGCGGAATTGAGATAAAAGTAATTGAATGAATTTTTGTTGAATTTTTAATTTCCAAGTATCGTAATTGCAGGAAAATTTGAAAGATGTCGAAGAGAAGCGTCTCGTGACAGATTCCAAATATTTAGCGTTGCTCGGCTTGGATGGCCAAGCCGGCACGACGGCGGCGCCGTCGAAGGCTCAAAACGTGACGGTGGTAACTCTGTTGAGGCCTGGAAGCGAGCAGCATATTTATGGCTTTCTAAGGAACATTTCGCACTACTTGCCCAACAACAATATTGCCGTTTTTGGGGTCGGCTTGAGCGACTACGCGTCTCAAGCAGTCAGGACCGTTTGCAATTCTAGCAGATGTAATGTGATTCAATTGGATTTAAGTCCCTTCCCTGCACATGCAGAAGACGATAGATTGCACGTCTATCGACCTCTAGTCATTCAGGTATTTCAATACTTCATCCACGTTACGACAATCCATTCCAACTACCGAACGACTTTGGCCACGATTTTGAAGTTTGCATCGTTGAAACTGAACGAAATTCTGTTTTTTCTTGAGCAGAGCTCATGATTCTTGTTCAATATTTGGTCAGGACAATAAAACGATTTTTTTTTAAGACCCAAACACAAAATCGGTGGGAAAATTATCACGGTTTCCGAATTTCAACAAATTTCTTTTTGATGATAAAATAAATTAATTAAATGAATTGATTTTTTAATTATTATTAAATTAATTGAATTAAAAAATTGATTAAATTAAATTTAAGAAAAATTGATTAATTGAAAATAAGTTAATAAAACAAATGAAATGGGGAAGTACTTTTTGTTGGACCCCGACCCTGCGAACTTCAGTATCCTCTTTGGCCAGTTGATGAATTTCGTATTCAGCCATTTTTTGTTTCGCATATTATAGAAATTTCAAGATTTAATGATTATTGTTAATCGTTCTCCAGGAATTCTTCCTGCTCCAATAGTTTCAGAGATACGAGATAAAAATAACGATAATTGAGGACTGAAACGGTAGCACTGAGAGTTAAAAACATCCGTTCTAGTCGTCATCGTTATATTATTATTATTTTTGTTAGTAATTAACTTAATTATAAAGTTTCCCGTTGGGAAAATGTTTTGTCTTTGTTGGGAGGTGGCTCGTGAGAAGAATAGTTTATTACGTTCCATTATTATGATAACGTCACGATTTCTAGGAATTGATTCGTTCACGAAGAGAAAATAACATAAAAAATTACTGTGGCATTATAATTCCCTGGTCCCCTGTTGTCCCTTTAAGGAATTTTAGCAAAAACTATTTTTCCATTTATATTTCATTGAAAATAGCGGAATTTTGATATTTTTTGCTAAATTTTGATATTTTTCGCTCAATTTCAGACGAAAAATTACCATGTATTTGCTCAAGTCTCTCAGAGCGACGATATGGTACCAGGGAACTAAGACGCCATAAGAATTCTTGATATAATTTTCTCTCCGCGTCAGTATTTTAATTAGCAGTCCGATTTTTGTGATTCGTTCCCATTGAGCGTGTGACTGTGAAACTTTCAGCAATGCACGTTGGCACAGATAAAAATAATTGATCGAGAATACGCCCCCAGTAACGAAACTCAAGGTCATTTGATTCCCGAGTTGGTTCCGTTTATTAATTTGGATTCAGGTCATTGTAATTGTAGTCGAAAAATGTGTCTAGACTTCGTGGAGTTCACGAATATTGAAAATTCAAAGTCAACTCACGTTGCTGAGTCACTAATTTAGAAAAATTCCAGCACAGTTTTATCAACTCGTGCTGGGCAAGTGGCATTGAAAACTCATTATTGTGATTTATTGATGAATGCCTGAGCTGAATTACATTTCGATTGCAACATTCACATCGATGCTTCACGACTTTTGTTCCCTTCGAAACACGATCGTCGTTATTCTGATTTTTAGCCTGTGGATATTTTTTCGATCGTTGTTTTTCTCTCGAAATAAATGAAAGAATTTTTTCAAATGTATTTTCGTCATTCATGGCTCACGATCGATACAATTTTTGCAGGAAATTTGAAGTAATTTTGTTTTTTTATTACAGACAGCTTTAAATACATTAGGAAACATTCTGTATATGGATTCGAATGTACGTCTGAACTCGTCGGATGTGGTTAAATACCTCTCACCAAAGTCAGGAGTATTGACATGGCCAACTAAGCACGCTATAAGTTCCCTAACTCATCCAAAGATGTACGAGTATTTTCACGTACCAGCTGAGAGCTTCTTTTTCCTTCCCTTTATAAGGGCATCGCACATCGTCTTACGAAATACGAGAGAAATTCGTAAAAATATTATGTTGCCATGGGTGCAATGTGCTCTGACGCGAGATTGCATATGTCCTATCGGTAAGCACAAACATCCTTTTCCGCCCAAGTCGCAAATCACCATTTATCATTCACTCTCGAGCTGTGTGAATAAAAATGTTTGGAAAGAATTTTTTTTATCGACTTTTCGTTATGCCAATGAATGGGAAAATTGAGACCGGGTCAAAACGACCCAGTGTGTCAGCAAAAGGTCCATCTCACACATTAAACATTTGAATAATCACAAAAATAGAATCGCGAGAGGAAAATAAAATAACAAAATATTTTTTTTTGTGTAGCAAAATATTCCCCATTCACTCTCCAGTTTTAAAAATACAAATATTTTTTTATTGACTCGTCGTTAAGCCAATGAACGAGAAAATTGAGTCCGGGTCAAAATGACCCAGTGCTCATCTCACACATGAAACATTTGAATAATCATAAAAAAATATTTCAACTGGAAAAAAAAAACTCCATAAAGTAAAAAACAATGAAAACATGAAAATCTGCTTTGTACAGGCGCGCAATCAGCAGGTTGCCGTTTCAACAAAAGGCCGCAGTACCGTTACTCCGGTTGTCACGCGTACGACACTTCGGCATTGAACATAATCCTCGGGCTGTATTTCAACTACGATGATTCGTGCTACGTCCATCAAGAGCGAGAAACGTATTTCACGAAAATACAGTCGGACGAAGTGACGGAAGAGTACCTGATGATCGCGAGGCAGAACAACGTCACTGAGTCCAACGCTAAAACGTTGATGTCGATGGAACAGTGAATCTCGATCAACAAGACAAAAAGACAAACGATATTTCGACATACGTTTTCACAAATGTATTACGTTTACAAAATTACGTACATGAACAAGCACAACTTCTTAGTATTTAAGATTTAAATTAAAAACTAATAATAAACTGGCTTTGATGACGCAGAATCTATTTTCTCATTTCTCATTCGAATTTTTTTCATCATCAAGAATAAAAAGAGAAACAGGAAATTTGAATCGTGGCTCGTTGGGTGAATTTTTTTTTTCAAATTTTGATTTTTTCTCCCGAAATCGAAAGTAAATAAACATTTTAAATTGCAAAGTAAAAAAAAATTGAATGGCGGTTCAGTCGGTATGACACTTGGTCTTAAAGTGAACGTATCGACGAGTCGAAAATTCGAGGTTTCAACGATTCTCAATTGTTTGTCACACACGTACAGAAAAATGTATATTTATGAGCTCGAGCATGTATTTCGTATGTAGATATTGGTGTTTGATGGAATTTTCTAAAGTTAATGAAAAGTTTGACGTACGTCAAAATTTGATAACCAAAAAGAGTCGAATTCTTGTTGGCGAAACTCTGGAATTTGAGCAATAAGTCGTTTTCACATAATTCCAGTTTGATAGAATTTCATATTTCTGAATTAATCCCAACCGCAAGTTTTTTTTTTTTTAATTCACCAGGGAGACGGGTAAATCATAACTCTTGGAATATTCGAAAAGTTACATTCACCATGGACAAGCGTTGGCACGTGAGTAATCATCGAGCTAAATTAACAAAGACACGTCGATTTTTCGTTCAACTTTACCGGAGGGAACAACGCTTGTCAACTCTGCTCGACAGTTCAGCTCAACACGATGACGGAAAATCGTCTGATGCTGGATCAGGGCTAACCGGGTTTCCAGTTATGGCCCATGACAGCGACATCGACAGTTGGCAATTGAGGCAGGCCGATTTACCGTCTCAAACATTTTATCACACCAGCAATAACACTCGAGCGATTACCACACGCGGAAATTACAATCTTCAAGATCACGGAGCGCCGAGCAATTCACCGGAAAACGAACATTCGCGGTTTCCGCCAAGGTAATTACGTTTTGTGTTAAATTTCTATCGTTTCAATTTTTTTTTCAATTTCGTGATAGTTATCGAATTTCTCGAATCCAATTGGATTAAAAAAATATTAAAAATTGCATTTTCTCAATAAAGAGCATACGAAAAAGTGAGGGAACAAATATTGAGAAGAAAAAATATCAAAAATTCCCGGAAACATTGAAAATGACATATAACCTTGGAAAACGCTTTTAAAATTTTATCCAAACTTCAGTGCCTCGGAGGAGCGAAAAAATGCAAAAAAAAAAATTTAGAATTTACATGAAAATGTGTTTGAAAAAGTCTGGAATTTATTCCGTCAATTTTACTCAGAATTTGGTTGTTAAAAATAAGAAACGAATGTGAAAAAAAAAACTGAAAGCTCAATAAATTGTGAACGATGATTAAATCATAAATTCCAAAATCAACAGAACTCGATTCTCACGATCGGGAACAGACGTCCAATGCAACGATCCATCAATATATACGGAATCGTTAGCGACGAATAAACTCGTTGCCCCAAGATCGATAATAGAAGCGAATTGCGGAGACTACGAAATTCTCAACGGTCATCTTTCCTCATTATCGATCGCTTCGAACCCCAAAAATTACGATCATTTTGGCGATCGTCACGACGGACATCATACTTATCGTTGTCAGCCCTTGGCCTCGCCTCCGACGCCCTCAACGTTATTGTCATCGAGAGCAAATTCCAAATCGTCGGTCAAAGTAGTTTCTTGCACGATTGGCAATTCCGGATGTTTCGGGGATTCGACCGAGCCTGGAGAACAGTCGGAAGTTCAAAGGTTTGCGCGAGAATATTCGATTGTTTCAAAAAAAATTGTCAAATTGGCGTTGGAATTTTTTAATTCGATTAATTTCTAACAACAGATTTTTCGTGTCTAATTATTTGATTTCTCGATGAATCAGGTACGCTCTGAACGGCACAAAAGTCGTAGAGTTTTCAGCTTCGAGCACGAGTCTCTCGGGCCATGAAACCTCGAGGAGTCAACTGTCCCAGGCGAAGAAGCGAGCCTGGGAAGAGTGGGTCGAAAGAAAGCGAGCCGAAGATTTACGAAGAAGAGAAGAATTGCGCAAGCTCGAGCTCGAGCAAGAGGAAGCGGAAAATCGTTTAGCGAGAGAGCGCGAAGAGCGAGAACGTCGAGAACGAGAAAATTTTTTACAATGGAACGAAAGAAAAAGAAAAGAAGAGGCAACCAAACGAGAGAACGTGGAACGCGAACTGGAGTTCGAGCGAAGATTGAAGGAAGTCGCGGATAAAGCAGTCGTCGCCAAAACAATTTATCTTCGTCAATGGGCACGAAAAAAAGAAGAACAACAAAAAGGTATAAAAGTTGAACGTAACCATTTTTTTTTTCAATCAAAATTAAATTTAATTAATTTTACTTAATTTAATTCATTTAATTTAATTTAATTATTTTTTATTATTTATTCAATCATTATTATGATTATTAATCAAATTAAATATGAATTAATTAAAAATATAATTAATTAATTCATTAACAATAGTTATTTATCAAATTAATTGAATAAAATTAATTTAATTAAATTTTGATGTAACTCAGTGGCGAACAAAAGTTGAAAATTTTGATTTGATAAAAAAACGCATTTCCCAGAACTGCAAAGAAAACAAGAAGAGAGAAAGAAACGAGCCGACGAGGAGCGGACAAAGCGTCTAGAAGCGAGTGAGAAGGCTTACGTGAAGTGGCGAGAAATATCGAAGAATCGACCAAAACCAGCGACCCAAGGACTTTTGCGTGAGTGTCGAATCGATCATTAGTTTTTTTTACTCCGTTGAAAAGTTGGAATTTAAACTTCCTTCTCATTATATCGGTCAGCTCATCAAAAAGCAAAGCCTTCTTATATCAACCCGAATCCGTGGGTCTCGGAGGACCTCGAGTGCGAAGAACCGACAAAGAAACAATCCTCCGGGGAAATGAAAAAAACTCCCATCATTGAAACCAAAATTAATTCCAGAAAAAGTATCGTTTCGAAACAGTAAATCCCGACAGACTCACATCATCGAAACTTCGTTTGTACGAAATTTCATTAAAGGAAAAAAAAAACCCTTCGAGGGAACAATCGTACTTGAAATATTCCTGCGTAGTGTTTTCCTGCGTTGCCGCGTCCGAATAAAAATCGTAAAAAAATTGAAGATCGTAGGAATTAAGAAAAGAGCTTCGTTTTTGTCTGTTCCGTAATTTTGAAGCGAAAAAAAATTTACATTGATAGAAGTTTTTTCTACGAATCTCTCTACACGTCGGAAACGGATTTTCGCGCACTCGCAATAATTATACACACCATCGTACGGTGATGAAAAAAAATAAATAAAAATAAAAATAATGGAAATTTTGTTTTTACTTCTTTTTATTCGAAAATGTTTCTCTGATTCCTAAGATCGAGCAGACTCGATGAATTCTTATTGTAATTATTTTACACACGATTATACGACGATGAAAAAAATTATGGAAATTTTATTTTTACTGGTTTTTATTCGAAAGTGTTTCGCTGATTCCAAAGATCGAGCATACTCGACTAATTCTCGTCGCAATTACAAGGCGTTACTCGACGTGTAATTAACAAATAATTTCATGGTGACGTTCAAGGTCACATTTGGTTCGATTTCGCAATACTTTCTTCCTCCTCTTGAAGTCTCTGTATGTCCGTTTTGTTCATAAAGTAGTACGAGGGTTGTCGTGATTTCTAAAAAAAAAAAAAAAATTAAAAATAACAAGATTTCATGTGAAAAAAAATCGACACGTAGAAATTTAGTAGAAAAATGAAAATTTTGTTTGTGGCTTACGAGATCCTTGTGCACTCGTTTCGCTCCAGCTTTGATCAAGATCGCACTCAGAATTTCCACTGCAGGGACTCCCATTGCATAGTGAAGAGCAGTTCTTTCGAGCTACGAACAAAAAATCATTTTTTCTCACCACGAATCAAGGCCTCGAATAATGTATATCATTTTTTTTTTTTAAATCCAATATTTTCTCCAATTTTGCTTCCTCATGGAAGAAGCTTTGTAACGAGGAAATTTTTTTTTCCAGTTTTCAATGTCAATGTGTTTAAAATGTCCCAAAATATCGAAAAATCATGTCTAGATAAAATGTCCGGATGTGTGTGTGTGTGTGTATGTTCTGGCACTGTAAAATTCAAACGTTTATAACTCGAGAACGGTTTGAGCTACAGGGCTCCCGTTTCGTACAGATATTAATCTATACAAGCTCTTCATTCTCTGAGAATTGTGTCGTAATCGCTAGAAAAATACGAATTCTACGGAATTTTGAAATTTTCAAAAAAAGTCTGTCGCCGCTCTAACTTCCGCAAATTTTAAGATTTATTACTAATTTTTTTTTTATAAATAGAGAATCTTAATAGGAAGGTTAGCATTGAATTTGGGAAATATCGATTGAACGATTCAAATTTTATGATTTTTCGAATTTTACGAAAATCCGAATTTTTCGAAAAATTGTCTAATCGATTTAATTTTTGCAAATTTTGTTAGATATTGTGTATAAAATTGTACTTTCTAGAAAAGTTGTAAATTGCTTCCTCAAGATTTATCACGATTTTCTCTATGAGAAAGCCAAAATTAAAAAAATAGTACCTCTGAGGAAGCAATTTTCAACTTTCTTTCGTAATGCTTCGCGAATTTTGCACTTTCGCCAATTTCAATATTTTAGATTTTTTTCAATGAATTATCGAACGCGACTCACGTTATCGCCGGTTCGTAACGCGTCGGGATAATTTTTCGCGATGAATTGAACGATGTCCGCGTGTTCTCCGAGTACAGCGATGTGGAGGGCGCATCGGCCAACGATATTTTTTCCAACCGCCAGAAGAGTGCTGCCCGTGCCATTTTGTTGGAAAATTTTTTTCGACGTTTCAAAGTCGCCGGCGCGAATGGCGGTGTGTAATTTTTCTCGTTGAGCCTGTAAATTTTGTTTTTTTTTTTCCAAAATGTTGATTCGCATTTCAAAAAAATCCAGAAAAATCGATAAAATTCGTGGACGAATAAAATGTCGAGCGTGGTTCGAAAAAATCGAATAAAAACACGACAAAGACTCACCACGAAATGAGGTATCGATTGTAAAAATTGGACAGTGGCTTCGCGATTCCTTTCGGCAGCAACGTCGACGATGTTGATTCCAGCGTCTTCGGCGTCCAGTATATGATCGTAACCCTCCAACAAAAGTTCCACCAGCTTTTCGGTCTCGCCTCTCGCTGCCAAGTAAACGACCCAGCGATCGATGTCCTCCACATTTTCTCGAATATTTGACTCGTCCGCGACGTCACGAGCTGTACGATAAAGTTCGTCGCGGAAACCAACGTTCACTTGCGTCTCTTGAAGCATGTTGAACAATCCATCGGTTGGATGAGTTCGGACTGCGGTAAAGTGCAACATACTCTGACCGTGTTCGTCCTGAAAAAATGAAAAAAAAAAAAAACGATATTTAGAAATTAATTTTATTTAATTCGATTTCTTTTTAAATAATTTTTTTTTTCAATTTTTTTCAAATTCTTTCAATTCCTACGTTTTTCATGATTTTTCAGAATAAAAATCTTCTCGATGGAACGAGTTATGGGAATTCTTATATTGATTTTTTTTTTTTTAACGAAAAAAAAAACGATTTTTGGAAATTAATTTTATTTAATTCAATTCCTTTTTAAATAATTTTTTTTTTTTCAATTTTTTTCAAATTCTTTCGATTTCTACGTTTTTCATGATTTTTCAGAATAAAAATCTTCTCGATGGAACGAGTTATGGGAATTTTTATTTTGATTTTTTTTTTAATGAAAAAAAAACGATGAAAGTTGAACAAAAACGTGGAAATTTTTTTTTTAGACGAAAAAGCGTAAATTCCGAAAGAATTATTCATTACCCTGTTGGAATTGTTGAAAGTCGATTCAGGGCCTTCGGATTCCGGGCTCCTTGGATATCCCGCATCATCGTCGAAAACATCGACAGCAGGATCACTGAGATCGACTTGTTTGCGATCCGGAATAATGAGGACGTTGGATTCCTATGGAAAATTATTGCGAAGAGAAATTTTTTATTGATTATTTCTCGTCCCATCGTGTCTCTCGTTCTCTCCCCTTTTCATAATGCAATATAAAAATTATTTCTATCAAGGATACTTCTGTTTAAACTGCAAGAGACACGAACTCACCTCTTTCGTATCGGCAGGTTTGTTTTTGCTGGCAAAGTTGTACAAATACGTGGCGAGGTAGGTGACAGGATCGTTGGGTCGCGTGTGGGCCACTTCGGTGAGTCCTTTTATCAGGGGATCGCCGAGAGCTGCGGAAACGAAAGTCACGCATGTCAGAGGGTCGAACAAAAATTGTTTTTCTACATAATTAAAAATTGTGTTTATAATTCTAAAAAATTGCAAAAAATTGCAAAAAATTGCAAAAAATTGCAAAAAATTGCAAAAAATTTTAAAAAAATTTTAAAAAATAGAAAAATAAAAAAAACTTACAAGAGGCCAAATATCGGCCGTCCTCGGTGCGAAAAATGGGCTCGTCCGTTTCGCCATCGTCTGAAAAATCGAAAGGATCTCGTTGAGATTTCGATCGAGTATTCAACCTTCTGACCTTTTTCATCAAGACTTTTGTTTTTTTTTTTAATTTCATTGTCTCAACAACACACACACACACACACACACACACACACAAAGCACAAAAATGCTGAAAAAGAAAAGAGTTGGGAAAATGTTGTAAAAAAAGCGTGTCAGCCTTTTCGGCACAAAATTCACTCCACACGCACACAGAGACGCGTCCGCGCGATTCCAGTCGCGCGTATGATCGATAATTACGACAATATAATGTTGACGTTGATATTTACATGGTTGGAAAGATATATGAGCAATCGTCAGAGTTTCGTGTGAACATCGATTCGTGCACGGACACACAAAGCTTTAGCGAAAAGTCGTAATGCTTTGTCGCCATTCCGCTTTCGAGGGAGAAATCAATTAAAATTTATGATTTATCGTAATTAATAATTCATCACTCGGATATGCAGCGATCGATGAAATTCCGCGTTAGGAAATAATCATCATCCCCTTGACCTTCTTCGTGACCGATCGATAAAAATCCCAACAAAAAATGGCGTCAAAACATCGAATGCATTTTCATGTTTTTTTTTTTTTTTTTTTTTTAACGAACATTTTAAAAAATACGAAAAGTAAAAACGAAGAGAAAAAGAAAGGAATAATAATGTTTCATCTACTAACCCACAGCTTTTAAAATCCAGCGGTCATCCAGCGGCTAATCCTGATCAGAGATTCTCGGCTTTTATTGTTCGCCGTTGAATCAGCAACTATTCGCTATTTATTCTCATTTTATTATAAATCGATTTTCTCAGTTCGAGCGACGAATCGAGCTTCAAGAAACAGCGACGTTCATACATCTTTCCAACGCGTTGGGAAGCCACGCGAAAATTACTACAAAACTAATTCGGGAATTTCGGTTTTTCGGAATGAAAAATATAACGTTATAAAATATTTTCGCATCGCGTTGAACACGATCGTAAAGAATAAATTCGAAAAATTGAAACGATTGGCTGCAATTTTATCACAGAAATGTTTTTTTTTTTTGTAAATATTATTTACACGCGATCTCGCGAAATCCTTATTGTTTTCATCATTTTGCATGATTCGGTGAGCATGGAAATGAATATCTCGTAACGCGATGTTGATTCGTTTGGGAAAAAATTGTGCAAATTCGTAGAGTCTCGTCGATTCCGTAAATTGTTCGGATTTTTTTTTAACGATTACGATCGATCGTTTTCGTTTGATTATTCTTTGTTTTTTTGTGAGGCCTGATCGATGGGTTTTTGGCTTTTTTTTTTATGCCTGGGAACCTCGGGAAAGCGAGGATCGTTTGCGGAACATACTGGCAATGAGAGAAGCTATTTTCATTGAGCTAGTGAGCATGAGTTCTTTCTCAAGGCTTAAAATATTGAGGACAGCGCGAGAAAAGTCTTGGAGGGTTTGGAGTTCGGTGATGCTGAGGCACTGTTGATTGCCTATTTTGACGGTATCGCTGCGCATGGTTTCCCTTACGCGAAGCCCTCGTACAACGCACAAATGACGAAGATTGTCGGGTTCTTTGGATAGCCCTGGGAGTTTGACGATGAGATTGAATCGCATGGAGTTGCCGATCGCGGAGGGTCGAGCGCTCAGGAAGCCCAATCTTTCGTCGCGTTTGAACGAGAGTTTCTCGTCGAAAATGCTCATAACACGAGCCATTTTGACGTAAGCATGGCCGATGTGTCCAGGTCGAGATTCGTCAGTGCAACAGATGATTCTGAGGTGATCTTGGAGGTTGACCCATACTGCGAGGTCACCGGAAGCTGCGACGTAGACTCCGCGTCCGTAAGGCCAATGCTTACCGTGCAAGCGTCGTTCGTCGCTAATTTCGGTTTCGATGATCGGTAACAAAAGACCAGCAGCTGCAAGTTTGGCTCTGATCTCGCTGGGTCGATCCAAAACTTCGTTCAACGTGTAATAAGTTCCAGGCTCGTCCTCGCTCGAGCCTTCGCCCATAATGTCACCGATTTCCGGTGACAAGAGCTCCTCGGTTATTTGTCTTTCGGTTTCTTCCAATTGATTGATCGTTAGGTTCGAGGGAAGCGGAAAATCTTCGAGATTTCTACAGCAATCGATCACACCTGCCAAAATAAATTTGCAGTGGGGATCGAGGTCGTAGGACTCTACGATCGCTTTCGTCTCTTCAGCGTTCACCAAATCGTCCGTTGTCAGAATCTCTTCAAAGAAACATGGCAAAGGATGCTCACCCAACTCTCCCGTCGTTGTTACACAATGCAAATCACGTATCAAAGGATCAAACAGCTCTGCAAAGACGTAATAACTCTCGTAGTCCGGCGCAACTATCGTACTCGTTAAATCGTCCTCCATGTTATTGTTCATCGCTGATCGGTTGCTCCCGCTGCTGCTTATACTGCTCGCAGTTCTTGGCTTATTCGTACTATTGTATTTTCTCAACGAGGGCCAAATAACGTCAAAAAGATTGTGATCCATGCGCGTAACTCGGTGCTTAAGACGATCAAATATTGGTCTTTTGAGAAAACGACCAAGTTGTGTACCGTTGCTCTTTGTTGGTGTACTCGTTACCGATCCCCTTCGCGCGTTGGCCAACAGACGAAAACATCGCTCAAGGGTCGCTAGTGTTTCCGGCTCGTTTATGTCCCGACGCGAAGAGTAAACATCTCCACCGGGAACTGTACTCGTCCGATTAAAAATCATTGAGTCAATCGTCCTCGATATTATCCCTCGTCATTGAAACATTTATCAATTTTTTTTATATCGATTAAAATAAATACTTTGGCCAGAGTGCTCTTTGTGATAAATTCATAGTGACGTCGTCACAACTTCGCTAACTAACAAAGTACGCTCATTACACCACACACTGAAAACAAAATTTTGTTGGAAAACGATCGATATTTTGTTCGAGACGTTACGACTAAACGTTTTTTTTAATAATTCCAAAAATTGTGTCGTCGCAACAAGAAATATTCTAGAAAGTCTCTTCGGAAACAAATTTTCGTCGTTCCAATCGTTAATTTCGCTGACCATTCCGTTAGAAACCAAATACACTGCCAAAATAACGAACATTTTGAAATTATTCAAAAATATTTAGTTTACTGTGTTCAACAAAATATCGACGATTTTTAACTAAATTTCGTTTCCAGTGCCAGTTTTCCGGAGTCGAGTTGCTTGTTATGAGAAAGAGGCTCGAACTCGGTGAAGGCTACTAAAGCAACTAAGCGATCCCGTGATCGTCGAGAACAATGTCTTTGTCCTTGCTCTGCCTAGACACTTTTTTACACAAAATTTTTTACTCCGTTTCATAAAATTTTCATGATAAAATGTTCAGCGAATGCGACCAACTGAAAAAATCGCAAATTTCACTTTCCATTTTATTTTCTCATAATAAACGTCTCAACCGGATGTGAATAAATTTTCGTAAATTATGAGAATATCCGTGAACGTAATTGTGGTCGTGGTTGAGAAATCTTTTCCATGATATTAGTGAAAATATCGCGTGAATGAAAAAAGTGCAATTAGCATTTGTGGGACGTCGAAAAAACAGGAAAAGTATAACGAGAGTCTACCTTTGTCGGTCAACATCTCATCGGCGAGTTTTTCACGTGCTCCGAAATCTCGCAACAGTCGTTTGTGCGAAAGATCACTTTGATTCTCCTTGTAATGATCGGCTTTTTGTCCGAACTGATCGATTTATTGAATTTCGAAAAAATTCACATTAAAAATAAAAGAGCGAGGGTTGTTTGATGAATTCATTTAAAAAATACTCACATTGTCTTGAACCAGAGGGTTCGCTCCGAGATGAAGCAAAAGATTGTAATAATGACCGTTGTCCGCTAAAGTTGCTGCGTAATGCAATGGCGTCCGCCCGTCGATATCGACCGCGTGAGTGGTTTCTGGAAATCTACCAGCCAAGTATCTGAAAAAAAAAAAAAAAAAAAAAAAAAAAACAGAATTTCAGAGTAGCCATCGTCCTAGTCGTTTCTACTGGGTCAGGGAGACCCAGGATTTTTCGTAGCAAAAGTGTAATTACGAGGCTCGGTCAATTGCGATTGATAAACGCGATTTCGTTAATTATAATTTTTCTGTTAACCTGATGATTGCGGTGTGACCAAAAATAACTGCGACGTGAAGTGGCGTCGCTCCATGTGGCGAGGAACCATCACGAGCAATCGCAAATTTGCGCCGGTCCAACGAGCTCTGCAAGTCCCTTAAATTGCCTTCCCTCGCTGCCATGTGGACAGCGTGGATCTTGCCCTGTAATCATGGCAATCGTGGAGCCTCACAGTTAAGAACGTTGTATGGCGACGGTCAAATCTAAATTTTTGTTTTCAGTTTTTCTTACATACAAAATAGTTTGCGAGCCCAAGTTCATTAAAAAAAGTTGTTACAAATTGACTAAAGAACAACATACTCCAAATCCAAGATTCTCCGAGGTAATCTGTATTTTTTTAATAATAAACAAAATTTCGAAAAAATTTTACGATCGATTTTTTTGAAAAACTAAATAAAGCTTCTTCGATGTTACATAAAAGTGTATGCAAAGTTTTAAGAGGTTTCGCCATTTAGAAATCGAAATATTTAATGTTGAAAATTGAAACTTTCAACACACGCTCTTATGAGAAATTACTGAAAATTGTGATTTTTAAAAATAAATATCTCGACGTCTACATCGTAAAACCTTTTTAAAATTGCGCGAGCCATAGAAATCACTATTCTCTTTGTGTGGTGAAAATTTAAAGGAATTCTATCGATAGAAAATTTTGCATACAACGGTTATTAAGAAGAAGAATTCTCAAAGTTTCTAGAGTTTTTCTTTCTGCTTACGATATAAGCAGGAACATTGTCGATAAAGGCTTGAAGCTCCGGATTACTCGATTGTCTGCCAACGAGTCTTCTCCCTTCCCCGTTCAACACCAACGAAGCTAATTGTTCCATGTTACCGTTCTCCAACAAATCTTCCACTTCCAAATCCACTGCCATGCTACCGTCATTGAGCTCTGCTTCTGGTGACTCGGCGTGTTCACCAGCGATTACCTGGTGGCGAAAAATTACTCGTGTCTCTCCTTCTGCTCCAATGTCAGCCTCAATTTACCCGAGCAAAAATGTGCGCATGAACCTTCCCGATCGATGTACACCGCGCGCATTAATCATGCGTGTTTAACAACCTTCGCGTTACATATCTATATACCGGTCAAGCATATCGATCGATGGTTCCCATCGCTAGTGTTAAAAACTATGGTAACGACACGTGGAAAAATATCGCAGGGTTCACTAGTGGCTGATAATTTGTCAAGGTGTATCACATTTTGACCGAATTGATTCTTTTGACCTTTTCTCAATATTGAGGCAGTACTGTCGGTTTTAGAATTAATGTTCAGAATTCAATAAAATTTGGTATAGTTGTAGATTATGATTAGAAAAAGATTCAGTCAAATTTTCAAGAGGCTACACAGAACCAGAAAAAAGATATTCGCATTTTTATAGTTTCGTACATTTAACATTGAGTTTTATGAGAAATCTTAGTTTTCATCGTATTTTACAATGAATTCTTATCAATTCGTAGGAGAAATCACAGTTTTCATTGTAAAATACAATGAAATGTATGAATTCGATGTTAAATTCATGAAATTCATGAAATCTTGTTTGAAAATCGGATAAAGAAAGAAAAGAAGAAGAAATTGGATAAAAATTTTTCGACGTGATATTTTCATTCTGAAAGATTCTTACTGATGTCCTGAATTTTTTTCTGTCGTTCGGAACGGTACTGGCAACGTGGCAAGCGTTTAAACATGGCTGGGGTCATTTCGACCCCACGGAGGTTTACACGAGCCTTTGAGTGTTGAAAGAAAATTGACATTTTGTCAAATTATTCATGAATAAGTTTCGAGCAGGATTTGGATGCAAATGGCATCGAGGCTCATCGATCCATTTCTACTGAGTTTTCAATGAGAAACGATGAGAGTTATAAAATTTTTTGATTGTCGAACCTGGTCCTCGTCTTTTGTAGATTCCTCGAGTCCAGAGTCTCCGGTACTCGGTTCATTGCGTTCCTCGTCCTCGACCGTAGTGTCCACGGGATCCTCCGCGTTGATTTCTTCATGATCCAAAGAATCTGGATCGTTTCCATTCGGTTGAGTTTCCTCGGCCGTTTCTTCTTCGGGTTCAGGCGGAATCTCTTCCTCCGCTTCGGGCACGATAACGACATCGTCGTCCGAGGATTTCTCGTCGTTTTCCTCAGCCGGTTCTTCCGGCGTCGGCTCCTGCTCCGGAACAGGATCGTCCGCTGGGGGCGGTTCTTCCGCTTCGACGACAATTGTCTCGACTTCCGGTGGATTATCGTCCTGCTGATCCAGCGCGTCATCAGCTTTTTTAATCTGTTCCACCAAATCGTCCTTAACTTCCTCACTACTGGCAATCTGAAAGTTTCAATCTTGTCCCCCCTTTTCTCGTATCTTTTTACACCGAAATCCACGCTACATCGAAACTCAATTTTGAAAACTGCAAATACGAAAAAAATCAACGACCACATGCAAATTCCTATTTTTTTTTTTTTTTGGATTTTGTGGATTCGTCAAACGGAATCCCAAGTTGATTGCCATTGGGAAACAAGAAATGACAATTTTTTTTATCGACGTGCAAAGTTGCGAAATAAACAAAAAATGGAAATAATTTTTTTTATCGAACGCAATTCGGGCACGAAAATCACAAATTCATTTGTTTTTCCACACGCAATTAAAAACGTCGCATTCAATAAATTACCCCTAAATCTTCGGCATCAGTGTCATCGTTTTTTGGCGCCACTTCCGGACTGCCAAATGCTCTGTCGATGTCCAACATACTGCGAACTTTTTTAGGAGCTCTGTTCAACGTTTCGTCCGATTCTAGAATTCGCCAATCCCAATTTTTCGGGTATGTGCCGGAAACTCGTGGAGCTTCCGGAACCACCACGAGGCTCGTCAGATCTATTTCGTTGGGACGATGTTTGTAGTGCGGGGGTGAGCGTTGTTTCTGTAATTGAGAATTTTTAATTTTTTTTCCCAATTTTTACGAGTTTAGCTTTTGGTTTAAATTTTTTTGAGTCGTGATAAAGAAAATACGCACGTTATCCAATTTATTTTCGTCAGCTCCTTGCTCGACCAAAAGGTCGTAAGTGGCACCCTCGTCTTTAGCGATCGCAGCGTAATGAAGGGGAGTTCTCCCATCATTGTCCTGGAGACCGATGGCTGCAGGATATTTGTCGATTATTTCGCGAGCGATCTCCGTGTAGCCGAGACCAGCAGCCTGGAATGCAGAAATAACAAAAACATTGGAATTAATGTCGAAAATTTCTAGAATCTCCAGCAGGAGCCAGGAAGGATGTGAATTTTTTTCTTATTTACTTTGTGAAGGACGTTCAATCCATTGGCATCTTTGCTGCACAGAATTATCGGAGACACGGGACTCGCTATTTTTTTTTTGAACCCTTCGAGATCATTTTTTATGACGGTGCTGTGTATGGTTTTTATAGAATCCTGAAATGTTTGAAATATCGTGTAGTCGATAAAAATCATTGTGCTCGTTACAAACGCGAAGGCAATGAAGTTTTTTTTAATTTTTTTTAAAATTTTTTATTCACCATTATGAAAGGAGTCGCTTCCAAGAATTTTCGTACTCGAGGGTTATTGCTCGTTTCTACTCGCAATTTCGAACCGTGTCCTTCCCAAAGTACTTGCTGGAGTTTGCTGATGTCACGATTGTGAATCCATATTCTTATGTTGGAAGGTTTGAAGTCGAGATCTAGGGCAACGTAAAAGTCCAGAATTTATTTTATTGAGTCAATTTTGATTAAGGTGGTACTGTCGGTTTTAGAATTAACTTATTGAGTTTAATAAAATTTGGTACATTAGTAGATTATGATTAGAAAAAGATCCAGTCAAATTTTCAAGAGGCTACAGAGAACCAGAAATTCGCATTGGTAGTTTCGTACATTTAACACTGAGTTTTATAATAAATCTCAGTTTTCATTGTATTTCACAATGAATTCTTAACAATTATTAGAAGAAATCAGTTTTCATTGTAAAATACATTGAAATGTATGAAATCGATGTTAAATTCATGAAATTACCAATGCGAATATTTTCTTTCTGGTTCTCTGTAGCCTCTTGAAAATTTGACTGGATATTTTTCTTATCATAATCTACTACTCTACCAAATTTTATTAAATTCTGAACGATAATTCTAAAACCGACAGTGCCTCAACTGAAATGTATGAAATCGATGTTAAATTCATGAAATTACCATAGCGAATATCTTTTTTCTAGTTCTCTGCAGCCTCTTGAAAATTTGACTAGATATTTTTCTTATCATAATCTACTACTCTACCAAATTTTATTAAATTCTGAACGGTAATTCTAAAACCGACAGTACCTCAACTGAAATGTATGAAATCGATGTTAAATTCATGAAATTACTAATGCGAATATCTTTTTTCTGGTTCTCTGTAGCGGCTTGAAAATTCGAATGGATCTTTTTCGTTTCATAATCCATTACTGTACCAAATTTTATTAAATTCTGAACGGCAATTCTAAAACCGACAGTACTGCCTTAATGAAATAATTTCTTTCCTTTAATTTCTCTGATTGTGATCCGAGCAGAAAATTCTTATTATCCATGCGAATACTGATGGGACTTAAAATTCAACAGTAAAGACTCCGGGCCATTCGACCTCGGACGTCCGGTGTAATTTCACGTCAATCGAAATGTAATTAATTCAAACATTCTAATGACGATAATTTCTTCTTAATTTCCATAATTTTTAGTTCGATATCCATCGAGCAATAATTACGACGACACTCGGAGTTGAGTGAGTGTGTGTGTGTTCTTATTGGGGGAATGATATTTTATTCTGAATCTTGTGTGAACAATCAGAATAGCGTGTTCGAAGTTTTTGTTGATAATAAATTTCCGAGCAGTTCATTTGGCCGAAATGTTTGTAACGCACGAGTCGTCACGCTCGCGGGAATAATTCTGAGTGACTTTGCAGCACACCCTTGGCCCAGCGTGTTTTCTTAGAGAAAGTACACGTCAGCTGCGCAAATGCAGCAGGGAGAGTTATTGCTGCGAGGAAAATTTGCAGGTATCGCTAATGGATTAAACATGCAGGTGAAAAAATATCGAAAAATCGTTAAAAAAACAAAACAAAACGAAAGGAAATTATCTGTCTCGTTAAATAACTCATCAACCTAGTGAGGCCAATGGGAATCGGAAACTAGAGCATTTTGACACGCGAGCTGACCTGAAATCACCGAAATTCGCAGGTGAAAATAACGAGGTAATCGTCGGTTAGGCGCTGGGGAACGCAGCGTTTCATAAAAGCTTCCTCGATCGATGTCAATCTACGTCTAGAATGTTTTTTTCATACAATGTATTTCTGGTCGAATTTTTCTATAAAAAAATATTGATAACAATAATTTTTTTTTTTTTTCAAAAACTTGCAAAAATCTTTTGAGTTTCGCGTAATACTTTGATTTTTACAATTTTTCATTTTATTTTATTTTTTTTTTCGTTGAATTATTGTCGAGGGAATTGGACGTCGCGATCGCCTGCCAAGCGAATGTAAAAGTTTTCATGCGATTTGCGATTATCGCAGAAAATTACTTTTTCGCCAAAGGTCTGGAACGATTGACCGTTGAGCGAATAACCTTTTCTCTGGGCGATTCAACCAGGCTCGTGTGTTGTCTCTCTCTCTCTCTCTCTCTCTCTCTCTCTCTCGCTTTGATATCGTGCGGGCAAGCCGACTCGGAACGTTTGACTTATTTAGATGTTATCGATTGGCCAGAATCATGAGAAACTGGGCTATAAGTATTACGAAGCTATGGCCGTCAATGTTTCGCTCTGCGAAAAAACGACCATCGCTGGTCAGTGTGACGAAGGACAAATTTGAACAGTGAGACTGTCGCCAGAAGAACATGGCAACATTTTGTGTTGAGAATCATTGCGAGTGTGTCTCGAAGTACAAGAAATATTAAATATTCATCACCAGTCGTGCCTTTTTATCGCGAGTCATCTGTATAGAATCGACGAAAAGAAAAGAAAAATTTATGAAAGGTTTGCGACAAAAATAACATCCGAGATTGTGCGTCGAAATAATTTTCGTGATTGGCGAGAAATGTTCTAATTAATTGATTATTTATGTCGTCCTAATTGACGTCGATCACGTGATTCGAAGAAATGATTGTGGACTCGGAAACAAAATCAACAAAAAGTTGATTTCGTTTCCGAGTTTATTGCGTTTATTGTTAACTCGATTTATTGCGAAAAATATTCGGTAATTCCCAATCGATCTAATGTGTTGACGTATTTTCAAATGAAACTCACATTCTTTGCTGTTGCTGCCTTTTCGTCGAGCCATCGTTTCGCCTTCCGGTAATTCGATCTCGTTGTTATGAGCGAGATAATAAGCAGCGGGATTTCCCCTCTTATCGCAGATACTGGAGTCGCAGCCTCCTTCGATAAGGAGCTCCCAAATTGTGTCCGGATCTTTGCAAGCCGAACAATAATGCAGCGCGGTTCTTCCCTCCTGTGCAAACAAACACGATTATTCTGGTCAATCAAATTCTCACTCTAAATCGATCAGTTGGATGCCAATTTCTTTTTTTTACTCCAATTTTTAGGAATAAAAAAATTCGGACCGAAAATCACGTTTCGATAAAAAACAACGGATCGGCCGATCAATTTTTAAATGTTGGGGATCGCTGGGCATGTATTGAGCTAAAAAAGAACCTACAAACGTGAGTCTCTTTCCACAATATTTGCAAAGTTGACCTGGACTGTCCCCAACGGGAAAAAATCGTTAAAATTTGAAATATTTGCTCAATAAAATAAAATGATTTTTCATATTGAAGAAATTACTCGTTTCGATGAATATTGCGATAAACTGGTGTCCTGTCGAATTATCCAATTGCTGGATGATAAGAAACGTAAAAAAAAAATTTTTTTCAATCGATTTCCAATTTATGGTGTTTCTATTAATTTTTATGGAATTCATGCGTCACCATATTATTGCATGTTACACCACTGTTGGGTGATAAAAAAAATTACCCAAAAATTTGTCCCTTTTTTCATCAATTTCTAACTTATGGTGTTTTGATTGATTTCTATGGTGTTAATCATGATCCGCCACCGTATTATTGCATCGTACACCATTGCCGAGTGATAAGAAACATTAGAAAAAAAAAAAAATTAGCGCTGTTCGTGATTCGACATATTTACCAAAAATTCGTCGTCTACAAACTTTTCACTCCGATCTTTATTTTACAAAAGAGAAAATTCCATAAAATTTCAACTCGATGAGTTGAGGAGCGTGGAATATGAAAAGATTTGACTTCACACTTCCGCGATGGACTGTGTGATGTTCGCGACTTAAATGAAGAGATATCAATCGACGGATTTCCGGATTTTAAGGATATTAACAAGAAATTTATCCCCTTACGACGTGTTGGCTGAAAATTTATACTTTGGAACACGAACTCCAGTTAAAGGGCGGGGAGAACAGGTGGTTTACACATTCCCCATTATAGGGGCGAGGGAGTCACGCGATGTCACGATTTAAGACGAAGGGCAACGAAGAGAAAATCCACTCGGGAATTACGAACATGGAGATATATTCGGATATTCATCGACCCACGCGTCAAGGAATCAGCATTGTTTGATTTTTCTTTTTCTTTTTTTACTCACCCGATCTTTTTGCTGAAGGGACGTCGGATAAGACTGAATCAGCCATTCGACGATATCCGGATGATCGTTGTAAACTGCCTTGTGTATCAAGGGGGTTCCTGAACCATCTTTCGCCAACGCTAATTTTTTCTTCGGCTCGTCAGCTACGAGCTTTTGCACGGACGTCAAGGAACCTCTCGTTACCGCTGCGTGGATTTGACTAATTTTCGTCTAAAAATACATTCGAATTTTTTTCTCATTTTCTCTCTTTCAGGTTTCTGTTTTTTTTTTTTTTTTTTTTTTTTTTGTAATTTCACGAAAATGTAAATAAATGTTCTAATCAGTAATTAGCAATAATCTGAGGATCGAAAAAAATTTAGATTTTTGATAATTTTATAAAAATGAAGATTTTTCGTAACGAACCAAGAAATTCGGAAGTGCCTTGAGAAAAACTCGTGTTCTGAGATCGGGCGAATGTTCACCGAGCAAACGAGCTCCTCGACCCTCCAGCACAACATTTTCGAGTTTCTCAAGTTCTCCGCGGGTCAACCACTGTTTCACCGTTGCCGGGTTCATCTGCAGGTCTGCGAAAAGCAATTCCTTAGATTTTCATTGACTCGCATAAACCCAGGAAATTTTTAATTCGTTTGACGTAAAAAAAAAAAAAAAAAAAAAAATATTCCTATCGAAATAACGAAGAATGTAAAAATTTCAACTCGATGGAATATTTCCTCGAGCTATGAAGAATTCATTAAAATCACGATGAGTCAGCTGCATAAGTTGTTGATACTCGAAACGCACGTTGCATGTTGATAAAAAAAAAAACAAGCATCGAAATAAAAAAAACTGTGCGAGCGTTTCCATTTTTCGAAGTGTCAAAGTTGATAAAAAAAAAGTTGAACGATTAATATTCACTTTTCTTTCGTTGAATTAGTTTTTAAAATACGAAGAAAAAAAAATCATTATTACGTGCAGTTAAGTGGAATGCAGTTACTGGGAAAAATTTTTCGAGTGCACAGGTGTGAATGTATTATTTATGCAAATCGTAGAAAATAAAAAATACCTTTGTTCTGGCAATCTGTCACATTCGGTCACCGACCGAGGCATTCGCCTCAATTGTTTTAATAATTTGAATTATTATTATAAAACAAATACACTCTTCGTTTTTTTTTTTTTTTTTCGTTGCTTGACTGATAAATGAGATCTGTCGCGATAGATCCTCGCCGAACGATCTACGAGAACTCGTGCGTGTTCCACGAGTAAGAGATACACGTGAAATGAAGCCGGTACAGCATAAGCCTCGTCTTACGACCGCACCTGCGCAAGTTTTCCGACAATTTCAGTGTCACACGTTTACCACATAGCACACTAGGGGACACAGTGATATGCAGAAAAATAGAAAGTCTATAAATCGCTTGTTGAACGTCAGTATATCGGTCATGTGCGACCAAAGCATTCGCACACTATGGTTTTTCATTTTTCTGATTAAAATGGAACAACGTGGTTGCAAATTTCTTCCATTAAAAATGAAAACCGCGTTGGGTGTTGTTTTTAAATTTCGTTTTTAAAAACGAAATTGTTGGGAATCGCTAAATATTGTCAAGCCATTTCCACAATGATTCACTTCGTGGAATATTTTTTAACGAGTCATTTATTTTCTTGAAAAAAAAAGAAGAATTCTTTTACGAAAACGAAATTTTTGCGGGACGATTTTTCACACGTTGTCGCGTTGCACTTTCGATAGATTTTTTTTGTAATATTTGGAATACGAAGACCCCGATTTTCGCGAGGATTTCATAGAGACAGTTTTGAGGCTCGATCGAATTTCTGAATTTCATCGTTTCGATAAAATGGGTATTGAACTTTGTGATTCATAATGTATCGAGCGAGTTAACGCGCTTGGGAACATCAACAGCTGGAATAATTAGGGAGTTGGATTCTTGAGTCCACTGTATTGATGTTTCACCAATTCCAGCGGTTGTTTGTTGTCCACTGGTCAGGAAACGTTTCCGGTCGATATTATTCCTGGTCGTGGGCAGTGCAATGACACAGCGCGACGACCACATATCCACCTGCGAAGCAATGCTGTCCTTACTTTTTCACAGACCGATTACGATTCGTCCCAATATTTATTTTTCTGTCTTCGACAATAAATCGCAATGGAATTTCAATGCAACAATTGTTTATTGGCAAAAAAAATTAAGGATCAACAACAGTCTGGAAATTCTTCACGTTGCTTGACAAAAAATAAAGAAACTTTATCAACGACATGAAAATTTGCATTTTCTCGTATTCCTAAAACAGGCCATTCTCTCAGTAAATTTCAACGCCAAGGGTGAATAATTGCACAAAACTGAGTGACGTTCTGTAGTAAGAACACACTGTGTACCTTTGACGTGGCCCTGTCCACTCCACTCCACTATATTATTCAACGAGCCTACACTCGTCACGCCTCCTTATACTGTACAACAACAACGACGGTGTATAATAAAGTCTACGAAGAGGGGTTGTTCGACACCCTGAAGAGTGTATTGTATTCAAAGTTTTATATTTTTTCGACGAATTATACTCGTTGCTTCGCATGATAATCAGGCTCGTAAAATGTCTGATTAATAATTCACCTTGTGCTTTCTGCTTCGAGGCTTTCGTAAAGAGCCCGAAAGTTTTGTATCGACGAATAAGTAAAAAGAAAACGATGGGTGTGAAAATATTTATAAACAAAAAAATTAACAATAAATCTTAAAATTTGCGGAAGTTAGAGAAACGACACCCTTTTTTTGAAAATTTCAAAATGCCGTAGAATTCCTCTTTTTCTAGCTATTCCGACAAAATTCTCTTCAAAATTCAAAAAAACGGGAGCTCTGTAGCTCAAACCTTTCTCGAGTCATAAAAGTTTGAATCTTACAGTGCCAGGACATACACACACGGACCTCTTATCTAGATATGATTTTTCGACATTTTCGGACATTATAAAAAAAAAATTTACATAAAAAAAAATTACAGAAAAAAAAATCAAAAAGAAAATAAGAATTTAATAAAATTTGGTAAATATATTCTTTAATAATATATGTGACAATACAAATTTTTTAAAAGATTTTTCCACCACGTAGTGTTCGAGTAATTGAACACTAAAGTTCACGTGTGTAAGCAGAGACTTTACATATATATACATCTCGTGGATAAGAAGTTCGATAGAAGTTCGAATTTGGAAAAAAATTGTGTTTCTATACTTGATGCCAAAGAATATTATCACCAAATTTGATCAAATTCTGATTATTTTAATTTGGTGATCCAACCTCTTAAAAAAAAAGGTCACCGTGCCACAGCTTTCTCTATGGGGAAGCAAAATCGGATAAGAACTGAGGGCAACATTGTTGAGGGAGTGAACTTCGAAGTCACTGATGCAAATTTAAAAAAAAGGCACACTCTACTAAAATCCTGATTAATAATTTTCAACGAGGACCCTCGAGTCGAGATGCAAACAGGACTACCCCAAAATTTCGAGGCGTACTTGATCAGATCGTGCTACACGATAAACCCTCGTCAGGGCAACGTTCACCGAAACGTTTAATTATTCAATTAATGGCATTTTTCATGGCTGTGGAAATAAGAATGACTATAAATAGTGTGGGTCGCAAACAGACGAAACTGCTGAGTCGTCCCTCGGTTCTTTGATATTTAATTGATTGCCAGCTCGTTGGAAATGGGTCATGGGTATATACAGACTTCGTACTTTTCACCAAGGTAATTATTCACGATTGGACGATTCATTAGTTGGACGATAAAAAACAAAATTTTCAGCAGCAACACTGCGTTCGCGATTCTTCGAATAACTTTCGTCAGCAAAATTCCAACGACGATTAAGCATTTTTTTTTAGCTTCAGCATAACTTGGAAAAATTTGCGATTTTCGTTTCGAGCAGCAACGAGAACGGAATAAAAATGAGCACCGAAACAGTTTGCCTGCTTTTGACGTTTTTTGCTATCGTTTGTTCAACCGGTACGTTATCTTTTCGAGTTGGTCACAAAAATTTCGAAACACAAATATAAAATCATTTGCTCAATCTCGTAAAATCGTGATAATTGTTCGATTTTTTTATTTTATCGTTTTTGCTCATTTCTTGGGCAGACAGGAGCTCGAACCGAACGGATTTGCAGTGCGCTGGACGAACTCATTGGAACGTTTCCTTGACAGCTTATTATCCTGATTACGAGAGTGATAATGAGTCCGATTACCTCGACGCACGAGGAAAGGAACTGAATACTTTGCAGGTAGTCAATCACGGTTTTGCCAAGACATTATCTCGTTGCATAATCTCGTGACTGGTTGTTACTTCGCAGGCTCTCCAACAAAATGCGAATTGATTAGTTCTTGTATTTTTTTTGTGCTTCCGTCGACGAGAATCAATTTTTTGAATGAAAATTCAAAAGACGACAGTGTTGTGAAAAATTTAATAGAAAAAAATCGTTTCAGGACTTTATCGATGGTCGAACGAGTTTTGTGACGGTGGGAATGGATTTGCTACCGGAAATTCCATACGGAACTCCTCTGTGTTCACCGGAACTGAACAATCATTTTGGAATGAAAATTCCTATGCAGGTTCGCCTCATTTTTCTACAAATTCAGAAAAAAAATTCGTGAAAATTCCTCGTGGAATGGCAAAATTCTTCAAATTGAAATTTTTCATTAATTTCGTTGCACTATCTTTTCAGGTCAGAGATCACGGACCAAATTTACGAGGCAAGGGTTTCACGAGGCTGGATATTTGTGTCAGGAGCGAGGGAGACAGTTACGACGTTGCTGTCAACAGAGAAATTACCGTGTATCTTTAATCAAGATTTTTATTCTTCATTTATTTTCATTTCCATGTGTAATTCACTTTTTTTCATTAAGATCTAAAAATCTAAAAAAAAAGTTGTGGCAACTCCTGCTAGCTCAATTGCTCGACAAAGTTTTTCTGTTACGAACATTTATTAATAAAAATTCCAATTCCATTCCACGAATGTAGATTTTTTTGTTTATTGTTTTTACATTTATTTATGGCACTCGGAGAAAATTAACGATCGTGGAATCAAGAATAATACTTAACACTTCGTCTGTAAACCTGGGTCATTCGTGTTCGGGCAAAAATGACGGATCGATTGGATCAAAAATGGATGAAAAAATTTATTTTCCTACAATTTTATAATTGACATTCCAAGTTGAAGATTTCGAACAGTAGCCTGCATTTTTTTTTTTTGAATTCTTGGAATTTACTAAGAGGCTGAAAGAACGGTGTGTCCAGGTTGACAGACGGAAGAGAAAAATGTTGTTCACTTCCTGGCCCAGTGTGGCCAGGATTGTATCAAGTCGTAGAATTTTTCGCCTGGACAAAGAGTCGCGGAAGTTTGTTTGTGTCCGTACAAAACGTACGAGGAGCTTATTTTTCCCAAAGAAACGCCATAAGCGATAAGATTTTTGATGGTTTCTATTGCTGCTGGTTGGGGCACCCGATCTGGAGTGAAAAAAGGAATTCTCAATATTTTGTTGTTTCATAAAAATCGATGTTTACGATCGTATGACTCACTCTCGAAATTTCCTATCACGCAAATTCCGATACTTTTTCCATTATAAGGTTTAGAGTGTGCTCCTTTGACGTCCCAGCCACGTCCTTCGTACACATTGCCGTCTTCACCAACCAAAAAATTGTAACCTATGTCATTCCAGTGTTTGTTGTCCATGTGATGATTCTTGGATCACAAATAAACATTTTATTTTTTTTAGAATTTCCGAAAAAATTAAGGACGTTGTATGCAAAATTTTCGATCGATAGAATTCCTTTAAATTTGCACCACACAAAGAAAACAGTGCTATCTAATAGCTCGCGCAATTTTAAGAGGATTCATCATGTAGAAGTCGAGATATTTATTTTTAAAAATCACAATTTTCAGTAGTTTCTCATAAGAGCGTGTGTTAAAAGTTGCAATTTTCAACATTAAATATTTCGATTTCTAAATGGTGAAGCCTCTCAAAACTTTGCATAAACTTTTATGTAACATCGAAGAAGGTTTATTTAGTTTTTCAAAAAAATCGATCGTAAAATTTTTTCGAAATTTTGTTTATTATATAACAAATACAGATTACTTCGGAGAATCTTGGATTTAGAGTATGTTGTTCTTTAGTCAAATTGTAACAACTTTTTTAAATGAACTTGAGCTCGCAAACCATTTCGTATGTAAGAAAAACTGAAACCAAAAATTTAGATTTGACCGTCGCCATACAACGTCTTTAAAAAGTGCCAAATAATTAAAATTATCAACGAATCATTAAAAAAGATCGTGAGAAAAAGTAACAAAAAATCGCCAATTACAACTTCGTGTTTTTTAATCAAGTTTCCAGAACCTTCTACTTTCGCTTTGTACAGTTCTGCTCCAATTTTTTTCATTACCAAGTGCTAATTAAATATTAATCTCTACCAAAGCTTTTCTTAATGATTTCGTTAAAATATGCAACGCTCGAGTGCCTAAGGCTGCAATGGTTGACTGGGTCAAACATCGCAATATGTCGAAGAGGTTTCCATTCTCTAGTCGAGTACTTGAACCGACCATGACTCAGTTATATACGAGCATGAGTTGTTGGACATTCCATTCGAGAGGTTATCGGACGTTCGTAACGTTGTAATCACGTGAGATTAATAAATCGTAAGCTACTTCTTTGTCGACAATTTTGTATGAATCGAAATGGAAAGTTTCTTCGATATTATTTCTCAAAGTTAATAACAATAATAATAATGATTGAAAAAATTTGAAAAACTGTGAATAATTCATTGGAATTGGAGGAAATAATTATCGTTTTTGATCTTGTCGGAAATGATTATTGGCGTGACGTTTGTATCATTAAGATTTCGCACAAACATCGCTTTGGAGTCTCTCGATCAGCGATTATCGAATTGATTGGCGAATGTAAATATTACCTGGAAACTTCTCACTCTTGTTTGGCAAATTGCTTGGGAGGTGCACCCGTCGGTTGCGGAGTGATGGACGACCACAAAAGGCGGTGGATTCTCGTCGAGTCTTTCTGTAGCAGCTTGCGGTGGTCTCGCACCCCATTCCGCTCTTGTAACGATATTTGGTCGAACTTGAGGAGAAATTATCAGAAAAAAGGGTAAAGACGAACTGTATTTCTCGGGCAATTATAATTTTTGATGCTGATTTTTTAATTACCCGAGATTGGAATCGGTTTTTCGATGCTTGCTGTCTCGATGCACACAACAGGCAGAAATATTAATAACAAAACTCTGAGGTCGAACATTTCGAATTGGAAGTCGAAACAGCACTGAGAGATTTTTCCAAGATTCTCAACGCAATTCTTGAGTGACTGCGTTGAGCTAACCATTTTATAATTATCTTTGTGTGACATGTACATGGGGCTTCCCCGATCACTCTCTCTCTCTCTCTCTCTCTCTCTCTCTCTCTCTCTCTCTCTCTCTCTCTCGGAGAGAAAGACATCGCTGTGTCTCTCTCGTGCTCCGATACGTCGAGTTCTTGTGATTTTGGGTCAACAAACTCCTCTAGCTTTTCGCCTTCGCGTGGTTTTGATCAAATACGAAAAAGTTAACTCGCAAAATTTGCTTATCGTTAGATCAACATCGATGAAAAATTCCAAGAACTCGAGCGAAGTCATTAAAAAAATGGATCTTCATGTTCTCGAGGAATTAGTTGGATCAATTTAATTTTTCAAAAAATAAAAAACACATAGTGCGACACTGTAAATCGTTCGCTGAATTTTTTCCTACATTTTTATTTGACTTTTTACATAACTAGTTCCATTCGAAGACAATGTACTCGTTAATAAATACAAACAAAACGTTATTCACAAATAATACTCGCACGGTTGGTATAATTTATTTAAATAAAAAACAACTGCGAATTTCAACAGGAAATAAAAATTCCGATCGAGCATCTCACAGGCTTTAAAACTTATTTGTTTATAACTTTTTAAATCTACTTTTTAATAGAATTTCTTTAACTGAGAATTTTATATTTTTCTACCATTTTTTTTTTCATTTACTCCAATTTCTCACTGAAATTTTTTTTTCCTGAGAATTTTATATTTTTGGATCGTTTTTTTTCATTTACTCCATTTTCTCACGGAAATTTTCCCCAAACATTGAATTGTCTTTTTTTTTCATTTTTTCAACTGAATCGACGATTTTTTTTTGTTACAAATAAAAATTATAGTCAATACGAATCGGCTGATCGATCGAACGTCTAATCGGTCAAATGGTTTTCACTCTACGAAGGTACAGATCAACTGACATTACGTGACTGCGCTCTAGAGTCGGGCAATGACAACGAGATAAAATATTCATTGAGCATTTTATTTGCCCGAGACCTTCACGTAATATATTTGGCTAACTGAATCAACGAATCAAAATCCGTTGATGGTGAAATCAACGAATTAATTGGTTGATTTTATTTGACGAATTAATTCGTTGAATTTAATCGACGATTTAATTCGTTGAATTTAATCGACGATTTAATTCGTTGAATTTAATCGACGGATTAATTCGTTGATTTTAATCGACGAATGAATTCGTTGAATTTAATCGACCATGAAATGCTTCGTTTTAAATAATTCGGAGCATTTCGAAACTGAGGAGTTTTGATAAACTGGTATCGGATGATCAGTCCACCCGGGCATACTCTTAACCCAATCGTAAAATTTCTCACCTGGACACATAGTGTCTCGAGCTTGTTTATGCCCAATGACTTTGTACGTTTTGCTTATTTTTCCCAATTTAACGCCGTACGCGATGAGCGAATTGAGTGCCTCGAGGGCTACACTGTTGGGAATGAAATCTGCAACGACGAAAAAATTTTTTTCGTTTTTTGATACTACATTTATTTTTTTGTTAATTCCGTTCGGAGTAAAAGAAATTTCGAAACTTTTTTTTCTGCATCGTCAATCACGAAAGTTTCGTTCGAATTAATTTTTTTTTTTTTTTCAAAGAAATAAGAAACATTGCGTAATTATCAAATTTTACGTACGCGTAAAATCGCCGATTATGGAGATCCCAATGCTGTGGAAATTGTACCCAGGAGCATGGGCACCCACGTGGTCCCAAGAGCGACCTTCGTAGACATTTCCATCTTCCCCGATGACAAAATTGTAACCGATATCAATCCAACCCCGATCGTCCATATGGAGGTTTTGATAGGAACGAACGACCTCGGCACAGTCGGCGACTTCGTAGCAAAAATGGTGAATGCCACCATGATGGATAACGACATAGGGGGCGGGAATGTATCGAAGCGTTTCGTAAGGCATTTTTGGCGGCCGAGCTCCCCATTTTTCCCTGCTTATGATGCACGGACTGCCTTAATTGAGAAGCGAAACAAATTCACGTAAAAATCGGTTTTTAATGTCGATATTAATTTTTTAATTTTTTAATTAATGTAATTAATTAATTAATAATCAATTTAATCAATAATATCGAACGGACGACGAAATTCTGCAACTCAATTCTTTTCTGTTCACATTTTCATACTTTTCTCTTTCTCGGGAACTTTAACTCGACTTTCAGGACACCCGTTGTATTATTTAATTAAAAAACGATCCGTTGTCACGTCCCCAGGGTTCTTTTGGCTCGAACCACGAGGATTAAAACGATTTGCACGTTATACAACGCGAATCCCAACTCCATAATTGTTCGTCATGTAAACACGTTTTTTTCCGATAACTATACAAAAAGTTCTCTGTTTCTTTTTCTTCTCAAAATTTTATCAAATTTTTAGCACGATCGAGAAAAAATCGACGATGCCATCTTTTTTTTTCTTGATTTTTTTTGTGTTTTTTTTTTTTTCTTTTCATTAATAATAAAAAAGATTTTTATATTTTATTGTGGCTTTGAATGTGAAATTCTTACTTTCAAAACAACCAGGTGTTTTCACGTCGATCGGTGATGAGACACTGATTTTAAGCACGGATAAAAAAAACAAGACAACAATCGACGTCAACGTACAAAGATTGAGCGATGCTTGAGGCATAATTATCGTTTGTTTGCTCGAAACAGGCGCGAAGTACGACTGAATGATTTTGACGGAAGCGCGAGTGTTTTTAAACGACCAACTTGATTAACATCAGGGATTCCCTGGCAAACTATATTAGGAACTTAATTCATGTCTCCAGCTGCCAAAAATGCAACGAGTCCCACTTTCTCGTGGAACACGTTTACGCTCCTATGGCAGAGTCCTCTTATTACTGCACGATTTAATTTTTACATGTTTCTCGTATCTCTGGTACGAGATAAAACTCTCGGAAAATTCATCGATATCGACAAGACATTTTTTTTCGTACGCTTCCTTGTCTTGATATGACGATCTTTCCATCATTTTTCCAATATTATTGTTTCCGATACACACTTCATGTTGTCGTGTATGACGAAAAATTACAATGCGATAACAAAAGAAAAAAAAACAAAATTGTAAAAAAAGTTACGATGATTTTTATTTAATTTGAGATTTTCTGGCAATAGAAAAATTGGAAATGTCCGTCATCAGATTTAATACAATTTAAATATAAAAAATATAAATATAAATAAAATGAATATAAATTAAAAAAAAAAAGAAAACAGATATGATTATCGTGTGATTTAATTCACGATTATATTTTGTCGATAATATTTGGTATACGCGACATTGTGTTCTCCTCATTGAGGAATAATAATGTATGAATTAGAATAATGCGTTGGTTTTTTTCTCGTAACGAGATTGTAAAAGGTGAATAAATAACTTTTTGTCGATGCAGAATGCAAAAATTTCAGATGTTCATTTCGGAAACGAGAGGGCAGGCTAGTTTAGTCTTTCTTTAGTGGTGGATTACCTACCGGCTTCTCGCTGCTGGTCGGCGAATGACGAATTGTGTAGTTTTGGTTACTTGGTCGTGACTATTTTTTGGGAAAGTCAATAAATTAGGTTGTCAAGCAATTCGAAATGTTTACCTTTGGTTTTTCGGACACTGGTCGCGATGCATGTGAGTCACGAAAACAGTGAAATACAATCGTCGTAATTTGATGAATTTGAGGTTAGAATTCTCTGACGTGTGGCGGGAAAGTTTGAAAGTTTCGATTTGGTTTTGGCAGGTGAAAAAAAAGAGGACTCGAACGGACGACTCTGTTGGTTTCCGGCTTCGGAAATCCAAGTGACATCCGAACAAATTAAGAATAAATTTGAGAGCGAAGATTACGCAGAATTTCGCGTATGCAATAAAAACATCAAAACTATTCGCTCGGAAAATCTTGTTCTAAATTTGAGCGACGATGATCACGAGAATATTTTGAAAGCCGAGTCACAACATTCCGATTTGCTGCCTGCTGTTTACGAGGGTGATTTTTATAAAGTTTTCCACATTCTCAAAAAAAAAATAAACGACCAATCCATAAAAATTATGGATTACTCTCATTTTTTATTTTATCGCTCCACCAGGCGGTTTAAAAATTTGGGAATGCAGCTACGATCTCGGAAAATATTTGATAGAAAATTCGATAGAATTGGAAAACAAAAAAGTCCTGGATTTGGGTTGCGGTGCCGGAGTCCTCGGCATTTTGACGCTGCTCCAAGGATCCACTGTTCATTTTCAGGATTACGTACGAAATTTGCATTCGCTCGACTCAAAATCCCGTCAAAAAAATTCAAATTAAATTTTTGCATCCCCGAAATTTGCAATTTTCTTTTTTTCGAAATACCGTGACGACCGAACAACAAAAAGGCATGAAAATTGATTTTCCATTGATTGAAATCACAGAATTCAGAAGTCATCAAAGTTTTGACGATACCCAACGTCCTGCTGAATCTCGAGGACGGCCAGGACGTCAGCCAAAAATGTGAATTTTATTGCGGCGATTGGGAATCGTTCGCAGAATTGTCTTCGAGTAAGAATTCCCGGGAGCAAGACAAATACGATTTCATAATCACTAGCGAAACGATTTACAATCCTGCCAATCAGTCGAAACTCTACGAAGTTTTTAAAAAAACGTTAAAAAGCGACGGAGTTGGGTTCGTACGATTTTTCTTTTATTTATCGTCGTTTTGCTGTGGCGATTATTAACAAATTTGAGTTTTCCGACTCGTCCTTGCTGGACTGTCTTGACAAAAATATTGCAAAACCATCGCTAGGCCTTCACAGTTCGAAAAATACATTTTTGCTCTAGAATTTACTAATTAAGTTGCGACAACTCGTCAGAAACGGAATCAATGTTTTTTTTTAAATTTAATTTTATCAACTGACGAGCATAATCGGTTTTTTTTCTTATTTTTATAGATACGTGGCTGGGAAGACGTATTATTTTGGTGTTGGCGGCGGAATGCGACAATTCGAGACACTGATCAAAGAGGATAACGTTTTCGACGTTGAAATCGTGTGGAAAAGCCCAGAAGGTCGGTAAACATTAATTCTTTGTAAACGAGTAAAAAATTGAACGATTTCTGTCGAAATTACGTCGCAAAAGCATCGAAATTCGATGAAAACTGAATAAACCTGTTTTTTAGGCTTGCAGAGAGAAATCATGAAACTGACGAGACGTAAAACTTGAGCCGGCGTCTCGATTATTATTTACAAAAAGAAAAAAATAAAAAATTTCGTCTCGAAAGCTGAGAATGTGAAAATCTATTTACAAATCTGGGTCATCCATTAAGGCGATAATCTCTCGTATACCCATCCGTTCTCCCCTTGGTGGACGAAAACATTGTCAATTTTTTCACCTGCCTTAGGCCGTCTGAAACGAATTCTGTCGTGCAAACGATCGCTCTGGCCTTGCCAGAACTCAACGGAATGAGGAATCACGATATAGCCACCCCTGAAAAAGCGAAAATTCAATGATTCAACTCACGCGACTCGTATTTTCGAACTCGCTAAAAAAACAAGGATTCCTTCGATATTTTGATGTTTGTTTTTTCTTTTTACCAGCATTTGGGTCTCTCGACTTTTCCCTCTGAAAAACGAGCCAACAATTCCCGTTCTCTGATCATGAGTGTCTCTCTTTTTCCAATGACTGCACTTTGTTTACTCGCATGAGCTCCGATTTGACTAGGAAATGGTCTGGACTCGAAATATACGTCCGAATCTTCAGCAGAAGTTTTTTCCACCCGCCCCTCGATCCGCACAGTTCGGCGCAAAGGTTCCCAGAAAAACGTCAATGCTGCGTTCGGATTTTCGCTCTAGAAATCCAAAATGTTAAAAATTACTGTTTGCTCGATTTTTCTATTTTTTTGTTCGATTTTTTTTTTCATTTTTGGGTCGTTGGTCACGAAGCACGAGGAGAATTTTGTTAGTAGCAATTTTTTACTCACGAGTTCGCGCCCTTTGCGGCTTTCGTAATTTGTGTAAAATTTAAATCCCTCGGAGCTGAATCCCTTGAGCAGTACCGGCCTGACGGACGGTAAACCGTCTCTGAAGAAATATTCATTATTGTGATTATCGTTTGCTGACGCGCTCGTAAGTATCGATGTTTTTTTTTATGGACATAATTACTTTGTCGCGGTGCCAAGGCACATAGCGTTGGGTTCCTGAATTCCGGGTGTTTTGCTCGCGACGTCGAACCATTCTTTGAATTGTCCGAAAGGTTCTTTGGTGATCAGCTGATCCTCCGTGAAAGTCTCGCTCTTGTCTTTGTACTTGATTCGCATCGCTGCGTTTGCACAAAAACGAGTCCTCGAAGTTTTAATTTTATGAAATTCGTTGAATCAACGAATATTTTAAAAAATCATGAAAGAATAAATCGATAATTTCTTACCCCCGAGGTCCGTACTGAAGGTCGCGGGTCCCGATGACATTTTAACAGCTGACGTGGTCTTTGGAACGAAGCAGAAGTGATTTTCAGGGACACGATTCAAGAACGATCGTAATTGGGGTAAAAACTTCACGGCCATGTAACGATGTGAGTGTCTGACAGAAACAACATCGCAGTTTGTCGAAATTCAACTGTTTAATTCTTGCAATAATAATAGCGGATTGTTACGTCTCAGTAACACTTCGATAAATGGGAAAAAAATATCATTTTCTTCAACTTCATTAACTTTTTAGTTGTTAACAAAGATCCGAGGACCTTGAAAAACTATAATTGATTCTCTCGTTATTGACATTTTCCACGATTCTCGATTAAATGGACAGCAGAACGTAATTCTCATTTCTACGACAAAATTTCTACCTTTTCTCGTTCCTTATCAATGTCGGCGTGGAATGTTAAGAATGTCTCAGGGTCCAGAGTCACTGTGTCACTAAACTTGATACTGGAACTTTATTTTGATTACATCTACGAATATTGGAGACGTGGTACGAACCTCTGGGCTGCAGTTCCGTGTGCCGACTGAACTCGTACGCCATCTTTTTTCTTGGCGAAAAAACTGCTCAAAAGATCAAACAGGAAAAATAACTCGAAAAATTCAGAAAAAATGTACGAAATTTTGATTCGAATCTTTATTTCACCAAATTGCGATTTTTCCAGTATACAAAATAGAAACTCACAGCGAGTGAATCGTAATGGCTACATTCTTTAATAATAAACATAAATAATTCGAAGATCAATGATAGTCAATGAAAATGTAACACGAATTAAAAAATATTCTAAATCGATGATTTTATATTTATTGATCATGTTTCTCATTCGCTTAAACAGAATTTTCTCAATTGCAAAACTCCAAAAATCTCAAACAACTTTTTTCAACCACGATTCAAATTGAACAGTGTCAGAAACGCTGTTTTCCACGAAATCGACTTTGTTAACAAGATGAGAAAACTCAAAAGTTTGATCCTGTCTTCCGATAAAGGAATTTGCGGACGTCGCGTCGGTGCCTTCGAGTTGGTTGCTTTTCGTGAAGCGCAGCAGATTGATTTCTTTCTCCAGTAAAGTTCTGATCGCTTCGCAGGTTTTCGCTAAAGTTTGGTCCTGTTTGTTGCACAAGATCAGGATCTCGATGTTCTTTTGTATCGTCTTGTCCGATAGCAGCGTGTACAAGAATCTGTGGAAATTTTTGGCGTTAAAATTTGTCGCTGCTTCTCCAATCAATTTCTATCGTTTGCACTTTTTTGTGATACTCACTCGGCGGCGTCTCTGACGTCTCTGGCCAACGTCGTGGAATCGATGACGTAGACGAGGCCGATCGCCGAATTTTTGTACTTGTCAAAAAATTTGTATCTCAGTCGCTCGTGGCCAGGGAGGTCGACGATCGTCAAGGATCTCTGGAGATAAGGAGACGAGGCAACAAATGATCAACAATAATTATCAGCCATTTTATTCCAAAAAAAAGTTGCGTTCTGTGATTTAGGAAATGGTGTAATTGACTCACGTCATTAATGAGGATGTTTGCAACGTTCTCCTTGATGGAAGTCTGAGTTTTCTTCACTGCGGAAGTCACCAGTTTTGTAAACAGTGCAGTTTTGCCTGCGTCACTCAGACCGGTGAGAAGAATACTTCTTGCAACAGATTTTCGTCTTTTCCATATGAGGAAGAAAGCTGATAACCAAAGAAAAAGAAATGGAGAGTTTTTTGATGCTTGTTTTCGTGGTAATTTGAAAAATTAGATCGAGGATCGTCTATTTTACGAAAAATGGAAACGAGGATGATGTTGCACATTTGGGGATTCTTTCGTAAAGAATTACGAGGGAACAATATGCGGAGGAATCACTTTCCTGTCATTAAAACTTCGGTAACTTGAAGAATTTTGAGATTTGGAATTAGCCTCAAAATTATAAGGATTATTACCTAATGTCACTAAAACGACAACGAGAGCAACGATTATTCCGGACAAAAAACCTTCGTCCGGATCACTTGACACCGGCTCACGTTGTTTTTTCATTCTTCTAGATTTGTTTTATTTCAAAGTGGGATTCTCGATGTTAACATGTGGGAATCTGTGCACCAGGATTGTTGGATACGAAAACGTCACCAGTAACTCCGTGAAATTAGAAATCAGTCGAGTGGAAAAGCAGAGGGCTCTGTAGACTTGTTTATACTGCGTCGAGCCAGTAAACACACACATATGATTGTAAGAATTGTGCTGATGGGAAATGATGATGTTGAGCTTTTTCCTTTACCGATCGTTGGTTGTGTGGAAATTCTGAGAAACTGGAATTCGAAAATGCAGTCTGGCAGCCGCAGGTCACCACACTGTCAAGCCGATGACTATAAATTTTAGATTTTTTGAATTTGTTCAATATAAATCGTTAGTCGGGCGTTTGTCGTTATTGTCGGATAAAAATCGTGGTTTGTCGGATATTTGTAACAAAGATTCGTGCAGAGTTTTGGCGCGCTTTTTTTTAAATGTAATCTACTCCAAATTTTCGGAAACATAATAGAAGCGCAATTGTTTATCGATTCCAAATTTCATAGCAAAACGTTTTGTCGGGATTTTGTTAAATGGAAAAATAAAAAAATAAAAATTCGTGCAAATTTTTGGCCAACTTTTTTTAAAATTGAACAAACTTCCAATTTTCGAAAATCTAATAGAAGCGCAATCGTTTTTCGGTTCCCAATTTCATGATTAAAACGTTTGTCGGATATTTGTCTATCGGGAGGAAGTTGGTCGTTTTTTTTTTTTAAACACAAGATCCTTAAATTTTTTGGAGCTCGATAGAAGCGCATTCGTTTGTCGGTTACAAATTTCAAAATTAAAATATATTTGTCGGAAGCCTGTGACGAGCATTTAGTAAAAAAAATCTTTTTCGACGTTCCTAACTGTGCGACGAGGTTTTTACAGCAAAAGGCACGAATGAACCGAAACCCGATAACGCCGCAAAATCTACACTTACTATTGTAAGTGTAGAGTCTAGAGAGTTTCTCCGAGAAATACAAAGATTTGGAGCAAAGATAAGAGTGGTAAAAAAAAAATATGTTGACATCAGCCGCCAGGTGGCGAAAACCTGTAGAAATTAGCGAAAAAATATCTCGTAAACGCTTGGTTTCATAACGAGTCGATATATAAGAAAAATTGAGAAATTTTCTTAACGGGAGGATCGAGAGCCATGTGATCTTGTTCGCAAGTATCGCTGGCAGCGGATTAACCCAAACAAACCCACTTCGCGTTCCGCGAACTCTGCTATGGTGTTTACTTCGCCCGTTGGTTCACTTCAAAAATTCAACGGGTTACTCGAATAATTCTCCCTTTATTTTTCGCCCCAAAAATTAATCCCCAAATCTTCGTCATCAGAATTTCGACATAAATAAAAAAATAACATTTTTTATGAACACTTTCGCTTTTTTTTTTAAAGAGACTAATTTTTATTTTGATCGCGTATACTTTTTAAAATTCGATTTCAATTTTTTTGTTTTTCCTGATCAATTTTCCAAATTTCCCAAAAATTTAGAGCGTAAAAAAAATGAATCCAACGATGTTTTGACCCGGCGTTCAGAGTTCTTTTAAAAAAAAAACAGAAAATTGTAATATAGAAACAGCGATTCGAACAAGTTGCGTTGAATAATCTTGCGAATTAACTGACAATTATTTTTCGGGATCCAGGAGCATGGAAAAACGAATAAACGACAAGGATATCTACTCAACGCTGTATAAGATGATGTATTTGTCTGCAATTCTATTATCACATATGCATATATAATCCCAACGATAAAAATATATATAATGATGAATTTACAACATTGGCCTGGGGTCATACGTTTTTTTGTATCTTTTTTTGTTTTTTTTGTTTTTTTTTTTTTTTCAACTATTATGTACATCGTTTTGAAATATATTCATATAAAAATATGGGGCGCACAATTTAGAAACCAGCAATTGTACAGAACATTTGTATAAGTGTGTATAAATACATACACATGTATTGGACTGTTGAACAACGACTCATTGAATTTTCACTCATAAAATTGTTCCGATACGAACTAAAAACGATTTTGCAGACATTAACAAATTTATGATTTTTTTTGTGTGTTTTTTTTTTTTTTTTCATTTTTCTTTTTGTACGATCGATCGCTCATCGCGTTTTCTAATGGCAATTGGGCATGAAATTATTTATTTGTAATTGAAAATTCGGAAACGCTTACAAACCGACTGGAAAATCGAAATTTTTGAAATTATTCTAACATCATAATTATTGAGATTGAAAAAAAAACGTTTCAGCAATGTTTACCCATGAAAATCATTGTTTATTCGATTTAGTCAGGATGCGAGTACAGCGTTGTTCGAAAAATAGAATTTTTTTCGCTGTTACCCATTTTTTCAAAAAAAAAAATTGGATCTTTTTTTTTTTTCTTTTTTTTTAACAACAATTTTTGGGAGTTTAACAATTTCGTAGAAATTAATGAATGCTCAGTGTAGAAGACACAATTATTGGAGGCACTCTGCTTTCTCGATATTAAGAATTTTACTCGGAGAGGACATACAAAAATCGCATTTTTAACACGCGATCACACTTACGACTATTATTTCTATTCACACACTTATGATTCAACGACGTTGGGACGAACTCCGGATTGATATTTGCCCAGTACGAGCTTTCGTTATTTTCGAGCTTGTTTTATTGACGAATCGTATTTCTGATATGTATTGGTTGTGACGATTGTGTCTGTAGAAAACAAAATTAAATTTCATCAGAAAATGTTAACACAGAATTTGAGCAGAAGCTACAATCGTCGCGAAAAGACTTCACGCGTCGTACAATTTTTTGAATTCTTCGTTCCTCTGACACAGACGATCCATCGAGAATCATGACAGCGAGCATTTGGAAAAAAATCGATGCAGGCACGTGATCAAGAAAATTCATTTTTTCTCGACAACAGAATTTCGCAAAAAATATATTCCCAAATAATTTGTCGAGAGTTTTTTTCCTTTTTCAAAAATATTTCGTCAAGATTTTGTCTTCACGATAATTTTTCAATATTTCTTTTTCACGGGGTCAATTTGACCCCAGTGTTTATTCGCCGAATATTTTTGTTTGCGAAAACCCTGAATTTCTAGAAAATTTGGATTTTTGGAAATTTTTTGCATTTTTAAAAATCAACGATAGTCTTGGATTTTTGATCTCGTGCTGGAAAAGTTTGCGCTCGGATGCCTTATAATTACGTATTCGGAAAAACACGCCATAACAATCTCAGATCCGTAGCCTCAATTTTCAAAATTGCGCAGAAAGAATACATCGATATTTTTTGTATACAAATTTGAATATATAAACGTTGGCTGAGAAAATTGTGAAAAAAGTGAGACTGAGGGGCTGAGAAAAGCTGATTTTTCTATAAAATGTAATTTTGGCTCTCCATTCAAAAAGAATGACCAAAAAAAAAAATAAGCCAGCGTGATGTGATTTTCCACTACGACAAAATCAACTAGAGGATAATCCACTCGTCGAAGAAAACACGTTTGTCATCAATCGGGAGTTTGTGCTAAACCACAAAAGAAAAATCGTTAAATCAACGGAGAAAGAAAACGAAGAAAAAAAAATGCAATCTATCGTACAATTTTTGAATTCGTTTCAATCCAACATTTCCCTTAATAATATAATTGTTTTTTTTCTCTTTCAAACATACTCCTCACTGTCTTTCAATCGTTTACTCACTCTCTCGTTCTCATTCTCTTCATAAACGTATAAATAACTACAATTAATAATCCATCTAAGTCTATAACTTATTACGATCCTAAGAAACATATAATATCTACACTATTTATATGAACCATTGTGTATTGTGTCGTGTAGTCGAAAGTTGGCGAAATTTAATTATCAACGTAAAAATCTTTAATAAATTTCATGTATTGTGATCGTTTTCATTTGCTCTTTATTTTTCTCCCTTTTCATGAAGATTTTGACGTAAGATTCGAACGTTTCGTTGCGAAATGTATCGCTTAATGAGGGTGGATCGGTGTTTTGCTTCGTTTTGTGTGTCTCGTTATGTTTTTGTGGTCGAACAATACAAAATGGCAGTAGTTGATAATAAAAATAAAATAATAAAGAGTGGCGAACTTGTGGCGTTCTACTCTAATACTGCTGCCTCGACGTCGACTCAGGATTCGCCAAATCCAGCTCAGACGACAGGATTCGTATTTATCAAAATTTTTTAAATGATTTTTTAGTTTTTTTTTTTCGTTTGTTTTGATGGATGTTTGTCCAAGCCGGATACACGTGGATAAAAGTCAAATTTACGGACGTCTGAAGTCCGTGCAATGATGCACCGAGGATGCTTGCCTGTTGATCAATGTTCAGAGCCAAATTGTTTAAACGAATTTTTTGAGAAGTCAATTTCCATTCAATTTTTTTTTGGCTAAGAGAGATTTTGCTCCCGAAATGGCCCAGTCGTCGAGTAATTTTCTTTCAAGTCCTAATTTTCAAGACACTATCGAAGTGTGTTGGATAAAAAAAGAAAAAAAAAAAAAGCAACAATCTCTTCCAAGTGACGAAACAACATTTATCAGAATCCAAAGAGTTTTCCTTTCCCTAAAACTATTTATCGTTTTTGGCATGTACAAAATACGAAAGTCTCCGTTGCTCCTGTAATTGTCGATTGTCCGATCGGGGGCATCAATGGAGCTTCGTGTATCGGCGTATATGTTTGAGAATATTGGCGACTACGATTAAGAAGAAAAATAGCTTAAGAATGAAAAAAAAAAATTGACCTAGATCGCACCCGTTTAGAGCATCTTCGTTATCATCGACATCTCTTTTTTGCTCTTCTTGTAGCTCGACTTAACAATCTGGAGGGAATGAATGTATGTATAAAAAAAAAAGAAATAGCCAACTTGCTCTTTTTCTCGTAGGCGAAACGTTGGCTGGTAATTCATTTTCTTTTTCCATTATTATCTGACGATGCGTTTGATGAAAAACCCGACGTTTTTATCTCGTCAGTAACAATCAGTGCTGCGTCTCGTTCAAACTCTTTATTCCTGCCTCCGTGTCTTTAGATTTTTTCTTCTGTTCCTCGTCCTTGTCAGGATTGTCCCACACTTGCCTCTCCCCCGAACCGAATATTATGTAGAACAACGCGCAGGCCATATACACGACCGCTGACAGGATGAACACCATTCGCCACTTGGCTTGCGTGGGCTGAAAATAAAAAATTACAAGAAATTCTTTTTACCGACCTTCCTGATTCGTTCTTCACTGATTTATGCAAAATTATCTTCGTGACGTTACGATACTGAAGTTTGCATCGTTGGAATGCAACGAAATTCTGTTTTTTCTTGAGCAGAACTCGTTATTATTATTTAATATTTCGTCTGGACAATAAAACGATCCTCCCTCGCCACCCAAAAACTCAATCGACACGAAAAATTGCCTCAATTTTCAAAATTCAATAAATAATTAATAGATTAAATATTTTTCGTTGAATATCAACGTTGCCCACTTTAGAGTCGTAAGAGTTTTTGATGCTGAAGTTTGCATCGTTGGATCGCAACGAAATTCTGTTTTTTCTTGACCAGAACTCGTAATTATTATTTAATATTTCGTCTGGACAATAAAACGATCCTCCCTCGCCACCAAAAAACTCAATCGACACGAAAAATTGCTACAATTTTTAAAATTCAATGAATAAATAGATAAAATATTTATCGTTGAATATCAACGTTCCAAACTTCAGAGTCGTAGTGACGTTTACCTTTCCAACGATAATGTGTCCAGCGGTAATAGGCGCAAGCAGACCAGCCAGATTGGCAAGACAATTGGTGAAGGACATGAGGATTCCAGCAAATCTCGGTGATATGTCAAGATGATTGACCTTGAAACCAGAGTAAATACCACCGTTGAAACCAACTCCAACGGTTAGTAATCCGACTGTCAACCACTTGTCACAGCCCGTATAAGAAGCTGCGATCAGTGCAATCGCCGGTCCAAATTGACCAATGCTGTTGATTATCTTGCGGGTTTTTGTGTGATTGAAACGACCGGACGAGATCATCCAATCGGCGATGTGAGAGATTACCATTGAGAAAATCCACATGGCGAGATAAGGCAAAGCGGAAACGACACCGTTCTGAAAAATTTTTCATTTCGATTAATAAAATCGTACAATTTCCTTACGTGAATCCATTTTTTTTTTCTACACGAAAACATTCCTCGAAACGAACGATAATTGAGTTTTTACACGATCGAGCAAATGTCCCCGAAATGTTTCACAAGCAAACACGAAGTATCTTTGAGCGAAATGCTCCAAAATCAAGGACGAGAGGATTTTTTAAATCTTTTTATAAATCTTTAAATATCTCACCAATTTAATGTTGAAGTGAAGAATCTGTTTCATAAACGTTGGCAATTCCGTCATCAGAGTTTCATACCCGTAATTTTGACCCATATGGGCAATCAGAATTGCCCAGAAAGGCAACGACGTGACGATGGATTTCCATGGTACCGGTGGCGACTATAAAACGTGCAGAAAAAACAACTTTCTTCACTGAATATTCCACACCAATAAATTCTAATGGCGATTGAATTGAATTAACCCTTACTTGCCATACGTTTGTAGAATTTCGTACTTGCCACCATGGGGTAGATTTGTACCCCAGTGACAAAAATAGTTATAAAAAATGAACGACTGAATATTTCGACGTGAAAATTGTTGTAGAACATTTTGAAAGCTCTTTTAAAAGATTGTTTACTTCATACAGCCAAAAATTAAATTAAGTACGCTAAAAAAAAATGCTAAAACCAACAAAGTGGAAAAATGACTTTTTTCCTTAACCCCAAGGTGGCAAGTAAGGGTTAATCAACATTTACGAATGTTATTTCAATGAAAAAAAAAAAATAGATTCAAAAGAAAAAAGAAAAACTTACGGATGCTCCGGCCGAACCCCAAAGAGCGCTAAGAATGTATTTCTTCTCATCTTCCGGGATGCTGGGATGCGTTTCCGGATCTTCGTGAACGATGATGAGAAAAGCGATGCACCAGATAGTGCCGACAGCCCCAAAAACGTAGAATATTGACGGCCATCCACCGGAGAATCCATATTTCGAGAGGAGGCCACTCAGTGGCATTGAAATAACAGTACCAAATTGGGCACCTGAGGATATGGAAGAAAAGACAAATCCAAAAGGACTGAATTAGTCAGTGGATCACGTGACTTGTGTGGAAAAAAACAAAGACCTGACTTTTTTGCTCACCGGTATAGAAAACCACGATTTAAAATAGATAACAAAATTGTGAAAATTCACTGCTAAAAGAATTTGAACGCGAATCAAAAAAATTACGATCGCTGACAGGTGAAGAAATATTTTTTCAGATTGAGCGGTTAATGATTACTCAATTTTATTTATTTATTTGTTTGCTCCTGCTAAATTTGACATTCACTTCGTTTTATCAATGCAATATTTATTCGTCTGAACGATATCGTAATTCATTCGATGCTTGCAAACTGCTTTTATCAGTTTGTTATATATTTATGTTCCAGAGAATCATTCCAAACGATATTTTCTGCAATCGGCTTTCTCAGCCTCAACGCACAAAAAATTCTTTTCCTTTCCATCTCAAAATTCGTATAAATCAATCGTTAACAAAATATCCTGAATTTATTTCGTCAAAAATTTCCAACTCTATTTTCAGTGATTTCGACGATTCGATAAAAAAAAAAAAAATGCAAAATTTCAATCCTTCAGAAATTGTGAATAAAAAATAAATTATTTTCCCAATCGTAATTATTTTTTTTTTTTTTTGAAATTTTGGAATGTTTCGAGGAATATAAATATATAGTTTGTAAATTTATTGATATGAATCGATTGTAATGAAATAACAAATGTATAAAATATTGAGAAACAAAATCCAGAGTTCCACAGTTCCAGAATCCCGTCGTGGATGGCATAGGAGGCGCGGATCGAACCGGATAATAATTTGGTCGCATCGTGTAAATTTGAGAGGTTGACAGTATCGAGGGGATGTCTTAGGCACGACGACACGAGGCGAGTACACAGCCACGGATAATTGGCTCACGTGTGTTTCTCTCTCTTGGTATGACCGCGCTACTTAACAACGGGGCGAGAAGGTTCGAACGATATCGATCGAAGTGTCGATTGATAGCGTTGCTTACCGGCATAAACGAAAGCGCCCATCCTGCTCCTCTCATTCGGTGGTATCCACTTGGCCAGCATTGCATGCGTACACGGCACGATCGGACCCTGCAATAGGGATAATCCATTCCTAGGGGGGAGGAAATACACCCGTACAATCAAAAAGCGTTCACACTCGACTTTACTTCTTAAGGGAAAGGAAAAAAGAAATAAATTATTTGTAAATATTTCTTTAGCCCTTTGGCCTGTATTTTATTTAAGCAACAAAACGACTCATTGAAACCGGAGACTCAACATTTCCGTTACTGCAAATAAAAAACAAACCGATTTCAACTTTTTACAATTTATTTTTTAAATATTTCGAAAAATCGTTTTAGTAAGCAATTTTTTTAAATTTCCATGATGTCAATTCCCGACAGGCACAACACGAATCTCAGAATATTTTGTCGACAAATCGCAGCGAAAAAGTAACGTTAATTTACTATTTTCAACATTATTTCCCATTGAAATTAAAATCGGAAAAAAATCGAGCGTATGAAACATTTTGAGGATATTGGTTTTTTTTTTTTTTTTTTCTTTTTAATAATAAATATTCTACGGATTTTTAAAATGAGCAAATACTCAGAGAAATGTGAACGCTTGTAATGTTGCGGAGCTTATTTTTGATGAGAATAAAAAATAGAATTTCCTAGAGTTGATACAATTATTTTCTGATTTTTTTTCGAACCATAAACGTTGAATTTTTTTGCCACGATTTAATCAAAAAAATGATTTTTACTTCGAAATAAAATAAATCGATTAATTTAATTTTCAATCAAGCCGAAGGCTCCTTCTGAGTTTTATTGTTTTTGAAAAAAAGTCAAAAATGAAACTGTTCGTTCAAAGGGATATGAAAATCTTTTTTGAAATTATTTTCCCGTTTTTTTTTTTTGAATTCTCATTCTGCCTCGTCACATTCACTCTTTATACTCTTTTTTGTTTGTATCTCTCTCATTCTCATCATTTATTACGTTCGATCGTAAACCTTTCGGTAAATTACTTACCTCGCCAAGGCCTTGGATAAAACGCACTGCTATTAACCAACCGTAACCCCAATGTGCCGAAAGAGGAACCAGCAAACCGAACACCGAATTAATCAGCATCCCGATGCCCAAAAAGTATTTCGATCCGTATCGCTTCGCCAATATTCCAAACGGTATCTGCGTTATCACGTACCCGTAGAAAAAGGAACTCAACAAGTAGCCCTGCAACTTCGTGTCCCATGGATATTCACCATCGGCGCTCTATGAAAAACAAAAAAAAAACCGAAAACAAATGATTTTTTCCTGTTTTTGGAATCTTTCTGATCGAGGGTCCGAATTTTTATTCAACAGCCCCATGATCGCGTCAAACATATCGTTTCGTTTTCTTTGGTTAACATTACTCAGACGTGATGATAAAAAAAATGACGTAGATCGAAGTTCAATTGATTCGAATCGTTTTTGCATCTTCCAAAAAAAAAAATTGATGGACAAGTTTGTCTTTATTTTTCATAAAAATTCGGCAATCCAAGAATCCTGACTCGGATGCACAACTTTTGTTTCTATCGTTGTTTTGATGCATGCATAAGATTTTGCGGTGATAATTTTTGAAACTGATTATAAGAAAAAAAAAGAAGATTTTTCGTATTTTTCGATCGACGACTAAAAATTGTCGTGTTCATCGAAAAAATCGTTAATAAAAATTGGTCAGAATTTTTGCCATTTTACTTGGAATCCGTGGAAATTTTTCGATCCCGAGCAATAGTTACGAAATAACAAAAAAAAAAATCATTCCTTTTTCTTTCATCATCGAGATACGAAATTTCTTAAAATGTAAAAATATAATTGTGCAATTTACGGGATCGTTATCGAGTTCGTCGGTGCTGTTTCCGATTCCGCACTCGTCGGCAATCTCATGAGGATCGTGGTCGGATCCGGCAGCCGCTGTATGATTTACCATTGCGACAATTGCGACGGACATGTTGGTTCGCATAACGTAGGCGTTCGCCATTCCCAGGAAAAGCATGAAGGTCACTACGTGACGTGACCCGATCAGGGCTGTAATGACAAAGAAGTAAGAGCACAGGGCCCATTATTGTCACTGATTAAATGAAATTAAAGACCAACTACCTACGATCCGAATAAACGCGTGTACACAAATAAGGTCAAATTTATCAAAGGGCAATAAAAACCAATCGAAATCCTAGCGAGTCTTGTAAATAAATGAGCAAATTGTAATTTAATTTTTTTTTTGATTTTCAAATTCGGTAAAATTTTATGAAATTTCTCAAATACGTTGTAGCAAAATAATCGAAAAAACAACAAACGACGAGACTCGAGAGAATTTAATTGATTGCTCGGTCGAAAAGTAAATTTTGTTGTGTTTTCTTGCAGGAGAGCAAACTACAAAAAAAGTTGAATCGACGCAATGTTTATCGTTCGTGTTTTCTCGCCAATTAATGTGGCTGCTCGTAACCTTGACAAAAAAAACACACACACACACACACGTAAAGGAAAATAAAATTTCACACGAATTAAAGAAATTGGTATTTTTATCTTTATTTTTGAGCTCGTACAGATTTCTGTAGAAGCTAAACGTCGAAACGTGGGTTGTACGAGTAAGAACGTTGAACACGAAATAATGACGAAATTCGTTAGAGAGATAGCGAGAGGGCAGAGTTGAACCAATCGCAGCTAAACTGGTTTCGCGATTATAATGCTAATTTGATTTTTTCTTTTTTGCGAAACGTTACCTCGGCTTGAAAGCAGAAGGGGACATTGAAAATTTCGTAAACCAGAGATCTAGGATGTTTCACTAGAAATTATTGAAAACTGTAGAAATTCATTAAATTTTCAATTTAGTTGAACGATAAATAATTCGATAATTTGTCAACATTGACAAATTCATAAAAAACAGAATAATTATTATTCCATTTATTTTTTAAACAACCAGCAGCAACCCCGCGGATTCAATTTTTTTCTAAATCATCCACAAAAAATAAAATAATTCGATAGAGTCATCGATCGAACTGGATCGATCGACGTTTATTGAAATAGTTGATGCGTCGTTTATTGGTATCGATAATCGTACATATATTTTGCAGAACACGTGACATCTATATGCGCAAATAAACGCGCCAGCTTGAGCTCACCAGATCAAAAATAAAGTTGGTGCGAAATTTGGGTGATATATCGTCGTTGGTTTCGCTGCCAAACAGTGATCGAGATCCTAACTTTGAGGCCTATCATCACGAGCAATAATAATGACGATGATAATAATAATTTGTGTTTGGATTGGATCGAGAACGTAATACGAACATTTCCACTTGTTATCACGTACAAATAACACAATAGAAAAGCAATCACATTGGACCGAAGAACGATCAACGCGTCGGCAACGAGGGTTGAGAAAAAAAAATTCGTATCTCGTATTCGACGCGGCGGGGTTGAATGTCAATCGGCATGGAATCCTGAGAATCCATTATTCGGACGAGCTTCGCGAATTTTCGCAGGTCTCTGTGTATTAAGGACGTGTATGCAAAATTTTCTATCGATAGAATTCCTTCGAATTTGCACCACCAAAGAAAATAGTGAGATCTAACAGCTCGCGCAATTTTAAGAGTTTTCACCATGTAGAAGTCGAGATATTTATTTATAAAAATCACAATTTTCAACAGTTTCTCATAAGAGCGTGTGTTAAAAGTTGCAATTTCCAACATTAAATATTTCGATTTCTAAATGGTGAAGCCTCTTCAAACTTTGCATAAACTTTTATGTAACATCGAAGAAGCTTTATTTAGTTTTTCAAAAAAATCGATCGTCAAATTTTTTCGAAATTTTGTTTATTATATAAAAAATACAGATTACCTCGGAAAATCTTGGATTTAGAGTACATTGTTCTTTGGTCAATTTGTAACAATTTTTTTTAATGAACTTGGGCTCGCAAACCATTTTGTATGTAAAAAAAACTGAAAACAAAAATTTAGATTTGGTCGTCGCCATGCAACGTCCTTAAATATTAAGAACTAACGAGAATATTGCGAAATATGAATTAGTATAGTTTTAAAGTCGAAAAGCATGTTGATCCACGAAGGAACGTTGATGACTTGTGGATCGGTCGATTGCGTCGCGGGTTTTTCTTATGCATTTATATTTATCTGTAAAGGGGGTACTCGGAGAGGCGCGACAAGAAATTGACCGAGAACTTGCGATTACGAGCGATAAAAAGGCTGAACAGCGGGTTATTTTCTTGTTGGGACGTCAGAAATTTTCCTGGCGGCTATCGCTCGAGATAATAAGTCTAGACCAGTTCGTTGTTACTCGAGACTCGTCCTGTATATATTTTCGCAGATATATTAACGCCTGAGTCTGGATTTATGACGCAATTACTTTTAAAAATCATTGTAAAACGGTTGAACCTCCGAGACGCCCAGGGAATGACTTTTGCTTCGGAAAAAGTCAAGGGAGCCATAAAAACTGAAGGAATAAAGGGACGAACGAGAGAGACGAGTTGCCGAGAACGAGAAAGCGCGAAAAACGTGCGAGAACGAATATTTTCTTTCCGATTGCTGTGATTCACTTGTCGGAGTAAATGGATTATTAAAAAAATGGAGCGAAGAAAGATTGACACAGCGAAATGCGAGATTGACCCGGATTAACCCAATGCACGAACAGAGTACCAAGTGGGAGCAGCGAGTCTCGTCTTGTCATAGGCGCGGCGGCGACTTGGCCCTGAATTGCGAATCTGCAAGCTCCTGAGTATGAGCGTGTGTCTTTTAAATTTATGGAAGAGCCGGAGAACGAGAGAGAAGAGCGACAGAACATTACGCAATGGAGGCTGTTAATACTTTTTTTTTCATTTTTTCTTCATGGTGACGTCAAAAGAAGCTCCTGAAAATAAATTTTTTAATAATAACGATACGAACGTGTAAAACGTGAAAACTCAAAATCCTTCTTGGACAAAATTTCATAAAAATCAGGAAATTTGTTAATTTAAATGTGCGAAAAAAAATTGTTGACGTTTGCGAAAACATAATGTTGGGTTAATATTTTTTAAACAATAATTCAGATCGATACAGAATTGCGTTTGATTTTTTTTTTCAATAAAACTTTCGCATCGATGAGTCGCATAATCCCCGCAGATATTTAACGGATGACGAGGACGATAATCGGATTAAAACGACTCTGACGTTTGCAACGTTGATATTCAACGAAAAAGATTTTGCCTATTAATTATTTATTGAATTTTTTAAATTGTGGCAATTTTTCGTGTCGATTAAGTTTTTTGGTGGCAAGGGAGGATCGTTTTATTGTCCAGAACAAATATTTAATAATAATTACGAACTCTGCTTAAGAAAAAACAGAATTTCGTTGCATTCCAACGATGCAAACTTCAGCATCAAAAACTCTTACGACTCTGAAGTTTGCAACGTTGATATTCAACGAAAAATAATTTATCTATTAATTATTTATTGAATTTTAAAAATTGTGGCAATTTTTCATGTCGATTGAGTTTTTAGGTGGCAAGGGAGGATCGTTTTATTTTCCAGACTAAATATTGAATAATAATTACGAGTTCTGTTCAAGAAAAAACAGAATTTCGTTGCATTCCAACGATGCAAACTTCAGCATCATGGATTAAAAAAGATGGAGTGATTGCGAAGTGATTGCGGAGTGAACGCGTGAATTGAGTTTTATCTCTATTGTTTATCGGTTGTATAGTTTATACACTTTCACGAGACGGTCATCAGAATGGTTAATAATAGCGAGAAAAATGCGTAGGAGTTCCTGACGAGCCTGGATCTTTTCTCTCTCTTTCTCTCTCTTCTTTCTAATGGCATTTTGCCAGTTATAAAGTCTTTGCTCGCTTCGGACACTCTTAGTCTCTCACGTACGAAAACTATTCTTGAAAACATTTTCTCGTTCTCTTAGGTGTATTTCCGATTGGACTTGGGACGATTCCGAAGAGTATCGGAATTTTTGTACCGTCGTACTTGAAACTACGAACAGCGTTTTCTCCTGAACTCATCCAACGAGAAACATTTTTTTAAACATTATTTATAGTCTGTGAAATTTTTTTTATTATCACTTTTGGCCTTTGCGACATTTTCATGCCTCCATTTTTCGCATTGTCCCCTTTCGTTATTATGGAAATAACTTTTCATCGATTTTTAGCAAAAAAAAATAAAAATTCCTTGATTCATACAAGTGGCTAATGATGCAATTAATTATTCAATTTTATTGAAATTGTTGCAGCGATAACTGTAAATGAAAAAAAACACGTAAAAAATTTAATGATGAAATAATTTTGTTGATTATTTCGCAATCGATCCTTGTGATAATTATCAAAGTTCCTCGTGATGAAAATATTTTAATGTCGTGAGAAGATTCAAGCATATCCAATTGCCAATACGTTTTTTTTCCACCTCTCGGAGTTTACTAATGTGTCACGTTTCTGTGCCAATTACCGGTTTTGAATTATTTTATGCAAAAGTTAAATTCATCGAGCAACCAAGCGTCTAAGAGAATATTTCGCGTGGACGAATCGTAGATTAATATGCAAACAACAACTGACATTTTCGTGACCTAGAATTTTCATTGCACTGCATTTCTCCTCATCGTTTCATAAAGTCAATCAACCGTTTTTTTTTCTATATAGACGTTAACTAACCGCGAAATAAGCATCGGGAATTCTTTGCTCAGGAAATGGCAATCGATAGGGTTGAGCAAATCCACGACAATGAGGGCTGAAACCGTTGAGTACACCGTTGGCTAAGATTTTCATTAATTTTCTAGCAAAATTTCAAACTTTTCTCAATTTACACGAAGCCATTCATTGGACGCTGTAAATGTTTGAAGCTAAATCTTTTCCGAAACGTATTGTTGGCCAACTTTCTTAATAATCTATTAGTTGCAATGTCCTCTTGTTGAAATATTTATTTTTAACGCCAAAATATCGAAAATACAGGATTTGGCATGTCACTTTTGACAAGTCCAACTTGCCAATGTTTTATCATTCGTTTTATCACCTTGTGGGTAAAAGGAAATAGGTCGTCAGGATAACGACGACGAAGAGATAAGAGTTTTTAAAAATTTCGTTTTTTCTAACGACTCGCGTGAGCTTTTTGTATTTTTCTAAATTTTTTTCCAAAAATTTAGAAATCTAATGGAATTCTGTTCATTTTAAAATCGAATTTTGAGAAAATTTATATAAAGTTTCGATTTTCGAGAAATACGACAACGGAATTGCACATTTTTGTACGACACTTTTTTCTGAAGCTAAAAATATCAATCATTATTGAAAGCGTGTACTTTGCAGTTCTGAAGCAACGGAGGGGACGTCCCCTCCATCGCTAGGATAAAAGTGGCGAGAGAGGGAAGAGGAGGGGAAACGAGTGAGAAAGGAGATTGCACGTATTATGTGGATGAGTCAGGGTTCGAGGACGAACGTGTGTTTTCCGGCGATCTAGCATGGACTTCGTTAATTTTCGTGAAGGCTCGTGAATGGTCGTGAACGATCTGGCAGCCACGAAGCACGTGGTTGCCGAGCGGCTCTATTCGAAATAGCCTCAACTCCCTCTCTCGATGCTTTTCTCTGTCCTCAACGAGTTGCCGTCGACATCATTGCAATTGTGTGTCGAATGTTCGCAAAGCTCTTTTTTTATGAATTCCTGCGGCGAGTAATTTCATGAAAACCGCGTGACAATATTTTTTTTCAATTAACTCTCAACTTTCGCAATTATCATTAAGGAATCACGAAATCAAAATAATCAGAATTTGATAAAGTTTGGTGATAACATTCTTTACCATTAAGTGTAGAAACACAAATTTTTTCTAAATTCTTTACCACATGGTTGTCGAATAATTGAGAGTTAAATCGAAATTCTTATGCACGAGATATACAGGCAAACTTTATGCTTATAGATTTGAATTTTGTCAAAAACCGTCGATATTTTGTTGAACACGGTAAACTAAATATTTTTGGATAATTTGAAAATTTTCGTAATTTTGACAGTATTTTTGGTTTCTAACGGAACTGTCAACAAAACTTACGATTGGAATGACAAAAATTTGCTTCCCGAAGAGACTTTCTAGAATTTCTTGCTGCAATGACAAATATTTTGGGATTTTTTAAAGAAACGTTTAGTCGAAAAGTCTTTAAAAAATTTATATTGTCACAAACATTATTAAAGAATTTATTTAGCCAATTTTTTAAATTCTTATCTTTTTGAATTTTTGAATGTTATTTTTAAAATGGTTTAGCATGGCAACATGTATCGTCGTGATCCAACCTTCTTAAAGAGATTCATCGCTTCATATTTAAAAATCTGGCATCCATTGATTTCACAATATATGGTTCGTTCGTTATCGAACTCTTGCGGACGTTAATTTCCACATGTACTAATGACGAAAAACAGGTCGTGAGTGCCTGTGCATGAGAAAATTACGAGAGGGGGAAAAATAAACTATGACTGTGCGTTTTCCTCGTGCGATTCGCGCACGTGAACGCTTCTGATGACAGTCCGCGACACTTTATGACGTCAGAGGTAAAATTTCGCGTTTATCAACGCAAAATGATAATGCTTCGAAGTAATTCGGGCTTTTTTTTTACTTCTGCGAGAAAAGATCGATTTTTAGGCAAATCATCGAAAAAATGAGCAAGAAAGTTAGTTCGATGTTGAGAGCAACGTGAAACTTCGTTCACACATGTTTTTCAATGTTTTTTTGACTCTTGGAATGTTTGAGAAGCAACGATACAAGTCTGGGCATCCCCGATTGACCGAACGAGTGCAGGAGACGTAAAAAGCGAAAAGAGGAAAGACAATACTTCGTAATCTGCGTGTGGAGTTTATTTAATGGATTTGGGCTGCCACGCAGTGCGTTAGATAAGGACAAACGTTCAAAGATAGCCTATCGTTTACGTATCGAGCTTTCATGTTTCTTCAATCTTGTTGTTCGAGAAGATAAGAATTTTTAAAAAACCGATATTTACCGACTCGAGCCTAGCCTCTGAGCTCTCACAAAAGTTCCTGTTTCTCAGAACACGTGTTCAGAATGCGACTCTGAAGTTTGCAACGTTGATATTCAACGAAATTTTTTTATCTATTAATTATTTATTGAATTTTGAAGATTTTGTGGCAATTTTTCGTGTCGATTGAGTTTTTGGGTGGCAAGGAAGGATCGTTTTATTGTCCAAACCAAATATTGAATAATAATTACGAGTTCTGTTCAAGAAAAAACAGAATTTCGTTGCATTCCAACGAAGCAAACTTCAGCATCGTTCCGGAGGATATGAATCGCCTTTGCCATTGCGAATGGCTTTTTACAATGTGCTCGCGAGTCCAGCTGCTGAGAATTTTCGCTCAAAATATTCTTCGGGGTCAAAATCCGTTCAAAGAAAAGAGCCAATTGACAAAAGAAAGCCATGCAGCATTCGGTTCGCGTTCCAATAGCACAATACGGAATTCGAGTCAGATCACGTGATCCCATAAAGAGCACGGTTTCCTGCTCACCAGTCCTGCTCTTGTGCTCCTCATAATAGGACCTTAATCCCTCCGAGAAGTGAATAGCCGAGAATATCCTTCGAGGTTGCTCCCGTCGTCTGTTTGCTTCGGAAAGATTAAAAGTTTGTAAACGGGGCCGCGAGTGTAAGACGAAAACAAGGCGAAGAGAAGAATGCAGACTCGTGTACCACGATCCTCGACGTCCTTGCGGGGGCCACTTCTATATAAATACTTATCGGTAGGAATCGCTCGAGTCCTTGGCAGGAATTTCGAGTGGCTCGCCAGTCGGAATATCATTTGAAAATTCACTCGGATTCCAAAAAAACGATATGACTAATACTCCGCGATCTTTATCGTTGGAGGTAAAAAAAAAAAAAAAAAACAAAAAAAAAAACAAAGTAATCGAGATCGAGACATTTATCTCTCGATCGCTCTTTCACCTCGCGATAGATCAATAATGAGTCAAAATCATGAGAAGCAAGAAAATAGACGACAGAGATTTTGGATTCGACGTACGTGTTATCGTAATTAAAAATTTTCGCCGTGACGTTAGTTTCGTCAAATAAAAACGATCGAATTGCATCGCAGGAAGTATGACTAAGAAAAAATTCAAATTTTTCCTCGTAATAAGATTCTCCCGAGCCTAATGAGCCTTGCCGAGGACTCCAGGATGAGGGTGAAAGCAGAGGAAGAAAAAATGGAAAGGGAAAGGTAGGGCAGGGCGAAACAGGGACAGAGAAGAAAGAACCGCTGAGGATCGGAGAGTAAAAGAGAAAAAGTTTCTCCGCGAGTCATGCGCGTGAGCGGGATTCTCCGGCTGGTCTTGATCGACCACGTGACCGGCTATGCGCGTGCACGTGCTTTTGCACCTCGCCTCGTGCGACCATGGTCTGCCGAGCTGCAAAGTTTCCTGCAAGATCCCTCCATAGAACGTCGTGCGCAAAAACCCCGTACACGACCCCGAGGGGCAGCTTGGAACCCTCAATGTTCCGAGAAGTGCAGAAGGGTGGACGACGGAGAGGGAAATGAAAAAAAAAAATGACAATAGAAGCGAGAAGCATTCTTTTTGAAATAATGAAACGATCGCGCTCCGGAACGTTCTGTAATTGGAGCAAATTAAAATAATAATCGAACTATAATTCTCTAAATCACATCCGGCCTTGGAAAAAGACAAATCATTGTAATGCAATGTTGCGTCAATGCTATACATTTCGCAGTTTGTATAGTCAATGTTCCAGAGAGTCTCGAATCACAATGTACGCACGCATTGATCGATGAACTTTGGCCTGAAATTTCTGCAAACATTCATACGCGAAATTCACTGACAACATTTGAGTTGTCGACGAGGATTTTTGGAGAATTATATGAAACTAGCAGCGTCTGCGGAAAAGTTAAAATTTTTTTTTTCAAAATCTTCAAACTTTGATTTTACGAAAATCGCTATAACTTTTTTTTTTTTACAAACTGGGACTCCAGCTACCGCTCATTATCTTCGTTTTCGAATTATCTTCGAAATGGTAATTAGCGATTTTTGATTTATTATCATTTTTTAGTTGCTTGTGAAGTTTGAAAGTTGAAAATATGACGAAAAATGTGATTTTTTGGTTCGGGTTCCCAAAAAAAATAAATTATCGGAATGCGATACAGCCTAAAACTTATTCTGATTCGTGAGCTTCATTCATGTGAAAGATTCATCAAAATTGGCTCAGTGGTTTCTGCGTGAACAGGGCACAACCACAATTTTTTTTATCAAAGATTTATATATAGAGAGATGGACAGGATGTGGGCGAATGACATTCGCTCAATGGCAAAGTTGTAACTGATGGGAATGTGCATTGACACTTTTTCGATAAGTGACATTCCATCAATTATCGACAGATGTACTCAAAACACTTGCCAAGTGATTCTGTGTATAAAATTATTGAAAAAGAGCAAAACAGCTGCGATCGCGGTCGATGATTTCCACGCAGAATGTCGTTACATCGAAATCATACGGTTAGTCGTCGCTGGAATGCATCGTCAAGGAATTTCGACTTTTTTTCTCGTCGCATTCGTCATCGATTTCGTAAGTAAATCTTCGAAAACGTCAGAAGAAAAATTCCAACATTTTTCGCGATTTCAAATAGTCAAATACGAAAAAATTAATTTTTACATTGTTGACTAATTGGCATTAAGAATCTCCGAGACAAGGTTATGAGATCGAGTTTGCTCGGTTTTTTGAGAGTCTTTGAAAAATGGAGAACTTTCGAGGGTTTTTAAATTCTCGAGCAAACTTATTTACTCCGAAAGCTACGCGAGGGATCGATCACGAGCTCAAAAAGGTTGGACGTACCTCGTTGTTTGTGTGGTCGCCTATCCGGCTCTTCGAGACCGGGTTGTTCCCAAACCAGCACGTGGCCATTTCTTCCTCGGTTTTCACCGTTCACTTGCTGCCTTCCGTTCATCGCACGAATCTTTTACGATATTGTAACGCGATTGAATGGAATAGAGAAACTCGAAAAACTAATGCACACGCGGAATATTGTTCTTCGAAGAAGGATTCGTAGCTGCCAGTCACGTTCTTGGCTCTTGGTGCAAAACTTTTCGTATAAATATGTATCGGACAAAGTGTGCGTGTATTTAGAAACACGGAATAACGAGATGACGAGAAAGCAGACGACGTTATTTCCGACTGTTGCTTAGTCTGTTGCTTTCCTTTATTTCTCCTGCTCGTTTATTTTTTCCAGCACAGAGATAGAGAGACAGAGATGGAGCAAGTGTATCAAGCGATATTTCGATATTTATAAATATATATAAATATATTCGTACGTTTGTATCTGTGTGCTAATGGTTATTTGTATTTGTATGAATATTATTATTATATGTACAGATTTGGATAGTCCTCTCGTCAACTACCTCCGACACCGGGATTTGACTCTCGTTCTTCTCCGACGAATGTTCCACGACGACGAGATGAAAGACATTCGCTTTTTTTTATCGCTCTTCCTCTATCCCCCAATCTCTCGATCGCTACTCTCTCGGGTATTAATTTATCTCGAGTTTGGGGTTTCCGTAATCGTTTTAATAACACACTCTTTCCGATGTGCAAATAAATAAGTGTGATTATATTTTTTTATGAAGGTGCATAAACGTTTTTTTTTTGTTTCTTCGAAAATTGATCGTGTATGTAGATTTTTGCGCGAATGTGGCTCACGTAGTGTTGTCGGGAGCTGATAAAAGACACTCGCTCGACGATTACGTACTCTTTCCGGCCTCGGCTCGACCGCGTGTTTCGTGAATTTAAAATTTGTTCTTCCGATTTAAATTTGTGGTAAGAAACGTCGACGAAAAGTTGAACGATTCGTTTTAACGATTTTCGACTTTTGTTACAACGTAATTAAACACTCCGAGCATCGATCGTGCTTCTGTCTCCGAGTGTGTCTGTATGCACCACGGAAAACACGATCACAAGCCGGTCGCGAAGAGTGAAAATTCACGACAAAAGTCGACGAGACTAAACGGGCACTGTGCTCACTGCCGCAACTACTACTACTCGAGATCGCCTTTTTTTTTTCCCCTCTCGTCTTTGCTTCTTTTTTCTTTGCCTCGTCTTTGGCTTCCCCCACGCTTTCGCTGTCTATAGGATGCGCGCCGCACGGTGAGAACGCGAGAGGGTGTTGGTGTCACTCCGGTTTCGTTTGTGCACGCGGTGCACACGCCGATAACTCGATTACCAACTACGATATCGCGTTGTTACGCGGCAAATGTATAGCAGCCACGACAGAGCTGCCAGAGCACGCGTGTGAGTTCTGACGAGCCGCGGTCTCTCTCTTGTCAGTGAACACACACACACACACACACACACACTCTAATCGCTCTTTCCTACTCTCTCTTTCGGTTCTCGCTCAATCGCCGTCTTACTCCGTTCTTCATCGCTCTTCCTATTTCCCATCTCTCTCCATCGCGTTTTCGCTTTTGCAGAGCAACTCTCCAGCTTTCTGTCCTTCTCTTTCTTTCTCTATTTCTCTCGTCTTCCCCTGCAACGTCGTTCTGCCTCCTATCTCTTCCTTTCTGCACATTTGCCTCTTCATTCGTCCCCAATGCTTCACTCTCTCGCTCCCTCTTTCTCCACACGGTCTCGCTTGCTCAGCTCTTCGTATTTCTTTCCTTCTCTCTTCTCTCAGATTTCGTTGTCTCGTTCCTTCGTCGATTCCTTTATCCTTCTTTATAAGTTTTTTGTCTTTCTTTGACTTGCTCGCTTCATTATTTTTCTTCTTTCTTTTTCGTCTCCACGTCTTTATGCTCCGTTTCTTTTCAATTTCTCCGCGTCGTCTCTCATTCCGTCTCGCTCTCTACACGTTATCGCTCTTAATCTCTCGCATGAACGTATCGCCGTCCTCAGTTCGTGTTCAACTCCAACACGCATGTGTTGATCATTCCATTAATATTTGGACGTGTGCGTTTCTATGTTTACTTATGAAACTTGGAGCAGCTCGTGTGAGTCCGTGTGAATATACGTTTTTAACTGGTGTAAGTTTTACATGAGCCGCGCAAACTCCGCTGCGAGCCCGCGCCTCATTACCGTCCAATCAGAATCCTCGACACTTGAATTCGTGCCTCTTCGAACTAAACAGCTTCGTCGAGGCAACAACACGTGATCTCTGACATCATCACCCTCGCGGCGCTTTTTCGAAGCTTTCCACGCGCGATGTCGCGCTTTCGAATGGAAAATTATCGCACGAAATTCCTCGGTCTAAAATAATTCCAATCATTTTTTTTTGTTTTGCTTTTTTTTTTTTTTTCAATTTCCTGCTCGTTCGTTTCGAAGAAAATGGAAAAATGTTGTATGAAGTCTCGACTTTTTAAAACAACAATTTCTTTTCCAAATTCTCGGCTCGGTCACGCAGAAATTTGAAGATTCTCTCGTTCATTTCTTGAGAAATTGGATTATTGTTCGTTTTGGCGTATTTCTGAACGTGGCTAATCGACCCAACGTTTTTTTCGATCACGTGATATTACGTAAAAAAAGACAATTTTGAGTTTAGTCTTGAAAAATGTATGCAATAATAATAATGCTGCAAAAATCATGGGAGCATGATTCACAGAATGAAAAGACAGACAAATAGAACAATGTGTTGCTCTCATTTCTCTACCAATGCTCACGATATTTTCTCGTGATTGTGATTTCATTTTTTTTTCGATTGAGTTATGACTCAGCAATAGTGCGATTATTTTTACGGAAGAGGCAAAAGTAATTGCCGCGATACGAAGTCCCGAGAGACACGATTATTGAGCAATCGTGTTTCATTGTCAATAAAAAATGATTGGGAAGTGAAAATTGAACAAGTTTATGGGAAAAAGTGGCTCATCATTTTCCAAAGTTTTACATGCACCTTTTGATTATTAATTAATTCCTTCGCATTAATCGGACGTGCCATTTGTATAAAATAAAAAAAAAAGAAAATGTTGAAATTACTTGAAATCAGAAAGAAAATTCCCTCCGTTTCTGTGTTTCGTTTAATTTTCAAAAATATTTACGCGTCATTCAGCGGTGACGATAAAAAATGGAAAATCAAATTTGTGATTTTATTTTTTTATCGATTAAGCAGTGACTCGGCACTAGTGTGATTTTTACGGAACAAGCATTAACAGTAATTGCCGCGATACGAAGTCCCGAGAGACACGATTATTGAGCAATCGTGTTTGATTGTCAATAAAAAATGATGGAGCAGTCAAAATTAAACAAGTTTATGGGAAAAATGGCTCACTGTCTCTTATCGAATGAAATGTCGAATCTTTGGATTCGTTTTGTTAAAAAAAAATCGTGTACATATTTCCATCATAATTTTAGAACGTTTAATCAATCGATGTCAAACTTCTTATGGACTCTGGAAAAGTAATCGATGTCATTCGCGATAAGAAGGTGAAATCCTTAATGTTTTATTAGCTGAATCTATGAATGAGTGAATAAGTGAATCGCGATGCTCTATACATTATTATGATTGGCACAGTAACTCTTACTCCATTTCCATTATTAGAATAAGACTGGCACTCGAGCGTTATTCCAATACCATTATAAAAATGCATCGGTAGAAAGCCCTCTTCGTGTTAAGCGCATAAGTACATGACGTTGATTCCAATACGTATTTGCGAGGATTTAAAATATATGCATCTCCTCATCGCGTTCTCTGACACTATCTGCATTCGTTATTTGCAGATTAACACTGCGAATACAGAGTCTAAAATAAATATCGCGCACTGTGCGTGGACTCGATCCAAGATGCAATGACGCCGGCAAGTAAATGCAGCGCAGCGAGACACTTTCTTGCGAAAGTCCTCGCGCGCGCTTACCCACTCGATACTCAGCATTGCCCGCGATGATGCAAAAATAAAAAAACTCGCATGTGGGATCCTTGACCTTCGTTTCAGGTGTTCACTTTTGCTATTTCTCTATCATCGGTCAAATTATAACGTGATTTAATGACGCGGCTGGTAATTCGGATTCATCTTTATTTTGGAAAGATTCTGATACGAAAATTGGGATTCCGCAATTGCGTTATTATTGAAGTCATGTTATGAGAATTGATCAAAGATTCTTGGGAACCCTAGAACGGTAGTCTGGGGTCAAAACGATCCCTGTCGACTTTCTTCCTTCGTTATCCCATTTTTTATCGTTTTACCGAATTTTTGAGTAATTTTTTGACTTTAAGATAAATTGCCCCAGGCTCACGTGATCCTGCATTAAAAAACGAAAAGAATGAGCCCAGGTTGAACCCTTTTCGTTCAATTTTACCGGAGATATGAATTTTTTAAAATTGGGCTCATTTAGACCCCAGGTTACCGGAATCGATAAAAAAAAAAGGTTACCGTTCCAGGGTTAATTTTTATTATTCATTTTGTTCTGTTCTGAATTATGATTCTGACGACTTTTCTGATTCGTGGATTTGAGAGCAGAGAGAATCGAATTACGAAATGTGACATTATTTTAGTGAATCGCGCAGTTACTAATATTTAAATCAAAATGCGTCATCGCGATGATGGAAAGTTAATCAAGCACCAAACTCGCGTTATCTCGATGGTTGTTCTTTGAGAGATAAACTGCAAGGTGACAAGGTAAATATATAGGCGTGGAAATGACTCATGCGACTGTAAACACAATAAAAACTTGAGAGGAAATTCTAAAAATGTTGTACTATCGAATTTCAGTTTTCAGCAATGTTAGCGCCGAGGAAAAAATGGTTTATCTCTTGTGTCAAGATGGACCAAGGTTTCCTGTTCACCAGAAAGTCGTGTTTATTTTTAGTGACAATGAAAGCGAACTGTGAGGTTCTGAATACGTAAAGTTGAGGATAAATGTGCATAAACATCGAAACTTTGACATTGCCAAAAATATTTCTTAAAAAAGGCAAAATACACAAAAATCGAAAATTTATTTTTCTGAAAGTAATTTCTTATCTAAAGAAAATTTTGTTTTACAAAAAAGCGGATTTGAGAAAGACTGACAATCGGGAGATTTCGATACGATGATTTTCAATTTCGTTGTTTTTGTTGTGCACGTTATTCGCGTGCAGTTATGCGCCATAATTATTGTGTTTCTCGAGATTTACGAGCCGTGTAAATTCCGCATGGACGTCCAATTGCAATGACTAAGCATTAAAAAAAACACATTGTTTTGTGTATAATCGAATGCAAAGCGTAAAATTTCGACGTCAGTCGATAAATGCACGCGATAGAAAAAATGACGGAATTTGTCAATATTATTTCGTTGATTTAATTAATGTTTCAATAATTACAAAATCGATTGTAACAGCAGAATTGAATAAATAACGTCAACATCGTTGTTTACTATTTTTCATCGGGCTGTTTCGATGTTGGACGGGTCACTTAAAATTAAAAGGGAAATACGAAATGAGCACTCGAAGGTGAAATTTCTATAATTAGAAAAATTCGGAAAATGTGCCAAAAATCCTTGCTTAACCCCTTTTTTTCAAATTCTGAGCATTGTTCGACCTCGAGCGCCCTCTCAGCACCAGCGGAAAAAAGAAGCTGCCCTTCAAAACCTCTTTCTCACAAGTTTGTGTAAAAATACCAATGATTTGGAAAATATAGCAACAAAAAGCAAAGCCAAAAACTATCAATCATTCAGTTCGTGCTGAATGAGAATAAACTTGAAAATTTGGACACTTTACTGTTTTTGATGATGTACGCAACTGTCCAATTTCTTTTGTGGCGATAAGATAACGGAAGCATACTGATTATTATCGTGTATTATTGTTTGGCAAACTGGACCAGTGTCCGAAAGTGAGATAATGATGAGTGATTGGTTGGCTGCATATCAAGATAATGCACAAAAGTATATACGAGACTTTTCAGTGCAATGGTAAAGCGCCTGTTTCCGCAATTATTTTTTTTTTTCGATTTAATTGTGACGTTCCATAAAAATAAATCATCTAGCTTTTTATTATTTATTATTTGCAGTTTTTCTTGGCAGAAAAAATACGAAAATAATGAATGAATCGTGAGTTTTCGTGGTGGCAATTGAGCATGAAACTCCCTGCACGTTGATAGTTGTAAAAAACTGATTATTGCTGTTTGGGCTTAGGTAGATATTTCTAGTGTCATTTTACGACGAAAATCTGTGCAAATAGTATTCTGGCGTGCCAGTATTTATAGGAAGAAAAGTCAGCACACTCATGACTTTAATTTTCACGTGACGTACATGATCATAGGATCACACATTTATACACACATCGATAGCCAAGTTGTCAGTGACAAATAATAGCTGCCCGCACAAAACTGACTGATGCATGATCAATTGCGCTCGGATTTCCGCTCGAACGATGGACCCATTTTTATTTCACGAAAGATTGCATCAATGGCAATGAATAAATAAATCCGATACGATCGTTTCGTGTTCGATAAGTTTTTCTGAGAGACGAAAAATTATTGAAACGTTGATACGGAGCAGACTGTATTGTTTCTTCGTTATCGATCTGACGGCGAACGTATGACCTTGAACGAGAATATTGATTGAATGGGATCAGCTGAGAAATCGAGTCAGAAAAAGTCAAAAAACTATCCTAGGCTTGGAATGCTTCTGATCAGTCACTTTTATTTCCTTATGGATAATTTCGAGCCGAATTAGTCGAGAAAATTAATTTTCCACTAAATCGTTTTGACTTGAAAACAAATTTTTTAGAGCAATCTTGTCTGATGGAATAGTTGGAAGCTGCTGCTGAGTAAACGTTATTAACCTACATTACGACTAAGTCAACGTTAGAATCCCCCTGATTTTTATTTAGTTGTTGAAAGAATGAGTTTCGCAGTGGATAAATCTTAATGCTGGCTGATAATGCAGAAGGCAGTTACGTTGTTTGATATGTATGAAGAACAAGCCCATAGGTACGTTGTCTTTAAGCCCCCGAAGGTTTTATTCATTTTTTTGGTTCACGTTAACGACCAAAAAATTGTGTCACTTTTCTCGTGGCTAGACAATAAGAATTCCTTTTACATGCCTTTAAGGTAGTACTCTCGGTTTTGGAATTACCGTTCAGAATTTAATAAAATTTGGTAAAGTTGTGGATTATGATAAGAAAAAGATCCAGTCAAATTTTCAAGAGGCTACAGTAACCAGAAAAAAGATACTCGCATTGGTAATTTCATGAATTTAACATCGATTTCAGACATTTCAGTTGAGGTACTGTCGGTTTTAGAATTACTGTTCAGAATTTAATACAATTTGATAAAGTAGTAGATTATGATAAGAAACAGATCCAGTCAAATTTTCAAGAGGCTACAGAAAACTAGAAAAAATATATTCGCTATGGTAATTTTATGAATTTTACATCGATTTCATACATTTCAGTTGAGGTACTGTCGGTTTTAGAATTACTGTTCAGAATTTAATAAAATTTGGTACAGTAGTAGATTAAGATAAGAAAAAGATCTAGTTAAATTTTCACGAGGCTACAGAGAACCAGAAAAAAAATATTCGCATGGGTAATTTCATGAATTTATCATCGATTTCATACATTTAATTGTATTTTACGATGAAAATTGTGATTTCTCCTAAGAATTGATAAGAATTCATTGCAAAATACAATGGAAACTGAGATTCAACATAAAACTCAATGTTAAATGTATGAAACTACCAACGCGAATATCTTTTTTCTGGTTCTCTGTAGCCTCTTGAAAATTTGACTGGATCTTTTTCCAATCATAATCTACCGACGCACCAAATTTTATTACATTCTAAACGGTAATTCTGAAACTGACAGTACTTAAGGAAACCATGAAAACCGATGTGTCAAGTACGAAAATAAAAAAAGTGATCTCATTCATGATTTTATCAGCGAGCAAGCTTTAAACGTTGCTGCAAAACATTTTTTGTGCGACGAAATTATTTACATAATTCCATGAATCAATTTCTCGAAATTCCGAGTCGACGGAACTGTCTATAGAATCGAGAAAAAATTGCCAGTGTCAAAAACTGTAGGAAATTGTTTCATCCCTGCCTGATACACGCATGGGAAGTCAATGTATACATTCCAGTCGAAAAACTCCCATCGGTAACAGTTACAATGTTCGTGCCCTGCAGAAATTATTGCATAAGATTGCTACCATACGAACTCACGGTAAAAAAAAGAAAAAAACGAGCGTTGCCAACGTCAAAACGTGACGCAGCGAGTACGAGTTCTTTTGCTAATTCTCAAAGTTGGCTATGGACCGTTACACAATGACCGTTCGTACAATTACGTCCTTCTCCAAATTCCTACACTCAATAAAATATACGTGCAGATACGAATTATAAGAATAAGACTAATCGAGACTTGGGCTTAAGTATGTGCTGTACGAATACTGATAACAAAAAAGTACTTTGACCCACTGACCCGTGAACTCGGATCATTATAATCCATCAACTCGTTCATCGCTGCTGAACGATCTCAAATTTCCATCATTCGCTCCTCGAACCATTAGCAGACCAGATCCGGACCAGAATCTCGATCTCTCGCTCATTGACTTCCCGATATCCGAAGATCGCGAGTTCCAAAGGCTTCGAGGATACTCGTTTGTTGGGTACACTCCAGAAATGAAAATCTTTCGATAAAATTGTGTGACGAATAAATAAAAAGTGCTCCGTATAAAAATACATTTCTTATTGCGTTATGATTCCAAGAGGCCTCTGTCAGTTCAGGGCACACACTCGCATTACGTGGGATTATGACGCGATGACCTTCAACAAGTTCTCTTAACATTTGTACCGCAAATAAAAGGCTGAATGGCGATTTTTTCTGCCCATTGCGAACGATGTGGATATGGGAACGAGCATCATTGTTACGGAAGAATTTCTCCGATAGCTGCGAAGCTCGAGACTCCAAAAACGAGAATGCAACGAAACTTTCTTGATTTGTCTGGCTCGGTGCATCAGAATTTTATTCTTTCGAAAATATATTTCCTTGAAAATCCAACTCACAGCGCCATCTGCAGAGTCCGTTTCTTGTTTCATTGTGAATTTATCTGCCAAGCTCGATCCTCGAGTTATTGACGATCGGCTTACCTTCGAGGCCTTCGAGAACGATAAAACAGTTATCTCCTATAGTTTTTATCTGTTGCGACTGAATCGGCATGACATCTGGGATGAATGTGGTGAACTAGACACCGTGAGAGTCGAAGACACCTGCCGGGCGAACTATCAATTGCTCGGTCGGTAAAAATCCCCCTACACGTTTTACTTGGAGAGACTGATGAATATTTCAAGAAAAATATTAGTTACACACGTTGTTCCCATTTCACCAGAGAAGAAGTTGTAACTTTTATTTTTCTCAAAATATGAAGGGGCTCTGAGAAAAACGTGTATCTACTTTTTGGTTATGTCTCTCGCACTCACACGACTGTCAGATCACCTTAAGGTGATGAGAGATCAGTTGGTATCTCGCTATTGCCGCTGCGAGATAAAGAGTTGCGATTTTGAAAATTTTTAATTTTCGAAACGGTTTCCCTGATTACGAAAAGCCACGCGGTTGGCGGATTTTTGCCATCGTCCTGCATCCGCTGACAGAGTTTTTTTTCGTAATCAGTCGAACGAGAAGTCGAAAAGTTACAATTTCGAAAATTCGAGGGGACTGATCCATCGTCTTTTGGATTTTGGGATCGAAACTGTATTTTCGTCATGCGAGTGAATTTTTCGGTTATATTTCTATACAGAATTTTGTCAGCCCCATCAGAAACTTTCGTAAAAGGAAGACACGCGAGCCGGTGGTTGGTTGAGCGGTCACCCAACCGAGTACTGGCCTCGGTCGAGGCGATTCAAGTTCCGCGGTCGCCGGAGCCATGCACCGACCCACCGCGCATTCATAGATGAAAGTTTTTCTTTTTTATGGTTACCGCTGTGCTGGACAGGGTTTGGATCGTCTCTGACCGCGTATTTACGAAACGATCGACATACGCGAGCTCCTACCTTGTCAAACGTTCATCATTTTGCAATAAAAGGTCCTTGATCCTTTGATTCCCACCAAACGAATGAGACATGATCCTTTCCTATTTATTTTTCGACCTGGCACCAGAGACAGATTGAACTGCGTCGTACACAATTTTGTTAAAACGCAATTGTGAGCAAGGTTTGGCAAATGACGTAATCGCGGGATTGGAAAACTGAGAACGATGAGAAAGACGTAAATGTTGGGAGTGTAACAGAAGGCATGGGGGATTATGGTCCCGGCTACATAGGTGGACACGTATACGAAGATTTGTGTGTATATATTATTACAACGACGTCGGAACGAGGATGTCGACGATTTGCTGATTACGTGCGTGTAACCGAGACGTGTTTCGACGCAAAGTCCAATAAACTCTTCGCAGAGTGTTATTTGGTTGCTCGCACATGTTTGACCCTAATAAGACGAGCAATCCGGTGTGTATGTCAACACAAAGCTTCCGGGACCTTGAGCTTTTTTCTAAGTTTTACGTGTACCTTGATTATTAATTAATTCTTTCTCATTGAGGACGTTGTATGGCGTCGATCAAATCTAAATTTTTGTTTTCAGTTTTCCTCACATACAAAATGCTTTCCGAGCCCAAGTTCATTAAAAAAAGTTGTTACGAATTGACTAAAGAACAACGTACTCTAAATCCAAGATTCTCCGAGGTAATCTGTATTTGTTATATAATAAACAAAATTTCGAAAAAATTTTACGACCGATTTTTTTGAAAAACTGAATAAAGCTTCTTCGATGTTACATAAAAGTGTATGCAAAGTTTTGAGAGGCTTCACCATTTAGAAATGGAAATATTTAATGTTGAAAATTGCAACTTTTAACACACGCTCTTATGCGAAATTACTGAAAATTGTGATTTTTATAAATAAATATCTCGCCTTCTACATGGTGAAACCTCTTAAAATTGCGCGAGCTATTAGATGTCACTATTCTCTTTGTGTGGTGCAAATTTAAAGGAATTCTATCGATAGAAAATTTTGCATACAACGTCCTTAATCGGACGTGCCATGTGCATATAAAAATAAAAAAATAAAAAATGCTGGAATGACTTAAAATCAGAAAAAAAATGTTCTCGGTTTCTGATTTTTCGTTTAATCTTCGAAAATATTTGTGTGACTCAGCGGCCACCATAGAAAATGTAAAATTAGTTTCGATGGTCACGATGAACGCAGGCAGTTTCCGGTTATCTTATCGTCGAGACAGAGCCCGAAAGTGCAATGTCTCTCGAGTGTCCTGTTCGATGATTATTGTGCAGGGTCTTGCGACATAAATTTTCGAAGCGTTTTTTTCCCGTCGATGTACAGGAATTGTTTACGAGCCAAAGAAGAAAAAATGGAGACGAAAAGCAGGAAATAGTAAAACTCGTGATCAAGATCGAGAGCGAGACTTTCTCGCGGCTTAATGAACACGGGCGTTCCATTGATTTATCAGTAAGAATGCAGCTGCATTGAATGAATGACGTCACGCCTCGATATGCTTAAAAAATAACGCAAAAGAACAAGCTGATAAAATCGTGATTAGGTTACGGCCACGACTAGCGAAGCATTGGCACGACAACGTAATCGATGGATGTGGAAATGTTCGCGTGGAGGTCGAAAACAAGGAAGAAGGGTTCGCTATACTTTTAGTTGACAGCGGAATGACCCACCAGGATGTCTGTCCAGTTTACTCGAATAATTTAACCACCGGCATCCGGCGACACATCGTAAAACACACAGTTTGAAGAGCTGTCATCAAATCGCAACCCTCGAATACCTCATCATGATCTATTCTCGTTTCTTATAAAAGCCGGACGCGACGAATCAAATTTGTGGGGTCAACGATGTCGTTCGAACTCGCGATCACAGACACGTTGCAGATTCCGTACGATCTCGATGGATATAAAAATCAAACGTCACTTCCAATCGGTCCAGATCGATCGATATTTCAATCATCGCTGAACGTACCGCGAAAAAAAAATAAGAGAAAAGAGGAAATCAATAAAATTGTCAATGAATCCTCTGCAAAGAGCTCGGAAGCTGGCTATCGATGCAGCAAAGAAGAAAATGAGGGAATTGTATCTGCAAAAGCCTCCAAACAGCCCAAAACCTTCACAGAGAATGACAGCCAGAAATAAAGAGACTGTCGGATAAAAAGACCAGAGACGAGAATGAAACTCTTGAAAAATCCGAGTCTCTCATCCGTCAATTTTTAATCGTACACCGTTTTAACGCTACTTGCATCTGGTGGTAACAAAGTGATAGGTAGTCATTATATCGTATATGATAATCATGGTTAATCTCTCTAGAGCTCTTGAGGCGTTCGAGTGTTTCTTGATGGGAGCTCGATAGCATTTTTGCAACACGATATTAACCCTGCTGCTGTAACTCGATTTATCAACGTCTCATAGCTCTCTTATTAAGATTGCTCAAAGATATATACGTGTGGCTCTCTCCCTCCCTCTCTCTCTCTCTCTCTCTCTCTCTCTCTCTCTCTCTCTCTCTCGGTCTCTCTTCGTCTTCGCTAATTGTTTAATGAATCCGAATGACTTGTAACTCTACAATATTTATACATGACAAAACCACACACAAGTATGTAGACAACAATGTATATGTGAGTGTGATACAAGGATTGAAATTATGGAATTCGTTTAACACCGACGACAATTAATCGAGAGCAATGAAATGGCAGCTCCTCGCAGCACTTTCATAGGACGTGTATTTATACTGACGTTATATTTATACCCCTTTAGTAAGCGACACTCGACGATGAAGCAATTTAATATATCCCCTTGGCATGATCGTATTTATGCCCATGAGTACAGTAGAGGAAATTGAAGAGTGAGCACGAGCTCGTGTTAATGAAATTGCATTTCTCTCTCCCTCTCTCTTTTTTCTTTTCTCATATTATCTTTCTGGAGACCAATTAAAGTGCCACCAATTAAATCAAGCAATAAAGTCATCAGCCTGGACGTTCTTTTCGATCTGTATATTCATATAAATGAAAAATACCAACAAAACATTTTTATTATGTTTCCACGATTAACAAGATCGTTGGAATGCAACGGAATTCTGTTTTTTCTTGAGCAGAACTCATTATTATTATTCATTATTTGGTCTGGACACTAAAACGATCCTCCTTGCCACCCAAAAACTCAATCGACACAAAAAATTGCCACAATTTTCAAAATTCAATGAATAATTAATGGACAAAATATTTTTCGTTGAATATCAACGTTGCAAACTTCAGAGTCGTCAATTAACGCGAGAAATAAAAAAAAAAAAAAAAAACACGTAATTAGAAATAATGGAGATTTTCTAAAAATCCAGAAGCAATAATTCTCTGTCACCTCGATAATTTATCCTCCAGTAAAGCGAAACTTTGTACCTGAGAATGTGCTACAAGAGTTTCCATAAAAAAATATACGATTAATACCGACTAATGGATTTGTTATGTGCAAATATTGACAGAGTCAGTTTTTATTGAAACGTTAAAATATTCTTGAAGAGTGAAGGGACGCGAATGAGAAAAAAAAGTGAGTGAAATCTTTAGTAACTGTGTCGAGTGTCATTCTACAGCTAAGTCACGCACCGATCCATGCGTGACTGTATATCGCAGGAATATAGCCAGAGGGATAAAATGTAATATCGACAAACACGTCGATTTTCATTGTGTATTTTTTCGTATGGCTCTTTCGATAAATGTCCCGACACAACGTGTCGAACATGACAATCCACGCTTAATCGTACGTGGATGAAGCGACAACGATCCACATTTATCGATCGTGATGATATATACGAATCGATAGAACGGGGGAAATCCTTTGGTATCTCGAAATCACGTCCATTCATCGAAGTACGTGAATGAATAAAAAAAATTGTTGGATTTACTTCCCGGACTACGCGGTACGTGGCATTCGTTCGTTTCCGTTGAATGATGCGTTCAATCAATGTCATAATTATCTTGACGCCCACGCACACTTACAGAAAAGTTTATGAAAGAAAATTGTGTTGGTAATCAGAAGCTGAGACTGTGTGAATCGATTTCGATTTTTTGAAACTCCGAATTTTGGAAATTCGGGGGATTTGTTGAGATTATTGCGTTTCTATGGGAACCCATGGTTCTAAAATTTATGCAATGGCGATCCTTCGCAGGGGTTGGGAAGCTCCCAATTTTCTCGGTCTATTATTTTTTTTTTCCGATATTATTTGAGGTGAACATCGTGGCTTGGCTCAAACTCACGACGTTGCAAATCGTGCTACTTTTTTGAAATACACCATAAAAGTATTTGGGCATGCAAAGATGCAAGTTGCCCGAAGATGTTCGGTTAGTACGAACGAATTACTGGAGGATCGTGTGGTCAAGCGTAGCATGCATTATTCATCGATATACGCTGTTCCGGTGCACAGACCCATGAAGCCCAGACGCAAATTGTAGCCGCATGCACGGTGCGGCTTACAGGGGGAAAAAGCAGGCATTCCATGAGTTAAATATTCGTCGAAGCCACAGCTTGTGGAGAGACATAGAGAGAAGGTCGAAAAGCCTCTATTCCGACGTTGGAAGGTCTGCTGTGCAAGTTTTGGCTCCAAAAAACCTTCTCACTTGTCACGAACTCTTGCCATCTGGTTTTTTATTCGAGCGAAGGTCACGACAATTGATAATTTCCAAAATATCGTATTCTGAATATTTTCCAAACTCTTATCATTATCTCAGGTTTCCGGTGATGTCGTATTTTTAGGAATTCGCGATGATTATCTGCTGATAGGAAATAATTGCCGATGATTTTGTTTAAAAATTACGTTTCGCATCTGGTTTTGATTGCAAATTCTTTAAAAAATAATTCGCTCGCATTTCGATTTTGATTACCATCGATTCATTTACTCGGTACCTTTTAATTTAGTTTTTTGACGTTTTACCGCTTTTTTGACTAGTTTTTTGACTTCAAGCAAAATTGCCCCAGACTCACGTGATCCTGCATTAAAAAACGAAAAGAATGAGCCCAAGTTGAACTCTTTTTGTTACATTTTACCGGAGATATGAATTTTTCAAAATTGGGGTCATTTAGACCCCAGGTTACGGGAATAGGTAAAAAAAAATAAGATTACCGTTCCAGATTTAAGGATCTCGGTTACTAAAGTGAGATGTGATTCGGTCGAAGCGTGAAACGAAGTTCTCGTTGCGATAACACGAGGTACAAGGGCCGGTTGCGTGTTAAAAACATCCGGTAATTTTCAAGAACTAAGGCCAGACTGTGTACAGAATTCTAAGCACGTAAGGACACGCGGCTCAATTGTAGTTTTTCTCCAAGGATTTTCGTGCATGTCTCTCGCAATTGAGATCTCTCTCAGATTCTTGAAACACACCGTCGGAGCAAAATTTAGTTTCGCAGTCGTTGATTTTACTTAATTTTCTATAACATTTCCGGTTTGTTGGTGCGAAACCAACGATCGGTATGCGAAACTATTCAGTGACTCAACTGTACACTTTCTTCTCAGTGAATAGCTCGACGTCGTTGCTTCTCGAATATTCTCGAATTCCCATACAATTTTTGACTGGATTGCTTCTTGGGCGAGCTATCGATACATTTTTATTGAGTCAGCTGATTTTTCTACTCGGAGGTTAACGACACTGTCTCGTGAAATTATTGAAAAAATGACACGGTGTCAGTGACTTTCCATTTCTGGAACGTAATATGTAAATACTGTCCACGTGACGCGCGTCAACCTGTTGCTGGCCGGATGGATTTCGAAACTTTCAAAATCGAACTATAAGGCGATGAGAAGTTTCGCCCATTCAGATTTACGACTGGATGGAATTGTTACTTTTTATTTGCACTGCAAACTAAATTTTCTCTCTGCGACGAAGGGATGAAAAAAAAAAAGTAAAAAATGATTTCAATCATTTTATTGTTAATACATTGACGAAAGTACATTTGCAAAAAAAAGTTTCCGGTGTGCGAGTTTCTCCACTTTTTTCATTGACTCGCTTCTCGGAAGCTCTTGTTAGGCAATAAAAATTTCATTTCCGGTGCACGTCGCGTAGGAGGTCGAGTCTGCGAAGTGGGGCGCCACGAAAAAAAACCGTAAGTTGGTTTTTTTTTGTAAAATGTTATTTATGAGAATTTCTATTTTAATGGAAAGCAAATTATGAGCTCGTGGGAATTATTGCCAAAGGAATCGTAAGAAAAAATGAATGAAAATGAAAGATTTTGTCATACTTTGTTGATTTCCCACCTGCGTCTATGGAACACTCGACCTGTGACTGTTTCGCAGAATGGACTTCCGACCTTGAGTTGCGGTCGTTAAAATGGCCATGCCTTTTGCATTTATTTCTATGATCGGGTTTATCGAAGCATGAACCAATGGTCGAGGTTAATTGCAAACTATTTCGTTATTGTTCACGTTTTTTTTTTATTTCGTTAATTAATTGAATTAAGTTGTAAAATCATTTCGAGAGACATAACCATTTTCCTGCAAGTTATTGTGAGTAAAAAAAAATTCTGTACCAATGCCGATTCGACGCAATTATAATTGTCCAAAAATTTGTTAATTTTAATTGATTTTTTTCTAAAGATTTCCTGATAATTTTCATTTTATTGTAAATTATCATTATTCAAAAAATTCGCTCCGAACGATCGAGACGATGACGCATCGTTCGAACGATATAAACGCCGAGGCCGCGACTTTTTCGTCTCTCGCTTTCACCTTTCTTCCCCGGAACTACGACTCCACCGCTTGCTGCGAAGGCATTGAAGCGGAACGCGATATCAGCACATTTTTAATCGCGAATCATGGCGAATTTTTATCCCCCCGGAAAGAAACTAGAGAAATTCGCTCATTTATCAGTCTCAATAAACCTTTCAGCACGTGATTAAAAAGTGATTGTGATTTTTTTTTTATTGACACAAGATTGTAGCGAGTTGACTAGAAAATCAATTGAAAAAGCATTACTACATCGCCAGCAACTTGTTTTAAGGGTTTATGGCAAACTTTATCGAAATATTGCACAACCAAACATTAACACTTCGTCTGTAAACCTGGGGCATTCGTGTCCTGGCAGATACGACGATTCGGTCCATTTATTGGATCAAACTTTGATGAAAAAATTTATTTTTCTACAATTTTATAATTGGAATTTCAAGTTGAAGATTTCGACCAGTATCCTGCATTTTTTCAGAATTTTTGGAATTTAAAAACAGGTTTACTGACGAAAGGTCCGGAAAAAAAATTTACAGACGAAGTGTGAATGAAAGTTGATAATTTCATTGTTTTTCAGAAAAAATTATCGAAATTATTTGGCGATACTTGACGAAAATGAAGTCTCGAAAATAAAGAAAATATAAATGAGAAACTTTTTATAAACAAGGCGACAGTGGACCGCAATTCCTATCATCGAAGCTGTGACTTTTGTCTCATAATTAACAAAAAGTGACATTCGTTGTTAGGCTTTTTATTATTCTTGTTGTTCAGTAACTGAGAAAGATGTATTTGACCTCAACGAATAAAGATTATCCACTTCCTCAAGATGCTTAATTATTTGAGAATCGTAAAAATGTAAAAACGTTGTTAAGTCTTATCTATTTTTTTTACGTAACTCTTTTTTTTTCCCACGATGGAAATTTACTTGTTTGTGGTTGATTATCGTAGCTCGAAGTAATTAAAGCACGTCACGAAAATCGTTGAAGATATCTTGTCAAGGATAATGCGTGACACAGAGCAACGACAATAATTCATGAGCAAGCATCGACTCGCGGACATGCATAATCCGAGAAAAACGTTCGGAAGAATACGAAGAAACTTCTCCAAAGAATTACAACTTCCGCATGAACAGTTGACGAACATTCCATCGCGTTTTTTCGAGATTTAAAAACTTTGGTTGAGATTTTCAACCAATTTGATGGATTCCGCGATGATTTTTTCTGCAGGCTTCATTAATCGTGTTAGGAAAATGCAATCAATTACGCCTGAACGATTATTGACATGAGAATGAATTGACAAATTCGAGGACAGATTTTTTAAAAAAATTTCTGATTAATTATCATATTTCGTTATTACGTGATAATTGAGTTCTTCGACACAGATAATCGACGATAAACTCTCGATATTGCACGTGACATTAAAATGTTCGATACGACAAAAAAAAAAAAAAACAGAAATTTTTATTCATTTATTGGACACTCAACATTTTCAGTATCTTTGAATACAATCAAAGAAATTGTTAATTTTAATGATAAAACGTGACACGATTCACTGCAACAGTAAAAAAAAAAAGTCGTAACAACGACTGGCAATAAAAATCTCGTATTAAGTGATAAATCGATCTCGTGAACGAAACAATTTTCATTCTTTTTACCAATCTCCTCAATCACGAATTTATAAAATCGAGAAAAAAATCACGAATAGTTACAAACTCGTTGATCAATTAATTGGATTCCGTCAACGCGAGTGTTGTGCAATTTGTAATTAAATATAACAACAGTCGTTAATGATAAGTAAGCGTGTTGGAATGGTCGACAATGGAATTGCAAGCGTTACTTTGGAATTGAGTTAAACAAAAGTCTATCGACCTTCGTAAGCAAGAGTTTGATTATCGACGAGGTCTCGATAAATGAAATTCTCGGTAGTATGCACCATGTCATTAAATTTCAGTACGTAACGAGCTGTACGTCAACAAGGTGATTTTCACGGTCTCACGTGCGTTTCTGTTCCTTCCTAACACGAGTTTCCGTTTGTCGTACGATTTAACTATTTGATACATTGGCCAATTAACAATTTGAGCTCTAGGACACACGGGTATTGTGATTGTGAGGAGCTTGACAATTTGTTTGGAATGAGAGAGTGATGTACAAAAGCGTGTTACAAGGCAAAGCAAGTTATACCATTGCGAGAAGTCCCGCAACAACATAGATCGTGTGAGACGTTGGCATTGATCGATTAGAACGAGCCACGAGCCTGCATCCGGTCTGGCCTAGATCTTGCTCCATTTTTATTATTTCTCATTCCACAAACTCTCGTGGACCAATGACACAATATCATTGAAAGAAAGGAAGATAGAGAGAGAGAGAGAGATGGAGGACTGGAAATCGAGATAAAATCTGATAAACGTCTCAACGATTAAAATATCAATTAAAAAAAAGCAATAAAATTTTCCGATAACATTTGCAATCATGTGGAATATTTGTAATCGGTCGGAATATTACCTCAGCCTTATCGTGCTCGTGATCGTCTTTGTAGAGAGAAAATGAGCAAAATGTTAATTAATTTATGCATTTTAATAAAAATTCTAGGCAAACTGGATGACCTTCGATGACGTTAACACGTTCATGTGCTTCTGAGCAATAAAGAGCGCCAGTAAAGTCGATCATCGGCAATTCTATTATTACGATACTGCATAGTTACGTATTTATAAATATTATGACTCGGGTACGAGTGCGAGAGAACTCTGCGAGATAAAACTTGATCTCGAAAACTCAAAAAAGCAAAAAGAAACAAAAGTTAACAAAACGTAAAATAATTAAAAATTCCTAAATTTGTGGATTTCATTTTGACGAGTCCGTTTCGCAGTTCAACGTACACTAAGTTCTTGGGGAAGTGTCAAGGTTCACAAACTACCTTGAATCTTCATATCCACCTTCTCCAGACTCATCGCCGTTTCCTACGTGTTTATTTTCCTAAAAGATAATATTTCCCGAGGCTCGCGCATGTGCAGCATTTATCACAATATCCGAGCATCTTCGCCTCACGTGTGAGGGTCGAGGTGAACGCGCTTTCGAACCAATGTGAAAATAACTATTTATTAAGCGTGTATACGCGGTTCGTTACGTTTAGCGGATCGATAGAAATTTAGACGCGTCAATGACACTGAATTTTTATGAGTAAAAAAAATGGAAAATTGATCGATCAACCAATTAGCAAATTTTGTTAATTTGTGATGAAACGTTTCGATTGTCATTTGAAAAATCTAGTTACCGCTCGGACTTCACGATCATTCGGAATGTTTCGATCATTAAATTTGATTTATTGACAAGGGCCATTAAAAAATTGATAGTTACACGTTCGGACGGTTGAAAATAACGGAAAATAAGTTGGAGATAGGATGCCAGACAGCGAGAGAAACCAAGTTGAGGAATTTAGTCTGGAGCGATATAGAAATTCGCATTTTTATTTAATTCATGACAAATGAAACCTGTTTCCAGAGTGACCGTGACGTACAGCACTTAGTTCGCCATGTGTCCAATGCTCTACATATTCTTGTCGTACAGTTCGAAAAAGACAAGACTCCTCGATAGCGTTATTCATTGAATTCGCGTTTGTCGCAGGAGTTTGCAGTGAAGAGGACGTGAATATAGAAATTAGGCAGGATTTCTAGATCCTTTTCAAAAGTTATCTCAGTCTCTTAAGGTCGGTTTTAGAATTAGTGTTCAGAATTTAATAAAATTTGGTACATTAGTAGATTATGTTTAGAAAATGGTACAGTTAAATTTTCAAGAGGATACAGAGGACCAGAAAAAAGATATTCGCATTGGTAGTTCCATACATTTAACATTGAGTTTTCTGATAAATTTCAGTTTTCATTCTATTTTGCAATGAATTCTTATCAATCCTCAGGAGCAATCACAGTTTTCATTGTTAAATGCAATGAACTGTATGACATCGATGTTGAATTCATGAAATTACCAATGCGAATATCTTTTTTCTGGTTCTCTGTAGCCTCTTGAAAATTTGACTGGATCTTTTTTTCATCATAATCTACTACTGTACCAAATTTTATTAAATTCTGAACAGTAATTCTAAAACCGACAGTACCTCAACTGAAATGTATGAAATCGATGTTAAATTCATGAAATTAGCATAAAGAATATCTTTTTTCTGGTTCTCTGTAGCCTCTTGAAAATTTGACTGGATCTGTTTCTTATCATAATCTATTACTGTACCAAATTTTATTAAATTTTAAACCGTAATTCTGAAGCCGACAGTGCTACCTTAAGATTCCCTGTCAGTTATGGTGTCGCGTGTTTTTTTTTTAACTCTTCGCATATAAATATTGATATGGCAATCTCCAGTGGCGGATATCATCGAATATATTCACGAGACTATTATGTGGATGTAGGAATTTTTCCAGCAGGATAAAATTCTTTTATTGATCGATCGGAGCGATCTTATTGATTGGTTGTCCGCAAACGATATGGACTAACAAAATCGCGATTGAATGAAAAATTTAAATAAAACGACGCAGTTGTTGAAGTTTTTTCATTCAATTCGTCCTCGAGAGTGCCAGTTCCTTGAATTCCTTCGATAAATACCTCATTATCACAGCACAATATTCACTCATGAATCTCTAACGATTACTCCGAAAATTCCAAACATCGGAATCCGATAAAAAAACGATTAGTTCGTAGTTTCAATTGTTTCGATAAAATGTGTCGCTCGCTGTGTCTACAAAAATATTTCACGAGCACTCGAATATGGGAGCATGTCATTTTTTCTCCAGGATTAAAAAAAAGTGTTGAGTTCTCTTAATCTTCAAAAAAAATCGAGATCAGCATGGATAAGCTTCCGAGGGGATCTCTAGAGGCTCAAGATACTCGAGTGACGTACGATAAGATCGTTTGAATTTGATCTTTTACTCAACTCCATGTATCGTCTGTGGCTTTGAGAATTTTATGAAAAATTCCTCGTACGTTCGAAATGGTCATACCATATTTTTTCTTTTATTTCTGATTATGCATTGTCAGCGATTTGTCAGTCGTCTCTACTGAATTAGCATTAAAGTCGTCTCGGCTGCGGAATAATTTGAAAAAACTGAAAAAAGTGGGAAGCATTTTTACCAGCTCGTTCCCATCACGAAATAAAAAAGAAACTCGTTAATTCGTAGAAAGAAATTGCAAAGTGTACCGCACACAAATTGTGTGTTAAATTCTTGAAGAGCTTCGCGAATGGCCTTCGAGTTTATGAGCAAAAATACGCGAAAGTGAGAAGTTTTGTGGCGCATAAATAATTCTATTCATTCAAATGAATCCATTAATTTTTCGTTCTTGTTTTCTTCCAAAAAATTATCTTTCCGGGTATGTTTTTATTTTGGATTAGGAATGACAACTGTAAACATAGAGTTATTTTTAAGGAGACGTTATTCGAGGCTGAATCGTTTTGTAATTGTGCGATCGGACTCTTGAGAGACACTGCAAGAATCGAACAAGTGTCCATCGTTCGTATATTTAGAAAGATAATCTATTAATGCTGATCTTAAGTCGACAAGGTGGTTCAACTTTTTCCAATCGCATCGATCCGTACCGGGAACTTCGATTGTCACATAGTGATCAGTCTATTCTTTTCCATTCTTCAAACATCTCGTGGAGTAAAATTATACATTTAAGGACGTTGGATTGCGACGGTCAAATCTAAATTTTTTTTTTCAGTTTTTCTTACATGCAAAATGGTTTGCGAGCCCAAGTTCATTAAAAAAAGTTGTTACAAATTGACTAAAGAACAACATACTCTGAATCCAAGATTTTCCGAGGGAATCTGTATTTGTTATATAATAAACAAAATTTCGAAAAAATTTTACGACCGATTTTTTTGAAAAACTGAATAAAGCTTCTTCGATGTTACATAAAAGTTTATGCAAAGTTTTGAGAGGCTACACCATTTAGAAATCGAAATATTTAATGTTGAAAATTGGAACTTTCAACACACTCTCTTATGAGAAACTACTGAAAATTGTGATTTTTATAAATAAATATCTCGACGTCTACATCGTGAAACCTCTTAAAATTGTGCGAGCTATTAGATAGCACAGTTCTCTTTGTGTGGTGCAAATTTAAAGGAATTCTATCGACAGAAAATATTGCAGACAACGTCCTTAACAAATGGATGAAAAAATGTCGATCGACGATCGTGGATCGTGCTACTTGCGATACCGGTATCGTATTTTCATTTTTCACTTTATTAAACCTTTCTATTTGACGAGTGTCGCGTGAGCTCGTACTGGCTGATTCTGATTTTGTCATTCCGGACACGATTCGCTAAACCCTGTCGGGAATCCCCGACGTTGATGTATATTTGTACAGATATATATCCACTCGTCTTAAATGGATATCCTTACGACGCACTAAACGAGTTTTTTGCCACTTTACAAGGCCCTTGGATCATCCAATGACAATGAAAATGTCAAATCATTGAATTATTGCCTCCGAAAATGTATCTCAAGCTCTTGGATGCCACCCAGATTGCTGGGAAAGTGAACAATTTATTGTTGGGACCCTTGTCACTCATGAGGAAATTTTTTCCAACCAGTATGATTATTTCCACGATTTATCGGTGGAAATAATTGTCAAAGATTTTCATTGTTTATTCATTGTTATTAAGTGAACAAGTTGCAATTTTTTATTTCTCAAATACTTCGACCAAGAATATCGAGCAGCTGGTGTGTTTATCGTTACGGATTATGAGTATATACTGGAAAAGAAACACGGAACCCCTTTGAATTGTCCGAGGTAAAAAACCGCTCATCAAGGTTCCATAAATCATTGGCGAAAAAGAAAAAAAATGGTTCTATCCGAGATGTCGATAGGAACGTAAAAACAACGCTTGCGCAGATTCTTGCCATTCTGCGAGTTCATTTTCTACGAATGATTGAATGTTCGATCGGTATTGTGAGCATGGAATTAACCGTTTTGCTACCATCAGTGAAATAAGATTTGTAAAGGCACGTTATTTTCCGTTGGGAATGATTTATTATATTTTTCGATTTTCATGAAGCTCGAAGAGAAATCAATCTTATTGTGGTTGAGAAAAATGCGTGGAAAAACACTGTTAATCTTTGGATCACCATCGTCGCAGGAACGCGAGGAATTTTGATTAAAAAAAAAAAATAAAAGAAAATATCGCGAAAACTTAATTAATTTTTAATCAATTTTCATTAATTCCATGATATAAATTAATATTTTATAATTCAATTTTTCCGCGTTCCAGAATCTCTTCGCGATTTCGTTTACGTCAGCAAGATCCAGTCCGAGTCATGACACATGTAAAACACAAGCTCTCGTGATTATGCAAGTGTATCAACTTTAAACTTCGAGCGTAAGTGCGAGCAACAGCGAACGTGTGCATGGAGTCAATGATGCAGAGAAATCAGGAGAACGTATACATATATATATTGAATTTACTTCCGGGTCGGGAAATATGTGTCTCGCCACCCACGCGCCAGGTGCAAATTGATAGATAATAAACAGTGAATATTGCTGAGTCTACAACAAGATAGGAATTTATCCATTTCGTCTGGGATTTATTTGATCCCCTTAACAATGTGGGAAGGTGATTTTATTTGTCGAAAATCAAATAAATTCATGATCGACTATTTAATCGAATTTCCGAGTACTAATTAATGCGTGGTCATTATAATTGATTGTCGAAATAATTTGCTCATTTTTTCGTCATGTTTTTTTTTTTCATTAAGAAACTTTATTTTTATTTTTATTATTTTTCCAAACGTTTTAAAAGTTTGACCGATATTCTTGGATGCTTTCTCCATTAATTTTCCGGCCGATGGCAGCGAATGAGAATAAAATATTAAAAGTGTAAAATGATCGTTTTGGTAACGTTGTAGAAAGTGAAAAAATAAAAAAATACATGAATCGAAAAAGTTTGTGTGTGATTTGCTGAGTTTTATATTTAAAGAGTACAAATTTTCAACACGTTTCGAATCAGTTTACGGAGAATTTTCAGGATGAAATTTTTATGAATCCTCTTACAGAGTTGCGTCATCGACACACCTATAAGGATGGATTTAAACAGCAAGTAACACATTTTTGCAGACATTATTCGACAGAGCCAAGAGTGGTGAAACGAAAAATACGTCGACGATGGTGCTTGGCCCACTTTCCACTGGTAAGTTACACAAAAGAAGAAGAAGGTGAATGTACCGAGATGTCTAGAGTACTTAATCGTATCGGATATCCTGCTGCAACGAAAACAATTTATCCCACAACTAAGTTACACTTAAGCTTGATTCTCTGTCTCGCTGATCCCTCGTTCTGTAATGAGCCGAGTCGTTGTGCAATAGGGCACATTAGAAAATACCATGGCCATAAGTTGTGTCGAATGTTTAATGGGACTGGCGACAATTAAGCATCGCAACAACTGCAACGCAATTAAAATTACTGGAAATTTCGAAGAAAGTAGGTAAACTCGAGATTGGTGAAAACTCTGTCGCAAGTAAGTTGCTCGTCTCTCCATCTGTCCGTGACGAATGCAGAGACGAAAGACATGCGAAAAAGAAATGGAAAAACGTGTTTAAGGTAGCACTGTCGGTTTCAGAACTGCTGTTTGGAATTTAATAAAATTTGGTACAACAGTAAATTATGATTAGAAAAAGATCCAGTCAAATTTTCAAGAAGATACAGAGAACCAGAAAAAAGATATTCCCATTGGTCGTTCCATACATTTAATATTGAGTCTTATGATAAATTTCAGTTTTTATTGTATTTTGCAATGAATTCTTATCAATTCTTAGGAGAAATTACAGTTTTCATTGTAAAATGCAATGAACTGTATGACATCGATGTTGAATTCATGAAATTACCAATGCGAATATCTTTTTTCTGGTTCTCTGTAGCATCCTGAAAATTTGACTGGAACTTTTTTTTATCATAATCTACTACTGTACCAAATTTTATTAAATTCTGAACAGTAATTCTAGAACCGATAGTACCTCAATTGAAATGTATGAAATCGATGTTAAATTCATGAAATTACCAGTGCGGATATCTTTTTTCTGGTTCTCTGGAGCCTCTTGAAAATTTGACTGGATCTTTTTTTTATCATAATCTATTACTTTACCAAATTTTATTAAAATCTGAAAGGTAATTTTAAACCGACAGTACTACCTTAATGATTAGGGAATAAAAATCCATGGACTGTGATCCAATTACTGTGCATTTTTGTTCGGATATTTAAACGAAAAAAATTCAAATTGATCGATCGTGATCAATATTTCGGAATCCGAAATAATTCCCCTCCTCGATTTTACACACACTTGGGTAAATATTTGGATCCCCAAAGGAAAATGCACATGCAACTCGATAAAATATTGTATCCACTGATAAAAAAAAAAGCAATTTATTTCTCGAGTAAATCGCTGCGTCGATAAATTATGTTTCATTATGATTATGAAAATAAGTCTATCGATTTTTTTTTTCTTTTCGTCAAGAAAAATGATTTAAGCTTCACGTGGATGATGCTGAACTTGCGTGTCCATAAACTTGAAACTTGAATCTCAGCCGCCAGCACGATCGATCGGAGTTTTGTAATAACACTCTCAACGATCAGCTGGCTCGTTTCCAGAGAAAGAAACACCAACGAGTAAAAAACCGGCGTTTTGTTTCGATGTTTGAAACAGCCTCAGGGAATTTCAACTATTTCCCAGTCGCTTTACCGCTGCAAGATTGTATCACACGCTAGTGCAGTCTCCAACCATGAACCTCACACACACATAACGAACGACAACAGGTGGCTCGTCTTTTACAAATATTTCGACCGATCAAAGGTTTTTCTTTCTCCCATAACAAGTTCTGGCTTCGGTTGTATAATACTCGATCCACGAATGTCTCATAAAAGAGACCTTTTTATTTTTCAAAAGTTTAAAAACATCGAAATTCCGTGAAATACGTAAAGATAAATAATTATTGTTTTTTTTTATTACTCACAATTTTTCTCTCTTGAAATTTTTTGTTCTAAAAGAAAATTAATCCTTTTTGAATAATTTTGTGCCTCATTCCTGTTGCTCGGGGATTCTCAATTAAAAATTCACAATTGTCATTAATTTGATTTTTTTTAAATTTACGTAAAACACGAGGCCCCAGGAAATTTTCTAATTTTGGGAAAGTTGATTTAATTTCTCCTCCGAATACTAATGAGCCCTCAAGGAATTTCTTCGACTTTTCAAAGTCAATTGAAACCTCGAAACATGAAATCCAAGGACTTGATTGGCTTGAGAAAAATTGTTGCTCAACTTTACGAGCAACAGATCGATCTGATTGAGTCTATTTATGAATTGGTAAGCTGCTGATAAAATAGTTGTATGAAGTCTTGTGGAAATGTATATGAGCATCGAGAACGAGCATGGAAGCTGCTGGGTAGGTTTTAAGGGCACTAGGGCAACGAGGCTTACCGGACAGATACAATACACGTGTTACTCAGCCTTAGTGTTGCCTTGAAAATGAATATTTACATTCACCTCCAACTGCGGAGATTTGGTATTTAAATTAAACGTGAACAATGCGATTACACAGGTGATTAAAAAACTTGATTAAAAATGATACAAAGTTGGAAGATAATTATTTGAATGATCAATTAACTGTGTTGAGGAATTTGAAGAATTTTTTCGAGAGACTTTTCGAGTAATAACTTTTCGTAGGTTACGAAGCCACATAATCATGTGCTTCGTCGTTGAATTTTATCTGAACGTTAAGAACTCATGATGGATAACCTTAGGAAATATAATCGATTGGCTATTTTTAACTCTAGAGCCCTGCACCGAACGAAATATCAAAGATTGGTCATCGAAGAAAATTGAACAGCGATGACAGTTTAGAAAAAAAATTTCGATTGACTTACTTTTTGGAGTGTAAGGCTCCGTCTCAAACATTTCGGGAAGTTTCACGTCGAGCTTCCGGTCAATCGTTTTGCCGTTATCGACGCCCATTGTAATTTGTCGATGCTGATTTGTTTTTAAGTTTAATCAATTTTTATCCGAGCTCCGACGTTTTTTTTTTTTACGCGTGAATTTATTAATTAATTGTTTTTCAATCAGTAAACAATTGTTTGATTCGTACGAGTGGCTTTTGTATTCGTGAAATGTAAACAAAGGCGAAAAATGTTGAACTACGTAAACACAAATATTTTCGAGAGGTAAACGACGAGCAACTCGTCGTGGAACGGCGGTTACTCTGTCACTGGCAGGAAGCCGGTGATACTCGCAACACTTTAGACATTCGACACCTCGCGCATACCGACCAATCGTCAGTCCTTCATCCCCACCACTCCAGCGAGACTCCGGAACGCACGTTTTCATCTTCAAATTGCGATTCTTCTCTATTTCTTTCCCCTGGTCTCTCCATCGTCTTTGCTTTCAATTATTTTACGACCTGCTTAGAATCCGTTCGAAATACAATCACGTCGAATTTGTGCTTTATTGCGGAGGGTTATAAACGTCCTACGAAATCAAACTCTTCGGAATCCCGAGACCAATCAGTTTTAACAATAATAAAGCTGTAAAATTTATCATGGAACCGATGAAAACAGTTTTTCATAATTTTTCAACATTTTACATTTTTAATGGTTTTTTCTTATTTTTTCTTTCACCTTCGACGTCCATTTCCTTTTTCGCTGGTTTTCAAAAAGTTGTAAATTTCGTTTAATTACAAAATCACGATTTCCCTCGAGAAAAACAAACATTTAACAAAAATTATGAAATCTAATTTTGAAAATAATGGAAAAATATTTTAAAATGCAGTTTCGAACAGTTTTGTCGAAAAATTTCACCAAATTTGAAAAAAGCGTTTGTTTCCTCTTAACTCTCTGTTACCTGTAACAATATTTTGACGTAAACAAACGGATGATCAAGTAATAAATTATCTCTATTGCTCAGATGATTATTTTTAACTGTAATGAAAAAAAAAAAAAATTCATTTCGAAAGGAAAACAAAAAAAGCGATGACGTGACTATTTTTCTTAATTATCTTCGCGTATTTATTAGTATTTTGGGACTTAACGTACCGCGCAGACAATGATAAGATTTCTTCAGTCACGGAGTAACAAATGAAACGATTATAAATAAAACAAAATTCCGAGATGAGCAACTTCATATTGTTCTGAAGCAAATGAATATTTTTCAAAATTAAATTCGCTCGCACTAGCTTCACGTACACTGGGAATGAAGTTTTGTTAAAAATGATCGATATTTTGTTGAATACGGTAAACTAAATATTTTTTGATAATTTCAAAGTTTTTGTTATTTTGGCAGTATATTTGGTTTCTGAAGGAATTGACAGCGAAATTTACGAATGCGAAACGACAAAAATTTGCTTCCGAAGAGACTTTCTAAAATATTTCTTGCTGCAATGACACAATTTTTGGGATTATTCAAAAAAACGTTTAGTCGAACGTATCGAACAAAACATCGATCTTTTTCAACAAAATTTTGTTTTCAGTGTTTAATCGTTCTTATATGATCATGCGTCGAAACAAAAATATGCCAAAAATATCGTGAAGCTTGATATCAATTTTTCACGATATTAGGACCTCGTTGGCGTTGCAATGAGAATTTCCAGGCGGTGTTGAGTGTTGCGTGAGTTGAGTGCGATGTAATTTGTCTTTACAATTATTTAACTCGTCCATTTAACAGCGGGAATTGGGCTCTAATTTCGTTGATATCTTGCGAGCAACACCTTTGCGACACTCGGGCTCACCTTTTGTTGTCGAAACGGGTTTTCCGTGTTTTCGTCTTTAGTGATAATTGTCTGACAAACAATGAAACAAAAATGAGGAAAAAACTGAGCTGGGAGAATTAATTTATTGGATTTTTATAAATAATGTTTTTTGACGATCCTTCAGTCTCGCAGAAACGCCGGAAGATTATGAATGTTCGTTCTAATCCTACGAAACAATATTCATGCAAAGAATTTATAATTTCTTTATTCATGAGTTGAATTTTCTTTAATAAACCGGGAAAATATTGACTGCGTTTGATTAATCGGCTTTGGAACTCGGTTTATCTGCGATTAACATCAGTCTGACTATTATCTGCTGTCACATTAACGACGACACAGTCTCCTGGAAATGATAAACAAGAAAGTACGAGAGATCATGCTGCAAATCCATAGAATGTAATGAACGCCGTGAGCAGCGCATCGGTGATGTTTGTCTCTGCGATCATGAGGACTCACTTGGTAATATTCCCAAACAGTCGAACTCCGATTTATGAAAACGGGCAAGTGCAAGGTTCGTGGCTGGTGTATTTGAACAAATACTGCGCCGTTGTCTGTGCGCACAACGTGCAGCTTTCTTCGACTGCCACGTCCCTCGGACGCACTATCGTTCGTGTCGAGATTCCGTCGGTTTTAGAATTAACGTTCAGAATTTAATAAAATTTGCCACAGTAGAGATTGTGATAAGAAAAAGATCCAGTCAAATTTTCAAGAGGCTATAGAGAACCAGTAAAAAGATATTCGTTATGGTAATTTCATGAATTTAACATCGATTTCATACAATTCAGTTGAGGTACTGTCGGTTTCCGAATTACCGTTCAGAATTTAATAAAATTTGCCACAGTAGAGATTGTGATAAGAAAAAGATCCAGTCAAATTTTCAAGAGGCTACAGACAACCAGAAAAAAAATATTCGCATTGGCAATTTTATGAATTTAACATCGATTTCATACATTTCAGTTAAGGTACTGTTATTTTTACAATTACCGTTCAGATTTAATAAAATTTGGTAAAGTAGTAGATTATGATATGAAACAGATCCAGTCAAATTTTCAAAAGGCTACAGAGAACTAGAAAAAAGATATTCGCATTGGTAATTTCATGAATTTAACATCGATTTCATACAATTCATTGTATTTTATAATAAAAACTGTGATTTCTCCTAAGGATTGATGAGAATTAATTGCAAAATACAATGAAAACTGAAATTTATCATAAAACTCGTATCATAAAACGTGAATAAACAGAAACTGATTATTTACGATCGATGACCAAAACGATACGAACCTGGGCCGAAATGACGAACAGTTTTGTTAAGAATTGAGCCACAGCTAAAGCTCTGCACCTTGTTGAATCGTGAGTAAGGTGTTGATGAGTTTTTTGAATGTTCTTTTTCCGCGATACTAAGCTAATTAAGCGTTTTAGCTGATGACGAATGTCACGTTTATCACAACTGAAGATCGCGCTCGTCGCTTGTAACGACATCGCGCACGATTGTGAAGCTATTCTCGTGATACTTTACTGATAAGAGCCACGGCTTACCACGAGAAGGAATATAAATTGGAGGCTCGCTCTCATGCTCCAATCACTGCTTGTCCACGCGAGCCCCCCATGTGAACGAGTCTGTCACGTGTACTCTCATGGGGCTCTATTTCCAGCAATAAACATTCGTTATTGTTCACATTTCCTACAGACACTTCTAAAGCACACTCATACTACGAGACTGCGAAAAGTGTAATTATAGCTGAATCATCGATAGAAATGTCTCGAGATTAAAAAACTTAATAGCAACTGCACGATTTTTTTGCGATAAAAATGAACAATACGTTTCCAAAAATTGATACTTTTTTTTTTTGTAAAAATAAATAATCAAAGTTCCTTAAGGAAAAATCGTTTTGTAATTGTCAATGAAATATACTTAGTGGAGTTAGAATCTTGTTAATACAGCTTCCTGGAAGCTTCTTGTCCAAGATTTGATTTAAATCTGTCGAATGCTCGCGACCTTGGATACTTTTTTGAATTTTTTTGTAATTCTGAAATTTATTCATCGATAGTAATTAATTCCGGCGATGTCGAGTTATTAATTATCCTTTTTATAGTTGATACGAAATCATTCACCTTCTTCGTGAATGTAATATAACACACGCCGAGTTTAAAAAACATGTACTCTGCACGATACGTGAGATCTCAGACAGTAATCAATATTGAGTCGGTGTTATCAATGCACGTGACGATATCAGTGTAATCACGTGCGTCTCCTCCTTCTTTGTGACTTTTTTGTACCACGCCACGGCGATGACTATGTCACAGGATGGTTTGATGGCACGAGATTGCAATAGATTTAGCAACATTTATTGGAATGTCTAAAGAGAAAAAAATCAAAATGATCGAAGTTTAAATAAAATATGGCAATAAATTTAACGCGGATAGGAAGCGGCGAAAATATTGAAGGTGCGAGAGAGCGAGAGAGTGTTTGGTGGGAATGGAAAGTTATGAAATATCTAACGTGAACCCGCTTGAGGTTCGGCTATTTTATGAAGCTCGAGTAAACATCCAACGATTATGGTCGCCATAAAATCATAAAAGACCGATAAGACGATTACGCGTGTACTGGGTTGGCTAAAGTTAATATTACTGGTGTCCTGAAGGTGGATTTTAATAGAGAAATCTTTCTCTTTCGATTCCTTCGTTCCTGAAAACTATGTGACGCTGAAATTTTTTGTTTTTTTTTCCAGGTTTCAATGTCAATGTGCTTAAAATGTCCCAAAACATCGAAAAATCATATCTAGAAAAAATGTCCGGATGTGTGCGTGTGTGTGTGTGTTCTGGGACTGTAAAATTCAAACGTTCATAACTCGAGAACGGTTTGAGCTACAGGGCTCCCGATTTGCACAGATGTTAATCTGTACAAGCTCTTCATTCTCTGAGAATTTTGTTGGAATTGCTAAAAAAATACGAATTCTGCGGCATTTTGAAATTTTGAAAAAAAAGGTTGTCGACGCTGTAACTTCCGCAAATTTTAAGATTTGTTACTAATTTTTTTTTTTTATATATAGAGTATCATAATAGGAAGGTTGATATTGACTTTGGGAAATATCGGTTGAACAGTTTAAATTTAATGATTTTTCCAATTTTACGAAAATCTGAGTTTTTTGAAAAATTGTTCAACTGCTCTAATTTCTGCAAATTTCGTAAAATATTGTGTATAAGTCTGTACTTCTTCTTTTTTTATTTGAATATTCAAATACATACGATTTTTTATCGAGCAATCGGACCATCTTGGAATTTTTCGTCCCCGACTTTTTGACATCGCTGGAACGTGCCATGGTTTATGCATCACGCTGTATATGTCGAAGATGTTTTTATTGTTTTGTCGCATAAGGAAGTTACACTTTACGATTCACGTCCAGCCCATCATCGATCTCCTCGAACTTGAGGAACGTTCAAATCTCATTGTCAATAATCGCACGCAGCTGTTGGTTGGGATCGACTATACACGTGATGCTCGATGGAGATGACAATCTTTTCGAATGGCGGAGTTTTTATGGAAAATCTACTTATATAATAAAAATAAAAGAGCGGAATTTTTATACACAGGTCTAGCGGATGTGGTTTTGTCGGTAGAATCATGTCGAACATTTCGTAACGTTCTCGTTGACATTTGATGGCTAACAAGAAACAAAGGACTGTTGGGAAATCTGTGTGAATTATTTATTTCCTCGTAGACTCCTGAACCACTTACGAACCCCTCAATTTTCTCTTGTTACCCGCCTTGCTGCATACTCGATAAGGAGTGAGGGCAAGCATGCGATTTTCGTGATTTAAGGATGTGGTGGAGAAAATTGCTCTTTGGCTTCATAAATGGAAATCTTAATTTTTTATGATTGCTAACGACATATCGACTTCCTGCGATGTCAGCACATTTTTTCTGGACAAAGTTACTGCTTGAATTTGTAAAAGAATTCTTGATAATTCAACTATGTTTCGGTGCAGCCCAGTACCAATGTCGAAGATGGAGAAATAAGAAATAAAAAGTTGCCTTCTTTTGATTTGAGGCACGAGACTAGTACGATTTTTCTATCACTCCACGATAACGACGATTTTTCAACAACGGAATGTTTCTAATTCTTTTTGGCTTTACTTCAATCGCGAGTTTTTCGTGTCTCGTTGGATCTCATCCGATTGATGAGACGCTAGGAAATTTTATTGTCGATGTTTCCATTTCGCTTTTTTCTCCATCCACGATCTCAGCTTTTCTCTGTTCCGACGATGGTGATTTAAAATTATTTTGTCATTTATTTATTACACGTTCGATGAGAAATAAATGAAGTGATTTATTTGGAAAGTTAATTGGAGCAAAGTCCAAAGTTTTTCGGTATCTTTTCTCGCTTCGTTTCCTAGTTATTCAAAAATTTGTACAAATATTGAAAGACGCAATTTGCATGAGAATAATGCGTGATTTTCCAGAGAACTCCGTCAAATTTTCTCGGCAAATGTCACGGAATAACGTGATGAATGAAGTCACCAATTCACTTGACAATTTTGATCCTATGAGACTGGGACCCGACGACGATCATCGAAACATCATCCTTCTCGACCTCGATTGTTTCGGAGCTCTTGACCTTTTAACCAAGGTATCATGATTCGATTTCTTGTCGGACCCTAATAATGATGAACCGAAGTGAATAAAGTTAATTTTTCTTTTCAGGCAAATGGAAGTAAAATGTTCGTAGCTCCAGCAAAATGGCTGTTGGTTCAGGATCTGCGGAACGTCAAGAACGAAAAAAACACAACGCGAAATGTAGACTTAATAATTGAGAATGATGATGTTTCGTGGGTGATGGAAAATTTTCGTAATTTTCACATGTTCCCTGACAGCGAGGTAACATTGAGCCGTAGATTGGACGATAATCTCGTCAGAATCATGTCGTTGTATCGACCAAGCTCTCGAGGCGATTTGCTCCTCGAGGATCGAGGCTATTGGACCAAGGAAACAGGACTTATTCTTCGTAATCGCGATCCTACGTCCAGGAGACGACGAGATCTCCGACAAACCTTGCTCAAAGTTTGCTTGGTTGTAAGTTGGTTTCATATTTTCAAATTAAACACAAACAAACGACTTTATCCTTTTTCTAAAATATCACACGATTCATATGCAAAAGTGAAGAATATTTTATCAACTTTTTTCCTTGAAAGATTTTCAACAAACATTAACGTTACATTTTAATTTTATGCATTTTCTTAAAAAAAAAAAAAAAATCTTTGACATCGTATTCGACCACCAATGTCGATCAAATCGTCTTCGATCTATTTTATCAATCGATCCAAATGACAAATGACAAATATACCCATCCTGAAAATGGAGATATGGAGGAATGAAGATAACAAGAATTTTCCAACGTCCAAGAAATTGTGGGAATGACTCACGTTTTAGAACGATGGAATCTAATCCAAAATTTTACAAAAGGTTCACTGTACTTCAAAGATTCTGGCATCGGTTAAGGAACAAAAAAAATTATAAAATTTTCAGAATTGTCAAGTTTTTCTATCTTTTCGCATCCCGTGGCTTACGATATTCTTTTTTATATCAGATAACAAACAACGACACTTTCAATCATCTTGACGATTATCAGGACCCACACATCGACCCAGGGGTAAAAACGAACTATCCATGGATACTTCACCTTGTAAACATGATGAACGCCACGTGAGTCTCTGCATTTCACGATCGAGTATTAATCTGAATATATTTTATAACCCCCTAGGGATTACCCCGGACTCCAAACATTTTAGAGGTAGAGATAATCGACACTGCGAGAAGAATCGCAATTCAGTATTTTCCAATTGATCCCATTATTCTTTTTGACAGAGTAACTTTCACGTCTCGAAATACATGGGGTTACTTGCAAAAAAACGGTTCCTGGAACGGTATGACAGAACTTTTGAAAAATCATGAAGTAGACCTGAGTGGTTCGGCAACGTTCTTGACCTCGGAACGTCTCGGAGTAGTCGACTATGTCCAATTGTACACTCCGATTAGGTAAAGTCATCAACACCAAAATAAAATTGTTTCCAGGCAGAAAAAAATGATCTACGAAAAATTCGTAGTCCATTTTTAAAAATTACCGAAATTTCCATGAAATATTTGGGTTCCATAATCAAAATCACTGAAATTTAAAAAAAATCCTTACTGTGTTTCCTGTTGAAAAAACAGAATTGATCAGAAGAATTCTTTAGGCTTCAAAAAATTATGAAAAATATACGAAACTCAGCCAAACGTTGCTATTCCAAAAAATTTTAACCTGAAGCTCTTTCATAAAAAGGTAAAATTTTTCGGGCTGGAATTCCATTCCATTCCATTTTTTACGCATAAAAGAGTTTTAGGCAAAATTTGGAATGGGATGGAATTATTATTAAGCTCGTAGAAAGGACTGTTAATTTGCGTGATTAGATTTCAACTATGCCAATCACTGGTGAGGTTAATTATTGTTTTTATATTAATTATACATTCGGGTGTGTCGATGAGACTTTTGTATATATTATTCAAATTAAAGCCTTCATTCATGGGCCGCGTGTGTGCTTGTCCATCTTGACAATTAAATGAAAATTAATATAGGGTAAGATTTTTATTCCGACGACCTCCGCTATCGTACGTGAGCAACCTTTTCACTCTCCCCTTCGACCGAACCGTTTGGATGGCCATTGGTGTTCTTCTCATTATTTCAATTGGCGTCTTATACTTGGCTATGAAGTGGGAATACGTAATGAGATCGAGAGACGGATTCCCCGAAGTAGATTGGACCGGCAACCACAATGATGTACCGACTCTTAGTGACGATCTCCTCGTCGTAATGGGCGCTGTTTCTCAACAAGGTGACGAGTCATTTGATTCACTCCTGACCTTTGTCACTTCCGGATATTTGGCTCCATAAAACTTTATATTTCAATCAGTCATCCATTCGATCAACATTCAATTCGTATTCGTATTCGATAAAAATCATTTACTTTTTTTTTTAAATAAAATTCAGGCTCTTATTACGAGCCCATAGCAGTTCCCACTCGAACAGTCGTCCTCGTGATTCTCCTGATGACTCTGAGTCTCTATGCGTCATACACTGCCAACATAGTGGCTCTTCTCCAATCGAGTGCAGACTCGATAAACACGGTGGAGGAACTTATGAACAGCCCAATGAAAATTGGCCTCAACGACGTTGTCTACAATCACCACTATTTTCCGGTGAATTTTTCAATTATCCGTTTTGCCATTTCGAAACGATTCTCTGCACTTTTGGTCATTTTTTTATGATGCTGAAGTTTGCATCGTTGGAATGCAACGAAATTCTGTTTTTTCTTGAACAAAACTCGTTATTATTATTAAATATTTGGTTTGGACAATAAAACGATCCTCCTTGCCACCTAAAAACTCAATAGACACGAAAAGTTGCCACAATTTTCAAAATTCAATAAATAATTAATAAATCAAATATTTTTCGTTGAATATCAACGTTGCAAACTTCAGAGTCGTATATTTTTTAGTTCATCATTTTATTTATCAAGTTGTAACATAAATTCTCTAGGCTTTTCAAGATCCTGAACGAAAGCAATTTTACGAAAACAAGGTGAAAGGAAAGAAGGAGGTTTTCATGGATATCCAGGATGGTATTGCTCGAGTGAAGGAAGGTCTCTTCGCCTTTCACGTTGAGTGTCCAGCCGGATATCGAGTGATGCAACAAATTTTCGAGGAGGGTGAAAAATGTGGCATTCACGAAATCGATTTCCTTAAAGTCGTCAGTCCGCTCCTCGTTATTGCGCCTCGATCACCATATCGTGAAATTATTCGCGTTGGGTGAGCGAATTTTAATAGCCAAGCTCAAAAAAAAACCAAACTTTGAAACTTCACGCGCTTTCATCTTCTTTTCAGAGCTTATTGGATCCGGGAAACTGGACTTCAGTATCGCGAGATTTCTCGTCTCCTTGCCAACAAGCCCGTTTGTGTGGGACAGAATAATTTTGTCAGCGTTGGAACGATTGATTGTTACGCGGCCTTTATGACACTGGCTTATGGCGTTGGCATCGCTTTTTTCCTTTTTTTGCTGGAAGTTGTATGGCATAGATGGTTGACTTTTAAAAAAAATTCAATCACGAACGATCTGCAAGCAGCTCCTGCAAATTTGGATATAGATGCAGATTTGGAGATTTTTTGATTAATAAATTAATGCGTAACGTTGACTTGAACAATTTTTCGTGGAGATTCAATGAATACAAGAAATTTCAAGTGACATTTGTACACACAAAATGAAATTTTGTCAAAAAACGTCGATATTTTTTTTAACACGATGAACTAAATATTTTTGGATAATTTGAAATTTTTCGTAATTTTGACAGTATTTTTGGTTTCCAACGGAACTGTCAGCAAAATTTACGATTGGAATGACAAAAATTTTGGGATTTTTTAAAGAAACGTTTAGTCGAACGTATCCAACTGAATATCGATATTTTCCAACACAATTTTCTTTTCAGTGTATATGCATGAGTCTGTTGGATGTATTTCTATCGATAGATTCGTGTCAAATATTTGATGCTCAACACGAAACAAAGAACTTGTAAAAAACTGATGTAAATTATTCATTTCGTTGAACACTCCTGAACCACTTATCCCTACCCATCAATTTCCCTTTTTCTTGTCTCCTTTCTGTGTGCATATTCGATGAGGAGTGAGAATAGGCGCACGATTCTTGCGATTCGAGGATTGAGCCAAGAAAATTGCTTCTCGGCTTGGCAAATTGAAGCCTTCATTTTTCTTCATGATTGCTAACGACGCATCGACTTCATGCACAATCAACGTGCACACTTTTTTCCTTGACAAACTTACGCTATGAATTTATAAAATGATCCTTAATAATTCAACCCTATCTCTGCGCCAGTCAAGCACCAAAGTCGAAGATATAGACCTAAGGAAAAAAGTGTTGTCTTCTTTCGACTTGAGGCACGAGACTTAGTACGATTTTTCTATCACTCTACGATAACGTCGATTTTTCAACAGCGGAATGTTTCTAATTCTTTTTAGCTTTATTTCAATCGCGAGTTTTTCGTGTCTCGTTGGATCTCATCCGATTGATGAGACGCTAGGAAATTTTATTGTCGATGTTTCCATCTCGCTATTTTCTCCATCCACGATCTCAGCTTTTCTCTGTTCCGACGATGGTGATTCAAAATTATTTTGTCATTTATTTATTGCACGTTCGATGAGAAATAAATGAAGTGATTTATTTGGAAAGTTAATTGGAGCAAAGTCCAAAGTTTTTCGGTATCTTTTCTCGCTTCGTTTCCTAGTTATTCAAAAATTTGTACAAATATTGAAAGACGCAATTTGCATGAGAATAATGCGTGATTTTCCAGAGAACTCCGTCAAATTTTCTCGGCAAATGTCACGGAATAACGTGATGAATGAAGTCACCAATTCATTTGACAATTTTCATCCTATGAGACTTGGAACCGACGACGATCATCGAAACATCATCGTTCTCGACCTCGATTGTTCCGGAGCTCTTGACCTCTTAACCAAGGTATCATGATTCGATTTTTTGTCGGACCCTAATAATGATGAACCGAAGTGGATAAAGTTCATTTTTCTTTTCAGGCAAATGGAAGTAGAATGTTCGTAGCTCCAGCAAAATGGCTGTTGGTTCAGGATCTGCGGAACGTCAAGAACGAAAAAAACACAACGCGAAATGTAGACTTAATAATAGAGAATGATGATGTTTCGTGGGTGATGGAAAATTTTCGAAATTTTCACATGTTCCCTGACAGCGAGGTAACATTGAGCCGTAGATTAGACGATAATCTCGTCAGAATCATGTCGTTGTATCGACCAAGCTCTCGAGGTGATTTGATCCTCGAGGATCGAGGCTATTGGACCAAGGAAGCAGGACTCATTCTTCGTAATCACGATCCTACGTCCAGGAGACGACGAGATCTCCGACAAACCGAGCTCAAATCTTGCTTGATTGTAAGTTGACTCCATATTTTTTAATTACCAAAAAAACCAGCCTCATCCTCACTCTAACCGAAAAAATCATAAAAGTTATACTGCACAGTGATAATTACTATTTTTTTCACGATGTACTGTGATAATTTTCTCTTTCCTCGATTTTATTATTCAACAATTCGAAAAAAAAAAACAGAGCCCTTTTCTCTTGGACATTTCTTTCGATCACCAATATCGATACTGATAACTGTCTTCGATCTATTTTATCAATCAATCCAATCGACAAGTGTCATGTTCACATTGTAAACGGCAAAACGATGGAATAGCGATAACGAGACTTTTAAAACGTCCGAGAAATTGTAGGAATGACTCACGTTTTAGAACGATGAAATCTAATCTAAAATTTTACAAGTCTCATTGTACTCCAAAGATCCCCGTATCAGTTAATAAAAAAAAAGAGACAGATCTTGCGACTATTTGTATGATGCTGAAGTTTGCATAGTTGGCATGCAACGAAATTCTGTTTTTTCTTGAGCAGAACTCGTAATTATTATCCAATATTTGGTCCAGACAATAAAACGATCCTCCCTTGCCGCCCAAAAACTCAATCGACACGAAAAATTGCCACAATTTTCAAAATTCAATAAATAATTAATAGATGAAATATTTTTCGTTGAAAATCAACGTTGCAAACTTCAGAGTCGTACTATTTGTGACTTTTAGAATTTTTCATATCATTCCATGGCTTACGATATTCTCTCTGATCTCAGATAACGAACAACGACACTTTCAACCATCTTGACGATTATCAGGACGCACATATCGACGCACCGACAAAATCGAATTATCCATGGATCCTTCACCTTGTAAAAAGAATGAACGCCACGTGAGTCTCTTTTCATTGTCGTCATTGACGATTAATCCTTTGTGCACACACTTTAATGTGTGTCGACTCTTTTGACACACCGGGTCAATTTGACCCGGATTTATATTTTTTATGAAAAAAAATCAGGAATACACTCCAAAGATTCGTTCATCACGTGCGCACTATAAAAATTCTGAAAAATATCGAATCAGGAGATCGAACGTTCGAGTCAATATCGTGAGATCGAATGGCCAATTGAAATTTTTTTTCAGAGTAACTTTCACGTCACGAGACACGTGGGGTTACGTGCAAAAAAATGGTTCCTGGAGCGGAATGATAGAACTTTTGAGAACTGGCGAAATAGATCTGGGTTCTTCGGCCACGTTCTTCACACCTGATCGCATCGGAGTAGTCGACTACGTTCAATTGTACACTCCAACCGGGTAAGATCCTCCAAATCTCTATATATATGAAGCTTTACTACAAAATTGTGTTTGAACCCTTTTTACGCAAAAACCACTGAACCAATTTCCGATAATTTATTTCTTTTGGGAACCCGAACCAAAAAATCAAATTTTTCGTCATATTTTCCACTTTCAAACTTCACAAGCAACTAAAAAATGATAATAAATCAAAAATCGCTAATTACCAATTCAAAGATAATTCGAAAACGAAAATAACGAGCTGGATCACCAGTTTATAAAAAAAAAAATTTATAGCGATTTTCGTAAAATCAATGTTTGAAGATTTGAAAAAAACATTTTCAACTTTTCATATTAAAGCTGTACCCTTTAGCGCCAACTGGTTTTTTTTTGCTTATTGGAAAAAAAAATCTTTTGAAAATTTGATAAATGAGCTTTTTGCTGAAATAAAATTTTTGGCGACTCGACTGAATACCATTAATAAACATCGCCACCAGGTACCCCATGTCTAGCCTCCATTTTATTTATCAATACGTCCCATTCCCTATATATGAATATAAATCATTCGTACTTTGTGCCAGATGTCAATTGAGAATGATGTACGATTATTATTGACTCGTTAAGCTCGTATAGATGATGACTGCTAATTTGCATGATTAGATGTCGAATATGCAGAGCAGTCGTAAGCTCTCATTTTTATTATCCTCGGCGTGTGTCAATAGGAGTTTTGTATATTATTCAAATTAAGGCCAATAAAATATTGACTCGTGTGCAACGTGTGCAAACGTATGTGCATATTGACAAATTAATATTAAATGAATCTAGGTCCAGGTTTTTATTTCGACGACCGCCTCTCTCTTATGTCAGCAATCTTTTCACTCTCCCCTTCGAACGCTCCGTTTGGATCGCCATTGGTATTCTTCTCATTATTGTTATCGGACTCTTATACGTGGCTATGAAGTGGGAATACTCAATGAGATCAAAGGAGAAAATTCCCCAACGAAATTGGACCGATGGCAACGCCAATGCCGAACCAACGTTCAGTGACGATCTCCTCGTTGTCATGGGCGCTGTTTCTCAACAAGGTGACGAGCAACTTCATTCACTGGGACCTTTGTCACTTCCGAGTCTTTGGCCGAGCTCGAGGGCTCGGACAAACTTCAGAAAAGTCGAAAAAAACGTCTTCCCTCGTTTCCAGACGCCGACAAATTTATTTACCATTTTTTCAAAATTTTTTCTTCCTTGAAGAAAATTTTTCTGACGTTTTGAATTTCAGATATTTTATTTCCAATTTTTTATTTTCTCCATCAAAACATTGAAGTCACGTTTCCTTAAAAAGTTGCAAAAATCGTTTTACAAAAAAAAAACGTATTTAGGATTTTTTTTTTCCAGAAAGGCTGGGAACCGAAATTTTTTGCCAAACATCCTAAACACACTTTTTTGTAACTCACAAACGAGACGCGACTCCAATCTACACGCGTTTAGATGGAAAAAACTGAAAATTGAATTTTTCAAATTTTTAACGTCAGAAAATTTTTCTTCATAGGAGAACATTGTTAGTTTCGATGTCAAGAATGTTCATACAGAATTATCAAAGAATCCTAAGTAAAGTAATTTTGTGATAGTTGAAGAAAAATTATAACTAAACTCTATCGTTTTTTTTTTCTTGTATTTTTCATCATTTAGGTTCATATTACGAACCCATGGGAGTTCCCACTCGAATAATCATTCTCATGCTCCTCGTAACTGCTCTGAGTCTCTATGCCTCTTATACTGCTAATATAGTGGCTCTTCTCCAATCGACTGCAGACTCGATTAACACGGTTCGGGACCTTATGAACAGTCCCATGAAAATTGGCATTTACGACGTTGTTTACAATCATTACTATTTTGAGGTGAATATTGATGAGACAGGAATCATTTTTCACTTGCAAAATATTTTCATTGTATTGACTTTTAGCTAAAAAAATGGAGATTTTGTCTGAGAAATTGTTGTGTAACTTTTTTTCAGACTGCTCAAGATACAGAACGAAAGGAATTTTACGAAAACAAGGTGAAGGGCAAGAAGGAAGTTTGGATGAGTCTCCAGGAAGGTATGAGTCGAATGAGGAAAGGTTTGTTTGCCTTTCACGTTGAGTATGGAGCTGGTTACCAAGTGATGCAAGAGACTTTCGAGGAGGGTGAAAAATGTGGGATCCACGGGATCGATTACCTCAAAGTGCTCAATCCGCTTCTAATTATTCAGTATCAATCGCCATATCGTGAAATAATTCGCGTTGGGTGAGCGAATTTTCATTGAAAACCTCGAACAAAAAAAAAACCACGTACTGCTCAATTTTTGATGATTCTTGAAAACTGCGATTTTTTGAGCCACGATCAGTCTCGAATTTCACGTTCGAAGCTTCACGCGGTTTCATCTTCTTTCCAGAGCTTATTGGATCCGGGAAACTGGACTTCAGTATCGCGAGATTTCTCGCCTTTATACCGACAAGCCCACTTGTCAGGGACAGAGCAATTTTGTCAGCGTTGGCATCATGGATTGCTACGCTGCGTTTATGACACTGGCCTATGGTGCTGGCATCACTTTTTTCATTTTTCTGCTGGAAATAATTTGGCACAGATGGTGAGCGATCCAATGAAATTCTATTCAAAGCGATCGATCGCTTATTTAATACACAAAAATCCTGTTACGTATTTTTCTTCCTTCATGATTGAATTTTCCAAAAAAAAGAAATCATTTTTTCCTCAAATACGACTTTATAGAATTATTTCGATAATTTTCCTCATGGAAATATGATGCGGAAGTTTGTATCGTTGGAATGCAACGAAATTCTGTTTTTTCTTGAGCAGAACTCGTAATTATTATTCGATATTTGGTCCGGAGAATAAAACGATAGTCCCTTGCCACCCAAAAACTCAATCGACACGAAAAATTGCCACAACTTTCAAAATTCAACAAATAATTAATAGAGCGAATATTTTTCGTTGAATATCAACGTTGCAAACTTCGGAGTCGTCATGAAAATTGATTATTTTGCTCAAATAACGAATTGAACGTTTAAAAGAGAGAAATTGTTGCAGGAATCCTTCGGCACCAGAAGAATCAGAATTGCAGCAAGAGTCCGTGGCCTAAAGGTTTCCGGCGTTGAAAAAAACAACACGAGCTCGATTTTCTATAAAATTTACTCCCCTGTCGATACGAGCAAAGAGCGCGAAGCATTTCTGACTGCGATGCATTATTCTTAAGTGTGTATAAGTAAATAAATTATTTTCGTTGATTATTTCGATGGAGATACTACTTTTGGGCGGGTAGAAAATGTTGATAGTAATTTTTAGTGAAATCCAGCATGAGGTCCAGCGTGCACTCCGGCAAATCTTCAACGCAGACCGCCGGGTTGCCGGCGAAGCGTGTAAACGAGGGGACGATCGTTTCTGGAGGCACGACAGCTCCGTCCTCGATGTAGCAGCAATCTTTTAGAATGCACCGTCTCCCCTATGAGCAACGAAAATATCAGTCGCGTTGCCGTTTGTGTGAAAATGTAAATCGAGCAAATTCGACGTGTGAATAAAGTTTGTTACGCACAATGACCGCGTTCTTTCCAATGTAAATGTAAGATCCTACAACGGCGGCGTTAACGACAGCTCGTTCGCCTACAAAGACATGGTCGCCCATTTGGAGCGGAAAGAAAGCGACGCTGAAACGATAATTTGAGGTTAAGGACGCTCGCGTAAATACGATAATTGTCTGACCCGAATTACCCTCTTGATGCCGTGCTTCGATTTTCATATAATCGTTACAAACAGTCGGAGAAAATTTACGTTTTGTTGCTCGTACTCACCCTTTGCTGAATTTTTTGTAAGGCGGCCTTATGACGACATTTTTGCTAATAATGCAGTAACGTCCTGTTCGGACGTTCGCCAAATCACCGCGAATAATCGCGTCCGATTGAACGATTACTTTTCCGTGTAGAACGATATTTTGAGACCCGCAGAGAACCGTTTGTCGACTAACTTTGTTCCCCGAAGCCTGGAGGAGAATCGTAATCGTGGAATCGAGAGGTTATGTTTGTCGATTCAGCGTTTATCCGAGTCGCGGGTCGTTCGAGAGTTCTTACCGTTTCCACGTACTCGGCTTTGTTGTAATAAATATCTTGTGGTTCCATATTTAAAAAAAACAACAACAATTGAAATGTTTATTCCACTGTGCCTTTCGCTTCGAGTCGCCAATGACAACCTTCGACAGAACTGTGTACGAAGATCTTCCTGTCACTCGCTATTGAACAGCTGACCCGTTCGCCCTACACCGGAAATCATCGGAATGAGCGCGTAAGATGCTGCCACCTGACGAACGAAACGTCTGGGTTTCGGTATTCGTGAAAACTCGAAAGTTTTCAATTTGTTCGTCATTTTTTTAGCATGATCGATCAGTGGGAACGATTGTCAATGTCCAGGGACCAAGATTTTCGTAGAATTACAAAAAATAATCTCCGTTTCGACGTGCGGAAGAGTAAAAAACAAAAATGTGATTTTGCAGACTCGTGGAAAGATTTTCGTCGCACGAAAAAATGTCGAGCCTCAATTATAACGAGATATCGAATGAAAAAAGGCTTTCGATAGGTAGATTTCGAACAAGTAATTCATGAATGGCCGACTAATATGTACATGTACGTATCGAATTGTTTGCTGCAAAGATCGCCATGACAACGTTCCATCCCCCACGACGAGTTTCTCGTCTCTGCATTCTAGTCTACAATTTCCTTTCATTGGTAAAGTGCACTAGCGTACGATTTCACGAAACACGCGAGATGAATAGTTAACGCAGTGAAAAAAAGCCAATTGAGGAGGGTTTGGAAAAATGTCGCTTTTCAAGACGAAAGAATGGTGGAGAACCGAGTGTGGGACGGGTGAAACATTCGACAGACAGTGTTTGCTTGTTGCGCCATTATTCGGGCCGGAGAAAGGTGACATTATTGTGGTTGGTAGTCACAGCGGAAATGTTCGGATATATAGCCCCTCGTCACAATGGATAGACGAGAACAAAGCACCAACGGGTTACAAAGTTACAGATCTCATGATCGAGACAAAACTTGCAGATTGCATAATCGATCTGAAAGCTGGAAAATTTGTTTCGTGAGTAAATTTTCCTCTTTGTATGAATAATAATTCGAGATTACGTGAAGGAGGTTATGGGCCTGTATGACAACAAGGATCTCTGGGGTAATGGGGGTCAGTCGTTCTAGCGGAGTAAACCGATCCAGTGGGGTAACGAGGGTCAGGCATTTTATCGGGACGTATAGGGGTAATGAGGGTCAATATCGAACTTTTTTTTCTGACGATGATTATCGTAATCGTGGCAATAAATAAAATAAATTAAATTTCTTACGATCATATAATTTTACGATGGCTTCAAGGTTTCTGGATTGAATAAATAGGAAAAATCTAGTGATGACGAAAATTACACTCGACGGAGGAAAATTGTTTTTATCTCATACTTTGTGTATATTAAATTTTACGAGTTTCTTAAGCAACTATATATGCTTCCCTTCACTCAAGCTTCGTTCTGTAACGCACACCTTAATAGCCCAGTATTTTATCAGATAAACTTCAACTAGAGGATGAAGCCGAGGTTTTATTTATGGCAGTTTTGCCTCGTTCAGACTTAGCGCCTGCAATTAGCTTATTCTCCTGCAGAGAGTTTCTCTCCAACAATTTTCTCTTTCTAAATCCATTTACGTAAGTTTTGTGTTATACTTACGGCTACCGCAATTGAGTCTTTTTTTTTTTTTACGTTTTTGTCATTTGCACGAAGTGAATGAATCTGACGGTCGGCGTGCAGCCTTCGCTTTCGAGATGCAATCGTCGATGCACCCTCGTAACATTGAGCTTACGACTTAATTGCAGCTAAACTTGCGTTTTTCCATTTTTACTCAGATTTTCCATGGAAAAATCAAAAAACTTGTCGAAATTTTTGGATAGAATTTTTTTCATTCTATTTTTTTTTCTTCCGCGAACTTTTTGAGTTTTTATTTTCTTTCTACCCTCGAAGAGACCATCGGGAAGCTTGTATTATTTTCGATTATCGCGTTTTTACATTTTTGCTCAGATTTTTCATGTAAAAAACGAAAAATTTGTCGAAATTTTTGGACAGAATTTTTTTCATTCTATTTTTTTTTGTTCCGTGAACTTTTTGAGTTTTTATTTTTTTTTCTACCCTCGAAGAGACCATCGGGAAGCCTGTATTTTTTCGACCAATTTTTTTCACACTTTTACGATGTTTTCGGGCATTTATCAGCTCAACGTCGAAAATCAAAATATTCTTGTGGAATACAGACAAAATGTAGACGTTAAAATCGCATGGGGAAGCGATACATACTCGTCGCCATATTCAACATTTATGGCTTGTTAGTTGAGTGGTTGGTGTAGCCGACGATCGGACGAGGATTTATTCGCTTTCCTGGCTATTTATTTTACCGTAGAATATTTTATTACCATTTATGACTAAAGGTGCTCGGCCTGATCGGTAAATCTTCGGCTCGTTTTTGCACCACAGTTTCTTATTTTTCTTTCTCATCTCTCCTTGCTCCCTGCTGTCTGGAACGATTTGCGATTAGATTATTTTTCAACCAAACGTCACAAAGTTATGGTGAACTAATCGCTTCACTCTGATCGAATGAGCGTCAAGTTTTTTCAGGATTATTTTATGCCGAGCCCAATCCAATAAGTGAATCCATGAACGATGGATTTTCATTGTTGGTTTTTTTTTTTTTCGTTTACGTGGAAAAATTTTTATTTACAATAAATTAGGGGATGCAGAAAATATACGCTGTGAATTGAAAGTTGCAAATTGCTTGCTCGAGATTTGGCACGATGCTCAAATCTTCCTGTGTGGGTTTCTCATAGAGGAAGTTTTGAGAATCGTGCTAAATCGTGTATTTAATAAAATTTTCACTCATTTATCAAGTTTTTTTGTTTTTTGAAATAATTTCTACAACTTTTCTAGAAAGTAAAGAGGAAGTACAGATTTTTACACAATATTTTACGAAATTTGCAAAAATTAAAGAGGTTAGACGATTTTTTGAAAAACTCAGATTTTCGTAAAATTCGAAAAATCATAAAATTTAAACCGTTCGACCGATATTTCCCAAATTCAATATCAACCTTCCTATTATGATACTCTATTTATAAAAAAAAAAATTAGTAACAAATCTTAAAATTTGCGGAAGTCAGAGCGGTGACAGACTTTTTTTGAAAATTTCAAAATGCCCTAGAATTCGTATTTTTCTAGCAATTCCAACAAAATTTTCAGAGAATGAAGAGCTTGTATGGATTAACATCTGTGCAAAACGGGAGCCCTGTAGCTCAAACCGTTCTCGAGTTACAAACGTTTGAATTTTCCAGTGCCAGAACATACACACGCACACACATCCAGACATTTTTTTTAGAAATGATTTTTCCATGTTTTGGGACATTTTAAGCACATTGACATTAAAAACTGGAAAAAAAAAATTTCACCGTCACAAAGCTTCCACGTCATATTTACATCGACATTTTTAAAACTTCCATGGGGTAATTCATATAACTTTGTTTTTTGTTCGATCCTTGAATCAGATGAATGGAGATTTTTTCTTTCTTTTTCGATTTTCGAGCCTCGAGCAGCTCGAATCTTTTTTTTTTCAATATGCCAATTACAAATGCGTTACGAAGATGTAAAACTGATCTTAATGCTGCCATTTGGATGATTTTAAAATGGTAAAATGGTTGCTTATGGCATAATTTGGCATTAAGGAGGTTTTCAAGGTCATTAGCTCTGTGGCTCGATTCTCACTGCATTCCCAACCGTGCTTACGACGTTACCTCCTGCCACGCGAGATTCTCGCCGACAGAGAGAACTCATTAGCATTCACTGACTCGAGTCTCTTTCTCCCTCTTGTTTCTCTTTCTCTTTTTAGCCCTCGTTCCCTTTCGTTGAAACCTACAGCGCCGATGCGTAAATGACGTCTGCAAAATAATCTCTTTCTCTTTCTCTCCGCGCGTCCTTCTTCTTTTCTCTGTCGTCTCTCGTCGTTTCAATATGCAGAAAGCCAAGCTCTGGCTGCTGTGCAAGGAGATCGCCTTCGTTTCCCATTCGGCCGGTGATTTTACGTCACTTTAAACACAGATCGTAATCGCTCGTTGTTACAGGGGTTCTCAGGATCTTCGATTGGCCATACTAACGCCCGAGAAGCTTGTCGTTTACGGGATCGCACTCAGCCAAGGATCCAGCGAACATGGTTCGTCGAACTCGTCACTTTACTGCACATCGAATTTTTATTTCCTTTCCATATTTTATCTTCTCCTTATTGTTGCTTTTTCAATACACGCGACGAGCCTTTGGACCACCGCGACTTTTAGCACACGCACTCCCTTATCACACCTGCCGCACCTGCTCCTCTCTGCCAATCGTTTATTTTTGACGTTTGGCCAACCATTCACATTCCTAATTCCTCGTTTTTCCTTATGCATCGATTCACCTCGGACGATTTCAGGTGTAATTTCTAATGCGGTGTTTACATTGATGCTTTTTTCAAAAACAACGTAAAAATGACACACGTGCATGTGATTTTTGTGACGCGCGTGTGGCGAAAAGAAATTTGTTGATCAATTAATTATTAACCTTTGATAGTCACATCTCCGGATTGTGACGTAATAGTCATTGGGAGTGTTATCAACCCCACTCACTTTGAAAGGCAATAAATCGTTGAAAAATCGTTAAAAAAAATTAAATAAAAATACTACGATGTATTTTCAACCCTTGATCAACGATCATGATGATTGTATTTAATTCGTGCAATTTTTAACATTAAAAAAATGGCGAAAAAAAAAATTCTGCAAAAATGACTTTTTTTTACAATAAATGATGCAGAAATTGTAATTTTCAATTAAAAAAAAAAAAAAAAATCGTTTCATAAGTCGGAAATAGCATGCTCTCAGGTGGGACTGGTTAAATTAGCGACCGTTCCAAAAAGTATAACGTTTGCTTCCTACGGCTGACAAAACTGAACTAACGAGCCCTTTCAAATAATAACGATGAGGCTCTCTACTAGAAGGTTCAACCTAACGATAGAGGGTGTCAAAAGTCCCATTTTCTCAAAATTTCTATTACGTATCGTCGGTCGAATGCATTAAGGTTTAAATTTCTAAAAATTCTTGAATTTTTTTTTCATCGTCCAATTTTTTTTTCTACATTTTCAAAAACTGCAAATGTAGTACGAAGTTTGTAAATGAAAGAAAGTTGAAAAAGGAGGCATCAGAATGTTTATTCACTTTGTAAAATTTGAAAAATTAATTGACAACGATATTTTTTTCGAATCAACACGAAGATATTTTCAAAATCACATTTTATTTGTTTTTTTTGTTTTTTTTTTTTTTTATCGACAATGTGATTTTTACGAGGAGATAAAAAATTGTGATACACAGGCGATCGATGCATCCTGGATAAGGTTTACGAGCACGAACTGTCGCGATTTCCAGCGTCACTCACCGCTGGACCGTTCGGCTCGGCTCGAGGTCGCGATTTCTTCTGCATCCAGTGTCTCGATGGTACTCTCCTGTTCTATGAGCAAGAGGCTCATACCTTTGCTCAAACGTTTAACAATCGTCTATTACCTGAGCCCCTCGTTTACGTTTCCCGGAACGACGTCTTCGTCACATCGAGTTCCGGCTGGATTCTGGAATGTTACAGGCACGTTATCGCATTCCTAGTGTACAACATAAAACTTGGGACAACTCTCATGAGCTCTGTCTCCATGTTTTCCAAGTATTTTATTATATGCGAGTTTTCTCGGCTGTACAATTAAGAATCTCGTCGTTATGTGGGGCAATGGGGGTCAGTTAAGAAGAAAAGTCTTATTAAATTAAATTGAGTCATGCTGAGCCAACGTCTGATGGAAAATTTATGTTTCTTATTCACAAATTTCAGCCTGTGAATTTATTTTATTCCGAAAATTGTCTAAAATATGAAATTGCTTAATTTTCCTACAAAGTTCTGTTTGCCGTTAAGAAAATGATAATTCGTTCGAAACTGTACAGTGGAAATAAAATTTTGTTAAAAATCGTCGATATTTTTTTGAACACGGTAAACTAAAAATTTTTGGATAATTTCAAAATTTTCGCAGTATATTCGGTTTCCAACGAAACTGAGAGCGAAATTTGCGATTGAAACGACAAAAATTCGCTTCCGAAGAGACTTTCTAGAATTTTTTTTTGCTGCAATGACACAATTTTTGGGATTATTCCAAAAAAAAAAAACGTTTAGTCGAACGTATCGAACGAAATATCGATCTTTTCCAAAAAATGTTTATTCATTCGTAAAGTGAAGTAGCTTTTTGGAAAAGTTGGATGGAAAATATTCCACTAGATATATTTGGATATTCATGCGTAGATTTAGTAACTAACGGGGAAACCCGATTATGCGCGAAACACGAGAACGAAAAGAGCAAAGAGCAGCATAGAGGAATGAAAGCAAAAAGAACAAATTTATAAGAGAAAAAAATAGGCGCCCACGCGACGGAAAACACAATTATATTATTCGAATGACGTTCGTGCAGCGCAGCCAACATAGCTGCGCGATAGCAACACAGTTGGGAAGGAACGCAGAGCAAATGGATGCTGCAGGCTGCATCTTTTTTCTTCCTCTCTAACTCTCTCTCTCTCTCTCTCTCTCTCGCTCTCTCGTTTTGTTTCTCTGTCTCACGCACATTTTCATGCGGTGACGAGCTCTCGAGTTGGTACAAGTTGCACCAGCAAAACGGGCGTTTCAATCTCTCGTCTCTTTTGCTAATTGGAACGTGCTCGCACTGCGTCCACATGACAATTGTCCATACATAGTATGCAAAACGATAAACCACGAGAAACTTATAGACGGGTCACTTGGTGACACTGCACATGCACTTTATCCACTGAAACTTTGCCACTCGAGTGCCTTCTTCGTATAGACAAATTCACAAACACATAAAAATGTAAATATCGATGTATTTATTAATTTAAAGAGGTGAGTACATTTGGAAGGAAATTGAGACTTTTTTTCAGTGAGATTCCAAAGGATAAGTCGATTGCAAGATTTTCATAGAAATATTTGAACGGACACTGAAAACAAAATTTTGTTTGGGTTCGATACGTTCGACTAAACGTTTTTTTGAATAATCCCAAAAATTGTGTCATTGCAGCGAGAAATATTTTAGAAAGTCTCTTCGGAAGCAAATTTTTGTCGTTCAACTCGTAAATTTCGCTGACCATTTCGTCAGAAACCAAATATACTGCCAAAATAACAAAAACTTTGAAATTATCAAAAAATATTTAGTTTACCGTGTCCAACAAAATATCGACGATTTTTAACAAAATTTCATTTCCAGTGGAAAAAGCCACGAAAACAAATCCGAAAAAACTACACGAAGCAAATTTTTATAGTTGCTCGTAAAAAAAAAGAGAAAGCTGAACGTTTTGAAATGGCTAAATCGTCGATCTGTTCGCAACGAGTGCGTATACAGAATATTCTTGAAGAAAAACCAAATAAGTTTTGCAACGTTGATATTCAACGAAAAATATTTGATCCATTAATTATTTATTGAATTTTGAAAATTTTGGCAATTTTTCGTGTCGATTGAGTTTTTGAGTGGCAAGGGAGGATCGTTTCATCGTCCAGACCAAATATTTAATAATAATTACGACTTCTGCTCAAAAAATGCAAACTCCAGCATAATTAATGAATTTATTTATAAAATCGTTCTTTGGTATATTAATTAATTAACGAATCAATTAATTCGTCATATATTTTTGTGCAGTTTGGCTGCTCAGTAGCCAGCATTATATTTTCTCGCATACTTTTTTAGTCGCATGATATCGTAATGTATACGATATTCCAGATATGTTCTCCGGTATATTTCATTTTTATGAACATGAGCTACAGACGCGGATATCTTTGATGCCCCTCCTCTCGTATCGTACTACCGTGAGCAATGTACCATTAGAGACGCACAGATATGTTTTCTCTCTCACCAAAACTCATACACCTTTGTAACTTCGTACACACACAGACAAATGCACATACTAATGGACAGGTGTGCGACACACACGCCCATATAAATATGGATGCGGGAGAGGGGAGAGGGATTCTTTGCGAGAGCGCAGGTTGAAATAGTCGAGTTGTGTATGTATTTCTCGATGAATAATGTATGTTAGCAAGTATGTATAACCATATACGAAGTTGAGCTTATGTTGCTGCGGCTGCTGCGCGAGATATGCACAACCCGAGAGAGACCATCACGAGCCAGCAAACATAAACCCGCCGCACATACTCGATTCCTCATACACTTCTAATGCAGCTTCATTTTATCCCCGTGTTCACGAGATGTTGAACATTGTGAAATTTTCCTTGCAACGCGTTCTTTCGCTTTATTTTTCCAACTAGCCAAACGTCGTTGCGTCATACGCAACGACGTTTTCTCCCTCCGTCAAACTGTCTCTTTTCCTTCAATCCCCAATATACGGTTCGAGGCTTCACCTGGACGGTGAACCGCTACTCCTTAACCTTTTAAAAGGAAATTGAAACTTTTTCCCCGACGATTATTCGTGAGTTTAAAAAAAAATAAAGTGGAAAAAGTTTCCGGAAGAGATTTTAGGCTCGAATATTTATTGATACGTAATCATGACCCTTGGTCGATAACAGATATCAAAACATTGCTGAATCCGGGCGTAGAGCCGACGTCGTAAGGGATATGGAAGGTACGAGAGGACTAGAGCCAGATTGGACGTACAACCTCGGCGAGGCTGTCCTCGGTATCGAGGCCGTCACGTTGAGCAGCTTCGAGGTCGGTATCGTCGTCCTGGCGGAGAGGAATCTCTACTGCTTCCGTGACAACTGTACAGCTCTTAAATACTCCAAGAGACTCGAGTACAATCCAGTATGCTTTCGAGCTTACGTAATCGGTAAACACGTAACAGATGTTAATGTATTATAGAAATAAAATCCACACATACAAATGAGTTTTTAATCATTTGAACGACATGGGTACTCCATAAAAATCCTCGAGGAAATTCTACTGCAAACACAACGTGTGTTTCTTCGAGTAAACATCAAGTGTATGTACACTGCAGTAAATTATTTTCTGGCAAACAATTTTTTCAAGACTGGAGGATCATAATTTCGAAATTAAAAAAAAAGAGATTTTCTAAATTTAAAAAAAAAATTGCAAATAAACTCGAACGAATAAATCAGAGTCGATTATTTCCTGAGTCCCTAACAGGACGACGTGGGGTTGAGAAAAAAATCGAAAATCGTGAAACAAACTTGCGAGATGAATATTGTTTTTTTTTTTTTCTTTCATAAATAACTCAAGCGACGTTTGTTAAGGTAAAAGTTTTAGCTCGACCGTTGCTGGAGCGTGTTTCTTTTTATGTTTTGTGTCACCACGTTCGTAAACATAAATAAATGTGTGCTCGTGTCTGTGTGCGTGTCAATGCATATATTTGCTCGGAAAAACAATGCGTTAACGCACGTGCTCGTATACGCACTTTGTTACTTTTGTTTTTTTTTTTTTTTTTTTTTTTTTTTTTTTTTTTTTTTTTTTTTACAGAACCGGATGGCAAATTGATGGTACTCGTCGTAGCCGACACTGACACGCTTCTGCTTTATGAAGGAACGACGCTCAAGTGGTCCGCACAATTGCCTTTCACACCTGTCGCCATTGCGAGAGCCCACTTTCAGGTAAACATTCATTTCAATTGCTATATTTGTTTGTTTACGTTTTCAAAGATATTTTTAGCCTCAACGACGTTTTCACTGATACTGAGCAGTTCTATTTTTGTCGACCATTGTCGCTCGAGGGACGAATGATCTTCAAAAGTTTGTGCTCGGTATTTGAGAGGGAAGCTCCAGTGAAAATTTATCAGTCAAAACTGTGAACGATTCTTTTAGAAACAATTTGCAGGGTTTTTTGTATTTCGACTTAAATTATATAATTTCGACAATTTTTCTAGAAAGTAAAGAGGAAGACTTATACACAATAGTTTACAAAATCTACAGAAATTAGAGCGGTTGGAGGATTTTTCAAAAAACTCAGATTTTCGTAAAATTCGAAAAATTATAAAATTCAAACCGTTCAATCGATATTTTCCAAATTCAATACCAACCTTTCTATTATGATACTCTATTTATAAAAAAAAAAAAATTCGTAACAAATCTTAAAATTTGCGGAAGTCAGAGCGGTGACAGACTTTTTTTGAAAATTTCAAAATGCCATAGAATTCGTATTTTTCTAGCAATTCCAACAAAATTCTCAGAGAATGAAGAGCTTGTATCGATTCACATTTGTGCAAAACGGGAGCCCTGTAGCTCAAACCGTTCTCGAGTTACAAACGTTTGAATTTTACAGTTTTCCAGAACATACAAACGCACACATCCGGACATTTTTTCTAAATATGATTTTTCGATGTTTTGGGACATTTTAAGCGAATTGACATTGAAAACTGGAAAAAAAAAATTTCTCCATCGCATAGCTTCCTCTATGAGGAAGCAAGAATGAATCGCACGTACGTTTTTTGGGTGAATTTTCGCGAATGTTGAGTAAATGAAAATCTACATAAATTCAATTTATTTAATAATTAGTAAACAGGCTTACGAGACCCAGTTTCAAAGATGTCAATATCTCTGACTCTCCTCTTCGTTATTCGTTCGTCAACTTATTTATTCATCGCATATTTCAAAAGTCACAGCGTTTCCTTGCCCCGTCTTTCCGCGTGCTAGCTCGCGGTTACTATCGTGAATACAGCGACGAGTTATTTCTGTACAATATTAGCATGAGCGCGAAAAGAGAGGATGTATCGTTGCGAATGGAAAAAAAGGGGAAACGTATATCAACAAGAGTATTTTTTTTTTGTTTTATATTTTTTAAATTTTATTCGACGCATGGCAGTGTTTATGTATTTAAAAGCGCGTGTGTTTGAACGAACATGTGAGAGTGCGGGACACCGGAGTAGATTCGTTATCAACGCGTTGCTGAACGATAACGCGCAATCGAGAGAAAAAGATGGCCTTTGACAACGAAATCGAGACCTTCCAGAGCCCCGAGTCCGAGAGCAGCTTTTTCCGCTCTGCGTTCATGTTCCTCTTCCGTATACTCGCAGCTTTCTCTACTCGTACATGCGAGACTCTGGGAACTATGATGCTCATTGCTTTTGCATGCTCTTCCTACGAATCGGGCTCGAGCTGCTTTTCAAAAGGTCGCCGAATCTTGGGAGAAGAAAGCCTCTGGCTCTGCCAATCCCAAGAGAAGCAAACTCTTCGATTTATAAAACGCAGCCTTTCCCAATTTGTCGAAATGCAAGGAACAAAAGGTTCAGGATGGTTCTCTGCAGAGTTCCACGACCCATTGACCTTGTGATTTGTGGCACACTTCGTACAACGCTGAATTGACAACTGAACGTTGTAAAGGCGTTTGTTCGACGAAATCCTAGCAAAAGGACTCCCAATCAGATTTCTTTCAACTCTTAAAACTAGATCCATGTACCTGACTCACCTCGAGACCCAACCATCGAGTTTATCTCACGCTGGTGTCTTCCGTTAACGTTAGATTCTTCCTGGACCGAGGTGAAACGTACACGGATGAGAACTACGAGAGAGAAACTTGTACGAAGCTTGTTTCGCACTCAAGATCTCACTGTGCGATAATCTATCCGGGAGAATACGAGCCATTCGTACAACTATGAACTGCGAGATTTACAAGCAGATATTCGAGAGCAAAAGCTCTCGAAACCCCCGGGAAAATCGACGCGAAACCACGAGCGAGTTATTCACATCCAGGAAGAACTTTGTCCACGTGTTCAGCGATTCCTGCATACACCCAACTTTGTCCACTTACGAAAATTCATTTTACCATTGAATTCATTTTTTTTTTCAAACAGAATTCGATTACGTGAAGCAAAACGATCGTTTGTCGGTGCTGACTTGGTTCCTACGTCCGAAGTTCTATTTTCGTTAATGCTCCATCAGAAAGACGTTTCCACGAGGAATTTCTCATTCGGCTTATCTCTCCATTTGAATTTTTATACAGTATCTTTATAAAATATTGAAATTTCCTAGGAAAATTGGACAGAGTTCGGTCGAGTGTTGGAAGCACTGGCGAATCGATTTGCCGATCATAAATATTCCGACCAAGAGCCGAGCACCGATATGCCGTGCCTGGGGGACCGGAATATAAATTAAAAAATACAAAATCCCGATATTTGCACTCTGATCAAAGAAATCTGCAGAAAAAAAAAAATCGTTCCCAATAAACAACTCTCGCCTTTTCAGGGCTCGGTTTTTTTCTCCTTCCAATCGTTAACCATGGCCAACGAACGTCCGGACAATCGTAAACAAACCCATCGACCATTTTCAAAGACAAAAAAGTTTTTTTTTTCCTCCTATTCACTTTTTGTTTGAAATTTTTCCAATCTGGACCACCGCAGAAGAAGCAATTAGAAATCATCGCCATATTAATCAGTCCTCGATATTCGTGTTTATTAATCGTCGCACTGCGTTAACACACTATCAAAATTTCATTGAACTCTTTGACCTCTTGACTCACTCGAAGTCAACAAACGAAAACCCATGCAGTTTTGGAGAAATTTTTATAATTAATTGAGTGATTTCTGGATCGAACTCATCGAGCGTTTTAATCGAAATGAAAAAACATGCGAACCGGAACAACTTTGTAAAGATCGTGTTGGTTCTTTTCTATAAAAACAAATTCACAACGACGAGAATTTCACTGACGCCTTCTCGAGAAAAAGACATTGCTATAAATTTGGAAAAAAATACAGAACCACGTACACATATTTGCTAAAAACATTCGAGTGTAAAAATAGATGCTTTTCCCACCTATAACCTCCGAGAAATTGGAAGGAATTTGGCGTTGTCACTTGCGTCACGAGCTGTCGTTTTTTTTTTTCTTTGGTCTCTGGTTTTTTTCGTTTTTTTTTGTTTTTTTTTTCACCGGATTTACTTTGTCAACGAGAGGATTGGAAAAAGAGGATATTCTCTGTGAAAGATTCGGAGGGCCATTTGACACCGACAAAACAGAAATTCTCCGGTCCCATACAGAGCTCCGATAAGCTAATGGTCCATTTGACGAACTTGTTTGTTGCTATATATGTATTCGTCTTTGAGAAGAAGAACAAGAAGAAGAAATAATCCGGGAATTTCGAGGTCCCTCCTTTTGACCCTCGAGGGAAACTGCGACTCGTAAACTTTCGGCTCGTATCTTTTTGTTCCAACTTGTATACACATATATTCAACTTTGTAAGATTATAAAAATGACGACCGATCGCGCGACTCGAATCACCGAGTCGTTTCATTTTTCGTCATTATACTTTTGCTTAATGTCCAGTTGTAACGAGCGCGAAATTGCAACTGAATAAATGCTCGTATCTTTTATTATATGCTCGTGGCGTGTACAGGTCGATCCAATTGTGAAGATAATTAAATAATTAAGACGCTAAATTAATTACAGAGACAAAAATTTATTTTTCTGTCGATTCCCTTCACGGAGACGAGTCCGAAAAATAGAGAAAGTTCGTTATAGGAACAGGAAAACCCAAGAGACGATCTTTGGTAATTTTTGCTGTACGGAAAATTAATTTTCGATAAATTTGATTGCTTCCTCATAGAGAAAGCCATGTGACGGTGAATTTTTTTTTTTTCTTTTAGTTTTCAATGCCAATGTGTTTAAAATTTCCCAAGACATCGAAAACTGTGAAATTCAAAAGTTTGTAACTCGAGAACGGTTTGAGCTACAGGGCTCCCGTTTTGCACAGATGTCAATCCATACGAGCTCTTCATTCTCTGAGAATTTTGTCGGAATTGCTAGAAAAATACGAATTCTACGTCATTTTGAAATTTTCAAAAAAGTCTGTCACCGCTCTAACTTCCGCAAATTTTAAGATTTGTTACTAATTTTTTTTTTATAAATAGATTATCATAATAGGAAAGTTGGTATTGAATTTGGGAAATATTGATTGAACGGTTTAAATTTGATGATTTTTCAAATTTTACGAAAATCTGAATTTTTCTGAAAAATCGTCCAAACACTTTAATTTATTTTTTGAGGGTGGACTCGAACAAGTAAAGAAACTGGAATTTATTTCTTTAATCAAAACTACAAACGCTAGCAAACGAATGTTCTGAAGCTCCCTATAGACTGTTCCGGTACTTTGGATGCTGGAGGCATCTCGTTGAGTTTATATCTCATCCCGTCCTGATTCGCTCCGATTCGAGTACCGAGCTTGACAACTCCCGATCCCATAATACAAACACACATATAAACGTATACACATGAAAATAATGTGTTTGTATTTAAATGCACGTACGCAGCATTTGGAAGGGGTCATCGTCATCCTCTCGGACGAAGGCCGGCTCGAGGCATGCTACCTCGGCGCCGAGCCGTCTCTCTTCATTGCCCCGCCTCTTCATCGTCGTAGCTTTGACTACAAGGCCGCCGAAAAAGAGTTGCTCCAATTGCGCAAACAGACAAAAGACGCAGCACATTCTGGTGAGACATGAAAATGACGCGAGAAATTTTTGGACGAAAAATTGCAAGGAAAATTAGAAAATTTATTAATTCAAAATTTTGATTGGAATTTTTTTTTTTAGAAATTCCTGCATTTATTATAATTTTTTGATAAAATAATTGATTCGCTGTTATCATTGTTGAAGTTGATAAACTGAGGAGCACGGCCGTGGAGTCAGAGCTTCTCGTCGTTATCAACGTCTCGAAGGACCTTGAAGCGTGTCCTGTAACAGAAACGAGCGAAGATAACGAAGGACGTAACACGATGTGTCGTGTGAGCATTGATCTCTCGTCGTACACGCCGCTCCACGATGTTGAGGTCAATGTTCAATCTGCCAAGCCACTGCTCGTCTCCAATAATTATCACGTTTTTTCCAATCTCTGTAAGTATTTTTAAACTCCATTAATCGTTATTGACCCGATCCGCAAGTTTGTTTATTTCGAATACATCATTGAGAGACATTTTTCCTTGCAGCAGTTGTATCAGTCGCGCTGATTGAGGTGGTACTGTTGGTTTCAGAATTACCGTTTAGAATTTAATCAAATTTCGTACGTTAGTAGATTATGATTACAAAAAGATTCAGTCAAATTTTCAAGAGGCTACAAAGAACCAGAAAAAAGATATTCGCATTGATAGTTTCATAGATTTTACATTGACTTTTATGATAAATCTCAGTTTTCATTGTATTTCACAATGAATTCTTAACAATTATTAGAAGAAATCAGTTTTCATTGTAAAATACATTGAAATGTATGAAATCGATGTTAAATTCATGAAATTACCAATGGGAATATTTTTTTTCTGGTTCTCTGTAGCCTTTTGAAAATTTGACTGGATCTTTTTCTCATCATAATCTACTACTGCACCAAATTTGATTAAATTCTGAACGGTGATTCTAAAACCGACAGTACTTTTTATTTTTTATTTAATTATTTTATTTATTTATTTTATTTAATTATTTTAAATCGCGTCGAATTGTTCGCCGTTCTCCATGTTTTTCCCAGCGACTTTTCCCAGCGAATTCTTTGAGTATAAAATAATGGATAAAATCCTGATTGCCCAGCCGATCGTCAAGTACTCCAGACGACGATTTACATGTCCGAAAGCCGACCACCCTTATCCGGGGAAATAACAGTAACAGCGAGTTACGAAACCGACGATGGGAATCTGAGAGTTTTGCAGAAAACTGCTACTTTGCCATTGAGAATGTTTATGCGGGCTTGTCCACCGGAAAACACGGCATCGTTCTCCGCAACAATAAAAAATAACGACAAGAATCTCGTTAATTTCAGTCAAATCTTTCCAGGTAATTAGGGAAACTCATTAAAAATAATTAATCGAAATCAATGATTCCCAACATCCCAACATTTTTTTATTCCGCGATCGAGCAATCAACCAAATAAAAAGTAAAAAATCAATTTATTACAAAATTGAACTCGCAGGAATTTATTTCAATTACGAAATTGATTCTCCGCCATTTTCAAGTCCAAGATAATTTTGTCACAATTCGATTAATCGATTAATCGAATCCCAATGAATTTCTTGCGTTCGATCGAATCGACGAATTGAAGAAAACTTTATTTTCATAAACGTACAGAATTCATCGGTGAACATGCTCAACGATCGAGCTCAAATGCTCTCGGTTTGCAACACACACATACCGGTAACGTTGTTACGTTAGTCGCAGGCACGAGCACGAATCGTTACAGGATACAATCGAACGATCCGCTGTCGATGACCCTCGTACTTGAGCAGCTGGTTGCCAGACTGCAGTCACGATATCCCGGAAGTTACGTCGCGACCATCGGTCAGAACCATCTGCAGCTTGTGCAGACTCAGATCGAGGCGCACTTCGCGGCTCGTCAGCGCGTTAAACGTATCACGGTGAGCCTTTTTTTTTATAAAATCGAAATGTTACGCACGTCGATCCGTTTCTTTGATTCCCGAACGCGCTCGCTCTTCCACGATCCATTTTTCCGATCGCCATAAAAATTTAGCCTCGGTCAGCCTAAAATCCGAACTAAATTGATGGGTGAACGTTTTTTTCTTTCGATCGCGTTTACTGATCGAAAAATAACAAAAAAACGCGAGAAAAAACTTTTTACTTCGCGATGATGACCAGGAGTCCACAATTTTTAGAGTTTCTTTGCATTTTTTTATGAAACATCTTAGCGCAGCCATTGTTATAGGATCGTTACGTTTTCGAAGATTTTTCTGATATTCTTGAAGATTATGTTTACAAACGGCTCGACTTGAAATCCAATCAGTTTTCTCCATTTTTTCACGAACGTGCACTGAACATGAATTTTTGCATCTCAATCCTGTCGTTCCGCGGGTCTGTCGAGTTTTGCGAACGTTCGATTCAAGAATCGTATAGCAACGGGGCGAGTCGCTCCGTTCACGCAAATTATGAGTCCGCGACACCAGACGATTCGGCCATCGGCACACTCGTGCGAAAACGAATACAGACGTGCGTGAATAAAATTTTATTTTATGTCCAATCAACACCACCACGTGACGTACAGCCTCAAAAGATCGATACATTGTAAGACGGTCTTAACTGTAAAACGGGCTTCATGGAGATGATTGAGAAGATTGGAGTCTCGGGACCTCGTAGCAGGCCTAAAAAAAAAAGAGACTGCAAATTAAAATTGAAAATAAACGTGAAAACTGAGTACGAACGAAAATTACAGGTTGAAGGGTGAGAAAAAAAAATTCATTTTTGACGTACGTGGCAATTGCTGTTACGACGTACGTGTCTCGTGGACTTTGAAAAGTCCACGGGACACGCGAGTGTGACAGAAACGTCGTTCGAACATTTTCAGATTTTGACGCTCATTGAATCGAATTTTAATCCTTTGTGGTAACACTTCCTCCACCGATCTCGGTGGTCACACTGGGTTGACGCTACCCAGTCCATTTTTGAACCGGCATTGTGACCAGCCCATTGGCCCGAAAATTCTCAAAAAATTACTGAACATCCTTCAGACATTCTATTTTTTAAAATACAGAATGAAGAAAATAAACGGAAAAAAAAGTTTTTTCACCAAAATAATCGTAACTTCGAGGATTTTTAATATTTTTGCCTAAAATTTGGATCTGATATTCATCGGATCTGGTTCTTTTGAGAAAAAAATAGTAGGAAATAGTAGGATTCAAAATTTTCGCGATTTTCGATATATGAATAAAAAATTACTGTGTTTTTGCCAAAATCTCTCAGAGGGACGATATGGTACGAGGTGGTATAGTAATTTTTCAAATAATTTTCTATCCATGTAGATATTTACGCCGAAAGGTGGTCACTGGGTGGATTCCACCCAGTGCGACCACAAAGGGTTAAAAATCGAGATTCAGTCAACTCTCTCCTCAACGCGATTTGATATATCCATAGAGACGAGAGAAGAGTCCAAAAAGAGAGTGTGATCTACCGAAGTGTAAAATAACGAGAGAGCAAAGTCATAGCGTTGTGAAAAGCGAGATGGTGAAAGAGAAACAATAAAAAAGAGCGTGGAAAGATGGGAGAATGCAAAGTACATATACGTAAGCCATAGATATATAGAGAAATGGATGCTGGTCCCGTGAGGGCGGTCTGTTAGGCGCGTGAGAGACGGACGTCTGATTTATCATCGCAGATTAATTACCCTCGTTTTTTTCTTGTGCTCTCTTGCCATCGCCACGACGGCGACGGCAAAACGTCGGCTCCCGTTCACGCGCTACCATTCTCCTCCGATATACACACACACATGGATCTCTATAAAACATACTGTTGGAAAACATGCATCAGAACGAGATCGGGCTGCTGACGACCCAGTTGAGAAACATCGAGAAGAGGATTCTCCGCGGCGTCAGGGAAAGGAATTCCCGATCTTTGGCCGCTACCGGGCTCCCGACCCTCTTGGAATCGACGTATCGCACCATCTTCGCCCACTTGGAGGATCTTACGGCCGCACGAGCGGTAATTGCTCGTTACATGCATGCGCACAGTATATATTCTCAGCCACGGAAAAAGCACATTTATATTTTTATCCCGCACACCCCCCCCCCCCCCCCTTCCAGCCTTAATGATATATTTATATATATATGTATATATGTAGAGTACATAGTATGATAATGATGGTATACGCACACTAAACATTGCACCAGAGAGAAGTAAGAACAAGAAGAAGGCCGGCGCCGGCTCCATTCTACCCGGAGGCACGCACGCACACGTTCCTCCCGTATCACCATATCTCTCGTGTCTTGCGAGACCTTTTTTTTTTTTCTTTCTTCTTATAAAAAAACTCTCTCGCACGTCTATCCTTCTTCTTTGCTTCGCGGTTCGCCAGGTTTAATAGATCGTTCGAGTCTCGCGACGTTGATACAGCGAATAAAGCGCGGAGGCGTCGACATCCTTTGGTACATCGGAAGTCATCCCGCAGTTAACGCGATTGTGGGACGAAGACGATGTGTAATCGAGCTCATTTTTTTCTCGACATTTCTCTCATTTTTTTTCAGGTGATCTGTGTTTGTTGTATAATAAACAACATTTCGAGATAATTTTACGACCGATTTTTTTGAAAAATTGAATAAAGCTTCTCCGATGTTGCATAAAAGTGTATGCAAAGTTTTAAGAGGCTTCACCATTTAGAAATCGAAATATTTTATGTTGAAAATTGCAACTTTTAACACACGCTCTTATGAGAAACTACTGAAAATTGTGATTTTTATAAATAAATATCTCGATTTCTACATGGTGAAACCTCTTGAAATTGCACGAGCTATTAGATATCACTATTCTCTTTGTGTGGTGCAAATTTGACGAGGTTGGCTACACACAACAATGTTGCAATGCTAAAAACATAGGAACATTCGAAATGATCAGAATTTAATGAAATTTGGTGACTATATTCTTTAGTGGTAAATATGAATATACAAATTTTTTAAGAATTTTCTTCCACATAGTTTTCGAGTAATTAAACACTAGAGTTTACATGCATAAGCATAAGAAAATTCGAAATGATTAGAATTTAATGAAATTTGGTGAGTATATTCTTTAGTATTAAATACGAATATACAAATTTTTGAAGATTTTTCTTCTACATAGTTTTCGAGTAATTGAACACTAGAGTTTACATGCATGAGCATAGGATTCAGATATATATAGGTATATCTTTAGCATATTGTAAACACCAATTATTCGAAAACTATGTAGACGAAAAATTTGAAAAAAATTGTGTCATCGTATTTGATGCCAAAGAATGTAATCACCAGATTTGATTAAATTCTTATCATATTGTCGTATGTAGCCAACCTCCAAAATAATTCTATCGATAGAAAATTTAGCATACAACGTCCTTAAGCTCTTCTGCTAGTTTGTTGTGGTTCGGTTTTTTGTCCTGATTTAAATTTGTGCTCACTGGAAACATACGTTCGAACGAATTGGCCCTGATTCGGGTCCGTGACCTCGATTAATCTCGCGAATCAGTGAAGATGGTGGTCCCAGTACGAATTGGTCCAAATGTCAATTGGGAGATTTGGGCAGCTTGTTTCGTTCAGCACTTTCGTTTTTCTTCTGCTGTACGATCACAGCTCGAGTTTTCGTACCGAGGCAATCGCGATGTTATCTCCAGAAGCGTGGAAACTGCACGGATTGCATTTTGCGAAGAGATGACAGTGGGACGTATAATTCGTAGTAGATTTATAAAAGACCGGTGGCAATGTCTTTTCATCGGAATAACGATCATAACGAAATCGACGTTGCAGGAGATGCAAAGGCGAAAAAATAAATATATTTATGGCGAATGGAACGAAGAACGACAAAGAGAGTTGATTCGTTATCTTCGTTTGACGTATATCATGTTGCAGGAAAGAGAGAGAGCTGGACACGATTTACAGTGCGCCCTGAGGTTACTGCTCCTTCTTCTACGGCTGAACGTGAACGACGATAAGTACGCGATGCTCGAGTCTGCGATCGGATTCGAGCCGCAGCTGCGCGACGATGTCGTACGTACATATATACATATACACATGGATATGAATATATAGTTATATAATAAGAAATACACAGAGGCATATATAGATATAAATACAGCAGTCAATTGCATGCACACACAACTTCTGCAAGTCCTGGCTCATGCAGTACCGTGCCGCCAGTAAAGATTCGCATTCTCGATTATTCCTGGTACACCTTTTTCTTTCTTTTATTTTTGACTCCACCTTATTCTCCCATAGCACTCTTACGTTAAAGTTTTTCCTTGCTCAAAGCGGCGAGTGTTGGGCACGCGGAACGCGGAGTTCTCTTGCGCCGATTGGCGGCGTTTTTCTTCATCAGCTCTTTTCATTATTCTCCCATGCACACGCGTATCCTCTCTAAATATTTTTTCCTCTTTTTTTCTTTTCAACAATTTTGTACGTTTGTACGTCTGTGTGCGGATAATGAATATTGCCGCTAGTCCGTAAACTTTTATATCCGTCCTGCATTTTGTCCGAGATACACGATCGAAAGGGTTTCTGGACCCACGCTCCAGCAACGGAAAAGGGCCATTTTACCTTCTTCATCGACTATTCGCTTACGTCCTTATTATTGCTAACGCACTATGTCCATCTGTGTTGTTCGGTTTTATATTTGTATATATGGGGATTTATGAGCGGGTATAACTCTTGGCATAGAGCTCACAGACCCGAAGAATCGCGAGTGCATGTGTAATGGATTTATATTGCTCGGAGCACCCCACCGCTGCAGTCGGTGCGAGATTATTGCTCTTCGCGTGCATACGAGAATCACGAGAACTTATACGGTAGCTCCGTTCTCGTGTACTCCTCACGTTGCCTCTTCTGTGTAATACATTATACCTTGGGTATGTATACCTGCCCTTAATGTACTGGAGCATTTAACTTCATGGCATGTAATTATATATCTATATATTTGAAGCTTTACTACAAAATTGTGTTTGTGCCCTTTTCACGCAAAAACCAGTGAACCAATTTTGATGAATCTTTCACAGGAATGAAGCTCATGAATCAGAATAGTTTTTAGGCTGTATCGCATTTCGATAATTCATTTTTTTTTGGGAACCCGAACCAAAAAATCACATTTTTCTTCATATTTTTCACTTTCAAACTTCACAAGCAACTAAAAAATGATAATAAATGAAAAAATCGCTAATTACCAATTCAAAGATAATTCGAAAACGAAGATAATGAGCGGTAGCTGGAGTGCCAGTTTGTAAAAAATAAAAAATTATAGCGATTTTCGTAAAATGAAAGTTTGAAGATTTTGAAAAAAAAATTTCAACTTTTCATGTTAAGCCCTTTAGCGCCAACTAGGTGTATCAAATGTATAAAACCCACAGTGCTGCGTGCACGGACACTGCGTGGCTCCGGCAATGAAAAATTTTACGGAGCCTCGAGCTAGGTCAATACTTGCCTGGGTGACCCTTGTGCCTCTTCGGCTTGCCTATAAATCGCTAACGTGGAAGTTGCAAAGCAGCTATAAAGCGAAAAATGTAAATTTACCAAAAAAAATCTGTCGCAGGATTGGGAGGAAGTGGCGGACGTGGCACTCGGTGCATTGTTACGTTTCACGTCTCGCAACAAGTCCGACAATCCAGAAGCCTCAGCCGTCCGGCCAACGCTGAATTGGAACAAGTTCGAGACTGCCAGAGACATCGCTAAACTGAAGAAGCGAGTAGTTCACGCGGTCGAAAGAGTCAACAAGACAACGGACATAGCGGAAATTGAATCAGGTACACAAAATATTCTTTGCGGATTCTTGACATCGAACCGTTCCCAATCACGAGCGACGCGGAATCAATTTGAACGTCGGACAAACGACTGCATTCGCAACAGTTAAAGTTGAAGGTGCGAAACCTAAAGAAACGTGCAAGTACTTCAGGTTTTTCGGAGGGTCATTGATCGGGTGACTTAACCCGGTTATTGAGGAGGTTCTTCACCTCATCTCCTTTAGCTGCGTGCCAAATTGACGGCTTTATGGCACGAACTAAAATGTTGATGAAATTACTTTGAGCCAATAACAAGCTGAATAAGCTTAAACTTGAGGTGTCACGGAAACTATTTATAGCCATTTCTTGACGACAACAACAACCATGAAAAATCATTCAAACTTCTCAATACGTCAATTCATAACGGACGTAAATAACGTACAGTCGTAACATTTAAAATATTCCACGATGAGCGTGCTCGATACTTCTGTGTCGAGCAACACAATGGCCTCACAATCTCCCGCTGTTTTCGTTTCCATTTGCAAAATTGCCGCATCAACTTCGATACTCCATTGAGTACATCACCGAAATATGTTTATGAAAATTTATGCGCGCGCATTTGCGAGTTATGCGTCTACGGGAGTGTAACACATCCCGTTGTAAAAACAAAAAGACGAGAATAAATCTTGTGCCAGGGTAACCACGATGCTGGGCACATTGTGGTCGCGAGATGCGCGGATACTTGTCCAAAGCTGTAAGAGAAGAACAGCAGCTTCGAGAGAGAGAGAGAGAGAGAGAGAGAGAGAGAGAGAGAGAGAGAGAGAGAGCAAGTTTGCGGTTCTCTCGGATCTCTTCGTGTACACGACGCGGTAGTACACGCACTGCGTGCTCGTATTTACTTCTTACGTATGTATCGGTAGTTGGTCTACAAAAGGACGTAACGCAGAGTTCGGAGCCTATGGCGTGTTACGCGGGTTACGACTTTCTGTAGACTCGATACATCAGCAGCAGAAGTGCCTCTTTTTCTTTCTCGCTTTTTCACTGTATCTTATCGTGAAAATCTCGAGGATGCTCAATTACCCTCGCGCGCGCGCGCGAGTCCAAGATCAGTAGCCGAAGAAGAAGAAGAAGAAGAGCAAAGCGGAAAGAGCAAGGCCTGTCTTGGATAATGATCGAATCACACACATAGTGAAGGAGAATCCCATCTTTCTCGTCGGATGTTTCTCTCGCTGCTTTAGCTTCTGTTCGCCTCCGGTGACTTACGATTCTTTGCGCAATACGCATACCCGACTCGCCATTCCTCCACACCGTACGGTATTCGCATGTATAACAGTCATTGAACGGCCCATTTTGACAGAGAACCCTTCTTAAATCTCTATACTGATCTTTAATCGCTACCGCGGTTGCTTCCTTCTTCTTGCAGCATCTTTTGCTGATAACCTGTATTTGTTGAGAATCTTATTTGTTGAGAACGTCGTGTACCTTTTGTCGTCGCGTCATAATTGTCCGTGACGTTTGACGTTCGACGTTTGTGGGTTCGATTTATTCTTGAAGCTATCGATCATAAATTTGGGCAAATATTTTGATCCGGCTACGGTGCGAGATTGAATTTCAATCAAATTTCATTTATTATTTATTTATTTGTTTATTATTTGTTTATTATTTATTTATTATTTATTTATTATTTATTTATGAATTTTATTTTTTTATTATTAATTTTCACTTATTAATTGATTATTTATCAATTTTATTTTTATTTATTTATTAGCAATTATTAGGCCAATTAATTTTTATTGACCATTTTTATAAATGAATTTATTTTTTAATTTGCGTAAAAAATTTTGTGCTTTTTGCGAGATTCGTGATGAATTTTTGAATATTTGTTTAATAAAAACGGTCACCATGTCGAGTGCCTAATCAATTATTATAATTCAACGTGTGCCAGTTGATGGTAAATTCTGAGAAACTATGTTCCTTTCGCCGGCACTAAAGTTGACGCATATAGTGAAGGATTAGGCGTTGCTAAGAAAAACGATTCAACCATTTCGCGCGCTCTCGTACACGAAATTACTGGTTCTCCCATCAGCAACTCCGCGTCTGAGAGTCGGGTGATATAAAAAACTTGCCAGCCAGCGAAAATTGGCAGTTGAGAGACACTATGATGATGCTGTTGTGCGAGAATAGTAGACATACTTTAGTGTACAGGGTGTCCTACATTTGCATACATGTTAACGGTGGGAAATTAGAACCGCTATTCATTTCAAAACCGAAAAGTTTTTCGAGAGGCATATCGAACTTTGGCGATCGTGAGATTTTTCTTTAGGAACAATATTACGTGAATGTGGACTCGAAATTTCGAATTTCAACATTAATCTCTTTTTTATTTTCTATGATAATAAAAAATGGAGCGAGAATTTTTGAAAAAATTCTGTCAAATCTTTCAAAGTGTATCGAGTCCGAGAAAAAATCGATACCGATCGATCGATTATCGAACTCCAACCAATCCGAGCGACAATTCCAACTTTGTTTTCCATTCATTGAAGGATGTTGAGTCCCAAATCGCAAATGATAAGAAAATTCTGACAATTTGGTATCATTTTGTATGAAGTATTTCTATTTATTGTTAGGAGATGGTATAAACATTTCACGACGATTAGAAAGTTCGTTATTGAACCATTAACATTAATAAATTAAATGTAGTCAAATGTCGTCTTATGGAAACTGGTATAACTTTGCGATAAGTTTTTTTTTTTGACCTCTCAATTTTTCAACATCTACAATATACCGAAAGCAACGGAAACAGAACGAAGTTTATTGATAAATATTTTTTGTATTTGTTTAAAAAAATTGTTCTTAACAAAATGTTAATTTTTTAATAACGAGCTTCCTAATCGTCGTGAAATTTTTACACGACCTCTTCAATACTTCATACAAAAACATCCTAAATTTTTAGAATTTTTTTATCATTTTTTATTTCAACCCTTAAGGTGGTTAAAGAAATGATGACAAAATTCTCAAAATTTGGTATGTTTTTACATGAAGTATTCAGGAGGTCGTGTAAAAATGTCACAAAGATTAAAAAGCTATTAATCGAACAATTAACATTAACAAGTTTCATGGGTACTTAAAATCCTTAATTCCCCGCGCACCCTGTACATAAATTCGTAGTACATAGAACAACAAAACGAATAGTAAAGAAGAGCGCCACAGAGTCGCGGATTTCTGGTTCGAACGTATTCGCGAGATGATTTCTCGTAAAAATGTGGCGCAGTCCTCCCTCTCCATTTTCCATTCTCGCGATCTCTGTGCTCACCTGCTGTGTCTACCATGGAGCTTGTTGTGTGTGGCAACGAAAATTACAGCAAACCTGGCAGTTTTAATTTTCACATTAACCCGAAGAGGTGAGATAGCGTGAGCTCGTAAGATGGATGTAATAGAAGGTACTTACAAGCATGACCAGTGTATACGTAACGATAATGACTGATACGAAAGAGACTCGATAAAAAAAAAAAAACCGTCAATGAGAGAAGAAAAAAAAACGACAGAGCATCAAAAAGACTCGAGAGAGAGAGAGGGAACTATGAAAAAGATAAAGACAAGCATCGCAACGACACAATTATACGAGATACTCTCGTGTATGACTCTGTAATCGATACGGTGCGATATCGATCTGTGTAAACGCTCTCGTAATTAGACAGTTTTTATTAACGCTAGACGACCGGACGTAGCTCTGTGGCGCCACGTAAACACCCCCCGCGCTACAACTCCGTTCTCTCGGTCCTCCCCCTCACCCCGCCCTCTTCGTGCTGCACTAATTAGGGATTGAAAAACTCGAAGCAAATCGCCAACCTATTGGTTGCTTCAGAATGCTCTCGTAACTATACGTACGATCCATGCTGATGTTGATTGAACGCGTTTATGACATAATGCATAGAATTGTGTGCATACCTCGAGGAGATCATCTGCATATCTCGGAGCGATGTGCACGTGCTCGTACATTTACAAAGTTTCATTCTATTGATGATTATTTTATGTTTATATCTTTTACGTTTATTTCCCTGGAAAAATCCATCATTCTGTCACTCCAGCCTTCGATCGATCAAATTTTTTTTTCACTTGCTTTTTTTTTCGTAATTTATCACAATTTTAAATATTCGACCACGAGGCTCGCCAATTATTGTTTGTCAATATTTCTGGCTCGAACGACAGCTCCGAAACAGAGAAAAAATTATTTAAACTTTTTTTTTTTGCTTCCCGGATTACAATTTTGTTTCGTTTATTTTTAAGGCTTTTTTTTTACACAATTAAAGAAATCGTGCGTTATGATAAAAGCGTTTGTAAACCATGTGGCTGCAGCTCGGCCACTACTATCCGGAAAAGAGAAGAGGGCTCGGGAAAGAGGTCAGGGTAATGCGAGAGTTAAAGTGCTGTCGAGTTATTTATCTGAGCCACATACAGCAGTTTTCCTCGTATTTTTAAACGATTCTAAATAGTATATCTCTGCGAATATCTTGTTACGTTTTCGACAAGATTCAATCGTTAGAAATGTTTGTTGCAAGTATCATAACGGTTTTAGGTTTCGAGGCTCTCGCGATTCTACTTTTTGATCGATGGGAAATTTTTTTATTAATGGAAAATGTTCTGTGAATGAAATTTTATTCGGAGAATGAAAAACGTTGAGTCTCACATCGCAAATGATGAGAAAATTTTGAAAATTTTGTATGTTTTTGTATGAAGTATTTAAGAGATCTTGTCAAAATTTCACGACCATTAGGAAGCTCGTTAGCGAACAATTAACATTAATAAATTAAACGTAGTAAAATGTAGTTTTATGGAAACTGGTACAACTTTGCGATAAGTTTTTTTTTTGACCTTTCAATTTTTCAATATCTACAATATACTGAGAGCCACGAAAACAAAATCAAGTTTATTGATAAATATTTTTTGGATTTGTTTAAAAAATTGTTCTTAACAAACTGTTTATTTTTTAATAACGAGCTTCCTAGTCGTCGTGAAATTTTTACACGACTTCTTAAACACTTCATACAAAAAAAAACTAAATTTTCAGAATTTTTTCATCATTTTTTATTTCAACCCTTGAGGAGGTTAAAGCAACGATGACAGAATTCTTTAAATTTGGTATGTTTTTACATTAAGTATTCAGGAGCTCGTGTACAAATTTCGCGACGATCGAGAAGCCATTTATTGAACAATTGACATTAACAAGTTTCATAGGTACTCAACATCCTTAAAAAAAAAGCTGGAATAGAAAATTCGGAGCAACTGAAAACTGTCCCCGTATTTGCCTTTGAAATAAAAGTACAAATGTTATTTTTAATTTAGCGACAAACATTCGATTTCCTGCTCTCGAGCAAGCTTTTGCTTCTTTTTCTTTTTGGACTTGTACTTCTTCACAGTCATCTCCGTCGGAGACGGAAGGCGTGCGTATAAATGACACGGCGCCTAGTTCAATCGTGCCACTTCACAGTCGCGTTGAATCGCTGTAATGCATCTCGTTAATGAACGACAATGTGAATCGTTGAAAATAAAACTTGAGTGTGTATACAGAAGATCGATAATTACGAGCTTCGGTATACACGAGCAAAAGTTTATCAAGGATTTCCAACAAGAAACGACGACACAGTGATTGGTACAGTCTAACAAGACGAGATGGAGGAAAGAAGCAAAAAAAAAAAAACGCGATAATTGGCATTCCCGTATTTCTTTTTATCAAAGGCGGTTAACTGCAGGCACCGCCATTTACTGGGAACTGGCCAATACCGCTTGTCCTATTCTTCTTCTATTCGCCTCTAACCGCGTTTTCTCGTTTCTTCGTCTATCGTGATCCTCCCCGAGTCTACGTTCTTCTCGTGGATCGAATCTTCGATTTAAAATATACAGAGCTATCGAATGCAACTACGGAAACGACGACCGAGCAAATAAATAATGCAATTTCATCTCTTCGGGGTTCACAACTCGTTCTCTAACGATATCCCATCGAGCAACAGATGCTTTTTCTTTTTTTTTATTTTTTACTCTTACCCCTTGATCCTTGGCTATTTGTCCGGCGATACAATCGATTCGGAAAATGTACGTTGCGATCGTGATTTTAATGAAGAGGATGAAAAAGCCGGAGCAGGAAATCGTTCCAGTGTTTCTGGGAATAAAAAAAAAAGACGAAAAACAACAATTAACGAATGGATGGAGAAAAGTACACAAAAAGAGGCTCTGGGGGCAAAATGAAAAAAATATTCGATCGAAAAAAATTAGAAGAACTCATGTTTTTTTTTTTTACTTCGTAATTAATTCGCTTTTTTTCTTTGCTCAATCAACTGAACATTTACTGCGGAATGTAATTTACGCTCTTCCTCGTTTGCGCTCTTCATCCTGCTGCCCGCCGTGGCGCACGGTAATCAGGCACTTTTGTTTCAGGCTGATTCGCGGAAAGTCGACGTGATCGTAATTATCGGAAACGACATACCACTGCGACGGAAGCAGGAGAGTCAGAAAACTGAATGCTGACGAACAACTCGATGCCAAAGGCTCGAGGATGCAAAAACCGCATCCTCGATGAGTCTATCGCGTTCCTCAGCCTGTTGCTTCGTTGCTGAATGCGTTTTAATTTAAATCACAAGTGTATATATACTACATTGACTTTGAATTTATTAAACGAACGAACTGTTAATTAAACTTCGAAATCATTAATTTTTAATTAACGTTTCCAGCGAATTTTGAAATTATTATTTTTTTTTTTCGTGAGCATAATCAGGAACTGAGGAAAACTGACTTTTCCAAAGAAGCAGAAATCAAGGAAAACGCAGTTACTGCCAATTCGACGAAATTTTCGTTAGTTGTCATTTTTTTTAATAAAGAAAAATGTGACGTTGAATGAATTTGAATTCAGAGAAATGAAAACCGGTTGCGATGAGTCGAATGAAAAAATCGGAACGATTAAAATAAATTTGATAAGAGAAAATCATTATTTACCGTTTACTACGAAATTTATCATTTTGTTTTCTTCATTGACGCACGAATATGGTGAACTTCCGGATAGAAATTGATTGCGACCGCCAAGAGGACTAATTAGCTTCCGAAGTTGATAAGCGACCATGCCTCTCGCTCTTTGCCTCTCCCTTATTCCCTCTTTTTCCTCCGTGCCTCACACTGTGGTAACTGACGTGTGATTCGCACATGTTTTGACGAGATTTACACTCGGCGAAGCAGGGGGAGGAAGCCCGAAGGACCGCAAGATAAACGAACGAGAAGAAATAACAATAATTCGTACGAATAAAAACTGCGAGACCGGATACGAATCCATTTCTTCACGGAGACTAGCTCTCGCACCAACGACAATCATTCTAATTTATTGCTACGTTTTTTATTATCATTATTATAATTTACGAGTTTCGTGACTCGTCTCTTCAACTTCTGGCTGACTGGATCGGGTTCGTTGAATTTCGTCACTCCCTCGTATCGTGGATATCACGTTCTTCTCCATACATACATCATCCAATTGGTGGAAATTTGAACCTCTCGTGCTTGTACAAAACATGAGCACATTATTTTTCCACCTGCGAGTTGAAATTTGATTCAGACTTCATGAAGTCGTCCAATTATGTCTCGGCACTTATTAATCTGTAGATATATATAAAACTTTACTACAAAATTGTGTTTGTGCCCTTGACGCAAAAACCACTGAACCAATTTTGATGAATCTTTCACAGGAATTGAAGCTCATGAATCAGAATAGATTTCAGGCTGTATTGCATTCCGACAATTTATTTTTTTTGGCAACCCGAACCAAAAAATCACATTTTTCTTCATATTTTCCACTTTCAAACTTCACAAGCAACTAAAAAATGATAATAAATGAAAAATCGCTAATTACCAATTCAAAGATAATTCGAAAACGAAGATAATGAGCGGTAGCTGGAGTGCTAGTTTGTAAAAAAAAAAAAGTTATAGCGATTTTCGTAAAATCAAAGTTTGAAGATTTTGAATACAAAATTTTAACTTTTCATATCAAGCTAGCTGTACCCTTCAGCGCCAACTAAGTGTGCTGCGAGGCGAAGCCAATTCCAGTTTCACCCTCTGAACTGATTTCTAAAATAAAAAGAGAAATTATTGCATTCAGAAGTTAGAAGTTAGAAGTTTAGACAGAAATTAGTGCATTCCAACGCGAGTATCATCAGCTTTTTTTCTATCCACTGGACCTTCGTAAGGACTGGTTTTTTTTTTTCTCATAATAATCGATACAATTTTTATATGCCAAAGAATTAATGACAGGAGCGAGGGATTTAAATGACTATTGATTGAGGAAGTCTTGGAATGTCCTGATTAATCAGCTTTTGGCTCAATTGTTCGTACAAAGTACACAAGAATGAAGTACTGGTCCTAATTTTCACCAACTGGTTTTATGCTTATCATCTCTTGAAAGAGCTGGGCAGGAGGGAAAGGGGTTTTTAGCAACGATACTCTGACTACATCACAGCAAGTGAGTGATTCACTTTGGACTTTTCTTCATAATATCATGTATTTATATACATATATTTACACTGAGACCCGGTGAGTCAGATTATTAAATGACTCGTACATTGAAGAGCTCTTTCTCTTCTGGTTTTGTCGTATACTCCATCACACTTGCCAGAGTATAAAATTACCAATAAATGTGTGTGCGACGAAAAAGGAATATGCGACCTTTGTCACGAATGCAGACGTCAGCATATTTTTCAGAATAATTCCTTCGTTTTTTGAATTTATTTTACGTTTTTTTTCTCACTATGACGAATATTGTTCTCGGCAATTACAAAAGTTACCAGCGTTTGCTTAATTCTCTTTTGACATATTCGTTGCGTCAATAATTGCTCAGAGAGGGATAAACACAAAAGTTCGTTAAGCAAAATCGTTTTGTGAAATCATTTCGCTCAATAAATCGTTGGGGAATTTTGAAGGGCAAGTTTTTATTGTTTCAATTAATAAAAGTATAAAAAATCGGGTAACGTAATCGCAATTGCATAATTTCGTGGTGCTCTGTTCAAACTCGCTGTCTAATGAAAATTGAAAAAAAAAAAAAAAATTATTAATCAAGTCTCTAAATTGACATTGTTTTATATGGAAAATAATGGACATTTAAAAATTTAAGGAAAATTTAAATCATTACGTTGTTTAGCCTTCTGATCATCGAGTAAAAATCCCACGAAAAATGGCCACATGGGAGACATTGAGACGTTTGTCAAATTGATTCGAACTTCGCCTCTTCGTATATTTCTTCGTGGCACTTAAATATGAGTGAGAAAATGATTATTCTGATCTTAGTTGATTGAATGTTGAATATATGTGCCTACAGTTTTATTTGTCTCGCTCTCTCTCGGGCATGGCGCTTCTCAGTTTTCTCTAATACACAGCAGATCCCGAGTCCGTGTGTAAGATAAATTTTTATATACATAATAAAATGCCGATGGCTTTAGTGCGAGACACACGCGGTCTAGGTAGTTTATTATTTTAATTTTTCTATCTTTCTTGCTCTGGGCTATAATATCGGTTCCGCAGGATTTATGTACACGGAAAGACCTTGTCCTCGACGCTTTCATATTATTCTTGGAATCGCGAATCGCTAGAAAAAAGAAAATCGTTATAGGTAGTTCGTTTGAGTACGAAACTATAGATATACAGGAAACATTGATTTTGTGCTGTCAGAGTGTAATTACGTTTGCTCACCTGCCGCTCGTTACAGTCAATTCACTCGGTCTGCACTTACATACGCGATAAAATATTATCCAGTAGCTTTAATTATCAGGAATCAACTATAACGAAAGAATTGCCATAATTTTAAAAATAGCAAGTGGCTTACGATGGAACATTGATGTTTTCATTACTTAACAATTGATTTTTTTTTTTTCTATAGCAAAGTCTCATTGAATTATATTGACGAATGATCGCGAACAAATTGTTTTTCTATTTAATTTCCTTATGGGATTTTAAACCTCGAATGAAAACCCATAAAAATGATTTTTCCCATGATCCATGGTGGCTGATTAGCCATAGGCCTAATTAGCTGGTGACCGCAGGGAAAAAAAACAAGCAAGTGAATGAATCTTCATGAGAATCATGATCAAGTTCCGAATGTTTTTCTAATCATGGGGGTCCAGGTTTTATGGGAAAGCCACTGAGGTGAACTTTATGTTGATTTCCTGCTCGTTGGTCATCGTGTTTTGACACAGAGCATCAGGCGATGCGTATGTTTAAGAAAATTCCAAAGAGATCAGTCGTTTTGAACGTCTACGGTGATTGCCATAGGATAATGTAGAAAAAGGTAAAAGATGATGAAGCGGGAGAAGGAGAGAGACAGAGTGCTGCAAATTCATTGGTCTCTCGGTGGGTCTTAGGTAATTGATGGCTTCCGGTGTGCCAAGAACAAAACGAGGGGCCAATTACCGTCGGCGTTTTTCGAAGATCCTTCAGGACCAAGAGTCAAAAAGAGATGGAGGATAAGTAAAAGAAAGATAGAATGAGACAAAGAAGGAGGAAGCTACCGATGAGAATCCAAAAACGACTCAACTCTTACTTAAATGCTCGTAACTGCATGGATGAGCCTGCCGCTTCGAAGGTCGAAATACCTTACACTTCCTCAGCTTCGGATCAAGGAAAAGCGACGATGAGAATGAGAAAAAAAAAGAGACCTTTGAACAACCGCACTTTTGGCCTTTATTTTCGTCTTTTACGTTTTGCCGCTTTACCTGATGTACCTTTTGCATTAATTTCCGACTTGTTGTTGCTTTCCTCTTATACGGAGTGTCCCAAAAGTCGTTGACAAAATGTCATTTGCAATTTCCTTTCAAAAAAATTCCTCGATTTTTAATTTGAGCATAAAATTAATTATCGTTAATTAATTATCATCCTGCCAACTCAGCAATCTGGACAAAAAAATGAACAAAGATTGAGTATTCTCGGCAGGATGTTCTGGTTTAATCGATTCATAAATTTTGTTTGGCACTTTTTTGACAGCGTGTACGCAGACTGAATTAGGGCTGTTTCCAGTTTTTATAAATTTACATAAACGCTTGAAAGTGCACTTAACTTCTTTTGCTGCAAGCCAGCAGTAAACCGTCAACGAGAGCCCTCACGTTTTTTGGTTGTTTTCCGGACCTCCATTTGCCTGGGACATGAAACTCATACGCACGTTGAAAAGGATGTCTGGAAATTACTTCAGAAAAAACTGCTAAGAACCGGCCGTTGGTCTGTTACCACAAAAACGAAAGGGTGAAAGTTTTTATCGCAGAGCCCTTTGCAAAGAACGCTTTGAAATATCTCACAAGGAATTATTTGTTTACTTTCGTGGTTTTAGGCTCGTTTTGGTTGTTTATGGTAGTACTGTCCGTTTTAGAATTACCGTTCAGAATTTAATAAAATTTTGTACAGTAGTTGATTATGACAAGAAATAGATCCAGTCAAATTTTCAAGAGGCTACAGAGAACCAGAAAAAAGATATTCGCATTGGTAATTTCATGAATTTAACATCCATTTCATACATTTCATTGCATTTTACAATGAAAACTGTGATTTCTCCTGAGGATTGATAAGAATTCATTGTACAATACAATGAAAACTGAGATTTATCATAAAACTCAATGTTAAATGTAGGAAAGCGAATTTCTAGTTCTCTGTAGCCTCTTGAAACGTTGACTGGATCTTTTCCTTATTATAATTTACCATTGCACCAAATTTTATCAAATTCTGACCAGTAATTCTAAAACCGACAGGACCTTAACTGAAATGTATGAAATCGATGTTAAATTCATGAAATTACCAAAGCGAATATCTTTTTTTCTCGTTCTCTATAGCCTCTTGAAAATTTGACTGGATCTTTTTTTAATCATAATCTGCCAATGTACCAAATTTTATTAAATTCTAAACGGTACTTCTGAAATTGACAGTACTACCTCAATGAATGTCGAAGAATTATTAAAAATGAAAATGACTTAGTTAAGATAATCGGGTATTTCGATCACGTATGATTTCTATTTTCATTTTTAAAAATTAATATACAGTCAACGGTGAACAAGACAAAAGGATCCGAAATTTTGCTCTTCCTGGATGAGGCTGTACGATTTTTGGTCCTCGTTCACCAGGATGACGTCTGAGAGTCTAGCACGGTTTAGGGGGAAGGTGCTCGCTCGATGGGTCTCCTTAATTTTCCCACAGGCCAGATGAAGAGACACACGACCCGAAATCTCTTATGGTTTTGTACGAGGAGAGATCGCCCAGATGAAAGCCTCCCGGTGTCTCTTGAGATGAGTAGCTCGTTACCGCGGGCGCGCTGGCAGGGGTCTGAAGGATCGTTTTCGTGGAAGACAAAACACGAGAGGAGATATAAACGCGGCGTTATTCCACGACTCTGAAGATTCACCGAACGACCAAACGTTTCGTGTTGTTCCCGCGGGGGCGCGCGCAAAATCCCTCCAGGGACCACATCAGCAATCTCTCTCTCTCTCTCTCTCCCTCTCTCTTGTTTTTTCTCTTCCACAGCTTTCTGTAGCTACACGTATATATTTTCTCTCGCGGGTTCTGCCGGTGTGGTCCCCACCGCAGTCCAGGCAACCGTGCCTCGCAGGTGGTCCTGCCTCGTAGAAAATGATCTCTCAATAGCGCGTGTACTCCGTCCCCTGGTTGTGGCCAAAAGAGGGGAGCTTGAGACAGAGGGACCAGAAAGAACCATTTAGTATATCAACATATATATATATAATCTTTGAAGCGATGGATATTGTTTTTTCGACGATCCTGGGACCCTCTCTTCCTCCATCTTCACCTCTTCTTTTCGCCAACCATCAAGAATCGCCTTATACAGATGACCACGTTAGTATCGTTCAGAAAAAATGACTCATAAACTTCTGTCAACGATATTAAAGTTTCCCACGTATAAAAAGCGACGTTTTTCAATCTGTGAGTCATTTCCCACTATCCAAGGTCAATCCCCGACCCTAAAGAACGCATTTAGTACCTTTGAAACTTTTGGAGCTCCAAATCTCTTCTTATACTCGCGATTAACTCGAAATTTCGTAATTTGCTGGTTCCTGGAATTGAAATTAATAATAACGATGACGTTCTCGCATAATTAATCACGAAGAATTAAATTTCATGAGTAAACACGATTGTTCGTCAAGTTGGTTTGCTTAGCTCTAGGGAAGAGACTCCATTAACGAGATGAATAGGAATTATTTGCCAATTAATCATTGATTATTAGATCCAGGTGTGACTTCGATTGCCCCATGATTCGAACCGTTCGGAACCACCCTGAATGATTCTTCGGTTGACTGTGACTTGCGAGAGAGAGAGAGTGAGCGAGAGGGAGAGTCGAGGGAGACCCGCTGAGATAAAGACTATACTCCTGTGTCTAAAAGCGCGCGGGAATGCCGCCTGGAGGATGGGGAGCGGGAGGGTGGACATGAGAAATCGTAGAATCGTAGGATTTGCCTGGAGGCTCCAGAAGATATCACAGGAGGAAGAGAGGAAGATAAAGGAAAAAAGAAAAGGAAAGAGCAAGAGAAACGAAGAGAATTTCAACTATATAGAGATGATGATTCTTATTTGGATCTTTTGCTTTGGTCGTCGGCTCCCCTGATCCCTGCAGGTGGTCCTCGCTGACTCTCACGGACTCTCCTCGTCTCCATATACGAGGCAGACAGAGCCACCACCGAAACCAAGAAGATAGAGCGCCACCATTTTTTTTTCAGAGTTATATTTTTTCCTCCTAATGGGTGTGCGCTTTTTAGAATTTTTATACACACACACGTTTCTTTATACACACAGCTTCGGAGCTAAAACAAAACGTCTTGGAAGTTTGAGAACGAACGCTCTCACGAGACCAAAAATCTGCGGTGTCCCGTGATAACTATATACTCGCCATATAGATATATATATAAATATTTCGTACAGATATATGAATGGCTTGAAATATCGTTAATATGCATGTGATATATACGTCGAAACATTTCCGAGTTCCTGGAAGATCAAGACTCCGGATCGCCCTGGACGGGAACGTGGGATTAAACTCGACCACCATTTGTCTCGTCTTCGAAAACGTATACTTTGCTATGGGACTATATATCGCACAGGTGGTCTACTCGTTAGAGTCTACCTCGGCAATTTTATCATATTCGCACTCAGACGTATTACTTGGAAGTTTAAGTGCAAAAAAGTAGAAAGTTCAATCGGTATACCGACTGGAGACGGTTCGTTTTCGAAAATTCCACCGAAAATGTGTCGTCGTAAAATTTTCCATTGATCGAATCATCATTCTGCAAATTTATCGTTATCAAGATTTTTCTCTACGTTGATGGAACTCTCCACCATTGGAATCCACCGCCTATGTCTCCTTAAGGATGTTGAGCCCCAAATCGAAAATGATAAGAAAATTCTGAAAATTTGGTATGTTTTTGTATGAAGTATTTGAGAGATCGCGTAAAAATTTCACGACGATTAAGAAGCTCGTTATTGAACAATTAACATTAATAAATTAAACGTAGTCAAATGTAGTTTTATGGAAACTGGTATAACTTTGCGATAAGTTTTTTTTTTGACCTCTCAATTTTTCAATATCTACAAAATACTGAAAAGCAACGGAAACGAAACGAATTTTATTGATAAATATTTTTCGTATTTGTTTAAAAAAATTGTTCTTAACGAAATGTTTATTTTTTAATAACGAGCTTCCAAATCGTCGTGAAATTTTTACACGACCCCTTAAACACTTCATACAAAAACATACTAAATTTTCAAAATTTTCTCATCATTTTTTATTTCAAGCCTTAAGGTGGTTAAAGTAATGATGATAGAATTCTTAAAATTTGGTATTTTTTTACAGGAAGTATTCACGAGGTCGTGTAAAAATGTCACGACGATTAAAAAGCTATTTATTGAACAATTATCAGTAAAAAAATTCATAGGTACTCAACATCCTCAAAAATACAGACAATAATTTAAATGGACTCTGGAAAATAGTGAAGAATTGGTTTACACTCGTAATGGACTCAATACTCGAGTTTGCCTTGATAAAAACAGTGAATTTATGACGAAACGATAAATCCGATTGTATAGACATGGTAAACTCAATTATATTACGAGATTCGATTGACCTGCTTTGTTTGAAGTTTATACGATCTAACTGCAAAGCACCGGATCTCGTAAGATCGATTGCGCAAATCAATAATCCATCTGTGTGTGTGTTTGTATGTGTTTTATAGTGTACGACCGTGTGATATAGAGTCTGTGGGGTTTTTTAAAAGAACATATACACCTGTGACTATGTACCGTGGCGTATATGTGGCACATGTACGTAATATACGTCGGGTAGGTTGGCAGGGTCACGCGATTAATCGATTTCGCACGGTAGATCAGTTTCTAGAGCAGCGCACAACAATCCACCTGCGAAATCGCTTAATGGCTGCTCTTAATATCTGAAAATAAAGAGGCTCGATGGGTGCGAGAATCAAAGGTTCCGGCGTAGGAAACGCGATACCAAGAGGACGATGACGATCGTGATGACGATCGCGATGACGACAACGACGCGGACGACAACGACAGTGGAAAATAGAGAGTGAAAGGGAATTCCACAGGGATTTGTACAATTTTATGTACACGTATTTATTAATGTGTAATCGTGTCTATATTTTTCAGGGAGACCCATAGATATCTCACGTATAATAAGCATCCACTTAATAACCCCGATTCGTAGCTAACCCACGTTTGTATCATAAACTTTTTACAGACACACACGAATCACATGCTTTCCATATCTGCTGGCGTAATATAACAATCTCTTTTATCCTGATCTCGTATATATATTTCGTTTTATCCGCGTCAAGATCCTATTCGCTTGCTCCTTTATCTCGATCGATCAATTTCGATTCAATCGCCTCTGCTGTTCCCCCGTTACGACGTCGAAAATTTATTGCAACCCCCAAGGGAATCGTATGAACTAAGAATCTCTGTTTTTTTATTTTATTTTTTTATTTTTTATTTCTTCGATATTATTCACTAATAATAAGAAAAACGTTCTGCGGTTTGAAGTTGTGGAAGAATGAGTATTTTTGTGGCAACGTATTGGAACAATAGAAATTGTCGCAATTATGAAATCTAAATGTCAGCTCTCCACTCTTCAACCTTTTACGATTTTCTCAGATTTTTATTTACTCGTTATTCTTTATTTATTGCTTCCAAAAGTAAATATCAAAGGTACAAAGTTGGTCTCTGGAGTCTCGGAGAACCCGATGACATCATATGCACCAAAAAGACACAAAGTTCTTGCTTTTTATTTCCTTCTATTGTTTGGCTGACAAACATGTCGATAAATGTTGACAAATGGGAATTTTTTTTTTTTTTACTGTAGACTGTAAAAAATATGACGAATTATTTATAATGATAATAACAATAAATTTAAGACGAAGTTTGGCGGAACGTGACTATTTCTTACGATGCCTTCGAAACCAATCGAAAATAGATTTTGCTTGGTGTAGAAATGATTTCTTACTGCAGAACCAATTAACTCGTGGACTTTGAGGAAGCGTTTGTTTTTCCATTCGCCAGATTTGTATACCACTCCATTTTCAAGTTTCTTGCAAACGTCGTCGTTTAAATTCGTGGAATTTCATCGGAAGTTATCGGACTTAAGATAACAATTTTAAAACTCAAAAAGCTCTCGATTTTTTGTTGTAATTTTGTAATTTACGTCCATTAGTTCAACGTCTCACCAGCACGCATACACATTTTTTTGTATTTAGCAATGTTTTCTATGAATATCTCGAAACGTCCTTTACATGCGAGTCGTACTTTTTGCGTCTATTTTATAATTAGATCCTCGTGTTATTACGCGTAGTTTACCGAAGACCAGTTTTCTCGGAAGCTTTTTCAATCGATCGCAAAGATATTACGCGTCTGGCAAAAAAAAAAAACGTTTTTACTACTAAATAATTATTTATAGCATGTGAGTTCTACGTCATACCAACAGGTCAATGAAATTTTTATGGAATTTACAATCGCTCAGTAGTTCGGATGAAAAAAGAAATCGTAAATATTTATCTGTGAATGGCATTTTTGGGATTTTTCAAATAGTTTGAGAACCCTGAGCTAAAAACGTTTTGTCGTTATTTTCGAAGATTTTTGGCAAGCGAAAAATTTGAACCTGTGATCGAGTTTTTTATTTTTTGCTTCCTCATAGAGGAAGCTATGTGACGGTGAGATTTTTTTTTCCCGTTTTCAATTTCAATGTCCCAAAACATCGAAAAATCATATTTAGAAAAAATGTCCGGATGTCTGTGAGTGTATGTTCTCGCACTGTAAAATTCAAACGTTCATAACTCGAGAACGGTTTGAGCTACAGGGCTCCCGTTTCGCACAGATGTTCATCTATACAAGCTCGTCATTCTCTGAGAATTTTGTTGGAATCGCTTGAAAAATACGAATTCTACGGTATTTTGAAATTTTCAAAAAAAGGGTGTCGACGCTCTAACTTCCGCAAATTTTAAGATTTGTTACTAATTTTTTTTTTTATAAATAGAGTATCATAATAGGAAGGTTGGTATTGGATTTGGAAAATATCGGTTGAACGGTTTAAATTTTATGATTTTTCGAATTTTACGAAAATCTGAGTTTTTTTAAAAATCGTCCAATCGCTCTAATTTCTGCAAATTTTGTAAGATATTGTGTACAAGTCTGTACTTCCTCTTTACTTTCTAGAAAATTTGTCGAAATTATATTATTTAAATGCAAATACAAAAAATGCTGCAGAGTTCTTCCTCAAGATGCACGATGCCTCATACAGGCATCGTGCATCTTGGCCTCATAGAGGAAGATTTGAGCATCGTGCATCTCGAGCATCCTGTTTATTTTTCTGCTGGCATTTTTTGCAATTCTCAGTGTCTTTAGTTCCTTGAAGTCGAAGAGTGTTTTGTGCATCACAGAGCACGTGAAAAAAGAATACCTTTGCAAAAGTTGTAACGAGGTATTAATGGGTTTCGTCTTGAGAGCTATTCGAGCGAGCCAGAGTTCCTTTCGTGCCTCTCGTTTATTATTTCGTTAATTCAAACAAATCGATGTTTCATCAGCGTAACACGGCAGTTAAAGTCATCACCAGCTGGCGCATAGCTTTCGCACTGGGTGTATGTTCTCTAGCATGGCACTATCAATACAGCCTCGTCTCTGTGATGTTGATGAGAAAGTTTCATAATTTGTCAGGTCGTAACGTACAAGTATATCGTATGAAAAACGTGGGTAAGAAAAAAAAAGCGAGTGAGAAAAAAGCCAAGGGGGCTCTTCGCTATCGAATAATATTTTCGTGCTCGCCAAAGAAGCGCTTTTTTTTTATTACGCGAGAAGAAACACGATGGAGAGGGAGAGCAGCGGTGTTAATTTTGTTTGGAATTCGCGTAGACTAATTTGCAGAATTCGAAGGCGTATTTGAGAGAATTTATAGCTGGAAATTACAAGAGTGTTTATTTTTTTTCTCTCGATCAGTCTCACGCTCTCACGCTCAGTCAGACATTTCGTAACGATTTATTCAATTTTTATACCATCACCGCATAATAATTAAATAGATTCAGACATTGCATTCGATCGGACAATGTACGAGATCACGAAGCAGGTGAGAGGTTTGCCTCTGACAATTTTCTCTTGCTTTTCCTCGTCCTCCTCTTCTCTGTCTCTCTGCTCTGCAGCTTCGAAAGGTGTTTGGCACGTGCGAAATTCACAATCGACCTTGCCTCGAGCACAGCTGGTTCAATCGTCACCGTCGTCGCATCGTTGCTGTAACGTAGTACAAATAAATACACAGTATACCAACGTTCCAAATCGTTATAAATGCAAGAATCTGGGAAAAGCAGAAACCCAAACATCCGAGAAACGTAACAGCAAAAAATCATTGTGTTCGTCAATCTTTTTCTCTCTTTACACAGAATTCCTTTGCGAGGTTATTATTTCACGATTTATTCCAATCGTCCATTCTTATTCGAGCATACCGACGAGAGAAAGAACAGTCCATTAAATTATATAACCACAAAATAACAGCATAAAGTGAATGGCTAAATAAGCCCCAGGAAATCGCACTTTAAATGACTGGCCAAATAACCACAAGTTAGCCAAAACATGTCGGGCATTTATATTTAGAATATGGACACACACAATACAGATGATCTTGACCCGTTCACTCCCCACAACCGTAGCCTATTTTCCGAACAATTCGATATTCTTTTTTTCTTTCTTCGAAAAAGAAAAGAAAAAAGTAACGTAGTGATTACGTGCTTTGTGGTTTTACGATTTTTTTGCTTTTTAAGGATTTTGAGTACTTATGAAACTTGCTAATGTTAATTGTTCAATAAATAGCTTCTTAATCGTCGTAAAATTTCTACACCACCTCCTGAATACTTAATGTAAAAATATACCAAATTTAAAGAATTCTGTCATCGTTGCTTTAACCTCCTCAAGGGTTGAAATAAAAAATGATGAGAAAATTCGGAAAATTTAGTTTTTTTTTGTATGAAGTATTTAAGAGGACGTGTAAAAATTTCACGACGATTAGGAAGCTCGTTATTAAAAAATAAACATTTTGTTAAGAACAATTTTTTTAAACAAATACGAAAAATATTTATCAATAAACTTCGTTTCGTTTCCATTGCTTTTCAGTATTTTGTAGATATTAAAAAATTGAGAGGTCAAAAAAAAAACTTATCGCAAAATTATACCAGTTTCCATAAGACTACATTTATCTACGTTCAATTTATTAATGTTAATTGTTCAACAACGAGCTTCCTAATGGTCGTGAAATTTTGAAACGATCTCTTGAATACTTCATACAAAAACATACCAAATTTTCAGAATTTTCTTATCATTTGCGATTCGCGACTCAACATCCTTAAGCGAAATCCTTTATTTTTCCTACACCACAGTCGTCGTATCAGTCATGCCAGTTTTTTTTTTATTTTTATAAAACCATTTTAAGGTGTGAAAACCGTTTGTGGTTAATTACGACGATAAATTATGCAATGAAACGAAACTCAATACAGTCTCGATAAATTATAAGCTCCAGTCTTCAACGACTGTGGATTTCAGTTCCTCTCGAAGTTCGTTCCGACATTACACGAGAGTATTGAAATAAAAAAAACTTCAATTCCCGTTAAGAATCCTCGAGGAGGACGGAAAAAGAAATCAGAAGATGACTCCGGCGGGGTATCAATGACCCAACGAAAAAGTTGTCTTCTCCATTTGAATAAATTCTTTTTATTTAAATTTACCGATCTGTTTCATTATACTTTATAATTGTACGTTTTACAGCGCGAATTCTGGTCCAGAGCGAAAGTCTCTGGCGTTCTGATCGGAAGATATATCTCGGAGCGACTCGTACGAAAGTGTTTCTCGAGAAGTGAGAGCGAATGAGAGGGAGACAACGAGAGAAAGAGAGAAGGAAAGAGCGAGATATACAAAGACGCGCAATTTCGGCGGGTGGTGGAATTTAAACGGCCTTGCGCCTGTTAACGCAACAAATTCACGATCTCTGTTCCGAGAGCTCTCTTGGAACACTCCTTGGACTGTCTTGCTTGCGCAAGTCACAACGAGCGTCCTTACCAAGGCCTTTTTGTGTAATACACACACACACACGCACACACACACACACACACACGTGTATACGTTTGTACGTAATACGCAGCAGTAACAACGCGGTAGAAATTAATCTTGTCAGGGCGATCGGACAGTTTCTACTATACTAGCTCAGCCGCGTCTATACTATAACCGTATGCCCCACTGGATAAATAAATCTCGATAGAATTGCTCTTTAAATACCGTTTGAAAAAAAAAAAAAAAACATCTTCTTTCTATTTTGTTGGCCAACTCTGATTTTAATTAAATCAATTATTCCAATTGCAGGAAATTCTTTAGCGTACTGCGTGCAATATTTCATCTTGCAGTGTTTTCAGCGTTCGACATCCTTTGTGTGACGGAATCAACGTTGAAGCAATTGTTTATTATGGCTGCGGTTATCGAATGGCATGAAGATTTTTTTTTTTTACTAGTTCTCCAGGCTCGTTAGAATCTTGCTATGGATCGTAGGAATCAGGAATAAGTTCCCAATCGAATGACATTCGCGATTTTCTTCGTTATGGATACTTTAATTTATAAATATTCATTTTTTATTTAATAGAATGTGATTTAATAAATAATAATAATATTAATAACAATGATAATAAATAAATAAATAATTTAACAGAAAAAAAAATTTATAAATTTATATTTTTATAATTTTTTTGAATAATTAAATAAATGAATAAAAAATAATAAAAATGTAAATTAATGAAATAATTATGAATTTATAATTTATATATTTATAAATTTTTAAGAAAATATTAATCCTGGAGCACGGGACCAGCCAGGGCGATACGGACAAAGCCACAATGGGCAGTGACCTCATGAGAAAGAGACTCCGTTATCTCACCTGGTCCACAACGGATACAAAACAAAATTTCTCTGTATAGATATATAATAAAGGCATTGATGTTGCGTGAATAAGTTTACACACGCGATCCCCTAATCCTTCATCCGAATGTCAAGCACGCTGACTTCACCCATGGCGGTGGGTCCTTATCGTTTACAGCGCTCGATCGCGATGGACCACTGCGGCTGAATAATAAAAGCGCCATCAACAGAGCCAGATCCGTGTCTTATATGTATATACATTTTTTTTTCTCTTTCTCCGTTCTTTCGGGAGCTCGACGAATTGTGTCTGGACCGCGCGCGCATCACAGCAGCTCACATGTCACGAATATCAAATTTCAGGGTATCCATCATCGCGGATTGTATCAAAATGTACGATAGATATTAATCTTTCATCGAACACACTCGGAATTTTTGTTCTATCCGCTCGCGTGTGTCTTTTAATTTTTTTTTTTTTGCTCAGCATCCAGAAATACCTGGTAGCAATTGCAACGGGGAATTATTCAAATAACACGAGGCAAAAATGAGGCAATTTCGAAGGAGGACGTGCGATTGAAATCGACGATACAGTCATTCAAATTTCAGGCTGAATCTCCGATTGAAATTTCTTCATTCGGTCGTTTGACACTCGCTCGATCTTCCAGGATGTTAAATTTTAATAATCGTTCCGGCTTCGCGATGTACGAGGTGTCGGAATAACGTAAATTACACTGGCGCCGGACCGCGAAAACATCTCGAATATACCACGTTATTATAAAATCAAAAGATATATTCGATTAGAATCTTCCGCGTCACCGCATACACGCGAAGGCTGCCGAACGTTGTAAACTCTTCATTACGACACATCCCATAATTCGGAGGGAGTTTAAATTAACAAAATAATCTATAAACCACTCGCTCGACCCTGAGCAAGGCCGAGGAATATTCTGCCTTCGAAAATGTCAAACGTTCTTTACATTTTTTTTACAATTTTCTTGGAACCACGAGAAATCGACCGAAGGAATTTTTTTTTGTCCAACTGCAGTCACTTTTCTTACGATTGAAAATTCGACATCGGAAAATGCATCAAAATGCAAATTAGTTTTGTTATTTCTTCGGATGTGGGCAGCGTTTCTTCTCGTTCAGTCTTTTTTACGATCTTCCGTTTATTTCTTTCAAGAATTTTAGCGATAACGTTCCTAATTGAGTATCGAGCACAATCTGCAGTCGTTCCGCGTAAGCTGACCTGCATGTCCGTGTGTTTATTTGCAAAGAAAAGTTTATGTGTGCGTATGAATCGTTGTCGTCTCCCCAGAGCCCAAGACGCTCGTGTGTTATTGGTTCTAACTTTTACCACGTATTCGCGAATACCTGTGTGATTTTTCGCCGCTGTTACCTCGCTGCGTTGCTCGCACGAATGTAATGTGACCAAGTCTATTAAAGAGGAGCTGTGTGTCACTGCAGGGCTATGAGACAGAGCAAGCGAGTGAGCCTCGCGCGCAAGGATCGCCAAGAAAACGACGTCGCGCGCTTCGCGATGGAGCGCGAGAGACCGCTAATGCTTCACCGTCGCATAATAAATCCCGGGTGGTACAGACACAGCAGCCATTTCGTTCCATTCTCTTCTCATTTCTGCAAGAGAACTCGCAAGACAGCGAGAGAGCAAGAGAGAGAGAGAGAGAGAGAGAGGAGCAGGGACGATAAAAGAAAGAGAGAAAGAACGAAGCAGCTTCCACGAAGCAGGATCGCTTTTATGCACATTGCTCGACTCTGCGCTTGATGTCGTTCTTCGGCTCTATACACGTCGCTGTGCTCTCTCGTGTCAGGAGAGAGCAAAATGTATCCACTGGGGCAGCAGGTGTGGGCAGAACCTTAAAAATCTGTCTGCTGAACAAAAGAGTACACGGAAAACAAAATTTTGTTGGAAAAGATCGATATTTTGCTCGATACGTTCGACTAAACACGTTTTTTTTTAAATAATTCCAAAAATTGTGTCATTGCAGCAAGAAATTTTCTAGAAAGTCTCTTCGGAAGCTAATTTTTTTCGTTCCAATCGTAAATTTTGCTGACAATTCCGTTAGAAACCAAATATGCTGCCAAAAATAACGAAAATTTTGGAAATTATCCAAAAATATTCAGTTTAACGTGTTCAACAAAATTTCGACGATTTTTAACAAAATTTCATTTCCAGTGTAAACTCATACATTTTTAAATACAATTTTATGATTTTTACGCCCCGCCAATTTTCTCATTTATCGATATAATCGTTTGCAATAAAGTGCAGATGTCCAGTGTGCCCGATTCCATTGATTACATGACTCCTTATGCTCTCACACTAACCGTGTACATAGAAAATTTTTTGTAAGGAAATTTGCTTCCCGAATTGGCGCATTCGCGACTTTTGTGAATTATCGACGCGATTTTGAATGCGAATTTTGTTGCCAGTCGACTGTGTTTATGAGAAACGTGGAAACGACGCCCAAAAATTCAATGAATACGGATGGAGATAATTTTTATTGCCTACCGAACGATAACGAGCCTCCAAAGAATAATTAATTGAATAATTACCACCCTGCTCCTTCGGCAAAAGACAACGAATCATTCATCCCAAGACTCTCAGAAAACAGAGCAGAAAAAAAAATCAAACGAGCTTGGCTACTTTATTTGTCAATTCAAACGAATCATTTAAATGTGTTTGCAAAAAATTTCAAATTAGCATTCATGATTTATGGGCCGATAAGTTTGCAATTAAAAATTTTAGCCCCCTCTTCACAACCAACATCGCGAAAACGTTCGTCCACTCTTCGTGACAGACGTTCACAATTTACAATTTCCAAACGCCTGTTCATATTACGATTTCCGGTTAAAAATTGACCATTTTTCTCGTTCATTTATTTTTCAGTAATTTTAAAACGAACAATTTTCATGCAACAAATTTTTTTTTCGATCGAAAAACTTACACGCTGCCTCATACTTTTGGCCAGGGCTGTATATTTATTTATGGAAATACAACGCTGTTGTATAAAGTACTAAAGACGCGGACATCGCAGGGGGGCTTATTTTTTCCTCTCTTCGCCCGCGGGGCAATGTAAAGAGAATATATAAGCTCGAAGACGAGAGTTCACGGATGATTGCGAATTCTTACTGCCTTTCGGCTAGCTCGGTATATAGAATCTCACGTGATGACCTGTACATATCTATATTTATATAAATGAGAGGATGAGTCCGTCGATCATATTTTATTGCAGCAGACGAGAAACTATATTTTATTGAGTCGGTGGACGAATTCGGATCACCAAGACCGAGAATCCGAATATTGAAAAAAAAAACGAGACGAGCTATCAGTTTTTCTTTTTCTTTTTTTTTAATTTATAAAAAATGAAATTACGTGAAAACGATATTCAGTATCCTTGTTAGAAATCGAGGAAATTATCGCGAGTAACGAACCAAAGTCACGAAGCTGACCATTTCGTCTGGAATGCCTCATAAACGAGTCTTTTTAATCGTGTATACTCAGTGTATCCACGTGTGTGTATACGTGAGTGTAGAATGTAGAAATAAAATTGATATTAGCTCGCGATTGTTGGTGTTTGAGTGGAGGGACCCTTTCGTGGGATTCTTACCAGTTTATCAGACATTCGTGTGACCTATGGCTGATAGTGCTTCGAATTATACAATATACATTCCTCGCATACATGCAACATTTATACAGAGTGATTTAAAAGTGGGAAACGTTGAATAACGAATTGAATTAATCGAGAAAATGATTTCGAACTAAATTAATCAGGCCAGTAACATGGAAGAGATTTCTTGCCAAAAGAACCAAAAAAAAATCAATGACGATACGGAATTATTTTTGAAAAAAATTCAGTTTCGAAATTCAATGAATAAAAATTCGTGTCGAAATGTCGAGCTGGGGGGTCGAGTGGGATCCAAGATGTTAGGTAAACGAGATTAGATCGCGAAGTCGAAAATTTGTATTTTTTTTTCTCCTTCAAGAGTTTTTAATCGTTCATTAAGATTATTTGTTATCACGAGTTGTTTGAGTTCTGAATGAGTCTGTACGTAAAGTTACTGGCAGAGCACGAACTCTTGTCCCTCGTGTCATCCCATATTCATCGTTGTGGCTCTCGACCAGCATCCTCGTATAGAAAGCACAAAGCATTGCACATATTTATATTGTGTATGGTTAGAAAAACGTGGCGTGAGACTGGATCGATCTTATGCGACTGCTGGCAGGTGTGGCCCATGACTCGCTCATGGATTACAATTCTTCTAGTGTAACAAGCCACGCAAACCTATATATGCAAACGTAATTAACGAAGTTACTTTCTTCGATGCTCTGCCCATAAAAGGAACGAATTTCTTCGAGCGCAGCACAATGATGCGACAAAACTCGTCGATGTCCTAAATTCTTTCATGATTAACCCTTTGTGCTGAAATGGGACTCGTGTCGTTGCACCTATTTTTTCCAGGCTCTCGACTATATTATTAAATCTTTATTTTAACAATAAATTACACGTTTTTGCTTCCTTATAGAGGAAGCTGTATGAGGGTGATATTTTTTTTTTTTTTATTTTCAATGTCAATGCGCTTAAAATGTCTCAAAACATCGAAAAATCATATCTAGAAAAAATGTCCGGATGTGTGTGTGTGTGTATGTTCTGGCACTGTAAAATTCAAACGTTTATAACTCGAGAACGGTTTTAGCTACAGGGCTCCCGTTTCGCACAGATGTTGATCCATACAAGCTTTTCGTTCTCCGAGAATTTTGTAGGAATTGCTAGAAAAATACGAATTCTGCGGCATTTTGAAATTTTCAAAAAAGTCTGTCACCGCTCTAACTTTCGCAAAAATTAAGATTTATTACTATTTTTTTTTTTTATAAACAAAGTATCTTAATAGGAAGGTTAGTATTAAATTTGGCAAATCTCGGTTGAACGGTTTAAATTTTATGATTTTTCGAATTTTACGAAAATCTGAGTTTTTTTAAAAATCGTCCAATCGCTCTAATTTCTGCAAATTTTGTAAGATATTGTGTACAAGTCTGTACTTCCTTTTTACTTTCTAGAAAATTTGTCGAAATTATATAATTTAAATGCAAATACAAAAAACGCTGCAAATTGAAATTTGCAAATTGCTTGTTTTATTTTCAAATAATTCCAAAGTCATTCCTAAACGTAAAGCGAATGGGAAATTTTATAATTACTTGCAAAATTTAGTACTTTTTTCCGAAAATCTTTGTGCAGTCAATTGAAAATCGTCGGAGACACTCCGGAATAATTTATTCATGAAAATCTTCGGTGGACCCGTAGTTCGATTTTTCTCATCGGCGAAAAGGAGTTTCCGTTTCCTCAGAGTATCATGCATTTGCAATGAATACTTTGTCCTGCAAATGCAGAGTTTATATCCGAACGAAGGAGTGTATTATGCATGTATGGAGCAAGTCGAGTGATCTACGCTGCAGAGGGTCTTACATGGGTATATAAAGTTTTCCTCTATTTTACCGTGCTCCTCGGGGATCGATTATATCTTGCGGTACGCGCGTAAGAACGAATCTTTCACGCGCTCGATCATCCGTAATGCACGTGTGTATACGTATATGTACGATAATATTCATATATACGCGAGACCGCGGAGTAACGCACGCAGCCGCGGGTCCTCCTCGGCTCTAGCTATTCCCTCGAACATTTCTCGCAGACGAGAGCGCATACAGTGTATAGCTTGAATATTATACTGCACGCAGCTATAATACCTTATATTGTATATCAAGGAATACATGCTCCCAGGCTAGATGTATGTCCAGGCACGCGTTTACAAGAATAACTAAGAGAAGCAGTCCCTAATACCTGTTCTCAGCAACACACGTAGCATAAACGATTCATTATTTTTAAACCTATTAAGCTCAATATTCTGTCTTTTTTCTCTTTATTCTTTTGCACGAACACTGTCGATTTAAGGACGTTGTATGGCGACGGTCAAATCTAAATTTTTGTTTTAAGTTTTTCTTACATACAAAATGGTTTGCGAGTCTAAGTTCATTAAAAAAATTTTTTACAAATTGACTAAAGAACAACATACTCCAAATCCAAGATTGTCCGAGATAATCTGTATTTTTTATATAATAAACAAAATTTCGAAAAAAATTGACGAGCGATTTTTTTGAAAAACTAAATAAAGCTTCTTCGATGTTACATAAAAGTGTATGCAAAGTTTTAAGAGGCTTCACCATTTAGAAATCGAAATATTTAATGTTGAAAATTGCAACTTTTAACACACGCTCTTATGAGAAACTACTGAAAATTGTGATTTTTATAAATAAATATCTCGACTTCTACATGGTGAAGCTTCTTAAAATTGCGCGAGCTATTAGATGTCACTATTCTCTTTGTGTGGTGCAAATTCAAAGGAATTCTACCAATAGAAAATTTCGCATGCAACGTTCTTAACTAGAATGCAACAAAATGTAGACACTAAGAAAAAGTAGCCAACTTGAAGGATCTATTTATTATTTCCAGTAAAAAATGGAACATTTTTGAAAACTATGTTTTAACTGACGATGTAATTTTTATTTTTATTGGTTAGAATAATTCTGGAGCAATGAAGCGTTAATTGACATTGTTGACATGAAAATATCGATGGTGGGAATTTTAAAACGAATAAAGTGCGATTCCAGAGTGTCTATAATTTCACAAACACCTCGGAACGTAGTTAAGTTGAAAAATATAAGACAAGTGGCGATGTATGTATTACGAGACGCAGAATCGTTGTTGTGTACACACATGAGTTTTTACACGAATGTGTATACGTTTATGGACAGAGATGAGGAGAGTGAGCAAGAGCTGTAATAAAGAGACTCCCATTTGATCATTTCTTCTCTCCGTTGCTTTCTCTCTCTCTCTCTCTCTCGCTTGTATCGAGTGACGAAGAGAAGAGATGAACGTAACGAACCCCTTCGTCGCTGCTGTCCTCGCAGCCTCCCAACTCCCTCTTCTCATTTCGAGGCTGGACACGAGCGATCTTGCAGAGCTTTTTCACTCGCTCGCACTCGTTAACTTCGCAATAGCCACGTGAAGTTAATATTCTTTTGCTCTGTCTCTCTCTCTCTCCGCGAGTTTACTCCCCCCTCCATCATCAACTCCAAGTTCTCTTCCCTCGTTTCACTCTGTCACTATATAATACACATGCACGCATTAACGTGTACGTATGTTTGTTTATGTGTGTGGATTAATATAAACACATGTAGGTACGCGTGTGAGTATATTCATCTCATTTGCTCGGCCACGAAGCTTCGATCTCTCCTTCTCGTTTATCACATTCTCTCCCTACCCCCCCTCTCTCTCTCTCTCTCTCTCTTTCTCTCTCCGTTCCTCTTGGACGTTTTTGCTTCGGGATAGTTTTGTCTCGCTCGGATCAGACTCGCACTTGCCACAAACTGTCCTCCGTCTCTCTTTCTCTCTCTGTCTTGGATTCTGAATTTTCCTCTCCTCTCTTTCTCCCGATTCTCTGGTCTTTCGGGTCTTTTTCTCGAGCAGGCTTTCTCGCTCTCTCGAGTCGCTGGTCACTCTCTTTTCGAACGTTTCTCTTTCCTTCTCCGTCGCGCATTTTCGTTTTTCTCATTTTCTTCATTTTCTCTCTCACTCTAATTTTCTCTCCCTCTCATTCGTTCTGTCCCGCTCAACTATACACACAGATATATATAGATATTCATGCACACTCTCAATGTCCCCCCTTGACTCTCTCTCTCTCTCTCTCTCTCTCGTCCCTCCACCTCTTCCTCATCCTCCGCGCACTCCTCCTTCTTTTTCCTCCACCTCGTCCGCACTATACGCCACCTCCTCATCCTTTCCCAACTCTTCGCATACCCAGTTTGTAGTAGTCACAACGGAACTCAGTGCAGCCGCGGCGAGCAGCTGACGCGGGTAAACCTCCGGTTAATACGTGCCCTGGCGGGAAAAGTGGCGGACGCCGCGCAGCCGATGACCGGATAAAACGCAATGACATTTTTCCACGCTACGACACACTCCAAACATATTTTCATTATTTTTCATTGTTTTATGGACTCGCTTCCTCTTTGCTAAACATGTAAAGCATATCCTGAACTATTGATCCATCGAATCATCACTTTATACGAGTAACTAAACGAAGAAATGATTATTTTCATATTGCGAAGACAATTGGAAGAATCGAGGAGAAACAAGTGATTTGCGAGACGAGGAAAAACGTGAGAGAACATCTCTAAAGACTCGAACGTTTTCCTTGACCTCGTGCTCCGATACGCGCCAAGTATCGTCGACGAGTGCGTGTTTCGTGACGTGACCAAAACCCCGGATGTATAAAACACGTGAATAACATTGGAGCCAGGTGTGCCATCATTTTACAATAAATCAAATCCAATGAAACTTGTAGCCAATTTAAATGAAAACGATTATTGTTTCGCGGTAGAAATGACTGATGCTTGACGCTAAAAGTGCGACGATTAATAGGAAACTAATCCTTTTGAAAGAGAATTTATCTCCGGACGAAATATCTAGATTATTGTACAGAGGAGTCATCATTTTTCAACTTGTCATTAAAAACACAGTCACGACGTTTCTCTTTCGAATCACGTGTCGGAATTTCGAACGGATTCTCGAACCTCTCGCGATTTTTCGTATCAGTATTTCGTAAAACGAGTTTTCGACTTACGAGCAAAGACAGAAAGTTGTCGTCGACAAATTCGCGACGTCCTGTGTTATCAAAAGTGTTTCTACGGCCCAGGAGCTTTGGTGCATTGCTGTTTTTTTTTTCACGTCGTTTCGTCGATTAGGGACCTTAATCATTTATTTATCCAACGGCCTGTTACCTCCGATCTGTGACATTAATAAACGCGACAAGTTTCAACACACGAATAATGAATTCAATAATTTTCATGTAAATAATATTTATCCGCACTATATAATTGCCTTTTGTGTTGTTTGTGTATGTGCGTGTGTATCTTAATTGTTGTGTCTCATATTTATTTAATAAAATCGTACGAGCATATATAACTCGGCACACGTCTCGTAATGCTTCGCGTGTATAAACAGCAAGTTAAGCACGCGAGGTAATCGAAGATATACAAAATACGAGGATAAGAAAACGGCTGCGGTGAACGAAGAGCAGGACAGAGACGATTATATTATTATAATCTTCATTGGTGAGTCTTTTGGTTGTTTTTGATCACGATTCCATTTGTACGAACTATTCGAAATGTACGAGTCATTCTATCTCGATTTGACCCTCAATTTTTCGCACTGGAAATGAAATTTGTTAAAAAAACGTCGATATTTTGTTGAACACGATCAAGTAAATATTTTAGAGTAATTTCAAAATTCTCGTCATTTCTAGCGAAACTGTCAGCAAAATTAATGATTCGAATGACAAAATCTTGCTTTCAGAAGAAATTTCCTAGAATATTTGTTGCTCCAATGACGACACTTTTGAGATTATTCTAAAAAAGTTTGGCTCAACGTATCGAACAAAATATCGATCTTTTCCAACAAACTTTTGTTCTCAGTGTCAGAAATTTTAATATTAATTCATCCGTAAGATTACTGTGCGTAAGAGTCCAGCGACTCGTTTTTTTTTCTCTGGAGAGCCTCGAAGTTCAGTGGAAAAAATAATTTGCCCTTTTTTTTTTTTATTGGGAAATACGACGAAAGTTGGATTTTTTTGTTTCGAAAAACAAACACGTTCCAGGAAACGTAATCGACGGGAAACCTCGATTCGAAAATTCAAGTTGTCGCCGTTTCGTACTTTTCCAAAGAGAAAAGTGTCTCTCGCATAAAAATGTGTGAATTGCGATTTCCCAACGAATTCGTTATAATTTTCACTAAAAAAAAAAAATTCATCAAACGAAAATTGTTTGTAATAATTAAAACGATAGGATCCATTTGAGGAAATTTGTAGCATATACGAACTTACATTTTAAAGGAAAAAGAAGTACCACGTGCCATGTCTTCGGTGACCACACACGTCCGGGTAGTCTCATCACATCATTCATTATGCCATTGAATTATTCAGGCTCGAAATTATTTTACAAATTCGTTATCCTTTCTCTCTTCCCGACATATTTTTCGAATTAAATATTCAATATCCGTCATTTTTATACGGTTATTTTATTCCCATTACCACAAAAACTCAAAGACATACGTCTAAGTTTATGGTTCTCGTGTGTTTTCGATTGAATCGAATAACGCGTGGCCTCGCTGATCGTCGACACAGTTGGACAGTTATGTTAATGTTTCAATAGAAAGGGCAGGAGAATTTCGAACGTAGAAAAACGAAGACCGGAGGTATCTAATCGTGAAAGCAGGAGAAGTATACGAAATAACGAGAGGGAACTTGGGAGACGAGAGTCATGGGATATATAGAGACGACAGCAAGATTGGAAAACGTTATAGAGAAAGTTCAATCATTATATACATACGTTTCATGCACGTGTGTACACTTCTGTGTACATGAATGTGGAAAAAAACAAAAAAAAATTGGAAAAATAATGAAGACTGGAGACAAAAAGCGAGATAGAGATATTAAAGACATTCTTAGTCGTTAATATGCCAACTGTTGTATATTGACATATGAGATTATGCAAAACTGTACAGATGTCGTGGCTCATGAATCTCCAGCTTCCCTAATTAAATTCTTCCCGCTCGATTTATCGTGCCTCTCGATCATCATAGAGTTCATTCAGCAACGCTCCTCTTGGCAGTCTTATCCGCCTCGTGAGTTGAGGGAGGTCGACTCTGTAAAATGTGACAAAAATTCAAAGGGCTCTCATTTGTCTATTCATTTAGAGAAATTCTTCCAAACTATCTCGTTTTTTCACGACTGCGAAGTTTGCAACGTTGATATTCAACGAAAATTTATTTCTTCAAAACAAATTTGTTGAAAAACGTCGATATTTTGTTGAGCGTAGTCAACTAAATATTTTTGAGTAATTTCAAAATTTTCGTCATTTTTGCAGTATATTTGGTTTCTAGCGAAACTGTCGACAAAATTGACGATTGGAATGACAAAAATTTGCTTCCAGAAGAGATTTCCTAGTTGCTGTACTGACAACACTTTTAAGATTGTTCAAAAAAAATTTGGTTGAACGTATCGAACAAAATATCGATCTTTTCCAACAAAATTTTGTTTTCAGTGTATAGCAAATTTAATTTAAAAACTGATCGAAATGTCTGGATGGAAAACTTACCATCCGATTCTGAATCAGCCAGTATTCCTCAGTTGTGTCAACTTTCTCTATGTGTAGGAGTCAAATAGGCGAGAATTGAAAACTCTCGTTATATCAAAGCACGCTCACCAAATCGTGTTTATCGATCACATTATTGTAGTTTGTATGAAAGTGTTTCCGTGCAGCTTGTAAAGTTGTACACTTGTCGATTTAAACATGCAGAAAACTTTAAATAGATTTTTTCACTGCCTTGGTGTTTCTATTCGCAGAATCGTATCGTTGACATGTCTGCAGTGACAAATCGTAATTATTATCACCACGATCAGTGAATCACGTAGATTATCAAGTCAGCGAAATTAATCATCGCAATGGAAATGAACGGAAATGAAAAATTGATGAATAATTTGCTTCGTTGTTCGAATTCTGGAAAGCAATGAAATTCTCGACACACCATGCACGCGTAAAACTTTTCTTTACTCCACATTGATCTTGAGCCATTTGGCCAAAGTTTAATTTCATCGAACAAGCACTTTTTTATATTGCGTGCATAAAAATTGTTGAATTATAGCGACGATAAAGCTCGTTGGAATACTTTGTGTCTTGACCCTGTTAAGTCAACCAGATTCCAGCACAAGGATCAAGAGATTTATATCAGCGAGGACTCTCGACGCGCACAGGCGCAAAACGTAATAAAAAGTTATGTACAATATGCACGTGCCTATGCATGTACATAACGCGAAATTCCGCGGGAGTAAGAACGAATTTTTATTTTCATTTCCATCACTGACACTTCCACACGTCTCTTCGTCAATGTCAGTGAATCTTGAAATAACGTTTCGCGAGTTCTGCAAGTCTCTTTCGTAAATTTTATACACCGCCACGTGGGACACGAGATCTTTGAGGGTCCTGGTCCGTGTGTCTCGGGGTCATGACAATCGTGTAACGAAACATTTATGAATTTTTATTCCGACAAGGGTTTTACAGTCCGTCGCTACGATATCGAGTCTTCTCGGCCAATGTCTGGGATCCAAGAGAAATGATGCTGAAGTTTGCATCGTTGGAATGCAACGAAATTCTGTTTTTTCTTGAGCAGAACTCGTAATTATTATTAATATTTTGTCTGGACAATAAAACGATCCTCCCTTGCCACCCAAAAACTCAATCGACACGAAAAAATGCCACAATTTTCAAAATTCAATAAATAAATAATAGATAAAATATTTTTCGTTGAATATCAACAAACTTCAGAGTGGTTAAGGGAATGGGATAGAAAGAATCTTTAGAGGCAAAAAGAACTGCAACATTTTTCGTGATTTGAAATCAAATGAAAAGCTCGATTTCTTCATTTTTCCCATAACTCATGTTTAAACAATTTTTTTGCCAAACAAAGTTGTCTCATTAAATCAGTGGCCTTTAGGCAAACAAATAAATAATACCTCGTCGTTGAATTCCCGGAGGTTTTTTCCTCGGAATGCTTAGCGAGCCAGAGCAGCAAAATGATTAAAACATTTCCTCATGGAGAAGGATCTGCGACGTTGAAAATGAGTTAATAAAAAGGTCGATAAGTTTTAATGGGTTTGTACAAGAAAATGTAGTCCATAATACTGAACTAAATTACGCAAAGACTCGCCCAACGTACAGGACAAATATGTTATAAATAATAACCCATAAATCATATTAAAACGCCCCTGCGACAGTTTTATGGTGTTCCGGACCTTCGAGTTCTTCCTTCGTCTTTTGTATTTCTTCGTCGCGGCGAACACGTGCAAAAACTATATCGAGACGTCAACTTTCTCATTCAATATCGTTCCTCGAGAAATTAATCGGTAAACACGCCGTCCCGTCAATCCCAGGGTGTTAAGTACTTCACGATCGTTAGAAATCGATATGATTTCATTCATATATTTACCTAACCTCTAGAACTCACTCTCTCACTCTCACAATTTTCTATTAGGATGAAAATCATCTCTTCAGCATCATCCTGAAGATACAGACATTTTCTATACTCGTTTGCACATATATTTATATTCCCATACACTCACAATGCAGGCAGTAAGACGGTAACGACAGTTTAATGGACACCATAAAGCCTAATGGACTTACTATTACCTGGACCTCAATAAAACTCGATACAGAGTCCAGCAAATATATATATATATCTATAAAGCAGATTTTGCGTTGGAGAAACGAGGTAGAGAAAAGTATGTAGAAGAGAATTTATATAGATATATCGAAATCGCATTAGGAGTGCGGGTGAAAAGGTTCCGATGGCAAGCTGATAAGACGATTTATCGTTGGCTTTGGAGAGATGTTAATGTTTTACTCTCGCTTGAGATTCCCATTTAGCGAGAAAAGCCTGTATGCATCGGTTGAGGTATTTTTCCTCGTGTGGGTTGAAGTGTAAAACAGAATGGAGCAGTGTACGACATATTACATTTCATAGACGCTGATAATACTGTGGAAATGAAATTTTGTTAAGAATCGTCAATATTTTGTTGAACACGGTAAACTAAATATTTTTAGATCATTTCAAAATTTTCATTATTTTAGTCGAACGTATCCAACAAAATATCGATCTTTCCCAACAAAATTTTGTTTTCAGTGAAAAAAATGTACAGACTGTCTCAGAAGATCTTATTCGGATTCAAGGAGCCGAGCCAATTGATTAATTATGAATAGATCAACGTTTCTCCATTTTGGACTGCGATCAATCGTCGATTTTGCATTTTGCAGCAATTCCCACGAATGCAACTGTACTTTGGAATTTTTTTTTTAAACGTAATGAGCTTTCTTGGAAAATCCCTCCGAAATAGTGAGAGGCGAGTCGAGCAGCCTCGTTGGAAAGGGATTTTAGTGCTCGTTCGCTGTCATCTGCTTTGGTGAAGTGTCTCATACATTCTGCACCACGTTGCACACGCACCTATGCACATAAATATATATGCATACAGCGAAGGTCCACACTGCGATATATCTCGTTAACGTTGACGCGCGAATCCATCTCCTCCAGTGTTGATGCTTCTATTCTGTTGGTTATGTTTCGCCATATAGCTTTGTTACTCTCCTCGTTTATTAATAGAATATACACACGACAAAAACACATGCGGTCGTCTCGTACGCCGTGAACATAGTAAACATTTCGTCCAGCACCCATACCATCTTCCCATGACTTGACAAACTCATATTTTTACTTGTTTATACAGAGATATTTACTTGTCTGCATGTTCATCTGCATGAACCGTGGATAGCCATGTATAGACATCTAGTTGCAACTATATAGTCCGCAGTTTCGTATTCTCATGGCCATTCGACACGGCCGTGATATAACACGCGGAATAGTTACACGTAAGCACACAGCCGGTGCAGCGCGCGATCCATCGAGTTAAATTGCGCGCACGAGAGAATCCAAAGAGATGAGAGCCAGAGCGAGAAGAGTAATCGCGACGAGCTCTCTGTGCCCGCGGCCTTCAGCCCCTTTTGTGGTTCAGCGACGTTAGCGGTCTCGTCACACGATTGACAGAAACCGAGACGAGAAAAACAGAAGCTTCATTCGTTTCTGGAAAAATATAGCCCGGCAGCGTAATTCAACGTTTTTTCTTTCAAATCCTCATTTTGCTGCGCAATTTTAATCCCAGAACAGTAACCTGGAGTCAAGAATGACCCCGGGCGACGTTGAATCCTTTTTCTCCCTTCGTTCTCCCGTTTTTCATCATTTTACCGCATTTTTGACTAATTTTTTAACTTCGAGCAAAATTGCCCCAGGCTCACGTGATCCTGCATTAAAAAACGAAAAGAATGAGCCCAAGTGGAACCCTTTTCGTTAAATTTTACCAGAGATATGAATTTTTCAAAATTGGGGTCGTTTGTGACCCCAGGTTATCGGAAAAACTAAAAAAAAAAAAAGTTACGTTTCTAGGATTTAAGGATCGATTCGTGTTTCTGTTGTTTTCTCAAAAATGCAATCCTTCAGGATCAAATTGCATCCCACGGTGATAATGTCGTTTATAAATAAACGTGAAAATTGTGCGTGATTTTGTTGGGAACATCGAGTACTATAAGTTCAAAGAGTAACAAGTGACCTAGCTCGCATACTTTATGTCCGCAACTAAATCCTGGGGATACCGAGTATAATAAGTATAATCGAGAAATGCAGCAGAAGAGATCGCGCGGAGAGTCCGGATAACGCAGGCGTTATCGCAGGCTACGAGGCTGACAGGTGCGTGCCGAGTTCTCGAGTTGCACACAGTCGTACATTTATATAAATATATTTATATGTTTACACTGAGAGGTAAAGAAACTGTGTGACACGAGATCTGAGAATGCATATGCTGTTTCCTTCGCTGATAATAACTATACATGTATAGACTTTGCTGGTTGGCTCGTCGCTTCGCTGCACACCTTTCGCGTTAAGACTATCTCTCGAGCACATACATCCGATATAATTGGCTCTATACCGCTCCGGGGATATGGACGAGCATGCTTGATCCTCTCGCAGCATCCTCCAAGAAATTTTCTCATCGCCTTTTCTCCTGCAGTCTGGATATACACTCGCGATATAATCCTTCAAAATCCTTGCAGGCAGAACGTTGAAGATTAGAAGGGAGTCCCGAACCAAAAAGCTTTCTACTTGCTTCTTTGTCTAGGCGACCCGAGGAAGTTTTATCCTCCGCTCGTTAAACTCATGAAAAATGTTTTTTTTTTTTCATGCGAACCTGTTGTTAACGATTTCCATTTATTATAAACATTCCCGATTGCCTTTATACAAATTGTTGCTGATACTGCGAGTACTCCACTCGGATCGGTGACCAATCTATCGTCGCTCTCTCGGAACTCTCCAACACACGTATCCTTATCGATAAGGTACAAGTTTATTTTTACGAGACACACACGTTTGCTTGTGTATGTAGATTCTGCGTTATATATAAACTTCGGTTTTCCAGTGTCTCGCGTGCGATCGCGTAAAAACGTGGTGCTCGACGCAGTTTGTGCAAACGCCCCGAGCAGGGAGTGAGTCCTGTCCGGTGCACGTGCACATGCTCCCGTGTACAATAATCTATAGGGTGTCCTTGAAAAAAAAAATCATCAACGAAACTCCAAAATCGAGCTCGATGGGTGCAAATAAAATATGCAAGTTTCCTGTCGAAAATCTTTGAGTAAATCATTGGAAACTGTTGTGGCATTTCATGGTTTGTCGATTCTTTTACGTTATTCATTCAATTTTATTGAAATTTTGTTTTTTCTATGTGGGAATCGAGGAAGCGTAGGAAACGTGTTTTTTTCGCGTCGTTCACTCAGTCGACCTTTCATTCGGGACACCCTATGGACAGAGACCGATGGTTCAAAATAAAAGGACTCCACGCATGGCGCGTTTCGAAGCCCCATACTTACGCCTTTTTGCACGAAAAATTTATACACAGAATTCTGTTGTCGTGTAATTAAAATCCCCTCCACAGGGTGTCCCGGAAGTTGTTTTCAAAATAAAAACAAAAATGAAAAAAAAAAATTGAAATTCGAAATCGTGAGAGAATCTTTGGAATCATTAACAAAACAGAAAAATGAACTTCGTTTTGTTCACGTGTGACTTCTCCACTTGGCTCATCAAAATTTCAGTAATAAGCGACAAAGGGATTACGATTTTTATGCTTTTCAACAAAAAAGCTTCACTTTTTCGACACCCTATGAGTATAAATGTGTGGGATAACGCCTATCTACTTGTTGTACGGAATCAACTCTCTCGAGAGCTCAATGTATAATAGTACATACACATACACGAGTCTTAGAGAGCATTGACGAGAAGCGTGCGCGTATCGCGGTGAAAACACCTGCGAAACACACACGACGACGTGTCTGTATCGCAGGACACCGAGGATACAGGTACTCCCGTCGTATACACCGGAATATCAGCGAGGTGACTCTCCCGATCGTAATACGGATTCAGGATTTAAACGTACATAGGTACCTGAGTATTAAACCAATAAATATGGACCTAAAGATACATAAAATCATGTACGAACAGTGTAAAACACTTTTATCCCTTTTTATTTGTCTCATCATCCTCATTCGCGACAAAAAAAATCATTTTCATTTTTTAGAGACCAACATTCATTTCATAATTCAGTTCATACACAGAAATGCGTGCAGCAGTGAAAATTAGAATAAAACTTGAGGAGCTAAACATCAGGAAATTCATTCCGTTTAGACTTTTGATGGAAAAATCATGAGAAAATTTACAACAATCATGACGAATGATAAAAAGTCCTTTAACTTTAACAACTGATTCAAAAGAAACGTACGTATGTGTTAACAGTAAATTCATCATCGTGCAGTCATCACGAAAGTGACGAGAAACCTCGTCGTTGATCAACGAGACGACAACGAGAACTATGAAGACCAGGTCGGTGCCCTCGAGGCTATCGGCACTCACCCTCGTTTTCGTCATTATCGTCAGCGATCCCAAAAGATGCAGCGCTGTTTCCGAGAGTATTATTGGTAAGTGTCCTTCTATTTTTCCATTTCTACAAAAACCACGTTCAGCCAAAAGCCTTACCAGGTTCAAGTCGATGACACACATTTCATGATTGCCACCGACCAATGAAAATCTATAAAAATCGATTATCAAGGAAATTGCTCGGAAAATTTTTCTTCATTTTCATGACGGTGGTAATTTTTGGTGCCAAAAATTGCCAAAGTCAAATTTCCATATTTAGAGTAAAAATGAAATGAGCAACTGCGATTGGCAAACTCTGTCAAAAACTCCATAATTATAGGGAAAACGAAAATGTTGCTGGTCCGATAAACGGAGTGGTCCAAATTCACACCAAGTCTTCCGTTTGCATTGTACTCGGATACATATTCGTTTCTGCAGCATCCAGTGGAGCATTTTCTCGAGAATCATAATCAACGAATGTTGATATGTAAGAGCCAATGTGTTAAATGAAGTCTCGAACTTTCCCATATGAAATGTTGCGTCTGAGGCGACGACGGTCGCGAGTATCGCTATCTCTAGCGACGATTCACGGAACAGTGATACACACATTGTTACACATGTGAATATATGAGACGTATATGTGCATATAATGAATATAAATGTATAATAACAATATATCAACAATGCACTGTGTTCCCTAGGATATTCGAAGCCGGCTCGTGTATATGCAAGGCTCTTAATCGGAGCGCGTCACGCTCCACATAATTCGTCGGCCCGCTGCACACACGCAGACACACAAATGTACAAAGACACATGAGCTTCGCGTTCTCTTTTTCAAAGCTTCTATTATTAGTCTAATCAGCATTATCTCCTGGTCTATTTTGTGCTATTTGCGAGCAAAGAGTCAGGTCGATTCTCTCGTTTGCTTATTTGCACACAGACGCAATTTTCGGACTTTTTCCTTGGGACCCTACACTGTGTGTTTTAAAACAAATCTCCTACACTGGGGTTACGTGCGACCCGCAGCACTTTGAATCGATGCAGTTGACTCGCTATTTGTCGTAGAGAGCTTTGTTTTTTTTTCATTTGATCGTTCGAATTCTGAAAAATAAAATGAAACGTTGAGAAAAATTGTAATATTCATTTTTCACGGTGAAAAATGCAATTAAAAAAAATTAAAAACATAATCTTCGAATTTTTTACTATTTAGTGGGGGTTTGGGGAACTCCTGAGTAGGATCCTAGGGTTAATATTTGCTTCACGTACGACAACACGAAATTGTGCAAATAAAGTTTCTTGCCATCGAAACGCAGAAGGGCGGCAAGACGACCACTCGAAACTCTGGTGCAACAATAAAAGGTTACAACTTCGATCGGTAACATACGAGAGCTTGTCATTTACTTGATAATCATAGAGTATTACACGATCTAATCGATCGAATATCGTTTATGAATTATTACTTTTCGCTGTGCCTGTGACAAATTCAGAAAGTCTTTTTATTCCTGTATGCCAATTAGCAATCCATCTGTAAACCGCGACATTTATCAATCTTTTGACTTTCATAACGACGAAGATATTAATCGTTTCAAATCAGAGCCGAGTGATAATTAATGCAGTCCAAGCGTTTGGTGTCTCGTGGAGACGCGACGAACGAGATTGTGGTTAATAATCAGCTGAGAAAATAATTGGCAATGAGCATCGATCTGGTGTCAAAACAAATTGACAAAAATTTAGCAGCAGCGATCGCAAGTGTTTTTCAAATTTTACAATTTTTCGTTCGAATAATTTTTATTCTTTCAATATCCATCGATATGCCAAGGTTCATGACGTTTCATGGCAATATTGCGAATCCATCCACGTCACTCTACGTGGCAGGATTTTATTTTTTTTATTTTTTTACGAAATCATTTTTTAATAATTAGTTTTTAGAGTAGAAAAAATTAATTAGGGAGCGCGGTGTATGAAGTTCAAGAACTTTAAGAACGTTGAATGGATATTCGACGACGGCTGGCCACTATACTCGAATGTGCTCGAATCAACTTGACTGCGAAGAAAAACACTCGCAAGACTGAGACTCTTGCCACAACGATTGCTCGAATCCTCAAACGACGTACTTATCCATAATATGGATATTTGCATATAAATATGTAAACATCTATATATATTGTTAGTGCAAATAGCAAATTATTCTTGAAATATAAATTTGTGTGTACAAGAACATAAACCGTACGATAAACTTGTATTTCTGAACTGTAGTGTCGTACAAACAAACCTAGAAATCTCTTACGCAAAATCGATTTGTTTGTACGACTCTTCTCGCAGAATTTATCCGCGAAACTCGAGAGGAAAACAAAGAAATTGACGAGTGCAAGAAATCAATAAGGAAACACATCCAGACCGAACTTTTCATTTTTTCTCGTCGTCGCGAGTGTAAATCTGAGAGAAAAGAACAAAAACCAAGAGAAGAAAAAAATTGTTGTACAGTGAGAAAGGAATGGACATAAAATCGCCAAAGATTTAATGTGGCGATAGCGCAAGGATGAAAAAAAAAAACTACAATCGTTGATTAAGCCTTGGCTGAGCTAAGAGCGTTAAATTATTCAGCAGCCATGCAGGTTTAAAATAGTCTTGCACAGTCAATTTGCATAATTATTAAAAATTAGCATGGATTTTTAGATCCGCGTTGAGCATAATGTTCCAACATTATTGCAGAATTATCCCAAGTGCATATTGCAACGTTGCAAGTCCGAATAAAATGTAAATCCATGGAACGAAGGGTGGGATTCGAATGAATAAAACTAATTGGAAAAAGCCTCTTTAGGGAAAACTCGATTTTTGAAATCTCGATTCCAGGGAAACAATATAATAACGCAATTAAATCGATATTTATCTGACGCTGATACGATCTCGTGAACGGAGACATTGAGACTCGAGCGTAAACGTGCGAGAGAAGCAAAAAATACGCGACACGACCGAGAGAAGAATGTCACAGTTATTGGAGAAATAATAAAAGAAATAAAAATAAAGTGTTGAAGGAACGTGAGTAAGCTACCCACGCTTTAGTTTCTTGAGACAGGCAGATTAGTGTGGAATATTAAAAAGAGCTCGGGACACTGTGTTAGCGTAATATTAATCTCCAATATCTATCAAAGTCGTGAGCAAGTGATACTACGGACTGAATTTATCTCCTGCGAGGTGTAAAGCCTGTCGCAACGTCCCGAGCTACGGTAATTATCCGTTTCATGAGGCCCGAAGCACCGAGATACTCTGTTATGTCGCACATACATATACAGTAATCCTTGGATATTTATATATAATTCGGCGTTACCGAAGTACGACAGAGAAAGAGAATAAACTGTTGGTTAAAGTGAAAATAAAGAAAAAAACATGATAAAACGAAAGACAGAGAAGTGAATTGAGAGAAGAAGAGAAAAAAGTGTAAAACAGGTGAAGTAGGAGTTGTAACGAGCGAGTAATATGTGGAACAGGTTGCGCACACGTGCTGTAAATGTGTGAATATATATATCGTCATTGAATTTCTACACTAAAACCGGTGCCCCATTGCAATAGAGAGCTCCGAGAGAATAAGAAGGATACCAGCAGAGGAGAAGGATCCTCGGAGACCAAAGGAAAAGACGAGCAGCTATACAACCAGCATCCAGACTCACATGCTGCAAGATTACTCATCAAAGAAACATTCTATAGCCTTCCTGATGAGCTGAAGCTGTACCACATGTCTCGTAACATGGTCGATTGGGATATCTAGAAGCACCTAGTCTCACGATCCTATGTCCCATCCTTCGAAACGGGAAAATTCTCCTTGCTCTCGAGTTTATGGCACACGGACTCTCTTTATCTCCATGGAAATTATAGGCTTGACGATCATTTTTCCTGCTTTATAAGTTGTAATAAATAAATTACCGAACGAAAAGATAATTAACAAAGTATATTCAACTTTTAACAAATTACAGTTTATTATTTATCAATTAGGAATCACGGGCGATTAAATTACACGCGGAAGATATCTACTTGTGGCTACTCAACATATTTTTATCAAACCTTTTCATCTATTTATTTTTATGTTTATTCGATGTAATTAGCATTTTAATTGATAATAACGGAGAAAACATTATTGCGAAAGCCATACAATGTCTCTGCAGTATTTTAATCACAAATTTCTCCATCTTCTTGCAGGGAGTCGTGAAACCTGTGATATCGAGGGGGAAGACTTCACCGTCGACAAAATACCTGATACGAGGTGTTTCAGTTGCATCTGCAAGGTAATTACTCAAAACGTCAACAGCAAATACATAGACGCATAGAATTTTGTATCAGGCTTTTCGACCCGAGAAAAAATAATCATGTGTAAATATATATGTACGAACATAATCATTTATCTCTATACATACAAAACTCCACTACAAAATTGTGTTTGTGCCCTTTTCACGCAAAAACCACTTAACCAATTTTGATGAATATTTCACAAGAATGAAGCTTACGAATCAGAATAAGTTTCAGGCTGTATTGCACTCCGATAATTTATTTTTCTTGGGAACCCGAAGCAATCAATCACTAATCGAGACAAATCCCCATATTTAATCAAGAAGTTTGAAATCGAAATATAGCTCGTAAAGCCATAAACCAGGCTCGATAATATTTCCATAATTCTTACTCCGAAAGAGTTTGGACGAATAAATAATAATGAACAATCCAATATGTACTCGATGGATTCCAGCCTCAGGATTCTCTTTGATCTTCTTCAGGAATTCCCATTATATATATATATATATACACACATCTACGCAAGCGAGCACTATATATTTTCTTGTTGGTCTATCATCGCTCCCCGTTAATTATCGGAGTGAGCGGTACGCGTGAGGTAAAAAGAAATAAAAATAGAAAAAAGAAAAGGGGTTGTTGAATAGAAGGAAGAAAGAAACGATCGGTACGGTCCTCACGTTCGTCTTCATCTTGTGCCGATCTCGCGAATCGTCGTCTTGGTCGTGGTTGCGCGGTTTTACGTGATGCACGCGGAGAAGTTGCGAGCACTTGGTCGAGACGCGCCGCGATCTTTGCGGCAATTCATCTCTTTCTCTCTCTTAATCTCTCTCTCCCTCTCTCTCTCTCTCGCTGCGTTGCACTTTTCTCGCTACACCGCTGTGCACTCGCCTACTTATCTCACAAACGACGAACGAGATCCACGGAGAGAGAGAGAGAGAGAGAGAGAGAGAGAGAGAGAGAGAGAGAGAAAGAAAGAGAAAAAGGGAAGGAGAGAGAGAAAAGAGAACGCTCGGCTTGCTGGTTCATTGACTCGTCACGTTCCAGCGTATCGGGGACTATGACGCTTCTTGTTTTCGTCCTGCACTATATACGTATACACACATATATAAATATATAGACAAGTGTGCAAAATGCACCACGCTGACGCCGGCTGTGACATAATTATTTGTTATTATTAAACGGAGAAGGATGAAGAATCAAGAAAAAGAGAGAGACGGAGAGAGTAAAGATCAAGCGGTCGCCGATCCAACGCGATCTATCTATCAACCGATCATCACGCTCTCTATTCTCTTGCTATATTATAAAACCGAGACTATTAGACCGAATTAATAAAAACAGATCATCTTGTCAATAATAGATCGTTTATAAAATTCACCCTGTTGGATCATCCCAACAACAACCGCGTCTGGAAAATAAATATATGCGCAAATCCAAATCAATTTACACGTTTAAGGATGTTGAGGACCTATGAAATTTGTTAATATTAATTATTCAATAAAAAGCTAATCGTCGTGAAATTTCTAAACGACCTCATGAATACTTAATGTAAAAACACACCAAATTTAAAGAATTCTGTCATCATTACTTTAACCTCCTTAAGGGTTGAAATAAAAAATGATGAAAAAATTCTGAAAACTTAGTATATTTTTGTATGAAGTATTTAAGAGGACGTGTAAAAATTTCACGACGATTAGGAAGCTCGTTATTAAAAAATAAACATTTTGTTAAGAACAATTTTTTTAAACAAATACAAAAAATATTTATCAATAAACTTCGTTTTGTTTCCGTTGCTTCTAGTATATTGTAGATATTAAAAAATTGAGAGGTCAAAAAAAAAACTTATCGCAAAGTTATACCAGTTTTCATAAGACAAAATTTGACTATATTTAATTATTAATGTTAATTTTAACACGATCTCTTAAATACTTCATACAAAAATATACCAAATTTTCAGAATTTCCTTATCATTTGCGATTTCGGACTCAACATTCTTAATTGCACTCTCTACGTTATTTATTACTCTTCTGTATTTCTATGCTCATTATTTTCTACAAGAGGATTACATAAGCTCGAAGCTACCCAAGTTAATAACTTGGCTTTTAGTGCACAATGTTTGTTTCGCGATCAACGACACTTCATGCTGCTTATTTCATGAAAATACGGATTATCCTCATGCCATTTTTTTTTCTTACATTCATCCAGCTATTCCTCTACCTGTTTCGATGCATCCTCGTATTTACGTTCATCCTCGGAATTCGCTCGGGCAATAGCCGATTATAAATCTTGTCTCAAATGCACCCGCGCACTGTTGCGATGTCTGTTCATTTATTTCTGTACAGAAAGATTCAAAGCTGCTCATGCACACGACTGGTTCAGGTTTGGGAGAGATTTTTTATTGGAATCTCGGAATGATCGCTAGAGGTTTGAAAAAGATTACAGACGCCGATCCGATTTCATTATTTTTTACTCCAGCATTTTCGAGCCAATTTAAATAAATTAATTTTATTTAAAGAAAATTTTTAAAAAATTAAATAAAATTAAGTAAATTTGAAAAAAAATGAAATAAAATTAAAAAAATGAAATAAAATGAAATAAAATGAAATAAAATTGAAAAAAAATTGAAAAAACAAAATAAGTTGATAAATAATAATGTAGCAACTTTTTCCAGGATTTCGAATGTTTTTTAATAATAAATCGTCGATTATACGATACTGAGGTTTTCTGACACAGGTGTTCTGAATCAACCTGTAGAAATAAAACACGAATCATGTACTTAGAATGGTGTATTAAGTATCTTGTTCGTGAGGACATTATAAATATCTTAATTATTCTAGAGCAATATGTAATTATTAGCGTCACGACGCGACATTATCCGGTCTTGCTTTTACGCGCATATATCATCTGAAATTTTCTCTGTCTCTCTCCTTCACACTTGTACTTCTTATACAGCACTATGACGTTTGTGTCACAGTTCCAACGATATAAATACTTACTTACATACAGAAAATATTTATATTTGATCACAGAAACTCGCGTTGCGGTCTGGTGCTTCCCGCCTGCGCCTCTCGGTCGAGAAAGCACCCGCGATAAGTGACCATATAATGCTCGTAATCATCAAACGCTTTATGACTAATATAGAAATAAATCATATTCCTAATATCACAAAATCCCAATAACAATTATTAATTTTGTCAAAAAATACATTTTTTTCCAGGTTTCTCGAAGAAAAATCATTTTTAAAAAAGAAAAAATTGTTGAGACTATTTTCAAATTGCTCAGCAGAGATGATCGAATCGAGTTGGATAACTCGAGAGCAAAACTCTTCGCCAAGAATAATTATTCTCGAAGAATAAGCAAAGCACACAAACAAATCAGTAAAAAAGCGAGTAATATCAAAAGAAAAATTACAGATCGGCTCGTGTGTTGATTCAGCAAACCCGAACGTTATGTTTCCGCCGCAAAAGTTGTAATTATCACGTGAAATTTAGTTGGAACGCGCGTGTGAAAAAAAAGTGATGGTTTTCCTAATGGTACACGAAAAATATTCGGCAGGGTGTGTTCGAGGCAAAAAAAATGTTGAATATTTATTCAAGAAACGATTTACGCGTGTATACGAATTTGGCTCAAAACAAAATAACACGATCGCGATTTTTTGGAAAATATTCACGTTAAATAAGAGGAAAAAAAAATTCTCACTATACGTTTTCATTCGAGCATGAAATTGTTACGACTATCGATATTTTCGTGTAACACACTTATCAACCAATATATAGACACAAGGACCTTCATTTCTTTCTTATTATTATTTTATTCAGTGCGTATTAATACTATCGCGTATATTGAAATATTATTAAAAAAGCAACGAACCGAGAATTCTCGAAACGATGAGTCACATTATACCGCAGGCTCCTTCGTTCGCTGTTCGCGGTTTGCATCGATTCACACTGTTGCTATAAATATCTATTCCTCGATATGGAAGTCGATATGTGTTACATCGATTGAGATTTTTCATACCCCTTTATGGAAATTTTCAACTAAATTATTTCCCATCGAATTTTATTCTCATTTCTTTTATTATTTTTTATTCTATTTTTTTTCTCGCAGAACGGTTTCGTCGAGTGTCGAAAGCAACAGTGCCCGAGTATCGAGGGATGTTACACGTTGATGGAGCCACGGAAGGACGAGTGTTGTCGTCGATGCAAAGGTAATTTTAAGCAGAAATCAAAATCGCCCTCAAATTTGATTTTTCTCTCAAAAAAATAAAAATATAATTTCTTGGTAATATTTTTTGAATTTTTCCTCGTAGAAGTTTTTCCGGGACCTTCGCGTGTAATATTTCTTCATATTTATCTATGCATGTTATCAGAACGAATGGCCCACCCAACGTGCCCTGCGTCCATCCAGACACATTCGTCCCGACCCCGTTCATCGATCCAATTACGCGAGCGACCTTAATCATCGAAGCAACTAACGCGATTTTTACACTTTCGCGTGTGAAAATCGGCGATCATTGTTCCTTTAACGAACACAAAGCCCAGCACTGTTCTTTCGAGTCCGAGTCGATAAAACCGTCGTCGTACTCAAACATTCGAATGATTAAGTTTATAAGGTTGAGAGAGAGAGAGAGAGAGAGAGAGAGAGAGAGAGAGAGAAACAGAACTTGCCAATCACGAATGCGTTGAGGGAGAAACGACGATTGTTTACTTCGTTCTGACAGATGTTCGAATCTCAGCCACGGATATTTCTCTTATCGTTGCTATTAATTATGTTAATTGTGACATAAGATTACACGTATGTTGAAAGCACATTATCAGCCTCACGTGCTCATCATACTCTAGTTGATAATTGTGCTCACTGGCTTTTCTGTCAGACAGGAATTTCAAATTCACTAGTTCGCGTATCAATCGCTGAGTGAGAGAAAATTTTTTTCAGAGTTTCTGGAAAAATACTAACCAAAGGATACTCAGGGAATTTTTTCTCTCCGGGGAATTTTCTTAGGGCACGACGACCTCGTTGCGCGATAATTTAAACTTTTGCTTCCCGCGACCTCTGTCTCTTTCATCGCCTGAAGCAAGCACTCGAGCTGTAAATTGCCTCGGTTAGGACACACCGAGCACGTGGTGTCACGATAATGCAATTCAACGACACGATAATTAACGCATAAGCATGATTAATGAAATTGGAAGCAATAATTCCCGAGGGTTGGCACTCGCTCGGTGCAATAAAATTAATGTCCCGCGAATAAATTCCTCGGCTCGGTCTCTTCAATGAGATATTATCTTTCAAACCCTTGGTACCATCTTATAATCTCTTTGCTCACACTTCACCTCGAAATTGTCATTATTTGAATAATTTTTTTCATTTATTTCACAAGCGAAAATCTAGTGACCGTTTATTTTTTTATTCCGAGTCAAAAATCGTAGGTGCTCATTTATTTTTTTGAATACGAATAAGAAAATATAAGGAGCTCCATTTTTTAATATACAAAAAAATCGAAATTTCATAAATTTGTCATTTGAATTTTTTTCTCGGTCTCTTTATTGAGATATTATCGTTCAAACCCTTGGTACCATCTTATAATCTCTTTGCTCACACTTCACCTCGAAATTGTCATTATTTGAATAATTTTTTTCTTTCATTTCACGAGCGAAAATCTAGTGACCGTTTATTTTTTAATTCCGAGTCAAAAATCGAATAATCGTTAAGAAAATTTGACGAGCTCCATTTTTGAAAATATACAAAAAATTCGAACAAAAATCGAAATTTTATAAATTTGTCATTTAAAATCACTTAATATTTTATTTCTCAGGCTGCGTAAGGAATGGTGTCCATCACGCTTCCGACACCGAGTGGACAGAGCCGAACGAGCCCTGCAAAATTCTCACTTGCAAAGCTGGCGTGATAACAGAATCGAAGCTTCGCTGTTACACGCCCTGCGCTAATCCTATTCCTGCGCCTCCAGGACAATGTTGTCCAATATGTGCTGGATGCTCGGTCAATGGACAAAAAGTCACTGCCGAGAGGACTGTCACGACAACCGAGGATCCTTGTGTCACATGTCGATGCAACATGGGCAGACTAACTTGTGCAAAAAAAGCATGTCCGGTACTCCATTGTCCAGCTTCCAGTCTCGTTCACGAGCCTGGCGAATGTTGCCCCATTTGCAAAGGTAATTTTCAGCCTCAATTATTTTCTATACAAATATTCAAACGTCCCAATTCTCGCGAATGCCTCAAGACTCGAATTCTTCTTTCTGAAAAAAAAAAATCAGGCAGCAGAAGATTCTTGTCGCCACCGAGAGGTGCCTGCATGCTGGGTTCGTTCGTTTATGATTCGGGAAAACAATTTTACGAGGACGAGTGCACACGCTGTAACTGCATGAATTCGGTGGTTTCGTGTACGCGAGAAACTTGTCCAGTTTTGGAATGTACCAGCGAACATCAAACGACGCCTCCTGGACGCTGTTGTCCACAGTGTCCTCTCGTCGAGGAAAGCAGGGCTTCGTGCACCTACGGAGGACGAACTTACGGGGCAAGTATTTGTACTTTTTAAATTTGAATTTAAAAAATTGTTCGATGTTGAGGAAAGGATGGCTGGAAAATATTGCAATATCTTTATGGTTTAAACGTCCTAATTTTTCCTAGGCAGAATGGCGAAACTTGGAAGCTTGATCCTTGCAAGGCATGCGCTTGCATGCAGGGCACGGTGCGTTGCGCCATGTCCTTGTGTCCGCCTCTCAACACCCCTTGTCCACCCAACACTCGGTTCGAACATCCCGAGGGTCAATGTTGTCCACGCTGCGTCGAGAGTGAGTTCATTTTCAATTTTCACAAAATAAATTAACGAAAAAAATGAAATCAGCTCGTTGATTCGTTAACTGAACAACTTTGCACGAAAAAAAAAAACGTCGTTTGGAGATTTCACTCGAAAGACAATCATCGATCGTTTTGACACGAATTGATCCTCCGTGATCGCACGTTCTGGAAATAACGCGCTGGTCACACGGGGTCGGAATGACCCCAGCCGTGTTTAAAGGCTCGCCGCGTCGCCAGTATCGTTCCGAACGACACATAAAAATTCAGGACATTAGTTTGAACCTTTCAGAATGAGAATATCCTGCCAAAAAATTTTTATCCAATTTTCAAAATGGCGAAAAAAAATCAGCAAGGAGGAAATGTAAAAAAAAAAAATTTTAATCATCGCAAATTTATTTTTGAATCCTCATCTCGTCCAGGCGATGGAGTATGCACCGTTTTTGGCGATCCACATTATCGAACCTTTGATGGAAAGTTCTACAGTTTCAATGGGGCATGTAAATATCAACTTGTGGCTGATTGCATTAGTCACACCTTTGGTATTCGTGTTACCAACGATGCGCGATCCACCAAATCATCAGCTTGGACCAAAACCATCACGCTCAAGGTAAAAATTTGCAAACTTTTGAAAATTTCATCGTCAATAAACAAGGAACTTAGAAAAAAATGCTGCTCCTCAGTGCTGATACCACGTGACGACCGTGTGCTCATTATTGTGGATGAAAAAATATTTAGAAAATGTTAAAAAAATGAATATTCGTGATTTTCTTTATTCCGATCGAATTTTTCATGTTCCGAGACTAATTGACTGGGTTTTTTGTCCCGGAACGATAGATCGGTGATATGAGGATCAATCTCGGGCAGAAAATGCGAGTAAAAGTGAACGGTATGAAAATCGACGTGCCATACAGAGAGCCAAACAGAATCGACATCAATCGAACGTCCGACAGTATCCTCGTGAGCACGCACATCGGAGTAAAAGTTCTTTGGGACGGAATAAGTTTCATCGAGGTTTCGGTCCCAACGGCTTACCGAGGAAAACTCTGCGGTCTGTGCGGAAATTTCAACTCTTTGCCGAAAGACGATTTCACCACGCGACGTGGTCGCGTTCTGCAGGATTCACACGCATTCGGACAGTCTTGGGCTGTGGGTTCGAAAAAATCTTGCACGCGAGCTCGTCCTGGTCCGAATGTTGATCGTGAGCGAAGATGCCGAGGTCGAAAGGATCACAGGTGAGAGATTTTCTTTCTCGATTTATCGATAAGCCCGAAAAATCAACAACTTATGAAAATAATGATTTTTTTTTTTTTAAACTGTTCGTTCTAGACTTTGCAATCGATTGAGATCGCAAATCTTTGACGCATGCCACAAAAAGGTCAACCCCACGATGTACTACAAATCGTGTCTCCAGGACATGTGCGAATGCCCAACGGAAAATTGTTACTGCGAGTCTTTCGTGGCGTACGTTCACGAGTGCCAAAGGCTCGGGATTCAATTACCACATTGGCGAAAATCAACGCGATGTCGTAGCGTGTGGGACACGATGACAGGGCCGACCAATTACCGGCGACGTCTTCGTTAGATCCCCGCAATCGAGACAATAACAATTTTTCTTTTTTTTTCCTTTTTTATTTTTTCCTCATTCGGCATCGTTCGAATAATGATTTTTTTCTTAAGTTGTCACTTTGAGGGAGAAGGAATCTCACAGACTTCAGATTGTAGATTCTCTGTTTTATATTTACTTTTATTTTTTCTCGTTTACTTTCAACCGGAAACACTGCCGAACACGACGGAGTGTGTCCCAAGAATTTACTAGTCATCGTTTCGTGTCTGAATGCATTAACGGTAAGTTACGGCTTAAGCTGAATTAATTAATTAATTAATTAAGAAAGTTGAAAATTGCTTTCTCAAGATTTAGCACCATGTTCAAATCTTTCTCTGTGAGGTACGAAATTTTTTGTTTTGGCTTCCTCATAGAGAAGCTTTGAGCATCGTGCTAAATCTTGAGGAAGCAATTTGCAATTTTCAAATTGAAGCGTATTTAATAAAATTTTCACTCACTCATCGATTTTTTACTTTTCTGTAAAATAATTTCGACAACTTTTCTAGAAAGTAGAGAGAAGGACTTATAAACAATATCTTACAAAATTTTCAAAATTCAAAGAGTTTAGACGATTTTTCGAAAAGCTGAGATTTTCGTAAAATTCTAAAAATCATAAAATTTAAACCGTTCAACCGATATTTTCCAAATTCAATGCCAACCTTCCTATTATGATACTCTTTGTATAAAAAAAAAAATTAGTAATAAATCTTAAAATTTGTGGAAGTTAGAGCGACGAGAGACTTTTTTTGAAAATTTCAAAATGCCGTAGAATTCGTATTTTTCAAGCAATTCCAACAAAATTCTCAGAGAATGAAAAGCTTGTATAGATCAACATCTGTGCAAAACGGGAGCCCTGTAGCTCAAACCGTTCTCGAGTTATGAACGTTTGAATTTTGCAGTGCCAGAACATACACACACACACACATCCGGACATTTTTTCTAGATACGATTTTTCGATGTTTTGGGAAATTTCAAGCACATTGACCTTGAAAACTGAAAAAAAAAAAATTCACCGTCACATAGCTTCCTCTATGAGAAATCAAAAAGAAAAAAAAATGATAATGTCATTGTAATGTCGTTATGCTTTCGAATATTTTCATTTTTTTTTTTTTTTATGTTTCAGAGCACCGTGCAGTATTTCGGCCGATGAGCAGGCTCGCGGCATAGAATCTACATCCCAGTGTAAAGAAAAAAGCTACCGATCGTTTGTCAGGCGTTTAAAGCCAAGGATCTCTTGGCTCATATGCTGAAGAAAACTCCAACTCAGCTCCACCTCTCTTAATCCTCTTACCGACAAATGCTGAATGTACTCTAAAGAATAATTAATTGTATTTAACAAAAAATTGCGACGACACATTGAAACATACAAAAAAAACAAAACAAAACGAAACTTAGTTCGTGAAAGAAAAATAAAAGAAAGAAATACTTTTATCGATACTATTTTTAGAACACACACAAATGTATATATAAACATACAGATTTGTGCGAGACTCAATCGAATTCACTCCGATAGCGTTTCTTTACTGTTTATCATATTCCAATTCTCTACTTATTATTATTAATATTATTATTATTTTTTTTTATTATTATCTTAATATTGTGTCGACATCTCGTTTTAAATACACGAATCTATGGACTAAATGTTTCCCCTGCAATCGCGGAGTGTGTCTGCACGAAGAAAATGAAAAAATTATAGAGTACGTTCCAGTTTTTCAATCTTTATTATAAAAGTTTCGACGTTTCGTTAGTTTTCGGAAGTCCCTGCTTGAGATGCTGATTTTTCAGTTTCCAATTTCTTTGCGAATGCACATGCATCTGGTGGCTGTTCCACATGAAAATAATTTGGCAAAGCTGTTAATACTCGAGGTCCAGTTTTTTTAATCGACTGCGACGTTTCAAGGCTCTGAAATTTCTCTTCAGCTATTTTCTCTTTCGATCTGTCTCTCTCGGTCATTTTCTTCTGTTGCAACAACACAAACATCGAACATGTATACTTTTCATAGTCCAAAATGGTAGCGAATTTCCTTTCCCTTCGTTTTCTTACTGACAATGAATATGTAGAACGTTCTTTACGACTAAATAAAATGATTTATATTCATAATAATTTGTGTGCAGGGAGACTTTCTCCATCACCCAGAATCGCTAGATCTACGAAAACGCGTCATGGGAACTCGGCATCATGGGGTTGAAACTTTTTATGTATTTTTTTCCGAAAAAAGTCGGTCAAAATTTATCCAGAAACGCAAACGACTAGAACTCTTCACGAGGACACGCAGGGAGACTCTCTCAATCACTGGGAATTGCCAGATCTACGAAAACTCGTCACAAGGCCTCAGCTTCGGGATTTAAAGTTATACATATTTTTTTTTTTTTAAATCGTGCATCAAAAATTATCCGGGAACGCGATCGACTAGAACTCTTCACGAGGACACGCAGGGAGACTTTCCCCATCACCCTGATTCGCCAGATCTAAGAAAACGCCTCACGGAGCCTCAGCTTCGGGGTTGAAACTTTTTAATTATTTTTTTCCGAAAATGGTGTGTCAAAATTTTTCCAGAAACGCAAACGACTAGAACTCTTCACGAGGACACGCAGGGAGAGTCTCTTAATCACTGGGAATTGCCAGATCTAAGAAAACGCCTCACGGAGCCTCAGCTTCGGGGTTGAAACTTTTTAATCATTTTTTTCCGAAAATGGTGTGTCAAAATTTTTCCAGAAACGCAAACGACTAGAACTCTTCACGAGGACACGCAGGGAGACTCTCTCAATCACTGGGAATTGCCAGATCTACGAAAACTCGTCACAAGGCCTCAGCTTCGGGATTTAAAGTTATATATATATTTTTTTTTAAATCGTGCATCAAAAATTATCCGGGAACGCGATTGACTAGAACTCTTCGCGAGGACACGCAGGGAGACTTTCCCCATCACCCTGATTCGCCAGATCTAAGAAAACGTCTCACGGAGCCTCAGCTTCGGGGTTGAAACTTTTTAATTATTTTTTTCCGAAAATGGTGTGTCAAAATTTTTCCAGAAACGCAAACGACTAGAACTCTTCACGAGGACACGCAGGGAGAGTCTCTTAATCACTGGGAATTGCCAGATCTACGAAAACTCGTCACAAAGCCTCAGCTTCGGGATTGAAAGTTATATATATATTTTTTTTTTAAATCGTGCATCAAAAATTATCCGGGAGCGCGATCGACTAGAACTCTTCACGAGGACACGCAGGGAGACTTTCCCCATCACCCTGATTCGCCAGATCTAAGAAAACGCCTCGAGGAGCCTCAGCTTCGGGGTTGAAACTTTTTAATCATTTTTTTCCGAAAATGTCGTGTCAAAATTTTTCCAGAAATGCAAATGACTAGAACTCTTCACGAGGACACGCAGGGAGAGTCTCTTAATCACTGGGAATTGCCAGATCTACGAAAACTTGTCACAAAGCCTCAGCTTCGGGATTGAAAGTTATATATATTTTTTTTTTTAAATCGTGCATCAAAAATTATCCGGGAGCGCGATCGACTAGAACTCTTCACGAGGACACGCAGGGAGACTTTCCCCATCACCCTGATTCGCCAGATCTAAGAAAACGCCTCACGGAGCCTCAGCTTCGGGGTTGAAACTTTTTAATTATTTTTTTCCGAAAATGGTGTGTCAAAATTTTTCCAGAAACGCAAACGACTAGAACTCTTCACGAGGACACGCAGGGAGAGTCTCTTAATCACTGGGAATTGCCAGATCTAAGAAAACGCCTCACGGAGCCTCAGCTTCGGGGTTGAAACTTTTTAATCATTTTTTTCCGAAAATGGTGTGTCAAAATTTTTCCAGAAACGCAAACGACTAGAACTCTTCACGAGGACACGCAGGGAGACTCTCTCAATCACTGGGAATTGCCAGATCTACGAAAACTCGTCACAAGGCCTCAGCTTCGGGATTTAAAGTTATATATATATTTTTTTTTAAATCGTGCATCAAAAATTATCCGGGAACGCGATTGACTAGAACTCTTCGCGAGGACACGCAGGGAGACTTTCCCCATCACCCTGATTCGCCAGATCTAAGAAAACGTCTCACGGAGCCTCAGCTTCGGGGTTGAAACTTTTTAATTATTTTTTTCCGAAAATGGTGTGTCAAAATTTTTCCAGAAACGCAAACGACTAGAACTCTTCACGAGGACACGCAGGGAGAGTCTCTTAATCACTGGGAATTGCCAGATCTAAGAAAACGCCTCACGGAGCCTCAGCTTCGGGGTTGAAACTTTTTAATCATTTTTTTCCGAAAATGGTGTGTCAAAATTTTTCCAGAAACGCAAACGACTAGAACTCTTCACGAGGACACGCAGGGAGACTCTCTCAATCACTGGGAATTGCCAGATCTACGAAAACTCGTCACAAGGCCTCAGCTTCGGGATTTAAAGTTATATATATATTTTTTTTTAAATCGTGCATCAAAAATTATCCGGGAACGCGATTGACTAGAACTCTTCGCGAGGACACGCAGGGAGACTTTCCCCATCACCCTGATTCGCCAGATCTAAGAAAACGTCTCACGGAGCCTCAGCTTCGGGGTTGAAACTTTTTAATTATTTTTTTCCGAAAATGGTGTGTCAAAATTTTTCCAGAAACGCAAACGACTAGAACTCTTCACGAGGACACGCAGGGAGAGTCTCTTAATCACTGGGAATTGCCAGATCTACGAAAACTCGTCACAAAGCCTCAGCTTCGGGATTGAAAGTTATATATATATTTTTTTTTTAAATCGTGCATCAAAAATTATCCGGGAGCGCGATCGACTAGAACTCTTCACGAGGACACGCAGGGAGACTTTCCCCATCACCCTGATTCGCCAGATCTAAGAAAACGCCTCGAGGAGCCTCAGCTTCGGGGTTGAAACTTTTTAATCATTTTTTTCCGAAAATGTCGTGTCAAAATTTTTCCAGAAATGCAAATGACTAGAACTCTTCACGAGGACACGCAGGGAGAGTCTCTTAATCACTGGGAATTGCCAGATCTACGAAAACTTGTCACAAAGCCTCAGCTTCGGGATTGAAAGTTATATATATTTTTTTTTTTAAATCGTGCATCAAAAATTATCCGGGAGCGCGATCGACTAGAACTCTTCACGAGGACACGCAGGGAGACTTTCCCCATCACCCTGATTCGCCAGATCTAAGAAAACGCCTCACGGAGCCTCAGCTTCGGGGTTGAAACTTTTTAATTATTTTTTTCCGAAAATGGTGTGTCAAAATTTTTCCAGAAACGCAAACGACTAGAACTCTTCACGAGGACACGCAGGGAGAGTCTCTTAATCACTGGGAATTGCCAGATCTAAGAAAACGCCTCACGGAGCCTCAGCTTCGGGGTTGAAACTTTTTAATCATTTTTTTCCGAAAATGGTGTGTCAAAATTTTTCCAGAAACGCAAACGACTAGAACTCTTCACGAGGACACGCAGGGAGACTCTCTCAATCACTGGGAATTGCCAGATCTACGAAAACTCGTCACAAGGCCTCAGCTTCGGGATTTAAAGTTATATATATATTTTTTTTTAAATCGTGCATCAAAAATTATCCGGGAACGCGATTGACTAGAACTCTTCGCGAGGACACGCAGGGAGACTTTCCCCATCACCCTGATTCGCCAGATCTAAGAAAACGTCTCACGGAGCCTCAGCTTCGGGGTTGAAACTTTTTAATTATTTTTTTCCGAAAATGGTGTGTCAAAATTTTTCCAGAAACGCAAACGACTAGAACTCTTCACGAGGACACGCAGGGAGAGTCTCTTAATCACTGGGAATTGCCAGATCTAAGAAAACGCCTCACGGAGCCTCAGCTTCGGGGTTGAAACTTTTTAATCATTTTTTTCCGAAAATGGTGTGTCAAAATTTTTCCAGAAACGCAAACGACTAGAACTCTTCACGAGGACACGCAGGGAGACTCTCTCAATCACTGGGAATTGCCAGATCTACGAAAACTCGTCACAAGGCCTCAGCTTCGGGATTTAAAGTTATATATATATTTTTTTTTAAATCGTGCATCAAAAATTATCCGGGAACGCGATTGACTAGAACTCTTCGCGAGGACACGCAGGGAGACTTTCCCCATCACCCTGATTCGCCAGATCTAAGAAAACGTCTCACGGAGCCTCAGCTTCGGGGTTGAAACTTTTTAATTATTTTTTTCCGAAAATGGTGTGTCAAAATTTTTCCAGAAACGCAAACGACTAGAACTCTTCACGAGGACACGCAGGGAGAGTCTCTTAATCACTGGGAATTGCCAGATCTACGAAAACTCGTCACAAAGCCTCAGCTTCGGGATTGAAAGTTATATATATATTTTTTTTTTAAATCGTGCATCAAAAATTATCCGGGAGCGCGATCGACTAGAACTCTTCACGAGGACACGCAGGGAGACTTTCCCCATCACCCTGATTCGCCAGATCTAAGAAAACGCCTCGAGGAGCCTCAGCTTCGGGGTTGAAACTTTTTAATCATTTTTTTCCGAAAATGTCGTGTCAAAATTTTTCCAGAAATGCAAATGACTAGAACTCTTCACGAGGACACGCAGGGAGAGTCTCTTAATCACTGGGAATTGCCAGATCTACGAAAACTTGTCACAAAGCCTCAGCTTCGGGATTGAAAGTTATATATATTTTTTTTTTTAAATCGTGCATCAAAAATTATCCGGGAGCGCGATCGACTAGAACTCTTCACGAGGACACGCAGGGAGACTTTCCCCATCACCCTGATTCGCCAGATCTAAGAAAACGCCTCACGGAGCCTCAGCTTCGGGGTTGAAACTTTTTAATTATTTTTTTCCGAAAATGGTGTGTCAAAATTTTTCCAGAAACGCAAACGACTAGAACTCTTCACGAGGACACGCAGGGAGAGTCTCTTAATCACTGGGAATTGCCAGATCTAAGAAAACGCCTCACGGAGCCTCAGCTTCGGGGTTGAAACTTTTTAATCATTTTTTTCCGAAAATGGTGTGTCAAAATTTTTCCAGAAACGCAAACGACTAGAACTCTTCACGAGGACACGCAGGGAGACTCTCTCAATCACTGGGAATTGCCAGATCTACGAAAACTCGTCACAAGGCCTCAGCTTCGGGATTTAAAGTTATATATATATTTTTTTTTAAATCGTGCATCAAAAATTATCCGGGAACGCGATTGACTAGAACTCTTCGCGAGGACACGCAGGGAGACTTTCCCCATCACCCTGATTCGCCAGATCTAAGAAAACGTCTCACGGAGCCTCAGCTTCGGGGTTGAAACTTTTTAATTATTTTTTTCCGAAAATGGTGTGTCAAAATTTTTCCAGAAACGCAAACGACTAGAACTCTTCACGAGGACACGCAGGGAGAGTCTCTTAATCACTGGGAATTGCCAGATCTAAGAAAACGCCTCACGGAGCCTCAGCTTCGGGGTTGAAACTTTTTAATCATTTTTTTCCGAAAATGGTGTGTCAAAATTTTTCCAGAAACGCAAACGACTAGAACTCTTCACGAGGACACGCAGGGAGACTCTCTCAATCACTGGGAATTGCCAGATCTACGAAAACTCGTCACAAGGCCTCAGCTTCGGGATTTAAAGTTATATATATATTTTTTTTTAAATCGTGCATCAAAAATTATCCGGGAACGCGATTGACTAGAACTCTTCGCGAGGACACGCAGGGAGACTTTCCCCATCACCCTGATTCGCCAGATCTAAGAAAACGTCTCACGGAGCCTCAGCTTCGGGGTTGAAACTTTTTAATTATTTTTTTCCGAAAATGGTGTGTCAAAATTTTTCCAGAAACGCAAACGACTAGAACTCTTCACGAGGACACGCAGGGAGAGTCTCTTAATCACTGGGAATTGCCAGATCTACGAAAACTCGTCACAAAGCCTCAGCTTCGGGATTGAAAGTTATATATATATTTTTTTTTTAAATCGTGCATCAAAAATTATCCGGGAGCGCGATCGACTAGAACTCTTCACGAGGACACGCAGGGAGACTTTCCCCATCACCCTGATTCGCCAGATCTAAGAAAACGCCTCGAGGAGCCTCAGCTTCGGGGTTGAAACTTTTTAATCATTTTTTTCCGAAAATGTCGTGTCAAAATTTTTCCAGAAATGCAAATGACTAGAACTCTTCACGAGGACACGCAGGGAGAGTCTCTTAATCACTGGGAATTGCCAGATCTACGAAAACTTGTCACAAAGCCTCAGCTTCGGGATTGAAAGTTATATATATTTTTTTTTTTAAATCGTGCATCAAAAATTATCCGGGAGCGCGATCGACTAGAACTCTTCACGAGGACACGCAGGGAGACTTTCCCCATCACCCTGATTCGCCAGATCTAAGAAAACGCCTCACGGAGCCTCAGCTTCGGGGTTGAAACTTTTTAATTATTTTTTTCCGAAAATGGTGTGTCAAAATTTTTCCAGAAACGCAAACGACTAGAACTCTTCACGAGGACACGCAGGGAGAGTCTCTTAATCACTGGGAATTGCCAGATCTAAGAAAACGCCTCACGGAGCCTCAGCTTCGGGGTTGAAACTTTTTAATCATTTTTTTCCGAAAATGGTGTGTCAAAATTTTTCCAGAAACGCAAACGACTAGAACTCTTCACGAGGACACGCAGGGAGACTCTCTCAATCACTGGGAATTGCCAGATCTACGAAAACTCGTCACAAGGCCTCAGCTTCGGGATTTAAAGTTATATATATATTTTTTTTTAAATCGTGCATCAAAAATTATCCGGGAACGCGATTGACTAGAACTCTTCGCGAGGACACGCAGGGAGACTTTCCCCATCACCCTGATTCGCCAGATCTAAGAAAACGTCTCACGGAGCCTCAGCTTCGGGGTTGAAACTTTTTAATTATTTTTTTCCGAAAATGGTGTGTCAAAATTTTTCCAGAAACGCAAACGACTAGAACTCTTCACGAGGACACGCAGGGAGAGTCTCTTAATCACTGGGAATTGCCAGATCTAAGAAAACGCCTCACGGAGCCTCAGCTTCGGGGTTGAAACTTTTTAATCATTTTTTTCCGAAAATGGTGTGTCAAAATTTTTCCAGAAACGCAAACGACTAGAACTCTTCACGAGGACACGCAGGGAGACTCTCTCAATCACTGGGAATTGCCAGATCTACGAAAACTCGTCACAAGGCCTCAGCTTCGGGATTTAAAGTTATATATATATTTTTTTTTAAATCGTGCATCAAAAATTATCCGGGAACGCGATTGACTAGAACTCTTCGCGAGGACACGCAGGGAGACTTTCCCCATCACCCTGATTCGCCAGATCTAAGAAAACGTCTCACGGAGCCTCAGCTTCGGGGTTGAAACTTTTTAATTATTTTTTTCCGAAAATGGTGTGTCAAAATTTTTCCAGAAACGCAAACGACTAGAACTCTTCACGAGGACACGCAGGGAGAGTCTCTTAATCACTGGGAATTGCCAGATCTACGAAAACTCGTCACAAAGCCTCAGCTTCGGGATTGAAAGTTATATATATATTTTTTTTTTAAATCGTGCATCAAAAATTATCCGGGAGCGCGATCGACTAGAACTCTTCACGAGGACACGCAGGGAGACTTTCCCCATCACCCTGATTCGCCAGATCTAAGAAAACGCCTCGAGGAGCCTCAGCTTCGGGGTTGAAACTTTTTAATCATTTTTTTCCGAAAATGTCGTGTCAAAATTTTTCCAGAAATGCAAATGACTAGAACTCTTCACGAGGACACGCAGGGAGAGTCTCTTAATCACTGGGAATTGCCAGATCTACGAAAACTTGTCACAAAGCCTCAGCTTCGGGATTGAAAGTTATATATATTTTTTTTTTTAAATCGTGCATCAAAAATTATCCGGGAGCGCGATCGACTAGAACTCTTCACGAGGACACGCAGGGAGACTTTCCCCATCACCCTGATTCGCCAGATCTAAGAAAACGCCTCACGGAGCCTCAGCTTCGGGGTTGAAACTTTTTAATTATTTTTTTCCGAAAATGGTGTGTCAAAATTTTTCCAGAAACGCAAACGACTAGAACTCTTCACGAGGACACGCAGGGAGAGTCTCTTAATCACTGGGAATTGCCAGATCTAAGAAAACGCCTCACGGAGCCTCAGCTTCGGGGTTGAAACTTTTTAATCATTTTTTTCCGAAAATGGTGTGTCAAAATTTTTCCAGAAACGCAAACGACTAGAACTCTTCACGAGGACACGCAGGGAGACTCTCTCAATCACTGGGAATTGCCAGATCTACGAAAACTCGTCACAAGGCCTCAGCTTCGGGATTTAAAGTTATATATATATTTTTTTTTAAATCGTGCATCAAAAATTATCCGGGAACGCGATTGACTAGAACTCTTCGCGAGGACACGCAGGGAGACTTTCCCCATCACCCTGATTCGCCAGATCTAAGAAAACGTCTCACGGAGCCTCAGCTTCGGGGTTGAAACTTTTTAATTATTTTTTTCCGAAAATGGTGTGTCAAAATTTTTCCAGAAACGCAAACGACTAGAACTCTTCACGAGGACACGCAGGGAGAGTCTCTTAATCACTGGGAATTGCCAGATCTAAGAAAACGCCTCACGGAGCCTCAGCTTCGGGGTTGAAACTTTTTAATCATTTTTTTCCGAAAATGGTGTGTCAAAATTTTTCCAGAAACGCAAACGACTAGAACTCTTCACGAGGACACGCAGGGAGACTCTCTCAATCACTGGGAATTGCCAGATCTACGAAAACTCGTCACAAGGCCTCAGCTTCGGGATTTAAAGTTATATATATATTTTTTTTTAAATCGTGCATCAAAAATTATCCGGGAACGCGATTGACTAGAACTCTTCGCGAGGACACGCAGGGAGACTTTCCCCATCACCCTGATTCGCCAGATCTAAGAAAACGTCTCACGGAGCCTCAGCTTCGGGGTTGAAACTTTTTAATTATTTTTTTCCGAAAATGGTGTGTCAAAATTTTTCCAGAAACGCAAACGACTAGAACTCTTCACGAGGACACGCAGGGAGAGTCTCTTAATCACTGGGAATTGCCAGATCTACGAAAACTCGTCACAAAGCCTCAGCTTCGGGATTGAAAGTTATATATATATTTTTTTTTTAAATCGTGCATCAAAAATTATCCGGGAGCGCGATCGACTAGAACTCTTCACGAGGACACGCAGGGAGACTTTCCCCATCACCCTGATTCGCCAGATCTAAGAAAACGCCTCGAGGAGCCTCAGCTTCGGGGTTGAAACTTTTTAATCATTTTTTTCCGAAAATGTCGTGTCAAAATTTTTCCAGAAATGCAAATGACTAGAACTCTTCACGAGGACACGCAGGGAGAGTCTCTTAATCACTGGGAATTGCCAGATCTACGAAAACTTGTCACAAAGCCTCAGCTTCGGGATTGAAAGTTATATATATTTTTTTTTTTAAATCGTGCATCAAAAATTATCCGGGAGCGCGATCGACTAGAACTCTTCACGAGGACACGCAGGGAGACTTTCCCCATCACCCTGATTCGCCAGATCTAAGAAAACGCCTCACGGAGCCTCAGCTTCGGGGTTGAAACTTTTTAATTATTTTTTTCCGAAAATGGTGTGTCAAAATTTTTCCAGAAACGCAAACGACTAGAACTCTTCACGAGGACACGCAGGGAGAGTCTCTTAATCACTGGGAATTGCCAGATCTAAGAAAACGCCTCACGGAGCCTCAGCTTCGGGGTTGAAACTTTTTAATCATTTTTTTCCGAAAATGGTGTGTCAAAATTTTTCCAGAAACGCAAACGACTAGAACTCTTCACGAGGACACGCAGGGAGACTCTCTCAATCACTGGGAATTGCCAGATCTACGAAAACTCGTCACAAGGCCTCAGCTTCGGGATTTAAAGTTATATATATATTTTTTTTTAAATCGTGCATCAAAAATTATCCGGGAACGCGATTGACTAGAACTCTTCGCGAGGACACGCAGGGAGACTTTCCCCATCACCCTGATTCGCCAGATCTAAGAAAACGTCTCACGGAGCCTCAGCTTCGGGGTTGAAACTTTTTAATTATTTTTTTCCGAAAATGGTGTGTCAAAATTTTTCCAGAAACGCAAACGACTAGAACTCTTCACGAGGACACGCAGGGAGAGTCTCTTAATCACTGGGAATTGCCAGATCTAAGAAAACGCCTCACGGAGCCTCAGCTTCGGGGTTGAAACTTTTTAATCATTTTTTTCCGAAAATGGTGTGTCAAAATTTTTCCAGAAACGCAAACGACTAGAACTCTTCACGAGGACACGCAGGGAGACTCTCTCAATCACTGGGAATTGCCAGATCTACGAAAACTCGTCACAAGGCCTCAGCTTCGGGATTTAAAGTTATATATATATTTTTTTTTAAATCGTGCATCAAAAATTATCCGGGAACGCGATTGACTAGAACTCTTCGCGAGGACACGCAGGGAGACTTTCCCCATCACCCTGATTCGCCAGATCTAAGAAAACGTCTCACGGAGCCTCAGCTTCGGGGTTGAAACTTTTTAATTATTTTTTTCCGAAAATGGTGTGTCAAAATTTTTCCAGAAACGCAAACGACTAGAACTCTTCACGAGGACACGCAGGGAGAGTCTCTTAATCACTGGGAATTGCCAGATCTACGAAAACTCGTCACAAAGCCTCAGCTTCGGGATTGAAAGTTATATATATATTTTTTTTTTAAATCGTGCATCAAAAATTATCCGGGAGCGCGATCGACTAGAACTCTTCACGAGGACACGCAGGGAGACTTTCCCCATCACCCTGATTCGCCAGATCTAAGAAAACGCCTCGAGGAGCCTCAGCTTCGGGGTTGAAACTTTTTAATCATTTTTTTCCGAAAATGTCGTGTCAAAATTTTTCCAGAAATGCAAATGACTAGAACTCTTCACGAGGACACGCAGGGAGAGTCTCTTAATCACTGGGAATTGCCAGATCTACGAAAACTTGTCACAAAGCCTCAGCTTCGGGATTGAAAGTTATAAATATTTTTTTTTTTAAATCGTGCATCAAAAATTATCCGGGAGCGCGATCGACTAGAACTCTTCACGAGGACACGCAGGGAGACTTTCCCCATCACCCTGATTCGCCAGATCTAAGAAAACGCCTCACGGAGCCTCAGCTTCGGGGTTGAAACTTTTTAATTATTTTTTTCCGAAAATGGTGTGTCAAAATTTTTCCAGAAACGCAAACGACTAGAACTCTTCACGAGGACACGCAGGGAGAGTCTCTTAATCACTGGGAATTGCCAGATCTAAGAAAACGCCTCACGGAGCCTCAGCTTCGGGGTTGAAACTTTTTAATCATTTTTTTCCGAAAATGGTGTGTCAAAATTTTTCCAGAAACGCAAACGACTAGAACTCTTCACGAGGACACGCAGGGAGACTCTCTCAATCACTGGGAATTGCCAGATCTACGAAAACTCGTCACAAGGCCTCAGCTTCGGGATTTAAAGTTATATATATATTTTTTTTTAAATCGTGCATCAAAAATTATCCGGGAACGCGATTGACTAGAACTCTTCGCGAGGACACGCAGGGAGACTTTCCCCATCACCCTGATTCGCCAGATCTAAGAAAACGTCTCACGGAGCCTCAGCTTCGGGGTTGAAACTTTTTAATTATTTTTTTCCGAAAATGGTGTGTCAAAATTTTTCCAGAAACGCAAACGACTAGAACTCTTCACGAGGACACGCAGGGAGAGTCTCTTAATCACTGGGAATTGCCAGATCTAAGAAAACGCCTCACGGAGCCTCAGCTTCGGGGTTGAAACTTTTTAATCATTTTTTTCCGAAAATGGTGTGTCAAAATTTTTCCAGAAACGCAAACGACTAGAACTCTTCACGAGGACACGCAGGGAGACTCTCTCAATCACTGGGAATTGCCAGATCTACGAAAACTCGTCACAAGGCCTCAGCTTCGGGATTTAAAGTTATATATATATTTTTTTTTAAATCGTGCATCAAAAATTATCCGGGAACGCGATTGACTAGAACTCTTCGCGAGGACACGCAGGGAGACTTTCCCCATCACCCTGATTCGCCAGATCTAAGAAAACGTCTCACGGAGCCTCAGCTTCGGGGTTGAAACTTTTTAATTATTTTTTTCCGAAAATGGTGTGTCAAAATTTTTCCAGAAACGCAAACGACTAGAACTCTTCACGAGGACACGCAGGGAGAGTCTCTTAATCACTGGGAATTGCCAGATCTACGAAAACTCGTCACAAAGCCTCAGCTTCGGGATTGAAAGTTATATATATATTTTTTTTTTAAATCGTGCATCAAAAATTATCCGGGAGCGCGATCGACTAGAACTCTTCACGAGGACACGCAGGGAGACTTTCCCCATCACCCTGATTCGCCAGATCTAAGAAAACGCCTCGAGGAGCCTCAGCTTCGGGGTTGAAACTTTTTAATCATTTTTTTCCGAAAATGTCGTGTCAAAATTTTTCCAGAAATGCAAATGACTAGAACTCTTCACGAGGACACGCAGGGAGAGTCTCTTAATCACTGGGAATTGCCAGATCTACGAAAACTTGTCACAAAGCCTCAGCTTCGGGATTGAAAGTTATATATATTTTTTTTTTTAAATCGTGCATCAAAAATTATCCGGGAGCGCGATCGACTAGAACTCTTCACGAGGACACGCAGGGAGACTTTCCCCATCACCCTGATTCGCCAGATCTAAGAAAACGCCTCACGGAGCCTCAGCTTCGGGGTTGAAACTTTTTAATTATTTTTTTCCGAAAATGGTGTGTCAAAATTTTTCCAGAAACGCAAACGACTAGAACTCTTCACGAGGACACGCAGGGAGAGTCTCTTAATCACTGGGAATTGCCAGATCTAAGAAAACGCCTCACGGAGCCTCAGCTTCGGGGTTGAAACTTTTTAATCATTTTTTTCCGAAAATGGTGTGTCAAAATTTTTCCAGAAACGCAAACGACTAGAACTCTTCACGAGGACACGCAGGGAGACTCTCTCAATCACTGGGAATTGCCAGATCTACGAAAACTCGTCACAAGGCCTCAGCTTCGGGATTTAAAGTTATATATATATTTTTTTTTAAATCGTGCATCAAAAATTATCCGGGAACGCGATTGACTAGAACTCTTCGCGAGGACACGCAGGGAGACTTTCCCCATCACCCTGATACGCCAGATCTAAGAAAACGTCTCACGGAGCCTCAGCTTCGGGGTTGAAACTTTTTAATTATTTTTTTCCGAAAATGGTGTGTCAAAATTTTTCCAGAAACGCAAACGACTAGAACTCTTCACGAGGACACGCAGGGAGAGTCTCTTAATCACTGGGAATTGCCAGATCTAAGAAAACGCCTCACGGAGCCTCAGCTTCGGGGTTGAAACTTTTTAATCATTTTTTTCCGAAAATGGTGTGTCAAAATTTTTCCAGAAACGCAAACGACTAGAACTCTTCACGAGGACACGCAGGGAGACTCTCTCAATCACTGGGAATTGCCAGATCTACGAAAACTCGTCACAAGGCCTCAGCTTCGGGATTTAAAGTTATATATATATTTTTTTTTAAATCGTGCATCAAAAATTATCCGGGAACGCGATTGACTAGAACTCTTCGCGAGGACACGCAGGGAGACTTTCCCCATCACCCTGATTCGCCAGATCTAAGAAAACGTCTCACGGAGCCTCAGCTTCGGGGTTGAAACTTTTTAATTATTTTTTTCCGAAAATGGTGTGTCAAAATTTTTCCAGAAACGCAAACGACTAGAACTCTTCACGAGGACACGCAGGGAGAGTCTCTTAATCACTGGGAATTGCCAGATCTACGAAAACTCGTCACAAAGCCTCAGCTTCGGGATTGAAAGTTATATATATATTTTTTTTTTAAATCGTGCATCAAAAATTATCCGGGAGCGCGATCGACTAGAACTCTTCACGAGGACACGCAGGGAGACTTTCCCCATCACCCTGATTCGCCAGATCTAAGAAAACGCCTCGAGGAGCCTCAGCTTCGGGGTTGAAACTTTTTAATCATTTTTTTCCGAAAATGTCGTGTCAAAATTTTTCCAGAAATGCAAATGACTAGAACTCTTCACGAGGACACGCAGGGAGAGTCTCTTAATCACTGGGAATTGCCAGATCTACGAAAACTTGTCACAAAGCCTCAGCTTCGGGATTGAAAGTTATATATATTTTTTTTTTTAAATCGTGCATCAAAAATTATCCGGGAGCGCGATCGACTAGAACTCTTCACGAGGACACGCAGGGAGACTTTCCCCATCACCCTGATTCGCCAGATCTAAGAAAACGCCTCACGGAGCCTCAGCTTCGGGGTTGAAACTTTTTAATTATTTTTTTCCGAAAATGGTGTGTCAAAATTTTTCCAGAAACGCAAACGACTAGAACTCTTCACGAGGACACGCAGGGAGAGTCTCTTAATCACTGGGAATTGCCAGATCTAAGAAAACGCCTCACGGAGCCTCAGCTTCGGGGTTGAAACTTTTTAATCATTTTTTTCCGAAAATGGTGTGTCAAAATTTTTCCAGAAACGCAAACGACTAGAACTCTTCACGAGGACACGCAGGGAGACTCTCTCAATCACTGGGAATTGCCAGATCTACGAAAACTCGTCACAAGGCCTCAGCTTCGGGATTTAAAGTTATATATATATTTTTTTTTAAATCGTGCATCAAAAATTATCCGGGAACGCGATTGACTAGAACTCTTCGCGAGGACACGCAGGGAGACTTTCCCCATCACCCTGATTCGCCAGATCTAAGAAAACGTCTCACGGAGCCTCAGCTTCGGGGTTGAAACTTTTTAATTATTTTTTTCCGAAAATGGTGTGTCAAAATTTTTCCAGAAACGCAAACGACTAGAACTCTTCACGAGGACACGCAGGGAGAGTCTCTTAATCACTGGGAATTGCCAGATCTACGAAAACTCGTCACAAAGCCTCAGCTTCGGGATTGAAAGTTATATATATATTTTTTTTTTAAATCGTGCATCAAAAATTATCCGGGAGCGCGATCGACTAGAACTCTTCACGAGGACACGCAGGGAGACTTTCCCCATCACCCTGATTCGCCAGATCTAAGAAAACGCCTCGAGGAGCCTCAGCTTCGGGGTTGAAACTTTTTAATCATTTTTTTCCGAAAATGTCGTGTCAAAATTTTTCCAGAAATGCAAATGACTAGAACTCTTCACGAGGACACGCAGGGAGAGTCTCTTAATCACTGGGAATTGCCAGATCTACGAAAACTTGTCACAAAGCCTCAGCTTCGGGATTGAAAGTTATATATATTTTTTTTTTTAAATCGTGCATCAAAAATTATCCGGGAGCGCGATCGACTAGAACTCTTCACGAGGACACGCAGGGAGACTTTCCCCATCACCCTGATTCGCCAGATCTAAGAAAACGCCTCACGCAGCCTCAGCTTCGGGGTTGAAACTTTTTAATTATTTTTTTCCGAAAATGGTGTGTCAAAATTTTTCCAGAAACGCAAACGACTAGAACTCTTCACGAGGACACGCAGGGAGAGTCTCTTAATCACTGGGAATTGCCAGATCTAAGAAAACGCCTCACGGAGCCTCAGCTTCGGGGTTGAAACTTTTTAATCATTTTTTTCCGAAAATGTCGTGTCAAAATTTTTCCAGAAATGCAAACGACTAGAACTCTTCACGAGGACACGCAGGGAGAGTCTCTTAATCACTGGGAATTGCCAGATCTACGAAAACTTGTCACAAAGCCTCAGCTTCGGGATTGAAAGTTATATATATTTTTTTTTTTTAAATCGTGCATCAAAAATTATCCGGGAGCGCGATCGACTAGAACTCTTCACGAGGACACGCAGGGAGACTTTCCCCATCACCCTGATTCGCCAGATCTAAGAAAACGCCTCACCGAGCCTCAGCTTCGGGGTTGAAACTTTTTAATCATTTTTTTCCGAAAATGTCGTGTCAAAATTTTTCCAGAAATGCAAATGACTAGAACTCTTCACGAGGACACGCAGGGAGAGTCTCTTAATCACTGGGAATTGCCAGATCTACGAAAACTTGTCACAAAGCCTCAGCTTCGGGATTGAAAGTTATATATATATTTTTTTTTTAAATCGTGCATCAAAAATTATCCGGGAGCGCGATCGACTAGAACTCTTCACGAGGACACGCAGGGAGACTTTCCCCATCACCCTGATTCGCCAGATCTAAGAAAACGCCTCACGGAGCCTCAGCTTCGGGGTTGAAACTTTTTAATTATTTTTTTCCGAAAATGGTGTGTCAAAATTTTTCCAGAAACGCAAACGACTAGAACTCTTCACGTGGACACGCAGGGAGAGTCTCTCAATCACTGGGAATTGCCAGATCTAAGAAAACGCCTCACGGAGCCTCAGCTTCGGGGTTGAAACTTTTTAATCATTTTTTTCCGAAAATGTCGTGTCAAAATTTTTCCAGAAATGCAAACGACTAGAACTCTTCACGAGGACACGCAGGGAGAGTCTCTTAATCACTGGGAATTGCCAGATCTACGAAAACTTGTCACAAAGCCTCAGCTTCGGGATTGAAAGTTATATATATATTTTTTTTTTTAAATCGTGCATCAAAAATTATCCGGGAGCGCGATCGACTAGAACTCTTCACGAGGACACGCAGGGAGACTTTCCCCATCACCCTGATTCGCCAGATCTAAGAAAACGCCTCACCGAGCCTCAGCTTCGGGGTTGAAACTTTTTAATTATTTTTTTCCGAAAATGGTGTGTCAAAATTTTTCCAGAAACGCAAACGACTAGAACTCTTCACGAGGACACGCAGGGAGAGTCTCTTAATCACTGGGAATTGCCAGATCTACGAAAACTCGTCACAAAGCCTCAGCTTCGGGATTGAAAGTTATATATATATTTTTTTTTTTAAATCGTGCGTCAAAAATTATCCGGGAGCGCGATCGACTAGAACTCTTCACGAGGACACGCAGGGAGACTTTCCCCATCACCCTGATTCGCCAGATCTAAGAAAACGCCTCGAGGAGCCTCAGCTTCGGGGTTGAAACTTTTTAATCATTTTTTTCCGAAAATGTCGTGTCAAAATTTTTCCAGAAATGCAAATGACTAGAACTCTTCACGAGGACACGCAGGGAGAGTCTCTTAATCACTGGGAATTGCCAGATCTACGAAAACTTGTCACAAAGCCTCAGCTTCGGGATTGAAAGTTATATATATTTTTTTTTTTTAAATCGTGCATCAAAAATTATCCGGGAGCGCGATCGACTAGAACTCTTCACGAGGACACGCAGGGAGACTTTCCCCATCACCCTGATTCGCCAGATCTAAGAAAACGCCTCACCGAGCCTCAGCTTCGGGGTTGAAACTTTTTAATTATTTTTTTCCGAAAATGGTGTGTCAAAATTTTTCCAGAAACGCAAACGACTAGAACTCTTCACGAGGACACGCAGGGAGAGTCTCTTAATCACTGGGAATTGCCAGATCTACGAAAACTCGTCACAAAGCCTCAGCTTCGGGATTGAAAGTTATATATATATTTTTTTTTTTAAATCGTGCATCAAAAATTATCCGGAAATGCGATTGACTAGAACTCTTCACGAGGACACGCAGGGAGACTCTCTCAATCAATGGGAATTGCTAGATCTAAGAAAACGCCTCACGGAGCCTCAGCTTCGGGGTTGAAACTTTTTAATTATTTTTTTCCGAAAATGGTGTGTCAAAATTTTTCTAGAAACGCAAACGACTAGAACTCTTCACGAGGACACGCAGGGAGACTCTCTTAATCACTGGGAATTGCCAGATCTACGATAACTCGTCACAAAGTCTCAGCTTCGGGATTGAAAGTTATATATATTTTTTTTTTTTAAATCGTGCATCAAAAATTATCCGGGAGCGCGATCGACTAGAACTCTTCACGAGGACACGCAGGGAGACTTTCCCCATCACCCTGATTCGCCAGATCTAAGAAAACGCCTCGAGGAGCCTCAGCTTCGGGGTTGAAACTTTTTAATCATTTTTTTCCGAAAATGTCGTGTCAAAATTTTTCCAGAAATGCAAATGACTAGAACTCTTCACGAGGACACGCAGGGAGAGTCTCTTAATCACTGGGAATTGCCAGATCTACGAAAACTTGTCACAAAGCCTCAGCTTCGGGATTGAAAGTTATATATATTTTTTTTTTTAAATCGTGCATCAAAAATTATCCGGGAGCGCGATCGACTAGAACTCTTCACGAGGACACGCAGGGAGACTTTCCCCATCACCCTGATTCGCCAGATCTAAGAAAACGCCTCACGGAGCCTCAGCTTCGGGGTTGAAACTTTTTAATTATTTTTTTCCGAAAATGGTGTGTCAAAATTTTTCCAGAAACGCAAACGACTAGAACTCTTCACGAGGACACGCAGGGAGAGTCTCTTAATCACTGGGAATTGCCAGATCTAAGAAAACGCCTCACGGAGCCTCAGCTTCGGGGTTGAAACTTTTTAATCATTTTTTTCCGAAAATGGTGTGTCAAAATTTTTCCAGAAACGCAAACGACTAGAACTCTTCACGAGGACACGCAGGGAGACTCTCTCAATCACTGGGAATTGCCAGATCTACGAAAACTCGTCACAAGGCCTCAGCTTCGGGATTTAAAGTTATATATATATTTTTTTTTAAATCGTGCATCAAAAATTATCCGGGAACGCGATTGACTAGAACTCTTCGCGAGGACACGCAGGGAGACTTTCCCCATCACCCTGATTCGCCAGATCTAAGAAAACGTCTCACGGAGCCTCAGCTTCGGGGTTGAAACTTTTTAATTATTTTTTTCCGAAAATGGTGTGTCAAAATTTTTCCAGAAACGCAAACGACTAGAACTCTTCACGAGGACACGCAGGGAGAGTCTCTTAATCACTGGGAATTGCCAGATCTACGAAAACTCGTCACAAAGCCTCAGCTTCGGGATTGAAAGTTATATATATATTTTTTTTTTAAATCGTGCATCAAAAATTATCCGGGAGCGCGATCGACTAGAACTCTTCACGAGGACACGCAGGGAGACTTTCCCCATCACCCTGATTCGCCAGATCTAAGAAAACGCCTCGAGGAGCCTCAGCTTCGGGGTTGAAACTTTTTAATCATTTTTTTCCGAAAATGTCGTGTCAAAATTTTTCCAGAAATGCAAATGACTAGAACTCTTCACGAGGACACGCAGGGAGAGTCTCTTAATCACTGGGAATTGCCAGATCTACGAAAACTTGTCACAAAGCCTCAGCTTCGGGATTGAAAGTTATATATATTTTTTTTTTTAAATCGTGCATCAAAAATTATCCGGGAGCGCGATCGACTAGAACTCTTCACGAGGACACGCAGGGAGACTTTCCCCATCACCCTGATTCGCCAGATCTAAGAAAACGCCTCACGGAGCCTCAGCTTCGGGGTTGAAACTTTTTAATTATTTTTTTCCGAAAATGGTGTGTCAAAATTTTTCCAGAAACGCAAACGACTAGAACTCTTCACGAGGACACGCAGGGAGAGTCTCTTAATCACTGGGAATTGCCAGATCTAAGAAAACGCCTCACGGAGCCTCAGCTTCGGGGTTGAAACTTTTTAATCATTTTTTTCCGAAAATGGTGTGTCAAAATTTTTCCAGAAACGCAAACGACTAGAACTCTTCACGAGGACACGCAGGGAGACTCTCTCAATCACTGGGAATTGCCAGATCTACGAAAACTCGTCACAAGGCCTCAGCTTCGGGATTTAAAGTTATATATATATTTTTTTTTAAATCGTGCATCAAAAATTATCCGGGAACGCGATTGACTAGAACTCTTCGCGAGGACACGCAGGGAGACTTTCCCCATCACCCTGATTCGCCAGATCTAAGAAAACGTCTCACGGAGCCTCAGCTTCGGGGTTGAAACTTTTTAATTATTTTTTTCCGAAAATGGTGTGTCAAAATTTTTCCAGAAACGCAAACGACTAGAACTCTTCACGAGGACACGCAGGGAGAGTCTCTTAATCACTGGGAATTGCCAGATCTACGAAAACTCGTCACAAAGCCTCAGCTTCGGGATTGAAAGTTATATATATATTTTTTTTTTAAATCGTGCATCAAAAATTATCCGGGAGCGCGATCGACTAGAACTCTTCACGAGGACACGCAGGGAGACTTTCCCCATCACCCTGATTCGCCAGATCTAAGAAAACGCCTCGAGGAGCCTCAGCTTCGGGGTTGAAACTTTTTAATCATTTTTTTCCGAAAATGTCGTGTCAAAATTTTTCCAGAAATGCAAATGACTAGAACTCTTCACGAGGACACGCAGGGAGAGTCTCTTAATCACTGGGAATTGCCAGATCTACGAAAACTTGTCACAAAGCCTCAGCTTCGGGATTGAAAGTTATATATATTTTTTTTTTTAAATCGTGCATCAAAAATTATCCGGGAGCGCGATCGACTAGAACTCTTCACGAGGACACGCAGGGAGACTTTCCCCATCACCCTGATTCGCCAGATCTAAGAAAACGCCTCACGCAGCCTCAGCTTCGGGGTTGAAACTTTTTAATTATTTTTTTCCGAAAATGGTGTGTCAAAATTTTTCCAGAAACGCAAACGACTAGAACTCTTCACGAGGACACGCAGGGAGAGTCTCTTAATCACTGGGAATTGCCAGATCTAAGAAAACGCCTCACGGAGCCTCAGCTTCGGGGTTGAAACTTTTTAATCATTTTTTTCCGAAAATGTCGTGTCAAAATTTTTCCAGAAATGCAAACGACTAGAACTCTTCACGAGGACACGCAGGGAGAGTCTCTTAATCACTGGGAATTGCCAGATCTACGAAAACTTGTCACAAAGCCTCAGCTTCGGGATTGAAAGTTATATATATTTTTTTTTTTTAAATCGTGCATCAAAAATTATCCGGGAGCGCGATCGACTAGAACTCTTCACGAGGACACGCAGGGAGACTTTCCCCATCACCCTGATTCGCCAGATCTAAGAAAACGCCTCACCGAGCCTCAGCTTCGGGGTTGAAACTTTTTAATCATTTTTTTCCGAAAATGTCGTGTCAAAATTTTTCCAGAAATGCAAATGACTAGAACTCTTCACGAGGACACGCAGGGAGAGTCTCTTAATCACTGGGAATTGCCAGATCTACGAAAACTTGTCACAAAGCCTCAGCTTCGGGATTGAAAGTTATATATATATTTTTTTTTTAAATCGTGCATCAAAAATTATCCGGGAGCGCGATCGACTAGAACTCTTCACGAGGACACGCAGGGAGACTTTCCCCATCACCCTGATTCGCCAGATCTAAGAAAACGCCTCACGGAGCCTCAGCTTCGGGGTTGAAACTTTTTAATTATTTTTTTCCGAAAATGGTGTGTCAAAATTTTTCCAGAAACGCAAACGACTAGAACTCTTCACGTGGACACGCAGGGAGAGTCTCTCAATCACTGGGAATTGCCAGATCTAAGAAAACGCCTCACGGAGCCTCAGCTTCGGGGTTGAAACTTTTTAATCATTTTTTTCCGAAAATGTCGTGTCAAAATTTTTCCAGAAATGCAAACGACTAGAACTCTTCACGAGGACACGCAGGGAGAGTCTCTTAATCACTGGGAATTGCCAGATCTACGAAAACTTGTCACAAAGCCTCAGCTTCGGGATTGAAAGTTATATATATATTTTTTTTTTTAAATCGTGCATCAAAAATTATCCGGGAGCGCGATCGACTAGAACTCTTCACGAGGACACGCAGGGAGACTTTCCCCATCACCCTGATTCGCCAGATCTAAGAAAACGCCTCACCGAGCCTCAGCTTCGGGGTTGAAACTTTTTAATTATTTTTTTCCGAAAATGGTGTGTCAAAATTTTTCCAGAAACGCAAACGACTAGAACTCTTCACGAGGACACGCAGGGAGAGTCTCTTAATCACTGGGAATTGCCAGATCTACGAAAACTCGTCACAAAGCCTCAGCTTCGGGATTGAAAGTTATATATATATTTTTTTTTTTAAATCGTGCGTCAAAAATTATCCGGGAGCGCGATCGACTAGAACTCTTCACGAGGACACGCAGGGAGACTTTCCCCATCACCCTGATTCGCCAGATCTAAGAAAACGCCTCGAGGAGCCTCAGCTTCGGGGTTGAAACTTTTTAATCATTTTTTTCCGAAAATGTCGTGTCAAAATTTTTCCAGAAATGCAAATGACTAGAACTCTTCACGAGGACACGCAGGGAGAGTCTCTTAATCACTGGGAATTGCCAGATCTACGAAAACTTGTCACAAAGCCTCAGCTTCGGGATTGAAAGTTATATATATTTTTTTTTTTTAAATCGTGCATCAAAAATTATCCGGGAGCGCGATCGACTAGAACTCTTCACGAGGACACGCAGGGAGACTTTCCCCATCACCCTGATTCGCCAGATCTAAGAAAACGCCTCACCGAGCCTCAGCTTCGGGGTTGAAACTTTTTAATTATTTTTTTCCGAAAATGGTGTGTCAAAATTTTTCCAGAAACGCAAACGACTAGAACTCTTCACGAGGACACGCAGGGAGAGTCTCTTAATCACTGGGAATTGCCAGATCTACGAAAACTCGTCACAAAGCCTCAGCTTCGGGATTGAAAGTTATATATATATTTTTTTTTTTAAATCGTGCATCAAAAATTATCCGGAAATGCGATTGACTAGAACTCTTCACGAGGACACGCAGGGAGACTCTCTCAATCAATGGGAATTGCTAGATCTAAGAAAACGCCTCACGGAGCCTCAGCTTCGGGGTTGAAACTTTTTAATTATTTTTTTCCGAAAATGGTGTGTCAAAATTTTTCTAGAAACGCAAACGACTAGAACTCTTCACGAGGACACGCAGGGAGACTCTCTTAATCACTGGGAATTGCCAGATCTACGATAACTCGTCACAAAGTCTCAGCTTCGGGATTGAAAGTTATATATATTTTTTTTTTTTAAATCGTGCATCAAAAATTATCCGGGAGCGCGATCGACTAGAACTCTTCACGAGGACACGCAGGGAGACTTTCCCCATCACCCTGATTCGCCAGATCTAAGAAAACGCCTCGAGGAGCCTCAGCTTCGGGGTTGAAACTTTTTAATCATTTTTTTCCGAAAATGTCGTGTCAAAATTTTTCCAGAAATGCAAATGACTAGAACTCTTCACGAGGACACGCAGGGAGAGTCTCTTAATCACTGGGAATTGCCAGATCTACGAAAACTTGTCACAAAGCCTCAGCTTCGGGATTGAAAGTTATATATATTTTTTTTTTTAAATCGTGCATCAAAAATTATCCGGGAGCGCGATCGACTAGAACTCTTCACGAGGACACGCAGGGAGACTTTCCCCATCACCCTGATTCGCCAGATCTAAGAAAACGCCTCACGGAGCCTCAGCTTCGGGGTTGAAACTTTTTAATTATTTTTTTCCGAAAATGGTGTGTCAAAATTTTTCCAGAAACGCAAACGACTAGAACTCTTCACGAGGACACGCAGGGAGAGTCTCTTAATCACTGGGAATTGCCAGATCTAAGAAAACGCCTCACGGAGCCTCAGCTTCGGGGTTGAAACTTTTTAATCATTTTTTTCCGAAAATGGTGTGTCAAAATTTTTCCAGAAACGCAAACGACTAGAACTCTTCACGAGGACACGCAGGGAGACTCTCTCAATCACTGGGAATTGCCAGATCTACGAAAACTCGTCACAAGGCCTCAGCTTCGGGATTTAAAGTTATATATATATTTTTTTTTAAATCGTGCATCAAAAATTATCCGGGAACGCGATTGACTAGAACTCTTCGCGAGGACACGCAGGGAGACTTTCCCCATCACCCTGATTCGCCAGATCTAAGAAAACGTCTCACGGAGCCTCAGCTTCGGGGTTGAAACTTTTTAATTATTTTTTTCCGAAAATGGTGTGTCAAAATTTTTCCAGAAACGCAAACGACTAGAACTCTTCACGAGGACACGCAGGGAGAGTCTCTTAATCACTGGGAATTGCCAGATCTAAGAAAACGCCTCACGGAGCCTCAGCTTCGGGGTTGAAACTTTTTAATCATTTTTTTCCGAAAATGGTGTGTCAAAATTTTTCCAGAAACGCAAACGACTAGAACTCTTCACGAGGACACGCAGGGAGACTCTCTCAATCACTGGGAATTGCCAGATCTACGAAAACTCGTCACAAGGCCTCAGCTTCGGGATTTAAAGTTATATATATATTTTTTTTTAAATCGTGCATCAAAAATTATCCGGGAACGCGATTGACTAGAACTCTTCGCGAGGACACGCAGGGAGACTTTCCCCATCACCCTGATTCGCCAGATCTAAGAAAACGTCTCACGGAGCCTCAGCTTCGGGGTTGAAACTTTTTAATTATTTTTTTCCGAAAATGGTGTGTCAAAATTTTTCCAGAAACGCAAACGACTAGAACTCTTCACGAGGACACGCAGGGAGAGTCTCTTAATCACTGGGAATTGCCAGATCTACGAAAACTCGTCACAAAGCCTCAGCTTCGGGATTGAAAGTTATATATATATTTTTTTTTTAAATCGTGCATCAAAAATTATCCGGGAGCGCGATCGACTAGAACTCTTCACGAGGACACGCAGGGAGACTTTCCCCATCACCCTGATTCGCCAGATCTAAGAAAACGCCTCGAGGAGCCTCAGCTTCGGGGTTGAAACTTTTTAATCATTTTTTTCCGAAAATGTCGTGTCAAAATTTTTCCAGAAATGCAAATGACTAGAACTCTTCACGAGGACACGCAGGGAGAGTCTCTTAATCACTGGGAATTGCCAGATCTACGAAAACTTGTCACAAAGCCTCAGCTTCGGGATTGAAAGTTATATATATTTTTTTTTTTAAATCGTGCATCAAAAATTATCCGGGAGCGCGATCGACTAGAACTCTTCACGAGGACACGCAGGGAGACTTTCCCCATCACCCTGATTCGCCAGATCTAAGAAAACGCCTCACGGAGCCTCAGCTTCGGGGTTGAAACTTTTTAATTATTTTTTTCCGAAAATGGTGTGTCAAAATTTTTCCAGAAACGCAAACGACTAGAACTCTTCACGAGGACACGCAGGGAGAGTCTCTTAATCACTGGGAATTGCCAGATCTAAGAAAACGCCTCACGGAGCCTCAGCTTCGGGGTTGAAACTTTTTAATCATTTTTTTCCGAAAATGGTGTGTCAAAATTTTTCCAGAAACGCAAACGACTAGAACTCTTCACGAGGACACGCAGGGAGACTCTCTCAATCACTGGGAATTGCCAGATCTACGAAAACTCGTCACAAGGCCTCAGCTTCGGGATTTAAAGTTATATATATATTTTTTTTTAAATCGTGCATCAAAAATTATCCGGGAACGCGATTGACTAGAACTCTTCGCGAGGACACGCAGGGAGACTTTCCCCATCACCCTGATTCGCCAGATCTAAGAAAACGTCTCACGGAGCCTCAGCTTCGGGGTTGAAACTTTTTAATTATTTTTTTCCGAAAATGGTGTGTCAAAATTTTTCCAGAAACGCAAACGACTAGAACTCTTCACGAGGACACGCAGGGAGAGTCTCTTAATCACTGGGAATTGCCAGATCTAAGAAAACGCCTCACGGAGCCTCAGCTTCGGGGTTGAAACTTTTTAATCATTTTTTTCCGAAAATGGTGTGTCAAAATTTTTCCAGAAACGCAAACGACTAGAACTCTTCACGAGGACACGCAGGGAGACTCTCTCAATCACTGGGAATTGCCAGATCTACGAAAACTCGTCACAAGGCCTCAGCTTCGGGATTTAAAGTTATATATATATTTTTTTTTAAATCGTGCATCAAAAATTATCCGGGAACGCGATTGACTAGAACTCTTCGCGAGGACACGCAGGGAGACTTTCCCCATCACCCTGATTCGCCAGATCTAAGAAAACGTCTCACGGAGCCTCAGCTTCGGGGTTGAAACTTTTTAATTATTTTTTTCCGAAAATGGTGTGTCAAAATTTTTCCAGAAACGCAAACGACTAGAACTCTTCACGAGGACACGCAGGGAGAGTCTCTTAATCACTGGGAATTGCCAGATCTACGAAAACTCGTCACAAAGCCTCAGCTTCGGGATTGAAAGTTATATATATATTTTTTTTTTAAATCGTGCATCAAAAATTATCCGGGAGCGCGATCGACTAGAACTCTTCACGAGGACACGCAGGGAGACTTTCCCCATCACCCTGATTCGCCAGATCTAAGAAAACGCCTCGAGGAGCCTCAGCTTCGGGGTTGAAACTTTTTAATCATTTTTTTCCGAAAATGTCGTGTCAAAATTTTTCCAGAAATGCAAATGACTAGAACTCTTCACGAGGACACGCAGGGAGAGTCTCTTAATCACTGGGAATTGCCAGATCTACGAAAACTTGTCACAAAGCCTCAGCTTCGGGATTGAAAGTTATATATATTTTTTTTTTTAAATCGTGCATCAAAAATTATCCGGGAGCGCGATCGACTAGAACTCTTCACGAGGACACGCAGGGAGACTTTCCCCATCACCCTGATTCGCCAGATCTAAGAAAACGCCTCACGGAGCCTCAGCTTCGGGGTTGAAACTTTTTAATTATTTTTTTCCGAAAATGGTGTGTCAAAATTTTTCCAGAAACGCAAACGACTAGAACTCTTCACGAGGACACGCAGGGAGAGTCTCTTAATCACTGGGAATTGCCAGATCTAAGAAAACGCCTCACGGAGCCTCAGCTTCGGGGTTGAAACTTTTTAATCATTTTTTTCCGAAAATGGTGTGTCAAAATTTTTCCAGAAACGCAAACGACTAGAACTCTTCACGAGGACACGCAGGGAGACTCTCTCAATCACTGGGAATTGCCAGATCTACGAAAACTCGTCACAAGGCCTCAGCTTCGGGATTTAAAGTTATATATATATTTTTTTTTAAATCGTGCATCAAAAATTATCCGGGAACGCGATTGACTAGAACTCTTCGCGAGGACACGCAGGGAGACTTTCCCCATCACCCTGATTCGCCAGATCTAAGAAAACGTCTCACGGAGCCTCAGCTTCGGGGTTGAAACTTTTTAATTATTTTTTTCCGAAAATGGTGTGTCAAAATTTTTCCAGAAACGCAAACGACTAGAACTCTTCACGAGGACACGCAGGGAGAGTCTCTTAATCACTGGGAATTGCCAGATCTAAGAAAACGCCTCACGGAGCCTCAGCTTCGGGGTTGAAACTTTTTAATCATTTTTTTCCGAAAATGGTGTGTCAAAATTTTTCCAGAAACGCAAACGACTAGAACTCTTCACGAGGACACGCAGGGAGACTCTCTCAATCACTGGGAATTGCCAGATCTACGAAAACTCGTCACAAGGCCTCAGCTTCGGGATTTAAAGTTATATATATATTTTTTTTTAAATCGTGCATCAAAAATTATCCGGGAACGCGATTGACTAGAACTCTTCGCGAGGACACGCAGGGAGACTTTCCCCATCACCCTGATTCGCCAGATCTAAGAAAACGTCTCACGGAGCCTCAGCTTCGGGGTTGAAACTTTTTAATTATTTTTTTCCGAAAATGGTGTGTCAAAATTTTTCCAGAAACGCAAACGACTAGAACTCTTCACGAGGACACGCAGGGAGAGTCTCTTAATCACTGGGAATTGCCAGATCTACGAAAACTCGTCACAAAGCCTCAGCTTCGGGATTGAAAGTTATATATATATTTTTTTTTTAAATCGTGCATCAAAAATTATCCGGGAGCGCGATCGACTAGAACTCTTCACGAGGACACGCAGGGAGACTTTCCCCATCACCCTGATTCGCCAGATCTAAGAAAACGCCTCGAGGAGCCTCAGCTTCGGGGTTGAAACTTTTTAATCATTTTTTTCCGAAAATGTTGTGTCAAAATTTTTCCAGAAATGCAAATGACTAGAACTCTTCACGAGGACACGCAGGGAGAGTCTCTTAATCACTGGGAATTGCCAGATCTACGAAAACTTGTCACAAAGCCTCAGCTTCGGGATTGAAAGTTATATATATTTTTTTTTTTAAATCGTGCATCAAAAATTATCCGGGAGCGCGATCGACTAGAACTCTTCACGAGGACACGCAGGGAGACTTTCCCCATCACCCTGATTCGCCAGATCTAAGAAAACGCCTCACGGAGCCTCAGCTTCGGGGTTGAAACTTTTTAATTATTTTTTTCCGAAAATGGTGTGTCAAAATTTTTCCAGAAACGCAAACGACTAGAACTCTTCACGAGGACACGCAGGGAGAGTCTCTTAATCACTGGGAATTGCCAGATCTAAGAAAACGCCTCACGGAGCCTCAGCTTCGGGGTTGAAACTTTTTAATCATTTTTTTCCGAAAATGGTGTGTCAAAATTTTTCCAGAAACGCAAACGACTAGAACTCTTCACGAGGACACGCAGGGAGACTCTCTCAATCACTGGGAATTGCCAGATCTACGAAAACTCGTCACAAGGCCTCAGCTTCGGGATTTAAAGTTATATATATATTTTTTTTTAAATCGTGCATCAAAAATTATCCGGGAACGCGATTGACTAGAACTCTTCGCGAGGACACGCAGGGAGACTTTCCCCATCACCCTGATTCGCCAGATCTAAGAAAACGTCTCACGGAGCCTCAGCTTCGGGGTTGAAACTTTTTAATTATTTTTTTCCGAAAATGGTGTGTCAAAATTTTTCCAGAAACGCAAACGACTAGAACTCTTCACGAGGACACGCAGGGAGAGTCTCTTAATCACTGGGAATTGCCAGATCTACGAAAACTCGTCACAAAGCCTCAGCTTCGGGATTGAAAGTTATATATATATTTTTTTTTTAAATCGTGCATCAAAAATTATCCGGGAGCGCGATCGACTAGAACTCTTCACGAGGACACGCAGGGAGACTTTCCCCATCACCCTGATTCGCCAGATCTAAGAAAACGCCTCGAGGAGCCTCAGCTTCGGGGTTGAAACTTTTTAATCATTTTTTTCCGAAAATGTCGTGTCAAAATTTTTCCAGAAATGCAAATGACTAGAACTCTTCACGAGGACACGCAGGGAGAGTCTCTTAATCACTGGGAATTGCCAGATCTACGAAAACTTGTCACAAAGCCTCAGCTTCGGGATTGAAAGTTATATATATTTTTTTTTTTAAATCGTGCATCAAAAATTATCCGGGAGCGCGATCGACTAGAACTCTTCACGAGGACACGCAGGGAGACTTTCCCCATCACCCTGATTCGCCAGATCTAAGAAAACGCCTCACGGAGCCTCAGCTTCGGGGTTGAAACTTTTTAATTATTTTTTTCCGAAAATGGTGTGTCAAAATTTTTCCAGAAACGCAAACGACTAGAACTCTTCACGAGGACACGCAGGGAGAGTCTCTTAATCACTGGGAATTGCCAGATCTAAGAAAACGCCTCACGGAGCCTCAGCTTCGGGGTTGAAACTTTTTAATCATTTTTTTCCGAAAATGGTGTGTCAAAATTTTTCCAGAAACGCAAACGACTAGAACTCTTCACGAGGACACGCAGGGAGACTCTCTCAATCACTGGGAATTGCCAGATCTACGAAAACTCGTCACAAGGCCTCAGCTTCGGGATTTAAAGTTATATATATATTTTTTTTTAAATCGTGCATCAAAAATTATCCGGGAACGCGATTGACTAGAACTCTTCGCGAGGACACGCAGGGAGACTTTCCCCATCACCCTGATTCGCCAGATCTAAGAAAACGTCTCACGGAGCCTCAGCTTCGGGGTTGAAACTTTTTAATTATTTTTTTCCGAAAATGGTGTGTCAAAATTTTTCCAGAAACGCAAACGACTAGAACTCTTCACGAGGACACGCAGGGAGAGTCTCTTAATCACTGGGAATTGCCAGATCTAAGAAAACGCCTCACGGAGCCTCAGCTTCGGGGTTGAAACTTTTTAATCATTTTTTTCCGAAAATGGTGTGTCAAAATTTTTCCAGAAACGCAAACGACTAGAACTCTTCACGAGGACACGCAGGGAGACTCTCTCAATCACTGGGAATTGCCAGATCTACGAAAACTCGTCACAAGGCCTCAGCTTCGGGATTTAAAGTTATATATATATTTTTTTTTAAATCGTGCATCAAAAATTATCCGGGAACGCGATTGACTAGAACTCTTCGCGAGGACACGCAGGGAGACTTTCCCCATCACCCTGATTCGCCAGATCTAAGAAAACGTCTCACGGAGCCTCAGCTTCGGGGTTGAAACTTTTTAATTATTTTTTTCCGAAAATGGTGTGTCAAAATTTTTCCAGAAACGCAAACGACTAGAACTCTTCACGAGGACACGCAGGGAGAGTCTCTTAATCACTGGGAATTGCCAGATCTACGAAAACTCGTCACAAAGCCTCAGCTTCGGGATTGAAAGTTATATATATATTTTTTTTTTAAATCGTGCATCAAAAATTATCCGGGAGCGCGATCGACTAGAACTCTTCACGAGGACACGCAGGGAGACTTTCCCCATCACCCTGATTCGCCAGATCTAAGAAAACGCCTCGAGGAGCCTCAGCTTCGGGGTTGAAACTTTTTAATCATTTTTTTCCGAAAATGTCGTGTCAAAATTTTTCCAGAAATGCAAATGACTAGAACTCTTCACGAGGACACGCAGGGAGAGTCTCTTAATCACTGGGAATTGCCAGATCTACGAAAACTTGTCACAAAGCCTCAGCTTCGGGATTGAAAGTTATATATATTTTTTTTTTTAAATCGTGCATCAAAAATTATCCGGGAGCGCGATCGACTAGAACTCTTCACGAGGACACGCAGGGAGACTTTCCCCATCACCCTGATTCGCCAGATCTAAGAAAACGCCTCACGGAGCCTCAGCTTCGGGGTTGAAACTTTTTAATTATTTTTTTCCGAAAATGGTGTGTCAAAATTTTTCCAGAAACGCAAACGACTAGAACTCTTCACGAGGACACGCAGGGAGAGTCTCTTAATCACTGGGAATTGCCAGATCTAAGAAAACGCCTCACGGAGCCTCAGCTTCGGGGTTGAAACTTTTTAATCATTTTTTTCCGAAAATGGTGTGTCAAAATTTTTCCAGAAACGCAAACGACTAGAACTCTTCACGAGGACACGCAGGGAGACTCTCTCAATCACTGGGAATTGCCAGATCTACGAAAACTCGTCACAAGGCCTCAGCTTCGGGATTTAAAGTTATATATATATTTTTTTTTAAATCGTGCATCAAAAATTATCCGGGAACGCGATTGACTAGAACTCTTCGCGAGGACACGCAGGGAGACTTTCCCCATCACCCTGATTCGCCAGATCTAAGAAAACGTCTCACGGAGCCTCAGCTTCGGGGTTGAAACTTTTTAATTATTTTTTTCCGAAAATGGTGTGTCAAAATTTTTCCAGAAACGCAAACGACTAGAACTCTTCACGAGGACACGCAGGGAGAGTCTCTTAATCACTGGGAATTGCCAGATCTACGAAAACTCGTCACAAAGCCTCAGCTTCGGGATTGAAAGTTATATATATATTTTTTTTTTAAATCGTGCATCAAAAATTATCCGGGAGCGCGATCGACTAGAACTCTTCACGAGGACACGCAGGGAGACTTTCCCCATCACCCTGATTCGCCAGATCTAAGAAAACGCCTCGAGGAGCCTCAGCTTCGGGGTTGAAACTTTTTAATCATTTTTTTCCGAAAATGTCGTGTCAAAATTTTTCCAGAAATGCAAATGACTAGAACTCTTCACGAGGACACGCAGGGAGAGTCTCTTAATCACTGGGAATTGCCAGATCTACGAAAACTTGTCACAAAGCCTCAGCTTCGGGATTGAAAGTTATATATATTTTTTTTTTTAAATCGTGCATCAAAAATTATCCGGGAGCGCGATCGACTAGAACTCTTCACGAGGACACGCAGGGAGACTTTCCCCATCACCCTGATTCGCCAGATCTAAGAAAACGCCTCACGCAGCCTCAGCTTCGGGGTTGAAACTTTTTAATTATTTTTTTCCGAAAATGGTGTGTCAAAATTTTTCCAGAAACGCAAACGACTAGAACTCTTCACGAGGACACGCAGGGAGAGTCTCTTAATCACTGGGAATTGCCAGATCTAAGAAAACGCCTCACGGAGCCTCAGCTTCGGGGTTGAAACTTTTTAATCATTTTTTTCCGAAAATGTCGTGTCAAAATTTTTCCAGAAATGCAAACGACTAGAACTCTTCACGAGGACACGCAGGGAGAGTCTCTTAATCACTGGGAATTGCCAGATCTACGAAAACTTGTCACAAAGCCTCAGCTTCGGGATTGAAAGTTATATATATTTTTTTTTTTTAAATCGTGCATCAAAAATTATCCGGGAGCGCGATCGACTAGAACTCTTCACGAGGACACGCAGGGAGACTTTCCCCATCACCCTGATTCGCCAGATCTAAGAAAACGCCTCACCGAGCCTCAGCTTCGGGGTTGAAACTTTTTAATCATTTTTTTCCGAAAATGTCGTGTCAAAATTTTTCCAGAAATGCAAATGACTAGAACTCTTCACGAGGACACGCAGGGAGAGTCTCTTAATCACTGGGAATTGCCAGATCTACGAAAACTTGTCACAAAGCCTCAGCTTCGGGATTGAAAGTTATATATATATTTTTTTTTTAAATCGTGCATCAAAAATTATCCGGGAGCGCGATCGACTAGAACTCTTCACGAGGACACGCAGGGAGACTTTCCCCATCACCCTGATTCGCCAGATCTAAGAAAACGCCTCACGGAGCCTCAGCTTCGGGGTTGAAACTTTTTAATTATTTTTTTCCGAAAATGGTGTGTCAAAATTTTTCCAGAAACGCAAACGACTAGAACTCTTCACGTGGACACGCAGGGAGAGTCTCTCAATCACTGGGAATTGCCAGATCTAAGAAAACGCCTCACGGAGCCTCAGCTTCGGGGTTGAAACTTTTTAATCATTTTTTTCCGAAAATGTCGTGTCAAAATTTTTCCAGAAATGCAAACGACTAGAACTCTTCACGAGGACACGCAGGGAGAGTCTCTTAATCACTGGGAATTGCCAGATCTACGAAAACTTGTCACAAAGCCTCAGCTTCGGGATTGAAAGTTATATATATATTTTTTTTTTTAAATCGTGCATCAAAAATTATCCGGGAGCGCGATCGACTAGAACTCTTCACGAGGACACGCAGGGAGACTTTCCCCATCACCCTGATTCGCCAGATCTAAGAAAACGCCTCACCGAGCCTCAGCTTCGGGGTTGAAACTTTTTAATTATTTTTTTCCGAAAATGGTGTGTCAAAATTTTTCCAGAAACGCAAACGACTAGAACTCTTCACGAGGACACGCAGGGAGAGTCTCTTAATCACTGGGAATTGCCAGATCTACGAAAACTCGTCACAAAGCCTCAGCTTCGGGATTGAAAGTTATATATATATTTTTTTTTTTAAATCGTGCGTCAAAAATTATCCGGGAGCGCGATCGACTAGAACTCTTCACGAGGACACGCAGGGAGACTTTCCCCATCACCCTGATTCGCCAGATCTAAGAAAACGCCTCGAGGAGCCTCAGCTTCGGGGTTGAAACTTTTTAATCATTTTTTTCCGAAAATGTCGTGTCAAAATTTTTCCAGAAATGCAAATGACTAGAACTCTTCACGAGGACACGCAGGGAGAGTCTCTTAATCACTGGGAATTGCCAGATCTACGAAAACTTGTCACAAAGCCTCAGCTTCGGGATTGAAAGTTATATATATTTTTTTTTTTTAAATCGTGCATCAAAAATTATCCGGGAGCGCGATCGACTAGAACTCTTCACGAGGACACGCAGGGAGACTTTCCCCATCACCCTGATTCGCCAGATCTAAGAAAACGCCTCACCGAGCCTCAGCTTCGGGGTTGAAACTTTTTAATTATTTTTTTCCGAAAATGGTGTGTCAAAATTTTTCCAGAAACGCAAACGACTAGAACTCTTCACGAGGACACGCAGGGAGAGTCTCTTAATCACTGGGAATTGCCAGATCTACGAAAACTCGTCACAAAGCCTCAGCTTCGGGATTGAAAGTTATATATATATTTTTTTTTTTAAATCGTGCATCAAAAATTATCCGGAAATGCGATTGACTAGAACTCTTCACGAGGACACGCAGGGAGACTCTCTCAATCAATGGGAATTGCTAGATCTAAGAAAACGCCTCACGGAGCCTCAGCTTCGGGGTTGAAACTTTTTAATTATTTTTTTCCGAAAATGGTGTGTCAAAATTTTTCTAGAAACGCAAACGACTAGAACTCTTCACGAGGACACGCAGGGAGACTCTCTTAATCACTGGGAATTGCCAGATCTACGATAACTCGTCACAAAGTCTCAGCTTCGGGATTGAAAGTTATATATATTTTTTTTTTTTAAATCGTGCATCAAAAATTATCCGGGAGCGCGATCGACTAGAACTCTTCACGAGGACACGCAGGGAGACTTTCCCCATCACCCTGATTCGCCAGATCTAAGAAAACGCCTCACGGAGCCTCAGCTTCGGGGTTGAAACTTTTTAATTATTTTTTTTCCGAAAATGGTGTGTCAACATTTTTCCAGAAACGCAAACGACTAGAACTCTTCACGAGGACACGCAGGGAGACTCTCTTAATCACTGGGAATTGCCAGATCTACGAAAACTCGTCACAAGGCCTCAGCTTCGGGATTTAAATTTATATATATATTTTTTTTTAAATCTTGCATCAAAAATTATCCGGAAACGCGATTGACTAGAACTCTTCACGAGGACACGCAGGGAGGCTTTCTCCATCACCCAGAATCGCCAGATCTACGAAAACGCTTCACGGAGCCTCAGCTCCGGGGTTGAAACTTTTTAATTATTTTTTTCCGAAAATGGTGTGTCAAAATTTTTCCCGAAATGCAAACGACTAGAAAGTGGAGGTTAGTTGGCAAGACAACGAGGACGCTTCTCGTTGGTTATGAAGGATGCTTAAGCAGGTGGTAAAGAGGATCGAAAGAAAGATCGAAAGCTGGTTAACTAGATCCCTCACACTAACGTATCGTAAAAGGAACCATATGGAGGATCTTAGGGTGATGGTATGGTGGTTGTACGATCGGTAAAAATCCTCCCACACCTTTTACTTGGAATGGCTCAATATTTCAAGAAAAATATAAATTACACATCGTTCCCATTTCTCTAGAGAAGAGGAGGTAAATGTTTTGTCGTCAGGGTTCAACTCGTCGTTGTTGTTGGTTACGAATGATGCTTATAGGCTGTTGGTAAGGAAGATCGTCCACGTTTTCAAGGATATGCATGGATTCTCTTATCCACGAAGACGCATGACCTTTTTTTTTGACGAGAATATCCAAACATCTGACGGTGAACCACTCCATGAATTTCATTGATCCAGATACGGGAACAAATGCCATCGCTGATTTTTTCTTTCGCTCGGCACCCATGCAATTTAAAAAAAGCGAGAAGCGTTCTAGCGAGAGATTGAAAGTATAAATTTATGTTTTTTTGTCTCATCAAAATAATCGTGTATGAATTTTGTGTCGTTTGTTTTTTTTTTTCGTTTGATTTTATTACGAATAAATATGATAAAGTGTCTTGTATCAAAAGTGTCTTTTCAGTTGGTCGTGGCAACGGAAATAACAAGACGAGGAAAACAGAGAAAAAAGCAAACGAACGAAACGACTAAAACGAATGACCCTTTGTAGTACACACAGAGTCTCCAAGCTCTTGTCTTATCTCGTCCATTCTCGTTCTCCTTGTAGCACATTTCGTACGGACGATAAGTAGAAGATATTTCCGCGTGAACAAAGAGATATACCGTCACGAGTCTCGCTCTCCGAATCCTGTGTCCTTTTTTCTTTTTTTCTTTACTCTTCTGTTTTTTTTTTTTTTCATTCCCTCGGTCGCATCTTCAAATGTTTCGAACCGAATTCCACGGCGAGATGCGCTCACTGACCGCAAAAAAAAAAAAATAACAACGTCTTCTTATCTCGTTACGACAATTAACGTCCCGTCCGACTATTCCTTTGTTTCACAAGGACCTACTTCTTACAATCGTTTGTGACTTTGTTCATTTAATCTCAAGTTTTTTTCTCATTTCGTGTACGTTGCCCAAAAGTTTAATTATTATTGTCAAACAGTGGAAAATCATTTATTTTAATTAATTTCTTTAGCTTCCTCACGACCGTTGGTTTACTGAGCAAATGAAATTTGAACAGTTTGGAAAATTTTGTAATTTCATAACGAGGAACGAAAATGAAAATGTGAAGATAAAAGTAAACAGAAATATCCTGAACGATGCAAGTGAAACGAGAGGAAGAGAAGGGAAGAGAAACTCGGAGCAGGGCAAGTAGGGGAGTCGGAGTTAAAAAGAAGGAAAAGATTTTTCGGTGTATGGCTCCTGGGCGAAGAAACGCGAAAGCCACTTTCATATGTGCGTTGAAAATTTGAATAAACAGACTCTACGTGCTCCGTTTTGAAATGTCCTTATTTCAGAGATACTCGCTGCTGGACATGGTCGTCTCGCATGTATCTGTGCATAAATGTGTCAGTTCGCGAACTGGCTAAGTGTGTCGTAAAAAAAGTGAAGTGAACGTAGTTGCTCGGATGAAGCACGGAATATAAATCCCCAGGGTAAAATTTCTCTTTATATCACTAAATGCTGCTGATTATCGTAGATGTAAAAAAAAGAAGAAAAAATAAAACACAAAACAAAAATGCGCGAAATACGAGAGTTGAAAAATATTTAAATTTTATTCCATTGTTTGTTTTCCCAAAATTTACGTATCGGAAAGTCCCTCATAAGGAACGAAAGGATTGTCCTAATTTCAAATTGTACGTCGTTCCCCTCGGTTCGTGAGGGTTTATGGACACTAAAGAGCCGGCAATGTCCACGTACTATTTATGTTTCGTAAACATATATAGACGATGTACACGTTTCCGAGTTATAAACCGTCGAACATGCACATCGGGGCTCGCGGCTATATTCGTTGTGTCATATACATATATGTTTTGAAGAGCTTTCCTCCGGAGAGGTGGCTTGTATAATCGTTGCGCGTTGCTCAACGATACGAGAGAATGAGAAAAGTCTATCCACAGAGGGTTCGAAAAGTGACACTTGATATTTATCAGAGACGTGAATTTCGAAATTTTTCAATCAGAAAAGTTCTTAGCTGTTTTCTTCTCCAACGCACACGGTCAATGCAATAATTAACAAAATAATAATTTGTCTCCAACGAATTCTGTGCATCGATTCGAATGATCGATCGATTTGTTCTGTTAACACGTTGCTTAGGCCATCAGGAATTTATTAAGCCTCGAGACCCAGAATGTCCAAAAAAGGCTTTTACCGATTTTTTTCCGGCCAAACGATAAAATAATTTATAACAAGAGTTTTTCCACATGAAAGATATATTTTTAAACTATACATGAAAAAATTTTCAATGAAATATATTTCAAAGTAAGCCCGCCGTAGCAGGCAATGGCCGAGACGTCTGCAAAAAAATGGTTTTGCGGTGATGACTCTCACGCTGCAATGGATTGCCTGGGATTGGTCGGAAAATATTTTAAAAATATTGTACTTTTAGAAAATCGAAAGAAAAAAAAATCGATTTTTTTGAAATTCTGAGTCTTCCACCTTAAGCAATCACGTGCGATTGGGAGAGAATGATCCCAAGTTTTCTGGTATGAGAACCTCAGGAGCCAAGTGTTATGTGACAATGTCGATCGACGTTTTCGTGACACTTTGTGCAGTAATAAGTGAACGCGGAAGAACGAGAGAGAACGGTGCATTGTGTATATGGAAAATTATTCGTGACGCATAGTGCGTGTTTGGGTTAATGTGTATAGGCGTCGACATTCGGTGAGGGTGGAATGAGCGACGGGCATGAGAATCGACTGCGTTGGCGTTAAAGGGTTGTGCAGGGTGTAAAACACAAGCATGGTCGTTTGCTCATAGTCCTGGTTATAGGCACCGATGAAGGTGCTTCGGGGATACCGAGAGAAAGCTTCAAATGCCAAACTACCGTACAAACGTATATGTATGTGGATTATACTTTATATACAGAGACGTGGTCGTTGACGATGCTTTCTGCTTTCTATATTCTCTCTCGCAAAATGGCACTCTCACGGATTAATCGTTAATGGTTGATCGTTAACGCATTAATGGCTTCGAACCTAATTGACCAACGATCGAATTCGAGAAAAAGGCAGACGGAGAGACAGGGAGAGATTAATTGATTGATTGATAATTTTATTTATTTAAAAATTTTATTTATTAAAAGAAAAAGAGAGAGCGAGAGAGAGAGAGGCTGAAAAGCTGCCATTAGTAAAAATCCACGTGATCCTCGACTTTGATGGGGATGAGTCGGATTATTGAACAAACCTAACACGCGTTTTTCGATTTTGTTTGAAAAAAACTATATGTTCGAATGGATTCACGTGCTTTATCCCCTGATTTCATGGATACGAAATGAAAGGATCGAAGCAAACGTAATTCGAACTGCATGAAATACCTTTCGTGCTTTTCCCAGCATGTAGAAATGGAAGCGAATAAACATTCTAGACGAAAGAACTATTCATTACGTTGAAAAAAGAAAAAAACAATTGCTTATAACGTAAAAAAAATATTGGATGGAGCGAACGATGAGGGTTCGTGATATTGGAAAAATGGTCGGTTCCTGTTAACGAATATTTGTTTATTTAGCTATACACGATCGGAAGGGAAAACAGGTTCGGTCTAGCTAACAAAATATATTACACGAACGTGAAATCGATCGTCAAGGACGAGACAGTCCTGTTTTAATAACTGTTACCATTTTCTAACCGGGGAAAAAAATCCTGGGCAAGTAAATTTGATTTTTACTGAAAAAAAAATACTCCGAGACCACAGCCCCTGCCTACGCAAAAAAAAAAGAATAATTCCGAAAAATTCATTCAGTTTCCATCGGAAACAACCAGCAATGAGAATCGCGACATGTCCAGCCAACGAGTCCGAATGAAAAAAATAAATCGATGAATATAAATAGTTTCCAAAAAATCTTCTCGGGTAAGTAAATAGTTTGGAAAAAAAAACGTCAAATCCTTCGATGCAACAGAATCGGGCATGATCCATTATTATTTAATTACTCCCCCCAATCGCACCGATTTTGGGCTCTATCGAAAGAGCATCGCGTAATTAGTCTCCAGCTCCATTTTCGATTGCTTGACAACTCTCGGGCTGGATGATTACCACCCACGACGGCGAATCATTTTACTACTAGAAAGTATCGACTTGGGACAACAGACAACAAAGCTTCCCTGAGACTCTACGGTGTCTCTTGATACCAACAGACATACGCGTACAGAACGAACAAGTGACTGTTTTTACGAGCAGATAGTAAAACTCAATCCAAGCAGGAAAGTACATCCATGGCGTATTTTCTACTTTGTCCTTCGAGAGCGTTATATTTTCGATTTTAACGACGTCCAGTGTGTGCCGAATTCGTCGATACCCAACTCGAACATTTTTTTCTCGGTCTCGTAATTAATTTAATTCAATAAAATACAACGAACATGTTTCTGGAATCATAACTTTTTGAATAATACATCGATATTCGTTTTTTTTTTGTTACTCTTTTATTTCGTTTGCTCTTTTTGCGTTTTTTTTGGTTCCCATGCTCTACAGAAAGGCGATCCGATCTCCGAATGGACTTGGTTGTAAAGCTGTTGACGCCGTTTCTCACATTTTTATTTTTTGTTCTGCGACACGAGAGAAAAAGCCACCCTCGCCAACCCTCGTTGTCTTTACGATCGTACGTTCCTTCTCTCTCTCTCTCTCTCCCTTTCTCTATTCGTCTTATTGCCGTCCTTGCATTAGGTGACAAGCAAGAAAAAAAAAGAGGAACCGATGAACGGTGCGTCAGCAAAGGACGTCGCAGTTCGTATACATACATAGAAACTAAGAAACGAATGAGAGAATCGAAACGACGAAAGAAACAATCTTCAAGGTTGTAGATAATGTTCGCAAGCTTCCCTAATATATCGCGGAGAACGGATGCATGTGGATAAAAAAGTGTTGAGCATTCCTCTACCGAAATCAACATAAATCATCGACTTTCATTCATCATTTCATTTTCTTGGTCCGTATTTTTTCGTAGTAGGTTCTTCTGATTATTGCGTAGAGCCAGAATTTTTTTCAGCATTTTTTCAACCCCTATTTTTACGGAGGTAAAGGAGCGAAAGGAATTTCTTCTTTGTTTCGTTGTTCCGTGAAACGTGACGACTCATCTTTGAGATCACGTGTTCGTGCTCTCCCTGCTCAGATGAAACCACCCTCTTGGCCAATCGCTCCACTTGGTATATCAAAGAGAACGGAATCATGAGCAGAAAGTCGGATTCGAATACACGGAGTCCTTTTTGCTCTTGTCCTTTCATCTCTCGGAATCGGTTCCTCGACTACACGTAACTCCGCAGTGGAGTCGAATCAAAGCTCCAAGTGTCTTTTGCGTAATGAGAGCAGAGGCTGTTTCGACTTCCTTGACGTAGTTCCAATAGTAATCAAGTGGTTCGTAGCCTAGAGTCATGTTTAATTCCCAATAATCGTAAACCAGTTTGTGGATCACAAATTCAGCAAACTTTCAACTTTTGGTGTTTAATGATGAATTAAGGACGTTGCATCACGACGGCCAAATATAAATTTTTGTTTTCAATTTTTCTTACAAACAAAATGATTTGCGAGCCTAAGTTCATTAAAAAAAGTTGTTACAAAATGACTAAAGAACAACGTACTCTAAATCCAAGATTCTCCGAGGTAATCTGTATTTGTTATATAATAAACGAAATTTCGAAAAAAATTTACGACCGATTTTTTTGAAAAACTAAATAAAGCTTCTTCGATGTTACATAAAAGTGTATGCAAAGTTTTAAGAGGCTTCACCATTTAGAAATCGAAATATTTAATGTTAAAAATTGGAACTTTTAACACACGCTCTTATGAGAAACTACTGAAAAATGTGATTTTTATAAATAAATATATCGACTTCTGCATGGTGAAGCCTCTTAAAATTGCGTGAGCTATTAATCATCACTGTTCTCTTTGTGTGGTGCAAACTTGAAGGAATTCTATCGATAGAAAATTTTGCATACAACGTCCTTTATGATTTTTATGGTGAGTGCCACGTATTGAAAGGTTTCTGGTTATAAATTAATGATTTGTGACTATGAATATGTACATGCGAATAATCATTATTCATAATTATTTTGCTGGCTCTCGACAAGCCTCTTTGTTGGTGCTTCCGTTCTCTATATTTCCGTAACCCTTGAGGTCGACTCCTCACTTGGTTTCAGGGGTAATATACATGTATAAAGTAAGAGTGGCTGCTTGGAGAGGTCGGAGAGAAGAGCACAGGGGACGACGACCCCCAACACATAATATTTCCCTTTCCATCTCTTTCTCTCGCATAGTAAAGTTATCAGCCTGTTTTGGAATCCCTCGGGTTCTTTCTCTCGCGGTCGAGGGTGTTTCTTATACAGTAGCGGAGTACAAAATGGTTGGTAGTATTAGCGCGAAGGGCATGGTCTCGTGGTATGTCCACGAGAGGAGTAGCAAAGCTGGTTCACCCACTGCCTCGTGTAATTCGGCTCAGACACCCCTTGAAAGTCTCGAGTCTGCTCCGCACCAAGCGAGAAAAGCTTTTGTCTCTTTTGCTCCTTCGTCACCTGCTCATGGAGAATGCCAAATCTCCAAATCTCTTTTTCGAGTAGGCGAGAGAGAGAGAGAGAGAGAGTGAGAGAGAGACAGAAATGGAGACTTGGCATTCTCCATTACGTCTTCGTGGTGCGAGGAAAACAGTTTATTGGGCGAAAACGCGTGAGAGAATAAGAGACGGGGAAGGAGAATCCAGACGGTCGTCGACGTTTCATTCCTTTCTGACTCTTTCTACTTTTCCTAAACCTTCTTCATCTCTTTGCCCCTCTAACTTCGTTCCATATGATTTTCACGCTTCCAGGCATTTTACGACTATTTTCTGGTTATAAACTACTGCCACACGTCACCCGGAGAGCAAGAGTGAAAAGGAGGAGAGCGAGGAACGCAGGAGGTTGTTCATTGGTTCGACGTTGTCGCTCGGACGAGCTGGGTAATTGTTTAGAAAGCAGTGTGCCAAAGGCCGCGAAGAAGACGAAGTATGAAGCAAGAAATAAGCGCGCGAGAGATTAGAGAAAGAGAGGAAATGTAGAAGAAAATCAAAAAGAAGCTCCGAACTGTACGTTCGGCAACCACTCGACCTCCCCAAGCTGTTCATTATCTGCTCTGTCTCTTTCTTCCTATTCCTTCGAAAATTCTCAGAATAACGATTTTCCACCCCCGGTTCTTACATTCCGCCAGCATCTTACGAGATATTTCCCAAACTCTCGTGCATACAGTCCGCCATAGAACTTGAGAGAGCACTAGGAAATCAAGGAATCCCTTTTGCATCCATGCACTCGATCTCCGCGTGTAACCCCATCAGAAAATCCAGTAATCGCTCAGTCCTACATGTTCCAACATAGGGGGCTTTTATTTAGAATCTTAAGGACGTTGTATGCAAAATATTCTATCGATAGAATTCCCTTAAATTTGCACTACACAAAAATAATAGTGATGTCTAATAGCTCGCGCTATTTTAAGAGGTTTCACCATGTAGACGTCGAGATATTTATTTATAAAAATCACAATTTTCAGTAGTTTTTCATAAGAGCGTGTGTTAAAAATTGCAATTTTCAACATTAAATATTTCGATTTCTAAATGATGAAGCCTCTTAAAACTTTGCATACACTTTTATGTGAAATCCAAGAAGCTTTATTTATTTTTTCAAAAAAATCGGTCGTCAATTTTTTTCGAAATTTTGTTTATTATATAACAAATACAGATTACCTCGGAGAATCTTGGATTTAGAGTATGTTGTTCTTTAGTCAATTTGTAACAATTTTTTTTAATGAACTTAAGCTCGCAAACCATTTTGTATGTAAGAAAAACTGAAAACAACAATTTATATTTGACCGTCGCCATACAACGTCCTCAATCTAGAAACAAATTTCGCTCCGTTTGGATTGCTCTCAATCGAGAGATTCAATTAATAGGAACCTTTCGATCTCCTTTTTTCCTTTGCCAATATTTCAGGTAACTGATCGGTGAAACAGTATTCAACACTTTCGTGCAATTAATTAGCAATGCTCGCAATCATTTATTTGAACTCGTTTCAGGCGAGTGATCCTTTTACCCTCATCGCCCGTTGAATGTTATCGAATTAATTTGCACTGCACAATTATCATGGAAATTCTCATAAAATCGTTTAATTGGGAATTAGAATTCAAACGATTATTTTCGGATGACGTCGCTGAAGCCACTTGTCCAGGGGATTCGCATACTTCACTGCGCGAGCTTTCTGTGGATTTCATCCCCTCATACTGCCCTTCATTTGCTTTTCCTCAATTCCATCTCTTCCATTTGTCGCAGCAGCCCACGAAAGAAGAGTGAAAGAGATAGACGAAGAAGAGTACCTCGAAAAGTTTTAGCCATTGGTTTGCACAGTGCTTTCATCGCGGAAGCCACTCATAAACAATTGGTTACGTTCTTTTCTCAACTACCTTCACAGAACCCTTGGCGTCCACCCTCGAGACGCGCTGCTGAAAAACCTCCATTCGTACTCTGTTACTCTTCCTCTCTGTTGCTCCCACTGACTGCGCCCTTTATTCTGTCTTGGCGTAGACATGTAGCAAGGGTGTCGCAGAAGTCAAGAGCGATCGAGCAAAATTTGATGGAGAACAAATTTTCTAGCCAAAAGTATCTAGTTGGCTTTTGATCCTGCGGAATTTTGATGAGTTCGTAAAAATTGCTTCATTTTCTACAAACTCACGATGACTGTCTGCTCGTCATTGGGGCCACGTGGATATTAATGATTTATCAGGAATTTATAGTGATGAATGAATAAACAGCCAGAAAGATTCTCTCAGACTTTCACACTGAAAACAAAATTTTGTTGGAAAAGATCGATATTTTGTTCGATACGTTCAACCAAACTTTTTTTGGATAATCCCAAAAGTATTGTCATTGGAGGAACAAATATTTCAGAAAATCTCTTCTGAAAGCAAGTTTTTGTCATTCCCGTAGTTAATTTTGTTGACCGTTTCGCTCGAGACCAAATGTACTGCAAAAATGACGAAAATTTTGAAAATTACTCAAAAATATTTAGTTGACCACTTTCAACAAAATATCGAGATTTTTCAACAAATTCTCATTTTCAGTGCATAATCCCATGCAGTTTTGACCGCGAGTGTGTTTCACTTCCGGGACACCATGGATATAAAAATCTGTGCAGAATCTCTTCTTTGTCTCCTCGCCGCAAGTTTTCGTCAGGAGAGTCTGCACTTTTTTATCCAGTTTCACTTGATCCTCGCCTCCTTTTTTACCTCAGCAATCTTGGTGTCTTTTTATTTCTACACTCGCTCGGTGGGTCGAGCGCGCAGTCTCTCGGGTCTCTATAACGCGCCTACAAATTCTTGAGACTCTCGGCGAGCTTTTTCCTTTTCTTCGCGCAATGCACCACCACGGCCACTGAGTCAACATCAATGGAAGCCTATACTCTCTTCTTCCTTCTTCTTTTCCTCTTCTTTACCTTCTTCGTCTTCTTCTTCAGCCCCTTTTATTCCGCGGCTCTACATCCTCTACTTCCTACTTCCCTTTTTCTCATTTTTCAACCTTTTTTGCTTTGAAATTTTAACCTCTCCGTTTCCACGCACACATACACGCGAGCGCGCGCGAGCTCGCAGTCTTTCATCGTTCCTTTCATTCATTCACTCTGCAACACGCCGGGGGGGACGCTCTCGCGGTTTTATTACGACCTCAACGGCTCTGGAAACACGAAAGGGTTTTCTTGAAATTGGCGAAAACTCCCGCTCAAGTAGGCTCTATTGAGATTATTTCTCGTTTTTTAAACTTAATAAGTCAACGCAATTACCATCCATATTCTGTGCAGAAAAATTCACTACTATGCAATCGTTACGCCATTTTTGAGATTATTTCCTTATTTCAGAATTTTCAGTTAGTGATTTTGAATAAAAGAAAACGATGCTGATCTAAAGTTCAACTTGGAAACGCAATGCAACGAAATTCTGTTTTTTCTTGACCAGAACTCGTAATTATTATTTAATATTTTGTCCGGACAATAAAACGATCCTCCCTTGCCACCCAAAAACTCAATCGACACGAAAAATTGCCACAATTTTCAAAATTCAATAAATAATTAACAGATAAATTATTTTTCGTTGATTATGAACGTTGCAAACTTCAGAGTCGTTTGTTCAGCAGGAAAACAGTAACTGAATGGAATTTTCTTCTAAACGATACGACAGCTTGGGGGTTCGATCAATTAGAATCTCTGGGATGTGGCCAGGATGCATGTCTATCGAGGAATCTTTCGTACTTGTCTCGAATCTGTGGAATCGCATTTCTCCCGTAAATCAGGTAGATCCTCTCGATTTAGACGACACGATGCTCCGAGAAACTCGAAACCCCAAGCCGAGAATGGTATTTCTCATCGAACGAGCCAGTTACGCTCGGAGGCTTTGTATACGTACAATAATACAACTACCTCGGGTCTCCTTCCGGACGGGAAGGTCTTTGGAAATAAACGCATACTGTATATAGCAGATCGCGACGTCCTCGTGAGAAACTTACACGTACACATATATAAACTTCTCACCAGCGTAGAGACTCTAACTTCGAGTCAATTTTCGCACTCCATTCTCGCTTTTACGCCCTTTTACTTCTGAGCATCCTTCGTACATACATCCATATACACATGAATGTATATATTTGAATTCCATTGCAAGGTAAGATTGAATTCCAATGGTAAACTCTCCACTGAAGCCCTCGGTGCATCTCTGGCGTTCAACACTCTCCTAACAGAGAGCCCGCGAACTATATGCACAGAACATGAGAGTCTCGAAGCTCGCACAAATGGCCTTCCTTATATCACACCCTCAATCGTCAAACACGCGATTCTCTTCTCGCCTTACTTAACTATGTCATACACTAACTTCCTGGCTTACTCAAAAACAATTCGATCAAACGTCGAGCAAAGGCAGGTCGATGCATCTGCGACGTGCAAAAATTATGATTCAGTCAAAATCTTCAAACTTTGATTTCACGAAAATCGCTATTACTTTTTTTTTTACAAACTGGCACTCCAGCTAGTGCTCATTATTTTTTTCGTTTTCGAATTATCTTTGAATTGGTAATTAGCGATTTTTTATTTATTATCATTTTTTAGTTGCTTGTGATCTTTGAAAGTGGAAAATATGATTTTTCGGTTCAGGTTTTCCAAAAATTTTTTTAAAAATTTTCGTTATTTTTTCAGTACATTTGGTCTCGAGCGAAACTGTCATCAAAATTAACTATGGGAATGACAAAAATTTGACTTCAGAAGAGATTTTCTGAAATATTTGATCCTGCAATGACAATACTTTTGGGATTATCCAAACAAAAGTTTGGTTGAACGTATCGAACAAAATATCGATCGTTTCCAACAAAATTTTGTTTTCAGTGTGAGCTTCATTTCTGTGAAAGATTCATCAAAATCGGTTCAGTCGTTCTTGCATGAAAAGGGCACAAACACAATTTTGTAGTAGTTTCATGTGTATAGAGATTTAATCGTAAAAAGCGATTCATTGGATCAATGAGTTTTTGAGAATAGGAGAATTTTATGATCCGATTTTTTGTAACGATTGTAGGCTCGCGTATTGGTTAGCCGAATCGAGGAATAGCCGAGAGCATATACACAATGCAGGAGGGGTAACCTCTAGCTCGATATTAAAAACATCGGAGGCATTTACAAAAGGTTCGATATTAAAATTTTCTTTATTGCTTTAGGTTTATACGTGCTCTTCAAGGCGAAAGCGCCGCTACCCACGAGTTCTGCTTTCCTCTCTAACCAATTTTTCTATATCTATATATATATTGCTTCGTTCTTCTTTTCTCATCCCTTCCGTTTCTTCTTACAAATTTCCACGAGCCATGGACTTGTTGTATCTTCTCATCGAGTGGACTTTTTCTTGCTCTTTCTTTATAGTGAAGAGTTTCCATCTCTTGCCCACACTTTTTCAATTTCCCCCGCTTTTGCATCCATCTGGCTTTTTTCTCCTGCTTTTTTTCTTCCTTCTCCACGACGAGTCAATTTTTATTCTATTTTTCTTTTCTCGCTCCTCTTCCTTTTTCATTGTCCCTTCGGTGGCGACCCGACAAGAGTGTTTTAAGTATTCCGGAGCTTCTTTCACTTATATCTTAAATATTTTTCATGCCCCCCACTCTTTTCATATTTCCCTTAGACGCTCGTCTTTTTTTTGCTCCTGCCATGCTACGGAGATTCGCTCATGGGCTTGAGGACTTTTTGTCTTACCCCAAAGAATATATTAGGGCTGCAAGGACAGAGCGAAAGGAAAGGAGAGAGAGAGAGAGCGAGAGAAAAGAAAGGCTGGAAGAGTTTTTTTCGATCGTTTTGTTGGCCAAACGTAGCGATGGTGACGAGCTCTTTTTCTTTGCTTCTCTTCGAGCATAACGAGTCACACAAGCAGCCTTTCTTGCAGCTGTCACAAACGTTAGTACAAAAGTTACGAGTAGAAGGAAAAAAAAAACATTTGATGATACAAAAAATTAAGAGACTGACATTTATTATTCACGTTTTAATCCTTTTTCTGTCTTTCGCGCTATCTCTTCATTTTTCACTCGAGACAATGAACGGGATAAAGATATTTTCAAAGCTCAATTCTTCCATGGAACAGAATCGCTTTTGTAGTTGGAATCTCACTCGAAAAAGTATGCGCTCAATAGTTCGGGAGTCTGTCAGTTTTCTAAAATATTTTTTGTAATGCTAATATCCAATTTAACGTTCGTATGAATTTTGTCTGCTTGGCACGCGTGGAAGGAAAATAAAAAGTTTTCGAAAATTCAAGCGGATAGACGATTTTTCGAAAAACTCAGATTTTCGTAAAATTCGAAAAATCATAAAATTTTAACCGTTCAACCGATAATTCCCAAATTTAATACTAACTTTCCTATTATGATTCTCTATTTATAAAAAAAAAATTAGTAATAAATCTTAAAATTTGCGAAAGTTAGAGCGTTGACACCCTTTTTTTGAAAATTTCAAAATGCCGTGAAATTCGTATTTTTCTAGCAATTCCAGAAAAATTCTCAGAGAATGAAAAGTTTGTATAGATCAACATCTGTGCAAAACGGGAGCCCTGTAGCTCAAACCGTTCTCGAGTTATGAACGTTTGAATTTTGCAGTGCCAACTGCAAAGCATGTGAACATACACACACACACACATCCGGACATTTTTTCTAGAAATGATTATTCGATGTTTTGGAACATTTTAAGCACATCGACATTGAAAACTGGAAAGAAAAAAAAATTCACCGTCACATGCTTATTCCTTTATGAGGAAGCAGAAAAAAGGTTTTTTGTGACACATTTTGGAAATTTTGCTACAACGGAACATAAGGAAAAGTTTTATCGCTCTCGCGTGCTTCAAGCCTCTCGTGCGTTTCGTCCACGAGATGAAACATTTTCATCAGGCTGAAAGGAGCTTTTTTCTGATCGCGATACAAACACACATACAGGCGCAGGCAGTTTTATTTTTTGCTCTGGACGAAGCGTGTACAGAGTGCGTCACAGGGGGGTTGGTTTTAAAGGTTTTATGGGAGGCTTGCGGCGAACAACGCGACGAGAGATCGAAGCCCCATCATCCCTCGAGCTCTATATACCTGAGAAAAAGTTTTAGTCCTGCTATGCCCGGAGATAGAGGACGAAAAGCTTCGGTCACGAAACCCGATAGTTTCATATACATATAACATTTTTTTCTTTTCTTTTTTTTTCAACTATGCGCACATAAAAAGTCACCCTTAATGTACGTAACTGGGGTGAACGAGTTTGTGCTGCGCCTGGGTGCCGGTATCCTCAGTGAATTCTCCACATTCCCGTGTTTATACGCCAGAGTCCTGAGACCCATTGAAATATTAAAGCAACCGCGTCATGGTGTCTCACTCTTTTTCTACTCCTATCCCTTCGTTTTCTTTCATTTTTACTTTTTTTTTTCTCGTCAACTTTTCCAAGCAGTGACGTACTTATTCATGAATACGACAAAAACAGCTCTGAAAACTATACTAAGATGGAGAATCCGGCGAAAAATTAAGGCTACCAATGTTTTTATTTTACTCCTGTGATTGAATTTTCACCAAGTGTCTCATTTAAGGATTTTGAGTACCTATGAAACTTTTTAATGTTAATTGTTCAATAAATAACTTCTCAATCGTCGTGAAATTTGTACACGACCTCCTGAATACTTCATGCAAAAACATACCAAATTTTAAGAATTCTATCATCTTTACTTCAACCTCCTTAAGGGTTGAAATGAAAAATGATGAGAAAATGCTGAAAATTTTGTATGTTTTTGTATGAAGTATTTAAGAGGTCGTGTAAAAATTTCACGACGACTAGGAAGCTCGTTATTAAAAAATTTTGTTTGGAACAATTTTTTAAACAAATACAAAAAATGTTTATCACTAAACTTCATTTTGTTTTCGTTGCTCTCAGCATATTGTAGATATTGAAAAATTGAGAGGTCAAAAAAAAAACTTTTCGCAAAGTTATATCAGTTTCCCCAAGACAACATTTTACTACACTTAATTTATTAATGTTGTTAATGTTAATTAATTCTTAAATACTTCATACAAAAACATACCAAATTTTCAAAATTTTCTTATCTTGCCATTTGGGACTCAAAATCCTCAAAACAATAATTTCCTATCGATGAAGCAGATTAATGAGCACCAAGCGAGTGACATTGGGTCTAACGAGTTATTAAATTCTCAATAATTAAATCAATTTATTGGAAACCACAATTATGGAAAAAAAGTTATCACCGAAAATAACCTAATTAATTGTCTCAAGAAATTCATGTCAGCTCCTCGCAAAATCCGATTTTATGCACATACATGGTTATCGATAATCCATAGAAAAATTGTGAAGCTCAGAAGATAATTATCCGAAACGCTTTTTCAAGCCAATCCCATTGGCTCGAACTGAACTCGTTGAAAATAACGCCCCACGTTTGGCCTAAGAACGGATTCATTCAGAATAATTTATTTTATATCTCTCACAGTTTGCCGATCGATCAGGCTGTATGTATATTCGTAATGTCTCCACGAAGGAGGTTTTTGTAGGAGCTAATCCCGCCTACGCGAGCTCCTTCAAAAATTGACTTTCATCGCATTTTTTTTTGCCTGATTTTCCGTCCTCATCGCCCTTCCTCGAGCTCTCTTGTCTCGACGAATTGTTTGTTCGCCATAATCCACTCAAAATTTCTGAGATATTGATGAGTTTAACGAAGACGACGACGAGGGCGCACGAGAACGAAGAAAAAATCGTAAGCCTCTCGCTCCAGAACAAGAGAAAAGGAGATGGACAGAAAAAAAAAGAGAAAAATACATATAGGAAGGGGCCGCAGAACGCGAGGATAAAAAGCTGAGAAAACCGCAAAAGGCTCTGCTGATCCCAGTGGGCTGGGTGAATCGCGAGGTTGTTCGAATTTGCCTTGATGAAAAATGTAAAGAAATAAGAAAAATTGAGTCACCCCCTTTTCTTGACAACAGTCGCGGATGCTGCTCAGCTTTGCTTCACCCTCTACTTTGAATCAGCCCTCATTCCCTTCCTCCTCCAAATGTCAATCGCCTTAATCCGGCTGAATCATCTTCTTCATCAAATCACGATTACGAGACTGAAAGCGAAATCCGAATCCCCAAAGGATCGGCTATAATAACTCGAGTGGGAAGAGACTGAATGGAAAAAAAAAAGGAAACATTTTTCACAAACTAGTTTAAACGGAAAAGTTACTACGCAGATACGACGATTTTTAAATTCAACAAAATATCAATTCGATCGAGCGAAAATATTTATCGTTATTCTGTTGTGTATGATGGAAAGTAGCTCCCGGACAATGCCGGAGCAAAAAATCGCGAAAATGTCACTCTCACACGATCTCTTGACTCGATATATGAAAAAAAAAATCTTCTAAGATAAAAGCGTAGATATTAATTAATTCCATGAATATCGTAACCCCAACGAACGAAGCGAAAGTGAGGAGATGAGAGAAATCTTCAGAAACGTCAGAGCAGCGAATTGATGTTCGTTCTACGAGGCGATATCAGGAATTTGTAAAGATTAGCCACAGTCGCGTGCTAATTCGTAAGTAACCTTGTCAGTGCGATAAAATGAACGAGAATTATCAGCTTCGACGTTCCAACGAGTTTCGTTACATTGAGCTATTTTAAATCTTGGAAATACAAAGTCAAATTGGAATCCATTGACCCGAAAAATTCGGGGGATTCTAAAAAACTATGAATTTCGTTTTATTGCACATTTTTTTTTCTCCAACATCGAGTTTTCCTTCGACGCAGCTTCGTTTTTTTTTCTCTCGACAAAATTATTGGGTCAGGGCGAAAGAGACAGAAGTCTAACGAAGAAAATCCTACTCGAATTAGTGTCGAAGTAAAAAATGATTTATTCATGCTTTGAAAAGGGGAAAAAGGCTTTTTTCTCATTTGGGATGCTGGATAAAAGAGCCAGAGAGAAAGGAAGTCGGGGATGGGGATGGGATCATCATTACGAATAGTCTGGTAGCCCCTATTCGACAAAAGCCTCGTGAATATTACTTGCACACAGACGTACAGGGACACACACACACATCTGGTCGTTGCAACTCGCGTTATAACATTGCCACTTGCGGAATTGGCATGAGGGAGTAGAACGAGCGAAATTTTCATGCAGAATAAAGAGGTGGATGGGATCAAGGTCACCGAAACCGAACAACGATAGGCGAAACGATTTTTTTTCTCATTTTCTGTACTTTTGGGCGTTTCTCTCTTTTTCGGATTCTACTTTTTTCCATTTCCAATATTTCCTTTGCTCGAACGATTTTCCGGGATGGAGGAATGAGAGCATCGAGGAAAAAGCTCGCGGGCTTTTTTCTCTCGAGTTTGAATGAAGGACTGAGCGAGAGGGTGGATGATTCGAAGGTTGAAAAGAGGCCGAGAAAACCTGCATCCAGTAACTAACCGCTCGAGCGAAAGAGAGAGCTTGCATATTTTAGAATGTCATCAGACTTTGCCCCAGGTTCTCCACACAGCAGAGCGAGCTTTCTACCACTTCACCCTTCTCTCCTTTCATATCCTTCTTTTCGAAATATGTCCCGACGACGAGCTCGAGCACGCCAAAGGGTAAAACGAAACCAAAATCGGAATAGCCTAAAAAAAGTAACTATCGCCGTTCGATCCGTCGAAACGACGTAGGTCTGTGCTTCTCTTTCAATTATTGGTACGACTGAAGTTTGTGGGACTTTCAGTTTAAATCTACAAGAAAACTCGAGGATGGGCAGTAAACATCTCAGCAGTACGAAAGATTATTTTATTCAATAAATAATTCTAAAAAAATTTACTCGTTGAATAAAAAAAAACGTTGGACCAACGATTCCAATAAATTTTTGGATTTTGCTCCCTCATGGAGAACGCTATGTGACGGTGGAAATTTTTCTTTCCAGTGTTCAATGTCAATTTGCTTGAAATGTCCCAAAACATCGAAAAATCATATCGACGAAAAATGTCCGGATGTGTGTGTGTGTGTGTATGTTCTGGCACTGTAAAATTCAAACGTTCATAACTCGAGAACGGTTTGAGCTACAGGGCTCCCGTTTTGCACAGATGTTGATCTATACAAGCTTTTCATTCTCTGAGGATTTTTTTGGAATTGCTAGAAAAATACGAATTTCACGGCATTTTGAAATTTTCAAAAAAAGTTTGTCACCGCTCTAACTCCCGCAAATTTTAAGATTTGTTACTAATTTTTTTTTTTTTATAAATAGAGTATCATAATGGGAAGGTTGGTATTGAATTTGGGAAAAATCGGTTGAACGGTTCAAATTTTATGATTTTTCGAATTTTACGAAAATCTAAGTTTTTTGAAAAATCGTCCAATCGCTCTAATTTCTGCAATTTTTGTAAGATATTGTGTATAAATTCGTACTTCCTCTGTTTTGTCTTCCAACCATTAAAAATATTGTCGAGCTGAACGGACAGAGCTTAAGGGCGCCAATTGAAAAAAAAAAAAAAAAAAACATATATTCGAGCCTTTTGGTCGTATTTCTGAAAGCTATTGCAATGCAGTTTGGCCACTCCATAGTTTCCCGATTAAACACTAACTCCGAGTAGGATCAGTGTGAAACTTTCTTCCTGAGGTGAACGGCAGAGGACGTGGGAAACAGCTGGTTCACAAAGCGAAAGACAAAAAAAAGGTGCTGGAGAGAAGAGAGAAAAAATGTTCGACCGATCGATTCGATTTGTTTGAAGATACCCCCGAACTTCCTCACTCGTGACCTGCATCGCTGATCAAACGTCAAATTTTTCCCGCCCTTGCCAATTTCGTGTCTCCGTTGCTTTTTCGTTCTCCCACAAAACAAAGGTCGCGCACCCTTCGAGATATTCGTAGTTCAGTCACGAACATTATCACAACTGTCTCCCTGTAAAATGAACTTTTTGTCTATTTTACGAAAAGTCTTCTAATTATTGGATTTTTCTCGTTTTAATAAAGTCTCTGCGATAAAAAAAAGGCAAAATCATTAAAAATTGTTAAAACTCTGGCAAAAACTCGATCCCACTATTTTTCCACTCTCCATCATTTTTTTTTATGACACTTTTTTTTCATTCATTCGTATACGAATGAAAATCAATTTGCTGAAACGTTTTCTCTCATAATAGAATCCTTCCAATCATCCCTCACGAAACATCGCGCGGAAATCCACTCTCGACCTTCGACGCTATTCGCTTAATGAAACTTTATTTCGGATTTGGGCAAGGAGATGGAAATTAGCGAAATTCGATTCTTGTCAGCTCAAGTGAAAAAGTGACTGAAATAACTAGCGTAATAACAGGCAGCAGGTGCTAGTAAAAGACATAATCGATGTCAGCTAAAATAATCGCGAGATACACGACCCACACAACCACCCACACGGACCGACGATTATATATTCACCTTTTGAAAAGATACTTTAACAAGTTTGATGTCACGGCGTATATATACTCAGCACTACCGACACGTATACGAAATCCAAATTTATACATCGATCGCGTTGTTGTGTTCGTTGTAATCAATAGCTGAGTATAAATATATAGAAAGGGATGTTGTGTCATCGGTTTTAGGTCATAACGATCCAGTGTTCACCGCGATACAAATAGCATGAACGATAAATTATTTTGATAAACCAATCATGCGCGAATGGCTAGTGTTCGTGCTTATCTCGTTCGAGAATTCTTTCACCCGATCGTTTATCCACACTAATGGAAAATATCGATACGTTATTATCCATTATGGACGTTGTATGGCGACGGTCAAATCTAAATTTTTGTTTTCACTTTTTCTTACATACAAAATGGTTTGCGAGCCTAAGTTCATTGAAAAAAGTTGTTGCAAATTGACTAAAGAACAACATACTCTAAATTCAAGATTCTCCGAGGTAATCTGTATTTTTTATGTAATAAACAAAATTTCGAAAAAATTTTACGACCGATTTTTTTGAAAAACTAAATTAAGCTTCTTCGATGTTGCATAAAAGTGTGTGCAAAGTTTTTAGAGGCTTCACCATTTAGAAATCAAAATATTTAATGTTTAAAATTGGAACTTTTAACACACGCTCTTATGAGAAACTACTGAAAATTGTGATTTTTATAAATAAATATCTCGGCTTCTACATGGTGAAACCTTTTAAAATAGTGCGAGCTATTAGATGTCACTATACTCTTTGTGTGATGCATATTTGAAGGAATTCTATCGACAGAAAATTTTGCATACAACGGCCTTAATAATCATCTGATGGTCTTTTCGAAAATTCTTTATTTGGTAACGTCTAAATTATTTTCTGGACCAATATTTTCGAAAAAAATGGTTGCTTGGAAATTGCAAGCAACTCAGCAAATTAACGGGTTGTAATTAAACTGTTGGCCATAGTTTCTCATGCGCGTTTGTGGAGACTCGAGAGAACAGTGTTCTTGATACTTATGGGCTCGACGTACACTTTTGCTCTCTGAATCGACGTGTCAATGACCGCGTAAGGTCGTGTCATGTGTCAACAATGTTATGAATGTGAGGATTCTCGTTAGTGGGTGATGCTGCGAAGCGATGTTTAATGCATCAGGGGAAATAATTCAGTTACGAGATCTCATTTAGGCTCTGCTCTCCCCTCTTGCTCGTGCCTATCCTCTCTCCTGTATTGCGACTACTAGTCTCTCTCTCTCTCTCTCTCTCTCTCTCTCTCTCTCTCTCTCTCTCTCTCTCTCTCTCTCTCTCTCTCTCTCTCTCTCTCTCTCTGCGTCTATTCGCCATAGGTGTGACATCGTTGCAGAGGTTTTCACGCACGTCCCTTAGAGCGAAAGCCCATAGTTGGTGGTGAAACGAGAGTGCGAGGCTGAGAAAGATGGAGAATGACCACAAAACGCGAGCATAGCTTGCAGGGTTCACGGCCAATCGGGATTCACACTCTAGCAGGCATATGTCCTCCTGCATTTACGATCGAAATTGCTCGAAGGACCGTGGACGTTACCGCGACCACAGAAGCCTCCATATGGGTTTGTCCATGGGTTATAGACGAATGGAGATCCATGTGCACTGCTCGCGAAAAGGAAGGGCTCAACTTTTATATTTTTCAGTACAAATTTAGCTCAACCACATCCTTCCCTTTTCCATCGATCACCGGGTCATCTCGTAATTTTTACGTTCGGCAGAAATGAAACATCATGGACAATGGAGCAAAAGCATGTCATTTTGCTCGTTTTATTTCCTCCCTCATTTTTTATGGACGTAAGTTTCCCATTTTATTTTGAAGCTTTACGAATAAACATCAAAGTTTTGTGCACAAAATAAAAAATAAATCCGGCATTGTCATCCGATTATTTCGCGGACACAAAAATGGAATTATTTTTTGAGCAAATTTTCGCAGGATCAAGAAAAAATCCTGTGACTTTTAGTAAATGAAACGTTTTTGAATGAGCTCGATAGACTTTGCATACAAAAATGTTTTTTTTTTACGGATTTTGCAGAACCGCAAGTTCATTCGTCTCTTCTTTTTTTTCTCTCGCCTCTCTGTTCTCGTTGTTTCTCACCCTCTACCCTTTTTCCACGCTTTCAGATGGAAGTGAGATATTGCATTTTTCACACCGCGCGTACAGCTGTGCGGCAATTATTTCTCGTTTAGTTCTGCCGTATATCAGATCGACAAAACTCTGTCTCTCCTTCTCTTCGTTTTCTATGCCGCGGTATAGTTCTCCTGGGAGGTTTGCTCCAGAGTACGTAATAAACATCGTCCTCGTTCTGTTCTCACATTGGCGCGAAACGAGTGTAGCAAAGTCATCAACAGAATAATCATGCATGGGTTATTCGACCTGAATCGTGAGCAAGCTTCCTTTGTTTGGCGATGCACACAATAATCAAAAAGTTAAGCCGTTGTCCGAGACTGCGGATTTTGAGAAAATCGATAATGAACTTTTTGTTTTTTCCTTTTCGATTGTCATTCTGAAGCTTTTTCCCATTTTTATCTCGTGCGGAGTGACTTTTTTCTGACGCAGCAAATTAAATTGACGAGGCACTGGCGACCGAACACAAAAAAAAATTGTGTTTTTTGTCTGTTTTTTATTTTATTTTTTTTAAATTAACTGAGAGATCGAACGTGGCTGTTCGTTTTTTGTCGTTTTTAAAGTCGTGAAATTAGCAAATTGATGCTCGACCTTGTTTCCCTAAAAATTGGCTCGATTCGCGTAGGGAAGCCTGTGAATTGACTATATCGGGAATATCAGGTCTGTTACGTCCCTCTGGTCACGTACCTAACAGGACCGCTCGGCAGAGCACCGAGATCACGCGGAAACTAGGAAGCAGGAAATAACCAACGGCAATATCGCACGCTCCCCATTTCCTATATATATATATACATCCCTCTCTGCCTCTCTCTCTCTCTCTCTCTCTCTCTCTCTCTCTCTCTCTCTCTCTCTCATCGTCAGCAACCATGGTGCCCATCTCTGGACGCGAAACGATCTTTATTCTTTCTTATTAGTTGTAACATCCAGTGAGTTAGGTCGGCCATCTTGGTCTTTGTGTATGAGCGGAACATGAGGTAGTGCGAAGTTGCTCGCGATTCTTACGCTTTTGGCCGAGGCTCCGAGAGCCAGAGAGAAGCGAAAGCTCCTTTTGTAACAAGGATTAATGTCGTGGCTCTATTCCCGACTAATTGCAGCTGGCTGTACCAACGCCCTATCTTTTTCATCATGTTTCGCTTCCGTATTTTTACACTGGGACACGTACGAAAGATAGTTCCGAGTTGTCCATGTCTATACGTTCGTATCGTCTCGTTGGACAAAATTATTCGTGACATTTTTTCAATAAAAAAGCACAGCTCACACGATAAAGACTCGCAATCGCTGTGTCTGATCAAAAAACGCTTTTACTACTGTGAGTCTTGCTGCCTGCATGTTTTTTTTTTTCTTCCGGTTCTTTGCCGTTCGGATTGTTGAGACTTTGAAAAAATCAAAGGGAAGAGTAACGTTTGATCATTGCCACGTTGACCTCTCGGCGTCAAAAACAATGGACAAAATTTTCGTCTCTCCTTGTGAACCTTTGACCTTTCATCCACTGGCTGCATTATTTTTTCGAGATTGATGGCTTAATTCCGTTTTCGTAAGGACAAAAATTAGAGGGGAGTTCGAAAGCCTAAAATTCTTGAGGGAGAACAGCTTCGGTGGAAAAGGATGGAGAATGGAGATCGAGAGAGAAAGGCTGCGAAGGAGGAGCTTCGAAACGCTCGAAAATTGAATCATAAATCGAACTTCATTTGTTTCGGGTGCACAAACGTACTCACCCCTTTGTGACTTTTACGTCGCATTTGTAATCGTACCCGGCCGCGCACAGAGGGTCAGAGGGCGAACTGTACGTATAGTACATTCGCACATGCACTATATGTATCTCCACGAACGCGACTCTCTTGCCCTGCCGAAGGAGAAACGAGATCCAGCGAATTTATTGAAAATTGAATTTCACCAGCTCTTTCCAACCCCTCCAGCTTTTTTCTGCTCCACTATTTTCATACCAAACTCCGTGTGTGCTTTTTCCTACAATTTTTCACTTCTTTCTAAACAAACGGATGTTCTGATCCAGCAATTATTTCTGTACGCACAAAAATCGTTTCTGTGGGCAGCAATCGAAGTTCGTGTCTGATGAATATCCGGCCGGTGCAATTTTCGGCTACAATCGTCGATAATTTAAATAAACTTTCATCAAAATGTACGAACATTTTTTTTTTTTCTAGAGATTGAATAGTTTTTTGAAAACTTTATTTCCACGCTCGTCTCCGTTCAGTCAAACATTAGTCGCTACCAATCTAGGAATATCCGGTATCGTCGATAATATAATTTTAGAAATCGAGCCAAATTTTCTGCTGGTCCGGAGCTCGGATTATCGTGAAAATCAATTAACCCAGATCGAGGATTACATAAATGTTGAGATTTTAATATCAAAGCCTGATCAAGATATTGAAACAAAAAGCTCTACACAATTTATTCTGAAATATTCCTAAACCCTCTCAGGTTTCCTCCAACTCATTTCGATCTACCGACAAAATCATATTTTTCTCTTTTTATGAAAATTTTATTTTCAAGCAAATATTTCGGGTTCGGATTCGTAAAAATAAAAATAAATCGTCGTCCATTAAACACAGGATCAAACTTTGATGAAGTCCTTCTCGGAGCCTCGAGAGGATCACCGTGACCCGCCTGGATTAAGCGTCAACTGGATTTGTCTAAAAATAGATTTCAATCAATCGATAATATTTCTTTTTAAATTTATTTATATTTTTTAATGTAATTAAAAAAATAATTCCCTTATCTTTTTATTGTTGTTTTCCCGAATCGTGGGAAGAAGAGTTTTAGAAAAATAGACGCTGTGCTTTAATTTTACAATTATATTTTGACCCAAGTTACTTATTAATTGAGAGTCGAGAGACAACTGACTCATCGAGAAATCGTCTGAGACTCCCTAATTATGATGGCGAGGATACACGATGAAAACTCAACCGTTTGACCCGCAAAGGACGGAAATATTTCGAAATTTCAAATCACGACAAGATATCGATTTAAGATTCATCTAGTAAAACACTCGGTAATGAGTCTCCTTGTTCCAAAACTTCGTAACATCATTTTCCTCGATTATCATAAGAGGCCCGAAAATTTTTCTTGTTTTTCATAACGAGTTTGGCTCACGATTTTTTAATGCAATTGACGACCCTTCACTACAATCCTCTTGTTTTTAATAAATTCTGAATGCTCGCTCAACAATTCAGTAATTAGGAAAAAAATTCGCATTTTTTTTTTTTTTGACACAAAATTAACTATTTCACCACCGCGGCTCGTTCTGTCTCCATTTCTCAAAAAGAATTACTCTGTGTTCGAACCTCCAGGAGGAAGGGAGGAGAGGCTCGGGTTGGCGGATGGTGGGGGAGGAAACTTCGCGCAGCGTAGGGAGGCGCAAGGGGTCGAATCATGGGGGGTGAAGGAGAGCGCAAGGTCTCTGACTCCGGCTGGTATCGCGCGGTCTTCTCTACTTACTCGCAGTAGTATCGCGTTTGCTGTCGAAGTAGATACGTCGAGGTTGACTCTCGATTCGTGTATTGCACCTCGTGTTTTGATGGCTCGTGCTGACGTATGATCCGGAACACTTTTTTACGAACGGATGAAAATTCAGCACCGGCGAAGCGTGTTTGTTCCAGTTTTTAAAAATATATCATTCGGTTTATTTTTTATTTTTGATTCGCAGAGTGTTTGATTCGGCGGTTTTGGGAATCTCATGAAAATTTATCGCTCAAAAATTTGAGTATCGATTGATGAGGTTTTTCGCTCGTTTTTTAAATTCATTTTCGTTGATCGAACAGAGTTTTTCGGGAGCGATTTCAGCCTGTGATTTTGTGATGTGACGAACTTGTGCGTGACTACCAAAATTTGTATTTTTAGTTTCTTTTACTTTGGAGGACAGAAAAACGAAGTTTTATTGAGAAAGAGCAGGATATCTCGATGAAAGAGGTGAGAAAACGTTCGAATGGTTTATTTATTGTGGCGATTAGATTCACCGCAAGATTTCTCGTAATCTTCGATACCCTCGAATTTTTTCATACGGTCAAAATTAAATTAATTTCCGGTCAATTGACCTTAATGCTCGCGATGTAAAGATTTTCGTTCCAGGCAATTTTTCAATATGTGCGAAGGTCGTTGACCTGTTGAGCCTTCGGTAAGAGGAGTTGGCACACGAATGTCAATTACTTTTGGAAAATTGTTTTTTTTTTTTTTTTTTTCAAAGCGACGCAACTCCTCGATATAACAAAGCAAATAAAAGTAATTATTGAAAACGTATTTATTTTTTATGATTGCGAATGTCCGGTACGGAAAGCGTGCTCGAAGGATTTCCCATATTTTATAAAAATTCTTTCAACTCGATATTTTCAAACTGATGCCGTATTTTCTGAATTTTATCGGCTCCTTTTTTCGCAACGCGTTGCAGAGGCTTTTTATTTCGAATTTATTGTTCACCGGTCATCAATAATTCGATTGTTTTGTGCACGGCATGAAAATCGAGAAAAACACAACCAACGCGAATCGTTATCGATATACAGCTGTAAATAAAAATAAACATTTTCACGATTTCACACAAGGATCGTTGGCTCGAGAGCATCGGTGAAATAGATACCTTCCTTCCTGTTTGTCTCGAGGGTTTTGTTCGGAGTCTCGATGTTAACAATAAAGGAAAAGTGAACGGGAGAGATAGAGAGAACGAGAAATAGAGAAAGAAAAAGGTTTGAATGTATGGAAACAGCTTGGGAACTTTTGTGTAATCCTATTGCCAGAGGGCCATTGTTTTGCTCGTCGGAAAAGAAACAGGGCGCCGGTGTGTTCGCTAAAAAACAAAAAAGAAAGAAATGTCTTCGTTGTAATTCATGTTTTTTTTTTGCTGCTTCTGGAAACATGAAAACGAGAACACAAATGTTTTGGAAAAAATGGAGAACAAAAGTATTGGCTTCATAATTCTCGTAACTCAAAAACTTTTCGTTGTATTTGCTGGTTTTGCATAATTTTCATGATCACAATTCCAGATTATTTCCTGTTTCATTTTTCCTTCGTTGTTTATTCAATTTATCGTGAATTTTTATAATTGTCCAATTAAAATATTGCCAACTCTCGACGATTAAACAACAACGCGATTGTGTGCTATCGCGTTAATTGGATATCACGAAATATGAATTATTTTTCTGAATTATCCAATTTCAGCTCGACCCATTGATGAATAATAATTTAATAATAATCCTGGATGAATTATCCGACTGAATAAATCTGTGTTTGCATTATCGCTGCTTCTCGGTATCACTGAAATAATCTGGACTCGTGGAAACCTGCTCCGTCCTTTGCTTATGTATTTCCAACAAAATGTAGAGGAGAACGATAAAAAAAATGGAAAAGCGTGTGGTATCGAAACTTTGTGAAATCCGTATATGGGGAATGTATCAAATTGCTTTTGCACACTGGCGGATCAAAAAGTCGAATACTACGGATCGAGCCTGTAGAGATACGCGTTTCGTTGCATGTGTGGCCAGTTGAGGCTCCGCAAACTGACTTTGTAAATCCGGGATTGCAGAGAGAGAAAGTGCAGCATAGAGCAAGCGAGAGAATGAAGGCAGTGGGAAAGAGCGAGGGAATAAAATGTTGGTGTACAGGGAGAGTTTACCTGCTACTCTTATTTTGTTTCTTCCTCCAATACATTTTGCTAGATATCCCTTTGGCTTTGGTCATATCACGCCCCATTTGCAGGGCCATAACTGAAAAACTTTTTCACTTTTTATTCAAACATTATTTAAAGCTCGAGTGTTCTCCCTTTTCCTTCCTCTGTCTCGTCGTTCGCTCCTTCTCTCTCGCTTCCTCATTCTCAATTTCTCTTTCTCCCTGGGCGCAAAGTATTAGTGAGTTTTTATAACTTCGACCCTTCGTAGACCGAGTGTCCCGTCGTATCGCCATACCTCCGGCATATCGAGTCTCTTCTTCCTCCCTCACTCTCTCTCTCTCTCTCTCTCTCTCTCTGTCTCGTGCTTTTGCCATGCATTTCCGAAACTCCGTCTTTCTTCCTTCTTCACAGTTCCTTCTTACACTCTTCTCTGCATTCCACTCTTTCCCATTTTGTTATGCGTATATTGCCCTTGGATTCTCTCCCTTATCTAGAAACAATAGACCGATCGAAGGAAACTTTCACCTCATGAAGGATAAAAGTCAATGGAAAAACTCTTGAAAGTTTTTCTCTTGCCATGACTGCTGTGGACCAGGGTTTCCCCTTTTTATTGAAACAAATCTCCATTATCAAAACTCTATGTTTATAAATATTTACGACAAAATTAATTTACAACTAAATTTAATTTTAAAATCTTCAAACTGTTCTCTCAAAAGTTGACCATGTCGTTTGTTTTCATAAAAAAACAAAGTAGAATCGTGCAATATCGTCGAGATTTTTTGATGATATTTTTCATTAGGAAGTTCTTTTCTTTTTTAATCAACGTTTACGATGATTCTTTTTGTTTCATTCCGCAGTACTTTATCAGGGAATCAGCGCGCGGATGCGGGGGCAGGTTTATGGCGTGCTCTATTAGTTTGTACAGTGAATGTGGCAACTTGTAGTATGGGGCGTGAATAACCATACGACCTTAAATAATGCTCTTTCTCGTTGAGCTTTAAACACATTGCAAAAGTTGAGCATTAACGTTTGGGAGGATTTGCCAACCATAGGCTTCCTCCATTCTTCCTGTGTCCCTCCATTTCTGCACTTTTGCTGGGCGAGGGTTCCCGACGTCGTAAACATTGGAATTAACTCTAATTAAAAAATTTTTACATTCCCCGAGGGCGATAATACCCCGCAGGGTGGGAAAGCTCTGGTCCGTTGTATTGTTTATAAATTTATATCTTTATATATATAATGTATATATAGATGCACGTTGGAAAGAGTAAAGCGATGATCAGTGTGGTTTGCTGGTTTATTTCCCATTGCATTTCGTAATATTCCCTCGGGACGTATATATCTACCCCTCGCGCCTGAATGAAACAGCACAAATAACACGATACGGTTCAAAGTTCATTTTCAATTCGTACGGGAGTCTCATGACACAACACATTGTGTAATCAGCTTTTCTTGTATGATTTAACATTATAAATTCGACAATTGGACTCTTAACGTGTATACAACATTTTCGTTTCGAATTTCCTATTTATTCGCAGACATAGCGTTTCTAGAAATCATTTCTGTTTTCCCTTGACCCTAGAACGGTAACATTTATTTTTTACCTGTTCCGGTAACCTGGGGTCATAAATGACCCCAATTTTGAAAAATTCATACCTTCGGTAAAATTTATCGAAAAGGATTCAATTTGGGCTCATTCTTTTCGTTTTTTAATACAGGATCACGTGAGCCTGGGGCAATTTTGCCTGGAGTCAAAAAAATAGTCAAAAATGCGGAAAAACGGTTTGAAAAAAAAAACGAGAGAACGAAGCGCGAAGGGGCGCGGGATTTAATGTCGCCTGGGGTCGTTTTTTACCCCAGGTTACCGTTCTACGGTTAATTATAGAAAAGTTTGACAAATTTTTAACTATTTTTTGATAAATAATTTACAGTTATTATTTGCGAATTGCTTTGATCCGGTGTACGTGCCAGTGACAGTGTATTTTTGGATTTCCGGTAAAAAATAATTTTTTTAAATTCGAGTAATTAAGCAATATGAAGGAAACGCGAAATTAATAAGAATCGGGCGTTAAAAACAACGAGCGAGAGGGAAAGCAATTTTAATAGAGTCGCATCGCTTCGCGAACAGGAAATAAAGTGATCGAGAGATTTGCCAGAAAAAGGACGAGAAAATGATTAAATGGAATGGAAAGTTGTGCGTTTTATTTTTCATTTTTGCAAGCGATCGGCACAAGTAGTGACCATTCATTTTGTCTCGTTTCTCCTTTTTTCCACCTCTTTCTCATGTGAGTGAGATCACAAACTTCTCTTTCAACTATTTCTACCCGCGCGGGCTTGCTTTTGCTTTCAATTGGTTTTACTCGTTCGCGGCTTTTCCACCTTTTCGCTCCCACCCCCCGTTCTCGTTTATATACACGAAAAACACGATTGGCCGTTTCTCTTACAATCAAACTTTCACTTTGCTCCCAAAGTTTTCTACAAAATATAATTAAAAATACTAAAAAGCATTGTTGACAGAAATAAATCGAAGAAATTAGCTCATCGCTCCTCAATTTTTTGGAAAACCTTACGAGATTGTCCCGCGAACATATATTTCGGAGTTTTCACAAATATACCGGAGAAACAACTTCTGAACGTTAATTGGCCAGACTGCTACCTTAAAGTCTACAGACACGAATCGAGGGATCACGCTCTACTTTGCTCCCCCTTATTCGTTAAAATTTCGACGCAGACGCCCAAACGATTCGTATCTATTCATGCCCAACGTGTGAATCTTGAAATTGGTTAGGAAACATGCAGTGTAGTGAGTGAACAACTCTAGGAATCTGTAATGTCATTCATGACATTCTCCCCTCTCAATTTCACGTGTGAATCCCATTTCGAAATACAGCCTCATCCGTTATGTAGTTTGTACGAAAACTATTGCAAATTCTCTTCCTTCGGCATAAACAGAATTTGCAATATAGTTCCGAAAGCGCGAGTCTGTAACTGGGAAATCATTCACGAACCCACATGATAATAATCCCTTTTGTTAATACGACGTGACTCTGCACTTGGAGATATGTAGGTGTGCCCCTTGGTAGTGTATACTGTCGGGAGAAGTGGAAGAAAGAGAGAGAGAGAGAGAGAGTCTGAGTGCGAAAGCCACGAGTTACATGACCGATCGGGAGATAACTATTCGAATTCCATTTGAATTTCGATCCCATACTCCTGTTTTGATTTACACGTGCAAGCGAACTCGAACTGGCGTCGTCGCCAATATATTCAGGATGTTGAGTACCTATGAAAGTTGGTAATGTTAATTGTTCAATAAATAGCTTCTTAATCGTCGTGAAATTTGTACACGACCTCCTGAATACTTCATTTAAAAACATACCAAATTTTAAGAACTCTATCATCATTACTTCAACCTCCTTAAGGGTTGAAATAAAAAATGATGAAAAAATTCTGAAAACTTAGTATATTTTTGTATGAAGTATTTAAGAGGTCGTGTAAAAATTTCACGACGATAAGGAAGCTCGTTATTACAAAAAAAAACATTTTGTTAAGAACAATTTTTTAAACAAATACAAAAAATATTTATCAATAAACTTCGTTTTGTTTCCGTTGCTTTTAGTATTTTGTAGATATTAAAAAATTGAGAGGTTAAAAAAAAAACTTGTCGCAAAGTTATAGCAGTTTCCATAAAAATACATTTGACTACATTTAATTTATTAATGTTAATTGTTCAATAACGAGCTTCCTAATCCTCGTGAAGTTTTTACACGAATTTTCTTATCATTTGCGATTTGGGACTCAACATCCTTAAAGTGCTTTGTATTGTTGACTCAATCATACACTTTAATTACCAATTACCAGCTCATGAATCTACTGCTGATTGGGAAGAAAAATATTTTTATTAATTATCAAATATTTTATCGGATTTCTTTACACTTTCGTTCGCGGTGAGTTCCTGCCTCAGCCTTGGGTTCCATTGTCTAAATATCTCGATCAGTTGCTTTTAATCTGAACTCAAAAAAAAGTGAAATTCCTATCCTATTTGTCATCGTTTCCCTCAACTGCGGCAATGAATCTGCCTTTCATAATCTTGTGAAATGTCTCTCAATTATACGATCAATCGGTCTACTCGGGCAGTTTTGCAGTTGAAATATTAAAAATCGTTTTTTTTTTCTATTTCCGAAGCATACACGTTCGTGTATTCAGGGAAATGGACGTAACTTTTCAACGAAAATATCCACAGTGCATGCTCGATGGGGACAGTGTCACTCAACGACCTCGCACCCTTTCACTTTCCATCGCTCGATCCATCTGTCCGATAAGATCATTCGCTTTGCCCATGCAGCAATCGCTCGACTTTCCATGTGAATGCTCAATAAAAGAAAAACACAAACAATCGACAATTTTGCACCGTGAATATTATTATTTTCGTCTCTCTCGAATTCTGATGCTCCGGATGATTAAATATTCGTGCTAAAAAAATTTCAAAGGCTGATTTCGAAAATGAAGAAAAATGTGAATAAATTTTCTCAATTTTTATCAATTTCAAAGTTCTTCTCATGTACGTCACAAGCTGAAAGTCTCGAAAGAAAAAAAAAGCATTAGAAAATAAGCGAAAATGGGAAATTAGAAGAAACGAAATTGTCGATAAAAACATCGCGAAGAGACGAGAGAGAGAGAGAGAGAGCAAAAAGCAAAGATTTAGATGCAGTCGTTCGTGATCGAGTGTCCTATATTTCCATATAATCTATACATATTCACACTCTCTTTGTGCCCGTTATTTTGAACGGTTTTTTAACATGCCCTGCCGTGTGTCGTGAATGACGGGGACCCAGGGCAATTGGATTTCTGCCAAGTGCTTTGGCAGCTCGATGGATCGAAAAGCTCGGAATAAGAGGGCAAGAGTCAGCTGTGGAGATCGAACAAACTCTGCTCTATCACAAAGTCATCGTTTTAAAACATTTTTCTATGGAAATAAACAAAAAACCATCGATTTTTTATTTTGTTAACTCATGGTGTTGATCACTGAATATTTCATCGCTATGAGCTGGACTGGGTCTCCGTGACCCACAGTTTTCTCACTACGTTTACCAAAAAGTTATTTCAAATTTTTATTTTTATTTTTTCTGATCATTTTTATCAGAATGACAATAATTTTTGTTTGTTTTTTGTAACATTTCAGATGTCAGGTGTCGCACGTTTGTGCCAGTCTGTCCTTTTCTCGCTTTTACTACTAGTTTGCCTTGAATTGTGCTCGCATCAAGCGTCCGGACAATGCGGTCCTGGAAGTCAAGATCGTCAGGACAAATTGGCACTTTACAAAGTGATACTGAGGACATACTGGTCGAGGGCAAGATTTCCAAGACATTATCCCGAATGGAGACCTCCGGCACAATTTGGCAAACTTGTCGGTAAGTTGAAAACAAAAACCAAATATTTTTCCACATTTATAATTCTGGTTCAAAAATTATTTTTTTACGAATCAAGCTGCAGTTTCAAAAATAAAAATAAAAAATAAAAATCAAAGTATTCAAAAATTTTCTTCAAAGATCATTAGCGACTTTGTGCAATAATCAATCGCCGTAAAAATTTATTCGACACTGTCCTCCAAGCGTTCCAATATTTTCGTCGAACGTTCGAAAGGTTCTTGTCTCGATAAAATGTGTATTTTTCCATTTTACCGACTTTTTATTCGAGAACAATGTGGATGGAACGAAAATATATGAAAATCCAATAGAAGAATGAATTTTCGTTGAATATTTAACGAATCGAGAGATGGCCTCGCGCCCAATGAATTAATTAATAAACGTTTATGCTTCGACAGATATTAGAACGTTTTAATACGCTTTCAATAAGTATTTGCACATGAATTTTCCTACAATATCGTGCACTCTGGTTTATCACATTCTTTTTCATTATTTTTGGTATTCTCTATTCTCTTTCCATTAATTCGTAGATACGTGGATATCATAAATATACTACGGAGGATTAAAAAAAAAAATCCATACGCGATGCATTAATTTACAGACAACATTCGTTTCAGAATATTTTGTACATTCGTCCATTTCATTGTACATCAACGCAGAATTCGATTCATACGTAATGTGCGAATTTTAAACGTGTTCACATATAAATTAATTCCTGTATTATTCCCCTCGATGATCCTCTGGCGTGTTTCCCTACGCCCTCGGAATCATCTCGATATATAACATTTTCCTGTTAACAACAATAAAGGCCATTGTAAACGAGGATTCCGAAATCATTGCATATCGACTAATGTTTTCTAGAAATCCATAGGATCGAATAATTTTCTCGTGTGTAATATTCGCAAAGTACGTGCTATAGTGAATCGGATTATTCTTCCAATATTTCGGTCAATGAAGGGATTCGGATATTACATTTGGTCAAGCTATTCGAGCAGAATTTAAATTTATTTTTGATGTTCGTTTATTTTATTGGTTTTAGTTGAAACGTGTTCGATCGTTGATTAGCATTCGTAATTAAGGGAAAAAAAAGGAAAATAATGGAGGAATTTCTTTCACTCTCTCTCTCTCTCTCTCTCTTTCGTTACTTTTGCTTCTCTCTCAGTCTCGCTCTGGCTGCATGGGATCATGGAACAAGTGGTGAGTGTACGAGGTGAAATATCCACCAGCTGGGTATGTAATATACGTAGATGGGGATCGAGAGGGCGTCCTGCGGCTCTTGATTCGAGGCTCTCATCTCGCTGGATCGAAAGAGGGTAGAGAGGAGGATTGCATCGCTCGGTAGAGCGAGAAAATGAACGTCAACGAAACGGGCAGGGGTGTGGAAAACGAGGAACGAGAGAGAGAGAGGGAGAGAAAGAGATTGGAAGAGATTCGGAGGATGAGAAGCGTTCGGATAAATCGGAGATAAACTCGGTAGCGCACGATGCGTCTCTTCCTATCTTGAGGGTGTGCAAAACCTTAAATTCGAATTAGAAGCCCGAGTGGGAGAACGCGAGAGCGAGGAGGTTCCTTTCCGCTGCGGGAAATTCAATTTCGTTTTAAGGCCAAACTCGTCCTTTCTGCTCTCCATCTCTCTCCCTCCCACTCTTTCTGGCTTCCGGCCTGGTTAAAGGATAGTGTGATGTATTGATTTTGGACACTCTTGACTCAAATGCAACGCAGAAAAATCAATTTTTCTAGCGACTCTTTCTCCAAGCTCCATTTTTTTAAGATTTATTTCAAAGTTTATACGAACGTGGAATAAAAACTTCACGAAATACTTTCAAAACCGTTCATTTGTTTTTGCAATTTGCAAATATTCGACTTTTCGTGAAAACCTTTGCCGGAAAAACTTCGGCTGCTGGACCCATGGCTGCGTTTACAAAAATCAAAGAACATCTCTGAGAGGTTGGTCGATCAACAGCTAAGCCTCTCGTATCCCCCCCTCTCTTTCCTCAATTTTTATGTTTTTCTTTTCTTAATTATTATACTTTTGATATTTATATTTTTATTAGTTTTTGAATTACCATGTTTTTTTTTCTTTTCTATTTTATTATTATTATTATTATTGTTATTATTTGTCAGGTATGTTTTTGTTGCCTTATGGAAAGTTTTCCAATAAATTTCCAATAAAATAATCAATCAATCTTTCTCGCTTTCTCCCGTTGTTTCTCGTTCAATATTTTTTCCACTTCCATTGAGAATAAGTTGTTGAAGTCCGTGGTCGGAGAAAATAGAGTAGAAATCAAAGTCCGAAGGTTGTAATGTCTCGAAGGTACATCCGTGATTCAAAGGATAAGGATGTAGGTAAACGGATCGTGAAAACGATAGCTGATTGAGAGAAAGACATTTGTGTGCGTTGTTAGTCTACAGAAACTTGCTGTACTCCTGGATCGAGTGCTCGGTGGACCACGGTGGAGGATAAAGCACAGGCGATGCAGAGAGACTTGAGTTCGCTTTGACTTCTTCCCAATGACTGTATATATGCACGTATCTCTATCGATTTCCTTAGAAACGAACGACGGTTGTTTACGAATGCTTGTTAAATCGTTCGATTTAACTTCTTTAGTTGCTGAACGTTGAACACAGTTTGAGAATAAGTTTCGTTCGAGTTTGTATGTGAAGTGAGCGAATGGATAATTGTTCTCGACGAAACGAAAGCTGATGAAAAATTTTACAAAGAATTTCTCTTTAATTCATTTTTTTTTTCTTGTCGTCTTACGAACTGATCGTCACAAAAAACCATTTTCAGCTTCAATTTTTTTACTTTTTTAAAAATCTCTGTATTTATAAAACTCTATTACAAAAAATTGTGTTTGTGCCCTTTTGACGCAAAATCCACTGAACCAATTTTGATGAATCTTTCACAGGAATGAAGCTCATGAATCGGAATAGGTTTTAGGCTGTATTGCATTCCGATAATTTATTTTTTTTGGGAACCCGAACCAAAAAATCACATTTTTCGTTATATTTTCCGTTTTCAAAGTTCACGAGCAACTTAAAAATGATAATAAATTAAAAAATTGCTAATTACCAATTCACAGATAATTCGAAAACGAAGATAATGAGCGGTAGCTCGAGTGCCAGTTTGTAAAAAAAAAATTTATAGCGATTTTCGTAAAATCAAAGTTTTTGAAGATTTTGAAACAATTTTTTTTACATTTCACAGCACACCAGAGCCAGTGACATATAAATTTTCTTCTTTCTCAACTTTTTTACCAGTCTCTCCCATCCAATAAGTCCTCCCGTTCCAGAATCTTTAAAGCCTCGTTTATCGGATATTTCTTTGGCATTGACGTTGTGGAATGGACAAAGTCAATATTTCAACTTTTTTATTCCTTCACGTTCGTCTATTTGGTTATCGAGCGAATTTCTGCAGAAATCGAAATTTTGCATTTGGACTCTTCTACTTTTTGAATTTACTTTAAAAATGCTGTGGTGGCGCACGCGTGTCTTGAAAGCTTCCTGCTATCAAAAGATCGAAATTCAATGAATTAAACGCACAAATTACGCCCTTTTAGCCGCAAGCCTTCAATGTATACAGACCCGAGAGCGCTCACGCCGATCAAGTCAATCTCTCGTGTGAAATGGTCCGCGAGATAAAGGATCACGAGAATTGGTGGCCATACAACAATTTCGCAGCCGTGTTGCGTATATATATTGAGAGTCTGCACGTTTGTCCTCGTCTCTTTTCGACTATCGCGCGCTCCCTCTCTTTCCGTCTCTTTCTCACTTGGGCACTACTTCTCACTTTTCTCCTCGTTAAATTCTCAGCACGACTCAAGACTCCTCTCTCGGAGGAAACGAGAAAGATAGCGACCAAGTCGGAAGAAGAAAAGTGCAATGCACGTATGACCGAATTGTCGTGCACGAGAAGAAAAGAAGAAAGAAAATAAAGTTCCGGGAGGATCTTCGACCGAGCTTTTCTCGAGCTTCCAGCGACTTTATTTCATGTTCAATTTATATATGGAGTGTGTCACGAATCGCAGATATTTATACACATCCTTGGACCCATATTAGACATTTGACGACATTTTTAATTTTCAAACTACTGGCCCCTTTATTACATTCGAGTTGCGAATCTCCAACATGTTTCTCTATTCAATTGAATTTTGCTTCCTCATAGAGAAAGCTATGTGACGGTGAAATTTTTTTTTTCCAGTTTTTCAATGTCAATGTGCTTAAAATATCCCAAAACATCGAAAAATCCTATCTAGAAAAATGTCCGGATGTGTGTGTGTGTGTATGTTCTGGGACTGTAAAATTCAAACGTTTATAACTCGAGAACGGTTTGAGCTACAGGGCTCCCGTTTTGCACAGATGTTAATCTATACAAACTCTCCATTCTCTGATAATTTTGTTGGAATCGCTAGAAAAATACGAATTCTACGGCATTTTGAAATTTTCAAAAAAAGGGTATCGACGCTCTAACTTCCACAAATTTAAAGATTTATTACTAATTTTTATTTTATAGATAGAGTATCACAATAGGAAGGTTGCTATTGAATTTGGAAAATATCGATTGAACGTTTTAAATTTTATGATTTTTCGAATTTTACGAAAATCTGAGTTTTTTGAAAAATCGTCCAACCGCTCTAATTTCTGCAAATTTTGTAAAATATTGTGTACAAGTCTGTACTTCCTCTTTACTTTCTAGTTTATGATATTTTTCGTCTTCTCCGAATTCGGAAACATTTTATTGATTTCCCGAATTTTTTTCCCGCGTCCTTCGCTACTCTGCTTCCAAGTTCAATAGCGAAACTTGGTCGGTTGCGATCGTAAAAGTTTTCTTCTACGTATCCGGCAACAAAGATCGCCGATTTTTTCCTACTTACTTCATTTTCTCTCCTCGTCTCTTTAGCAACTATATTCCGCACTTTTATTAAACGAAACTTGTTCATTTTTTATCGCACGACCTTTTAAACTCGTGCATTTGTTTTTCGCGATGCTTCACCGACAAATTTCAAATTTTAGTTTTTCGTTTGGGTTTCATGAAGATCGAGAAATGTGAGTTCCGTGTGGAAAAGTTTGCTGCACGAATTCCACTTTCGCAGTCTAATAAAATAGACAAGAGACAAACTGATAACGTTTAGAAACAACTCCTAAAACTATTTTCATTTTACGCTCTTCGTGTCACGAAGAAGTTAATCTATTTTATTATTTCTTTGAGCGCGAACCAGTGAGAGAGAGAAATTTCTTTTTTCTTGGATAAACGTTTATAAAATTATGGCCGAACATTGACCCTCGTGAAAACGACTGTAGAGACGTTTGACTTTCGACCATTTTTGTATTTTTTACTTATTCATACTTTAGCGAATTCTAAAGCAAAAGTGGAATCACAAGAAATAATAACAGCCCGCAGAAAACGAACGATGAAGTTTTTCACGTTGATGCGATTTTGAGGAGGAAAAGAAATTTCAGAACTTCGTACAAAAGAAAAAGAAAACACATAAATTAAATGAATGAAAAATAAAAATATAAATGATAATCAAAAAAATAACAATAAATACAAGAGGAAAAAAAAACAGACAGGTCCACGAAATCAAATTACGAGAATGTACGAAAAAAGAAAATAACGATGTGAAGAAAAGGGAGGGAGAAAGAGAGGATCTGGTCGGGCAGAGAGGAACGTCAAAGAATTTCTCGGATAAAATCAAGCGTGTTTAATGTTTCGATTCGCGCCAGAGAGGAGAATATACCAACGAGAAGGGGTGGAGAATGTTGAATATGTGTTTCTTTCTCTTTATCCATTTCTCCTCTTCCAACAATTGACGATCGTACGTGCGTTACCATTTAAGAAAATTCGCTTGGCCGCATTCGTGATGTACGACTTGGCGTGTTTCTGTGGAACGAGCTCAGAAAGATCGAAGCAGGAAATGGTGTTGATGCGAGGAAATTCGAGGTTTGATTGAACGAGCCAAAATCTACGAACGGTTTGATTTTTGGGGAAAGCTCGATTTTCTGAATCTCAATTTATTTTTTATTAATTTTTCTTTTCATTCGAAATACGAAGAGCTTCGTAAAAGCGAAAAATTTAGCAAGCCCGAATACTCAAAGTAATTAGTCCAGGAGAAATATCCATCGAGCAGGGAGGATATGATTTCCGTAAATAAAATTAGTGTGTCCACCCCTAAAATTGGGTTCGTGTTGTCGAGAAGTTTATTACACAGTCGCGGAGGAAATCCTGAGCGGGGAAAGAGAGTTACGCGAAGGGGATCCGTGGACACGTTTCTGAGCGTACGTGCATCCTCGTTTTCGTAACGAAACACACGAAGCAATTTATAGTTTGGCCCTTGCTTCTGACTCTGGCACGAGGTCGAGTGTGCATTTATTCCCTCTCGCTTTTTCATCCCTTCATTCTTCCTCTCGAGCTTTCACTGTCTCCTTCTCATATTTTATCCCTTCTTTCCTTCCCTCTCAACCTTATTTCATTTTTGCTGTTACTCTGACACGAACACAACTCTCTCGCTCGCACCCACACACACCCAACGAGCCCATCTTTGTCTTTCGGATGAGGGCGCAATGAGAGAAGAGTTGAGAAAGCTGCTAGCCTTTCATATGCTACAGCGAAAGAGAGCTTTTGTAAAGTGCACCACAAATCTATATACAAAGTGCAACTGCTGGGCTTTTTTCTCGGCCCGAATGTAGAACAAGATTTGCTTGTGTGTGTGTGTGTGTGTGTGTGTGTGTGGATTGTGCGAGCACACAGCGGTCTGGCGAAAATGTACAGTGAAAAAGAGCTCGAGCGTTTGGAGGGCCTCGAAACTATATTCCGAATGAAAAAAGGACGCGAGAGCAATGAGGCCTCGGCGTGGGACGACGATCTAAAAAACCACCTGAGTCTGCAGAGGATCGAGAATTTTGTTTTTTCTATTTTATTTCTTTGTTCCTGTGAATTGCTTATTACGAGAAATGAAAAATGTTGCGTCAATCGTGAATTTCCACGACTAGATTCATTTCGATTTTTTTTCGATTTTTGCGACTGGATGACGCTGTTTTTTTAAAGGGCTGCGCAGGAGGGCATTGTAAATTTGTAAAATTTCGATATGTCGCTCAATTCGTTCACCGGGTTCTTGTTGAAATGTTTTTTTTTCTGTCGTTTCTTTTTTTTTAGTTTATAAATAAATCAGGCGTGGAATATGGGGAAAAATAACTGCGATGCGAATTTTCATTCGCAGGCTTCATCTATATTTTATGGGCTGCACTATTCCGTGGCATTCGCTCGCGTATATGGGGGTTTCGTCATAACGTACTTTTCTCTGTGTACTGGCTTTCGCTTTCTCGCTCCAGGGGTTGATGTGCTCTTGGCCCCATGGAATATATAAACCTCTCGCGCTTCATGTTCCTCGTCCCATCCAGTCTCGTCCTTCCTTCCCTTGCTACCCCACAAGCAGAGCTTTTGTTGATTTAATAAACGCAGCTTCACTCACACTCGACGACTCTCTTTCTCCTTTTGCGCTTACCGAACTCTCCTGTCCCGTTTGTTTTTCCCTTTTCCTCATCATCCTTCGTCTCCTTCTCATTGTCTCTGACATTGCTGCGATTCTCTTCATCCCTTTTACTCTCTATTCTCTCGTTGCGAATTCGCATTCACCGCTGTTCGAAAATCCTCAAGCCTTATTACATTCAGAGGCCGCTTTCCCTTTCTCCACCATTTTGTTTCTTCTCTTTCTTTCATTCTCTCAACCCCATTCCTCATCCTTCACAATTTTTTCTTTTTTCCTCTCGTTTATTCTACATCCTTCGTGGCTTTTCTCCAATCTGCACCGCGGCATTCAATCCTCGCTTCCTCTCGATGCACAGAAACTCTCTCTCTCTCTTCTATCCAGCACTCGTGTATCAAATTTACGAGGAAAAGACGCGTTCATCCTTTGTACCTTCTCTCTCGTCGAATTTTTTCTCTCTTCGCAGATCGTTAAATATCTTCGTATTATTTTATATTTGAAATTCAATGTCGGAAGAGTGTGCAGATTCCATTTCACCAAAAGGAAATTTCATAGTCGAAAAAATCGGTTGAATCGCTCAAAGATTTTTTTTTTTATTGAAAATTTGTAATTATTTGTCGAACGTTTTAATTAATTTATTCAACGATGCTCAGTTTTTATCAAGACTTTTTTTTTTATCAAATTAAATGTTCCACCAGGAATGAAAAATTGAGATATTTTGCTCGCTGGTCACGATGTCAAAGAAAACCACCGACTTAAGCCGAAATAATCATCTTATACGTATATATATAGAAATAGTTATTATGGGGAAAGCAGAAATGAGATTCTACATCTATAGGACCCGGTGGAAAATACCCTGAGGAAAATCGCCATCGTCGTGATCGCAATTGTAGTCGGATTAAAAGAAAACAGAGTGTACTCTGCGGTTTTCAGGATTAGCAGTATAAATAGAACGTTGGAAATCTCCCTCGTATCCGTACAAGGAATAACCAGAAGCTCGTCCTCTCTGTTCAAACAGCTTTTCATTTTATTCTCTCGTTCTTGCCACTTTCGTTTGACTTGTAAAACAATTAAAAGAATATACGGAGACCTCAACTTCTTTGCCCTCGAGTATTTCCATGATTAACATTTTTAATTAATGTTTAACGATCAATGAAATTAGTATTTCAATATTAATTATCGTAACAAAACTCACAGACGTTTTCCTTCAATTTCTGAAGCAAAAACGAAATTTTGTTCATTTGAAAAGTTACCTCTCAGGCCTTCTCATTAGTATTGCATTTTGTTGGTTTTAATTAATTGTTCACGTGAATTTTTTCAGGAGACATTTCATGTCTCGATGTGAAGATTTTTGAGAAACGTTGAGAAAAAAACTGAGAGCAATCGTCGCCAGACTTCGAGAGCGACGATTTCTGTTTTCTTGTTTTTTCGTGCATACTAAAAAGAGCGAGAGAGAATATTTCACGTAGCTCGCACTTTCATTTCTTGAAGCAACCAGTGTCACGAGGGTAATTTTCCGTGAAATTATTCAAATCCTAGCTCCACTGACTCGAGGCCGGAGCCTCTCCCTTTGTACAGAAACCTCGCGTCCTTGTCTCTTCTTCTCTTTCCTTATATACAGCATGACGGTATGTCGGTTTGCTCTCACGTAAGAGTATAAGGAGTCTAGCTATGAGTGGAGGCAAACGAGCGATATTCTTCGCTCCTGTTTTCTTATCTAGCGAAGCGTCAACGAAAGCGAGAAATTAGAGAAGATGCTGCGCTTCTCTTAAGCGTTTTGCCCCTTTTATGCATTCGCTATGCGCTTGGAAAATTCGTTTTTTCACTTCGAGAATATGAAGCATTTTAGATCGTGGAAAAGTCAACGACAAGAGAAATAACGATCCTTTCACATTAAAAAAAAATGGAATTAGCAACTCCGGCATCTACGAATGTTAGAATTCTGCTCCGAATAAAAAAAAAAATTGTGCCTCATGATAATAATTATTCTTTGCGATAGAATTTCCGTGATCGCTCGAACGGAAATGAATTTAATTATTAAATATCCGCAGGAACAGTAATGAAAACCATGATGAAAAGCAATGGAGAATAAACAAGCTTTTCCTTTAAGGGTTGAACTCCAGGGGAATGGAAAATACTGGGGGGCGGAAATTTTTTATAAAGGATCGTGGAACGTTTATTAATGGCGAGGAAATAAATATAATATTTTCCAGGTGGGTGCAGAAAAAGTGTGGACCCATGGGGATCGGGTTTGGTACGCGCGTATATGCTACTGAAAAGTTGATGCTGCAACGTGTGTATATTGCTACGTGATGGGGAAACCCGAAAGCTTGTACACCGGTTATTGCGCTTCGTTCTGCTGCAGCAATCGCCACGCGTGTTTATTGCTAAATCGTTCACCCTTAATATATTTTAGATGTTTATATGGGCTGATCCAAATCGGTTAACACTCTCGCAGCGACTACGATAAACATTCATTCTGCGTGTTCGAGAATATTCAAATCTTGGAAAAATCTCCAAAACTCTTTTGTTTGTAATTTTTTTTTAACGGAGTCTAACTTTTTAACATTAATTTTATTTTTACCTATCCCGGTAACCTGGGGTCATAAATGACCCCAATTTTGAAAAATTCATATCTTTGGTAAAATTTAACGAAAAGCGTTCAACTTGGTATCAATCTTTTCGTTTTTTAATGCAGGATCACGTGAGCCTGGGGCCATTTTGCTTGGAGTCAAAAAATTAGTCGAAAATGCGGTAAAACTATAAAAAGGGGGAGAACGAAGGGAGAAAGGGTTCGAGATTTAAAGTCACGTGGTTACCGTTCTAGAGTTGAATAAAAATAAAATTTCATCTCGAGAAATTTAACGGAAGAGCTTCACGCGAATGGATTTACGTGAAAGATCGAAATTATTTATTTGTATCGTAGAAAACTTAATCGATGGGTCATTCGAAATGGTATGCCCTTTGTATGGGGCTTGGGATGGTGCCAATGCAAGAATGTACGGAAGACTGAGTGAGAAAAAACAAAAAGAGCCTCGTAGAAAAAGTCTGAAAAGGCAGAACTCTCTTTGGTCTCGTGACAGATCGAGCGATCTATCAAAAAAGTGCGACGTAGCTTCACCAGTTGATACACCAGCGTCTGCTTTGCTTCCTGTTCCCTATCTTTTTTCTTTCACTTTTTCCCACGTCTATTTACCTTGCGAAACGTTTCACGCTTATTTTCTTTCGTGTTTTCTTGCCAAAAGTTCCAATACCCATTTTCCTGTAATTTTGGATCTTCGAGAAAAATCATCTCGAGAATTTAGAGCCGCGAGAAAAAAATAATTACACGTTTTTCGGTTTAATGAATTTAAAAATTGATCCAGAAGCAACGATTTTGTCGCTGCTCCATTTCTGAAGCAATCCTTTGCATTTGCGATCTGATAATTTATCGCAAACGGCGTAGAAATCGGTGCCATGAATTCCGTTGACCTGATGGCAAGAAAAAAAAGTTTTGGTGGAACATTTGTCGAAGGAGAGAACAAAATATAAATAAAAAGAAAATTACTCGTCAGAGACACCGCGAGAGACTGCTGTACGAGTCACAGAGTCTCGTTACCGTAACTTTAGAAATTACCAGTGAATTAAAATTCACGTTTTATCGCAGGAGAAGGCTCTTGGTCGTAATGGAAGGAACAGGACGAAGATTGCACATGGGTAATCGTCCTATACGCCTCATGAAAGGGCCTTGTGCTTTCCTTCGAAATGAAACCATTTCAACGTGGACAGGTCGATTGTTTTGCTCGACGTTTTGTGACTCGTAAGCGCTATTGTTAAGGTTCTGAACAGGAAAATCCAAAAGTTTAGAAATTATTGTCTCGACAGTTCGTTCAGTTTGCCTGTTGGGCACACCGCGGTGCTTCGATTTTATTTACTGTTGGAAGATTTCCAATGGAATTATCGCAGATCGAAATATCTGATCGACGTAAAAATTGTGGAGGAAATGGATCCGTCAAGTACAAAAAGAAGAAAGAACCTCGATCATGTAATGACGTTAATCAGTATTGCTCGCAAGGTCGTAGAGCTTTGGAACGATTCTTTGCGCTTTGATGATCGGATGTCGGGGAATTGTTTTCGGAGGAGTATATTCAAGGAGAAAAGCACATGTTGAGTACTTTCGCTTGACTGTGCGAGGAGAGCACACTGCAGACAGCAAACTCGTAGAATTTCACGAAAGGGACGTAACTGGCGGTGTCTGTGTACTTACTGGCTTTGACTACTACGTAACTACGTATTCGAGGAAGACCCAAGCGAAAGGGCTTATTCACTGAGGGTATTGGGGATCACGCAAGGAGACTCTCTCTCTCTCTCTCTCTCTCTCTCTCTCTCTCTCTCTCTCTCTCTCCGTGCACTGCAATCTTGCGTTCTCTCTCGTCCTCAGTTTTCGCTATCTCCCTCTCTTTCTCTCTGGCTCTCAGCCTCTTTCTCTCTGATTCCTTTTGAGCTCAATACGAGAGAATAGCAAGGAGGGTAGTTAAGATTCCGCGGAAAATCCCGCGAGATTTCCTGCTGGAGTTTCTGCCCCTCGCGCTTTCACTTTCTCTCCGATGTCCTCGTCCTCTCCAGACCTCCTCGAAGCAGCTTCCATCCTAACTCTCAGGCATTTCTCTCGTAACGTTTCAACGAGAGTCTTCGCGTAAACACTCTACGATCCTCAAAAGCACGAAAGCATTATCCGTTCCTCAAGGGAATCGTTGTTCCTCCGCGCTCACCTCTCGACCCTTGTGCTCCGTCCTTGCTTTTTCTTTTCGGTCTCTTCGATGTCTGCAATGCTAACACGTTTTGCGAAAATTCTCTCTTGCACGAATAACAATAATAACAATAGTAACGACAATAATAAATTGCATCTGAAGCTCCTCAACCTTTCTTCATCGAGTACGGTCATTATACTTCGATGGAAAACTCTTAAGGGTCTGACCTTCGTTTCAACTTGCCCGCCAAATCCAATTGAAATACACAAATGCGAGTAGTCGCTTCAAATTCCGTTGATTACAATCTACGTGAATATTTAGAGACTCCAAACGATACACTAAATCGTCGCTCGATGTAAGAACTCTCATTAGTACGAATAAGAATTTTGGGCTCTGGAACATACCGAGAGAGATTCTGGTCGTTAAATTTTTTATATTCACCAAAGTGCACTTTACCGCGCCCTCAAACGACGGAAGTGCATGGAAAGGACAGAGGCTACGTGTGGGGAAGAGAATGAGACACTGAGAGCGTACGGCATTATCCACTTTTTTACATTTCTGTCCTTTCCTCATATTTACTCCCGTTTTTATACAGAACGAAAAGAGACGGAGCTTTTTTGTCTCTTCGCGAAGCTTTTCTTTGAATATTTTTCTACTTTCCTGTAGCTTCAATTTTAATCATTAAATTTTCAATTCTCCGCTCATTTCGCTCGATAAATTAGCGAACGAAAAAATTGTCGAAATTTTGACAATTCAAAATTAATTCCGATGGTCGTAATATCGATTGAGCGAACTCTAAGCACTTGCGAAAAAACCGAAGAATTCTATCGCTGTTAATTCAATTCGACATCGAATCAAAGACTCGTGAAATTTGTGAGAAATTTGAATGTGAAATGGGGAAGAAATTTTCACCGAATCCAAATTTTATTCAGTTTTATTCTCACGAACGAATAAAATATCTATTTTACGATCCCAGATGCATGGGCTCGGAAGTTGCCGAGATTTCGAGGAAATTACTGAATACGTCTTCGGCGCAGCCACCTTTGCGGAGAGTTAAAATCTTCGCTGATATTTTTCATCGTGGCGTACAGGCAGTTAGAAATTTCACAGAGAACCGTGTTTTAATGAATGAATTTTTCTATGGCAAATTTATTTCAGGCCTTTGGAAATTTTCTGTTTCTTGGTTTTTCAATTTATTCATTGTGTCGTTTCGCAAAGATTTTCCTCACTTACCTCTGGACCCCATTGGGTCTCGTGATTATAATTTTTTAATACACTCTGAAAATAATCGTTTTGTTATCTTCGTAGATCGCTCGTCTATATATACGTGTATGTATTCGTTGCTATACATTTATGTATATACCCAGCGTATATAACTGGAAGTGGCTGCTGGATAAATTATGCAAAGTGTCTCGATAAGTTAACTTCCCTCTTGACAAGGGAGAGAGAGAGAGAGAGAGAGAGCAGAGACAAGAGAGGGCGAGAACAAGGGAGCACGAGAGTATACTCGATATATATTCCTTTAAAAACTTGTAACTCGGAGCCAATCTCTCCCACGTTTTTCTACTTCTCAATTCGCCTTGTTCTCGAACAATTTTATTCGCACCCACACTTGAATAATTTCGAGCGTCGTTTGTGTGCGAATATTCGTAATTTTCGTTCTCGGTATTCCAATTTCCCTTTCGAACTTCTCTCTCGCATACGAACAGAAAAACAAACATTCCTTCGGAAAGATTTTTTTTTTTTGAGTAGCTAAAAAATTTTGTAACTAATTTGAATATATTTTGACAAATATTTGACGTGGGATTCAAAATAACTAACTTTTCCAACTTCCGGTGTAAGAGTGATTCGACAAAGTGAGTCAGCATCAACGGCAGCCTCGTCGTTGGCCCAGTTTCGTTACAGAAAATATTTAAACTTTTGAAAACTTACGTTCATCTTTTGCCATCACGCGATACTAAAACTTTTTATTTCTCAATCGGTAACTTTTTTATCACCAATAAATGTATAGCAAATCGATTTATGAGTTAATTGAATGTTTATGATTTTAAGGGTTTTTTAAACAATCGATAACGAGTCACGAAAAGTTTGAGGGTTGTAATTTTTCAAAGTGATTAACGAAGTTAATAGAGCTTTAAATAGAGACTCCAGGCAAGAGCTATCAGGGTGTAGAGGCTTCGATATAGAGCCACTTCGAAGTGTATATATAGCCGAGGAAGCACTCGACGACACTTGAGCTTTTTCATCTCCCTTAATACACCCATATGCCTAGAATATAACTATTTCTATGTAAACGTGCTTATATAGCAGGTTCGTTGGTGGATACACTCAATACGGTCGCACTCGAGCGTTTAGCAATTAAAACTTTCATCGACACTCTTGCCACGCGGCAAGCCAAGCCTTCTCATCGAAAATAGACGTTCGGGAGGTGAACAAATATAACGCGAGGGCACGAGGAGATGAAGCGAAATATTTGAGGGTAAAACTCGCCCTTGAAAGATTCGTCGCTTTTATTATGGGAATTTTTTTTATGGGAAACTCTTTGACAAAAAAGATTGCTGGTTAATATGACGTTGCCATCGAGCCAACAATCGATCAATTGTCATTGTATTTTACGAAAAATCGTAATAACTAATTGAGAGTTTTTTTAAAAATAATTTCATTAATGACGTCGATGCTTTTGTCTTGAAATATTTTCCAGAACATGAATTTTGCTCCCAACGAGCTGAAGGTCATTTGACAATAACCTCCAGCATCAAATTGCTTTTGTTCAGAAAATTTCGAACTGTCAGAGTCGGTGGAAAAAATGACTGGGCCAGCAGTTTCGTTCGGTCCACCATTTATTCTCGCTGGTCTCATTATTTCAGAAAAAAAAGAGGAAAAAGGTCCAACGACGAGCGATTTGCATAAGCTATTAATTTAAATATCGTTGGAGAGGGTAGCAGTAGGGTAGACCTCGTCGTGGATCGAGTACTCTGTAAGGATCGGAAATGGCGGATTCGATGAAGGGATAAAAAAAAAGGTCGCCGCACATCGAATGAGAAAAAAGTACGAGAGTACAGATTCATGGGGAGGGTTACGGGATATTCTGGATAATATGAAATACGGGACGTATAAATGGACTGGAGGGTACAAAAAATAAAGCAAGGAAAGAGAAATAATTCTATCCAAAGACAGAAATTCGATAATGCTTCGAAATCAATAGTCTTCGTTGTTATTATTAAAAAAAAACGATTTTTATGAGATCAATGACGTTTAAGTAAATGTATCAATTAATTTAATTAGTTGTCTCGGTGGAAATGCAGCGTCGAATTTCCCAATTGGTCAGAATTCATTTTCCATCAATTATTACGACTTGCACTATGTAATCAACAATTAAAATAATCGTCCAACGGCATTACGAAAATTGTCGATTATCTATCGAGCTTGTCGCAAAACGTTACTTTCAGTTATCGCAGCAAGAGAGAGAGAGTGTGGGAGGGAGAAAGAGAGGAAAAATCTCCTGCAGCCGAAAATATGGTGTCTGGGGAGAAATGGGTCCTAGTGTATGAACGAAGGAAGATAACGTTCGGCAGACAGTTCGACGTAGCGAAAATCGTTGGTTTGACTCGTTCGTTCCAGAGGCTGGTACTAATCCGACCCGATAACATTCCGATTAAACTGCTCGTATAGCGAATATGAGAGAGAGAGGGAGTGAGAGTGAGTGAAAGAGAGAATATGACCGAGGCTTTTGCTGCACGGCTAATTCGGTGAGGCTTGGCGTTTGCCAAGCTCGCGGTGAGATAGCAAAATCCCTTAACGACGACAAAGAGGGTTCAACTACCAAGAGAGAGAGAGAGAGAGAGAGAGCGAAAGGGTGGGAGGTGCTTTGGAACACTAGAGCTGAAGTCTCTATGCAGGGTGCACGAGGCTTTTAAATACTCGACGTTCCTGTTCCCCAAGGACTTGACACGCCAGACGCCACTCTATATATTTCTGCATCAAGTATATCTATACGCGTCTGTACAATGGGCGACAACGTTTGCGCTCTTGGATGGCAATGCCATCATCGAGTGCAGGGCGTCAGTATTACTGCTGCATTCTCTCTCTCTCTCTCCTTCTCTGCTTTCTCTTTCCAAAGGTGAGAGAACCCGGAAGCACACTATCTCTCTGCTCTCTCGTTGGATGGGGATAAACTGCGAGGGTAGTTAGCGATGCAGATTAGAGGGCTCGAGGTCCCTGTGGTTGGACAACCCATAGACCTCTTCTCTCTCCTGCTTCTCTTCGTTGATACTAGTCTGGGCACCCACACCCCATGAGCCTGGAAACAGGATGGAAGTGCGTGCTCGATAACTCACTGATATTACAGACTCCTTCATAGCTACATCTCCATATGAACATTCCTACATGCACTTGTGTCTATGTATGTGTGGATGCCTGATTTACCAAGTTACTTAGGGTCCAAGGGTATTGGGTTCCTCTTCTCGCTTGTTTATCGCTTTATTACATGCCCGCGGGTGTGCGGATGGTCTGTGCCTTTGGTACTCACCGCACTGTTGAGCAATCTCGGGCAAGGGCAATACTTGGTTGGATGACCACTTGCTTTCGACTGGTTTGGGTAGCAATTGCCCAACGAGGAACATTTTTTGTTTTTTTTTTTTTTCATGGGGCTTACCAATTTGGACTGTAAATTTAAAACTGGAACGAAATCGGAGTTGGAGGTCGGGCCCGTGCAGTTGAATTTACAGATCTGTCCGATAAAGGGAATTTTTTCTATTCATTTTTGTGAATTAAAAGACGAGGAGTTTTGGGAATTTGCTTTTGGGAAGATTTTGTTGGCAAACCGATGGAATTAAACGATACGTATAATTTAGGCTGTGAGTTTGCGCAGTAATTTTCATGTATTGAAAGGATAATTGATGGTTTACGTACGATTAATTTTGTCCGCATAACTACACTCTGCTAATCTCCACTCTGTACTATGTATCGATGATAACGAATTCCCACGAGCTGAAAATAGCCGAACACATTTAATCCTCAATTGGATTAATTACGAGGAGCGATGACGGAATGATGGAAATGTAAATTTTTGGGAGAAAATGAATGATGCTACGATGTAAATAAATTGGAAAAATCAACAGTGGAGAAAATTTTAAACAGAAATTTAAAATCGGAATAATTAATTTGGGTTGCAATCATTCGGCATTTGCCTCGCGTTTGACACACAGTATCGCTGCTTTACATCGCAAATGGAGGTCCGAGTGCACTCGAAAGAAGTAGTACACAAAAAAAAGGATTAGAGAAATAAAAACACATTGGAAACTGCGTGTGGATGTACGTGCATGGCGAACGTGCACTGCATCACTCAGAGAGCTCGGAGCAGCAGCAGGAGAGGGAAGAATGCACTATAGGGGAACATCTGTGGGAAGGAATGGTGGTTTTCAGGAAAGCTTGCTCGGGTGCCTCGTTACGTCGAATTCATTCGAGAATGAATCCACGCTCAAACCGATAGATTCAAACATATATGTATACACATTTGACATACCGGGTGTCCTGAGACCACTGCTCGAAATATCTAGTCCATTTATCCTTCGGGTCAGCTTTTTTTTCGGTCACTTTTATTAATTACCAAAGTTGAATGATTTGTATTCTTTGATCGCTGTTGCTGACCAAACGGTTGGAATTAGAGCAAACGACCAAAGGACCAATCTTGAAGGAAATTAAATTTCCTATCAAAAACGTCCCGACCACATTTTTCTATCTCCGCTGGTTTGGTCTCAAAACCGAATCGAAAAAATGCCTTCTTTTCCTAGAGTTGTTGAATGACCATTGGTCGTGGCACCCCTTGTATACACGCTCTCGTGTGTGCAGAATTTTTCCCGGTCTCTCAACCCCCTGGTAGTTTACCCGCCAGGGACGCCGGACGTCGCCGCGGTCGCGTCCCGCGCTACAGGCATGGTGCAAGGTTGATGGTTCCATATATAGATATGAATGACTATGCGAGTATATACATACATACTCAGTGGAGAATAGGGGTTGCCCCGTTCGCTGTATACAATCTCGAGAACCCCAGCTCTCTCAATACAAGCTGTACAGAATACTGTTGCCTATATGTGCCTGCTATTACGTGTCCCATGTACGATTGCGTTCGTTTTTTTTTCTGTACGTCTCTCATTCTCTTTCCATCTCACTCCTACGGTCGGAAGTGTCTATATCGGCGCACGGCCGTATGAAGGATTTGTACAGATGTGGTGATCGATGAAACAGAGTTTGACACAATATAGGACTTTGGTCTGCTTGTTGAACAAACGGATAAAATTCGTGGATAGACGACGCAGGAGAATGCCTTCGTTAACACGTCCTTTAGATTCGTATATATATAGTTGTTCCTTCCACATGTTTCCAGCAACAGAAAATTGGGTTGTAAATCTCGGATCCGATGGCATACGTCACTACTTCACAATCTTAGTTCCGGAAATTTAGTCATTCTGATTGCAGACACCAATTTTATGATGGATTCTTTTTTCTCGTGGCTTTCGATCGTTGGGAAGATCGTTAGCAAGAAATAATCAAGTCCCTAGTTTATTTTTAGATGGAAGTGTCCATCTATGTTTTCTATCGTGGCTCAGATTCTTTAGTTTCAAAAATACCAACATTACTTCATTTCGCTTCATTTTTCAACAGACGTCCAGGGTGATCCCTAGAGAAGTAATCCAAGCCTCGCACATCCTGGACTACCCAATGCGGGTCGATGTGCCTCTCAATGGTTCGGATCCTTTAGTTTCTAAAAATACTAACAATACTTCACTTCACTTCATTTTTCAACAGACGTCCAGGGTGATCCCTGCGGAGAAGTAATCCAAGCATCGCGCATCCTGGACTTCCCAATGCGGGTCAATGTGCCTCTCAATGGTTCACTCCGGTCAGCTCGAGTGACCTGGTTCAAGTGGATATTGAAGTAACCCGTTAAGATCTTGCTAAGCTTCGTACAAATTGAATCTTACACGTAGTTCGATGTTAATCAGATATCGAGTCGATCCAAATTTCATAGGAAACTGTGTCCCACTCGTCGCTTTGATCGTGGATGTTTCATCTTCTCCATAATATTCCTTCTCATCCGCCCATCCAGGATTTCACTCAACATGTTATTGGTCTCCTTCTTGCTCTTATTGAGCCGTTGGAGCGTCGAATTAATTGAAATACACACAAGCAAGTCTCTCATACCGTATGCGTTCGCGAGTTCATCAAGTTGCGTGAATTGTTTTGACTCCACCGTAATTGCAACTCCGGTATAAGCTTCAAGTTTCCATCAGCGTTTAGAAATTAGTTTTCCATCATATGTACGAGCTGGCTGTTGCATCAGCGCAGAGCTTCGTACTCATGCACGCGACTCCAAAGACCTGCTTTCGTTTGGTTTCTGCCTCGTGGTTATCCGCTTGTTGCCATCGTTTCTACAGCCACTTTGTACATACGTTCACGCCTTTTCCTACACACTTTCTTTCCTGCGGTTCTCGGCTTACAAATACCGCTGATTAGAAGCTCGTTCGGTCAAGATTTGCACTCGGTTTTCCCCTCGGATTTCCTTCTCCATCGAATCACATAAAGCTTGATAAAATATTCCACCAAGAACGAATCTTGGTTCTATAAGTTCTCGGGATTATGGTTTTTCTATTTTTGGATTTTGCCCATTCTAAAAATAGTTTTTTAGGTGATTTCGATTTGAAAAAAAAATTCAGTGTTATATTTCGCAGTTTTTCACAGGAACGAAATGCATACATTGTAAGTTTTCTATGTATTGTCATTTTTATCCATGCATTTTACTCAATACATTCACCATTCGTAGCTCGCTTTCCACACTTCCTTCAGTCCCTATTTCCATACCGCTGGAGCATCATTCAGGAGCTTCAGCTTTTACACGACCTCATTACATTTGCTGAAATCTCTCCTCGGTTTTCGTCCTTGAAGACTCTCCGGAGTGGATATTTCACACTTTATTTATCTGTCCGTCATGCTCGTCTTTCACTCTTGGTTAAGCTTAACTCCATCTCGTCTCTCGTAGTATGATTAGCAACTCTGCATTTGCTCGTTTATCTCTCGAACCAGGTTCCTCATAATCATCGTTACAGAGACTTGATTTCTCTCTCTCTCTCTCTCTCTCTCTCTCTCTCTCTCTCTCTCTCTCTCTATCTCTGTTTTTGTCTCTCCTTCGCATTATCATTTCCATCCAGGTTTCCACATACAGCCGTGGCGAATCTCGAACATGTCAAAATTGTCACATTTCAATTTATCAAGAATGTCCACACTTCATAAAATTCTAACAACCAATAAAAAGTGAAATTTTCATATCCTTCGAATGAGAATAACCAAATTTGATTAATTACCAATTGATTGTTGTTTCTATCGTTCCATCGACGTATGTTCAAAGAGAAAGATTATAAAGTACACGTTCTTCGTTCAGTCCACGGACTCATGTCCAAGATGCAGTTTTCTAAAGTCCCCAGTTAGTCTCTTCAAAGATCTGCGTCAAGGAAATTTCGAAACATTAATCGCACGAGGAATAAACTTGTCGTAGTTTTAACGACGTGGCGATAAGAAAGTTTTGAATGGAACGGAACGATTCTGTGTAGAGGTTCTTCATAGTTTTGAGGATCGTCGTTATATAATTGTCCTTCGTACTAATTGTCTCCCTCATCGGACTCTTTTGTGTCTTGGATAAACATCGAGGTCTTTGATTGTAGGTATTAAATGTACAAAGGAAAATATGGTCAGTGTGTGCGACTCAAACACTCGGATATTTATCAGTGTGTGTATGTTTGTGAAACTGAGAGATGGGCTTTTGTGCGAGGGTTCTGTGATTTACGCTTGAGAATCGGCTTACTAGACCGCCCGTTGCTCTCCTTGTTGTCGTCGTTCTTCCCCTTTGCTCCTCGTCGTAGATCTAAATGCGAGCAGCTCATAAATTTGGCTATGGCCTTAGGGAGATAGTGCCAAAGAGATACGACACGAGAAGTCCTTCCAATGATACAAGAAATTCAACCCCCAGCCTTTTCTATCCTCCTTGCTCTGAATTCACCCTCTACGACTGTCACGTGTCGTGATTCTCTTATTTTTGGCGTCGAGTCATCCACCAGTCTTCGTAGGCCACAAAGGTATAAAAAAAAAGGTAGTGGTCACTGTGGGAAATTCGAGTAGGCGGAAAAATATCAGAAATAAATATCGGGCCGAATCGCCATCGAGATTAAATGTGAAGACAAAAATAGAGAAAATTGGCATTTTCAACACACACTCTTACGAGAAACTACTGAAAATTGTGATTTTTATAAATAAATATTTCGACGAATTCTTAAAATTGCGTGAGCTGTTAGATATCACTATTCTCTTTGTGTGGTGCAAATTCAAGGGACTTCTATCGATAGAAAACTTGGCATAAAACGTCCTTAAAAGAAAAAAAATAATGAAAGATAAAAAAATAAAAGATAAAATGAAATAAAAGAAATATAAAAATAAAAGTCCACGATATTGTCATGTTTTCATTCCTGACGTCGTTCTCAAGATTCTTTAATGAGATCCTTAACACTATCATTACGGTACTTATCACAGAAGATTCAATAGCCATTGTTTGGATACAGCGCCTTCTTGAAAGCAAACCTCCGAGCTTTACCAAAGCAGCTTCCCTTTCTGTCACTCATACACAGCTGTGTTTCAAACTTTCACCAAATTACTGGAGCATGAATACCACGAGAACTCTGCGAATATGTACTCTTTGGTGAGCTAGTTTCTCATCCTTTGACGCGTTCACTCTTTTTTTCACCTTTCTCTCTCTCTCTCTCTCTCTCTCTCCTTCTCTTTCGCTATCTCTGTTCCTAGTTCTTTCGCTGTTCTCTACATACTTGTTTGCCAATTAAAGTCACTCCGACTACATTTTGAAAGCAAAGCTTTCGTTTCAGACCTACAAATAATTCTCTCGTTTGTCCTGCCTTATTTGCCCTTTCATGTTTTTTTTTCTCTCTGCCTTCTTTTTCTTCTGTCAGCGTGCCACTCTCGCGAAACGATAAAGCATTTTTAGGCTCAACAACAAAATTTTACAAACATAAATTTCTCTCACCAATGAATACTGATTGTTTCCTATGTCGTCGAGCTTTTCAACTCTTGGCAAAAAATCCCTTTCTGTGCAGGAAAATACTCTCGGTGAATGCCCCTACGAAATTTTTTCCAGCTTTTTACAAGCATGACTATAAAAACATCGTAAATATCCAGTCGAAAAAGCTCTGCTTATGACGAAAGTTCGCCAATAAAACTTGATCGAACGACCTCCTGCAACCCTTATCCAGTTTGCTTATCATTATTAAACTTTCCGGCCATACAACTTATTTTCTCGCTTATAAATATATCGCGGAAACGAGGCGAAAAAAAAAACTATAATGTTCGTTCTCGTCGAGATGATCGAAAGGGCGAATATGGATTTGCGAATGTTTTTCGTTTTGATAAACTTTTTCAAGTATTATTCATAAGAGAATTTTTTTCTTCTCGTAGCCACGTGTTTGCCAATTATTTGTGATACCATCACGGAATCCGTATGGCTGTTGGATTATTCATGAATTATGTTAGCACTCGTGGGACAGAAAAGAAAATACTATTTTACGTTTTTTTTCATTTTTTTTACTACGACCCACATAAATTCGGTATAAAATACCACAGGATCCTGTACGAACGAACTTTTGCAAATATTCTCGCTGTCACGTTGACAAAAATAATGGAAATATCTCTGGAACACAAAGCCCTGCTCCAGGGAATCGGAACTAACGAATCTTCGTTCTGAATGAAATGTCTGTGTCACTGTTCGGTTTACATATATGTGCTCGCTTCAGTGTGTGTATATTTGAGTGAAATATATCAGGTTTTTGAATATCATATGAACACACATATGCTCTATATTATTTTCCATAGATATTCATCTCGGCGAGAAAAAAGGAGAGAGGCGAGGCGAGAGAAAAAGAGAAAAAGACAATGCCTGGCTTGATAATGAATCTCGTGACCAGTTTGGCTCTTGTGGCAACGGACATTCAAAGAGATTCTCATCGAGAAAGGGTATGAAAAGAGAGGGCGAGAGAAATGGTACAGAGAGTACGAAAAAAGTGTTGGTATGCAAATTCTCATGGGAAGCAATGTTCCACGTGGAATAATTTATCATTTTAATACGAGTATTTTCGAACACGTCCAGAAGTTATTATCTTTTTACTTAATCCAGGAATTTTCGTTCTGTCCATTATCCCTGACGAAGGAGAACATTTTAATGCTTGCTGCTTGCCTCAAAATATTCCTGGCTTGTAAAAACTTTGACTACACTGCAGTGAGGCCTGCAATAACAAAAAAAAAAGCTTTTTGTTATTTTTTTTTTGCTCATAAAGAATTTTTTCATTTCGACATCATTTTTGGGAGGAAAATGCTCACGATTTTATGCGATTGTGAAGAATGTAGAGAATCCTGGTGAGACGTTATGGAAAATCAACGAATTATTTTTCGTAGTGGAATTGGTGAATACGTCGGATCACGACGTTTCGTAAATCTCGCGAGCTCAATCCAAGCACACCAGTCAGAAAACCAGCAAGCACGAACCAGCGAATTCCTCGGATTTCCTGCATAAATTCTCTCGAACCCTTTTCCACTCTCTCTCTCCTCGAGGTCCCTCGATCGTTCTTCCACCCTTTTCCCCTCTTTGACGCTTTCTTCGTGTCCTCCCCGCTCTCTCCGTCTCTCCGCACTCCAACATCTTCCCTCCTTTCCCTTCGTAAGCACCCTGAGGGTATTTCAGGAAGGGTGCGAAAAGTTTGGAGCCTCTTCGAGCGTATACGTCCACGAAGGAGGCCGCGCACCAAAACGTAATGGTGCGGCTTGTATATAAGCGTGAAAAGCTTTTTGATATTCAACGCGAAGAAAAAGCGAAATCAATGTATATATGCGCTAAGCGTTTACGAGCATTCTGAAACGACGTCAGACTCGCGACCATTTCTGCGAGACGTCAATTGAACTTTATGTAAAAGGAGCAGAAAATACAAATTCGAGAAAATCTCGATCGCAATTATGAATAATTCAAATTTTACATGAAAAATTTGCTTTTAATATTTTTACACCTCAATCTTTACATTCCTTTCCATTTTTCCGCTCATTTACGTCCGGCTCTTCGTAGCAAAATGATAAACGATCGTCACATTAAATTTGACCGTATGAATTTTTTTTTTTCCTCCTGTTTCCTCTTGTGAGCTACGAAAATGATTTCGTTTTTCATCGCAATATTTTTCATCCTCTTTTTCCCAACGTTGAAATAGTTCCTCAAATAACAGAAAAATAAGTTTCTCTCATAACGCGTCATGCTCATCTCGTTTCCCTTGCATTTCGCCTTCCGTTGCAAGGCACACGAAAGCAGATAACTTTGCCAAAGCTGCGGCCGCGTTGCTTGCTTTTCCGTTGGATCTCTGTGCGTTCTTTGTATCTGTGTCATAAGCCCGTTAACACTCAAGACACACGCTATGAATGTAACGAACGGTTCAACGAGGAAAAAGCGGATAGAGAAGCGAGGGAAAAGCCAGAAGCGTGAGGTGAGAGTTTTCCACAGAATGTGGAGTTGTGCTCAATAATTCATGCGAAGCTACAAGAACACTTTGGTCAAATTTACTTCCTTCTTTCTCGCCAATGAACATTTTCATCACAACTGTTGTTCATTCGAATTTCTGGAAAAATTAATAAAAATGAACTCTTCAACCTTTTTCGTCGATAGAGAACTCGATGAGCTAGATGCCGAAAGAAATTTCTTCATTTCCTTCCTTCATGTGTGAATATCTTCTGAACCGTAAGCGTTGGCTCTTCGGAAGAAGCTTAACCGAGAAGTTGTTAGCAAGTCTGGTCGTAACTACTCCGTAGAACGTCTTCCTACTATTTAGTACATTGGAACTTGCCGGATTAATGACTCGGTCGAGGAGGTTGCTTCCATTTCTTGATTTATGTCATGGACAATAACGAGTTATAGCCTGCGCAGAGTTAAGACGAGAATACAAAGTGCCATGTCTCCTCAGCACGCTTACCATGTGCCTAGTTGTTGGTACAAACATACTCTGTTTACTGTTGGAGTTTAACCCTCACGGGCTAAGGTGTTATACCGCGAAAGTAGTTTGAGCTAAGAGACAAGCCAGCACCTACCGAGAGGGACCATTTACCGGGATCCTTATTCAAAACCGTTGACATATCCGACCAACTGTTTGCTATTCGCTCTCAGAGAGTTCAGCCCTTCGGACCAAAAGCACATTGAACGTTAAGCCATGACCTGCTGAGCTATACTCCTTGAGAAGGATCAAAGAGCAGGTCATCGAGATTGGAGAGTAGTCGAGTCTCAAAATAAGAGAATTAACCAGCAGGTTGTTTCGATTTATATCACGACCTTGAAATCGCGAAAAAATTGCACAGTTTTTTACGCAAGCTCCATGGATTCGTATATCGAGGATTTTTCCGGTTGACGGAAATTTGTTGAACATTTTTTTCTTTGAGGACATTGCATGCAAAACTTTCTATCGATAGAATTCCTTCAAATTTGCACCACTCAAAGAGAATAGTGATTTCTAATAGCTCACGCAATTTTAAGAGCTTTCACCATGTAAAAGTCGAGATATTTATTTATAAAAATCACAATTTTCAGTAATTTCTCATAAGAGCGTGTGTTAAAAGTTGCAATTTTCAACATTAAATATTTCGATTTCTAAATGATGAAGCCTCTTAAAACTTTGCATACACTTTTATGTAACATCGAAAAAGCTTTATTTAGTTTCTCAAAAAAATCGGTCGTTAAATTTTTTCGAAATTTTGTTTATTATATAACAAATACAGATTACCTCAGACAATCTTGAATTTAGAGTATGTTGTTCTTTAGTCAATTGGTAATAACTTTTTAAAATGAATTTGGGCTCGCAAACCATTTTGTATGTAAGAAAAACTGAAAACAAAAATTTAGATTTTACCGTCGCCATGCAACGTCCGCAAAACTCATCGAAAGCGAATTGGAAACAAAAAAAACTGTTGTAGCTCGATAGTTATTACCAAAAAATAGTTAAGTTTCACAAAGAACCGTGGCGCGAGGTTTACAAGGGCGGAAAAAGGTATAAATTTGATCAACGTTCCAGCTTTGGTTGGCTGACATAAATTGCGCAGCACGTTTGGACGATGTTGGATTAAGGGTTGTTTTTACGATCGTGATGCTCGAGCCAGGGATGGGTGTTAAAATATTTTACAACATTCTCCTCCTGACCCCCTTTTTTAATCCTGTTTCCACTTCCACCCCACACTCCCTCGTTCTTTTTTACCGAGTACCACAAAATCCTCGTCTAATTTCCTTCTCGGCCATTTGCCAGAGCTAGAGGCACCGTCGTTTATAATTACAAGCTCCCGGTTACATGCGCGCTGGTCTGGTAACGGACTTTGTCTCCGAGTTGCTCAAGAACGAGAATCTCGAAGGAAAAACAAAAGTGGTGCCTCGGTAAGAATTCTGATCAACGAGATTCTCGGAGAATTCCGATTTCTTCGTTGATTTTCTAGAGAACGAAAAAATACTCTCTGCGATTTACACCAAGCAGCGAACAGGTTTTATCGTCTCAAGGGCTAAATGAATTTTGTTGCCTTATTTTTGTGTCAACGTGGAAAAATGTTGCAAAGGGCACTTTCTTCCGCAAATAGTTTTCTTTGAAATTGTGCGTTCTCTCGCTCTCACTCTCCTCAGATACTTTCGCGATGTATCTCTGGGTCAACATCATCCAGAAATATCGCTTGAGTCAAGCTTCGGGCAGTTCCTTTCCTCTTGAGTGAGTATTTCCTCGTTGACGTTGGCTCTCTGCACATCCCTGTGGAAAATTCGTTTACAGTCTAGTTCTCGTGCTCGTGCGATCGGGCCTTCCTCTTTTCTCTCTTGGCCTCTCTCTCGCTCTCTTTCTCTGGCGAATGTTTCTATGTCGGAGGAGAGTCAGTCAACTGTGTATCTGTGCCAACGACCGCGTCGTGACGAACAAAGTCCTTGCTCTTCGTTCAAAACCCTCGTGGACGATCTACTGGGTCGAGTGCTGGGCTGGTCGTTGTCACCGTGGTTTTCGAGGGTCTCTCCAATTGAGAGAGCGAGAAAAAGTACGAAAAGACTTGACAAGGAGAGCGAGGAATAAAAAGTGTTGGAAAAAACGTCAACGAACGCGACAAGTCGAATTGAACCTCGTGCTTTCGTTAGAATCCTCTTACTACGCCACGCGCACAGTGTTTCAAGTACCCACGTGCGATCTCCCCCCTCCCCGCTCTACTCGACCCGCAGTATTTTTTTTTCAATGATTCAATATCCTGCCTTTCGTGCAATCGCTAATTTCTCGACTCTGAAATATTCTTAAGCTTCTCACACTTGACCCAATTCGTACCACGTGAACTCGACTTTTAAGAAAAAGCGATTTAACCCTTCGCTGCGTGCTTAATCGTTGCGCGTCCTGATTCGAGGTCGTAATTAATTTTTTTTTTAATTCCCTTGCGTACGTTTCGAGCGATGCATTAATAACAACAATGCGAGACAATACTCGGTTGAGCTTTTGGTCAAGCTCAACAGGAGCCACCAACACGAAAGGAGTTTTCCGCAGGGTGAGCCTCGATGTTCCGTAAAGTTTTCCAAGTTAACGCCGCGTGGAGAGGATCGTTTTGGAACACGGGGTCAAACCAGAGTGCCAAAATAGTGTGAGAGGCTAAAGCAGGGCGAGACGAAACAAGTGAGACAAAACGGTCAATACTGTGGCGAGGCACAGACCAGTTCCGAGGGCGCGGGAAACGAATGATCTCGGAGAAGTTGGAGATCGGATGAGAAAAAAAGGTTTTTTGTGAACCAAGGGATCGCACCGTTGAGTTGACCCTAAAAAATTCGCCCAACTCTGTTTCTGGGATAGTGTTTATTTATTTTTTATCAGCTGCAAAAATAAATAGTTGTTTTCCTTCCATTTACGTAGACGAGGAAAGAAACATTTTTCCAAGGTTTACGTTTTATCCGAATTAACGAATCTTTCCTGCATTCCTTATTTTTATTTTGGCCAATTTTTCATTTTTATTTCATTTCCATACCGAGCATCAGTTTTTGTTCCCAACAGTGAATGCTCAGAAAAAATGCCTCCGGCTCCCGCGTCTGTACTCGAGTCAGTGCATGGCTAAGCAGCCACCCAACCGAGTATTGGCCTCGCCGGAGGCTCCTTCCTTCGGAAAATCACTCGAGCTCCTACCGACTGCTCTGCCGTCACTGTCGGTGACAGATTTCAATTGCATTTCAACGTTTTCCCATTTATTTTTATCATTAAACAAAACAATTACTACCGCGATACATCGAATGGAATTTAAAAAATTACAGTGTACTTTGCAGTTTGGAAATAAATGATCAAAAGATTTTTTATAATATTCTCGAATAACATAAATTACCTGTGCCAGGCTTTGTAACAGTAGAAATAAATTTTTTCAATTCCAATTATTGAACGAATTCTTTGGAATAAAATCGTGAAAAATGGAGCCTTTGTGCATGCAGTTTTTTGTACGTCTCTCGGAGTGAAATCGAAACGATAAAGGTGGGAATAAGGGAGAAAATAAAAGGGCATGTTACATTTTTACCAAATGTGCTTACTCCGGACCAGTAGTTACGAAAGTAAACGAACAGAACACTGAAGCTTTTCATTTGTGCTGCAATGCACTCCACGATACATAGATATGTATACATATATGTGTGTGAAATGGTTTTTAGTCTGTTAGCGGGGTTATCGAACCGTACAGTTCGTCTAGACCCGTAAACCCTTACCAACCGCCGGCTACAGCCCTTAATAGCTAATATCACGTTGAATTAACGCCAAAGTCAAAAAAATATATATATATATATTTTTTTTTTTTCCACGATGTATCTATATGGAGGATATGATATCGTATTACTAAACGACGATGAAACGAAGCCATATCCTCTGTGGCGTATGTATACGACGACCTCTGCTATCCACTTTCCTGAATGCTTTCTAGTTCGCAAAACTCGATTGCCAGTTTAAGGTAGTACTGGTGGTTTTAGAATTACCGTAATTTCATGAATTTAACATCGATTTCATAAATTTCAGTTAAGGTTGGTTCAGCTGTTGGTTTTAGAATTGTCGGTCAGATTTAATAAAATTTGGTACAGTAGTAGATTATGATGAGAAAAAAATCCAGTCAAATTTTCAAGAGGCTACAGAGAAACAGAAAAAAGATATTCGCATTGGTAATTTCATGAATTTAACATCGATTTCATAAATTTCAGTTAAGGTACTGTTGGTTTTAGAATTGTCGGTCAGATTTAATAAAATTTGGTACAGTAGTAGATTGTGATAAGAAAAGAATTCACTGATGGAATCCACTGGGCAACTGATGAGTTCTCGTTAGCACAGAGCGTCGCGAAACTTACTCAACAGAACTTCCGCCTTTGCACAAATCTTCAATACAAACGTGTCAAATCGATTTTGCTTCTCGTAAGAAACTCTTGTTGCAAGTCATTAAGAACCGTTTCGCTTGTAAACAACTGCGTATTATGCAAAGTTTCTTTACAGAAAGAGAAACTCATTTCCAATGACAATTTTCGACTTTTTTTTTCTTTTTCTTGCCACTGGCAATGTTTGCGAACATCAATTTGTTTTTTATCGGATTGGAAGGCTTTGAACGATGTTTCAAGTGTGCTCTTCGACCAGTTGAATTGTATTGGAAAATTTTCTACGGTTTTACGTTTTATCAGCAATTTATTCAGTGGTTTCGGTTCGTGACGCTGTTAGGAACTCGCCTCAGGCGGTACACAAATTTATGTCTGCTGGCTCTTTCTTCTCCATTCCGTTTTACCTCCCACGCAACGAGGACAAGTTACTCGGACAGATTTACGGGGAAACATTTGTGGTTTGATCAAGCATGTGGCGAGAAAACTGCTCGCGCATGGACAATAATCCTGGCTCCCAAATTTCTTCGTTCAATCCCGCTCCCCTGTTTTTTGCTGTCGTCTCGTATACACGCCCGTTCATTTTAGAAAGTACTTTTTTGTTTTCTCTCCCTCAGTTTCTAATTTCTCTCGCACTGGGAGTCTCCGGAGTTTATCGTGCAGAAATGTAGCAATCTCTTTTTTCTATTCTCCGAACATTGGAAAAATGTCACCAGGGTGGAAAATTCAACGAGTTCGTCGAGGAAAAAGCTGCATGCGCTGCACCCAGACTAAAACACTGACGCGCTGTGTAGTCGTCCTTGCAACAAAAATTCAATACTTTTCCTTCTGTACTTTTATCGATCTCCCTTACATACTTTATTGCGTGGTTCATTATAAGGACGTTGTATGGCGACGGTCAAATCTAAATTTTTGTTTTCAGATTTTCTTACATACAAAATGCTTTGGGAGCCTAAGTTCATTAAAAAAAATTGTTACAAATTGACTAAAGAACAACATACTCTAAATTCAAGATTGTCCGAGGTAATCTGTATTTGTTATATAATAAACAAAATTTCGAAAAAATTTAACGACCGATTTTTTTGAAAAACTAAATAAAGCTTCTTCGATGTTACATAAAAGTGTATGCAAAGTTTTAAGAGGCTCCGCCATTTAGAAATCAAAATATTTAATGTTGAAAATTGCAACTTTTAACACACGCTCTTATGAGAAACTACTGAAAATTGTGATTTTTATAAATAAATATCTCGACTTCTTCATGGTGAAACCTCTTCAAATTGCGCAAGCCATTGGAAATCACTATTTTCTTTGTGTGATAAAAATGTAAAGGAATTCTATCGACAGGAAATTTTGCATACAACGTCCTTAAGGGGATGGCTGTGCCTTCAATATACAAAGGACACGTATTTCCTGTCACGAATTTCACTCAAAAAATTATTTCTATATTACTTAAACAATTCGAAAAAATAATTAATAAATAATTGTAAAACGAGTCTCTGAATTTTTTCGTCTCATTTTAATTAATTTTTCTTGCCAATCTGGATCTTTTCACTTGATCAACGAAGGTGAAGCTTATTACTGAAAATTGCTCCGACTCTGCCAGTATATTGGCAAGAATATTGCAGTGAAAAATTCTCAAGTTTTTTTTTTTTTTTATTTCCAAGAGGCGCATAAATTTTATTTCCAAGAACGAAACGTCACCCGGGGCTCGTGATGAAAAATAAAGAGATCCGAAAAATTCACTCAACCGACTACACCCCAAATTGAGCGACTCTAAAGGCGAAGGACTGAATGAAAAAAAAAAAATTGATAAAAACGATCACACGTGTTCTTGAGATTTATTTTTTCCCATAGCGGCAACAGAGCGGAGCAATTTAGTGGACGCTCTTTGTCCATCACGTGTGGCTGCTTTTCCGTCTCGTCTTACTGTTTCCACTAATTTCGCAGTCAGACATCGCAAGATAAAAAATTTTCCACTGCAGGTATTTTTTTCACTGTTTCAAAAATATTTCCCACTTAGAAACAAGCAGCAGAGTTTCCACGGCTACGTAAGAAACGCGAGAGCCACATGAAAAGCAAAAAAGAAAAAAAAAACATTTTCGGCTTAATCAAGAACACGGGGAAGCATAAAGAAATCGACCGAGGCCCAGGGCAATGTAGTCTGTACAAATTTTTGTGGATTCGTGAGAAAAATGGTGTACCTGTTCCAACGAAGTAACTATATCGAGGTGCCAGGAGCACCGAGTATTAAGAGCGAGAGGAAAAGAGAAAGAGATAAAGGGAGAAAGATGCGACAGAAGAGACAAAGGGAGAGAGAAACTAGTGGGAAATGGCGCAGCACTCCATGGAGTCGCTTCTTCCTGCGGGAGAACTAACCTTTCTTTTTATTCGTCCCGGTTATTACCCAAGAACTGCATTACCTCGAAGCTTGAATCTCCAGCTTTTGCTTTTGCTCTTGAACCCGTTGGGCGTCTAAAGACAGAGAAAGCAGAAAAATAAAGGAAGGGAGAGTGAGAAAAGAAGAAAAGTCTCAGGACTGCAGCGACTACGCCGAAATAAGGAAAATCGTGAAAATCCGGAGAAAATGGGTGGCATCCACCGAGCATTTTTCCAGCGCCCTATGACTAGCCTCCAGGCACTTCCGCCCGATATTTATTCTTTTTTCTCTTCAACCCTCCTACGATTTTTGACCTCGTCACTCTTTTTTTTTCTCTCCCTTTCTCTTGCTCTCGTTCTCTTGCACATAGTATTTCACCGTTTCTGATATAACCATTTATTTTACGAGCCCTGCATAATATATGAACATACAATGCACAGATTTTCCTAGACAGGCTTCTCGAAGGGGTTGGAGAAAGCGTGAGCTCGTAGGGAAGAAGGTGACCGAGCGAAAAGGGTAACGCTGCGCACAATGTAGGGAGGCGCGTGTACGAAATTGGATTTTCTTTCCTGAAATTATAGCGACCTCGTCTTTTGTTATTTTATATCTTTTTCTCTCTTTTCGGCGTATCACATACACGTGCCCACACACTCTGATATGTACAGAAACGAAATGCACTGGAGACTCGGTTTTTCTGGGAAAATCCAGCGGAAATGCGAATGCGACATCCCGGGGAACAAATAAATAAATATTTCCGCAACCGGGACAAAATGCCGATGAAATTATGTCACAGTTTCGTGAGTCTGGAAATAAATGAACACGATTCATATGCGAAGTTACGTTTAATTTGCAAAATTGTCAAACTCATTTTCGCACGTTCATTCCGAACATAATTCGCTGGGAACATGAACCGGTGATTCAATAATTTTCACTCATTTTCAATAATTACTAATTATGCGAATGGAGCTCATGAACAAATTGAATTTTTCGCTTTTTTCGCGGAAATTATCGAGAAAGCCAAAGTTTACAGACGTTCCGTCGTGTCCGGATGATCATGACGTCCCTGAGTCTTCGACTGGCTACTCTATTAATGGAAGATTTCAAGGAGGTCGTTTCGCTCTCTCCCATACATTTATATGTGGACACTTAGCCATGCATACATATGTATCGAGCGATGATTAAGAATTTGGGGACATTAGGAGTCTTCGAATTTCCCAGTAGGGCGTTGAAACGAGAAATTAAGTCTGATGGGAGTTTCGGCTCCTCGTGCTCTGGTGATGCGAGCGCAGGGGAGAGATGTACAGGCACGAGAAGCGACGATGCGTGGAAAGGGTATGACGGTAATCGGAGTCATAAGCTGCTCCCTCTCACACTCTTTGATATTTCTTGAGCTTTTCCACTCGCTCTACAGAAAGAGAGAGAGAGAGAGAGAGAGAGAGAGAGAGAGAGAGAGAGAGAGAGAGAGAGAGAGAGAGAGAGAGAGAGAGAGAGAGAGAGAGAGAGAGAGAGAGAGAGAGATTACGATATTCAAGAGGAGGAGAAAAATGAAGGAACGAGTGAGAAGGAAAAAGACCACTTTGGAAGTCAAATAAAGTTTAAAAGTCTTAAACACTTTATTGGGCAGAGCATTTAAATTTGAATATCATTCGATTACGTGGCAAACCACGTTCGCCAGGATAATTCCCTCCCTCGTCCTTTCCTTCTCTCAATTTTGTTCCTTATTACTTTCCAACCTCTCCTCCGGCTCTTGTCCTTGTGATGACAACGAAAAAACCTTCGAACCTTTCATGGATATAACAGAGACTCTCAAACTTTTTATTTCTCATTTTTTCCACCAAGGACTCTGAGAGAAATTTATTCAGCTGCCATCGACCTCGAGCCAAACTATACATACCTGCATCGTACTTATACACTTCCTACAGGAATTATATATATTTTCATACTTTATATTCACGTCACAAGCAAAAAATGCCCCGATGCCCTCATAACTCTCGTAAAAGTCGTAAAACTCGTTAAATCTTTGCCTATCTGTACACACTATTTTCGTAGCTATGCAAAATCCCTACGGTTACGATTTATATCAGGAATAAATTCTCCAACAACGTTCGATTACTCGAAATAATATTCTCGTCACAATTTGCTCGCAATTGTTATTTAAATATTAATCAACTCGTCAAATCTTCAAATTCATTATATTTTTCGACTCGAATTTTCGTGAAAAAATGTCTCGTTCCGAAGCTCTGGAAAGCTCAGTTTTTTCAGTGTCATAAAAATGTTGTTTCTCGGTACAGAAAGTACAAAATGCTGTCATATGCGCTGCTCCTTATTTTTATTTTTATCTGGAAATTTCCTGCTGGCCCGAAATTCCAAGGAGTGAAATGGAAAGTATAGGAGGAAGCTTTGAAGCGGATACTGATTGGCTCAGACAAGCCAAGCGCGTTCCTCTATTTTCATCTCATCTCTTCTATCCCTTTTTTTATATCTAGCTGTAAAAAATTTCTTCTCTATGTCTCTCTCACTTTTTCTCGGACACTCTCATCCACATAGCGAAATTTCCGTCTGCGAACATAGAAGCGAGCGCGTAAACGAGAATGAGGACGAGTGGGAATATGTCTGTATAGAACGGATTCCACTTTGGACTCTCGTTTCGTCCTATCTTGAAATTTCCTCATACTATTCAAGTACCAACCATTTTCTTTGGACAGACACTGCATACAGGTGATTCCACATGAATTCGAACCATTCCCGAGCCGATAAATTATTTCTAATTGAAATATTTAAAAATTCGAAAAATCATACAATTTAAACCGTTCAACCGATATTTTCCAAATTCAATACCAACCTTCCAATTATGATCCTCTATTTATAAAAAAAAAAATTAGTAATAAATCTTGAAATTTGCGGAAGTTAGAGCGTCGACACCCTTTTTTGAAAATTTGAAAATGCCAGAACATACACACACACACACATCCGGACATTTTTTCTAGAAATGATTTTTCGATGTTTTGGGACATTTCAAGCACATTGACATTGAAAACTGGAAAAAAAAAATTTTCACTGTAACATAGCTTCCTCCATGAGGAAGCAAAAGAAAATTTTTGAGACATTTCTATTGCAATTTTTATTTCCATACACAAATTGTTTCCTCGTTCGGCGATGGAACTTTTGATTGGATGGCAATTTTGTAGATTTGCACGAGAGTGATAAAAACCGGATGTAATTCGGATGGCTCTAAATCTTGGAAGAAGAATGGGAAGTTCACGTTTGAGAAATATGTCGAGGAAAAAATTTTCACTCTTTTCTCTTAAGATTTTTTGCCAGCAGTTCGGCTCCCATCCAATCCCTTCGGCAAGATTCTTTTTTTTTTTTTTTTTTACAATACAGAGTCCAATTGGCTGCTGAAGAATTTTTACTCGTCGCATTTTCGCTTTCACGCTGATCTCATTCTACCCGGGAACGTCTTTTTCTGCTCTTTTCTCATTCCTATTTGTCGGATATTTGCTACTTCTGATTTTCTTCGCATCTTTGCGCTCTCTGGAATTTCTCCTTTCTCTCTCTCTCTCTCTCTCTCTCTCTTTTCTCGACTATCCGCTTTAGCTTCCTGATTCTGTATATATCCAATGGCATCTGCTCCTCTACTCATGAGGATAATCTCGTTCCTGGCGCTTCACTCCCCCTTGGATTTTTCCTTTTCCGCCCTTTCGACGTTGAAACTCAACACGGTTGTGCTTATAGCCGCGAGTACCAAGGGATCAAATTCTTTTTCATTTTGTACCAACGACTTCAACCTTTTTCAACCTTTCTCTATGAATATCGTTTGGTTTACACAAATTCAAACCAAGTAAAATTACGTCCATCCGTCAAGTCTCCATGGTAAGTTGTAAAAATTGGAGTCAATGTTGAAATTTATGGTCCAGAGACATTTTTCTATTTCAAAGAATGTAAAATTCTCTCCAAATTGGACAAAAAAATTATTTCATTTTCGAAATTACGTTTTTTGGAAGCATTTTTAATTTCTGACTTTTCTAGGCGCTCTTTAAACTTTTTGAAAACCAAATTTGAGTAAAATTTCCGAGTATTTTTCAATTTCAACATTTTCGAGCAAACAGTCGCGATTTATTGATTTTTTTTCCAATTGCTTCACGTCTTTGCATTTTGAAAAATAAGTTTCCACTAAATCGAACAAAAAAAATCATTTCATTTTCAAAATTACGTTTTTCGGAAGCATTTTTGATTTCTTATTTCTCTATCGGCTCTTGAAACTTTTTAAAAACGAAATTCAAGTAAAATTTTCGAGTATTTTTCAATTTCTATATTTTTGACCAAACGACAGTCGCAATTTATTAATTTTTTTCCAATTGCTTCGCGTCTTTTCGGCACATTCCTTCTCATTCGTTTTTTTTTTTACTTAATTGTGACGTAGTTCGTATTATTGTGTATATTCAAACTTTTCCTCGCACATGGTGTCATAACTGTCACGAGAGAATAAATCTGGTGCCGAACGAACGAAGAATAAATTGGTGCGGAGAATGTTGGATGCCTCAGGCAAGTTGACGATCCATTGAAAATTGTTTTGAATTAATCTCAGAAGAATGTTCATTGATCCTTTTCTCCCCTCCAGGGAATTTTCTAGGGTCGTGTATTCACGTTAAAACTGAACATTCTTTGGACGATGATTCAGTGCTCGAGCTCATTAAAAGTCCGGCATTAATCTCAGCGTCTTCGCAAGAATTGTTCGAAATCTTCACAAGTCTTCAAAAAGTCAGGCACGAGTTTACGAAAGTTTAGACTGCGTTTATTTTCTCGATCATTTTCGACTTTCTCTGTTTTTTGCGATACACTCGCTCTGCTTTATGTCGAAAATTTATTCAGCCCAGTTTTCACGTCCGGGTTTTTCAAGCACGAGAAAAAAATCGATGGAAAAATATTTTTCGAGAAATCGAGAAAAGATCTATGGCGATGGGTGCTGGCGAAGTAAAATCGTGTAGTGCATAAAATTGGATGATGGACATGCGTCTGTAATAACAGCAAAACTATCGAGCCTGCCAAAGCCGGAGTCAGAACGAGTAAGTAGGTTGAATGGTAGGGGGCGAGGCGGTGGGGAGGGGGGGGGGGGGGGGGGAGTTTAGAATCGAGGTGAATTTCAATTTTGAAAATGGATCTGCATTACGTTATTGAAATCCTGTTTTGCGGTAACAGTCAAAGCTGGATATGGCTCGGAGCCTCGTTGCCTGGTATGAATTGAGAGCAAGCTTTTCGAAAAGAGAAGTTTGTGTTCGAACTGCGTTTCTACAGTTTCTCTCTTGCAACATACTAAAATGGCGCTTTGCAATGGAGCCAAGTTGGTTCCAAAAGTCGGTGAGGCACAAACACCGAAAGAATCAACTTTAAAGAATTTTTTTTTTTTCCACCAACTTTAAACCTTTGACTAAAAGTTTCTGTCTTGAAACATGTGAACGCGATGGAGACTAAAATTTAAAAAAATTCGGCTTTTTTGTGTTACTGATAACCGCGAGAAAAAAATATAAATTAAAGAGGAAAAGTACAGACTTATACACAATATCTTACAAAATTTGCAAAAATCAAGGCGGTTAGACGATTTTTCAAAAAACTCAGATTTTCGTAAAATTCGAAAAATCATAAAATTTAAACCGTTCAACCGATATTTCCCAAATTCAATACCAACTTTCCCATTATGACACTCTATTTAGAAAAAAAAAATTAGTAACAAATCTTAAAATTTGCGGAAGTTAGAGCGTCGACACTCTTTTTTGAAAATTTAAAAATGCCGTAGAGTTCGTATTTTTCTAGCAATTCCGACAAAATTTCCAGAGAATGAAGAGTTTGTATGGATTAACATCTGTGCGAAACGGGAGTCCTGTAGCTCAAACCGTTCTCGAGTTATAAATGTTTGAATTTTGCAGTGCCAGAACATACACACAGACACACATCCGGACATTTTTTCTAGAAATGATTTTTCGATGTTTTGGAACATTTTAAGCACATTGACATTGAAAACAGAAAAAAAAAATTCTACGTCACAGAGCTTCCTCAATGAGGAAGCAAAAAAGAAATTGTTATTTTTCGATCAGCTCCAAGAGGTATAAGTCACTTTGAGAATTTCGCTTGGGCTATCAATTAATTGTGTGACAGGTTCAAAAACGTGAATTATCAATCTCTTATCTAACAGTGGATCCGAATTTGAAACGATATACGTGATTGAGTAAAATGTACAATGTCAATCGCAGACTCGATTATTATCATTATATCCGGGAGCAGTGAGATCGTTGATGAGAATATATATATTTCGAAGGGAATTAATAGAGAATAGTGTCAGACTTGTTTGTATATATAGGAGGAGAGACGTGTGAGTGGATGCGATAGAGAGCCAACCAACCAATTTCTCGTGTAGAACCGACAGAGGCAAATTGTGCGCCTCTTGACGTCACGTCCGTTTCCGGTTCCGGGAGGAGGCGAATTGTTATTGCTTTTCAATGATACGCGCTCGGGTCTCTTCCTCTCTTCACTCTCGACCTCCCTCCTATATTTCTATTTCTCTATATACACGCATAGGTACGGGCCAACCATCACATTCGTCCATCCGCTTGTTGTTCGAATCGACAACATATCTGCGATCGCCCTCATTCGCCCCAAAATTTGTCGTAATATCACTGTGAACCCTGTGAATTCGCTTCTCTATATGTTTCTCGTTTACTCTCCCTCTCTCTCCTTTCCTCTGTCTGTCCCTTTTTTTTCTCTGCTGCATTTAAATCTTCCGAACAACGACAACTAAAAGCTTTGCCTATTTTTCCCGCTCTCTACAGTTCATCACGTGGCAGTGTCCCTAGAATTTTCGTCGTTTGGTGAACGTGAAAAAAATAGAGGAATAAATGATACAGCGAACTTCTGGCCATGTTTTTTGAAAACAACGTCAATACGATGCGAAAAAATGGTCAAGAAAAATCCAAATAACGATCGCATGCAAAAAAAAGCTTCTGGAGGAAGTTTTAACGCTCCGTGGTCACCGGGGGTCAAAATGACCCCAAACGCAACTTTGAGCTAGAATTGCTACGAGTTATTGACGCTCGAGACGGTTGGCCTCCTCTCCAACGGTGCTTTGGGTGCCCGAAATTTTTTGTTTACACATTGCTTCCTTGCTGATTTTTTTTTGGTATTTTGAAAATTGGATAAAAATTTTTGCCCTCGAAATTCTTATTCGGAAAGGTTCAAACTAATATTCTGAATTTTTATGTGTCGTTCGGAACGATACTGGCAACGCGGTGAGCGTTTAAACATCGCTGGGGTCATTCTGACCCCGTGTGACCAGCACGATATTTCTAGAACTTCTGGCCACCGAGGGTTAAGGCCAACACAGTCATTGAGCTGTTGAGATCCAGAATTAACATTTAAAAAAATGATTTTCCATCGAATTCTTACTTTATTTAGAAATCAGAATTTAGAATTACATTTTCTCTGAGGAGTCTAATTAGATTTTTAATGAATTTTTGAAAAATTGAATCTGCCCCGACGAACGCTTTTGACGCGGTTTTTCTCGATCGAACGCCTGGAATGACTGATTAACGCTGAGAAATGGTCTTAGTAATCTTTTGTAACATCACGCCAACAATTGATTTTACGAAAGCATTTTTCACCCTCTTTCGCGAATGATTGGCATCGATGAAATTTCATTTCGGTGTTCGCTCGCGCATCTGGTATTTTAATAGAGGGTTCAGACATTTTTGACACGTGGATAGACGCAGTTAGCCTTAATGAAAGATAGTCGAGAATTAGCAAGGACATAAAGGACGGGAAACGAGTTTGAGAAGGGAAGCGACACGACGGTAAAAATTTTAAGAGCCGGAGGACAGCCCGTGTTAACGTGTACCAGCCGTCGCGACGTCTGCGCTGTTTGAAAATTTCCTTCGAGGACTAATTTTAGATGCTTCGAAAGCAAAAGGACGAGCCAAAGAAAACTGGGAGAGAAAGATGAGGGCAAAAACCTTGTGATGGCGAACCTCCGAGTAGAAATGTTTTAGACATTTACGCGATCAATGATCCAGGCGCGCAATTATTCGTTTTTGTATTCTCCGATCTGACTGAAAAGGACAAAGTATCATATTCTGGAAGAAAAAAACGCTGCAAATTGAAATTTGCAAATTGCTTCCTCAAGATGCTCAAGATGCACGATGCTCAAAGCTTCCTCCATGAGGAACTGTATTTTTAATTTTGCCTTCCTTGAGAAAACACTTTGCGAAGTTCAATTTGCAGCGTTTTTTGTATTTGCATTTAAATTATATAATTTCGACAACTCTTCTATAAAGTAAAGAGGAAGTACAGACTTATACACAATATCTTACAAAATTTCCAAAAATTAAAGCGGTTAGACGATTTTTCGAAAAACTCAGATTTTCGTAAAATTCGAAAAATCATAAAATTTGAACCGTTCAACCTATATTTCCCAAATTCAATACCAACCTTCCTATTATGATCCTCTATTTATAATAAAAAAAATTAGTAATAAATCTTGAAAATTGCGGAAGTTAGAGCATCGACACCCTTTTTTTGAAAATTTAAAAATGCCGTAGAATTCGTATTTTTCTAGCAATTCCAACAAAATTCTCAGAGAATGAAGAGCTTCTATAGATTAACATCTGTGCAAAATGGGAGCCCTGTAGCTCAAACCGTCCTCGAGTTATGAACGTTTGAATTTTACAGTGCCAGAACATACAGACAAACACACATACGGAAATTTTTTCTAGAAATGATTTTTCGATGTTTTGGGACATTTCAAGCACATTGACATTGAAAACTGGAAAAAAAAAAAATTTGTCGTCCCATAGCTTCCTCTATGAGGAAGCAAAAAATCAGGCAGACATTTAGTTTTCGTTTTTCACGATCCTTATAGCCTTTCGATCTGCGTGAGGAATTTTGAATTCTCTTCATACGTTTTCCTCTCGTTAATCAACGAAACCGATACTGAACGTTTTTTTCTCATATTAGGGAAACAGGATGATGGCAAGCTTTATGTAGTTTGAAAAATAAAGGTGAAAAGCGAAAAAAAAAGGCACAGAAAAGAGAGCAGGGAATGCATGGACCTGATGGTTGTTCAGAGTTGTTGAATTTTTAGTTCGTATACATATATAACGATGTGCATATATCGAAATGCATTTGTAAACCCGTTTGGGCCACTTGCCAGTCGTGCATGGCTTTCGAGCTTTACCACTGGTCGTCGACACGTGACATCCGGTCTCCCAGAGAAAAAGTGAGCTAGCGAGTGCGAGAGAAAAAGCAATATAGAGATTTTATAAAACGTAACATGCAATTGCGAATGAGAGAGCGAGTAAACGGCCACGTTGAATTCGAAATATCGTTCGTCCATCAGTCAATTTCGACGCGAGACGGGGACCGCCCAACGTTTCGCATTTTCAGCCAACTCCCTGCGCGTTTGTATTCAGGCATTTAAAGAGCGAGTCCACGAACGAGAGAGGAAAAGAGAGGCGTAGAGTTTATCGGAAAATAATAGGCCCCATCGTTCGTTTGCAATGATTCGCGAGCCTCAACGTACTGTGACGAGCACACATGCCTGTGAATAATAAAACAGCAAAACGATGGAAAAAAAAAAAAACAACGCGAATTCGAATGAAAAATGTACATGCGATTGGCCCACGTGTGTCGTGACAGATTCCCCTTGTTGTTTATCTCCACTTTGGCAATATTGATTAATGTGCAGAACCCATGAACATTTTGTCATCATTAAATATTGACATTCAGACAATAAAAATATCTCTAAATTCGTGCAATGCTTGTCCAACCAAAAGCCAATGCTTTATCGACCTTTTCGCGTCGTCAATTCTCCACTGACTCTATCACGAGGACAATAATCCATAAATAGACGTTCACGATGCTCAAATAGTTCGAGAGACACGAAAAAGTGCTTCGTGCCTCGTCTAATTGTCCGACCATCCGACCAAAATGGTTCTGATCGTCTCGCAGTTCTCGTTTAATATTTCAGCCATTAAATCATTTAGCTCGCTTGAAACTAATGCAGTTTATTATTTACCAGAGACCCAGATATGCCCGTTAAACTGTCAATTACATTCTCGAAGATCATCAAATATATTTTGGAAGTTTAATAAACGAAAGAATCGCAGGCAGTGCAAGAAATGATGAAGGAACGAGAAGACGAACAGAGCCGACCAGATCCATTTGTCCCGTGATAATTGTCAGTCCCGAAGAGTCAAAATCCACGATAAATTCTGCAACCAAGAGCTCTATCTGTATTTTACCCATGACACTTCTTTATAGGCTCTTCTTGCCATCCCCACAGAGTAGCACGAGAGATTAATAGACACATCGAGAGAATATGCCATCCGACATTTCCTCCGTTTCTCAGAAACGTGAAAAACTATAACGTGTGACGTTTCGTTCACCGATCTCTCTTGGGATTCTCTCCCACGTTCCCACTATTCTCATGATAATTCCAAGGAACCTGCAGTCTCGCCATTCGCGTTAACGATTTGTCACTTTGCTTACAAGTTTTCTCGCCAGACACGATTGTACGTCTAACAGATATTTATGGCTTTATCGTATCGATGCAGTAGGAATTCTTATTTCTCGGGATTAATAATGGAAAATTACACATTCAGTCGAATTATTAAAATATTCACTCAATCTCCGGTTTTAATTCAATCGACCAAAATCTCTTAAATATTCTGCACTCGAACGATACGAAATTCAATTTGACGTCCAAGCATCAAGAAAGCAGCGATGAATGAGAGTTCATTTTTTTTTTCAATCGAATCTTCAGTCAATTTTTCTGCGAATCTGCGATTATAATGCTTCTTTTATTTTTATCAAAGTTTTAATAATCGGACCGCGACAAAATGGGAAAATACGAGAAATGAAAATATTTGCCTATTTCTCGTTGAGCATCGAAAATCCCAGACAAGTTTTATTAGTTCAAGGAGTCAAACGGAATTCGTCCTCTAGACAGTCCCTTCTCATAACAATCCGAGAAATCGCCCTCATGATATCGCAGCCTTATTATAACTGGCGGCAATTTTCTTCCCACGCGAACCTTCCTCCAGTTTGTCTTTCCATATCTCGATCTTCGAACCTGCTCTCAAGCAAAATCTTTCGATGAGAATTTTGTCTAACGCACTTTCATAAAAATGATGAAAAATGTGATGGTAACACAAAAAATTTCGTAGCTTCATTTTTTTCCTGAATTTGACCCAGATTTTTCGATTTTAAAAATCTCCAGAGGGTTGGTCGATCGTTTTCGATGCAGTGACGTATCCCTCGTGTGAACACGGACCAAGCATCACTGTCGAAAACTCGACCGATCTCGTGACTATATTTTTGATGAGTTTCACTTGATTAGCACCCCGAGAAACCCACAAAAACTGCCACCCACTGAGCCATTTATATGCCAGCTGATGCATGCCTGAGCGGTCACTCATCCAAGTATTGACCTCGCTCGAGGCTGTTTCGATCGTCGGAGTCGCACGCAGTCCGCGTATTCATCGCTCGAGGTTTTTTTCCTTTAACATTATCGTTTTATTCAGCGTAGAGTTGTTTGATATTTGCTTTTTAATAAGAAAAAAACCCTGGGCAGTCCACCGGTTACGAAAAAAAATCATTTAGCTATTCCGGATGAAAAATCTTGCAATTTCGTGTGAAATTGCTTATACACATTGTATGTGTGGTCGGGGAAATGACTGTGGGGAGGAAAACAGTCCAACAACAGAATCGGAGTTGAACTAATTCCATTTATCTGATTCTCATAGCTCTCCGGACACGCTATACAAATTTCGAAAGTCGTATAGACATGTATGTGTTTATATAAATAGTCCGGGAGAGCAATTATGATTGTGCGGGCTCTCTTTTTCTCTTTCGTGTCCAGTTGAATGAATTTATTCGGTCTATCGAACGGTTCTCTTGATGCCTTTGGCTAGACGCGATGAATAATCAATTCATTTTTTATCGTTTTCTCTTTCTCGTTTTCATTCTCTTTCCACGGTTCGAGAATGCATGAAAATTTACTCTTAAACGTAATTAACTTTAACATAGCCTAGTGATGCATTTGACAGTAAATAATTAGTCAATCGATACATGGAAAAATATTTTTCCGAGCTCACTGCAAATGACAATAATGCATGAGGGATTTCGGATGAAATCAGGCGTCTGACATTTGGCTGGCAATATTCAATTTTTTTTCACGAGCGAATTGGACGCCTTTAAATATTCATCGCTGTTCAGGTTATTCCGTAATTGAATAATCGAATTAACGCGATTCATAAAAAAATCGATAGAATTCTCGTCCTCGAAAAAATTTCCTTTCTACGCTGTTTGTCCATTCGTTAGAAAAACAATTTGCAAATTTCAATTTTTGCAGCGTTTTTTGTGTTTGCATTTAAATTATATAATTTCGACAACTTTTCTAGAAAGTAAAGAGGAAGTACAGACTTATACACAACATCTTACAGAATTTGCAGAAATTAGAGCGGTTGGACGATTTTTGAAAAAACTTAGATTTTCGTAAAATTCGAAAAATCATAAAATTTAAACCGTTCAACCGATATTTCCCAAATTCAATACCAACCTTCCAATTATGATCCTCTATTTATAAAAAAAAAAAATTAGTAATAAATCTTGAAATTTGCGGAAGTTAGAGCGTCGACACCCTTTTTTTGAAAATTTCAAAATGCCAGAACATACACACACACACATCCGGACATTTTTTCTGGAAATGATTTTTCGATGTTTTGGGACATTTTAATCACATTGACATTGAAAACTGGAAAAAAAAAAATTCACCGTCACATAGTTTCCTCTATGAGGAAGCAAAAACGCGAAATTATCCTTGAACTATGCGCAGGCATCCTAAAACAAAATTTCATGCTACATGGACAACAGTGCCGTTGATATTGCCGCAAGAATCGCGTGGAATCCATTAAACGACGCAATCTTGGCGAAATAAAACTAACGAGAGGAATTGGGAATGAGGTTGAATTGCCAAGGGTGGTTATATTGGCCCATTAGCGGTTCAATTATTGTTATTGTTAGTACACTCCCGGAGCAGCAGAAATCAAGAGAGAGAAAGAAAGCGAGATGGAGAGATCGACAAGAATGCAGAGCAGTAGAAAAGGCCAGTAGTAGGCAGCCCTGTATGGCTCGGTGCTAAATTCGTTGCCAGGTCAACGACGAGTGAAATCTGCATCCCATTTCTCCTCTCTCTGCTCCCTTTCTGTCTCTCTCTCTCTCTCTCTCTCTCTTGATCTCTTTTCCTCTCTTACCAACTCTCATCTGCGAACAGCAATCCCGGGAAATGAAATGAATTATTCATCAGTTCCGAAGCGTTAAACTCCTACGGGAGGTGGATGGCGTGGCGTAGCACATTCGACGAGACTCACAAACACTGTTTCCCTTCAGTAGTATATTTTTTCTTACTCCATCGTTTCCTGCGCATTTTTCACACCATCCATTTCGAGTTTGCAGTCATGTATACAAACTTGTTACAAATTGCGAAACTGCAAATGCATCAGGCCCAAAAAGACGTTGAACGAATCTTCAGGACTGTTAAAGTAGTCGGAAGCCGCCCACGAGCAGTGAAAACCAAGTGAATAGGAATAAGAGAAATACTCGCAGAATAAAGGGGTTGGCGAAACCCATTTGTTTAGTCAAGCTCACCCCGAATTCGAGTCAGCCTTATTCCTTTCTTTTGCATTCTCGACAAGGAAGCTATATTTGACATGAGAGCCCTTCTTTCTTTTTCTGTCACCCTCGTACTTTGTGTCTGTTTCTATTTTTTTATTTTTTTTAACTTAACGAACGTACGCCTCGTCTTCTAGTGACTTGACCTGATTTTTTTTTTTACTTTACATCGCGTTTCTCAGTTTTTCACATTTTGCTTTAAATGTTACAAACCCTTGAGAACCAACAAAATAAGCTTTCTGTTAATTCTCCTGGAATCGAGATTCTTGAGAAAAAAAAAATTGCAAATGTTTTGATGGGTGTCGATGGGTTCCATGGACACCCATGGTATGGAGATTCGAATGGATTGATCCAACGCATGAAATTTCGAGCGAGCAGAGCGGAAATTCTTAATCCTTCAAATTTCCGTTGGAAAATGAATTTCCAACGAAGCCTCGATTTGTTTTCTAATTTTTCTGTTTGATGGCTGACCATCCGCTGACATTTTTCACTCGGAGCATTCCTCTGTTACGTAGACGTACAAAATTTTTCTTACGCTCGGAGCGAGTATTCGTTTGCCAGAAAAAAAGAAAGAGGGAGGCTATATATATAGATATCAGGGGATACGGCTTCAAGAGTCGTCCATCAAATATAATTGTGCCCTGCTCCCCGGTTCGTAATAACCGACGGGAACGACCTAGATTTTCCTTGCTGCTCGTCCTTCGTGTCTTTCCCCTTTTTCATCCCTCATCATCGCGCAGCTCATTTATTTTTTGCCTTTTGGTTCTTCTGCATTTTCGAGCACACTTTCTATGGTTATGAGCGTCCCCCAAACCAATACATAACACTCGATCTAACTATGTAGACAACTTATTCGTATCATGAAGTTTTCCTTTTTCTTCTCGAAGCTTTCACTTTGCTTCGGCGAAAAAAAAAGTTATTCGTATTCCTTTCTCTTTCTCTCGTCATCTAGAAATTTCGATTTCATTTACAAAACACTTTGACCCTTCGACCCTGGCCACAGCATACTCTGAATGAATAAAAAATAAACGTGTAAAATATTCTTTCTACTTTATTTTATGAAAACCCTCGAATTTTTTGTGAAAATAAATGCAGAGTGCTTCATTTTTCACTCGAAGAATCGACCGAATAAACAATAACGTAAGAAAAAATATGAATAGCATGAGAAAAAAAAGAAAAAGAATTAACGATACGAAATTCCCTCTTGCTTTACTTTCATTGGCACAGATTTCTTTTATATGCAGCTCGATATTTCTCATTGGAAAAACAATACCAAAACCACTGATTACTTCTCTTCTGGGCATTTTTTTTTGTCCACATTCACAAAGGAACGATTCATTCTATTTTCACAATTGGTATTATTTATTTTTATTTTATATTCTCCTTGCAGAGACTCTCTTTGTATCCGAGTCTTTTTCACCAAAGAATATTGTTTCATCGAGAATAAAGTTAATCGATAAAAATACGGGAATATGAAAAATATGTCCAGGAGACAAATAGAGCACGTTTGTTTCGTTTGCTGAAGAAAGAAACTGCGGCAATTAGTGACACGATGAGAGTTTTCGCGAACCGTGAGTTCCACAGTCTTGATTTTTTTACTTTCTTCTCTCTCTCTCTCTCTCTCTTCCTTTTAATTTTTCGCAATGTAAATAAATACCAAAAATTTATTCAGTACATCGTGTCGTACTTTTTCAGAGCACTGCTGTATAGCTCAGCAATCATTACAATGCAGCCTCTTCACGCAAGCAACTTGCTTATCAACATTGATTCAGTTTTTCGTTAGCTTCGAGGAAAACTTGAAAATGCAGCATGTAAATTTATTCATTTGCGTTCCGTACAAATACTTGGCAAATATATTCAGTCGATTTCTGAGAACTTTATGAATTTGTTGCAAAGAGAATATTTCAATTAACAATTTCGTTTTTTTGTAGAAATTTGTTTTTTTCCTTTTATGAAAATTCGCCGTCAATAAAAATATTTTCTATGCCAGTGTGGGTTGAGAAGTTTTTATTGAACATTACGAAAAAACCTGGACATGCTCGGAACGAATAAAATGGAAAATTCGTAGCTATACAATGATTTAAATAAATTTCTGTGTTTTTGAATCAATTTTTCCTTTCACGAGGGACAATCAAGCAGACCCTTGACCAGTTGCTATCGAGCAGCTCGACTCGCATCCCTTGGACCCCTTTATTTCGTCGCTCTTTCCATATTCCACCAAAGTCAGTATTCCAAGCTCGGAGGAGAAGAGTTACGGTGGATCAGGAAGGCGAAAAGCTCTTTCCTATTTTGCTTTCCGTAGTGGGTGCCTGTAAAAATGCTCCTGCTATAAATATGTATATATTTGGAGTCTCACGAGGAGCGAAGGATCCCCGAACGCAGTAGCACGAATTCCATAAACATAATATTACCATAAGCTAGACGTTGTGCCCCCTGCTCAATGGTAAAGAGACAGCCTTGAGAACAGAAGAAAATGGGGAGAGAAAAAGAGCGAGAGATCTCTGGCACGAGGTGAAAAGCTCGAGGAACGATAACTCGACGAAGAAGAAAAACTGTTGGAAGAATTATATTTCGTAGGACGTGAAACGAATAATCTTGTGGCTTACAAAACGGATCCTTCGCGTCTGGTTTCTTCATTCTTGATGCATTTTAAAAACATAACAAAAACAGGATGGAAAAAAAAATCTTGGTAATCCTTTTGAGCTTAAAGGTAAGAGCGAGAGGTTTATTGACGCGCGGGATAAAAAAAACAGAGAACAAACTGAAAATTATCATTGTTGAAATGGAAGATGCTACGAGACTTTTTACACGGACTCACGAACAAAATGTATACCTCGCATTCCCCAAATCCCGTTGTAATTCGGAACGGAGCGAATAAAAAAGTAAAAGCTCGATACAAAAGAGAGATTTTACGGAGCTTTTGTAAACTAGGTGAGCACGACATACGAGCAATAAAATAAATCGGAAGCATATACACGAAAAAGGAAAAGAAAAAAAGATGAAAAAAAAAAAAAAACGGTGCGAAGTTGGGAGAGAGGGGAATGAAGTTCACTAACGCATGGGAAAGAGGAGACACATTCGCAGCTGCACTCGTGAAAACTCTCGCGAATACGTGCAAGAGGGAAGCTTTTACAGATGGATATAGAGAGCTCGAGAAAAGCACGTGCGCGACCGAGTCTGACCCAGAGCTGTGAAAAGAATCTCACTGGCACCCTCGCATCGTGCAAATGAAAGGCTTTTTTTTTTTTCTTCATCATATCCCGTTGTACAGCTCGAGAGATAAAAGTAGAAATAACGTCGATGCAGCACACTATTTTTTAGCATCGGTTCGCAGAAAAACGTGTTTGCCTAGTGAGATTAGTCCGAAAAGTAAAATGTTTGAGTCAACTTAACGTGGCACGCAGTCATGGTCCAGTGGAATGGTTCGTTTGACTTTATACATTTCTTTAATTACCGATTTTTCGAGCACCAGAGCATGAAACCTTTCAAAAGGCTTTTCGTACTTCTTCTTGACTGTTGATTGAGTTTTATCATTTTGTTGATTTTTATCCAGTGTAAATAATTTATTTCCCAGTTTTTTAATCGATTTTCTAAAACAACGTTTCTTCGTTTCTCGAATAAAATTTTTGCTATCAATGGAAAATGGATAAACAATCTTTTGTACAATTGGAAATGTTGGAAATGTTTCTCCATTGGAGCAAGTAGTGGAAACGTAACAAGACATTATTTGTTTTTGCTCGGAGGACACTTGATGCTTATTTTCCCACGGGTCTACCCGAGAACGTGTTCTTCGAGAGAACCAGTAGAGTAGGTCAGTGTGTGCTCTGGCGAAGACCCGCAGTGCCCGTTTCTCTTAGTTCTGTATACGCCGTTTCCCTGCCATTTATTTATTCATCTGCGCTCCTCACTTGCCGAAAATTTCACTCCCAGTCTTTACCTTGCAATAACGAACTCCACGAGCTTCGTCCAAAAGGAACGACGCTACTGTGTAACTTATACGTACATGCTAATATTATACCGCGAAGGAGTTGAGTCGGTCGATAAGAGTTTTCAGGGCAAGCCAAGCAGGGATAAATACTGATTCATAACTCCAGTCACCGTCATCCATTCCCAAGGCCCTCGAGCAGCTAATACTTTCGTAAGAAACTCTGCTCGCGTTCTCGATTTCAAAGCGATGCATTTCGCCAACTGCTCCGTTTCCTTGATTTCTCTTCGTTTTACAATTTCCTTGTTTTTTCCATTCCGAGAAGTACGAGAGGCAGCAACGGTTTTTCCATCTTTTTTCTGCTCGATCCGCTTAACGTTGCTTCTCTCGATAGGCTGAGGAATTAGCAAGACGTTACGTAATCGAGAACGACGACGAGCTCGACTGATTTGGCGAGAGCTTCGAAAATTATTCGGGGAAATATTTACTTCTCTTTCGTTTGCAGTTCTAGGCAGTGAAATTGGATTGGCTACCGGAAAAAGAGAAAGAGCGAGAGAGACTGACAAGAACAACTTTCCTTTGCTCTTGACACTGTGCCACGCGAGAAAATATTTTCTCAATCAAGAAATGGATGCTGTTAACGTCGAATCGTTTTTTCGTTCCTTTCTTTAATGGAAACGATAATTTCATTATCAGGTGATCGTCACATGAAGCAAGCCACTTCAGTAATCTTCGATCACTCGCTCTCTCGCTTAATTAGCAATGTTGAAAAAAATACCTCGAGCCATAAATCGGGAGAAAAACCTTTTTTATGGCATTTTATTATTTGTTGTTGTCGATTTAAGGTAGTACTGTCAGTTTTAGAATTACCGTTCAGAATTTGATAAAATTTGGTACAGTGATAGATTGTGATAAGAAAAAAATCCAGTCAAATTTTCAAGAGGCTACAGAGAACCAGAAAAAAGATATTCGTATTGGTAGTTTCAAAGATTTAACATCGAGTTTTATGATAAATCTCGGTTTTCATCGTATTTCACAATGAATTCTCATCAATTCTTAAGAGAAATCACAGTTTTCATTGTAAAATACAACGAAATATATAAAATCAATGTCAACCCTTACTGGGCACCTTGGGGTACAAAACTACCCCAGGCCTATTAAGGAAAATAATCATTTTTTCACATTTGCTGGTTCAGCATTTTTTTTTAGTGTACTTAAATTTAATTTTTGGTTATATAAAGTAAAGTATGTTTTGAAAGAAGCTTTCAATATGTTCTACAACAATTTTCAAGTCGAAATATTCAGTAGTTCATTTTTTACAACAATTTTTGTCACTGGGGTACAAATCTACCCCATGGTGGCAAGTATGTAATTGCACAGATGTGCGGCAAAAGTAAGGGTTGAATTCATGAAATTACTAATGCGAATATCTTTTTTCCGGTTGTCTGTAGCCTCTTGAAAATTTAATTGGATCTTTTTTTTATCATAATCTATTACTGTACCTAATTTTATTTAATTCTGAACCATAATTCTAAAACCAACAGTACCGCCTTTACTAACGAGGATCAGATAATTCTCGATCTAATTTTCTTTATTAACTTTCAACTTTGTTTATGAAATTTTGAAAGTGTACGTTTCGAAATGTTTAGAGCTTTTTGGTCTACTGTCGAAAACAATGTTTTTTAACGTCTCAGTTTTAACAGAAGAGCCAGAAAGTCCAATTGCTCCAATGATTGACACCAAATACGGGGGAGGAAAGGCCCTTAATCGTTGCAATTTGTAAAACAGCAATACGCTTCCTGTGATCCTAATCAAATTATCAGAGCGTGAAAAGCGAACAGGAGAGATGAGCGAGTTTGGGGATAACGCGGAGAGGGGGGGGGGGATAGGAGAGCAAACTCGAGGAGTTTCTCCCTCGTAAATTCCTTATTAATTTCGTTAGGTCAATTAGCGTCTTCCGGTCTGAGCTCGAAGCTTGCGGAAACTCGCTGCCAAGCCCCTCAACGCAAAAGCTTCAATTCCTCAAACGCGAGACGAAGAGAACGCGCGAGCGAACTGTCTTCCTCACTCTTTTTTTTTATTCTTTCGTTCTCACAGCTCTCGCAGTATTCGCCACTCGTTTTTCGAGAAGAAAACTTGATCGTGCACGCGAACGCGAAAGCAAGACGAAAAGTGATCAACGCGATGAAAGAAAAAGAAAAATTGCTTACGGAAATGAATGAGAAGCGAAAGAGAAAGAGAAAGAGAGCGAGAGAGAGTTTCGGTCTACGAAAAATTGGAGTTTTCGCGTGACGGTGTTACCTGCTCTCGCTCTCAAAGAATTCATCTCTTTCTCCTTTTCCTCGACGTAGAGTTTTCAATAGAAAGCAACATTCACCAGAGGTCGGCCTGCAAGCGGCTTTGGATTGTGCGAGCTCGCTCGCGAGAACTTTGGGAGATCCCGAGCAACAACTTTTGGCTCCCGAGTAAACTTCTTGAGCTCTTAGAACAGAAGTTAAAAAAAAAGTTGTTCCTTCGTGTGGATTCGAGTGTGTATATGCAGGTCCACCGGAAAAAGGAAAATTTCGTAATGTATACGAATTAGTTACGTATGTTCCGGGTACGTTCCTTTATCCAAGGAAACCGCGAGTCAGAAGAAAAGCGCGAGTCTTGAAAAGTGAAGCAACGTTGCCGCGAATGCACCGCCGCATTCCTTTTGCGGTTATTAGTCCATTGATAAAAATTTTCGCAGCGGAAAGCTTCCTTCCTACGTTCTCAGGGAAATCAATGAACGTACGAAACTTTATGAAACCAAAATGACGCTGACCTACTATCGAGATTTATAGTTTTCCCTTAAAGCCCCAATTACTACAAAGTTTTGAATGAAATTTCAACTTTCTCAGAAGCCAAAGGAAAATTGCAACAAAATTGCAGTCGCGCCCTTTTGTCGAATGCAAGTCCAAACTTCTAAAGATTTCTTCTCGCTGCGTTTTTCGTCTAGAAACTTTTGCAAAGCTGCATACAAGTTGAGTCTCACAAAGTGTGAGTAACGGCAGCTGCGAATTATACTCTTAGATTTCTAAATTAAAATTTTCTCTCTCGAATATTGATCTAAGCGGCGCGGTTCGATCACTCACACTGGAAATGAAATTTTTTTAAAAAATCGTCGATATTTTGTTGAACACGGTAAAAACTAAATATTTTTGGATAATTTCAAAATTTTCGTTTTTTTTTTTGGCAGTATATTTGGTTTCTAACGGAATTGTCAACAAAATTTACGATTGGAAAGACAAAAATTAGCTTCCGAAGAGACTTTCTAGAATATTTCTTGCTGCAAAGACACAATTTTTGGAATTATTAAAAAAAAAACGTTCAGTCGAACATATCGAACCAAATATCGATCTTTTCCAACAAAATTTTGTTTTCAGAGCACTGGAAATGCATGAAGATTCATTTACAAGAGGGAGTTGCTAGAAAAGCATAATTTTTGCAATTTCTTTTGACACGGTTAGCAATTTCCAGACTCAGAAGTATTCGCGTAAAAAATTCAATTCAACTTTCATCGTAATGTGCGTGGTGATGTATATTTGTTTTCTGCGTGTCATTTCTTCACTTTCAACGGCCGAGCTCGTTCGCAGTTGCGAGGATACAACGGAGAAAAAAAGTTTTTCCGCGTTTCTTGGCACGTGGAAAGAATTTTTTTCAGCGGTTTTACTTTTTCGGGAATCGGGACGTGGGGAAGAGACACGAGACCAATATGGTGTAGCCGGCAACCGCTTGCGACTTATCCGCACGTGAAAATACGTGGATGAAATCGACGGAGAGCTTACGTTCTGGGCTTCGCATACCGGTCCTCACCGACTTGACGGGAAGAATGGAGTTTTACATTTTTTATGACCACGAAGTAACTAATGCCATAGAAGCTTTATGGCCCAGCGTGTCACCTCATACGTCTCGCTTTTTTGTCCCGTATCTCCGTTCACTCTCCCTCTCTCTCTCTCTCTCTCTCTCTCTCTCTCTCTCTTTCACTCTCTACGATTGTGCTATACTAACCCTGGAGAAACAATATACACCCAGGTATCCGACCATAAACGTCTCGCCCTGTTTGTTCTGCAATATTTTATTGCATCGTGAATTACACTCTGCCTTATGCCCCGGACTCCGCACTCCTTTCACCCTCCGGTCGTATTCCATATCTCTACAAAAGAATATTGTAAAAGTGATCTACGAGAGTTACCAGCAGGACGTTATTTATACCTGCAGCCAATGAATTTTTTAACTCCATCTATTGTCCATAAACTACGTTGTCCCCACTCTCAGAACGTTCGCCATAAGGCAGAACACGTGCGATTCCATTTTTCCAACTTTTTGTTATTTTCGTTTCCGTTTTTGTTGAATTTAACGCCTGGCATTCGTGACATTCAAGATTTTCGACACCGTTCGACCTAATGAAATTGAAATAGAAAGTAGAGAAGAAGTACAGACTTATACGCAATACCTTACAATTTTTGCAAAGTTAATTTTTGAAAAACTAAGATTTTCGTAAAATTCAAAAAATCATAAAATTTAAACCCTTTAACCGATATTTTTCAAATTCAATACCAACCTTCCTATTATGAAACTCTATTTGTAAAAAAAAAAATTAGTAATAAATCTTAATTTTTGCGAAAGTTAGAGCGGTGACAGACTTTTTTGAAAATTTCAAAATGCCGTAGAATTCGTATTTTTTTAACAATTAAAACAAAATTCTCAGAGAATGAAGAGCTTGTATGGATTGACATCTGTGCAAAACGGGAGCCCTGTAGCTCAAACCGTTCTCGAGTTATGAACGTTTGAATTTTACAGTGCCAGAACATACACACACACACACATCCGGACATTTTTTCTAGATATGATTTTTCGATGTTTTGGGACATTTTAAGCAACATTGACATTGAAAACTGAAAAAAAAAAAAAATTCACCGTCACATAGTTTCCTCCATGAGGAAGCAAAAATACGCAGACAGAAAAATGTCAAAAATGGTCGACGACTCTTGTGCATTCCGATGGAACGAACCACGTGGAAAATGATCACCGTCGCGTGTGACATTTGAAACGGTCTCTCTCGTACTTGATATCACTTCAGTCGATATATACATCACTTGGCCCCAAAGCCTCGAAGAATACACGATAGGAGACTTTTCATTCCGTACATAGAGTCGCGGAGAGTTGTCCGCGTAGCGTGTTTTCGATTTACTATTCATTGAACGATTCGCGATCGAATGACCAAGGAGGACGCAGGATAAAATACACAAGGAGCGATGAATGCAGTGAGGTCATGCGATGAAACGACGAAAGAAGAATTCAATGTGGACTTCACGTGTGTATATATATATATATATGAATATAAATAAATACACGTTTTGTGTGGCTCGTTTGTATAGAGCACGATTGAAGGAGAGGAAGGTACTGAACGGTACGGCGATCACATGAATATTTCTCGTAAATACAATACTCTCCTTTTCGTAGCAACACGAAGAGCTTGACAGTAGATTCTCGATATTTATTTTATCTCAGGCTGTGCTCGAGTGGAGCATAAAAATAATAGGAAATAAAATGTATGATGGACCCTGCGGTTGTGAGCAACAAAAAATGCCACAACGTGGGCCAGTGCGTAAGAAAATTATTCAGACGTAAAGTTCGTGATCGAAAGAATGAAATCACGTGGAATAGATTGTATTTCTGTTTCATTCTCCTCGAATCAATTCGGCGAGAATTCACTTGGCGTAATCTACTAGCTGCTAGTAAATTCAGCGATAGCCCATGAATTCAGTGGTGAGGGTCGTTATTTGGTCAGACAAGAGAAAACGAGCTCTAGAGATGAAACTTTGGAGACCGATGCTCGAGTAGTCGCTCGTTCCTGTTTCTCTATCCCTGGCCTCGCTCTCTCGCTCTTCGGTAACGGCGGATCCGGGCTCAGCTTCGTAATCCGAAATCCTGATTTCTCGTACCCACGGAATTGCACGAAAGAGGTTACGAGAGAGAGAGAGAGACTGTGGGAAAGAATGGAAAGGAGAAAAGGGACAAGGGCATGCGAGGAATTACAAGAACTCTCCTTGCAATACTATCACACATAGAATAGTACAAAAGAGAAGGGTGCTAGAAGAGAGAGAATGAGAAAGAGTTAAAGGAGGAAAAGGGAATGAGGAAAGCCACGACCCAGTTGGGAAACTGCGAGAACGCGAAACATCCCTGGTTCTCGTTGATCTCCTGTTCTGCACTGTGGTGTACCGTATACAGGAGCACAAGCACTGCTCCAAAAGTACACTCGCTCAGCGAGAGCCTCGAGGGTCATTATATACATATGTATATACGTGACAGCAGAGTATCTTGGAGCTTTCGAGTCTCTCGGACGAAATTCAACGACCAAACGGGAGCAGTAGTTTGCGGTCGTAAGAGACTGGGCAAGGACCTTAAGACGCCTCGAAATTCCTTCGTCCTCGTTGGAGGACAGAATGCGCCGCAGAGTTTTAGTCGAATTAACTACCGAGCCAGGTGTGTCTCGTCACCGGGATCGATCGACCATAATTATCGAGAAGCTTTACCACTCACTTCCTCATTTTGTTATGCTTCGTCCTCGAACACGCTAATCATCGCAATAATTAAAACCATCTTCTCAATCCCAATCCATTTCCGACAAAGTTTACTCGTTTTTCGACTTTAACGAGAGTTTCGAGAAAGTTCTACGAATGGAAGTTGCTCCGCAGAGTTAAACAGTCACCTCGAGAGTTCGAGAGGTTATCAAAATTTTCAAATAATTGAGCATCAATATTTTTTTTGCATGATTATAAAAAAAGCCTCCACCTCGAAATCGACTTTACGGAACTGCCAGCTTTGCTGAAATGGTTCGAGCCTGTTCGATCAGAAACTAGTTCGTTCTAAGAGGATAAATCCTATTTTCTTGGCTGCTTATCTAACGTGATATATTTGTAGAGCAATATTTATTATTTTCCTAAGGCATACACAAATCTCGTCAAAATAGACGTTCCAGGGAGGGTTCTGACACCAAAACACGCCCATGAGGCACACTTGAGATCTTTTGTGGCGCCCTTTCTGGAAGTAAGGGTGTAAATATTTTTCTCGATACTCTCCAGACCGAGAGCTAAGGGTTCTTCAAAGCCCCCAAACACATAGATATACATAAATGGAAATAAAATACACGCAGGTCCTGACAGAAACGACCCTAATATTTTCTTCGGTACTCGAAAAGCCTCTCGTCCTATGCCTAACCGAAACGTTTTTTTCCACTTGGAATTTCCCAGAGCTTTTCTCGGCTCTCGGGCCAAGGGAGAGCAGAAAAAATTCACGATTCGCACTACAGGACTCACGCACACATTATGATGTATACAGAAGCCCGAGACTACGAGATTGCCGATGGTTTTTGCTACGTAACAGGACAAAAGAAAAGAGAGAAAAGGAGTAATACCTGAAAAAGCTTCCATCGATAGCTCTCCTCGAAATTCAAATCTCTCGGTAAACCTTATCGGTCTCTGTGCTCGAGCCTTTTCCTTTCGTTCTGGCAACCCCTTGGAAATTTGCGGTCATTCAATCTTTCGTGTTCCTTTGTTAGTTCCAGAAAAATGAGCTTTTTGCGAAAGCTTTTTTTTTAAATGGTACGAAATTAAATTTGTAATCTCCATCGCCTGATTTAACCCTAGAACGGTAACCTTATTTTTTTTTTTTTTCATCTATTCCGGTAACCTGGGGTCATAAATGACCCCAATTTTGAAAAATTCATATCTTCGGTAAAATTTAACGAAAAGGGTTCAACTTGGGCTCATTCTTTTCGTTTTTTCAGCAGGATAACGTGAGCCTGGGACAATTTTGCTTGAAGTTGAAAAATTAGTTAAAAATGCGATAAAACGATAAAAAACGGGAGAACGAAGGGAGAAAGGGCGCCTTGTGTCGTTTTTGAACCCAGGTTACCGTTCTAGGGTTAATTCTGTAAATGAGGGTGAGGAAAAACTGTGCCTTGGGATCTATGGAATAAATATCGTAACGAGCAATGTTCATCAGTGTCGATAGGACGAGGGGACAAGGGAGCTTATAAAACGTAAATTTTCTGTTCATTTTCAAAATCCCCGACACATTTCAGTTGAATTTAAAAATAAGTAAAAAAAATGGGAGGAAATAACTAGCGAGGGACACATTTGTGAAATTGAACAAATCCAATACACAGACAAAATGAAACAAGAGATTCTCGTGGGCACGAGAGAATTGTGGCTTGTGAAGGGAGAGAGAAAAAGAGAAAACACAAATTCTATACTACATGTTTATGTACAGGCGATCCTATGTATATAAATACAATAGTGGTGTAACATGAAGCTGAAGTCGATAAGGGATGACGAGGGAGTATCGACGTGGATACGTGGATTTGACGCGTGCATTCAGCCCGTTTTATCTCTTCCCTTTTTGTCGTGTACATCCCCAAAAGTTTCCTTCTCGCTCGGACTATTCAGGTTCTCGCTGTCGCGTAGTCCTTTCGCCATAGTCTCTCTCGTCCCATTTTTTCTTTTCGACAATGACGCGTCTGACGCAAGAGAGGGGAATAGCCAACAAAAAAATTGGAAGAAATAGACGGAGAGAGAGAGAGAGAGAGAGAGAGAGAGAGAAGCGAGGAGCAAGAGGCAAACTGAAAACTGATCGAAGGGGTGGAAACTGATCGAGTTGCTCGTCAAGACTACACACCCGTGCTCGTGGCAGGTGCACAGTGATCACGTGGTTCAGATAAAGGAAAAAACAAAATGGAGTCGAGCACACACTGAGGGCAAAAAGTGCATAGCTTCAAAGCCAAACACCCATGTGTATGTTTGTGTGTCGATCTGTGCGAATAACGTTTCCATGTGTTCTCTACCCTTTTTCAGCTTCCCCGCTACCGTATCTAGTTCATCTAACGAGCGTGATAGCCAACGTTTTCTCTGTGTGCTCCGTCATCCCGTCGTGTTTTTGTTCCCTTGTCTGATGCCCCATCTCCCTCCTTTTTTTTTCTTTTTCCTCTTCCTAGATTCGCTATATATCGTTTGTTTAGCTTTTTTTCCTCCCCTCGATCCGCAACCCCGGTCAGTAACAGCCTGATATCCGTATTCTTGCTTCAAGCTTTTGTTTCTCATTTTTTAACAACGTCCAGGCCTTCGAGTAGGATCTCTATTCATCCATCAATCTGGCGAATTGCTCGTCTCGCACTTTTTCCAATTTATTCTGCGTTTACAGTGATTTTCATCTTCCTATCGCGAAAACGTACATGGAATTGTGTTTAACCCTTAATAGTCACACCTCCACATTGTGACGAAATAGTCATGGGGGTGTTATCAACCCCACTCACTTTGGAAGGCGAAAAATAGTTGAAAAATCGTTAAAAAAAAAAATATAATAAAAATACAACAATGTATTTTCATTAATTACGTAATTTCTATTACGTATCGTCGGTCAAAAGCGGCTGGGCTAAAATTAACCCCATGTGGCCATTAATGGTTAAAAGAAATCTTGGAGTTTGCTGTTGTCAACTTGTCAGAATGAAGGAAAGGTTAATGTAGTTGGAATTGATATTATTCAGACAATAATTTATAACTATTGTTGTTATCACTGTTATCGTTGGTTTTATGGTAATTCTTAACACTAATTTATACGAAATGCAAAGAGATAACTCTCCTCTCGTGGGAAAAGCAACGACATCCTTGAGACTCAAGTTTCCACTCGAGAGCATCGCAGTAGCTAAACTTTCTCTTGCCCTCTGTTACCATATACTGCATATACTACCGATCACTATTTTGTATCATATCCCGAGAGTTGTATCAAGCTCTTCGTACAGTGGCTGCTTCTCTAGCGACTGCTATAGCCATTTCTTCCTCCCTCCACACCCCAGGCTTTCTCTCCCTCCTTCTTGCTCTATCTGTCTCTCCAACTTCGCTTGCAAACCTCTCCTCATTCCGCCTCGGGTCTCGGTGGCAATTTACCAATCAGCTTTATTAAATTTCGGTGTCTCCCAATATGGCGGACTACCGGATAACTCAATCTCGCTCAGCACGTCCTACGTCCCTCACAGCTCTCAGCTCCAGCCATCTCCCCCCCTCGAATCCTCCAATCCGATCCAGATGAGGGTTCCAACATTCCCGTTCGATGAGCTTTTACCCCTCTACATTCCATTTTAGCTGCTTTTCTTATTTTTACTTAATCTTTTTTTTTCACATCATTCTTGCACTCCAGTCTCGCAGCTTTTGGTCCGAGTCTGGAAAAAGCAACCATTTTGCCTCGGAGAAATCGCTTCTTCTGCCTCTCCCGCTTCTCTTGTTTCTATCTTCCTTCTTGATGCGTACCACAATGTTAAAAAATAAGTAACTACGAAGAGAAGTGAAAAAACGAAGACTTCTCGTCTTTCCATCTGGGATAAACGGATTGTTGGAATCCTGACATGGCGGGCTCCCAGATAGACATACGGATTGATAGATCGATGGATAATAGAGGGCGGTTCGTCTGCGAAGAGTATTTCTTGTACTTTCACGAATTCACTGAACACAGACTCTCCCAGATTGGCAGATAAACAAGAAGTTCGATACTCAAGGATTGCGGTAGAAACAGTGGAATGGCCAGAAAAGACGCGGCAGAAATAGTTTCCCTGGTAATATTGAGTTCTCTTGCCATCGCATCCACCAGCTAGCCACTCAATATGCCATGAGTTCTGTGGGTATAGTTCCGAACAATTTTCAGCGCACACAGTTATGATCTGCCTTCCGGCTGTTGTTTAACTATTCTTACATGAAGAATGTAAAGATTTTCAGGTTTTCCTGTTTCCACAATGAAACTCATAATAGACTGATGGGGTTTTGCTCCAATGGAATCGATGATTGTATCGAGTTAGGGTGAAATCTCGTTATACCTGCATAAATCATCCCCAACGTCGTAGCATGTTTAATTCGCTAGTTAGTTATATAGGCATTGATACGATGCGGTCATGTATTCCCTGGCTAATATACAGGCCTAACTGATCCATCGGGAAATCATCCCCTAGGCCTGCCAAACTCGAATGGTCGGTAGGGCCTCTCTCGGCGCAGCAGCCTCCTCCACCTTCTCCTGCATGCGTCCATTGCCAAGCCCTTCCTACACTTTGCAGACACCCTACGGCGATTGATACACGAGCTTAAATTATACACCCCGATCCCATTCGACGTGTTTCCTTCTCTCGGCGCGCTGCTCGCTCGCTGGACACGAGACTGAAGCCTGCGAGGGTACGTCTCCTCCCTAAACCCTTGGATATCCCAGGGATTTCGTCAGATCATGTCAACGCAGGCAATCGAAGCTCCAGCTTCCTACTATCCAGCATTCGTATTAATCACTGAACTGTTACACGATCGGGAAAAGTCAGTCAGGATGAAATTCCGATGTAAACCTTAAACATGCAAATATAACCCGTTCTCCGAACTCCTGCATCCAAAATCCAATATTCGCGATGACGTTATGAAAGATAAACCATGATGGAGCATGAGAAGAATAATAGTGAAAAAAAGTCTCCGAAGGTATAAATTAATCGCAGCCCTTCGTCCTTGTCATTCCACAATCCATCAATGCTGGATAACTGAACAGATGTTCAAAAAAAAAGAAGAAGAATTCACGAATATTCCTATTTGTATCTGGGACATCAATCAATTACGTTATTGACTCAAAACGACGATTCTGTCACAACATTCGTGACACCGATCATGAGCACCAGATGGCGTAGAGAATTGGTACACAGTGAAGCGTACTCGTGGACAGGTTGAGGATTTTTGAAATACTATACATTCCAGGAGATGAAGCGATTCAACCAGAAGCTAACCCAATTGTTCAGCTCAACAAATTTTTATGATAAGTCGATGATTGATGCACGTTTATTCCAGGGCATTCAAACCCTCCACATTGTTGACTTCCCTGTGAGAGCGTTCGGGAATTTACGTGTCAGCCCGCACTAAAGGGTTCATATCTCGTGGAAACAGTCGCTCGTGTTTTATTTACGACGATTGAAAGGATATCGTCCAAGGAAACGGCGACGAGGGGGCCAAGAGAAAGAGACTCTGTCTCAATGTAAGACCCTAGCTGCTGGCTTTGAGTGCGGTGCCAAGCACGTGTATCACCGAGCGGCGATCTCGTCGCACGAAGAGCTTAGCTTAATTTAGGCACCAGTTAAGGGGACGGAGATGGCAACGCATAGTATTAAGAGCACGAAGTCTCAACCCCACGGGCGTGAATCTTATCGGGAACTCGTCGACGATGTCTCTTGCCTTTCTTGCCTCGTGGTAGGTGGGGATCTCTCTGGAGATATACCCAGAGTTGGTTTAACATACCGCTAAAGCATTTTGGTAATTTATATCACCGAGGGACACTCTCCGGTATGTCTAACTTCCGCTTTCATGTTCCGCATCGTTTTACTCTCATGCAATGAATTTAGCCAAGTCAGAATTAGTTGTGCAATACTGAAGGTTCGATTTGATTCACTGGCGAGCCATGGAAAATGACTTCCAAGTGTACTCGTAGGATAACTAAATAATTCATCAAGTATTCACTAGCTGATCATCTCTTTGCCAGGCCAACTCAATGACGATGAATACCACTCATCGTTTCCTTTCCTTATCTTCGAAGCATTCCACATAATTGGCTTAATCTTATGCTTCAAATTCAGTATGACCCACTGGGCCTGGTCGAGGTTGACTTGTCCATTAGGTCGACCTTTCCGGAGCATGATTATTCAAGCGAGAACTGTATACGATCGAAAGGGTAATCATCCAAGTGTGCAGTAGCTTCTCGGTACAGAGGCTCTCTAGGATACTGACCATCCGTGTTGAATCGTCTCTATTGTCGCTTTGCAGTAGCAACCACAGGGAGTCTACAGAACCGCAATGTTGATATATGTTACTTTGGCCTATATGCGTGTCTGCCTGATTCCAGTAATGGGTTAAGGACAAGAGCTGCACAAGCAGGAAGCCCAGTATGTATATCTCATGTGGATTGTAGATTAGGCTCAGAGTCCACCGTGCCGAAATTTATGTAACAATTATGGCTGATTATGCCGAGAGAACAACAATAATGATAATTATCAGGAAATGATGAATCATGAAAAAGTTGGAAATTTTGTCTTGCCAGTGTTAGTTCCATAAGTACATTAGCGCGTAACAAACATTCGCTAACTAGAGACTAGAGGCTAGCTCCTCCATCGGCGTTAACGAGCACGAGTAACAATGAAAAGTAACTCCGGTACTGATGTTGCCTCGTCCCTTCTTCTACTCTTTTGTCCTTGGTCTTCCAAGTTGGAGGAAAACACTTGTAACGAAAGAGACACGACAAGGACCTTCGCGGACATTCACGAGCCCGGTGAGCAAGACCAGGGAGTGGGATTGAAAAAGTCAGTGAGTACTCTCAGAGCTGGGACCGTACAAAAGTGAGAAAAGGTGATCTTCACTCGTTTCTAGAGAAAGCCCCAGCCAATCGACCTTTCTCACTTTTTAACCCTGCCACGCCAACTCTCTGCGTGCTTTCCTTTCAACTCATTCTTCCACTTGCACAACCTTTTCACTCAAATCCTTTTTCATCCTTCACCTCTTGTTTTCTCGCAATCTTAACTACTTTTTGTACAGCCCCTTCTCCTTTTCTCTCTACTGATCGTAGTCCAAACCCCAGAAAGCCAAAGTTTCTTCGCTGCAACGGACGATGACGCGAACTGCATAAGATGAGCAGCACATCGAGGAAAAACCAAGAGCAAAGAAAAAAAACCATACAATGTAGAAAAATAGAAAAGCATGGGGTTCTATGCTTCGAGAATACTTGGTAGAGCTTGTCGGTGAAGATAAATGACCAGGGTGAGGTCGGAAGTGAAGTTAACGAGCCAAGCAGCCTTTTTTACCGGAGGACGCAAAAGATAGCCCTCGCTTAACACGACTTGCAAAAATGATGCAACGAAAACAGAAGTTCCAGGACACCAGTCATGCCTCCTGTGTCATTTGACAAATAACCATTCTCCGGTTGACTCGCACACTACATCAGCATCGTGGATAATTAATTATTCAGTCCACACCGCGTCAAGGGATATATATATAGTTATCGATTACCGATTTCATTCGCGATCTCGTGCTTCGTTCTAATTTCCCTCTACATTTCAATCATTCTGGACACAACTTTTCTTCTTGTTGGCATTTCCTGCTTCACTACTTTCATATAAATTATTGTTTATTTGAGAAACATCCAAAGCGAATGGGCCAAATGAGACTATTAATGGATGTGTACTCATAATACATCATTGCCCAGTCTGCGTAAACAATTCAGTGCAAACAACATGCCTGCAAGCATCAGGTAATGTTGCTGAAAACATATTAACACGCGTACGTATCGACCTCTTCATTTGATACTCGATTAATTATTTTATGTTTGGTCTCCAGCTCATATAGTACAACGTTTCTGATGAATAGCAATGTTTGTCGTGGCCGCTCCTCTAATCGTCGCTTTCAGACTTCTCGTTAAGCGTATAGAAAGAAAATTTCCAACTAGATGTTTGGAGATTTTTCACAATCTAACCTGCTGACCCGTGGCTCAAAAGGTCGTGGGACTTTATTTTCGAAAGTTATGAATTTACCAGATTCTTCATTTTTCACCTAGGTCTTGGCAATTGTAAGGGGTATGTCATTCGAGCGAATCTATTTACCACAACAGAATACACATCGGGAGCAACACCAGAGAACGTTGAGTCTCTTTGTTTATCTAAACTCGATACGATCGTTTGACTCGACACTATCGATCAATATAGTCATAGCAGGCTCCATGCTCAGATCGTATTATACAGTTGGAACGAGGAATTCACCTAAAAGTAATTAACGCAAGGTGCTGGAGTTAGTTCGGGGCTCGTGTTCCGTTTCCTAACCGGTGTTCGGTCTCTTGACACCACTCTTACCCTCCGAAATCGTTGTTTGCTTCGATCGATCGATAAACATCTCGGGCGTCAGTTGACTTTAGCTGTGCTCGTTTTGCCATCAGAGCTCCTAACCAAGAAGAAAATATACATGTTCGCTACGATGCACAATGCGTCAGGATGAAACGTGAGTCCAAGTGGAATCGTCGTTATCGAAATGGATAAGTAATTGATTAGTTTTTGAGGAACGGACTAAATATTTCGCATCTTTAGACTGGAATATGAAAGTGTCCATTGATGGAACTTCCAAGACTGAGGGACAGAGTGAAGGAGCTTGGAATCTGTCTCAGGAAGCTTCCATTTAAAGAGGGAGGTAATTACTCTACTCGTTGGATCAGAGTCCCTCGGCGAGACTGGCCATGGCTTCTTTTTCATCGCTCCCATCTTCTCCTTATTCGTCTCAAGCTTTTGTTCTTGATGTCCATCAAGCCCATATCCCTCCGGAGAATCAAGACATCGTGCGTTGACTGGAGATACCGTTGAACCCGACGAAATTTGATTCTAGAGAGACATGGAAGAGGCGACACGGTAAAGTCGATTTTACTGCTGGACTATACCCGCTCCGAGAGTATCCTGTTTCCCACAAAAAAAAAAAAAAAAAAAAAAAAACAACGTGGAACGTGGAACCGAGGCAAAATCGATAACTGTCTGGAATCTTCGGAGGTTCGTCCTCGAGGGAAACGTGATTTATTTTACCCCTGGAAAACCTCGTGCTTTTTTTAAGACGTTCATTCTCTCACCTTTACACATACATCGCACATTCTCAAACAAAACGTAAGAAATTTCTCGAATTGTTTCACTTTCTCATGGAGAGAAAAATCATTTTAAAAATTAGCTCAAACTGACGATGGTTTAGAATCATTATGACGTAAAATTTTCTGAGGTTTAGAATTTGAAATATTTAATTGCTAATATTTTTAACTTTTCCCGTCTAAACGCATGTAAATTGACGTCGCGTTTCTTTTGTTTTTTGTTTTTAACGTGACTCCAATTTACATGCGTTTAGATGGAAAAAATAAAAAATTGGAAATTATGACTCAAATTCTAAACGTCAGAAAATTTTTCTTCACAGGAGAAAACTGTTAGTTTTGATGTCAAGAACGTTTATACAAAATTTTGAAAGAACCCTTAATAAAGTCGTTTCGTGATAATTTAATTTTTTTTTCATTCAATAATGAAATTTTATTCAGTCATGAATGTACTGAATGACTGTTGAATATATTCCATCGTGAGATGAATCTGGTAATTCGACAGTCGGGGAAAAATAAATGGACGTAATTGCCTCTGAAATTTTTATTATAAAGGCGTTTGCTTGCGTTGAGAAATCGACGATGAGTACGAAGCTCGTAATTTACTTCGGAGCCCATGAATTTTCGAGATTCAATTAAACCTTAGCCCCGAATTTATAATTTACAAGAATTGCAGGTTTAATTTTGAAGCTCGGTATTAAGTGTGATGAACGCTTGGAAAAGTGTGCTAATTATCGAATAAGGTAGAGCGTAGGTTTACGTAATGAGGAAAATGTGAAATAGTGAGAGAAGGCAACCTTCGGAGAGTTCACCTCAGTCTTCAGTGACCTTTGTACTGTTAACTCTGCTCGAAACTGCAATTCCGCGTGAATCCATTGTTACTGAATTTACATTCACCCTTGATGGTCTCCGAACGAACGTGCTCTTTGCTTTTGTTGTTATTGCATTTTATTCCATTTTCACATGAAACTCCCTAACTCAATATCGTCGCTTAAATGGACGCACACGTTTTGCCTGATACTAAACGGGAATAGAGTTTAAACGAGATGAATTGAAGTGGAAACACGAGGGGGGGGGGGGGGGGGGGGCTGCCGTTCAATGAATTATATTCCACACAACAATGAACGACGTAGCACCAAAAATCGAAGCGAAACTTGATTTTGCTCCAATGTACAGTAGATAAATGTTCACGAGTTTATTATGCAAACAAAACATTGATCCTCGTTTGTTTTTTTTTTCTGTTACAGGTAAGTTGAGACTCGAATTGTTTCCTTCAAACGTGATATCGAGCGTCGATTAATTGGGTGAGCTTCAAATCGAGCTTTAAATCGTTTTATCGCATTTTTGAATAATTTTTTAACGTCTAGCAAAATTGCCCTAGCCTCACGTGATCCTGCAATAAAAACGAAAAAAATAAGCCCAAATTGAACCCTTTTCGTTAAATTTTACCGGCGATATGAATTTTCAAAATTGGGGTCATTTATGACCCCAGAATACCGTTCTAGGCAACAAAAAAATAATGTTACCGTTCTAGGGTTAATAATGGACAAATTGTTATAAACATTACGACGTGTTTGGATAAAAAATAATTTTGGAATAAATACCAGAGATCTCACGTCCAATTATCATTGATCATCTGACGTTTTAATATTTAATTAAAAATCAGCGATGCGAAGCACGAGGTACCAATTGGCAGCTTCAATCTCGCATTATTTTTCACTGCTTTCGCGCATTCCAGCCGAGGACTTGGTTCGACTGAATATTAAAATATCATTGATGCTTCTTTGTTATTAACGCCGAGTTTAATTTGAATTTGAATAATAAATAAAAATATCAGTTCCGGGGAAAATGAACTGGAAGTTGGGAATTTATGCGGACGCGATGATCCATTAAAGGGATATACCATGAGGGAGAACGACATACCAGATGGTTGCGGGTAGACCTCAACTATACGCGACGCATAATATTGCTTCGCAATAAATAATGGTGTGCATGTCCCGGAGCAGACTGCTGTTTGTGTCATCACCATTTTATTATAGCACATTCCTCGGATTGTACATCATTACTCATTGAAGGTTAAATGTTGCTGATTTCAAAGTATATGAATAACTAGTATGGACGAATACTCAAAGCGATTTGACCATCAAGTTCATATGTGTTTACTTGTCGTATATTTACCGATGCAAATTTGCTGCATCCCCTTTGCGTCACTTTCATGAACGTTTATTACTGATTGTGAAACACCCCAATGTGCTTGTACGTAGAAATTCGTGCCTATCGTTTCGTCTACCAGTTCGTCTGTGTCTCTCTCTCTCTCTCTCTCTCTCTCTCTCTCTCTCTCTCTCTCTCTCTCTCTCTCTCTCTCTCTCTCTCTCTCTTGATATTTAGTGGAACTCAATGAGAAAGGATGGCACACGAAAGTCCAAGCTAATTGCTTTTTGGCAAATAATTGCCAGCCGTTGAACATGAGTTATCCTCGGACACGATTTCCCCCTGGTATCGAATTCTGCTCCTGCTATAATCGCGCTTTGTTTCACGGGAATATTGTCACTCCCTCTAGGATAAAAAAAAAAAGAAGCTATAGGAAACACTCGCCCCGGAGGGCCTGAAATTAAATACCTGGCTGCCAAAAACATTTTTAGGGGTAAGGAAATATTGTAAGCTCGGACTTTCGAAAGGGAAAGTCCATCGACGATATTCTGGATAAATATTCAAGTTTTTTGTGTCTGAAAATTAACAATTCTCGTAGGAGCCAGCTTCATCTGTTACCAAATTGGTTTTGCATGCATGTAGGAATTTGGAGAGTAAATGATTAGAAAACTTTGAGAGGAACGTGTATGTTTTGCTATGCCCACAGGCGAAGCTTCGAGTACGTTTTACAATTGAAAATTCAAAGTAAGGATCCGCGTGCTAAAATTCCCATCGTCCCTATTAAGGTTCGCCCTAATATGCGCATACGAGAAAAAAAAAACGTGATACTCTAGGGTGAAAAAAAATAATCACTGAGTTTGCCAGGACGAGGAGGGAAGCAAACGTGCTTTGGCTCAAAGTTAAACTATCCTTTGAAGTTTTCTCTTTTTGGCTCCACTGACTTTGCTTAACTTGGATCGTCCCTTGACGGCGAAAAAAAAAACGGAAAAAAAAAAACTGCTGCTCCTCTTCCTATTTATTTTGGTATCGTTTGCCAAGCAGCTTCTGGCTTTAAACTCTACCAAAACTTTTTCCAGGAAAATGAAGACTCGACTTTTTTCTCTCTTCTTCTTTCCGGCTCACTCTCCGATGGTCTGCGCTATGTGTACTCTCTTTTTTTTTAATCCTTCTGCGATCCCTACTGCAGTGTCATCGGTGCTAAGACATTTGCGTCGCGAAACATGTCACTTTCTCGAAAAGCCGCCTGGTCGCCTGCTCCTCCACGCGCGGTATATAAATTCCTACCAAAGACAACGTCTCCTTTCTGCAGCCTCTACGACGCGTCATTAACCCTAGAACAGTAACCTTATTTTTCTGTGACCTATTCCGGTAACCTAGGGTCACAATGACCCCGATTTTGAAAAATTTATATTTCCGGTAAAATTTAACGAAAAGGGTTCAACCTGGGCTCATTCTTTTCGTTTTTAATGCCGGGTCACGTGAGCCTGGGACAATTTTGCTTAAAGTTAAAAAATTAGTCAAAAATGCGGTAAAACGATAAAAAAACGGGAGAACGAAGGGAGAAAGGGGCGAGGGATTAAAAGTCGCCTGGGGTCGTTTTTGACCCCAGGTCACCGGTCTATAGGGTTAATATGTCTCGCATTCAAACATAAATGTCATCGCGAGTCTCTCGTATAAGTTATTTGTACTTAAATTTAATCAAATGCAATTTGCAGTCTATCGATTCTAGAGTGTGTCAATACTTTCATGAAATATCATGAGATGCCCCATATTGTTCGAAATACTGTGAGCATTATTCCGGACGATATTCAACTCAGGCTCGTTCATTTTCATCGTGCTGACGAGTCAACTAGCCAATTAATTTGTTACGTGACCCAGCTCTGCCTCAACTTGGATTATTAATCCAATGTAATACGTCAAATATCTCATCGACGAGAACTATCAATCCGCATCAATCTGTCACTACTCAATCCCTCCCTCCCTCGCTCTCATTGCTTCGTCTTGCCTTCTCCATTGATCCAGTCTGTCTACATTGGCCCAGTGCCTCTCGTCTCACCCGCAGATGCATTTCATTCATCTCCGTCCCGTTATCCATGTGCGGTTTCGATGCATCTACAGATTTGGTTTCCTTGAACCTCTCGCTCACTCCTCTAACGTAACCAATTGTGATGCAGATTGGAGTAACCTGGAGCTCTCCTGCCCCTATAGTCATCTTTGAGCCTGTTCCGATTATATACCTGCTTAGAAATTTGTCGATTGTGCTCACAGCGATGTAGCGGATAGATCAGCGGATATTGCACGATAGGGAGACACGTTTCAAGCCTGACCCAGATCATTTTATTCCCGACAAAGGACATCGAGACCAGAGTCTCAAATACTTTGGAAAGACGGTTGTGTGTGTGTGTGTGTGTGTGTGTGTGTGTGTGTATTGCTCGAGAAAAAGTGTTCTGCAAATCTTCTCACAATTCTGAAGACCTTTGGGACTGTCGAATACTCCAAATTGTGACTCAGGGTTGATCGGGTAATTATGACATTGCAGGCAGGAGGATTAATCGAGTACACGAGTGCCCAGCTCCCGATGATCCAATGAGAACGTTTTTTTTTTTTTAGGCTCTCGTACATCGGAGTTTCCATGGTTTCGTCAATTCGTATACTATTGGAAAGCTCACTGCCTCATTCTATGTTCCCACAGGGAGAAAAGAGATCAAGGTTACTATGTATGTATATAACCATCATAGCTTTCGAAAGGGTCTATCGCTCACGTGAGCTCGACGCCGGGCCAGAGAAAAATGAGGATGGTTCTCTCATCGAACCGGGAAATCCTCTCCGTCGAGACCAGTAGCCCATCGATGGATCGTAACCCCCTCTGATCGGATCGAACTCAAGGCTTTAATTCGCTCTACTTTTTTGTCCTGCTTCCATCTCCCACTGGATTGTCTTTCGTTCTGCGGCCTTTTTTTTATTTTTCTTTCTGGTCAGAAAGGACCAGAGGCAATGAAAAAAGACTTAAACTATTTTTAAATGGAGCAGGGATGCTCGGAGGGCACACGAGAACTTTGCGCCGAAATTAACAAATTCTGTCAACCTGAATAGAAGGATGAAACTAGAAAGTAAAGAAGAAGTACAAAGTTATACTCAATGTTTTACAAAATTTGCAGAAATTAGAGCGGGTGGACGATTTTTCAAAAAACTCAGATTTTCGTAAAATTCGAAAAATCATAAAATTTAAACCGTTCAACCGATATTCCCCAAATTTAATGCCAATCTTCCTATTATGATACTCTATTTATAAAAAAAAAAATTAATAATAAATCTTAAAATTTGCGCAAGCTAGAGCGTTGACACCGTTTTTTTGAAAATTAAAAAATGCCGTAGAATTCGTATTTTTCTAGCAATTCCGATAAAATTCTCAGAGAATTAAGAGTTTGTATGGATTAACATCTGTGCAAAACGGGAGCCCTGTCGCTCAAACCGTTCTCGAGTTATGAACGTTTGAACTTTACAGTGCCAGAACATACGCACACACACACATCCGGACATTTTTTCCAGATATGATTTTTCGATGTTTTGGGACATTTTAAGCATATTAACATTGAAAACTGGAAAAAAAAAATTTCACCGGCACATAGCTGCTCCTCTATATGAGGAAGCAAGAAGGACGAAGGAAAAGACTGATGCTCGAGTCTCTTCGAGAATACAGTCGAGCTAACTCTCGGTCTTTTTCTCCTTTGATCAAAACTCAGGATTTTCGAGCTTTGTAACGCGGTTCCATTGCAGCGAAATCAATGAACTCTAAATGGACGCAAAGGAAACGAGATTTACGTGATATTTCATACGAGAACGACGAGACTTGAGATAACTGCTGATGACAGAGTGCTCGGCTGAAAAAGAAACCAAAGGATCAGGCGGACACCTATGAAAAAAAAAAAAGTGCGATGGGTGGAACGGGGCAAGGGGTGGGAATGGATGAAAGAGGGTTGGCGTGCTTGGCCGAACGGAGTTTTCGGTCCGTCGCTTCCGGTATCCCGGGGGATTCCGTTAGTCCCGCGGCGTGCTCACCGACCAACTGACCGGAAACTCTGCGGATTGAGGAACCTGACCAAAAGAGCGAAAGCTCTATATTCATACGTGTCTATACGTAATATTTTCCTCTATATAAGCCATTTCACGTTAAATAACACTTCGCTTTGATCTACAACAAATTTTCGGTTTTTACTCTCTAGCAACAATATCTAAAAACAATCTGTACCAATCGACCATTTTTTTCTTTCTTTCTCTTAATTTTTTTTTATCAATAATTAATTCCCATTTTTGAGCTCGTAAAAAAATTGCTATTTCGATGTTCGTAGTCGTTTATAGAAGAAAATCAAATTTTTCTGTGGAGAGGCACGAATTTTGACAATTCATCGATAGTCATGATGCAATTGGAAAAATAATGACTGACTAGATTTTTTTTGTATTTATTAACATTTTAGAAACCGTGAATAAGCAGCGAATCCGATTTTTCTCAAAAGTCTAACTCGGCGAGTCGAAAAATCACCAAAGAACATTTTTTCTTCACTAGTGCTGACCTCATTCAACTTCGGACGCCCCATGCACTTGTGTATATATCTTAAAAGTGTTGAAAATGGTCTTTCTGGACCATCCATATAACAATGTAATCTCCATCTCTCTTCCCATGTTCATATCTATCCCGAACAGCGATCTTTTTTCTCTTCTCTCTTATATTCACTCGGACTGCTGGAATGAGCGAGAACCAAAGGCTGAAAAAGCTGCGAGAATCCATCCCTTTTTATTCATTTTCCTTCCATATCCTAAGCGGCGTTTCCTGAGACAGAACTCGCTGCGAGCTTCCATCTCGTGCACGTCCTTTTTTGCCTCTTTACAACGTTCCTTTACCTACTTTTCCGCTTTCGAATGTCCGACGAGTAAAAAGCGTTTTAATCATTTATTTCATTTTTAATAAAATTTCTGCTGATGAATTCGTGATGAAAAAAATGTGATAGTGTTTTGGTATCACGTAAAAATGAGGCGATGAGAATTTGCTCAATAGTTGAGGTAAATTTGGCGAATCGGCTCATCATTTTGAGGAAATATCATTGGGAAATTTGAAATTTTATTCATTCACATAAAATACCTTTATCGTCATGATGAGGCAAAGAATTGCTGTTTATGCGGTTTTCGTACATAGAATTGGAGGAAATTTATTCAGGAACGGTTGGCCAAAACGGTCAAGTCTATCGCTGACAGTCGCGAGGCCGTAAATCGGTCGTGGCTTGGTGAGCAGTCTTCGGAAAACGGAAACACGGAAATATATATCAGAGCGGAATCGGAAGAAGCTCGGCGCGGAAATCGTGCTGGATTCGCCTGAGGCTACGATCTCATCGTACATTAACACTGATACACCGAAGCAAAGTTGAACATTCGCCCGGAATGCGCGCTCTTGGTGTATAAAATAAATGTTATTATTCGGGCCGCATAAGGGTGCGTGGATGCGTGAAATGTTGGCTGCGGTAGGCAGAGGAAGAGCTCGTCGATGAATGATTCATGAGGCCGGAAAGACGTGAGCTGGGCAAGCACGCAACCGCACGATTCTTTGTCTCTGTCAGTTTCGGCTGCTTGTCAATCCGGAGCCTTCTCTTTTTTGCTGATTCGAGTCTGTGCTTAATATATTTTTTCTCCCTGCCACCGCGTGTATTCCTCGCGATCACTCTCTCTGCAAAGAAACAACCCCTTAACTTCCAGCAACCCTAAGAAGGCATCGTGCTGCATTGACTCACAACGAAACGACGATCTTTAAGGACGTTCTATGGCGACGGTCAAATCTAAATTTTTGTTTTCAGTTTTTCTTACATACAAAATGGTTTTTGAGCCCAAGTCCATTAAGAAAAGTTGTTACAAATTGACTGAAGAACAACATACTCCAAATCCAAGATTATCCGAGGTAATCTGTATTTTTTATATAATAAACAAAATTTCAAAAAAATTTTACGACCGATTTTTTTGAAAAACTTAATAAAGCTTCTTCGATGTTACATAAAAGTGTATGCAAAGTTTTAAGAGGCTTCACCATTTAGAAATCGAAATATTTAATATTGAAAATTGGAACTTTTAACACGCGCTCTTATGAAAAACTATTGAAAATAGTGATTTTTATAAATAAAAATCTCGACTTCTACATGGTGAAACCTCTCAAAATTGCGCGAGCAATTAGATATCACTATTCTCTTTGTGTGGGGCAAATTTAAAGAAATTCTATCCATGGAAAATTTAGCATACAACGTCCTTAATGAATTTTCACACCTAACGAGGCTGCAACATTTTTTTAGTTACGATTTAGAGCCCACAATTTTCGAACGTTGGTCCACAAGCCTTAGAGGACTCGAAGCATCTTTTGTATACACCTTCCTCACCTAATCTTCGGTGAAGACATCGACAAAAAATAATATTTGTGCCTTGAGAGAAATTAGCTGTATAAATTCTCGAGTGGATATCGTGGAATTTCCTCAGACAATAATGTTAACATTGTTATCAAATTATTACAAGGTTTTTGTCGTAACGTTCGCGATATCACGATCGCACACGTTCGGGGTATAGAGCACGGAAAATTAACTCGGAACAGGAGGGTCGTAAAAAAAAGTTGGATTTTCATAAGGACGGTTGGATTAAAGGTAAAAAAAAAAAAGGGAGGCGAAGAATATTTCGCGCTTGAAAATTCAGTGAACGGGAGGACGAAACGAGGTGTGAAAGGTTAAGGGAGGTTTGCTCGTATGTCCATAAAGTACACTTCATGTGTGAACCAAAAGGAAAAACTGGTGTGTGCAAAAGTACGTGTGCGTGTGAGCACGAACGTGTGTCGATTTGATGGGACCCTTGGGAGTTTACAGAAAGGGCGTGAAGAAATTTCGAGCGAGGAGAGTGAGACCCTTGGCACTTTCCGATCTCGCTGCTCGCTCGTTTGTTCCATACATTTTCATCCCTTCGCATCGGCAGACATTTGTTCATACGTACAGGCCTGGGCGGTCTCGTGTATCGAAATGCGTGCAGGCTCGGGTCAGACCGAAGGAAAAGAAAAGACGTGGGTGAAAAAATTGAGCAGCATTCCGGCGGCAATGGCTTCGTGGAATTTATTCCAATTATTCCGTTGTCGAAAAAAAAATAGGAAAAGCTCCATAACTCATGGGTTATGGGCCAGCAACTTCATATGTTTTTCGATATATCGTTTTGCCGCCCTCGTGAAAAGAACTTTCCGAAGAAAAAATATGTCCATTTGTATCTGCGGAGAAAAAAAAATAAATGTTACACCATAGAGCAATCTTTCATGATTATTGTTTTCTTCTCTTTTCTTCATCCTCATTATTTAGCTCATCATTATTCCTTGAATTACCATAAACAATGAACCATCACAAAATAACGAGATTATCAAATTTCCTCCAAAGACAATAGCCCTCTGCTCGTCATTGCTATTATTTACGAGCATCTCGGATTTCTCGTTCATGCGAAATTTATCGAATATAATTATTCGGCGAAAGCTCTCGGGCAGAGCAACGAGAGGAAATTTCTGATCTGGTAATCCGAGAACGTATGGTGATGTTTTGTCCCAATTTCATGAGGTTCACCGTCTGTCTTCCACCCCCGCACATGGGAACCCATTAGTCCTGAGCTACCTTCTCTGCTGCGGAAGGAAAAGGGGCGGACTCGGGATTGAACGTGCGTATTAAGGGTTCGAGGCACGCTCTCGCCACTTGGTCGATGCGAGGAAAACCAACATGAGCCGTTTGTCGCGAGGGGTTGCTTTCGCATTTCCGGTGGATTTCATTCCGCACATACACCTTTAGCTATGTATATATTTACATGTTTTTGGGCATGTATGTGTATCAAGGCGTCCGAGGCTGTCGGGTCATTGGAAGAGTCGATTTACAAATGACCAGTTTCAATTTGTACACCCTCATCGCGTCCTGACAGCTTCCCCATCTCTCAGTCTTCCAAAGGCCTGCTCGTACTTTCGAGCTACTCCATCCCTTCGCTCTCTTTGAACTAAAAACAACCAACGCACACACATGTACACCTTGGAACGGAACAAGAGCTCCAGTTCGACGACAACAATAGTCTGGAGTGTGTTTAACCTATTATCAAGTTTCATCGACCATTACCGTCCTATATATCGAGAAATTCAATCAATATGGAGTCGTTTTGGCTGCGGTCTTCGAGAAACTATTCACGGGGACGTTGAACCATTATAAAATCAATTCTTCTGTCTAGAATTCTGTCCAGAAGAAATTGTGAAGAAATCTTAAACATTGCAATTCTCTGAACTCTGAAATCGTGGCTAGAAAAAAATTCGCGTTAATCGCTGACACAAATGAGACTACACTGGAAATGAAATTTCGTTAAAAATCGTCGATATTTTGTTGAACACGGTAAACTGAATATTTTTTCATAATTTCAAAATTTTCGTGGCAGTATTTTCGGTTCCTAACGGAATTGTCGTTTACCATTGGACCGACAAAAATTCGCTTCCGAAGAGATTTTCTAGAATATGTCCTGCTGGGATGACACAATCTTTGGAATTATTCAAAAAAGCGTTTAGTCGAACGTATCGAACAAAATATCGTTATTTTCCAACAAAATTTTATTTTCAGTTCGAAAATAAATGAATCTGGAGACTCGGTAGAGTCTCGAGACAAGTATACACATTCGACAGCGTCGTCTGCTGGCCCGAGATTCGACCGAGCAAATTATCTCTGAATTAAAAAAATTCGGTGGTGGGGATAAGCATTTTCTTTAATTACGGAGCCCGAAATCTGAAAATTGAACCAAAGACTAATTACGTTGCTCCCGGTCAATTGAGCCATGAATCACGGCGATTGATGCTGATTGAGACACGACAGAGTCTCGGCAAAAGTCAATATTCTACTTTATCAACATTGACGTTTTAATTTATCCAAAAAATTCATAAAACTGATGTACATGTTCACGGGCTTTTTTCCCGTGAAGGTATTGACTCCTCTGTCCACCATGCTCACCTGGCAGCCTCAAAGCAATAAATTCCGAATTTGAGCGATGATTAATTGCACAAGCTCTATGGGGGAGTTTCGATATGGTGATGACAGCAGGAAGGAGCCGAACAAAGTGTAAGGATAATATATACCAAAGCGCACAGAGCCGAAGGACTTAAGGATTACTTCTCCACCGCTCGTCTCATCGCAGCTCCTTGTTACTGTTGTTGTTGTTGTTGCTGCTTGTTTTGCATTAGCTGAGTGTGCAACACTCTCCTACTTTGCTGCAGGACGTTCATACCTTAGAGAATTTGTAATTGTCGGCACGAGGTTGAGAGAATTTGTCGGATGGTAAATTCTAACGTAACCTAGTCATGTATCTACTCGAGACAATACACTACCCTCTAGTAACTCGTGGTACTTGAAGTTTTAGCTGCTCCTTGGAATGGAGCACGATTTAAAGCACATTAGCGAAACAAAACGTGGGAGCAGGTATTATTTTTGGTTTTTTTTACGTGGTATGCTCGGAACATGTACAATTTAAGAAAAAAAAATGTATTCTACGTTCCAGGGTTTCGAGTAGAATTCTCATCAATTACGAGGGGAGCCTGATGGTAATTTTTCAAGATTATTTTGTGGTTAATTATTGAAGCACTTGGAAGACTCTAATATTTTGCAAAAGACGAATTTTTAATGATTGAATTTTGGTGGAGGGAATAATGCTTTATTATTCAGTTGCTACAACACAGCCTATGGGATTCCCTTCGATGAGAAACTGTGCGATGAGCGATACGCTTGGAGAAATCTTGGAACTCGCTCCTCACCAACCCTCGGGCTCTGCCTTTATGTAAATGGAATTAACCGATAGAAACTTAACGCACAAACACGCCGTTGGGAGTTTGAACAGCAGTCTTGGCTCTAGTAATACACTCGAATTTATGCGTGGGTTTTAGGGCGTTCCTTATTAAGGGCTCTTCCCTTGAATTTCGACACGAACCGGAAGCACCCAGATAAGTTTTGAATGATCGTTTTATAAGTGCGCAATATTCTCAGGTGCTATTTTTTTTTATTCGGGACCACAAATGAGTGGATTATAGTACCAAAAAAAAAAAAAAATCGTATTTGATCCATTTTCTACGAGATGCGTGGAAAAATAATTGCAAGGAAGATGCAGAGCTAATGAATAATAATCGTCGTTCATTAGTTTCCATCGTATCGGATCTTCGTCACATTTTTTTCACTGACACTAAGACGCTGGGTAAGAAAGAAGAGTGTGGAAGAGGGAGGAAGAAAAATTGAAGGAGCACGCGACGACGTTAAGCTTCTGTGGAAAAGTGTCTCGTCTTATTCTTTCAACTTAATTATCATCCATTCATCAACGTGATGAATGAACTTTTAATTGGTGGTAAAATTATTTTATGGACCGATAAAAGTCTGTCAAGATTCCGGACAATTTCAATATTTTTACATTCAATGAACCGAGTTTCTTTTTCGTTTTTTTTTTTTTTTTTCCTTCCAATTGTCAAATTTTCGCATATTTTTTTGCCCTCGTCCCCATGAAATCCTTTCGGAAACTCTTGTCATGGGATTTTGGCACGACTCTCATCAAAGTCCATAAGGGAGAGCTAAGGGTGGGGCAAAGGGGAATAAAAAAAAAAGAGAGAACTTTAACCATTTCCTACGACCATTTCTCTGATGGTTTTCAGTCATATCGCTCCGTTCGATCCTGCAGGGAAAAAGCTCGAGGATGAATTTATCGGGTACCAAGACGGATAGTCGCGATGCCGCGAACAAAAGGGAGAAAAGCCCAAAGGTCCCAAAGCCCCATGTGTCTTCTCATTCTTCCCAGAGCTTCCGACCATTCACCAGTGCGAAGAAGTTTGAATTTTTCACCAGGGACATAAAGAAGAAAAGGAGGGAGACAGTGAAAAAGAAACAAGGAAGGAAAGACGAAGAGGATCATGGGAAATGCCCGAAAATAAGTACTTACGAGGAGATATTCTTCCACCAACTACACTTTTTTGTACCCTTTCTTAATATTATTATTCTTAACGTCCTTTCCCTTTCATACGATTTCGTTTCTTTTCTCGATTTTTCTTCTTTTTGTTGTTGTTGCTGTTGGAGCATTCGCATTTCCATGGAAATTTGTATCGACGCGTGTATCAAAGTGTAAATAATACATGTTACGTTACGATGTTTTTGTTACGAGAACAGCAAACCTTTACATTTATTTCTTTTGACGTAGTCGATACTGCTCAGCCTCGTGAAATTGCGAAATTGCTTTTTTATTCCTCCAACGATCAACTGCACGTCGTTTTCATTGACTTACATCCTTCCGTTGAGGAATTGAAGGAGGAAACTGTGTCTTGAAGAAACCGGAAGGAGAAAAAAAATAAAATGGAGTATAAATTCTTATCATTACGCCGACGATAAAATCGTACGATATGAAAAACCCCGAAATAACCATCTGCGACGATTCTGACTGTATACTTTGGTCTTTTTTATAATTTGTTCGGGAAAAGAAGCAAATGTAGCGACAAGGGTGCTGAAAATTCGGTCCCTCGTACAACTAAATGCGCGACACGAAAGTCTTGAAATATTGCACAACAGTCGGGGTGGCATCCCTTAAAAAGTACGAGCAACGAGTTTTTTCAATTGCTCGTAAGCTTCCAAGTTTACAGTGGACGAGAAAAAAGTCTCGCTGGTATGGGGGGGAGGAGAGCTTTCGCCGTTAAAGTGTCCCTTCGCTGTTGGACTATTACATTATATACTCGCGTTTCAGCCAAATTTAGAGCCGAGTAAAAAAATCTATCGTAACAGATTTAAACACTCGCGTAGTTACGAGGCTCATGATTTTTATTTCAACTGGACAAATTGTTTGTGCACTGCTTTCAATCGTAAGAATAAAAATTAAGAAAACGCAATTTGGAATTTCTAACCCTTTGACCCTTCGTTGACACACATGGGTCATTTTGACCCCAAATCTTTTTCTCTCCCAAATAATTCGCAAGTTAAGATTACGATCAAAATTACACCGGAAAATGCATTCCGAGATCTTATTTAACTCAAATAATCTTTTGGCTAAATTTTTATTCGTTTATTTACATAACGCGTAAGTTATGTACACGAACACAAAATACCAGAGCTCATTACCGTCGATCCAGCGCGGTCTCTCCGGGCGAAAAGTTTGAGCATTATTCCGTAGCGAGCTTTTTCTTCGCTCACTCTCCTTAACCTCATCCATACTACTTCACGAACTCATCCTCGACTTATCTCCGTTGTGGCAGCGAATGCACGTAGTCCAGGAGGAAAACAAAGGGCGCATCGTCTTCGGGGTTTCATCCGAAAACAGCCTCAACGCGTCCTTTTGTATACGAGCAATTGTTGCGAACGCACGAGAAGGTGAAAAGTTTTGAAACAACACGCGGCACTTGCGACTACTGTATTCTACGTGGGATGCCCTCTGGCGGCGACGCATTTATTTTCGCTCGTGCCAAGCTCCAATTTCAGAGGAGTCTCGCTCCCAGAGTTCACTCTTTCCAAGCTAGTTTCCAGGCACGCATATACAATACGACTATAACTGCCATAACCCGAAAATGCTTTCTCTTCGAGCATTCTCCTTCCCGCGTTGTGCTTTTCGCCCAGCACATTTTACAAAGATCCGGAGTCGCTGGGGAACCAACAACTTTGGATATGTGTACTGCTGTCTTTTCCAAGGCAAACCTGGCCTTCGGGCTCTGCAATAACCTTGCTTACACACACCGTACACCTTGTATCGTAGAGGCCAACTGATACGTATACGAGCACGCGATACAACGTGCAAGTATACGTTCGAAAAAAAAAATATAAAAAAATAAAATAAAAAAAAACTACAAGATTCGTCCTGGAGTAGCTACACAATTGTACCGAAGTGCCCCAGAGCCATGTTACCATGGAATAAAATGAAAAAGAAAGAGATGGGCAAGGACGAAAAGAAAAGAAGGCGAAACGAAGAGGCGGAAGGTACACGAGCATCGCTGCAGCGACCAAAAGACTGCAAGATGGAGCGCCAACGTCTATCGCCTCGGAGTATATAGCATTCAGTACAGAACGCACTTGTAAATATATAAATGTGTGTACATACACGGAGAGAGCTAGCGGAAAGATATAACGTCTCACCTCGACCATCCAGGAGCAACGTTTGCACGTTTCTTCGCAGTGGGCATCCGTTTTAAGTTTCGTTTCCGCACGGACGCGCCCGGTCTCACCGCAGTTTTCTTTTCTCTGCATAAACACATACACACGTACGTGAACGTTGCGCATTCTCTCACAATCTCTACGGGGAAAGTTGCCTCGAGCGAGATGTACATGGGGAAGTTGAACAATAAAGGTTCAGGGGGTAAAGTAGTGACCGCGAGCAAAGGTTCAATCTGCCCCTAAGCGCTTTCATCATCTCTGCTGGATGCTGGAGATGGCGAGAGACAATCCAGCGGAAGGAGGTTCCGCCATTCAGCATATCACGAAGAACATGCTCGTACGATTCTTCATCTTCCGTCATGAACCCTCCAATCCGCAGACTCGATGTTTGATGATACTCGCAACACAAAATCCCTTAAGAATCCTTCTCTCTTCCCTCTTATTTGTCTTCACGAACTGGAAAAATTGAAGAGCTCCCCACCCGATGCTCCGCCGATTATACTCGCAGCGAGCAATTGAAATAACTTATGCGGAGCATGTTTTTTTGGACGCTACGGGAAAAGAGGATGCTTTACGAAGAATTGAAAAGGAGGAAAAAATTGGGAGGCCAAAACGTGACACTGGGTACAAGGAACTGGAAGCCTTCGCCCGAGAGGGCGAGACGCTAGTCTCTCGCCTGCTGGCTTTTGTTTGATCGAGTCAAGGGAGAACTGTCTGTGACACGCGACCGAAGGGACCCCATCTTTTTCATCAAGCGTTTTTATTCCAACACACACAACCAACAAACTTCTTCTCGTGTCGTTTCGAGCTGCGCTACGCATGGAATCTTGAATTTTCCTTTCTCATAGAGAACGCTATGTGACGGTGACATTTTTTTTTTCAAATTTTCAATGTCAATGTGCTTAAAATGTCCCAAAACATTTTGCTGGAGAATTCTGATGACATTGCTAGAAAAATATGAATTTCGTGTGATTAAGACATCAACGACCCGGTGCAAGAAAAGTGCAAACTAAACTCGATACTAAACGACAGATGAGTCGAAACTTTGCTAACCTTGTTACGTTATTGAAATTTGCCGAGCTCATCATCCAATGGAACATCGCTTTCTATTAACTATACGCTGATATAAGCTTGAGCCATGTACACGTTAAGTTCCCTATGTACAGGCTATGCCTATATATCCGTCTTCCTCGGCCTTCTCTGGTTCTTTCCACCCTCCATGGCTGTACGCGGTTATTCTGCATCCGCTATCCCGGATTGTCAATTTCGCGCATGATCTTTTTCCTCAAGAGAGACGAGCGACAGAAAGACTTTTCTTGAGCCTTTGGGATCGGAGATTGAAAGGTGGAAGGGATGGTGCATGGAAGCCAGGACACTGGGAGAACAAGAAGACGTGTGTAGGAGAAAATAAAAACGGAGAGATACATGTTGAGTGTTGCCGAAGGTACCGCAGCAGGTGGAATCTGCTTTGATGGAGGTCGAAAAAAGCATCCTCTCGGCGTTTTTGGTTCCCGAGGCCTCTTGGGTTCTCCTCAGAGTCTTCCACTTCTCTTACTATCGCGACTTCCGCGGTTCGGTGTGCTCGTGGGAAATCTGGCGGTTTTTCGTCGCAGGGCTCCTTGCTTTTTTGCTTTTTCCTGCCTTGCCTCTTCTCTTTCGTTTACTCGTTTTTTTTTTGTTTCTCATTCCGCGGTTTCTCGATCGACGTGAACTATATATTATCATGTTCCACGGGAAAATTGAACGGTGGAGCAGAAGCTGGTAGAACTGAGATGCTTCGCCCTTCTGTACTGTCTGGTACATTCCCTTCGTGTCTTATTTCGGTTCTCATAGCCATTCTCAATGCTATGAAGGGAAAAAATCTCAGGGTTCACTTTTCATGGCATTCAACGTGTTTTTTTCGTATCAAACATGCGCGCCTATCGCAGCTATGAAGTTCCAATGGTTAAAAGGGCTCAAAGTTGATTTTTGTGCCCGTTGAATCGTCGTTCGTGCGCCATTCCGTTCGACAGGAATGTATAGTGTATGAGGAAGGCATCAAGATTCCTTTCGATCGAAATCACTCCACGTATTTTTATTACCTTTGCCTTACCATTACCTTTTATAGTAGACACGTAATATATTGCATTATGGTGGAGTCTCGCCACTTCAGACACCCGGAATCCGCCATGATGAACTCCCCGCTGACTGAGTCCCTGGGAAGAGGCTGCATTGCCTCGCATGACAACCGGAACCTCAATTCTCTCGTCGTAAATTTTATTTTTACTCGATGCATATCGATGATACATTTCCTCAGCTCATAAACTCTGATGTACGGAATAACGTTATTCTCTCGATTAATCCCCCAGTCTCGTTACGCGCGCGGCACCCTCAACGAAGAGGGAATGATCCCATATTGAAAATTGGACTTTTGAAACGATGTAAAATCTGTAGTCCACTCATCTGTATTTGTAGAGATTTTGAGAAGCAACGGTATATATAACCGCACCCTCAATCTCTCGCGCCCCCTTCGAATAATTTGCATCCCTTTATTGGTCCTTCGCTCTCTCGATGCTATCGATGTTTTCGTTCTCGCAAACGCGTTGAGCCACGTTCTTGCTCAAGGGCCACCGGAAACCGAAGAGCGGTGGAGAGAGGGGAAGGGATAAATCGGAAGGGTGCAGCCCTAAATTAGAGAGCAATTATTAGGGGATTGACTGAGAGCTCAAGGGGCGATGTATTTGGATCTACACGTTCGTCAGATTCAACCTCACTCCGTATAATATCGATTGCTCACTAACAAAAAGGCTTAACAGATACATTTCGTAATGATGGAGCATCCCCTTGAGGTTGGACGAACCCTGCTCGAGAAAAATCAAAAGCCCGAAAAAAGGAATTACCATTGAATACCTTTGATAGATTTTTCGAGGGCTTTTAATAATCCGCCACAGGCCAAGAGATATTCGCGGAAACCTGCGGAAGCCTCTGATCCCCTGTCACTCCAGTTCATTCCCTCCTCCTGCTCTAATCTCAAGTATGTTAATCCGCCACTGGCAGCGGTGGCACGCTCTTCCATCTCTCCAAGCATACTACACCCTCCCACGGATCTTCAATCGATTCCCTCTTCCAGGTGCACTCCGATGGAATTTATTAACGGATTTTCGGCATGTCCGCTGTTTCTCTCACAGATCCCATCTCACCCTCCATCTCTCTGGCTCTCTCTCTCTCTCTCTCTCTCTCTCTCGTGCCCTTTATCTATATGTGTGTACAGGTATATGAACGACCGTAACGCAACCACGTCGTGGTTTATCCGAAAACTCGATCTCCCTGACAACCAACCGTAGCGAAACGACCATGGCGTCGTAACGAGTATATCTACGGTGTATATGTTATAGGTATGTATACCTTGGAAGTATATAGAGCGCACAACACTGGGAACAGCCAACTATCATCGCGGGATCGAAACACTCGTATCTCGGTGCTCGCAAGCGAGAAAGGGTGATTCGTTGATCTTTCGATGAATAAATTATCCATGAACGACGAAAACGCAAGTGAGCCAGGACCTAACTACAGCCTTAGAGATTATCCTAAATTATTCGGCCACAAAATCTCCGAGCATCGAACACATCTATATTCAGATTTACTGAAGTAATTCCCATCAAAGATCAACATTTCCATCCAAGTCTATTAACTCGACCCTGAACCGTAATTCGGATTCGAGGATTTTTTCCCTCTCGCAGCTCGTAGCCGCACGTTAAGAGGCAAAGATTGTGAAGGCGCGGGGTAGACTTTTACGATTTTCAGAACATTCGGTTCCGTGGAATCTTGAATGGTCCACCAAGTGGAAACTTTCTTCCTGGATATTAGAGACATTTTTTCCTCGCCAACAATTCGCAGGCCATCAAACAAAGCGTAGAGACTAAACTTTGCACTCAAGGGTCCAACTTTTTTGACCATAATTATAGAGTCCACTAAGTGGCTCTGCCTGAGAATACTTTTTTTTTTTGCTACAGATTTTTTTGTTTCTAGAAATTCCGACAAGTTTACCGGATGCTCGTAGAAACTTGGAAGATGTAGGAACAGAGTTATGTGGATTTCCTTTCAATGTGGATTTTTCGCGCTGCAGTGTACGTGTTCGAATACATCGCCGTATACGATGAGCGATGAAGAGAAAGAAAACCATATCCCGAGGATGGAGAGAGCGTGCGAGGCGAAACAACCGCCGCAGAAACAGCGAAACATTTGGTTCTTTTTTCCCTCGTTGCCGATTTGTTAGATCTCGTACCCTCTTTCCCGCATCCCTCATTTTTCTCCCCTCTCTTGCACGTCATCCCCTCACGACTCAGCAAAAGTTATAAATTGTGCGGTGAGAGACGTTCCCGTATACGCAACCACGACTACATGTGTATCCCATTCGTCGCACTTTTTATATAGATATATAAAGATACAAATGTTTTATACCCTTATGCTCCATTCTGTTCCAGACACTAACTGAAAGATGGATACACGCAAAGTATTTTTCCAAACCGCACAAACATTCGTAAACTCGAAAACACACCTACTCAATAAATAAGAAACACACGAACTAGAATGCAAACGCACAATCTTTGTTCAATGCGAGGAAAATGTTTCTACGAACGCCAATATGAGTGGGAGAGAGACAGCTGCAATTTTTGAAATTTAATATTTTCGACGCGGTTTCACCAATTAAGGATGTTGTATGCAAAATTTTCTATCGAGAGAATTCCTTTAAATTTGCACACCATACAAAGAGAATAGTGATACCTAATAGCTCGCGCAATTTTAAGAGGTTTCACCATGTAGACGTCGAGATATTTATTTATAAAAATCACTATTTTCAGTAGTTTCTCATAGGAGCGTGTGTTAAAAGTTGCAATTTTCAACATTAAATATTTCGATTTCTAAATGGTGAAGCCTCTTAAAACTTTGCATACACTTTTATGTAACATCGAAGAAGCTTTATTTAGTTTTTCAAAAAAATTGGTCGTGAACTTTTCTCGAAACTTTGTCTATTTCATAAAAAATACAGATTACCTCGGACAATCTTGGATTTAGAGTATGTTGTTCTTCAGTCAATTCGTAACAACTTTTTTTTAATGAAGTTAGACTCGCAAACTATTTTGTATGTAAGAAAAACAGAAAACAAAAATTTAGATTTGACCGTCACCGTCCGCTGACAGAACTTTTTCGCGATTAGTCGACCAATATAAAAAAATTTTAATTTCGAAAATTCGAGGTGACTGATCAATCACTTTAATTAGTCTTGGAAGCGTTTCACATTTTGGTTCGATCTGTTGAAAACAAAAAAATACTTCGAGTATCGATTGAGGAATAAATAGCATTTCGTGTTTCTAAGGAAACGAACAGAGTATCTATCTCGACAGCATAGTTGTCTCGTATTTCAATTCGTCATTCGTGCACACGTATGTAAATGCACATGAGACAGGAGTAAAGGAAGCATTGAATAACAATACGTCGGATGTGTGCACGCGTGCTAATGTTTACGATCGTCATTTCAACGACGAGGAGAACATTTCTGATGTGTGTACGAGGTATTATGAATGATCCTCTCTGCACCTCGTTAACAGATGAACAAAAGCCTGATGATTAGCCTAGTTGCGTGTGTCGTGCTTCAAGCTTTCCTCTCGGTGCTACAAAATTCTTGGCCCAACCGCTCCTAGACTCGAGCAGTATGTCACTTCAAAGTGCACACATCTCCCTATCCAACTCTTACGGGTATGTGTACGTTTCTAGTGCACTTATCTCTCTCTCTCTCTCTCTCCTCTTCATTCTCCCTCGCTCATCTGTCTCCTCGTGCCTTCTTCTTGCATCCATTCTATCCTTGCATCATTGCAAGTCTGCTTTAATTATCCGCTGCATGGGAATGCGATCACACTTGCAGGCTCACGTGCTCGCATAAATGATAGTCTTCTACGTATCTCTCTCTACGTACATTTGAAATCGTTATCGTACCCCCAATTTCCGATACGTGGAGTCATGAATCATAAATTAATAAATGGAATTGAAATTCCTATCACTAAAACCTCCGTAGCGATGCACCATTCGCTCTGTACGTAATAAAATAATAACAATTATTACAATAGCGTAAAATATAATTTATGATGTATGTACACGATTATTATTCAGTGATTCTGTACCGAAATTTAATATGGAAATAATGTAGAAATTGATAGCATAATGGAAAAGTTATTCTATTCAAAGTGGGTGAACGTGAAAGCCAGCATTAAGCGCTTACATCGAGAGCATCAAAAATTGAGATGAATTTGAATCATTTTTTCCTGTACCAAAAAAAAAGCGATTTTGTTGGCTTCAATGATGAAATATTTCATGAAAACACAAAATCGCATAATCGGAGTTTTTGGAAAATAGTTTCTTTTTTCTTGCTAAGTGTTTGCACGTTCTCGGTGATACTCTTCAGGCGATTAATAGGGGAACATTTTTTTTTTTCAAAGTTGATAAAAAAACCAGTCTTCCTCATCGTTAGGGAATAAATTTTTTTTTCCACACCGAGTTTTCGTGCTGAATGTGCAAAGAGTTACAAACGCGAAAGGTTTTTTTGAGAGGGCTAGCGAAATTCCGGAGAAGCTTTTAATCCTCGAGCCCATTGACCAGCTTCCTGAGTCCAGCGACGCGACGTCCGTCCGGAGCCTTGAATAATACATCAAGGGCTGGCTTCGTACAACTCTCGTACGAACTATCTTGACGAGTGACTCACAAAAACCAGGTCGACGAATACATGTACGTAAAATAGCGGTAGCGAACGAGGCAGAGTGACGAGAAAAGGCCACGAGGATCAAGAGTTCTGGTTCCAGCATAGAAAGACAAAGTGAGTAACTAGCTTCAGAGGAGCAAGCATGAAAGATATAGGGTTGATGAGCTCGGGTGAAAACTGAGTCAACCGTGGCATCACTTGCTATTTCCCTGCTCCTAGGAAGCCCAGTTTGTCCTTTTTTCTCTACTTGACACGCGGAGTGTGTTTTTTGCTCGAGCCTGAGAGACTTTGACTTTTATCCGAAGCCGGACGCGACTAAGAAAATGAAGGGGTCGTTTTTAACCTTCTGCTCCGGTCTCGCTCCTTCCTCGGAGCTGCTTCTATTCCTTTCGGCTCCTACTTTTCGCGGCAAACTCAATTTCTTTTATCCCTTGGATCCAACCGTGACTCGGGAGGGTCAGCTTCACCAAACTCTACTAAGACACCGAAGGAGATCATCTAACGAGACTCTTCTTCCCTTGGGAAAAGGTATATTCTGTACATGCTCTCATGGGTCTTCTTTACTCTTCATAAAACATCAAGCGCGTCGGTCTCATTATTGCGACACTTATGAAGCTTCTTTCTTCGGTATACTATCCTCCTAATTGCTACTTCCTCCTGACGTGTGCACGAGACGTTTCATGTCAGAATCTCGTATCAACGACTCAGGGGTATTCGATTTTTACAATTTTCAATTATCGCAACGGAAGTGGCTAAAGATCGTGACAAAATTTTGTGCGACTCTATAATCTCTGTATAAAAACTCTACTAAAAAATTGTATTTGCGCGACTTTCACGCAAAAACCACTGAACCAATTTTGATGAATCTTTCATAGGAATTGAGCTCATGAATCAGAGTAGGTTTTAGACTGCATTGCATTCCGATAATATATTTTTTTTGGGAACCCAAACCAAAAAATCACATTTTTCGTCATATTTTCCACTTTCAAACTTCACAAGCAACTAAAAAATGATAATAAATCAAAAATCGCTGATTACAAATTCAAAGATAATTCGAAAACGAAGATAATAAGCGGTAGCTGGAGTGCCAGTTTGTAAAAAAAAAAAGTTACAGCGATTTTCGTAAAATCAAAGTTTAAAGATTTTGAAAAAAAAAAATTTTAACTTGTCGTATTAAGCTAGCTGTACCCTTCAGCGCCAACTAAAGTTTTAACTAGATCTGAATTATTCGATAACAGTTTTTAATAATCACATCGAAACGCATTCCCAGCATCTTTTGCATAAAAAAAAAACAACTTCAGACGACGATATAGTTGATATAACTTTAGCACGGAACGTCTGGTACATTAATGACAAAGCTGAGTTATGCTACTGCCTCGAGTAATGGCACTTCTGTTAGGAGGTCGACGTGATGATCATATAGACGTGAACGTGTCGTGAATTTATGTTGTAGAAAAAAAGAATATTGTTACGATAAGCCCCGCATGAAGGGAGTACAGTTCGGTCTGATTGTCAGATACATATATATGGCTTCATATATATAAATAAGCAGAACGTTAATATCTCGGTTCACGTTTGGCCAAGCGACCTCTGGGTCCCCTCGTCAAAATTAGCGTTAATTGAATGAGAGATTGAATGGTGGGTTCGAGGAAGAGGAAGCAGCAGTAGCTTTTGCCCCTTTTATAGCACCCTCCATTGGATACTCCGGAAAATACTACTATAATGAAAGCTTTACGAATTCGTTGCCTTTGTGTATGCTGGTGGGTATTATAGAACAGTATGAGAATGTCGATTGCTCTTTCGACATCCCCGTTGGTCAGTCTTCCAGAGCAAAATCATTTGGCAAATGGCTTCTCTGTTGGGGTGATGCTCGCCGGCCTTTCAGTGAAATCGGAGAGATGCGAAGCGTTTCGAGCCAGGCTGGCCGAACGGAGAAAGGCAGAAGAGTGAAGGACGAGAAAGACGGAGATGGGGGATTCGTGGACAGGACTCCTAGAGAAATGTGTTCAAATATAGTGTCCAATGGTTAAGGGGAATGGGAATAGCTGGCGCAGTAGCGGGATAAAAAGAGAAAGAGAGAGAGAGAGAGAGAGTGAGAGAGAGGAAGATCGAAACAGATTTAGGAAGGACGACGACGAGGCCGTAGGACCGTCAGGTTGAGTCACGAGCAGAGAGAGCTTCCCAGAGTCCGCAGACCGAATGATTTCCCCTCCTGCTGGATTCAGCACGGATACGAGAGCTTACCAGCAGCGTGTTAAAGCGAAAATCCCGCAACCATTAGCCGCTGGTGGCGATCCCATTCTCTCTCCTTCATCCCCTGTTGCCATTACTTGTACACGAGCATCAACCTTATGGCTCGGGGGGTTACCGTTTATACATTGCTTTAATGTACATCGTGGGTGTCCTAAAAACACCATGGACGATTATGTTTTTATGGGGCACCTTGCAAAACCATGAATACGTTGCTCACACGAAGATCGTATCGAAAATAAACCCACTGGTCAGATTATAACACAGTTTCGTTAACGCCAACAAACGTGGAGAGAAAAAACTTCTCAAAACGAATATCTTCCCATCATGTGATTACATAATCACTTTTTCCAAACGAGCCGCGTCTCATCAAGACCTGCGAAGCACGCATTACGCGCATCTGACAAAACGTCACTGAACGTATTTACGACCAAGCCGACGCCTCTCGTATGGATCCGAACAAGGATTAAGCATTCACCTCTCCACAAAGCATCAAGCGTCCATGAATCGCAACCTCCCTATCTCTTCCTCTCTGTGAATATGTAACCCGGAAGATGAAGGAACCCGAAGGACCAAAGACCCAAGCGTGACACTGATGCTCTGCTAGACTTGCCAAAGGAATACGTAACTAGGCTTTTGCCTCTCGTCAGGCAAAAGTGCGTCAACATTATGGCCCTTTCCTCACTAGAAATCAACTTAACCATCTCTAGACTCTATTTGCAGTAGAAACACCCAAGAGAATATAAAGCTCGCGTACCCAACAGAACAGGTTCAGGTCAAAAAAATGAATTTTTCGTGCAGATAAGAGAAACTTTATCAAACCAAATGTCCTAGCCAAAAAAAACGAATGGACCAGACGAAAAAAACTTTTTACAGTAGCCAACAAGCCAGCAAACCTTCGACCTGACAATGAATCATTTTGGGAAATTCATCAGCTTGTGAAAAATATATCGAGTCGCGCTTCGAAACAGGGACGAAGGCACAAAAACGATTTTGGAATGAAAAACTGCAAAATGCGAGGGGCTATTCACTACTGAAATTGTGACACAGTGATTGCTGATTTCACCTGATTTCAAGACGATGTTTGATAATTTCTTGAAATCGTTCATTTCAAGTGATTTCTTGAGAATTTTTTGGCAATTTCACGATTTCATCTGACTCTGTGATTTCAACGTGATTTCGAGAGATTTCATTCAACCATGCAGTAGGGTAGGGAAAAATTAGCAAATCTTGCTAAACGCCACAAAACAAGTCAAAAAGGTCATGTGATTTTTCACGACACATAGTATTGGTGAAAATAATATATTTATTTAGAAAAATACACAACAGAGGGTATGTTTGACATATATCTAAAAATTAGAAATATTTTTTAATTTGCTCATATATTTTTTCGTCCACTTGCAAACCCTCTTTGGAAATAATTGGAGAGGAAACTGTTTGACGATATTGACCAATCGATATGTAACCATGACTAGTCATGGGCTGCAACTCCAGAATCTTTGTTTTTTTGTTTAAAATGTACCAGGTACAAAGTACACCTATTTCCTTCAAATTATTTTTTACGCGAGCATACGATCCGGAAAATTCTCGAGTTTTCAAAGTTTTCCCCTCCAAATAAACAAAACTCAATACTAACCCTAACAAACAAGTTTTGTAATTTTTCTCCTTAAATAGACACCAATCGCCTATATTTATTTCATCACATACTCTAATGAAGGTGCTTATTTCTTCCTTCGACGTTAAAGTCTTTTTTTTCTCAATATATTTCATCAATTCTGCTTCTTTCACTCTTTCTAGCCTATCTGCGCTCAATCGAGAATGACCTTTCTCGAAAAGCCAGCACAGGGAAGACTTACGTATCACAGACGTTGTGCCTGGTTGATGTGTAACGACAAGAAATGGGCTTTCAGGGGACAGACTAGTTTTGTCTTTATCCACACTTCGTAAATCTAGGGGTCCTTCGACACTGGAAAGGACAGTCAAATCTCGTATTAATTCTGTACACTCTTCTATCGAGTTACAAGGATTTTCCGCATTTGGCAACTCTTGAATTTTTTCAGATTCAACATAATCGTTTTCATCCAGGTCTTTAACAGATAATTCGTCAGTTTTTAACACTTTAACATTAACGTTTAAACAATCGGCAATCTCCAACTCCATGCCCATCTTTTTAACAGCATCGAAAGCATCTTTTTTAGCAATCTCGATTTTTTCTACGATCTCATGGATGTTGGGGAGTGCAAACTCTTGCACTGCTCTCGACTTTGTTCCGGCCAATCGTGGGAAATCAAATTTATTGGTTGATCCATTTAAATTTCCGGATGCAATATCCTCTTGTAATTGAATTCTCTTTAACCGGTGGATTGTGTCAAGAAGTGAGCAGTTGACAATAGTAGAGAAAGTACTGCTCATTGAACGTAATCTACGAAAAAAACTCTCGCATGCTTGACTCCCAAAAATCCAAGCCACAAGTTGATCAGAAGAGCAGAGCCCCTCGTTGAAAAACTTTTTCAATTTCAAAATACAATTAATTAAATTATGGGCATTGATTTCCATGCAAATGTACGTATTTAGAGATACGAAATTGTCTGTCATTGAATAGTGAGGAGTTTTTTGCAGCCAACACCTCCAAAATCTTAAAATAAAAATGCAAAACCACACGTTGTATACTCTCTCTAAAGGTCCGAGATTTTTTTTCAGGAATGCACTCGTGAATAAATGAATGATTCGCAAATATAAGATTGTCGCATCACTTTCAGGGACGTGTTCGTGCAATAAATCTATTATTTTCGGGTCACTTATTTTTTCTACAGACCTATAATTCATTTTGTCCTTTAATGACAAATCTTTAGAATTTAAACAGTGTTTGTCTTTCGACACCTTGGACATTAAAATTTGTAAGTGAGTCGATGAAATCAGATATTTTCCCATCGGTAAAATCATTGAATGTTTCAAATATCTCACGCGCATTTTTGCTCCAATATGAACAGTATCTTGTAGGGTAATAATCTCTGGCTCAAGTAAAGCGTGAAAAAATGGCAAATGAGTCTCTGTTTCCGATAAAGCTACAGAGGTATTTTTCTCAATACCTAGCTGGCATTCAAGTTTCATCGCTTTCAAAAGTCGAGGATCTCCATCCGATGACACGCCAAATACCGAAATACCTTCGTTATTTAATTCTCGGATAATAAATCGCCACCGAGCACATACATCGTGATAATAAAATTTATTATCAGTACCAAAAACCAATAGGCAAAAAGTGGGTGCGTTGTCCTGAAGAGGCTGAGCCATAATTGTGTATATCAAACTTGCAGCTTGCCCTGTCTCGAATGACTGTTCTATTGCGCTTGCTGACGTGGCAGCAAATTTACCTGGTACAGGCATACCATTTTTGTCTAACGGCAGGACAAATCCCACTAATTGATTCGATTGAGGATCGTATTGGATACGACCAGTAATCCGCGTCGCATCCTCACTCAAAAACACAATCATTGGCAAATTTCTCGAAAGTAAAAATTGTTTCAATTCCTTCACTCGACAAATACCCTCAATCACGTGGCAATAGCAGTCATCAATTACTCGGCTGATAGTACTCAAAGAAGGAAGAGGTAAATTTGCATATAACGTTTCGTACATCAATCTCCCACCAATGGTGAATAAATACGAGCAAAATAGTTTGAAACCATCGTCATACTTTTGGTTGCCTCTACCGTGACATTTCTGAGTTGCAACTTGCTGAAGATTCTTTAAAAAATTATAATTATTTTTTTCCAAAGGTATGTCTTCCGGTTTATCATTTCGATTTCTAATGAAGGATGTGACGATTTCACTTAATTTTTCATTTTCGAGTATGAGTCTCTGTACTTTATCAAAAATAGGAAAATAACTCGTAATTACTGATTGATTTTTGGCAACTGATGCATGTAGCTTTTTAAGATTACGTGTTCTCCGGGAATTGTCTCGCTTTTGGACACTTTTATTCATTTTCTCAGGAGAATTCGTCCAGCAATAATCCTGATTCAATCTTCCCCCGACTCAAAATTGTTCATGAGATTCAATGATTGTCTGAGGGTTGATGAAAACGGCGTAGAATGTTGCAAATCCGAGTCGGCAGATTCTAAGGACGATAATTCAATCCGTGAATGAGTTGATGATTCATTAATCGACTCATAGACCGGTTGAAACGTCAACTCAACCAAAGGCTCCAGTGATACTCCGATTGGACACTGTGACAAAGCCGGTTGGTCGTATTCCTTCCGTGGAACCTCTTGAACCTCACCCAATTCTAGGATTCAAAAAATATCAAAATTATAGAAATAAATATTAAACCATGGCTGATTTATTACATTATTTTTGGCTTTGAAATTTTTCTTCTCTCTGTGAATTATGTGAATAATAAAATTACCCGTGGGAGAAAATTGCTGGGCCTTTGTCGTTTCTGTGCATTTCTCCAATTCTGAAATTTATATAAAACATTATATATTATTAAATTTATATAAAATTTGCAAATTTCAATTTGCAGCGGTTTTTGTATTTGCATTCAAATTATATAATTTCGCCAACTTTTATAGACTTATACACAATATTTTACAAAATTTGCAGCGAAAATTTAAAGCGACAAAGGCAAAACACGATTTAAAAAAAATTGATTGAACTAGTGAATAAAAATACCTGTGGAACGGGATCCCGGTGACTGTGACGTTGTTCGCATTTCTTCGGACTGATGAGTGTCCCTTTTTAATCTTTTATTGAGTTGTGTCAGTATGGATCGGGATGCATCTTCGGCAACTGATTTTTTTCTCTTTTTATTATAGCAAGTTTTCAAGTGTCTCTCGTAGTTCGTTATGACCCAGCGACTACTATTTTTTATAGTGGCCGGAACTTTTGACAGCACTGTATGAGACTCACAAAAAACGCACTTGATTTTAGCTCGGTATGACAGCGATTGAGGTAAATTCTCCCCCTCATACTGTTCGTCGACTTTAACATCGACAGATAAGTCGTTGACCGATATTCGTCGCACGACTTCTTGGTCCAGGATATTTTCCTTCGCGAAAAAATTGTTCACCGCATTTTTCACTTTATGTGTGAGTGTTTTGCGTTCGAGCTCAATATTCTGTTGCCCGGACATCGTTAATGTCGCCGTTTTTTGTGCCCCCGTTTTTCCCACTCTCTCTTGTCTAAAAGTGAGAATGTTTTCTTTCTTGGGTCTCCAAAAATCAAGGGTTTTATTGCCCAGTAACTGGACGAGTTTCAATAGCATCGCGCGCTCCCCAGTATTAAATTGAAATTTTTCCGGTTTCCTGTGATAAGGACCGTAACAAAGCTGCAAATCTTCGTTCGGATCCAATATCTCCTTCAAAACATCTCTCGCGTACGTCTCCACCTCATCAATAATTTTTGGTGTTATCCCCTCAAAAGCGACTGGATTATCCAAACCATTAAAATGGAGCATTTTTTTCACGTGTATCGGTAAATTAATTCCGGTCTCACTTCTCACCACTTCCCAAAACGGTTCACCTTCCAAAATATCCGCGTCGCACATTTTCTTGACTCGTGGGTTCACGTTATCACGCTGAACCTCGCGCTGAACTGTTCGCGTTTTCAAAAAACTACCAGACTAAACTGGTCGATTGCGAATAAGAGCGAGGGGAAGACGAACGTCGAGGTAGGAGATTCTCGGGAAATCGTAAAAATTTAGGGAAATGCAACAATGTACGAAAATACGCAATACGATCGTAACGGTAAGAGATTCTCAGGAAATCTTCAAAATTTTGGGAAATGCAACAACATACAACAATGCGCATGGAAAGATGTAGGCCGGAGTATAGGCACTCAGAACTCGAGAGTGATACACAATGCAAAAATTCGTCGGATCGTGTTTAATTTTCGCGATCTTTATCTTTGCAGGGGATTTTTAGTCTTTGCCATCCATTTGCTCATTTTATGATTGCATGTGAATTCACTGATTGCATATGACTTCACATGATTTCGAAAGAAATCATGTGAAATCAACGAAATCACATTTATTTGATTTCACTCGACTTCAGCCGATTTCAAGTGATTTCCAGCATGATTCCATCCTACAGTGACACAGTGACTTCAAAAATGAATAGCCCCTCGATCCAAAGTCTTGATGAGAAGCATTTTTTGCACCATATACTTTTTCAGCCAAGGACTCACTTTACATCTTTCTTCAATTTAGTTGTATGAATAATGTCCCAAATTACTGTTGAATTATGGATGACACATCTGTCTTGGAACGTCTCACGTACGTGGATACAGAGCGACGAGGCATAACACTGCGTGTATAAATTTTCACCAATATATTCGGCCACGCCACAGTTATGTGTGAACACACATTCTTACACCCTACTCGAGGTATTCCATTTGGAAAGGGACCATTTTCGACCTATTTTCGAATGAATTTCAAGCAGAATGCCAGCGAAACGGTCATCAATAAACTGAAAAACTTATTCGGAAGGAATCGTCGAAAATTTTGAAACGATTTGTTGAGAACAATTAGTCATAGGGTTTTGCCACTTTTTTTATGAGCTGACTGCTGGACTGTGAACAATCTGAGTTAATCTCGAAACGATTACCACACGCTAAACGAGCGAGGGAAAAAATTGGGTGACTACGCGCTGGCATAGAATGTCCCAAATATGGAGGGAAACACGAAGAGAGCTGAACACGTATTTTCTGCTCTTCCAGCACCTCGGTCGTGAGACGGAAAGAGAAAATGACAAAAAAGAGGAGGAGAGAGAGAGGAGAGACTATACTCACGGTCGCAGTCAGAGAATGGAGTTAAATGTGGCGTGCATAAGTGGGTAACATTGCTGGGAGAGTACCGTTGAGAGTAACCCCGTCATTTCAAAGCTTCCTCTTTACTCCTCCGTTCTTCTTTGCCGGTTCACGACCAACCCCACTTTTGCCCTCGTCTCTCGTTTCTGCACTGCTCCTTTTACGCTTCATTTTTTTCCTCTTCTCTCTCTCTCTCTCTCTCTCTCTCTCTCTCTCTCTTTGAGTATTTCACATTCTCTTTTCTTCTCTTGTCTCTCGGCACTCCCTTAACCCTCTTATTTTCATAGTTTGCCCTTTTCTTCGCACGCTCTCTTGCCTCTCCTTTTCTTTGGCTACCTCGTTGGCTACGCTGCGGATTTTCCGAGAACACATACAAACGTACACAGATATTTTATTTTTTCTTCTTTTTCGCTCCATTTGGAGTCCGCGGGTGTGAGAGCTTCTCTGAGATTTTCAGAGAACCCACGACTTCGTGCTCTCGCTCGCTCATTCGGTCTGCCATCGTGGCGCACCGCTTCGCGGAGGATTAACGAGGCGCGAACGTTTCGTAGTTGCACCTTTCGTGTCGTTTCTCCCCGACCTTTTATTTCTTGTTTTCCGCTTTTTCTCCATTCCTTTTTCGACCATATTCCAACTTACGGGTGCGTCTTTCGAACGTTAATCGCTTTTCATTTTTTTTTTTTTTTCGGTTCAGACAACAAATTTTCAATGGCAGCGTTGACGTTATTTTTCGTCTCAATTATTTGGTTTTTTCGTTTGGATCGTCAAACGGACTTTGAAACGATCTCGAAGTTTTGAAATCCACGATTTCAAACTTTTTATTTTTTTATAAGCGTTCCGCAATTAAAATCTGTGCGAGTCGATCGAATAGAGCAGTAATTTTGTTTTAATATTTGGATAACTGCAATTTGTACGTAATTCGGAACGAACGAACGCCGAGCATGGCGGGGAAAAAAAAAAAAAGTCGAAAATAGAGGAAATAAAATTTCAAAGCGCGCTAGCAACTGCTCGTTATAACGTGAAAGTATCGAAGAAAGGAAGATTGTGCGGAATCGTTTGAGTTTCGTGAATCGTCCTGGCTAATGCGTTCTATTTAAACGCCGAGTACGTGTTCACCGAGCATCCGCTCGGAGATTCGATATAACGTGCTCCATTCGAAAACAGAACGAACAGCAATGACCACGGGGTAAAGAGGGATTGTGTTAGGCGAGAAGAAGGATGGAGCGTGACAGGACATGGATGTTTGCAACAGAGGGACATTGCCAACGGGGATTTTGCTATAATACGTGTTTGCACGTACCAGCAGTTCGTTAGAGGCTCATTTGTTTGCTACTACCGTTATACATTTCGAACCACACACCACTCGTTCGAGCTATCTGGTCAACGAGGCTAAACTCTGTCGTTTTCTCCGTTTCTCTCTCTCGAAAACTCTTTCTCCTAGTTATTCAATGTTCTCACGTTTCGTACGTCCTAACTCGACATAATATAATTATTAAAATTATATTAAAAAAAAAAAATAAATCATTATTGTTGAATTATGAAAATTAATCGGAGGGTAGAAAAAAATGTTTTATTTAAAAGACGCAGCACACGTAGTTGGCGCTCAAGGGTACAGCTAGTAGCTTAATATGAAAAGTTAAAATAATTTTTTTTTCAAAATCTTCAAACTTTGATTTTACGAAAATCGCTATAACTTTTTTTTTTTACAAACTGGCACTCCAGCTACCGCTCATTATCTTCGTTTTCGAATTATCTTTGAATTGGTAATTTAGCGATTTTTGATTTATTATCATTTTTTAGTTGCTTGTGAAGTTTGAAAGTTGAAAATATGACGAAAAATGTGATTTTTTGGTTCGGGTTCCCAAAAAAAATAAATTATCGGGATGCAATACAGCCTAAAATCTATTCTGATTCATGAGCTTCATTCTTGTGAAAGATTCATCGAAATTGGTTCAGTGGTTTTTACGTGAAAAGGGCACAAACACAATTTTATAAATCTAATGATATTTTTATGATTATTTGAAATTTTAAATTCTCTTCACATTGTTGGCATCTCTGGTAAACCTTTTTTTTAACCCCACAGGAGCTTTCGTACTTCGCATAGTTACTGTTTACTGAATTCTGTCTAATGATCATGACAATCTGTTGGAGTTAACTTTCGCTCTATTAATTTATAATTTTAACGTCATAGCCATATGGCTGTCTTCCAAATGGTTGTCCCAAGCATTGGGCCAACTTCCAGTAACAATATGTAGACCTATGTGTAGAAACGAAGAGGTTCGTGTGTAAAGCAAAGAATATATAATGGATGAAGGCGAGACATGAAAGCAGCTATACAGTTTGTTGCTCAAAGAGGCGAAACTGTTGGTATAAAAGGCGCGGCGGACGAAGTCGAGAATCGTGGAGGTTCTGTTTCGCGAAAGTCTCAAGTTCCATATCCATCTAATGGTAACTTGGGCGTACAAAGTTGTATCAAGTTTTCAAGCAGAAAGCACCACCAGACGTCTCAAACTAGAGCTAACTCCTGCTCTCTACTCTCTCTCTCTCTCTCTCTCCCTCTCTCTCGCTCTCTCTCTCTGTTTATTGCGTTTCTGGTCTTTTTGCTTACCACTGTACTTTTTTTCTCCGGGATTTGTAGTCTTGTTACTTTGTTACCACTGCATTTCTGTCATTTTCCTCTTTGCCCTATGGCTTGCCAGGGCATAATAAATCTATCGATCAATCAATCAATCTCTCTCTCTCTCTCTCTCTCTCTCTCTCTCTCTCTCTCTCTCTCTCTCTCTCTCTCTCTCTCTCTCTCTCTCTCTCTCTCTCTCTCTCTCTCTCTCTCTCTCTCTCTCTCTCTCTCTCTCTCTCTCTCTCTCTCTCTCTCTCTCTCTCTCTCTCTCTCTCTCTCTCTCTCTCTCTCTCTCTCTCTCTCTCTCTCTCTCTCTCTCTCTCTCTCTCTCTCTCTCTCTCTCTGATTCTCCTTGTTCTAGCTTGAGATTTCAACATCTTTGGGTTTCGCTGCACTGTGTACATAGAAATTTCTGTATATATACGTTGCAGAATCTCTGCATCCACATAATTTAGAGCCCCGAATAAACTCGTGAGAAGACGAGACTGACGCACTCGAAATTCTACGCAGCTTCCCAATTTCTCGTTCCCTGATGCCTTCGATATATCCTGCTTCTCATGTGTCCACCGGTGAATTTAATAACTTTGTATATAGGATCACGAACATCGTTGTGACATTAGTTTTACTCTCTTTGGCTGTGGCCTCGTTTTAACCAATTCCCAGTTGCTATTGCGCTCTGTGAGACATCGAGTTGAAAACAACTCGACCAACTTGATGGCACGTACCAAAATATTTCGATACGTATTCGCCAATATATTTAAGCCAAAGTTTCGTGACGGTTCGACAGCAGAAAAAATATTATCGTGTTACGTGACGAAGAATTTTACATTAATCGTGTATAATGGAAACTTGACCTGTTGATTAACGTATTACTATCGCAAATAAACAACTTTATTTAGGGTTCTTTCAAATTTTTTTATGAACCTTCTTGGCACCAAAACTAACAGTTTTCTCCTATGAAGAAAAATTTTCTGACGTTTAGAATTTGAGATATTTCATTTCCAATTTTTAATTTTTTCCATCCAAACGCGTGTAAATTGAAGTCGCGATTCTGTTATTTTTTTCTTGCAACTTTTCAACGAAACGTGACTTCAATTAACACGCGTTTAGATCGGAAAAATAAAAAATTGAACTGGAATTTTAATTTCCATTTTTTTTATTTCCAATTAAATTTTCAATTTTTTTTTTTTTAACGTACTTGTAAAATTTGAGATATTCAATTTCCAATTTTTTTTCCGATCTAAACGCGTGTAAATTGAAGTCACGTTTCGTCAAAAAGTTGCAAGAAAAAAAATAAAAGAAACCCTACTTCAATTTACACGCGTTTAGATGGAAATAATAAAAAATTGGAAATTGAGTATCTCAAATTCTAAACGTCAGAAAATTTTTCTTCATGAGAGAAAACTGTCAGTTTTGGTGCCAAGAACGTTTATACAAAATTCTGGAAGAACCCTGAATAAAGTCGTTTCGTGATAGTAATACCATAATTACGCGAGGTTCGCAACGTCAAAGTGTTAGGACGACATGAAGGAAGTTCTTTTTTCCACACTTTATGTGCTTATCGATGAACTATACTTAGGGGATGAAGAACCGGCTCGATCGATGAGAAATAAATTGATGACCGATCGCTGAAGGTTGTAAGAAAAAAAGATCGACGAGCACGAGGTTCAAGGACGCACCCTTCCGGCGGTGTTAAATTTATCAATTTTCTAACGAGCCATCTCGCAGCTACCCCTTATTTTTATTTATATATAGAAAGTAAAGAAAGGCCTGCGAAGAGGGAGAAACCGAGGGAGCGATTTTTCTACCACACGCGAGCGGAACGTGGCTCGACGATTTGTCAAGGTGTTTGTGGACGAGGGGCGGAGAAAAAGAGGGAAAGAGAGAGTGAGTGAGATTAAGAACTGCTTGCAAAATAAAAGAAAGTGAGCGAAAGGGAAAGAAATTCGCAAGATCGTCTCACCCTCAAGTATAATGCGAGGGCATGTTTGTTCTCAGTCTCGCGCTCGGAGCTACGTTCTCCGTGACGCGGAGGTGGTTTTTGGTGGTATTGGCTGAACAGCGTACAGAATGGGATTCGGCCATGACGTCGTCTACGGGCCTTTGCCAATTACAGCCAAGCAATATTGTTCCAAAGTCTCCTTTGTTACTGTTCTCTCATCGTCCGGGTAATTGAAGGGAATTTCACTCCGTGGTTTTGACTCTCTCTCTCTCTCTCTCGCTCCTGGCGAACAAATGAATTTATATGTATGTGTATGTACGAACAAGACCAAATTATACAGCCGCGAATGGAAAAGGGGTGATTTTTGTGCCTATAAATCGAGTTTTACAACGAATTATTATTCCCACCGAACGCGAACCCTTTCGAATTACATATTTCTCGTCTCTCGTGTCCTTATTTGATACGCAAACGGAATCAAGAAAGAGCTTTATTTTCCCGTTACAATAGCGATTGTGATTGCATTTATACAATTAAGCATTATTGGGTTAGGTGGGTAACACAAAATTCTCAGAAACTTGAATCTTTCGTATCTCGTAAAAAAAATATTAATCGACGACAGCGAAAGAAAAAATAAAAAGTGGGTAAATATTTATATTTTGCTGATGTTAATTAAGCCTCCGTGGTCACCAGGGGTCAAAATGACCCCGAGCGCAACTTTGAGCTGGATATACTACAAGTTACTGGCGCTCGAGACGGTTGGCCTCCTCTCCAACGGTGCTTTGGGTGCTCTAAATGTTTTTTTTACACATTGCTTCTTTGCTGATTTTTTTTTGCCATTTTGAAAATTGGATAAAAATTTTTTCTCTCGATATTCTTATTCGGAAAGGTTTGAACTAATATCCTGAATTTTTATGTATCGTTCGGAACGATTCTGGCAACGCGGTGGGCGTTTAAACGTCGCTGGGGTCATTATGACCCCGTGTGACCAGCGCGTTATTTCTAGAACGTTTGATCACGCAGGGTTAAGACGTTTTAATCAAGTTTTTCGATGTATCGAACAAAAATTTGTTCAGCAGAGATGGACAGGGTAAAAAAAGGATTGGCATTGAAAAAAGTGAATATTTTTGACGGTTTGGCGATGAAATTTAATCGGAAAAAAAGCAATTGGTAAATTGATTGAAGTTTCGCATGCAAACGTGAATTTCCAATGGTCATCTATGTATATCTTTGTGTGTGGAAAACTTAGTAGCGTATAGACAGTTATTAATCAATCTAATTAGCGAAGCCAATTTCAGGGCGTCCTGCTGACGGACCCCGACGGTCTTGTAATTGCATTTACGAGACTTTTCCAGCGCCAGGCACATAGATGAGACCGGAGTACCGAATCCTTTATGAATAGACAGAGGGCGCTTCGTTCCTCATCTACTCTCGACGGTTTCGTCATACATTCGTTTTCCAAGTCTCTGCTTTTGATTCTTCCGCGTGACCCACACGCTGGCTGTAATTTTTTTTCACATTTTATCTCCGCAAGCTGGCTCTTCAGGTATAGAGTTTGCGTATAAATTCACGAACAATTCGCAGCAAGCCACGGAACGAAAATAATAAATAAAATAATCAATCTTTCTACTTGTAACTTCTCGCGAAAAATAACGAGCATTTATTAAGAGGATTTTTCTTCAGTGATGCTCGGTTCGTCGGATCAGAGCTTGAGGTTTCAAAAGCCGGGGAAAACTTTCGAGAATTCAAAAATTTCCATCATATTTTCTTTTTTTCGTTCTCAAGAAAATAAAAGGGCGAACGGACAGACTGAAATATTTGAGTTGAAAATACGCGGATGAAACGAAAGGGGAAAAATAGGTTTGGGTAAAACTGATCTGTATCCAGTTTGCGAATGACGCGCGAGAGCAAGGAGGTTGGTCGAGGGTCAAAAAGCATGGGAGAGTTGGGTGTGGACCGCATACTCCTCCAGCATCCTTTCGTCTCTCGGTTCAACACTCGTCCCTCTCATTCCTGCGGTTCTTGCTAATTTCGCGACTAATTAAGTCTCTTTCCACTATGTCGAGATTGCAGGGTCACTCGTCGTTCTCTTTCTCTTTGCCCTTACGAACTGAAAGAACACATAAGGGAAGTAGCATATTCATAAAGGAGCCACGTCCACCCTCCGTGTACGTATACGCGAAGCTTTATATAAAATATTGGATTCCCCAGTAAATTTTTTTCTCTTTCTCCCTTTCGCCCTGCTCTCATTTTTTTAATGAATTCATTGTTAAGGACGTTCTATAACAACGGTCAAATCTAAATTTTTGTTTTCAGTTTTTTTTACATACAAAATGGTTCGCGAGCCCAAGTTCATTAAAAAAAGTTGTTACAAATTGACTAAAGAACAACATACTCTAAATCCAAGATTTTCCGAGGTAATTTGTATTTGTTATGTAATAAATAAAATTTCGAAAAAATGTTACGACCGATTTTTTTTGAAAAACTAAATAAAGCTTCTTCGATGTTACATAAAAGTTTATGCAAAGTTTTAAGAGGCTTCACCATTTAGAAATCGAAATATTTAATGTTGAAAATTGCAACTTTTGACACACGCTCTTATGAGAAACTACTGAAAATAGTGATTTTTATAAATAAATATCTCGACGTCTACATGTCGAAACCTCTTAAAATTGCGCGAGCTATTAGCTATCACTATTTTCTTTGTGTTGTGAAAATTTAAAGGAATTCTATCGATAGAAAATCTTGCATACAACGTCCTTAAATTTTGGAGAATGATGAAGGAGAGAATCGATGTCGAAAAAACATCTTGTCATTGCATATAATTTGCCTCGAATCTCTATATCGATAAATCGCACCACTAATGAGACCACGAACCAAGCAAATGAAAGAAATCGATGCAAGAGACACGAAGGAGCAAAATTTATTCACAAATTTATCATCCGCAGAGAGAAAAGCGTCGAAAGATTATTTGTCATATATTCGTCGTGCGAATCGGAGAGGAAAAGAGAGTGGGAAACGGTGTATACATGTATAAACCGCACTGAGGTGGTGAGACGATATATACAAGCATATCAAGCACTCTGATTGCTAGGAAACAAAAGGGCTCGGTTATCGTGCGACGACGTGTGGAAAATGGTGCGATTTGCGTCCTTTCCCAACAAGAAATCGATACATAGACATAGCCGCGAAGCTCTCATTCGCTCCATCGAGAAAAGCTTCGGGGTTGGGTGGTTTTTTTTTTTATCCAGCGTGCGGCGTCAGCGATGAAATCGTCCGTGAAGATGAACCGTTTGGATAGGAACTGTCGGGACGCGCGACAAAGAGAGGGAATGCGATTTTTCAAGCACACTTCATCCACCAGTCTCTCTTCGGGTCCCTTCGTTTTTTTCACCCTGTTCTTTCTCGCTCTCTCTCTCTCTCTTTCTCGTGCTCTTCGTCGCTAAACTGCGCTCTGTCCTCGCGCGCTCTTCCTGGACGAGCTTACCAGCCCTCTGGCCCTCGGCTCTAGACCCATAAATTATTTCACCGAGAGCAACGAAGGAGAAAGCGAGAGAGCACCAAAGACTCTCGCAAACGGTGTGCATTAATTGGCTATAAATCCTCCGGTTCGCATTAATTCGACTATCTCGCGCAGCTTCCGGTTATGCCGGACGAGAGAATGCTACGAGCACGAATTAGAAGGAGAAAGACGATCCAACTAAGGGGTGAATCGCTAACGATCCCCTTAAGCGATTCTGGACAAGATCCTTCCTTCTCTGGCCCCTGCTTTACACTCTACATAACTTAGCAAAAGCCTGGAATATTATTCTCTCGATATCGTGATATCGTGATGCGTGTCCTCATTTACCAAATTTCTGATTAACTCGTTCCAGACAAATCCCTTTTCCCTAAAAAGCTTCCCTTCAGTCCTTCCCAACTGACAGTTTATTTCATCGATGGGCTTATTCGAATTAAGAAATTCCGGAGTTCAAACATATCGTGAGCCATCGATTTTCAATGTAGAAATAAATTACAGAACTTTGCATTTGGTCCTGGCTGTATAATTAATCATTTGCTCTCGTTATCTAAATCTGCAGAACGTGAAAATATGAAAAATTGTGAGATTTCGAAGAAAAACCTCGATTGCGAATATTTTCGTGTTCGTTAAAAACGTTATCGCGTTTGAATTTATTTTCAGGACGAACTCACGACGCCACCTACTCACTGTATCGTCTGGGAGAAAGGTTAACGACCGGGGGAACTCAATACGTCGAAACTGGAAGAACAGACGGTCTCGACACTGGTGGCGAATCGTTGAGTATTCTAAACACTTTTACTGGTCCGACGATACCGCAAGGCGAGGGCAATAGCATCGCAAGAGCATTTCTTGATGGAAATCACAGTCTTGTTAGCATCATGGCCAGGATAAATCCCAGCCCTGATTGGTTCGTCGGGGTTGATTCTTTCCAACTCTGTGTCGAAGGAAATTGGGTCGATACCGTCACCGTCGAGGTATTTCCAACTGTTTATTAACTTTAATTGTTTTTTTTTTCCTTAATAGTTGATCGACAACGTTACACAATTATTTTTCTAATTCCAATAAAAAATGAAGAAAAAAAAACTGACACGTTGAACTCATGCAAAAGTAATGTACGTTTTTTCCATCGCCTCGTTATTTTTTCTCTCTGACAAAATTTTTTCTGCGGACGATTTAAAAAAAACGACGCAAGTTTTTTAAAATAATTTCCACAGCTTTTCTATAAAGTAAAGTGAAAGTACAGACTTATTACTCAATATTTTACAGAATTTGAAAAAATTAAAGCGGTTAGACAATTTTTCGAAAAACTCAGATTTTCGTAAAATTCGAAAAATCATAATATTTAAACCGTTCAATCAATATTTCCCAAATTCAGTACCAACCTTCTTATCATGATACTTTATTTATAAAAAAAAAAATTAGTAATAAATCTTCAAATTTGCGGAAGTTAGAGCGTCGACACTTTTTTTGAAATTTTCAAAATGCCGTAGAATTCGTATTTTTCTAACAATTCCGACAAAATTCTCAGAGAATGAAAAGCTTGTATAGATTAACATCTGTGCGAAACGGGAGCCCTGTAGCTCAAACCGTTCTCGAGTTATCAACGTTTGAATTTTACAGCACGAGAACATACACACATACACACATCCGGACATTTTTTCTAGATATGATTTTTCGATGTTTTGGGACTTTTTAAGCACATTGAAAACTGGAAAAAAAAAATTTTACCGTCACATAGCTTCCTCTATGAGAAAGCAAAACGATACAAAAAAAAAGTGTACCAAGTTTTTTGCTCATTAACGCAAGATTCATTCGTCAAACAAAATGAACAAAATACTAATAAAGAGACTTCCCAACGGCCCGGTTGATAAAAAATTCTTGCAGACCTTTGCTGATAATTTCATTTGGCTATGGAGTCAGTTATAGAAACATGAAAATTGGTGGCAATGCTCAACATCCAGTGTGAGAAAAATCAGACTACGAATTTAAAAAAAAAGCCTGCTAAAGTTTAAATCAGATTTTCTCGAATTATAGGAGCACACTGATCCATGGAGAGTCTCGAAATTGAAAACTTGTCGTGCAGTAACAGCAGTGAGACGAGAATCTCGAATTTCCATGATTATTGCCGAGCATAATGCAATTTAAAAATAAAAATGAAAAAATAAAATCTCTCGTGGAACACACAGAGTACATTTTATTGTCAGAGAAAATTGTGTCACAGAGAAAAAAGATGAAAGCAAGAAAATAAAAAGGTAGAGGAGAGAAAAGTTTGCGATGTTTCTGGAACGGATAAATTCTTTCGTTTAAACTAGAAATGAACTTGTTACATTTGCCTGTATCTCGAGCTCATTAATTGTGAAAATACATTAATAGGAAGCCATTAAATTTTTAATATCAGGAGCAGAAGGGAAAAAGATTGGAGCTGAAACTTTTGGCTACGAGTCAAGTCCCATTTTTATTGCGATCGTTAGTGCAAGGAATATTATTCGACGTGTATATAGCGAATGGAAAAAGTACAAGAAGATTAGAGCTGCAAAGAAAAAAAAAAATGGCTTTCTTAGTTCGTTAAATCCTGGACGATTTTTCGATGTCCAACAGCTGGACCCACTCGACGGCGGTACGGACAATGGCTTCACCTTTACCGCAGCCAATTGGCCAACTCGACCTCAGGGAATCGTCTACAGGATAACATCCCGTTATCCGGCTCATCCTGCAGGCAGCTTTTATTATCCGATTCTTCCTCGACTTCCGCCAATCGCTACCCTCACCTTTACCAAGGTTCGTACTACCTTTTCGAACGAATACATTTCCGAAATCATAGAATTACATTAAAAACGATGAAAATTAAAATCCTGAATGGCTGCGGTTCACGTATGGGAAGGAATTATTTTTCCCTTGCATGAAATACGTCGAAATTTTATTTTGATCATTCAGGCATTAAATCGGTCAAAAGGAAATCCGGAAAACCTCGATCGAATGTATTTAACATGAAAATCATAATCCTGCAGAATTATGGGGAAAGCATTAAAATATCACTGCGGATATTTTAATGCCTCCATAAAAGTCTTTCCATGACGGTTTCTCGTCTGGTAATTTCGATCCTGCTTATTTATATGTATAGACGAATCGTGTGCAGGCGTTATATCTGCCTGTGTCATCGTGATACTATTCCTCACAGGGAAAATCTCGTTGTACACTGAAGCTCCGGAAATACCCTCTCACTCATCAGCTGAAGCTCAACCGAGTTTTCTCATGCGGGCTGTGAAACATATATCTATATAAATAAATCTATTCCGTACGTATAGGACGTTTCAGGTGACTGTTTCGTTCTCGGACACAACGACGGTAATAGGAGTTGAATGGCGTCGGGCAAGGGAAGATTTAAAATGACTGTCGAGAATTTAATAAAATTTGGTACATACAATGGAACAAAGTTCTCCCCCAATTCGTTTCTTATATGAAATTAATATTCGGAAAGAATAGAGTAAGGATGAGAACCAGGAACCATCATCGATTTTATGTTCTCGAACTGTTTTGGCAACATTTCGACAACGTCTGGGCAGAAATTAAATGATTAAGGTAGTATTGTCGGTTTTAGAATTACCGTTTAGAATTTAATAAAATTTGGTACTTTAGTAGATTATGATTGGAAAAAGATCCAGTCAAATTTTCTAGAGGCTACAGAGAACCAGAAAAAAGATATTCCCATTGGTCGTTTCATACATTTAATATTGAGTTTTATGATAAATTTCATTTTTCATTGTATTTTACAATGAATTCTTAACAATTCTTACGGGAAATCACAGTTTTCATTGTAAAATACAATGAAATGTATGAAATCGATGTTAAATTCATGAAATTACCAATGCGAATATTTTTTTTCTGGTTCTCTGTAGCCTCTTGAAAATTTGACTGGATCTTTTTCTCATCATAATCTGCCACTGTACCAAATTTTATTAAATTCCGAACGATAATTCTAAAACCGACAGTACTACCTTAATCAGCTTTCATAAGTGATTGAAATTCCGATTTTTCTCTGCAATCCACACTACGTTTACACTGTGGTAACGTGGAAACTGTGGGTGGAATGCCCCGTACACGAATATACGTGGAAAATCGCTGGGACGAGCGGACAAGCATCTTCTTTGCCGCGTCTACTCGAACGCCTGACAATTCAGTTTCCGTTTCGAATTACTTAGTCGCGCGACCCTTCTTTTCAGGGCTCTCGCGTCTCCAACGTGCCTCGTATATTTCGCTGAACGTATTTTGTAAAATTCACTACACCTTCCTGTCACATAATCTCGTGAAAATTCATAACCCGAGAAAATAAGGTCGCGGAAAACTCATTGCTCCGAAATAAGGATTTGAAATGGAAATAATTTATTTTTCCTTAGAAACATTCTTCTTCATCGAAGCTCATTAATTGTTCAATCATCAGTTTCTACTGGTGATATCCTGAAGATAGAAAAGAAAATTCTACAAAAGGACAAAAATGCAAAGATCGAGTTGTGCTCGAAGTAATAAAATTCCAAATGTCGCGATCGGGTCTCTCCGGAATGTCCTCTATGATCGCAGATCTGAATAAGCTCAAACAAAATGAAGTGAAAAAGCTAGATGAGAAGAGAATTTCCCTCGTCACGAGACATCTTCCGTTTTCGCATTTCCTTCTCCTCATCGTTCGCGTTCACCTTCTCTCATCAACAAGAATATTTTCCCTCATTCTCTCTTTCTTTCCTTTGCCAACAAAACTATACTCGAGGCAAATACATTTTCAACGACATCAGACTGCTGTAGGCTATGCGATAGCTGCGTGTCTTATTTCTCGTCTACCGTCAATACTTGTTTACAAGAGAATACACGAAGAAACCGAGGAAGAAATAGTGATGGAAATCCAGAGGATTGAAGCTGAAATTTCTTATTAAGGACGCTACCGAATTATGTACCTTTTCACGCGTCTAAACCGTTCGACGAGTCGATCATTTTTCAATCGAAAACGAATCGCTGTTCCATAGAAAAGTGCTTCAGCTTCAAGAAAGGAAAAAAAAACAGATGCTGTGTAAATTTTGCTCAAGATCACTCGGTCATTTTCTTTCTCCCTTATTTTTTCAATCGGTTTTCCTAATTGTTTTTTTTTTCGCATTTTACTTTTCGTGCGTTTGAATTTTTCTCCATTGCTCTGTACCCCGTTAAATATTCGGCGAAGCAGTCTCCGAACTCTCGATCATTCTGTGGCCACAGACTTTCTCGACCACTTAATTACCAAACTTTTGTCGCGAACCGTTCGACTCGGCTCTCACTTTCTCCTTTTTGTCTCTCTCGTCCTCGAGCCTCGTATTATTATATTCTCCTTCTTTGTTCTTTTTCCAAACGTGCATACTGTATAACGGCGCGAGAGAGAATTAAAAGCAATCTGGCTCGTGAGGCAGAACAGACTTTCTCCGGGTTCATAGCTAATGTACACGTATATATATATATCAACCTCTTTCGTCGTCTCGTGTCTCAGTAGTTAGCAAACTGTCGTCGCCAGACATGTACGTTAGTTAATTATTTGAAAGTTTCAAAGTAGAAATTTACAGCCGCGTGTAACCTTGCGTCTTTCCTTTCGATCTTTTTCGTCACTTTCTTCTTCGCTTCGTATTTTCCATAACGATATAGCCTGGCAATTTTTCAAAATCACGAAAAAAGTTGCACTCGATTTTTCAAAAATAAGTAACAAAGTTTCTTCGGGCTCAAAATTTTTTTAACAGTCGCTAAATCGGAGAAACAGATTTTTAAGAATCCACGAAAAACAAAAGTTGAATAATTAAAAATTTTCGAGTCAACGTTCGTGATAATTATTCCTCTACACAAATTCGAGGTTAAATCACTGTCGCATTACTACGTCGAAACAATTCGAAATAATGTACGACAAAGGCAGAAAAATGAGGGAGAAAACTTGTGCTGGTTTTACGTAAAGGATAATAATGGGATGATCCGTGATAAAGGGTGGTTACCATTAACGTTATGCACACGAATAAGAAACGTTGGGGAAAGAGAGAGAGAGAGAGAGACAGAGAGAGTTGCTGTTAACGTTGAGTTATTATCGTCGGCGTTGCAGCAAGATAAAAGCACGAAATGATAGAGCGAAAGAGAAAATGTATAAAGGGGAATACATATTTTGAAAACGGCTGAGAAGCAAAAGGGCTGGGTGGAAGGTTCGAGAAAGCGGATTAGCGAGATTAGGAGAAAGCAATAGAGAGGAAGAAAATGTTGCTTGTCGTTGAGGAGGGCTGGTGCGACGTTGGTAAATCCATTTCTCTTTTCATTCCATTGGAGCAGCGAGGCTTGTATCAACGCCAACGTGTTACAAGATAAGGCTCCATATATATATATATACCTCGATAGATATATAAAGATTATTTGAGGGTGTATACAGGGAGGTAAACCACAATGACTTATGTTTACACACATACGATTCTATTACACGAGCACGACGTCTCTCTTGAGATATTGAGCCTCGTCCACGAGAGGAAAGTGCTGTAACTTTTTTTTAATAAAATCAAATAATTATTTCACGAAATGTTGGACTTGCACGTTTTTAATTAAATCTGTAATTAACTATACCGTCGATTGGATAGAAGAACATTGAAATTCTGCAACTTCGGAGCAATGGATCAGTAATTCGGGGATTTAAGGATGTTGAGTACGTATGAAACTTGTTGATGTTAATTGTTCGAAAAATAGCTCGTTAATCGTCGTGAAAATTTGTACACGACCTCCTGAATACTTCATATAAAAACATACCTAATTTTAAGAATTCTAACATCATTACTTTAACCACCTTAAGGGTTGGAATAACAAATGATAAGAAAATTCTTCAAATTCGGTATGTTTTTGTATGAAGTATTTAAGAGGTCGTGTAAAAATTTCACGATGATTAGGAAGCTCGTTATTAAAAAATTAACATTTTTTTAAGAACAATTTTTTAAACAAATACAAAAAATATTTATTAATAAACTTCGTTTTGTTTTCGTTGCTTTCAGTAATATTGTCGAAATTTAAAAATTGAAAGGTTAAAAAAAAAACTTATCGCAAAGTTATACCAGTTTCCATAAGACTACATTTGACGACATTTAATTTTTAATCTTAATTGTTCAATAACGAGCTTCCTAATGGTCGTGAAGTTTTTACACGATCTCTCAAATAATTCATACGAAAATATTCCAAATTTTCAGAAATTTCTCATCATTTGCGATTTGGGACTCGAGGTCCTTAAAATTGAAATTTTTTTACTACCGATTATTTTCACGAAAAGAGCCTGGAATTTGAACAATTTTTATATTCTGCAGAATCGAAAGTCTCTCTGAGAAAATCGATACGAAACGTCGATGTTTCGATGACACAAAGGTCGCAATTAAATTATTAATCATGTCACGTAACTTTGTTTAAAAAATGAACAATTACGCTGTAATTATTTATAATCACTATCATAATATATCCGGGCATGGATGATATGGGGAAATCGTGCAAGCGACTATGATTTCGAATTGCGTTATAGCGAACTCGAGCACGTATGCGATCGGCCTCACTCTCGGAATCGATAATCGCGGGTAATCGAACTAAAGGAGCGATTCGACGGTCGTCGAATCGTTGGGAGTTGGAATTGGTGGCGAGCACGCTTCGACGATCCAGTATTATCTAGAACATTTCTGTGTCATACATTCACTATATATCTACGAATCCCTACGCATAGAATGTGTTATTGCATCGAATGAAGTTTTCCCAAAATTTTTACGAGTCATAAAAACTTTTTATTCGACTACTTTTTTCTTCGACACCATTCCATTTTATAATCCATGTAACGAGCATATGTTCGAGCGTTGGGTCGCTCGTTGTTTCATTGAACGAACGTATGGTCGAACAATTCGGCCAACGAATTGTTCGCAGAGCTTTACAACGTTGATCTCGTAATTCCCGAGGATTCTGCTAATTCTGCCAAATTTCTTTTTCGCGTTTTTTTTTTCTGTTGCAATTTTATGAAAGTCACAAAATTTTCAAGTTTTTGGAAACCGTTCAGTGAGGAATAATTTGACTTTTGGAATTCCCTGTTTATTTGCCGTTATCGGCGGTTCATTTTGACCGAAATACAGACTCGAAGCCACAAGAGAATTCGCAGAAATGATGAGAAATAAAAATATGCCTGAGTAATAAAAATACGATATGGGAAAAGTGATAGTTGTATGCTCTGGAGAATGGGATGTTATCGGATCGGAAGGTTCAACATTCGCCGTCGTTTATCAAGAGAAAGGGAGAGAGAGAGAGAGGGAAAAGGCGACAAGAGGAGCAGACCCTGCGCAATTACGTTCGCTTTGAGTTGCGAGTCTGACCAAACTCGATCGCACCTACTGACGCACGTCTGACCGCTCCCGTGGCAAACCACGTGACTTCTCTCTCGCATGGTCTGTGTTTTCTCTTTCTTGCCAACACCCGAGAGATACAACCACAACGAAGCTATACACTAATAGGTTTCTCCTATATATACACACCGATCGTATCTACGCAAGTTCGTCACGCCTGTCTGACTATCGACGGACTAACCACTGGGATCTCGATTATTCTCGGGCTCTCAGTTTCTCTTGAATAATCTCTCTAATATCGTGTTCTGCCGGAATCGACTTGCTGGAAACTCGAGCAATAAACAAGAGACAATTCAATGAAAATCATTGAACCTCATTGTTAATTACTTTTCTACAAAGAAAATTATGATTTGACGAAAATCAGAAACACGATTTTATGAAATTTTAAATATCAGCTTCCGGTGAAGAGATTTAAAAATTTTCCATGCGACGATGAATCGAACATCGCCAAGTGTACACGTTACGACGTTTCTGTTGTATTTTCTCCTTCGCCCGAGCGTTGCTCATAAAATAACAATTACCAAAGCCTTTTTTTTTTTTATGGTCACGATAAATACAGTGAGTCTGGTCTATAGTAGAGTGTCTTCGTATTAGCTCCGTATAATATCGATCGGGGTGAAAAAAGCCATCCATCGTCGAACGCCGGAGGGGACTCGGCGAGGTCTCAACGATTCCTCTCACTCTTGCTTTCTCTTTCTTTCTTTTCCGTCTCGGACACGAAAGAGATTAATTCTTTATCGACTGGAAGAGCTTGGCGTATTTCCGCGTGTGGCCAAGATATCCACAGAGTTCGGATACTCCTGGTTGGGAAAAACCACAATTCCCTCGTCCTCGTCCCCTCCAACCACCGCGACTCTGATATTTTCTCTTTCTCTCTCTCGCGAGCGTTGCTGGCTGTTTGCCCTCGGGCAGCCACGGACGCCACCATCAGTCCATATCCAACAACTCTGTATACACGTACATAAAACTCATAGAATCTACGATCGAACCCACGATCGCTATCCCTCTGCCTTTTCCCCTGAAGCAAGCCCCATCTATGTATGCGAGAAACTTTCTACCTTTTCTTTCCTTCTTCAACGTCGAGTCTGCAATGCCCTTCCTCTTCGTTGAAAATTTACGAGCATCCTTTTCCCCTACGATTTTCTTTCCTCCATACAAATAAATGTACGAACGAGATCTCCAAAAAATTATGTACACCAGCGAACCAGCCAAAAAGAGATGAAAAAAAAAAAAAAATCCTTCGAGATCGTTTAGTTTGAATTTCCAATTTTCGTTCGCCTACATTAAGCTTAAGAGCACGTGACACGAAATTTCGAGACCAATAAATAACACAGCTCCATAAAGACGATTCCATCGGAATTGGAAATTTTTTTAAAAGAATTTTTATTCGCCCTTGAACAAAAGAGAAAATGAGTGGAAAAAAAAACTGCAACACGGTGCATCGAGCGAGAGAATAATTTATACACGAGTTTTGCTCGCTTGCAAGACGTGCCTCCCACTACGATATACATGTGAACACACACACACGTAGAAATAGGAAAAGGATAATATATTCCCAGAGTGGTTTACTGGACCTTGAACGCAGGGAAACATTTCCTCCTCCTCCTCCTCGATGTTTCTCTTCTTTCACTCTCTTACTCATTCGCTATAAACCAAACACGCGTCGCTATAACCGTAACCACGAGGTGATGTAGGGGTGGTTTTGTGGTTCTACCGATACTTCATCCTTTTCTCTCTCACATATCCCTCGAACTCGACCATAGCGGAATTACAAACATAACACATTCTATTCCCGATAGAACTGACCACGCTCTCGCCCTCTCCTTCGCTCGTGAATTTCCCTTTCATCCTCTCTCTTTCGCTGGCTAAATATATGAACATCCTTTCCTTCACTTCTTCCAGACTCAGCCGAATCGGCGAGAACCGCAAAAGATCCACATGCTCAAGCAAAAGCAGAAACGTCCAGATCGTAGAAAAAAAAGAACATCGCGAATAACTGGGAAGCGATCGTGCGGAGAGTAACGAAATAAACTAAAAAATCTCCGGAATCGACGAATTTTTCTATCGAAGTTTTATGACACGTGATTTGATTTTTTTAAAACAATTTATTTTGGGCATTTTTGATTTTTTACTCGAAATTGTTGAAACACTTTGAAAATTGTCAACTTTCTTGGACGCGTGTGCGGCGAGAAAATATTGAATCAGGGTAAACGTATTTTTCCCGAGGAAACGAATCGAACGTCGATAAATTTATGGGATCTATCGCGCGAGGCATCGGCTATTTGTCTTTTGCCTATTCGTGAACGGAGAGAAAAAGCCTCGTGCATCCAACCCGACGGGAGCTTAAAGCTCCGCATCGGACAGATCTATTAATCCCTGAACGAGAAGGAACGAGCTTATGTACTTCGCTCTATATAGATGTGTACCATGAGAGAAAGTGACGCGAGGATGAAGGAAAATTCACAGTGAAAAGTGTTGGCGATGCCAAGAACCGGAAGCGTGTTACGAAATCGCCAAATTACGCGAGTTTGCGGAAAGTGCGCCGCGTTGATGCAGGAAACTTGAATTATTGGCTGACCAAAAAGAGGCTGTTCTACTTGCATTACTTATTTGATTTTTTTCCTTTGGTTACTGCGACTGGAAATTCGTCCTTGTGCCTTTACGAGACATAGGGTCGGAGGAGGTCCCAGTGAAAACAAAAATTGGTTGGAAAAGCCCGATATTTTGTTCGATACGATGGACTAAACGTTTTTTTTTTAATAATCCCAAAAATTGTGTCATTGGAGCAAGAAATATTCTAGAAAGTCTCTCCGGAATCAAATTTTTGTCGTTCCAATCGCAAATTTCGCTGACAATTTCGATAGAAACCGAATTTACTGCCAAAATAACGAAAATTTTGAAATTATCCAAAAATATTTAGTTTACCGTGTTCAACAAAATATCGACGATTTTTAACAAAATTTTATTTCCACGTCAGCCGCCACTAAAAAACTCCGAATAGATGATGCTTTTTTTTTATTTTAACATTTTTTCAACTAGCCAACTAATTGCTACGCAGGTAGATGACGACTATTTGCACTTTAGTGCGGGCCCATGAATTGGTCGAATTCGCTGCAAATACTGGGCGCGTGTGAATAAAAAAAAAATAAATGAAGGACGATGGGAAAAACGAGGAGAATAGAGACCAGTGGCAAAAGAATGAAAGATAAAACGTTAAAAATGGAGACCAATAGATAAAGATGGAAAGATAAATTTAAAAAAAATAGAGAAAGATAGAAATGGCGAGAGATAAAAATAGAGGGCGTTTGGAAAGGAGGGGGACATGCATCGGCAATCTGAACCGGTCCACATGCTACACGAGCAAATATCCGTAGATACGCGAACCGATACATGTGCGTGGGGCAGTCTTTCTCTTGCTCTCTCTCTCTCTCTCTCTCTCTCGACACCACGAACTTGCTAGTTCTGTTGAGACCAGCCGCGCGATCGTTCGGACAACACGGAGCGCTAATGAACGAGAGTGTCGTTTACACGCGGCGTTGGAGATTGCCCGTACTCTGTAACGCCACCGGTTTTCCTCTGATCGAGAAAGCGTGAGAGCGAGAGAGAGAGAGAGAGAGAGAGAAAGCGGCGAAAGGTTTGTGAGGCCATAGGCAAATTTTCGAAAGTTCCCCATTGCATTTCCCATCCACCCCTTGTTCGCTCAACCACTCTACACACACCCACGGAAATGTGTATTTATGTGTGTCACTGCTGAACCGTTCCAGAGCGACGAGAAGCGATTCGCTTCCGGTATGTCCACGATTTTTTTTTTTTTACGAGAGATTTTAAAATACAGAAAGTACTTTTCGTTTTGTTCGTTTGTCAGTATAACAACGCGTCGGTGCATCCCGAACCAACTCTCGGGAAAAGAGAGAAAAAGGTGGAAACTCGCAACGGTTAATTTTCTAGGAAATTCCGCCAGGAGAATTCATAAGAATCGAATTGTTGAAACTTCTTAATAAATCACGGTGCATTTTCAATTAAGGACGTTGTATGGCGACGATCAAATCTAAATTTTTGTTTTCAGTTTTTCTTACATACAAAATTGTTTGCGAGCCCAAGTTCATTGAAAAAAGTTGTTGGAAATTGACTAAAGAACAACGTACTCTAAATCCAAGATTCTCCGAGGTAATCTGTATTTTTTATATAATAAACAAAATTTCGAAAAAATTTTACGACCGATTTTTTTGAAAAAATAAATAAAGCTTCTTCGATGTTACACAAAAGTGTATGCAAAGTTTTAAGAGGCTTCACCATTTAGAAATCGAAATATTTAATGTCGAAAATTGCAACTTTTAACACACGCTCTTATGAGAAGCTACTGAAAATTGTGATTTTTATAAATAAATATCTCGACTTCTACATGGTGAAACCTCTTAAAATTTTCGCGAGCTATTAGCCATCACTATTCTCTTTATGTGGTGCAAATTTAAAGAAATTCTATCGATAAAAAATTTTGCATACAACGTCCTTAATTTCTCAAAATTACAGTCATTTTTTGGAGTATAAAAAAAAAGTTTGTCGAGTACAATTTTTAAAATATTTCGACCAACATGAAATTTTCTTTGCTAGACGAGCGCTTACTCTGGACGATGAAGCAAAAATGCAACTAATTTGTAACGCCAGAGAAAGAGAGAAAGAAATGACTGAGATTGCGGAAAGCCATAATAACGCGGAATTACTAAAACTTCTCGTAAGCGAGGCACGAACTCGAGCTTTCTTCGTTAATGAAACGAGAGACACGAGGCTTTCACATTCTTTTTTTTTCTCTAACCTTTCCGCAAGCGTTTGCTTACTACGTGTGTCGTAGGGCGTGCCGTATATATGTTTTTTCACATCTCGCGCTTATGACAATCGTGCGGCAGAGAGCAGGTATCAAAAGGCAAACAAAAAAGACGAAAGTAAGGGGAATCCAAAGAAAAAGAGAGTGGAGAAAGGCGCGTACAGGGAGCGAGGTTAAAAATAAATAGCCAGTGAAAAACGAGTGTGAAAAGGGAAAAGCACGTGTAAGACTTTTCGGTTCCGGTCGCGAGAATTTTCTTTTTTCTCTCTGCGTCTCGCCATTCCTTCCTCTTTTATTTTCGGCCGAATTTCATTGTCTGGCACGTAGCAAGTCTGCACGTACTTACGTACGTGTGTAATATGAAGAGTCATGTTATGCAATAATAACGTTTGGAATTTTTTCCACCCTCTTTTCCGGCAAGAAATATTTCGCCTCTTCCGCAAATTTCAAATAATCAATAATTTAATTTACACAAAGTTTTATTTAATTTGGACATTAAGATTGAACGCGGAATACGGACCCGACGGTTTGGAATTCTCGTAAAAAAAAAAGCGACTCCCAACCCGAAACCTCAAAAATTATCAATTTTTTTGCACATTGAAAGTAAACTGGGTCAAAATTTCGTGCCAATCTGATTTTCACGGATTGTCGAGATTTCGCTCTGGAAAGTCGATCCTTGAAAGCCTCCTTTTTAAAAGAAGAAGTGCTTTCACTTCTAACGACGATCCTGATGGTGAAACGACTTTGTCGTTAATTAGTCTGCATATCAATTAACCCTAGAACGATAACCTGAGGTCAAAAACGACCCCAGGCCAAATCCCGCGTTCTTTCTCCCTTCGTTTTCCCGTTTTTTATCGTTTTACCGCATTTTTAACTAATTTTTTTACTTCAAGCTAAATTGCTCCAGGCTCAGGTGATCCTGCATCAAAAACGAAAAGAATGAGCCCACTCTGAACCCTTTTTGTTAAATTTTACCAGAAATATGAATTTTTCAAAATTGGGGTTACCGGAATAGATAAAAAAAAATAATAATAAGGTTACCGTTCCAGGGTTAATCTCCGGAGCGAGTCGTTACGTGCCAGAATTTGGAATTAAATCGTGAAGAGAACAAAAAAGAAAAATTCAACAAATTAGGATTTTTTGGTTCTACTCGCAATCACGAATATTCCTATTTGTAAAAAATTCCATATACGCAGATCCGCGAGTTCATATGAATGTCTTGATGAATCTGTACGAATGCAAAAATGCTACGAAACAAAAGTTACATAGAAATATCATAATTTAGGTAAAAGGTAACGAGGTAGTGGAGAATCGAGTGGATGGTTCGCAGTTGGCTCCAAATTGCTTGGAATTTTAAAAAACCTCAGGAAATCGGGGGCAAAAAAGAGAAAAAGCTTTCATACCCTTGGTCCACCTCCCAAGAGAGAAATAAAAAAAAAGTACCCAGAGAAATACAAAACGTTCTACGCGGAGCTCGGAGAATCCTCCTCCACATACATATGCGGATATTAAGAGCGCTGGTGTTTCTTACAATTCAGTAATTTTCAAAAACTCTCCCCCAGGCCCTGGCCAACTCGGTTCTCATCGTTCTAGGGATTACCGCACTCCTGATACGAAAACCCACGCTCAGCTACGTTCCCTGATTAACTTATCCGACTGTCGATAATATTCGAAGCAAAAATAATTTTACAATGAATATAAAATTATTATAAATTCAATATAACACGAAAATGTGGCGGAAAATTGTAACGGAATCGATCGGCGTGATGAAGCGACGAGAAAGTGACGAAATTGTCGAAAATTCAGTTCAATTCAGCGAATAATTATAATCTTTTAAAACTGATGTGACGGGATCGCAGAAGTAGGCGAGTGCGAATACGCGAGAAACGATTGAAAAATTTTATAAAGTTATGGGCAGCCTAGAATCCTGAAATATAATTCATACAGCAAATTGAAACTTTCAATCAAACCTAATTACATGCTGATTACAATTTGATTACATTGAATCGTGAATTTTTCATGTTTCATCTTGTAAATTAATGGACGACGTAACGAGCGTGTCCAATATCACACATCGCGGTGCACACAGGTGACACAAGAGATGGGACGAGACGAGTGTGTGCCTGAGACGAATCTGTCAACTTCATACATATATATGTGTGCACGTGAGACGGAAGCACGTTCACATAATTAAAGGCCGATGCCATCTCGGGGAGAGAGAGAGAGAGAGAGAGAGAGAGAGAGAGAGAGAAGGAAAGGGAGAGCGCCCCGCATCTGTACGGCCGGCGGCGCCGAAGTGTTAATTGGAGATTACCATCAATTAAGCATCATCCACGTAACTCTCCGAAGCTATGTATATCCCTAGCCTCGAATCGAATCGATCCAAGGCTCGTGTACCCCAAAATCGTGTCTTAGTCGTCGATGGCGTCACAAACACCTCTGGGAGGGCGACGACCAAGGAAAGACCAAGAGAGCAAAGCATATGGCACGCAAAAACGAAGCAGACTCCAGTCTTTTTCTCTCTTGACAAACTCTCCCTGTTTTAAAATAAACGATGCACGCGATTGGCAACAAAGTGGTGCAGAAATGATTATTGGAAGGAATTTCAAAAATTTTGTTGGAAAAGATCGATATTTTCTTCGATACGTTCGACTAAACGTTTTTTTTTTTTAATAATCCCAAAAATTGTGTCATTGCAGCAAGAAATATTCTAGAAAGTTACTTCGGAAGCAAATTTTTGTCATTCCAATCGTAAATTTCGCTGACAATTCCGTTAGAAATCAAAATACTGCAAAAATAATGAAACTTTTGAAATTATCCAAAAATATTTAGTTTAACGTGTTCAACAAAATATCGACGATTTTTAACAAAATTTTATTTCCAGTGTCTCGATCGAATATTGTTAATGGAAGAAAAAAAAATTATTTTATCTACAATTTTTTGTGCTATTGTTTATACGCAACGTTTTCTACGAGCGATGAATTTTTCGTTCGAAATCGCAATGATAATATTTTCGAATGATTAATTATCCGCTCAATTTTTTTATTTTTCCAAACCTGCAAATTGTTTCGTGCCATTAATTCAATGTATCCCGAAAGATAGGAATAGGTTGGAAAGAAAAATGCTAAGAAGGAGACAGAGAAAACGATTTATATACAGCTAAGAGTTATGCAGATCCCTCGGAACACAAGGTGGCTGTCTCCCTCCGGATATCGGGCTGAATTAATCGATCGAAGCTCGTCCGCACTAGTACGGAAATAGCCATAGCAATTACCATACTACACCATATATCGGAGCAAGGTGCAGTCGCTGCAAATCGACGGTGAGGGTCGATTAATCGAGCCTTAATTATAGCACCCTTCCAACTTGCCTCAGCAATTTCACCTGGAGATGGGATTGGACGAATGCGAAACTTTAAATGTATTACTTTGTTTTCTTCCTCACCGAGAGTTCCTTATACTTTGATGAACATTTTTCTCTGTTCCTAAATTTCGATAAAGTTTCGAAGAAACGAATCGCAATGAGAAAACCTTGATTGTCAAATATTTTTCATGAGTTTTCCGAATGATCATTAAATTTTTATTTTAACCTCGAGAAAGCACAATATGAAGATGAAAAATTTTCCCAACGATATTCTTTCGCAGTCCGAGAAAAATCGTCTTCGTTTTTCTTCGTTTTTTTTTTCTGCCTTTTGTACATCGCGATTTTCTTCTCCTTAAATGCGACTTTTGCGCTCCCGTGAGGTCTGCACGAGGTAAAGAAATTGATGTCGTTCGTAGCCTTATTGTGACCTGGGACAAAAGAAACTAACAAAAAGGATCTTTTCGTGGGTAAGAAAATGAAAGCGAAAGAGCATTCGTGGATATAGATATAAATTTTGCCACCTCCTTTAATCCGACGATACTGTACAACGGTTGCTCTGAACTCTACAATGTTTAGTGACTAATCGCAGAGGTTCAACGACTCCACGATTTTTCTTTCCTCTTTTCTCTCACCTCAATTCTTCACTCGGTATCGACTTTAATCGATCGTCGGAAAATTAACGCTCGCCAATTTGTCCTCCCATAGCCACGATCCGGTAAATTATTAACCTGCAATGTTTCTACCTTCTCAGCGACTTTTACGAGTGTTTTACTCTCCGAGAACGATCAAACGGTCTCGTCCATCAAACTTATAATTTTTTTAATAATCGTAACCATTCGAACCAACGCTATCGATTCAATGGGATTTTCTGAGATTCATTTTATAAAGTCGTATGTTTTTGTTTATTGAAATGTTGACAGCTCAAAGAATACACTCTCACGGAAACTTATCACGAGGACGACGTCGAAGTAGAATTCGTGAGCAACGTCAACCAACAGAATGGTGCACCAACGCCACGGGGTACTGACCCTAATCGCGAAGTGAACGAGGAGATTGCTGAAGAACGAAGAGAGATGGATACCCAACGATACAGGTAACCCATAAATTCATCATTTTTTACTGGCACTAAGAACAAAAAATCGATTGAGATTCCAGCAGAAAATTGCAAAAAATTAGAGCGGTTGGACGATTTTTCAAAAAACTCAGATTTTCGTAAAATTCAAAAAATCATGAAATTTAAACCGTTCAACCGACATTTCCCAAATTCAATACCAACCTTCTTATCATGATACTTTATTTATAAAAAAAAAAATTAGTAATAAATCTTCAAATTTGCGGAAGTTAGAGCGTCGACACTTTTTTTGAAATTTTCAAAATGCCGTAGAACTCGTATTTTTCTAACAATTCCGACAAAATTCTCAGAGAATGAAAAGCTTGTATAGATTAACATCTGTGCGAAACGGGAGCCCTGTAGCTCAAACCGTTCTCCAGTTATCAACGTTTGAATTTTACAGCACGAGAACATACACACACACACACATCCGGACATTTTTTCTAGATATGATTTTTCGATGTTTTGGGACTTTTTAAGCACATTGACATTGAAACCTGAAAAAAAAAAATTCCACCGTCACATAGCTTTCTCTAAGAGGAAGAAATAAATGAATTCAATAATTTTCTACGATTGACCCACTTGAATGAATTTCACAATTGGAAATTATTCCCATATCTGCATAAACGAAATGCGCAACGAATGAATGTCACTGATCGTTCATTTTGGAAGACGACTTTGGAAAATTTCATTATCGTGAGCATTAGCCGGAATCAACGTGTGTCAATTGATCAATTCCGTGGAAAATACTGGAGAAATAAGAAATTACGAAAGTAACGAACCGACAGAAAATTCATTCGGAAGGATATAGAAGAAGCAGGCGAGAGAAAAAGAGAAACGTATACTCGAATTAAAAGCTACGAGTTACTAATATCAGCGGAAAATTTATCTCGGTGCTCGGTGCTCGGTTCTCTTGCTCCAAATTGGAGTTCGTACTAATAAGGTAGAGGCATTGAAGCACCGAGGACGAAAGAGACAGATTCAGAAAGGAGTGAAAGAGAAAGTGTAATAGAGAGAAAGCGAGATAAAGATAAAGAAGCTCTCTCTGCATATTAAAACTCGAGTACACTCGTCTCATGACGAGGACGGAGGGCACTCTTGCAGAATCCACATGCGACAACTCTAAGAGGGTTTAAGATTTCTAGGGCGAGCGTTTTTTGCTAAAAATAGACGTGGAGAATCGTGCTGCAAAACGGCCAGAAGGATAGAGCTAGCTTTTAGGAAAGGTAGAGAAAGAAAAAAAGCTCGAGATAGTGAAGATCGTGCCACGTCCACATGTGGAAAAAAAAAAAATGGCGGAAAGAGTGAGTTAAAAAAAGTGGCTCGTTGAAAGATCGAGCATTGAGAAAACGATACCAGGGGAAAAAAAAGAATATAAACCATGGGAAAAAGAGGGATCGATGAAAAGTATCCACGGTGTATAGAAAACTTTGGTTACAAAGTATAGCAGCCATTTATTTCTTTCACGAAGCTTCAACAACGACACACCCCCCCCAGCGGGACGCCCACGAACTAAAAGATTCGACAATACGAGCGCACACCCCACAGAGATATCGCCAAGAGTTCCGGAAATAGAGAGGGCGCTTTGACTTGGCCGTTAACTCTCACGTCACACGAGCCAACTAAACGACATCGCTAGCTTTTCTCTACTTTGTTACATCCACCTTCAGGCTCTGTACAGAAAAATAGATATTCGCCTGAAAAGGAAGAGGACACGAAAGAAAGGAATTGAATGGGGCGAATGACTCTTTTCCAGTCTGCGCATTTATAACGCCTCGATAGACTTTCCAAATTTCGCGCGTACATCCTCCCACGTCCTTGAGATTCCTCCACTTGACGTTTAAATTTATTCCAACAATATAATTTTTTTTTTTTTTTCGAGCTTTTCGAAAGATCCTTTGAGCTACCTTTGAATATTTATAATCGAGTCGATTATGTTTCTCATTTCGAATTTATTTTCATCCTTGGAATTAATCATTTCCGGAAAAATCAACCACTTTCGTAAATGGTTCTATCGACCAGGAATGCTATGAGAATTCAAGGAAGATGCGAGAAGGCACATACCCAGGCAAGATTATACCTTGAGGTATACCGGCATCTCAGGCTCCTTAACTTTTACGGAAATGCCAGCCATTTGGCTTGCCTCATTTACTCCTCCTCTTTTCTCAACCTCCGACCATATACTTTCCTGGGAGATTGAGAGATATTCCGCGCCATTCCTGGCTGACTCACGGTTCTTCATCATCCTAACCATAACCACCCTGACCAAACTTTTCCATCTACGATACACTTCTTAACCCTTTATCCTTGCAGCTTTACTTTTCGTGACAACCACACGCAGAAAAAAATCATCATCCTCGCTTTGATGAAGGGAATAAACTAAAATTTTCATCAATTCGTAATTTCTGAAAAAACGATTGTGAAAAACGTTTCAATTGCGATGAAATGATCGGACGAACATTAAGGGGGTTTGAAACGATAAAAATCGTCGGTTCATTGGACCGAGAGTTTGTAAATAAGGTGGAAAATGTTATAGTGTGTAGCGAGGGTTGGAACTGTTGGTAGAAAAAAAAAAATCGCAAAAATTAGAGCGGTTGGACGATTTTTCGAAAAACTCAGATTTTCGTAAAATTCGAAAAATCATTAAATTTAAACCGTTCAACCGATATTTTCCAAATTCAATACCAACCTTCCTATCTTAAATCCAATCTTAAAATTTGCGGAAGTTAGAGCGTCGATACCCTTTTTTTCAAAAATTTCAAAATGTCGTAGAATTCGTAATTTTCTAGCAATTCCAACAAAATTCTCAGAGAATGAAAAGCTTGTATAGATCAACATCTGTGCAAAACGGGAGCCCTGTAGCTCGAACCGTTCTCGAGTAATAAACGTTTGAACGTTTGCATTGACATTGAAAACCCGAAAAAAAAACAAAATTTCACCCTCACATAGCTTCCTCTATGAGGAAGCAAAAAAAAAATTGTTTCAATAATAAATTCGTCGACTACCTTGAGAGTTCGATTTTCAGTGTCAAAAGTCAAACATTCTAGTAGGAAGTCGAGTGGTTGCGTCATGACGTTTATGAATACATTTTTTGGTACTTTTTGCAACAAGATTGAGATGCCCTTTTATTTTGCTCTGCAACTACTAACAGAACTTTCCTTCCTGTCTCTCTCTCTCTCTCTCTCTCTCTTCCGGCCTCTATCTCACTCTCTGCTCTTTTCCTCTTTTTTCCTCGACTCGATCTTTCTTCTCTTTCCTCGTTCAAGCTCCATTCCATTTCTCTTCGACTGTTTTACATCTCTCGTATCCAGCCTCGTCTAGAGCAATTTCGTGGTACAGTATGGCCGGAGCTTAGAAAAGAATGATACGAATGTATATATCTAGTTCTGTGACCGCATTTCTCACTTTGTACTTATGTATTGCCTTCGCGTGGCGACGAAGAGAAAAAACTACAGGAGATGGAATATTACTGCGAGAAGGATTGAACGTGAAAACGAAAAGTTTTGAATAAAACTAACCAGGGATCGCGAACGAAGACCCGAAATACAAGAACTCGTCGTGTTTGTCGAAACTTTAAAGAAAATGTCATACATTTTACATAGTTTTATAGTTACGAAGATTGAAATGTGGCCTTCGTCTCTTTCCCTTTGTCCTCGGTTCCCAGTGCCACTCCCTGGTTGCATCTTGCCCACGTTTCTTCTCACTTAAGGTACATCAACATTGTAGGGTAAAACACCCAGTAGTCAGCCTTTTAACTCATTTCCCAACTTTGAAATACAGTCTAAAAAAAACAAAAAAAGATAACGACACGCAACTAGTCTCAAATAAAATGCTATTTATTAAACTTTAACGATACGATTATAAAAACTCATAAAATTCATCTGAAAACGAAGAAAAAAAATAATAATTGGAAAAATGCCATTTTCACCAGTGGTCAGCCGCTCGAAACCAGTAATCGGCCCTATAGGACCCTGTAGTCAGCCTACTCATTGAGAGGGCACTTTTGGCATACAAAATTTAAATCTGCTACCTCTTCGAAGGCTTTGCCGAGTGTAAGCGGTCTTGAATCGTTCCTTTTGGAACGCCATACGCTCGACTCGCTGCTCTAATCTTCATTCCATTTCTTATCGCAGCTAACGCTTCTCCAAGACGTTCTTCCTTATATTGAAGAATCGGTCTTCGGGACATTTTCAAATGATGCGGGAAAGAATTTTCAAACCTAGAAAAGTTTATAGTACCCAGTCATTTTAGAGACTGAAATATTTCCATCAAGGGAATCCCTCGTATGGCTGACTACTAGAATCATCCGAGCTATAAGTCGGCCGTCTCAATCAGGCCATGTCGACATGTGGCTGACTACTGGTAAAATTGCATTTAATCATGTTTTTTTTACATAAAAAATGTTTCCATATATTTTCTTTGCGTGTAGTTTAAATTTTAGCGCTATACAAAAATTTCATCAAAAAACCAGTAGTCGGCCGGGGGAGGCTGACCACTAGCTTTACAATGTTTAAGTGTATAACCAGTAGTCAGCCATGAAAAAAATACATTTTTAACCTATTTTAAACTATTTTTTTCAGCCTAAAGTTTTTTTAAACTCACTAAAATCGGTCTTTCTGAAAGGTAAATCCATTAAAGAACACCAAGGTTCTCAAAAACATAAATTACTTACCTGACAGAAAATGACTGCGCGCTAAAAAAAAAATAGCCCGCGGGGCAAGTCCGAACGCGTTGATCGCAACGCTCTGAATGAAAATTTTTTTCTCAGTTGTTTGAAGGGTTAGCACATTAAAATTTTGTGTACTGATCAATCAAATATCAGAGATTCTAGTGAAAAATCCCCATGAGTCAAAAACCACTTTCACGTTATTCCCAAACATACAAAGTTGTAAAAGGCTGACTACCGGTTGGGGGCTGGGAACTGGGTGTTTTACCCTATACGAGTTTTGTGAACTGTAGGATCCTCCTGGAGAACCACAATATTGGATTTTTTCCACGACACACTTGGCCAAAACGAGTAGGTCATTTATAACAGTCTCTTCATAAAAAAATGGAAATAAATCGAAGCTTTTTTTTTTATAGGGAGATGTGAAGAGCTTTCGCACACGTGAAATGGCCATTTGGACCTTTTTCTCGTTGCACAAACCTTTTCAAATTAATTTCGACGATCAAAACATTTTTCTAAATCAATAAAAAATCTATTAATATTTCGTCCAATTACCACAAAGTCTACACGCAGCAAAATACGATTAATGATCATTCGTAACCATCCATTTTGTCCTACAAAAAGTTTGGCCTCACTGAACTAAGAAAAGAAACGAAGAAATCGAATTCGGACATTCCGAACTGAAGTGATTAGTCAAGATCGTGAAAAATATTATTTACTCACACAAATCTCCAACATCAATATATTCTGTCAGAAAAATAAATCCAATTTGGAATCGCGTGGAATTATATAGAAACTGATAAAGTTTTCTTGGATTCTTCCAAAATAGGAAATAGGGGAAAAAGTTTTTCGAACGACAGAAGGGGCAGCATTGAGAGAGAGAGAGAGAGAGACGATTGAAGAGAAAGACGAGAATGTTGGATTGATGGTCGATAAGGAATCGTTCGATTGAACAGAGACGTGTGTTACATTGAGAGGTATAAAATATGGTATAAAATGTCTAAAGATGGGCGTTCTTATCGAGAGCTGATAGGATCCCGAACTTAAGGCAGTATCGTATCGATATCTCTGATTTTTATCTGCCTCTCTTGAGACATCGGAAAGAGAAGATACTCGAGAGTGGTCCAGCACTTTCTCACTCTGTGCAACAACTTTTTTTGTTTTTTTTTTTTGCTTTCCTGGTCTGACGTTCTCTCAGTCCCGATCTACACGACATTTTCCGTGATTTTGCAATACTCACAGGTGTCTCGTGAATATATTTTCACGTACTTTGCTGCTCAAAAGTTGGGGAGAATATTTTTCATAACAATCGTCCTTACAATTTTTTTATTTTCTTTTTATTTTAACAAAATTTTGAAAAAAATTTCGAAAAATCGAGTTTTTTATAGTCGATTCCATAAATATTTGGTTATCCATTAGTTTCTTGGGGTTATGGAGTTCTGTTATGGAAATTGTACACAAGGATTTGGAAAACTCAGATTTTCATGTTTTTCGTCAAGAAATAATCTGCTTTGGGCTTCAGTCAGGAAAATGGAATATTACACGCAGATAAAAAAAAAGAGAGAAATCTGTTGCTTGGCAACTTTTGAACGATAGTGTATTTCTCATTTCTACACGTGCGTTTATCGCCTTAAGGTGGCTTTATTGGCTCCTTCAACCCTTATCCCATGTAATATCCGGGGTGCGTGAGACTCTATCCTCGAAGTATACGATACAGATACGAAAAATCGATATCGTATCTAAGCAATGTGCAACAGACGTGATCGAGTGAGTTGCGGAAACGAAGAGCGAGGTAGTAGGCAACGGAGACGCGGGAGAGAGAGAGAGAGAGAGAGAGAGAGAGGGAAAGACTGAGTATAGAGAAAGGTTGCATGAGAAAGAGCAGGAAAAAGCAGAGAAGTGAACGATAAGGAACGTGAGAGAGAAACGGAAAAGAGTATCGGTTTCTTCTCGTTGATGAGCCTTCACTCTCATATGACGTTCGACCCAAATACAGCTAGGGGCAACTTGTTGGCTAGAATTTCACGTTTTTCTCGCACACAACTGCATGCAATGTGAACAAAATTTTATCCCTTCGTTATTTTCTGGAGTTCGAGTCCCTTCCCTCTCAGTCTGTAAGTTTTTCCTGTTACTTACGATGTTTCGAAATTGGTTTTCTGGTTATTGAAGAAACAGCGTCAAGGACGTTGTTTGCGAAATTTTCTATCGATAAAATTCCTTTAAACTTGCACCACACAAAGAGAATAGTGACATCTAACAGCTCGCGCAATTTTAAGAGGTTTCACCATTTCGAAGTCGAGATATTTATTTTAAAAAATCACAATTTTCAGTAGTTTCTCATAAGAGCGTGTGTTAAAAATTGCAATTTTCAACGCTAAATATTTCGATTTCTAAATGGTGAAGCCTCTTAAAACTTTGCATACACTTTTATGTAACATCGAAGAAGCTTTATTTAGTTTTTCAAAAAAATCGGTCGTAAAATTTTTTCGAAATTTTTTTTATTATATAAAAAATACAGATTACCTCAGACAATTTTGGATTTAGAGTATATTGTTCTTTAGCCAATTTGTAACAACTTTTTTGAATGAACTTAGGCTCGCAAACCATTTTGTATGTAAAAAAAACTGAAAACAAAAATTTAGATTTTACCGTCGCCATGCAACGTCCTTAACGAAGTTATGAAAAATGGAAAAATCATAAAGAATTTTGAAAATTGCGACGGGACAAATTTTCCAAGTTGAAACGTAAAACGAAAGATTTTTCATTTTATCTTCAAATTTTTGATGCAGCATTGAACGTTTGTTCGCAGGTACTGGACAACCGGAAGTGACGAGCAACAAGCGGCAGTAACGGACGAGCCATACGCCAAAAAAAAAGCTCCTCTAAGCGAGAGCATCGTATCGTCGTTTTCATTGCCAAGGTCCAAGTTTTCGGAAGAGAGCCAACATCTCCAGGACTCGAGACAATCGGAAAATCAGATTCACCAAGAACAAGGCTCGAGAGAAAATTTCGTAAATGAGAAACCAAGACAGGAGGATGAAAAGAGCTTGTCATCAGTTTTCTCGAAATCCCATGAAAAATCAGAGAAGGAAAACGTACCGGAAAGAAAAAGCAACTCAACGAGTCCCCATGGAAATGGTCATCGAGTCACTTGGACGAATTCGACACCCGTGACGAAAAAACATCAGCACAAGCTCAGAATGAAACATCGAAAGTTGCAGTTCAAGGGTAATCGTCTAAGAGCACGTTAGTAATTTGTTTTTTTTTTTTTCAGTCAAAGCCCTTCGGAAAAATTGTTACAAAATAGAACAAAAAAAAGTTATCAACCTTAATTTTCCTCGATATTTCAATTCTTCCGAAATCCGACTGGACTGAAAAAACTCGATATGACAATGTGCACAAAAAAAAGCAACGAACATTAGCCACAGCCCAATTTTCGCACAGCCACATTTTTTTCTAAATGCCGGAACATCAAAGTGTGTGGAAAAAAAAATCTCTCAACCCCGGTAATTAATTTCAAAGAACGAGTATAAAGTGAGAACGGGAGTAAAAAGGGAGAAGCAAAAAAAGGTCTTTTTGAAATTATTACGAACTATTTGCCAGCTCGCTTTTGACTGGAGCTTGAATAATTAAAAACTTGAAAAGCTTGTCTATTTAACGAGAGTGGGGGTTGCCCATTTTAGCATATTTTTGCCCTCACTCCGTGAGCCGTCGCTCTCCACATACGGAAATTTCTTTCTTACTGCGAAAACGGAAGGTTACAAAAAAAAAAAGAGCAGAGGAAAAAAGCTTCGTTTGGTCCTGTTGGCGCGTCTATGCGCGCTTTACTTTTCGCCTCTCAACAACGCCGCCCTACGGACAAAGTTTCAATTAACCGTTCCAACGACGACGAGGGAGTAAACGACGCCACGACCAGTCAGACGATGAAACGAGAGCTTTTATCCCTCTCACGAGCAAAGAGAGAGAAAGAGAGAGAGCGCCGTTGAACGAAGCCCAAGAGAGAGCGAGCCAGAGAGAACGAGAAAGGGAGAGCTTTTTTTAATTTATGGGAGTTAATGGGAAAGCCGGTTCAATAGCCATATTTTTCGCGTGACTCGTCAAAGGGTTGCACTTTTGTCTTTCTCTCTCGTCTGTTCTTTCCATTCTCTCGCTTCTGCTCTCTCTCTCGCTTTCTCGCTGTTCATTATCATGTTTTTCCGTGCAAACGGCGAGGCTTAATCATCAACACGCGGAATAACTCGCACCCTCTCACTCTCGTTTCTCCTTTGGTCTGTAAACACGTAAAACTTGATTTCGTACGATAAAGTCCTGCAAAACCGAGACGCCCGTGATTCGGAGTCCTTTACCGCCCCAGTAATCATAATCAAACTTCGAACATCCATAAAATGTGATAAAAGTGTGATTTTTGTTCGAGTTTGAAAGATTCTTACAGTGATAACAAAATTTTGTTGGAAAAGATCGATATTTTGTTCGATACGTTCGACTAAACGTTTTTTTTTTTAATAATTCCAAAAATTGTGTCATCGCAGCAAGAAATATTCTAGAAAGTCTCTTCGGAAGCACATTTTTGTCGTTCCAATCGTAAATTTCGCTGACAATTCCGTTAGAAACCAAACATACTGCCAAAATAACGAAAATTTGGAAATTATCAAAAAATATTTAGTTCACCGTGTTCAACAAAATATCAACTATTTTTAACAAAATTTCATTTCCACTGAACAAAAAAATTGACGTTAATATGTACAAAAGGATCCAGAGATCCTGTCGTTCGAATCCATGCATTTCAATAATTTTTATTGGAAAGTTTGAGCTTCCATCGTGTGAGCAAATCTCTTTTCAGTAAAGAATGAATAAGAGAAATCTTTGAAATTTTTCTAAGGCAAAAAAATCGAATGAACTCTTTGAACCGAGATATTGCACGAAAATAAATGAAATTCGCAGATTTATCGTGTCTCCTCCTTCGATAGGAAGCGTGTTCAACAAAATATCGACGATTTTTAACAAAATTTCATTTTCATTGTAGAAAGGCTTTGATTTTCTTATCGTCGAATTTACAAAAGCACGATTTGAGGAGCACGCAGAAAAGGCTTTGAAGTCGCGCCTTGATTTTCTTTTGCCAAAACGTTAAGAGCTCATGCATGCTTAAGAATACGCGAATAAAAGCGAGAGCCCTGTATTCCAAAGACATTTTTTCACAACCCCGTCGTTACTTCACACGCACCACGTGACCTGCTCAAACATCGAGTCTTCAAAAGCCTTTCGCACGTTCCTTTTTCCCTCATCCCCGTGTCGATCTCTCATGGCTTTTTGCTACTCGCAGGTCCACCGAGGGACTGCAAGGTCGACGACTGGGGTCCCTGGAGTGCATGCAGTCGCAGCTGCGGGGTCGGCGAGACTCAAAGAACGAGACAGGTCAAATTTAGCCCCCGAAGAGGCGGCGCCACGTGTCCACCGCTCAAAGAAACCAAATGGTGCGCCAGCCCCTGCTCCGGAAAGCCCGAATCCTCAAAACCATGGTCCGATTATTTTCACTGGTGAATCGATTAACCCCGCGTCACCACATCCACGCAAAAACGATACGATCTCTCCATAACTTTTGTTTCCCGTGAAAAAGCAAAAAAAAAATGGTAAAAAAAAAAAAAACAAATTCTTCGAAGTTGCCTTACGACGGCGACAAAGCGAGAAGACTTGTTTTTTGCTCTAGATTTTTCTTTTCTTTCAACGAGTTAACGCCACGCTGCAAATGGTGAAAAAGAAATTTCATTTTGCCAGAAAAGCATGGAACAGTGCTGTAAATTATTGACAATCCGAGTACCAGACACGAAACTCAAATTGCACAAAAGAAAATTATTCTTCAGCATCCCTGAGAATTGGAAATTGCACAAGTTTCAAAAAATCGAGTCGCAACATTTAACTTTTCAATATTTTTTTATTCCAACAAAAAATTGGCATAAAACTGAAAAAAAAGCACAACATTGAAATTCTTTTTCATATCATTTCTGCCACTCGCGAATTACACACTTTCTCGTTGACTCGAGAAAGTAGACGTTTTTACAAATTAAAGAAAAATAAATAAACAAAGCACAACCATTAATAAGAAAACGATGAAGAAGACAAATGAAATAAATACAGCAACAAAAATATCATCAGGTGTTATCGTGTTAGGTGAGTGTATTATATCTTAGCACGTAAATCTTAACGATAATAATTAATAACTAATGTTCTAATCGTAAAAATCTTAATTCATAGGTCACGTATTATTATTATTGTATGTGAAAAAATTGCAAATTGCCTGGGTCCTCCTTACGTGCTTTTCCATTGAAAAAAAAAAAAAAACAAAAAACTCAACAATTGATTCGGCGAGAAAAACGAAGTAAAAATCATTTTTATCGAAAATTGTCATTTTTCGTTGAAATAACTGAGTGACGACGAAAAAGTGATTAAAAACAATTTTGCCATGAAATTCCATGACTCAGCTCGTTGGTTTCCATGGCACCGTGTCAAAATTTAATTTCCCACCAAATTACCCGCTTGTGCAACGATTGGGAAAATATGAATGAAAAAAAAAAAAGAGGATTGTTTCATGAAAATATTTTCGAACTATTTTTCGATCGAATTTTTAATTGATCGAGCAAAAAATACTTTTTAATCCCTCGGGAAAGAAAAACACATGAAAAATTGCAATTGATGTAGAAAAACCCATGGAACTCGTAGCCCACCATGTGATTCGAAAAGAATTTCATTCATCGAAATAAATAGAAAGATTTGAAAAATAGGAAAATGGTTCAAAATGTCAAGATGATAAGGGAAACGAGGGAGGACCGAGTCTCAGCAATCTAAACTATGTTAAGATTAATGTTTCACAAATTAGATAGTGGCTACGTGACGCTCAACTCGCCTCGTGTTTTTTTCCTAAATCTCTGACACAGCAAAGACACACAATAGTGTTTCTCTTGTCCAAAAAAAAGTCGAGCCCTTCGAGGCGAGTTAAGACGATTGGGCGAGTGCGTTAATTTCGTCACGTAGGGAACAAAGGATCTGAATAAACGTGTGAGAGTGACGAGAAAATAAAACACGAGATCATTTCGACGACGAATGAACGATTAAGAAAATTAACTATTAAATTTCATTGAAAAAAAAAAAAAAAAGAACAGATCGCACGAGATTAACGATAATGCGATGATGATAAATTGATAAATAACAAACAAAAAATTATATATTCTGTACAAGATCTGTGCATTCTAGTCGTTAAGTCAAATCCGTAAGGTAGCTCATAGGACACAATCTAGAAATAAGAGAAGAAGCTGGGAGAAAGCATGTAGCAATGTATAACACATAAGTTTATATTACATAATAAAATCTATCGAAAAAATCAACCTCGTACTTATTTCTTGTACTTTATTCCCTCCATTTTCAAAATCCATAAAAAAAAGCAAATTTTCATTCCTATTTCGCTCGAAATTCCCTAACGTGGATTTTCCTTGATTCCTATTTCATTTTATCCGTTTCCATCGCAATGCATTTCCGTTTTTTTTTTTTTTTTTCATTGCATTGCTTTACATTACATAATATATCGAAAAAATCAAGCTCGTACTTATTTCTTGTACTTTATTCCCTCCATTTTCAAAATCCATAAAAAAAAGCAAATTTTCATTCCTATTTCGCTCGAAATTCCCTAACGTGGATTTTCCTTGATTCCTATTTCATTTTATCCGTTTCCATCGCAATGCATATCCGTTTTTTTTTTTTTTTTTCCCTTTTTCAGAGATTAATTATTTTTGAATAATATTTTCGCAGAATTTTAATTTCTCAAGTACTGCATTATAGTGACTAGCTAATTACTTAGAAACCGCGCTAGTGGCGAGTCCTTGATGTCACTCACCCTCGAGCAGTGGTTGCGTTTCGGAGAGTTCTCAAGAATCCTCAAAAACTGGGAGTGCAATTTTTTGCATGGAACAAAGTAGCGTAAACGATGAATACTCGAGGTTGATGTTAAATTTTCACTTGGCCGTAAATTTCAAAATCAGCTTAACCCGAAAGTTGGAAAAAATTCGTGACGTTCCTGCTGAAGAAATTATTTTATTCGCTGCTCGCAGGAGAAAAAAGAAATGCGAAGGAAAAAGCAGCTCGAAGATTTCCTGCTGATGATCGTGTCTCTCGGAATATTTCTTGTTCACAAATCTCGACGTGGCAAAAGTGCGGTTTGCGGAAACATTTTTTTTTTTTTTTACACACAGTCCCAAAGGTCCCTGTGCCAAGATTACGCTTGCCTGAGTCTGGCCACACGAATGTGCATTGGTATTCACGTGTATGGGACAATACGAGAAAGGAAAAAGGGTGATTGTTGTTATCACTGTTGGTGGAGCGTTATAACACGAAATAAAGGACACAGGGATGATTACACCACGGGGAGAATTGTCTCCCTCTCGGACAATATTCAAAGAGCATATATATGCGTGAGAGTGTATAGAAAATGCGAGGGAGTTGGTCGAGCTTTTGTGGGAGAAGCAACTGAGCTTACGGTTTGTATATTTGTTCTGTGGCTACATTTATATATTGTGTTATTTAGCCAGGACCTCGTACGCGATCTTTTGGGATGTTTGCTGAGGATGAACGAGACACCATTTTTTTTGGCTCGTTCTTAAACTCGTATGCTCTGTGTGTTTGTATGTGTTCACTATCTCATGCTCATCCAATGTGACTTCCTGTTTTCCTACAATAAAATTTCTACCCTTAACCATTTTTTTCTTTCGAGAAAAAAGAGGGACCTCCCTCGTTTCTCTTTTCACTTTTCCTTTCTCTACACTCGCTTTTCCCTCGCTCGCCCAGGCTGCTGCTTTGATTCTTTTTCGGTGGCGTGTATTTTTACTGGTAAATCCACATATTCGTGGATATTCACAAACGTGCTTAAAAACTTTCGTACACGATCCGCTGATGCTTTGAGCCAAAGATTGACAAAGCTTCCGGAGGATTTTTTCTTCACTTTTTTTTTCGTAAAAAAAACAAAAACGTGAAAACACTTACGGGAAATTACAAAATCGTAGATTTCACACTTTTTTTTTGAGCTCGACATTTCACTCGAAAAAAAAAGAAAAGTGAAGCGTGTCAACGGGGATGAATAAAATATAAAAAATATTGATGAATATTTGGAAAGAGCCAGAAAAACAAAAAAAAATAGGCAGAACATTTAGAGGCCAATTTTCACGTTTTTTTTTGCAATTTGTATTCGCATCGACGTTCACAAATGTCACACTTTGGCGATCAACCAAGTTAAGCAGCCTCCGGTGAAGTCAATACTCACTCGGTTGGTTTACCGGTCAGCCCAGCAAGCTTCATGGACCGGTATCAACAGCTAAGCTGGATTTATGAATTCCCGATGGTGCTCAGCAGAGTTTCCCTCGGTCCTCGTGCTCCGGTCAATACCAGGCTCGACGTTGTATGACAAATTCATTAAAAAAATAAAAAAAAAATAAAAAAAACAAGCCAACGTGTATGCATAAGCAGAAAAAAAAAGAAATCTCGTCGTGGGAGTGAAACAAAATAATTGTGACCGAAATGGAATGGATTTCAACGATTAGATTTTTCGTAAAATGTCGTTTCGGAGAAACCCACCAAGTTGCTGTAAAAAAAATCGCACATATTCGTCATTTTATCGTGGATAAGAGATACCGTGCTCTGTGAGAACATGATGCGCTCTACACATAGATTATAAGGAAACCAGGGCATCGTCGTCACGCACGCCATCGGCTAATCTGATAGCAGGACATTATTCACGTATGGTTGGACCTTTCTCTCCCTCTCTCCTCGTTCTCTCATCCCGTTCTTGGTACGCTCGTATGACCTCGATAAAAAGTAATAATGGTAAAAAGATAAGTATTGCACACGAGGCACCTTTTTGCTACAGCCAAATAAATAAAAAATTTGTGAAATATTTAGAATCATCGTTAAATTTTCCTAGAACTTCCTTTGACCTTTCGTGAATATTTCTTGAATTTTAAGAAGCTGAGGATCCTGGCCCAAGCTAAACGACAACGATGCCTCGTAATTATCGATCACGATGAAAATTATATTTTAGTACTACGCCTACGTACAAACAATCCAATAAAAAATTGAGGAAAAATATACGGAAGGAAGAATACGAATGAGGAATATGGACGATCAGGACGAAAATAAAAAAGGAACGTGGGTGTGTACACAAGGAACAGTACGTGCCTGCCATTTATTTTCACATTTCTTTTTTTCCTTCGGAATCGTAACGATACTAATAGAGAAACTCCCGGAGGGGATAATTTGATTGTCGCTTTCACGCGGTATCCTGTCCAATGGGGGGAAAGGAAAAACAAGAGAAGAGAAAATATTTCATGTACACGGTGTCGTCCACAGTGGCGAAATCGTTGGCCGAAGATTCTGCAGCTCAATATTTAAAAAATTACCAAAATAAAAAAAAAAAAAAAATTCGCGAAAATAGACACGAAAACGTCTCGATCTTTATCAGTGCAAAAAAAAATTTTATATCATTTTTTTTTTTTGTACAATAACTTCGCGTAAACCTTATGGAACGGATGTTTGGAAAAGAAAAGCGCTCACCTCGCATAACCCTGCGCATTCAATAAGAAGATTCACGCCCTTTTGTTTGCCAGAGATCGATAGACATACGGCGAAGGGATGAACGAAGGGTGGAAAGCCTAAACAGGATTGGCGACATCAATGGAGAGGCTCTTTGTCCAGATATCGGAGTCTCTGGCACAATAATGCCTCGGAGATCTCACAGAAAGTGAGAGAAAAGCCACAAGCAACGTTACAGCTTAATGATACCCCAAAGTCCCAAGGGTTGTGGATGATCGTATAGTGGAGGATAAAAATCGTTTTTTTACGATACTGACTTTGACACTAATACACAGTAGATACTCCCCTATTTCGCAATCACAAAGTACACTCAATCCATGAGTTCGAAATATTAGTCCAAAGGGAAAACATTCCAAACGACTTACCAAAAAAAAAAAACAAAAAAAAAAACAGTTCGGTAAATAAGAAATTAATACAAATTGAAAGGAAAACTTTGATAAGGGAAGAGGTTAGAAAAAAAAGTTTGCAAGTGGAAAAATTTAATTGGAAACTCGTCATGAATGACGATTAACACTCGTCGCTTTCGCTCTCCTGCCCTCTCAATCGTTGAAAGTACTCGAAATAAATGTTAACGTATTACTATCACGAAACGACTTTATTTAGGGTTCTTTCAAAATTTTGTACAAACGTTCTTGGCACCAAAACTAACAGTTTTCTCCTATGAAGAAAAATTTTCTGATGTTTAGAATTTGAGATATTTTGTTTCCAATTTTTTATTTTTTTCATTTAAAAGCGTGTAAATTGAAGTCGCGTTTCTTTTGTTTTTTTATTGCAACTTTTTAAAATTGGATTTCAAATTTTAAACGTACGTTTAAAATTAAAATTTAAATTAAAAATTTAAAAATTTAAAAATTTAAATTAAAAATTAAAATTTTAAACGTACGTTTAAAATTTGAAATATTTAATTTCCAATTTAATATATTTTTTTTTTTTTTTTTTTTTAATGAACGTTTAAAATTTGAAATATTTAATTTCAAATTTTTTTTTTCATCTGAACGCGTGTAAATTCAAGTCACGATTCGTTTGAAAAGTTGCAAGAAAAAACTAAAAGAAACGCTACTTCAATTTACACGCGTTTGGATGGAAATAATAAAAAATTAGAAATAAAAAATCTCGAATTCTAAACGTCAGAAAATGTTTCTTCATAGGAGAAAACTGTTAGTTTTGCTGGCAAGAACGTTTGTACAAAATTTTGAAAGAAATACAGTTGTTTCGTGATAGTAATACCTTAATCGAACGATACACGTTTTTCATAGTTCAGAGAAACAACATCAAAGATAGCAGGAAGAAAAAATGAGAAAATGGTAAGCACTAGGACGAGATTCCCTTGAGGAATCTCGAAAGTTCTTTTTAACGATATAAAGGACTAACGAGACTGTGATGAATTCTTCCTGGGTCTCGTTAGACCTAACAAGCTTGCATAACCTTACGTAGGCGTCCCTCCATATCAACAGGGATAACACAAATATGTATATATCTATTTATGTAAATGTATGGTAGACATATATGGATTTATATGTATGAATTCTGATAGAATAGCTGGAAACGGGAGTTAGGTACTTGGTGTGTACTAATAATAACTATAGTATGTATGGACACTGTGTAGTAATGGAAAGTGTAATAGTGCGTGTGTTCGTGCTCGAGGGGCCACTCGAGAATGCAAATGAAATGGCTTCAGGCTTTGGTTCGAGTGACGAGAGAGTGCGAGAGAGATGGAAAAAGCAGTTGGTATCATCGTGGACTCTCCGATGGCACTGCGAGGGCGCCACTCCGAGGAGGTGATGTTCGTTGCATTAATCGTGCACTGCGAGGCAGCTAGCCAAAAGGGACCGAGAACGAAAAAGCGAGAAAGAGAAAGAGAGAGAGATAAAGGGTCGAAACGAGGGTGGCTGTACCTACGGGTACGTCTATATGTGTTTGGCTATGGGACATGACGGTGGGATCGTTATCACGCGACATTACCTCGAAATAAAGGATATACCTCGATACATATGGCCTCACAGTGGGAAAGAGATGGACTAATCGTGTCCCAACGGTTTGTCTCGGTTATACTCTTCGCATATAGTTCTCCCGTTCTCCAGGGTATCAGCAGTACGCTCTTCGCTCTACTATGCAGATTGCATAGTCATTAGATGATAATACAAACTGTTTTCCAACCCTTCCAACAATGTAACTTCGTATATGGAACTCGATAGTTCCAGAATGGGAATTTCCACGTTGTGGTCGGGTGGATTAACCCTCAAAAGACGCCACGATATCGAACAATTGACCGGGTGTGCCTGCCAGCTACTCATTTTCGGGCTAAAGCTTCGATTATTATATCTTTGTTGTTCTCACTCAAGAGTTTCTGGGGTAGCTCTCAATTTTGGAAAGTTGAAAAAATGTTTTGGGTCTGGAAACCCTAGGACCTTACTACCGGTTGAAAGATTTTCGTTTCTTTTTCGAAAATGGTGGATAAACATTTATCCGGGAGCCCAAATGACTAGAACTCTTCACGAGTGCACGCAGGGAGACTTTCTCAATGACCTAGAATTGCTAGATCTACGAAAACTCGTCATGGAGCCACAGCTTCGGGATTGGAATATATTTTTGTTTTTTTTTCGGAAATGGTGCATAAAAATTTAGCCGGGGGCCCAAATGAATAGAACTCTTCACGAGTACATGCAGGGAGACTTCCTTAATCACCTAGAATTGCTAAATCTACGAAAACTCGTCATGGAGCCACAGCTTCGGGATTGGAATATATTTTTGTTTTTTTTTTCGGAAATGATGCATAAAAATTCAGCCGGGGGCCCAAATGACTAGAACTCTTCACGAGGATACGCAGAAAGACTCTCTCAATCACTGGGAATTGCCAGATCTACGAAAACTCGTCACAATGCCTCAGCTTCGGGATTTTAATTTATATATTTTTTTTTTTTCAAAAATCGTGGATAAAAAATTATCCGGGAACGCGATTGACTAGAACTCTTCACGAGTACATGCAGGGAGATTTTCTCTATCACTCGGAATCGCTGGATCTACGGAAACTCGTCATGGGGCCTCAGCTTCGGGATTGAAATATATTTTTATGTTTTTTTCGAAAATGGTGGATAAAAATTTATCCGGGAACCCAAATGACTAGAACTTTTCACGAGTACATGCAGGGAGACTTTCTCCATCATTCGGAATCGCTAGATCTATGGAAACTCGTCATCGAGCCACAGCTTCGGGATTGAAATTTTTATTTTTTTACATTTTCCAATGCCAATGTGCTTAAAATGTCCCAAAATATTGAAAAATCATATCTAGAAAAAATGTCCGGATGTGTGTGTGTGTGTGTGTGTGTGTTCTGGCACCGTAAAATTCAAACGTTCATTCCTCGAGCACGGTTCAAGTTACAGGGCTACTGTTTTGCACAAATGTTAATCTATACAAGCTCTACATTCTCTGAGAATTTTTTCGGAATCGCTAGAAAAATACGAATTCTAGGGCATTTTTAAATTTTCAAAAAAGTGTGTCGACGCTCTAGCTTCCGCAAATTTTAAGATCTATTTCTATTGTTTTCTGAATTTGGAAAATATCGGTTGAACGATTTGAATTTTATGATTTTTCGAATTTTACGAAAATCTGAATATTTCGAAAAATCGTCCAACCACTCTAATTTTTGCAAATTTTCTAAGATATTGTGCATAAGTCCGTACTTCCTCTGTACTTTCCAGAAAAGTTGTCGAAATTATATAATTTATATGCAAATACCAAAAACGCTGCAAATTGAAATTTGCAAATTGCTTCCTCAAGATGCTCAAGATGCACGTTACTCAAAGCTTCCTCTATGAGGAGGCGAAAATTAAAAATATAGTTCTTCATAGAGGAAGATTTGAGCATCGTGCATCTCGAGCATCTTGAGGTAGCAATTTGCAAATTTCAATTTGTTCTCTTATCATTTTGTCTACCCTGCAAATTTTTCTGTGTATCAACCCAAAATAATGTTCCAACAATAATAAAGCTGTTCGGGAACGATTCAACAGAAAAATCCACTGCAGAAGATTGATGCTAATTGTTTTATTGTGATTTTCGCGATTTTCTCAATTGCGTGGCTTACTGAGAAAAGGGCCGAGACGTTTTTCCCCGAAATGCTGACAAATGGTCGGGACCACGATATTTTTATCGAAGGCTTATATTTCATCTGATTTGCAGCAATCGCAGGAGGCAGGGTATCTGCTCGTTACTACGAGGCAAGAAAAACGGTAGACGGTCGTTTAATACCCACGCGGACAAACTCACTTGCGTCCTGGTCCCCCAAAGCTACGTTCACCGATAAGGATGGTCCAAGAGGGGAATGAAAAAGACTCGACTGCACACGGTGTACGAAAAGCCTCGTTGCGAGAGAGGCACTTCGAACACCAAGACGGCCACCCTTTTTAAGGGTTGCTCGTTAACCGATGCTAGCCGATATGCCTCACTACGCAAGACCCACCAGACCATACTGAACTATATATGTTTAGGACGATGGTGAATTAAGGTGTGAGCCAAAACATTCTCACAAAAAAATCGTTCCCAAGATGAAAACGTTGCTTGAAATATATGGCAAAATCTTTTCAAGCGAACAAACTCAACATTTCCTACAAATTTACAACGAAATAATTACATTTTCAATCTTGACGTAATTTCCCAAAGACGACGAAAGGAGCTCGATCGGTTTTGTAAGAGTGAGACGAGAAGAGCCATTAAGGACGTTGTTTGCAAAATTTTCTATCGATAGAATTCCTTTAAATTTGCACCACACAAAGAGAATAGTGAAAACTAATAGCTCGCGAAATTTCAAGAGGTTTCACCATGTACAAGTCGAGATATTTATTTATAAAAATCACAATTTTCAGGAATTTCTCATAAGAGCGTGTGTTAAAAGTTGCAATTTTCAACATTAAATATTTCGATTTCTAAATGATGAAGCCTCTTAAAACTTTGCATACACTTTTGTGTAACATCGAAGAAGCTTTATTTACTTTTTCAAAAAAATCGGTCGTAAAATTTTTTCGAAATTTTGTTTATTATATAACAAATACAGATTACCTCGGAAAATCTTGGATTTAGAGTATGTTGTTCTTTAGTCAATTTGTAACAATTTTTTTCAACGAACTTAGGCTCGCAAACCATTTTGTATGTTGGAAAAACTGAAAACAAAAATTTAGATTTGAACGTCGCCATACAAGGTCATTAAAAAAAAGGTTTATAACGACGAGCAATCTTTTCCATTCGTTTCGTCATTCTCCACCATTCTACTCTACTCGTTCGCGTGTCGTTACGTCATGGGAGAGAGTTATGGACAGACACTGAAAGTAAAGAGAAATGTACGACATAGTCGCCAAACACACAGGCTCCTGCGGTCTCTTCGGTTTTGTCCAAGCTGCGAGAGAGCCAAAGGAACTTGCCTCCAGCTTGCCAGAGCTTCGTTCAAAATTAATAACCCATAAATTTCAACAAAATATCTGTGAAAAATTTCCACCTCCTACTACGTCTTCCAGCTTCTATAGTTTATTGCCAGAATCATTTATATATCTAGACGTAATACCTTCTCTGGATAACTGCAGTGTTGACGCGAAAAACGTTTGGCAGTGTCGAAGAGAATCAGAGTTCAGTAGCACACTCTCCATCGTCTTTTATAGCTTCCGGTCTGAGCATGCAGCAGCGACTCTCGTTTTTCTTACTATTACTCTTTTTTTCTTCCTTTACGACATCCTTTTCGCGCTTATTCTTTTTTTAATCAGAAAAGAGCTGTTTTATGTGAGAGTGCTCGAGAAAATGTTTCTCTCATTTGAGAATATGATGGGAAACATTTTTCAACATCTGTTTGTTTCGCAGTTTACTCAACGACGTGTGTAGAGATTCGATTAATCAAAATGTTTCGTTTTTCTTTATCGCAGATTTTTCTTTCGTATTTTTTTCTTTCATCTCCGGAGCTGAATTCTGGGCTCATATTTAGTTTCCCGACGTTTTGTCATCAGCCATTAACGGTGGAAGCGAGTGAAACGTTGACGATTCGTGACCGGGAATTTTAACGACGACTAAGTGATTGAAGGCGAAGCTCTGCTGTTTCGGGAAAATTCTTGTCAACCCTGGCCAAACCTTTATTAGACAATAAAACTGCAACGCCCTCGTCGTATAACTTTTTCCCATTGGCGTACTTCGACCTTCCGTGTCTACCTGCTCGCCCTTGCATGTATCTTGCGGAACGAGACAACATCTTTAATCTCTGAGTTCTCTGTATCAAAAGATTCATTTTGCTACTTTTTCTTTTATCTCTAAGAGGAGTCGAAAAAACGCTGCAAATTGAAGTTTGCAAATTGCTTCCTCAAGATGCTCGAGATGCACGATGCTGAAATCTTCCTCGATGAGGAACTATATTTTTAATTTTGGTTTCCTCATAGAGGAAGCTTTGAGCATCGTGCATCTTGAGCATCTTGACGAAGCAATTTCAAAATTTCAATTTGCAGTGTTTTTTGTATTTGCATTTAAATTATCAAATTTCGACAACTTTTCTAGAAAGTAAAGAGGAAGTACGAACTGATACACAGTATCTTACAAAATTTGCAGAAATTTGAGCGGTTGGACGATTTTTCAAAAAACTCAAATTTTCGTAAAATTCGAAAAATCATAAAATTTAAACCGTTCAACTGATATTTCCCAAATTCAATACCAACCTTCCAATTATGATACTCTATTTATAAAAAAAAAATTAGTAATAGATCTTAAAATTTGCGGAAGTCAGAGCGCCGACACTTTTTTTGAAAATTTTAAAATGCCGTAGAATTTGTATTTTTCTAGCAATTCCAACAAAATTCTCAGAGAATGAAAAGCTTGTATAGATTAACATCTGTCCAAAACGGGAGACCTGTAGCTTAAACCGTTCCCGAGTTATGAACGTTTGAATTTTCCAGTGCCAGAACATACACACACACACACATCCGGACATTTTTTCTAGATATGATTTTTCCATGTTTTGGTAAATTTTAAGCACATTGACATTGAAAACTAGAAAAAAAAAAATTTCACCATCACATAGCTTCCTCTACGAGGCAGCAAAAAATCTGGAAATTTTTCTCATTCCCTTCGATAAGATCTGCTCGTTGGCCACCGGCGAAAATATCTACAACAAATGTAATGGCAGCATGAACAAGTTTTGGAAAGCCTCAGGAGCGTACTCCTGCCTCTCGGCTTGATGGAATTCTTTATCCTGTACGAATTATATACATACATAGTCTTATTAGTGTCAGGCCAGATACATAAGAACAGATAAAAAGTTTGTCGTGCACTCCAGAGCGTCTGGATACGTGAGTGCGACATGTGTGGCAAGGATAACAAAGTTTTTTCAAAGTCTCTAGTAAAGATAAAAGAGATAGTTCGCCAATGATTGTGTCCTCAATCCGAAAATCGCCTCATCCTCTTCAAACCATCGAATTTTTTTTTTCGGTACGATAGAGAAAGGAATTAAAGCTTTCTGGCACGCCAACTTTATGAATATTTCACGCTACACTAAGCTCCTTTAAGGGGTTTAACCAGGACAAAATGTCGATGCATATTCGCGAAGATATTGAGGATGGAAAAAAGGAAAAAAATAAGCCAGCTCTGTCCTGATGGCAGGAAAATGAGCTGGCGAGTGAACGAACAGGCGGAAACGTCGACTCGACTCGTGTAACAAAAAGGTGATAATATTAGAGCACCCGGAGATCTCTCTACACAACGACAAAAATGGCGAAACAGGCTGGGAGAGCGGTGACCTTGCCCTCTCCTGTGTATAAACTCGAACGAAACTCTCCGAGCGAGAAACGTGACACTTTAACCAAAATGGAAAAGCTTTATTAAAGCCTTCGCCGTACTATGCGCCACACACAACGGGGAGAAACGTCACGAGGTTCTTCGTGTATTATGCGAGCCCCCGGGGTGTCTGCCTGCGTGAAGAGGACACCCGCCGCGAGATTTCTCCGCTATTAAACAGCTGAAGCTTTTATCCCCGTAGTGAAGTTCAACCGGAAGCGAGAGTGAGAGAGACGAGTATATCATCGAGAGAGAAGGGAAATAATTTAACTCTTCCTATTTTTTCCTCTCATTTTTACTGAAAAAGTAAAAACTGATCATGTTGGAAGGTTTAGTAGGTCGAGTTGCAATTTTGTCCTAATAATCGAGACAGATAAAAATTGCGTGGAGCCGCCAGACTAAATTTCAAAGCTTCACCCCTGGCTGCCTCGACTCGACGTTTGTCATCACGCAGAAAAATAATCCTTCCGAAATTTCAAAGCGACCGAAGCGTATGATACATCGCTTCGAGCTCACTTTCACCATTTTTTCACGCTCCCTTTTCATCCTGGAATATTGGCACTATTTCACGAAGAACACACTTTTTCCTTTTTTTTTTTTATAACCCCCGAGGTGAGCCGTAGTGCTACGGTACAAAAGGGTCGTTGACCTCGACGTACCCGCAGCTGGAGAACAACCGGAAGGTGGTAGCAGGTACACCCTTTGGTGAACACGAGAGGAAATAACGTTGACGTTTAATATGGATTATGAAATACATCGAACAATGGATAATATCCGCGATGATTTATTCGGCACTCGACAAAGCAGATTTTCCTTTATGGTTATATTTTCATGGAACAAAAAAAATCACCTTTCTAGCTATTTTCATATTTTTTCGACTGGTTTAAAAATTTCATCTCGTTGGAAAAGCGGGAAGGAAAGGTAAACGAATATTAAATGGACAATGAAGTGTTTAATAAAACTCTTCTCAATAAAACTCTACCACAAAATTGTGTTTGTGCTCTTTTCACGCAAAAACCACTGAACCAATTTTGATGAATCTTTCACAGGAATGAAGCTCATGAATCAGAATAGGTTTCAGGCTGTATTGCATTCCGATAATTTTTTTTTTTTGGGAACCCGAACCAAAAAATCACATTTTTCGTCATATTTTTCACTTTCAAACTTCACAAGCAACTAAAAAATGATAATAAATCAATAAATCGCTAATTACCAATTCAAAGATAATTAGAAAACGAAGATAATGAGCGGTAGCTGGAGTGCCAGTTTGTAAAAAAAAAAGTTATAGCGATTTTCATAAAATCAAAGTTTAAAAAATATTTTTTTTTTTTTAACTTTTCATATTAAGCTAAGTAATGACAATAAATCTGTCGAAAAAATGGGACTAGGATTAAATCAGAGGTTTCGAGTAGGCGCCGGATTAAAGTTTCACTCGTGTAGAACGAGTTACGTTCGTTAAAGTCCATTAGAACTACGCGCAGTTCCGCGAGAAATGTTTTGTACGGAAATCCTCCCTTCGTGGTGTCTAAAATATATTCTCCCAACGGACACTTTCATTTCCGAATACTAGCCCCGCCGGTATCAACTGTAAGAAATTGAAATAAACATCGCGCCGCATGTTTCCGGAAATTAATAGCACGAAGGTGTTTCGCCAGGTCGTGCATTAGCTGCGAAATTTTCACATTCGTTAAAACTGCAAGTACGTCAATCAGCGAGTGTCTACGAAAGAAACACGCTGAGTCAATTATTTTCACTTTCAAATAATGAATGAAAATATATTTGAAAATTCAAAAAAAAAACCTTCGTTTCTCGTACCAGAACCGAGCAAACATTCCAAACGATTATTTTCGAATTATTACGTTTGATAAACGTGAAAATAATTATCAATGGCGACACAAAATGTATGAATTTTGCATACGCACTTGCTTTCGAAATCGAGAGTGCAGAGCTTTTCGTAACTGCTTCAATTTCAATGTTTTCGATATTTACACATTCGACACAGTTTAGCAACCACGCGGGACATCGAAGCGGTAACTACGTATGGAAATTTATGATAGAAAAGCTGGTATGCCGAATTTGCTTTAAATAGTGAGTGTCGATTCGTAGAAAAACAGAACCGAAAAATTTCGGGCCAGACAACAGTTTTTTTTAAATTGCAAAAAAAAAGTGAGTTTTTTTTTTTCTTGATTCATCGAAATCATCGCTGTCAACTATGAAAAACTCACAGGCGAATTCTTCTTCGGTATTTATCATAAGAATGTCAGCGATCCTGATCGCTTTTGCGATTTTGGTTACAATGACGACCTCCGTGAGCTCTCGCAGCGTTGCAGCTCCCGACCAGTCACCCTCATCTAGTCACGGAACAGCGTTCCTCCAGCCGACCCGTAAACCACGTGTAGGAAAACGTGCGGTGATCATAGCCGTGCCGTGTCTACGAAGGAACGAGGTCAGAGATAGTCACGGTCACTGCCATCCAAGAGGATAAGAAAAACAACCTCCTGGAATGTCCGAGAAATTGTGACGACCGCGAACTTTCATGGGACATGCGATTTGGCTAAATTTCGCCGTGATAAAAAATCTCCAGTCTGGCAATGTAACATTTTTCATTCGTAAAAATATATCTTCGGATTCTGTCAGTATGTGATTTTTTTTTTCCATTCCCTTATCGAGCAATGAGACACCACGATCCTAATAGCGTTGATGGAACTGCGCAGTGTGGCGAAAGAGAGGAGAGCAACGTTTGACACGAATCTAGAGTCGCGGCAGCGACTCGGAGACAAGTACATTTAAAAGCGAATCGCCCCAAGACTCTTTACACCAAGGACCGCGTTTCCAATTGTTTTCGAAAGCTGTTTCTGCAATAATTCGATAATTACAGCGTTTTGGTAGATGTTCCAGTTTCGAGTATTTTTTTTTTTTTTTTTTTTTTTTTATCTTTTGATTGCGACCATTTTCGACTCTGTAGCTTATTCCGTTTTGCAGATATGAATATTTTTCTTTTTCGTTGCATCAAATAAAAGTCACATCGAAAACAAAATTTTGTTGGAAAAGATCGATATTTAGTTCGATACGTTCGACTAAATGTTTTTTTTTTTTGAATATTCCCAAAAATTGTGTCATTGCAGCAAAAAATATTTTAGAAAGTCTCTTCGGAAGCAAATTTTTGTCGTTCCAATCGTAAATTTCGCTGACAATTCCGTTAGAAACCAAATATACTGCCAAAATGACGAAAATTTTGAAATTATTCAAAAGTATTTAGTTTACCGTGTTCAACAAAATATCGACGATTTTTAACAAAATTTCATTGCCACTGAACAAAAAATTGACGTAAATATGTACAAAAGGATCCGGAGATCCTGTCGTTCGAATCCATACATTTCAATGATTTTTATTGGAAAGTTTGAGCTCCTAGCGTGTGAGCAAATCTCTTCTGAGTAAAGAATGAATGAGAGGAATATTTGAAATTTTTCTAAGGCAAAAAAATCGAATGAATTCTTTGACCCGAGATATTGCACGAAAATAAATGAAATTCGCAGATGATGGTGTCTCCTTCGATAGGAGAAGGCGGCAAAGGAGAATCTTATTGTACTGCAAATGAGATTTTTTATTCGAAAAGTAAAAAATATTTCCTCAGAGACTGAAAAGCGAGAAAATTCTCGTTAGAGAAGAAAATATTGGCTCGTCTCGAAGCGAGCAGCCCAGAGCCACGATACTCGGATCTTTTTCACCCTCTCGTGTTTTTTTTATTTTCGTTTTCGATGTATACAACGAGTTTACTGCGACTATATCCACAGGCGAGAACTCGCTTGCCTGCGTGACTTTTTCATCGACTCGCTCCTGCAGCTCGCAGCACACCACTTGCTTCGCGTCCTTGAAATTACTAGTACGTACTATTCAGTTGAGTAAATTGAGACTTTCGCCCTCTCCTCACTTCTCCCATCCCTCGCGATCGTCCAGTCAGCGTTGATTGCAGCTTCCACTGAACTTCACTTTGCAGGATAAACTCGAGCTCAATTCAGCAAAATACATACACGATATGTATAAGGATTCTGCACATAATATGCAAGAAGCCTGCCAGTTCGCCTTGACTCATTAAGAAACGAGACAACATTTGCTCTCGCAAAATTGACAAGTCGTACCCGAACTTGGGACCAACGTTTTTTACGACTGCGAAGTTTGCAACGTTGATATTCAACGAAAAATATTTTGTCTATTAATTATTTATTGAATTTTCGAAATTGTCGCAATTTTTTGGATCGATTGAGTTTTTGGGTGGCAAGAGAGAATTTTTTTATCCAGACCAAATATTGAATGAGCTCGGCTAAAGAAAAAACAGAAATTCGTTGCATTCCAACGGTGCAAACTTCGACATCATAATTTTTGAAAATTCTTTTTCTATTTATTAGCTCAACTCTGCCCAAAGTGGCGAGTTATCAGTGACTTTTTTTTTATCAGTCAAGGTCGTGGATACGCCTGGACAAATCTGTATGCCCATTAAATTTATTTCTCAACGAATCCTGAAAAATGTCCAAAGTTATGGCGCTAAAGGGTACAGCTAGCTTAATATGAAAAGTTGAAAAGTTTTTTTCAAAATCTTTTTTTAGAAACTGGCACTCCAGCTACCGCTCATTATCTTCGTTTTAGAATTATCTTTGAATTGGTAATTAGCGATTTTTGATTTATTATCATTTTTTAGTTACTTGTGAAGTTTGAAAGTGGAAAATATGACGAAAAATGTGATTTTTTGGTTCGGGTTCCCAAAAAAAATAAATTATCGGAATGCAATACAGCCTGAAATCTATTCTGATTCATGAGCTTCATTCTTGTGAAAGATTCATCAAAAATGGTTCAGTGGTTTTTGCGTGAAAAGGGCACAAACACAATTTTGTAGTAGAATTTTATGTAAACAGAGATTAGTCACACCATCGAGCAATGATATCTTGAGATTTCAAGTTTTTTTACCTCCCAAAAGTAATTGTTGGGGTTTGGGAGCCTTCGAATTATTGTAAACGGTGGTAAATTTAGTATTTCGTGCTTCTATGACTAACTGTTGAATGTATTATTTGTATAATCATCAGAGTCATTTGAATAGAAGGCAAAATTCTGTAATCGGATTTGTTATCTGGACAATTTTTCGAATTTTTCCTCCTTGGACGATGAGCAAGCGACCAAGTGAAACGTACTTAACGAGTGACGAAAGGCACGTGCATATTGTCGAATTGGTTAATCGCATAGATAGGCTTGAAATGCCTGCAGCAACGTTGTTGCATTTGATGGAAAAACGAGGACGGGCTATCAACGTCAACGGTGAAGAGGAAAAGCGACGAAACAATTGGAACGTTTTTCAAATACGTTCCCGCGCCGATACTCGTTTGGTTTAATTTTGTTTTTTTTTTTTTTTTTTTGCTGGTTTTTACGCGTGTCACAGTTTATCAACTACTCGGGCTATCGAAGCCATCGCGAATGCAAATTCCAAATAGGAAAGTGACAACGTGGGTATAAAAAGGCTGCTGACATTCTGGGAAAGTCAAACACGAACCGAGTGACTAATCCTGTGCGAGGGACTCGTCAGTTTACTTGAAATCCCAACGAACGATAGTTTTGTTTTTTCACCGTCGAACACGTTATCGCGAAAAATCATGAAAACTGCGCGGACGACTTCGAGCTTTCTCATCAAAATGTCAACGATTTTACTCGTTTTCGGCATTTTGGCGACTGTCACAACTTCCGTGAACTGTGCCTACCGGCCACCTGTCAGAGACCTGGGATCGGGTCCAAAGCCCATGGACAAACGACACACTCTTCCTGTTCCGTGTTCGAAACCAACTCAGATAAGGGATTCTCAGGGTAGATGTCGTACCGTTGTAGGCTCGCCGAGTTACTGAGCGATAGCCTGAAAACTGTGACGATTCTGATGCTGTTCAAACGTTTGTGCAAGGTGTAATGTCGACGTCTGTTTTTCTCGGTGAAAATATATCATTGAATTCTGTCATTACGTTCGTTTCATTCGATTTTTCTTGACAAAAATGACACACACGAAATAAAAACGCACAGAAGCAACGGGCTTCGCAGGCTTTTGTTCTTTGTGTTTTCTTGCAATTTTGCTTCCTCATAGAGGAAGCTACATGACGGTGAAATTTTTTTTTCCCAGTTTTCAATGTCAATGTGCTTAAAATGTCCCAAAACATCGAAAAATCATATCTAGAAAAAATGTCCGGATGTGTGTGTGTGTGTATGTTCTGGCACTGGAAAATTCAAACGTTCATAACTCGAGAACGGTCTGAGCTACAGGTCTCCCGTTTTGCACAGATGTTAATCTATACGAGCTCTTCATTCTCTGAGAATTTTGTTGTAATTGCTAGAAAAATACGAATTCTACGGTATTTTTAAATTTTCAAAAAAAGGGTGTCGACGCTCTAACTTGCGCAAATTTTAAGATTAATTACAAATTTTTTTTTTATGAATAGAGTATCATAATAGGAAGGATGGTATTGAATTTGGGAAATATCGGTTGAACGGTTTAAATTTTATGATTTTTCGAATTTTACGAAAATCTGAGTTTTTTGAAAAATCGTCCAACCGTTCTAATTTCTGAAAATTTTGTAAGATATTGTGTATGAGTCTGTACTTCCTCTTTTCTTTCTAGAAAAATTGTCGAAATTATATAATTTAAATGAAAATACAAAAAACACTGCAAATTGAAATTTGCAAATTGCTTCCTCTATGAGAAAGCCAAAATAAAAAATATAGTTCCTCATAGAAGAAAATCGTGCATCTCGAGCAATTTGCAAATTTCAAATTTTTTGTCTCAAATTCGTTATGAATATTTGTCAAGCTCGTATTTTTGCTTCGGTAGAAAAAGCTAAAAATCTCGGTCTCCCCGTCGATTAAAATGGATTATTCCCATGAATTTTTATTCGGAAAAAAGAAAAGAACGAAGAGCTCGACTCTCCCTGTGACCCAATTGCCCACATTTGAGAAGTAAAGTCCTCCTCGAACCTCGAAAACAAGATTAGGAGCCATGAACAATAACGGAAAAAATGTTGCCCGAGGTTATATCCCGGGAGCTCGAGATGGTGTTGAAAAACTTGTCCCTCGGTTGGTTAAATCCGTACATTGTTATTGTGGGTGAGAAAACGACACAGTAATATTGAGATCGTGGGGAGTGGATTTTCGCGCGTGGCTCGTCCTATTTCCTCTCGCTCAAATTTCATTTGGCTCGATTCCGCCGAGTTTGCGAAAATGCAATTTGCACGAGAAGAGACGGAGAGTGAAGGAGAGAGAGAGAGAGAGAGAGAGAGAGAGAGAGAGAGACAAAACTCCGGGAGGGTCAGGGCGAAACTAAACCAAACGAAACTTCGACTGCAACTGGCAAAATCGAAAACGTAAACGCACGTAATGAACAGGAGTGTGAACTCCGTACGAGTTTCGTGCAAAGGGCACACAGACTTGATGCAATAAAGGTCTGACTGCTCGAGTGAAAAGACACCGGATGTCACGCCATTTGCTTCTCTTCCGAATGCGAACTATTTGGAAATTTTCTTACGAAGAGAAAATTGAAAAAAAACAGCTTAGTTTCCAATTGCTTCTCGTCCTGCAAAAAAAAAAAGAATATCGAAAAATTTCCACCATTTCCACAAAATCGAATAATCAGTTTATCGACTTCGAGTTGAGTTTATTCCGAACCAGCGAGTGAAACGAAATTGGAGTCTGAAAAATGGAAAACTACGAAGAAAAGTGAGAATCGTTTTCGACGACGTGGCCTTGCTGGGTTTTTTCGCGTGTAAAACGTTTTCTCCAGGAAAAAACAAAAGCGAGGAATAACGTGAATACTTGGAAACGAGGAACTCGAATTTATTCAACGTCTTAAAGACTAGAACATAAATATAAGCTTATCTTTAAAAAGTTGCTATTTACATGTTCGGAACGAGATGTATAAAAAGGAGACTCGCGTATTCGGAAATATCGTATGGAAAAAAATGGGTTTTTGAGCACAAGTGTGAAGACAATAATAAAAAAAACTCGGACGCCGTTGATCCGGAAGTTTGGAAAGCACGGAAATCTCGGCTGTCTCGTTAGTCAGTTGTGTTTTACTTTTCACAAGACTCTGAGCCTTGCTTCATGTTTCGTTCGATGAGACTCAACACTTGAGACATGTGGTCGAGCAATCTTAGGCCCGAGAATGTTTCTCGTTGCAAAGTAAGGCTGTAGCACTGTTTGTAGAGATTGACAAGATTGTCGGACTTGGACGGACGGTGAGAGGCGCCTTTCTCTGGCGTCTCGTTGTTTTTATCACGGCACAATTTTATAAGCGATTTGAATAAATATTGTAACCTCTGCTCCAGTAGAAGTATGAGCTTTTCTTCTTCCTCTCGTTGCTTACGATCCTCGGCGTTAGAATCTCCGGCGTCAAAAATATTCTCAGACTCGATTGTCATCTTCTCGTTGATTTTGTTGTCCGCAACGACGATCGTTTTACTCGCTGTCGTTGCTTTCTCGATGAGTACCTTCAGGATCGGCTGACACTGGATTATCAAGTCCAAACCATTTTGGTAAAATTTCAATTTCGCGTTGAAACTCGTTGCCGCTGGAAAATTTGAAAAATTATTGAAAATCGTGAAACAAGTGCGGAATGTCTGCGTCAAAAATGTTAAAACCAACGATTCGTCAATTTGATAATTAAATATTTAATAATTCAATTTTTATTCATTTATTAATAATAAATTATTAGTAATAAATTATTAATCATTTTATAATAATTATCGAAATTTAATCATTTAATTTATAAATATTTTACTGATAAATTTAATTCAAAAATAATAGATAAATAGTTTTTTCGATTTTTTCGATTAGATTATTAAATAATTAATCGTTAAATATTGAATAATCTACTTTATAAATATTTAATGATAAATTTATAAATATTTGATAATTTAATTAAATCGTAATAATTTTAAAACAATTTCGATTGAGCCGAAAAAAATGAATCCCTGAAAAAACACGAAACTTGAAAATTTCTTACTAAACAATTTGTTGATTTGTAAGAATTCCTGTAAATTTTCGGAGCCGAAAACTCCAGCAAAAATTGCAAAAATAAACTTACATTCCGCTTGATTCTCAGCCAAGGCGACTCTTTCCAATTGGACAGTCAAATATTCAACGGGTTGTTCCAAAGAAAGTAACAGTTTTGCAGCTTTCGAATAATAAAGCTTGCTCAGCTGAAGTGAGTTTTTTCGTTTTTGACTGTCGACCTCGGTTTTAGAATCGCGATAAACTCGATGATAGAGAGATCCCAGTCTGTGATGAATCATCGCAGCACGAAATTGATAAACAGGTTGACGAGGTCCGGGTGTCTCGATGTCGCAATACTTGAGAGCTTTTTGCAACATGTCCACAACTTCGCGTTCCAGTGCTTCCTCCGTCTGGAAAATGGAAATTTAACGATACCGATCGGAAAATTCACTTTTTTTCAATTTTTTTGTTTGTTTTTGTTTTTTTTTTTTTTTTAGGGACAAATCCGGGGAACGTGCCGAGAAAAAATGTTTGAAATTTGCTGAGAATTTTGTTGAGCAAGTTTGGAATTTCTTTACTTTATTTCCCGCGGGCGGATAATCTTGGAGATGCGTTGCGACGGTGTAATATGTTGTGCACACATCCCACGTGACGGCGTCCCATATGACCGGGTTAGTTTTCCTGGATCCCAAAACCTGCAGGGCTTTTTGATAGCTCGATAATTCTTTGTTGTGAAAATTACGCTCTTGAGAGGGAAATTTCGAGTGCATAAGAGCCCGCAAGCGCATGAGACGACCGGAATTGGAATGCAGAAGCGCGAGATTCGCTTCGTCGTGAACGGTCTCGAAAGCTTTCAATCCTAATTCGAAATGCCTCAAGGATCGCGCGACAAGATTGTTCACATCGGCCATCAGCTCGTCGGACTTTGAATTTTCTTCGTTCGTCGTCACTTGTTGATATCGAGCTGTATTTCATAATTAACAACGAAAATAATCGTCACCTGCGTCTATTTTGTTGTCAATTAAAAAAAAAAATTGCCGATTTGTTACTCACCGGTAGCTTGATTCATGTACAAAACTCCCAATTCGTTTCTTATGTTGCCCAATCGTTTCAACAGATTGAATTTGTCGGCCTCGAGAGGATCGAGCTCAATCGCTTTCTCGTAACACTTCAGAGACGCCACCATCATCGATTCTATGCTCTCAAACTGTTTCGGCAACAATTCGGCAACGTCTGAGAAGAAATTCAATCAATATTTTCTAGTGTAAACTGTTCGCTATCGAAGGAAAGGAAAAATAATTCCCGATTCGTTTCTTATATGAAATAAATATGCGAAAAGAACAGAGTAAGGATGTAAAACTATGGATCATCATCGATTTCATGTTCTCGAACTGTTTTGGCAATAATTCGGCAACGTCTGGACAGAAATTAAATGATTAAGGGAGTCGTTTTTAAAATTACCGTTTAAGAGGCGACAAAGAACCAGAAAAAAAATATTCTCATTGATAGTTTCATACATTTAACATTGAGTTTTTAGAAAATAAACATTCGGACAGAAGAGAGAGAGAGTAAGGATGAGAAGACGAACTTACTCGAGTCCAAGTGTTCGGCGTCGAGAATTGGCTGAACGATTTGTTCCTCGTTCTCGTTTTTTTGTTGATAAGCTCTCCTGTGATCCTCGATATTTCGCCAGTCCTGTACAGTCATGAAGCAACAGTCCCCGGCTCGACCGAGGACATAGCTGATGTTTTTGTCGTTGTGGACGTCGCAAAAAATTTGAAGCATTTTATGACAGCGCAAAACTGCCAAGATGTATCGCAACGAGGCACCGTACGCGTTGTTGGAATATTCGTACTCGGCGAGTGCGGCGTAGATGAGCGTTGCTTTTTCGTACAAAAGTGTTTTTAAATGAGTTTTCCAACTGAGATTATCGCTTTTTTTCGGCGCTTGCCAAGTTGGCAGGGTTTCGACTTTGGCTTTGCACAGCAAAGCCTGCGGCGATCCCTCCAGAACGAGCTGCTCCTTGGACGAGCTTTTATTAACTTTTTTATTCTTTTTCGACTTTGCCTTCTTTCGCTGATGACTCGGACTGCTGTTGGCTGAATTGTCGTTCGATTCACTCGCGGGCTTGTTCAAAGGAGCGTAAGGCATGGGAATCGCTTGGAACGGCTTTGCCATGTTTTGCTTTTCTTCTTCGTTCGCTTTCGTTGCTGTTTCTACGCCATTCGCACTCTCGGTCTCCTCCTCGGATTTATTCGCCGATGGAAAATATTTCAAACACTCCAGACCCTGATAAACGTGCTCGAGAGCAGCCAGACAACGCTCTGCTACTGTTCCACTTATCGAGGGAGGTTTGTACTTGTGCTCTTCGTGATCCGGTTGCTCTTGTACTGCCAAAAAAAAAAAAAAAAAAAAAAAAAGTTGTTTTATTTTCGAATTTGCATGATCGACCATTTTTTTTTTAGCGAAAATTCAATTTTTCGAATTCCTAGAGCATCTTGGGTCAATCTGACCCGTGACGTTTTTCAGGGGTATTTTTTAATTTTTCTTATTGATGTCAATTTTAATATTAATTTAGAATTTAAAAATTTTCAAATTATTAAATTTAATTTTTGATGAAAACGAAAATGAAATGCCAAAAGATTCGTTGCCATTGAATGCCAAATAATCGGTGACAGAGAATTGGGTCAAAACGACCCAGTGTGTACTCGAAGGGTTAATTTTAAGTTCGCTAATGAATTCCCGGAAGTCGTTGATTGGGAAAATGGAATTTTACGTACCGTGAGCGAGCATCAACGATTTAACGTCGGCGCTACTTTCGTCCTCGTTGGGATCATTGACATCCGCATTTTCTTGGTTACTGTCGCATTCGCTCGAAGCATCTTCGTCTTCGGTTTGCTCGACGAGCGTCGGTTTGGCCGGATCGGTATCCGCTGGTACGTACAGATCCGACAACATGTAATGAGCCGATGTCACGATTTGCGGATGATTCTCCTTGGCGAGAAGCTCGACACAGTTTTTCAACAACATCCTTATCGTCCCTTTCTGCTTTCGACAATCCGGCGAGTATTTCATGTTTCGAGCTACGCGGTAGAGCAACATTGCCACAGGAACCGTGAATGGATTTTGGCCTTTTACATCCGTCGCTTCGGTACAGAGCGATGTCAAGTCGTAAAGCTTCACAACGTCGGCATCTTTTCCTAGTAACATAAACAATCATCGTTACTAATTGTTAAGAACAAAATTAAAAACTTTGTAATTGTAATAAATTGTGAAAAATTGTAAGCAATTGAAAAAATGATGAAAAATTATTTAAAATTTGAACAAATCGCAAAAGCTTGGAAAAGTTGTAAAAAATGGTAAAAATTTGAAGAAATTGTAAAAACTTGTAAAAAATTATTAAAAATTTGGAAATATTATAAAAAATTGTGAAAAATTTGAAGAATCGTGATAGGTTATGAAAAATTTTAAAAAACTAATTGTAATTATAAAAAACCAATGTAAAGATTGTAAAAATTGAAATGAAGTAACGAAATGTTATTTTTATTTTACCTTTGAAAAGCCAATACGTGTGTCCGGCTTTGGTAGCGTTATTTTTGAGGAAGCTCAAAATATTTTGAGCAACGTCTCGAATGACTTTGGGGCTGAATTTGGCGTCGTCCATATTGGGTAAATCTTCAGTTTTTATCAATTCGTATTTTTGTACGATTCCATCCAAATGGTAACACATGACGACTTCGGGAACGTTACACATGAGATTATCGAGCCAATAATCGATGCCGGTGAGAACATTGATAGGTTTGCTCACATCGCGTAATTTGAGGCTTATGCAAGGATGAGTTTGTCCCCCAAAAATGGGCATGTCGGTGCCGATCAACATTTGGATATTTTCAAACGTCCAGACAACGTTTCTCGCGAAATTGTGAATGTGATTCGGATCCGGCAGCTTTTCCTCGAGCGTTGGCTCGGGAAGCACAGGCTCCAGGGTGCTGAGAGGCAACGGCGGAGTTTTTACTTTGTCTTTGTTGTCCGCCAGCACCAAAGAGTGATACAAAAATTTCGACACCAAATTCTTCTGTTGCAAAGCGTTTCTGCTGTTGGATTTGTAAAACAATCTTTTCTCTTTGTCGCTCGCGTTCTGAAAAATGTGCTCGTACACAAATTTCTTGAGCCATTCCCAATCATTTTCCGCTTGGCGCAGAAGATATTTTTGGATGTCAAAATCGTCGAGCAAAAGAGTGTTTTCTATGCGATGAACCATCATCGATATGACCCCGTGATTGTACGGCATTTTCAACAGCCTCTTGATGTTCTCTGCGTCAGAAACTACGTCGACTTCACCCACGCAGTCAGGAAACATGTGAGCCATACGGAAACTCGAAAAGCCCGTACTTTGCGACCAGACACTCTGTAAACCGTAACTTTCCGCCGAGCTGCTCAGCCAATTGCTCGGCGGCAGGTTCAGATCGGTGTTGCATTGCAGCTGAGCAAACGTCGCCGGAGTCGGCACTGCCGAATATTTTACCACTGCCGTCGATTTCACCTGCTTTCTCGGCGAATCCGGCGCTACTACGATCGCCACCGGAATCATCTTTAACCAGCAAAATATCAAATTCAACGTGAAAAGTAAAAAAAAAACACGAAATAAATGACAAAGAGCGATTCTCTTTTTCTCGATATTTATCGACCGAATTACGAGGGAAAAGAAATGCTAATTTTCGAATTATTCATTTGAAACAAAAAAAAAGGAATTTGTACACAACAAAAAAAACGCCTGCAAAGTCGAAATCCTTCATTTTCATTTTTATACATTTTTTCTGTCAATTCTCAATTTTCCTCAGTTGATAGATTTTTCGATTACGTGAATTTGATTCGGGAACGAATGTACGAGCTCGTAATATCGCGGTTTAATTTCAAGTCAATTTTTGCAAGTAAATCGTATGACATTGTTAGATTGTTTAATTATTAAATTTTTGCCACCAAGAGACGACGAAGACTGACTGGATTCAATATGCACGAACGAGTAACCGTTTTTCTCGTTTCGTAAAAGATTAAAGTTTAGAAAAAAGACGAAAGAAGCTAAGATTTCAATAATTTGATTATTTCTATTATTCGAAACTGTTTTGAGGAATAACAATGTCAAGAAGGCAAGAATTTCGAGATGGTAAACAAAAAACGGTTATTTCAAATTTCAAACACACGAGTGGCAACAATGTAAACGACGTAGGGTTCTGCAGTTTTGCGAAAAAGTGATTTTCAATGATTTCTCATCGAAATAAAAAGAGACAATGGAATGAACAAATGACATCAGAAAACTGGATTATTTTGACTTACTTTCTGATCGCTGCCTCCCGTGTCGTCGGACATTGTCGTCGCGAAAGATTCGTTTTTCTATTGTTATCTCGTAAAACACCCCCCGCAGTAAGATCGCGGAAATACTTCTGGAACAAACGAGAACATCGAAACGAGAGAACCGTGTTCGGAATGTAGCCGCGAAAACAACAACGTATCGCGGAATGATAGCCATGTGGTGCTTGTAATGTGGCAGAATGGAAAACTGACAAAGCCCCGTCGGTAAGTTACCGACCGAGATTCCGGGGAAAAAATGTCGAGATTTTTGTAAAGATGGCGCTAGCGAAAAATCCCCTCCACTGGGAAGGCCCCGCAGTTTATATCTTCGTCCTGGCACTATAATATTCGCGTTCCTCTTTTAGCTCGAAAGAAAGAGAGAGAGAGGGAGTGAGAGAGAAAAGAGAAAAAAATAGTCGGATCCTCCGTGTCTCTCTACTCTCTCTCGCTCTCTCCGTTGGCGATTGAGGCGCGTGCGGAGCGGGGTGGCCGGGGCGTTGGTAAAGTTTGTATGTAGTGTGTGTGTTGCGGTGTGTCCGTCCGTCCACAACGTGTGCACCGAAACTTTGGAATACAATAAAAAGCGTGGTGTGTGCTTTTGGATATCGGTGTGTTCCGAGGATTATTTGACGTGCGTGCTTTTGATACACACGACTCACGGGGCGTGTACTTTCCGGCGTATAAAAACCTAGCGTAGGGACTGTTCTCCTCGACGGACCCGAGGAGGTATTCGTCATATACCTATCTGCGAGAAAACACTAAAGAATTTCGAAAGCCCCTCATTCCCGAAGTAAGAATGCGGTCGTGATAATATTTGCGAGGGTGTATAGTATTTCGTGATAAACGAGAGATAGGAGAGTGAGAGAGAGAGAGAGAGAGAGAGACAGAAGAAAAAAGAGATAAACGGTGAATATACAAGTTTTCTCGAGGCTCGCGCGCATGCCTCCCGTGCACCCTCGCCATTTTAGAGGTGAATATTATTATTTTTTAATTCTTTCCAATTCTCCACCAATTCGGGAAATGTACTTATCAACTTCCGCCGGGACGCTTTGATTGAGCCAAATAAAGTGAGCAACGAGCGACAACGGAGCGGGGGGGAAGGGGGGGGGGGGGGGGGTAATAATGAAAACGTTAGAGTATGAAAGAATTTCGCAAGATTTAGCTCGATACGAACTCGAGGAAAATGTTGCTCGGCTTGTATTACTCCTGTTGATGGTGCTGCTGCTGTGCTACTGGTCGATAAAACGACCGAGCCCCTCAGTCTCACGAGGAGAGAGAGAAAATCACGACGAAACTAAGCGATACGTACACCTACATAGACATTACATATACTGACTGAATATATTTCGTTTCCTTGCTATCCCCTCCCCCTCTTCCCTTCATCCCTCTGCCCCTGGGGCCCCACTTTTCCATGCAGACCCAACCCTCCTTACACCCGCATTTCTCTATCCTCAAAGAGAGACAAACGTTTTTTTTCGATCCTTCTCTCTTTTTATCGTAAATCCAATATTATTTCTTCGTACATGCAACTTTTTGACTTCCGAACCGAATAATCCTCCCAGTGTCCATAGTTCTCCGTTAATGTTTTTTTTCTCTTTTCTTTACGAAATTTCGGTGTGGCCCTCGCGAGTTATTCAGACAGCAATCGACGCCTCACTTTTTCGCGATTTTCGGACTCTTTATCTCTTTCTCCAATCGTCATGACGAAATAATAACCAACCCTTAGTTTACCCTGCGTGCCGAACATTTAACCAAACCATCTGAGAGATCTGTGTGTGTTTTTCTTTCTCTCTTTTTCCCCGAGGTCTCGTGGATAGTCGACCGTGATTTACGGGGCCAAGCCTTTTCTTCTGGCGCTCGAGGATATGTGTCACATTAGCGCGAATGACGTGAGCAATAAACACAAACAGCGCAAATTTTTATCCAATTTCATTCTCGCTCAAGTTCACCATAAAAACAAGCCTTGTTTTTTTTTTTCAATTTTGTTTTTTAACCGCATTTCGCTTCAAACTATTTTTTCGTCATTCCAATGGCACAAATTTCCGTTTTTTTTTTTTTTTTTCGAATATTGAGAATTGCCGTTTCTGAGAACTGGAAACTTTACCAAGCAATGTTTTTAAAAAGCTTTTCGCTTTTAGAATTTCAAGCTGAGCTAAATTCACGCACTTTTTCCGACCTTTCGCGACATCCCTTCCGATTCATCCTCACGCAGACACATCAGTTTCCATTCGCAACAAATCATAAACACTTCACTCATTTTCATGCCACTGGAAAGTAACACAATGTCCAGGAGCTTTTGTCAAAAGTATCGTTCGTCTCGCATCTAATTCCATAATGCACAACGTCGTAATGCCAAAGTTTGAATCGTCGAGAGTAAAGAGAATTCCGCACGGAAAATTGGAAAAAAGTTTGTGCGAAAGTCGCGAGAAGAATTTTCATTACGAAGAGACGATTGAAACTTTGAGCCAATACGATTTTTTCGCTTCGGCCACGACGGGGAGAATAATTTGTTGATCGTGTTTTTTTTTTTGTGGATTTGATCAGTGACCGAAGCGACGAGGTCAGCAATGGACTGACGGACGGTTCGTTGAAACCGATAAGGTTGAAGGAACAATTGAGACCGAGGCGAGAGGAGGTTGGAGCACGAAGAGGGGATCCCGGTCGCTCGGGGGAGGATAAGAGTAATATGCCTACCGTTGCGAGGCCAGGAAGCCTCAAGGATCCCGAGATTGCAGAATTGTTTGAGAAGAATGACCCCGAGAAGATCTTCGAGGATCTCCGCGAAATTGGACATGGCAGCTTCGGAGCTGTTTATTACGCGAGATGTCTCGTTACCAGAGAAATCGTTGCCATCAAAAAAATGTCCTATCTCGGAAAACAAACGGTCGAAAAGTGGCAGGATATTCTCAAGGAAATACGCTTTCTTAGACAACTCAATCATCCCAATACCATCGAGTACAAAGGCTGTTACCTCAGAGATCATACAGCATGGGTACAGAATTATTTCCATTTTCGTCCAAATTCTCAAAAATAATCTGGAGTTCAAATTTCCAAATTTGAACATTCTAATTTTCCAATCTTTGAATAACAGAGTTGAAAACAAAATTCATCATGACGCTGAAGTTTGCATCGTTGGAATGCAGCGAAATTCTGTTTTTTCTTGAGCAGAACTCCCAATTATTATTCAATATTTGGTCTGGACAAAAAAACGACCCTTGCCACCCAAAAACTCAATCGACACGAAAAATTGCCACAATTTTCAAAATTCAATGAATAATTGATAGATTAAATATTTTTCGTTGAATATCAACGTTGCAAACTTCAGAATCGTAATTCAGCACGAATCTAAATTTTTGAAAATTTACTTAATGTTGAATTTTGCTTAATATGGAATTATTGAATTTGCAGTTGGTTATGGAATATTGTCTCGGTTCGGCATCCGACATAATAGAAGTTCACAAGCGGCCATTGAAAGAGGACGAGATTGCTGCGATTTGCGAAGGTGTATTGCGAGGTTTGCACTATCTTCACGCTCTCGGTAGAATACATCGAGACGTGAAAGCCGGAAACATATTATTGACCGAGAACGGTACGGTCAAACTCGCGGATTTTGGTTCAGCGAGTATAAAATGTCCAGCGAACAGTTTCGTCGGGACTCCATATTGGATGGCTCCCGAAGTTATTTTGGCGATGGACGAAGGCCAATACGATGGAAAAGTCGACGTATGGTCGTTAGGAATAACTTGCATCGAACTAGGTAAATTTTTCATCGCGTTTCAAATTTTTATTTTTTTTTTTACGAATTTTTTAACGCAGTTTCGAATGAAATTTACAGCGGAACGAAAACCTCCGTATTTCAATATGAACGCGATGAGCGCTCTGTACCACATCGCTCAGAACGACACGCCGACTTTAAATTCGCCGGATTGGACGGCGGTGTTTGGTCATTTTGTCGAAGTCTGTCTCACCAAAAGTCCCAATGAAAGGCCGTCTTCCGGTAAATTGTTGTCGGTAAATATCAAAACTTCATAAAATAATAATTTTTGACAGAAATCATGAAAATTTTGAAGTTTCTCATATTTTCTCTGAATCGGCATTTTTCAGCATCAATTTGTGACTCGAACGCGTTCGCCACAAGTTCTGATCGATCTCATACAGAGAACGAAAGCCGCGGTACGGGAATTGGATAATTTGAATTATCGTAAAATGAAGAAAATTCTGATGATAGATTCCTGCGAGACCGAGAGTACGGTCGGAGACGCTGATGGTTAGTAAATTAACAAAAATGAATCAATTCATTTTTTTTTTTAATTAAATTTCGATGGGAAATTCATTTTTGAGGATTAAATTGACCGAACGAGGTAAAGTGGAATTGATGCAATTTGCAGATACACCGGACGAGCAAACGGGCGGTGACAGTAGCAAGAGCAATTCCATAACATCCGAGCACTCGATTCATTCGATGGGAGTATCGGCGAGTTCGCAAAGTTCCTCGACAAACAGCTTGCCACTGCCAAACGCGGATGCAAACGATTATTCCTCGGGTTCCGTAAGAAATCGACACAAAATATCGGCCGGAGTCACTGCCAATTTACTCGAACACGGTGCCAACAATTTTGCCACAATACGAACTACCTCGATAGTCACGAAACAGCAAAAGGAACATATGCAAGAAGAAATGCACGAACAAATGAGCGGATACAAGAGAATGCGGAGAGAACACCAAGGAGCTTTGGTAATTGAGCAAATTATTTATTCACCATTTTTGCAACAATTTTATAAAGAAATTTAAAAATTTATTCGATGAGTTCGAACGATAGAAATTTTGTTCTGTCGGTTCAACGAATTATGTGATATTTACTTCGATAATCGTTTGAAATTCAAGGTCAAACTCGAGGAGCGATGTAAGATGGAGGTCGAATCCCACAAGCAACTTTTGGACAAGGAGTACGAGACGTTACTGCAGCAATTCAGTAAGGAACTCGAAAAGCTTCAGATCAGACACGTCCAAGAGCTGGAGCGCAAGTTGAAGCAAAATCAAAATGCGGAGAAAAAACTTCACAAGGAAATAACGAGTAGACAGGAAGCGGATCGTAAAGCTCTCGAGGCTCAACAAAAACGAGAGTACAAGGTATAGAAAAAAAAAACAAGATTCTCAAGATGCACGATGCTAAAGGCTTTCTCTATGAGGAACTATATTTTTTATTTTGGCTTTCTCATAGAGGAAGCTTTGAGCAGCGTGCATCTTGAGCATCTTGAGGAAGCAATTTGCAAATTTCAATTTGCAGCGTTTTTTGTATTTGCATTTAAATTATATAATTTCGACAACTTTTCTAGAAAGTAAAGAGGAAGTACAGACTTGTACACGATATCTTACAAAATTTTCAGAAATTAGAGCGGTTGGACGATTTTTGAAAAAAAAAACTCAGATTTTCGTAAAATTCGAAAAATCATAAAATTTAAACTGCTCGACCGATATTTCCCAAATTCAATACCATCCTTCCTATTATGATACTCTATTCATAAAAAAAAAATTAGTAATTAATCTTAAAATTTGCGGAAGTTAGAGCGTCGACACCCTTTTTTCGAAAATTTCTAAATGCCGTAGAATTCGTATTTTTCTAGCAATTCCAACAAAATTCTCAGAGAATGAAGAGCTTGTATAGATTAACATCTTTGCGAAACGGGAGCCCTGTAGCTCAAACCGTTCTCGAGTTATGAACGTTTGATTTTTACAGTGCCAGAACATACACACACACTCACTTGCGGATATTTTTTCTAGTTACGATTATTTGATGTTTTGGGACATTTTAAGCTCATTGACATTGAAAATTGGAAAAAAATAATTTTCACCGTCGCATGCTGATTTTTCAATTTAAATCCACGACGCTCACGATGGGGTTTTCTAGAATTTAACGAAACGCACGAATGATAACGAAAAATCGTGGGAACGGAGCAAGAGTGCAGTTTTTTTTTTTTGTCATTCAACTCCCGACCGTGTAGACGTTAATTAACATTTTTTTATATTCACACCCACGTGAATATTCAGAGATTGCATGCGACATTTACGACGTCCAATGAAAATACACTGCTTCTCAATCGATTGTTATTATTCGAGATTTTGAGACGACGGGCAATGAGAAGCTTCGCTCCGAGGGCGCGTGGGTCGCTGCAAAGTGGCGTTAAATTTTATTCTCCCCCAATTTAAACTTAACTTATTTTTATTTGGACGTTTTTTCAGGCTTACAAAGAGAGATGGAAGAAGGAATTGTCGCAGGACGAAGTCACACCAAAACGACAACGCGACGCGACTCTGCAGAGCCAAAAGGATAATCTGAGACAAATGGAAGCTCAGGAAGAACAACGACTCGCTCGAGGACAGAGAGAATATCTTGACCTCGAGATTCGAAAGTTCCGAAGAAAAAAATTGCTCATTTTCCACAATCTCGAGCAAGAACTCCTTCGCGAAGTACGCCCTGTATTTTTTTTTTTTTTTCTCCATAATCTTCATCGTGATTTCTGAAAAAATTCTCTATTATTTATGAAATTTTTCAGGAATTGAACAAAAGACAACAACAGTTGGAACAAGCGCACGCGATGCTTTTGCGACACCATGAAAAAACGCAGGAACTCGAATACAGGCAACAAAGAGCCGTGCACTCGTTACGCGAGGATCAAGTTCAACGACAACACGCGACCGAACTTTGCAACCAACAGGATTACATGCAGCGGGCGGAACGTGATTTGCGTAAAAAACACGCTCTCGAATTGAAACAACAACCCAAGAGTTTGAAGGTAAATTCTCTCACTTTTTTTCCATACAAAAATATAATTATCTTGAAATCTAAAAATTCCCCAAAATTTCGCGATTGGCAGAAATTTGATTCAGCTGCCAATTTCGTTTTTAAACGGCACGTCGTCTCGTCAGACGGATTTTCACTGAATTTTAACTTTTAATATTCACAGCAAAAGGAAATGCAGATTCGCAAACAATTTAGAGAAACGTGCAAGATTCAAACGCGCCAATACAAAGCCCTCAAGGCTCAAATACTACAGACGACAGCGAAGGACGAACAAAAGGCTGTTATTAAGAAATTGAAGGAGGAACAGAGGCGAAAACTTGCTCTCTTGGGCGATCAGTACGAGCAAAGTATCGCTGAAATGCTTCAAAAACAGAGCATCAGGTTGGACGAGTCGCAGGAGGTAGAATGTCATCATTTGAAGGTAAAATTACAAAAAATTCAAAACCCAAAAATCGTCTTATTGAATCTTTTAAGCAGGAAGATTTTATTTTTTCGACATTATTTCATGAAAATAAGTAGAATAACGTAATTGAGGAAATTTCTAATAATTTTTATTCCAACTTGCCTGACGTGCGAATTGCAGGAGAGACTGGACTACGAGCTAGAAATTCTGATGGCGTATCAGTCAAAGAACAAAATGCAAGCCGAAGCGCAGAGAAATCGTGAACGTCGGGAATTGGAAGACCGCGTTTCCGTGAGACGAGCTCTGTTGGAGCAAAAAATGGAACTCGAGACTCAGGAGTTTCTTCAGGAACGCAGCGAACGAATACGCTTGCTCCACGAGAGACACGAGCGCGAGTTGCAGCAATTTGACGAGGAAAGCGCAAGGATTGGTTTCAGGTAAGTCAATTATTCAAAATTATCAAATCTACAGATTCAAACTCCACGATGAAAAAAAAAAATGTCTCAAAGTTTACATTTTAAAAAAGTTGGTCATTTCTCGAAATTTCATTGTGCAATTTTTTTAAGAATAATTAACCAATTTAAAAGCGAACAACCAAAAATTCCCAAATTCGTTTTTCGCTAATTTCGTGAATGCCTACCGACGCAATAATTTCAAATATTTTAAAACTTTTCCCGAAAAATCGATCACACGGAAAAGAAAGAAAGAAGAAGAGAAATTATATGTGAAAAAAATTGTTTCAGCGCACTGGCGATAGCCGAAGCATCGAAAGAGTCTTATCCGGACGACGAGAGCCTGAGCGGTTCGATGTTGAGTCTGGCTCACAGTAATAGCTCGACGTCCTTTCCCCCTAACAGTCTCTAATATTAATATTCATTAACGTAACATTGTATGTCCGCCTGGGATTCGTCGCGAATGGACGAGATACGAGGACTTCCCGAAACCTCATAACGTGCTCGTCGATAGGCTCTATAAAGCCCAATTAATTAGTTCTGACAGCCTGCAAATTCAATAACAAAAAAAAACACATATATAATTTTAATTTGATAACTTAAAATTATATATAATTAAAGTAAACAAACAAAAAAACGAAAAAACAAAAAAAAACCGAAATGAGAAAGCTCGTCGGGAACGGCTATAACGATTGGAACCCGAAAGTAGAGGATTTCATTCAGTCTAGTCGCGCGCAATTTTTCGTAAGAATTTATCAAACCGATATATTGCTTGAACGTCAAATGTGTACGCGTTTCTGACAAACTTCGTTTTAAGAAGAACAAAGGCCACGAACGAACGAAAGGAGAAAAAGAGGAAAAAAGCATGAAAACGATTACACGCCCCTCGCCCTCTTAACCCCCTGTTCCTGTTTATTTTTTTTTTTTTTTTATATCCGTGCGCGTATTTGGAGAACTCTCTGTTTTTATATATATATATATATATATATATGTTTATATATATACACATATATATAAATGTATATCGTATCATTCTCATTAATTATAAAATATCGAACGCCAGCTGATTGTGACAGTTTTAATCGAGCTAAATGGCAAAGCCTTTCGATCATTTATATATGTATTTATATATATATATAAATTTCTATACGAACGATCCTTTTGGACGTTGGATCGTTCAAACGTGATATCCAGTAAGTCAAATCGACGAAGTGATAAGTTCGACGGATCCTTGGCTTTCAATGTTTTTTCCACCTCATTTTCTAACTTTGTCTTTTGTCTCCCTTTCTCTCTGTCTCTCTCTCTCTCTCTCTCTCTCTTTCTTTTTTTACGATTGTACGCGAAGAGAAATGTCGTGAATCAAGGGACAAGATACTCCCATGAATTCCGGTAAATGTCAAAAGAAAAAAAAAAAACATTTGATAGCATTTTTGGGTTCTTGACGAGATACAAATGGTCATTCATTAACTCTAGTGCAATACCCCTCGACGTCGTTTTCAATAATAATCTTAATATCCACCGAGATACGTCATATACGCCATTTTTCGAATTATATCTCGGTATTCTTTGTATTGGGATCATGTATTCACATATATTTGTAATCTCTCGCACCGAGCATTGAGGGGGAAAGAAAATACTACGATTATAGGTCCAAAGTGTCACAATCATCTGATGCTCGCTTTCTTCGTAGTGAAACAATTTGTGTACATATTCATAAGAAGAAAACATAACGTTACAAACGTAAACATTACGACAGTGAATGAGGCGAACATACGGATATCTACGGTACTGAGCACTGCTTCGAATTGTTAAAAGTTAACTGCTCACCTTTCTTGGCTTTAATTTTCGGAATTTAAAAAAAATCTCAACATCGTTTTCCCAGTTTCCAATTATTATGATTGCGAAAAGTTAGCGACAAATTGTTTAACTAAAATTTCCCTCGACACGAGTTTAAATTATTTGCACGAACGAAATTATTTGCAAGTGCTAAATTGCTAATCATGATTTTCAAGCATGAATTTCCATGAATTCATTGTGGGAGAATATTCGAAGAGTATCAGTGATTAATAGTGAATGAATAATCAGCCGGTGATTGCGTCTTCTTAATAATTGAGAGACGCAGTGCGGTGGAACGAGGATAAATGTATGTTTGATCCACACTCCGTGGATGCGCGAATTTAGCACTGAATAATGTGGAAATTAGTGGCTGCGACAACTTTGTTAATTGAGGCGATTCGATGCATTTCGATCAAAATAAATCTGAAAAATGTAGCCGAGAGTTTCGATCTCTCGGGGTTGAGGACTCTGTTGTAAAATTAGTACAAATGGTCGAGACGCATGCACAGTGCTGCTCGTAGCATACGGTTTCGGTCCTCATTGCAGGCAAAATAACTTTGCAATAATCGTGACTAAATGCCAATTTTTTTAGTGAATCAATTTGTTTTGTTTATCCTTTCAAAACTTGCGCATTTGTAGATATAAATATGTTCGCTGTTTTTAAGTGAGTTCGTAAGAAATCTATGTAAGCAAAAATGAGAAAATAACGAAACAATCGTTTTAACAAATAATTCCGTAAATCTCTGTATGTCTGTGGCGAGAAACCAAAAGATGAAGAAGAACAAAAGTTTGTGGGAAGCTAAAGTTTCCTAGTCGGTCGTAAGGACGTAGAAAAAAGCGTGTAAACCATTTTTTGTAAAAACGTTTCTTTCCAATTCCATATCTTAGCGCTGTAATCGGTGAAGATGAATGTCCCTTTAAAAAATCTGCTCCACGCTCTGGATGTAATCTTCAAAGGAACATTTGTTGAGCTTGCAATTTTAAAACGAATTCTTACTGTTTGTCTCGATAAAAAAGCCAGCCCTATTAATTTTGCAAACTTTATAGTATTTCTGCTTAACGAATGCCGTTCATTTTCCTCTCACATTCTCAGTGTGGTGATTTACTTTTGTATTCTTTTTTTTCGTTCCCAACTGCATCCGACCGCAGGCTGCGGGTTGATACAAAATTGTGAAAGTTTGGGGAGCGATTTTCGAAGGAGAAAGCACGTAAGAAAAAAAAATGACCTCGCTGTAAATGAAAATATTGCCAATTATTCCAAATGCGGGCATCGAATCCCACACTTTTTCCAAAATTTCTCAGCATCTCATAATTTCTTGACTCGTAACCGATTTTGGCAATAATGAAAAATCAATGTAAAAAAAAAAAAAATTCTTTTCTCTGCAAATCCGATCGACCGAGAGGCACAATTTTTCTTCCGTATCGTCCAACAATTCCGTTTTAATTTTATCGTTTACGTTTGTTTTGTTTTAAACGCCGCGTTCCATGATCTTCCATATTTTGTCACTACATTAGCAAGTTAGAATAATACATTCGTAAATGCAAAAAAAAAAAAGAAAAGAAAAACGAATGAAAGATAAGGAACAATGGAGTGTCGTTTGTCTTTTGTAAAATGTTTCGAGATGTCGTAGAAGAGCCGTAAATATAGTTCGTATAATGAATAAAATAAAAAAAGAAAACACTACGAAGGACGAGTGTCCATTTTAGAAGAAGAGAAAATGATAGAGAAAAGAAAAAGAACGAGAAAATAAGGAAAATAAAGAACGAAGCGTTTTATCAAGCAATGCTGAAGTGTTCCCCGGCGACGAGTCATAATGGGTCTCGGGATCGAATATCAGTGAGCCAAGATCTGTGGTCAATAATTTGCTCACGCAGTACACTCAATTATATAACATTGAAACTAGGTACACACGAGTATAGAACGAATACTCTATATTATTATTATTATTATTATTATTAATATACAAATATATATTATATATTATACATAAAGAAACGAAGAAAAAAAAAACATTCAACTAAAGAAACAAACCAATACCTTTGTAGCAAGTAATCAATCAAGAAATCGCAATACACAATATTGGGAGGCAGAAAAATGAAAGGAACAACTGACTCGTATTCGGTCTTAATAATTGTAACGATTATTACGGTAATTATTTTTATCTTTAAGTTTAGGTAGAGTATAAATACACTTTTTTAACTAAACGAAAAAAAAAAAAAGATACAAAAAGAAAGAAGAATCTAGGGGAGACGAACGAAGCTTATTTCGACGAGGATTGTTCTCAGGAGAATTTTTACTGATGAAATTTTCGGCAAAGAGCAAACCACTTACCGATCTTTCGAAGATGAAAAACAAAACCACTGTGCTGATTAGATAATAAAAAACAACGTGAAAACAAACGCTCGTCTGCTTTTCAATCTTTCAATCGCAAAATTAAACTTCGGTATGATGCGCTTTTTTTATATAAGTTTTGTATATTTCATCCGTTTAACAAGTTTGTACGTTTCGTACATATTTGTACACGCGATCATTTATTTTTATTCTCTCGCGAGCCTCGCTCTCCGAAGATTCGTTTTAAAACAAAGACAAAATGGTTTTTGCAGCCAATAGAATTCTATTCGGTCTTTGCCATGGATCAACGCTGCCAGGCATCACGAGGATTGGGCGATAAAAATTGTTGCAAACTCACCGGCTACTTGTACAAAAAAGAAATGTTGATTATGCTCCCTCGGATACAACTCCGGTTGTTCCTACATGATTATGGAGCCACATTCAATATACAAATGCACAACAATATCCGGCAGAAATATATATACATATCTATCAAATTTATAGATATGTTTCTTTTTTTTTTTACTGGGTCGGAGAAAAGGAAGTTGGACTCAATATGCGACTGTGCATCTCTCGTATCAATGGTACCGTGTACGCCACACATTCGTCCCAGCCTGGAGAACGCCAAGCACTCTCACGAGTTTCTTTGCGCGATTGGAGATCCTTGTAACCTGCGAATTCGATTAGAAAAATCAAACACTGCAGAAGAGAAATTCTTTTTTTTTTTTTTAACGAATCGATCGTGAATCGAAATAACGCTTCGAGTGCACACTTCCTGTAAGTGCATATTGGGTCAATCTGACCCGAAGCGTTTTTCAAATAGTCGTAGGCGGATAAATATGCATTTTTTTTTGTAGAAACGTTTTTTGTTGTAAATTATCCATTTTTTATGGATTCTAATTTATTTTTTGTCGAGAACGAAAATTCAATGAGAAACTATCGATGGGGAAAAAATCGTTAGGGTCAAAATGACCCAGTATGCAATCGAACGTTTAAGCAAATATATTTCGGGCTCAATGCTCGACGCCAAGTATGAAAAAAAAAAAAAAAAAACGTAGATTTCTTACACCAAATGTGGTGAACGTTGTAGAGCCTGCCAATCTGCGAGAAATATCCGGCGAAAGCTTCGTCGTTGTTGCGTCTGTAATTTATTGCTCTGGCCCAATTGTTTCCCCATTCGATCATGGTGCCAGGTCGCAGTCTGTAGCTACGAATCTCGTAAATATTTCTCGCTTCCCTTTTCACGATGGGAGGCCAATAACTGAATGCAAGCAGATATTGCAGGTGACGAGATCTCAGGTAATTTCCCCTTTCTCTGAGTAGTTTTTGATAATTCTGAAAAATATAAATTCATCAATTCCTAACAATAATTATAAATTAATTTTTTTTCTCAATAATCGTTGAAAATCAATGAAAATGCAATAATTGCCAGATCCATAATTTTTTATGCATTCTTCAAATGTAAAAAGCAAAAACGACTTTTTTTTTCAACTCCCAAACTCTGTCACTGCTTTTTAACATGAATTGCAATTCGCGTTACAAATTTTCTCATGCTTAGAACAATGGATTGTGATGATTTTGGAAATTCTCTGGATATTGTTTTGGTTTTGGTTAAAAATTGCAAAATGCTGAGATTCACCTCATCTTTCGAGAGAATTTGATGGCCACGGTCTATTCTCTCGTAGCCTCCGGTGTATTGCCAAAGGTGAAGAGCTTGATCCAAATCTCCGACCTGGACGGTCCACGAAGCGACCAATTCGCAATTCAATTCTGACTTTTTGGAATGAACGAGGTTAACGTGTTCCTCACTGCGCCAAAAAGTTGTAAATCAGTAAAAATATATTTTGAGTGAAAACATTTTTGTTTTTGCTGAGAAGCGGTGAAAGTTTTTCAAAAAAATCTCAAAAGCATAATGAGAAAGTTTTTTTCTACTGACCAAATCCTTATCAGCAGATAATGGTTTTCTAGTCGGAAATTTTTTCACAATCGAAAGATTACGAGAAAGTCGATCGAAAACGAAATCAATTTTTTTACGACGCCGTGAAACGAAAATTTGTGAATGTTGGAAAATTGCTCTGAAAAAATTGCTTTGCTGGAATTTTTTATGAATAAAACGAAAGGCACGAAAACAAAAAAAAAAAACAAACGCCGAAAAAAAAGAGCAGCGATAAACGGAGACAATTGCGTCGAATGACGAGAATAGCTCCAAGGTCATGACACGAATGTATAAAACTCACTAATTCTTGAGATATTTGTCGATGGAATCGGGCCGAATATTGTGAGTGTGAAGTGCCCAGATAACTTCTTTATCGGACAACATACGAGAGTGCGATTCCTTGGTTGGTTCGAGTTTCCTAACACCTAATTTGCTCAGCCATCCTTCGCTGCTGTCTCGTCGTTCCGACGACCTTGCCACGAATCTACGATCACGACGAATATGTAAAGAAAACAAAACAACTGAACGGCTTCCCGACTGATTCGTACAATAAAAAGAGATCCGACTTGATTTTTTCTGCAACAAAGAAAAATGTTTAAGAGGCGAATCTCTTACCGGCAGGCCGTAAGAATCGGCCAATTCGTTTTGCCGATCACCGGCACCGAAACTCCGAACTTTCTTCCGAGAACAGCGGCCATTCTTATTGGAAGGAAAAACTCAACCTACACCTCACGAGATTTTGTCCAATCAAATTTTTGTACCACTCGACGGAGAGAGAGAGTAAGAGCGAGAGAGAGAGAGAATGAGGAAAAACCATATGAATCGATGCAAAGACTTTTTTGCCTACTTGTCCTCTCTACGCTTCTCTCCGTCCACGAGTAGCCATTACAATCTCATATCCTCTAATCTACATCCCTACTTTTTTCTCTTTCGCAGAGTTTGCTAATGCAACAATGTACGTGTATAGTATCAGCGAACAGATGGAACAACAGGGCCCATGATAACTTTTCGCAGAGAAACGTAGTTCCGCCTTTTATCGATAGAGCGCGCGCCGATGTATCGGTGTGCCGCCCACATTGAAGCTGTCGCTTGATCCCCCCTCCCCTTTCGTGTTTTTTTGCTCGCACTGATGTCGAACGTGAATAACTTTCTCTCTCGCTCGCTCTTGCAAGAATGCATTCTTAAAACTCGGGATGGGGGGTCACTGGGGTCATAGCGCGCACTCTCTCGCACCCTGGCGCTTTTTCGTGCTTGGGTTCAATAGTACGTTCTCGCTTGCTCTCACACGCTTTGTCGTGCTCCGCGGGTGGGTTTTATAGGATTTTTGCATTCGTCGAATTCGTAGGGATTATCATATGGAGTTGTTTGTTTTCTTGCTAAATAACTGTTTATTAAATAAATAATATAGCCTTTACAATTAGTTTCGCGAATGAAAATATTTATGAATTATTTTTAAAAGGGTACCTGTGAACATTTAACAAAAATTTCCTATCTTGGCGATCAAGATTTGCATTTTCTTTCAAATATTTTAAACAATATTCTTAACACAAACCATTGCAAGTATCAAGACCTTCTGATCAATTGTATTGATAAGTAGAGCTTCGAATTGCTGCTGTTGGTCGTGCACCTTGTGTTGCAGGACGGCGAAACGAAAGTCTAGAGTTCAAATCCCCGAGAGGGATTTCTTTTTTTTCTAATCTGAAGCCCGTAATTACACCGTTGGACGAAGAAATAATTTTTGTGATTATTCAATAAAATTCGTTGGGCAAAAAGCACCCCAAGCATGACAAAACATGTGAGAGCAAGCAAGAACGCACTATTAACTCAAGCACGGAAAAGCGCTTGGGTGCGGGCGAGTGCGCGCTATGACCGCGGCGTCAGTATATCTCTGTGAAATTGTCTATTTTGGATTTTTAAATTACGTTTAATAAAAATCGTTAATCGGGTGGTCGGGCATCTGTCAGATATTGTCGGATCAAAATCGTGGCTTATCGGAAATTTGTTAACTAGGAAAATTAAAAAACAATTCGTGCAAAATTGACCGACATCTTTCAAAATTGTACAATAGCTCAAATTTTTGAAAACCGATTTTGTTTATCAGAGAAATGACTAACAAAATTGAAAGATCTCATGTTTCAAAAAAAGCGGGCCAACTTTGCACGAATTTTTTATTCTTCCATTTTCCCAATAAACAAATATATATCCGACAAACCACGATTTCGATCCGACAATATCGACAGACCAACGATTTGTATAAATTCATAAAATCTGAAATTCTTCAGCCATCTTCACAGAGGTAGCGTTCGTTCGCACAGCCAAGAAACAGCGCCGCGGTGGCTGGGGTCGGTACTAACCGGACCCCAGAGAAACCGTGCCAAGCGCGCCCACAAGGCCTGTTCTCTGTTCTCTGGTTATGGGTGTCCAGCGAAGTGGTATATTGACTACAAAAAATGATGTGTTGTCAATCGTCAAGAATTAAAAACACCCGATAAAAAATAAGTATTCCAAATTAAAAAAAACGAATAGCGTGTGAATAGTGTGTGTGCGTGTGCTGTCATTTTTCTAAAGATCGAGGCGTGTGTTTTCCGCAGTTGGATAAAGAAAAAAAATGTCCTCGTGGATGGCAGGTGGGTAAAGTTTCGTAAACCGCCTCGTAGAGAGCCAGCTGACTCAATTTTTCGAAGATTCGTCATAATCGGCCTCGTGCGGTTGACGATGTGCGTGTAATCGATCGTGGTTTCCTACTAAAAGAGAAAAAAAAACCATGGCTTTTTCGCGACCCTCTGGAAATCAATATCGCACAGAATCGAGGAAATTGCTCGAGTAAAAAAAAGAAAAAAAAAAACACTTCGTCAATATCGAAACGTCACAAAAATTCGAAGTAAAATTTCAAACGTCTGGCCACACGCCGAAAGCGATCATTCTGAAATATTGGCTGTACAAAATCTTTGTAAATTTTTGTTTCAAGAAATAAAAAAAATCCCTCGAACATCGATGATGATTCAAAAATAGCTCGCAATCATTTCGCCAAACAATTAGCTCCTTACATTCGGGGATATTCTTTGTATTATCGAGGTTACGAGCAGCGAATATTTGCGCTTGCACCAAGGTGCTAATAATTGAAACAAACTACGAAATTTACGGAACGTTAATTGAGAACGAGCGAGCAAAGGCTCTCTGAGAATTACGACAAAACGAAGACGTGCGAGTGAGCTAGACAAAGCGAAGGGAGCGAGAGAGAGAGAGCGATTAAGTGTAACGCAGTAAAAAAAAAAAGGATGGAGAAGGAAGACGAGACGACAAGACCGTCCGTGGATCTCCACGAGAACGGTCCCATGCGAGGCCAATCTGATACCGACGAGTGCGACTCTACGGAAAAACATTATGGATGTGCCCACTACAAACGGAGATCGAAATTCGTGGTAAGCTAAACAAACAAACAAAATCGTTGCGACCCTTTTCGATCTTTATATTCGAACAGCCTCGTTCTCATCTCCGCCCCTCTCCATCCTCTGTCCGCGCCTCGAAGCAACGGATCTTTGTTGATCAACGAGCCCGCGCCATCGCGTTGAAAGATTGCCCATACATATCGCGCGCGATGTCACATGAACCCAATTTTTTACCTTTTTCACTCTATTCGCAAACAATCGATTTTATCCTCGACATTTCTTCGGATTTTCCTCGTCCCAAAACTCTCACACCCTTCCTACTTTTAATATTTAAAAAAATTGATGCTGTTTTCATTTTCCAACCCGAATTGACTGCTCCGCGCAATCGATTCGATTTCAATGAAATTTAATGCCCTAATTCAACGATGAATTTGTCACGAGTTTACGAATAATCGAACCTTCTAACGATCCGCACGATTCAGAGCGATTAAAATGCACGATTATTTATTTTATGCCCAAAATAGTTTCCCAAGTCCTCGCTGCGCAATTTTTTTTCTGAGCCTGTCAGTTTTCTGCTGGTAGCAATTTTTCTATAAGAAATTTCTCGCGCCGATAGAGCAATTGGCATCAGAGGAATGAAACTCAAAGGGAAAGTCGTGAGAGCAAATTTGTGGTAAATCTTTTACGGATAGAAATGAGAATTATCGCAAAATCTGAATGTTTTCTCAAAACTATAAATATGAGCATTTAACGGTCAGCAGTCCTGCGGATCTATCGGCGTTGATGTCTTCTTGTCGTGTCAGACAATGGGTCACAACGTCTAAGTTTGCTTTTTGGAACGCAATTCACTTCCATTGCTTTTGCTAAGGCAAAGCCTGAAATTTTAACGCGGATTGACTGCGTCGATTGGACGATTGTCCATGCAAAATTTTAAGACCGCGTTGAATATTAAGAAAAAAGAGGATAATTTTTTTGTTGCGTCGCTTGTTTCGCCGTCATGGATTTAACCGACTGGTTTTTTCAATGTTTCTCATAACGATTGCAATAGTTCGGCACCCCTTGGAGTAGCTCAGGAGCAGAAGTTTTGCGCCGACTTGAAAAAAATGGTAGAGCTCTTTTGTGCTGATTCGACTTGTACCCATTGAATGCAAAAACAATTGCAACAATTGTTCAAGACCCGAGGAGCGTAAAGAGTGCTTGAACAAAAATTGCAATACTGGCAAAAAATTCATTAAGCTGTGAGGTTTGAGACGATAGAAATATTTGTTGCTATTTGTTGGAATGTCGCTGGGTGAATTATTTCATCAGGATTTTTTTTTCTTGCAGTTTTGTTTGCGCATCAAATTCCCAATGAGTAGCAAATTTCTAAATCATGGATTTGGGGATCACGAAAATTGAAAAATTCAAAGGTTGAACAAAGGTCGAGTGAAAATCATTTTTTTCAATCAGACCACGGTTTGAGAAATAAAAAACCTTGATTCCGAAACGAATGACTCAAGTTTCTCTCCCAGGAAGACTTGGTAACAGGGAAAAACTTTTTGAGTCAATTCTTCAATTTTATGGAGTCAGTAATCGCAGACTGACTTTCATGATCCATGAATCATAATTTCAACATTTTTGGGCTTTTTTGAAAAGGTACTCGAAAAAATTTGGTTGCATCGTTCGCGATCGGTGATAAAATATTGAGATGAAGATTCGTTGATTGACTGATTACCCTCAGAAACGTTCTCGATCAATTTGCAAGGATCAGCTGACACATGCTTGCAGCTCAATGTTTTCTAGCAACTCGTTCGGTCGATAACTCATTATAGAAAATTATTTTCATCGCAACCGACTCGTGTTCGCAAACCTGTAATGCACAAAGAGAGCAAATGAGAGAGAGAGAGAAGAGAGAGGAAAACTGTGAACGTGAAACGAAAGTGATCGTCGAGTAGACAGACGTTCATGAATATTGCGTTTTAGGGCGCGTAGCCAGTGCACGTGAACACGACAAGCGTCCAGACGCTGGTGCATGCGCTTTGACTCCCGCTAAAATCAATAAGATTCAAGTAGAGAGTGTCGGGGAGCAAGAAAAAATTGATATCATGTTCCTGCCCCGGTTCGTGTGGCTCGTCCCAGTCTTTGAATGACATTGTTTTTTTTTTCTTTTTCAATTCACAAGCACAAAAGAGTCTGGATGAAAAAACAAACAAAAAACAGAGTCACCGTATATGTGATGAATTTTTCGTGTCCCGATAGGATTTTCTTTTGTAATTGTTTATTTTTAATTAATAATGTTGCTAAAATTAGTTTTACGTGAAAAAAACGTGATGCATCGTTGGAATGCAACAAAATTCTGTTTTTTCTTGAGCAGAACTCTTAATTATTATTCAATATTTGGTCTGGACAATAAAACGATCCTCCGTGGCCACCCAAAAACTCAATCGAGACGAAAAATTGCCATAACTTTTAAAACTCAATAAATAATTAATAGATTAAATATTTTTCGTTAAATATCAACGTTGCAAACTTCAGAGTCGTAAAAAAACTGCATCAAATTAATTGATTTTGAAATTCGATACTTTCTGTGTGTCTCGAATAATTTTTGTTTCAAAATAATAATCGAATTCGAAGATACTATTGCCCTGGACTCATTATTCTGATTAATTTGATTAATTAATGATCAATGACATCGTAATAATTAATTTGTATCCGACGTTGATTTTGCGTAAACTCATAGAAACATTTGAAAAACATATCGCGTATCGCAGTTTCGAAAAATTTGAGAAATCGTTGTTCAATAAATTTGGATATATCAAGGCCGAATGTACGGAACAAAAATAGAAATAATGACGAACATACATTGAGGCCAATGTATGACGTCCCCCGAGTCAGTTTGATCGTACATCGATCTCCCGCATTCAACGATATTTATCGCAATGGCGAACCATCCGTTGAAATAAACTTGAGCTTTACGGCATTGAGATTTCGATTACGAGGAGCTCGATTCAATTTCGGGTAAAAAAAATTTCACACTGACTTTGCGTCGTTGAAATTTTGAAAAAACTTTTTTTTCATCTTTTAATTCGTATAATAATAATCATTGATCGTTCAATCATAATGTTGGTACGATATCAATGAATTGTAGTCGCTGAAATTGATTAATTTGATTAATTGTTACTAATTGTTTTGTTGTTTTTTTTTTCAATGTTTTCATGTGACTGTTCCAATGGTCAGACGCCCTGCTGCAGCAAGGTATACACATGTCGTTACTGTCACGACGAGCAAGAGACTCACACGGTGAATCGAAAGGAGGTGACGGAATTGATATGCGTAATGTGCGACACTCGTCAGCCGGTACAGGCTACGTGTCAAAAGTGCCACTGTCGATTTGGAAAGTACACCTGTCTCGAGTGCAATCTCTTTGATGACGAAAACAAAAATCAGTATCATTGCGATGGCTGTGGTATATGCAGGCTGGGAGGACGAGATAGGTTCTTTCATTGTGCAAAATGCAACATGTGTTTGCCAGTTTTACTCCAAAATGGACACAAGGTAATCAACTCCTTATTAATTCAATTAATTCACAAAGGGGAACACTTTATGTGGCTGAAGTTTGCATCGTTGGAATGCAACGAAGTTCGGTTTTTTCTTGAGCAGAACTCGTGATTATTATTCAATATTTGGTCTGGACAATAAAACGATCCTCCCATGCCACCCAAAACTCAATCGACACGAAAAATTGCCACAATTTTTAAAATTCAATAAATAATTAATAGATGAAATATTTTTCGTTGAATATCAACGTTGCAAACTTCAGAGTCGTGCCACTTTTGTGTTGATTCACAAACTGACCGAAAAATAAATAAAAATCCTCTAGAAAAATGAAGAAACAAGTTTTTTCTTCCTATCGCCATGTACGAATTTAAACTAATTGAACATTTTTTTTTTCGACAGTGCGTAGAAAATGTTTCCCACGCAAATTGTCCCGTGTGTCTAGAGGATATTCACACGAGTCGTATACCTTGCCACATTCCTGATTGCGGGCATTTATTACATCGAACCTGCTTTGACGAGCTTTTATACTCCGGTCACTATGCTTGCCCAACTTGCCAAGTCTCGTTACTCGACATGACCGAGCTATGGAGATTCCTCGACAAAGAGGTATCGCACACACCTATGCCCCCTGAATACAAGGATTACAAAGCCGATATATTGTGCAAGGATTGCCACAAGGAATCTACGGTCAAATTTCACGTTGTTGGACTCAAATGTTTAAACTGTGGCAGCTACAATACCTGCAGAATCAAAGGATCTCCCTGTCCGGGTAAGAACGAATTATTTATCGAGACTACGAAGTTGAACTTTTCATCGTTGGAATGCAACGAAATTCTCGTTTTTTCTTAAGCAGAGCTCGTGATTCTTATTCAATATTTAATCAGGACAATGTTAACGATCTTTTTTTAAGATACGAAAATTGTATTTTTTTTTTTTTAATTAATAAAAACGCTTCAGACTTTTGAAGCAGAAATTGCAAAAAATTGGTGGATTCAGCGAGTGCGAAAAACAGCGAATTAAATCGCTGAAAACGTAATCCGTCGCTTTCCGCACTTGTTGCATAAAATATTATTCTACGGAGGCGTATCCTGACAAAGTTGAATAAAGTTTATGGAACGTTGTCCGCAGATCCCGATTCCTTGGACGTAGCAGCGGGTGGAAGCAGCACGACTGACCAAGAGCAATCTCAAGGTCACAGTTCTGAATAAGGAAAGAGGAAAAATGGAGAAAGGAATAGGGAAGGTTGGTCGTTGAATCCAAGAGGAATCCGGAGACGGTGCCATCGTTGACAAGATTTTCAACGAGAAAGTATGATTTTTACGGAAGAAAAAAAAACGAGGCGACGCCGTTATCGTAACGCCAGAAAATTAGAAAACTTGTACATTTGTTTTTTCGAGCGATGCTCTTTTTGCCCGAGAGGAATAGATTATTGTCATTCTTTCGATGTTTTTCCGTTCGTGTTTGTCGGTTGCGAGCTCCTACTTACCTTCTCGCAAAAAACAATTTGCCTTTTTCGTAGGCAAACAAACGATCATTGTCCCGCGTCAATCGAGATCGAATTATTGTTCAAATCGCGTCGTACACTTCGAGTGTACACAATTTTAAAACGACTTTTATTTGTCAATCGTTTACTCGTTATTACGAGGCTCAACGAAAGAAAATTCATTCCAAATATATTTCCCCTGTTAGTTTAATACTTTCGATAGTATTGTTGAACGTAAAGCGTCGCTGGAGTGTCATCGGAGGAGCGCTTTGTGGCTCAAAAGCGTGGTACAAAAAAGCGAATGAATTTTTTTCCCTCGTTAATTATCGGACGTCCGTTTGAGTCGTGAAAATTTTTATCATTTCCATTGTCAGATGCTGGAAGAATCTCCAAATTGACCGGACGAGATTTCTTCACGTATACTGTTCACGGGAATGATTCCCCAAAGATTGTATAAAAATGTACGAGCGAGGGCGATTATTGCAAATTTAACTCCACGAAAAATTGACTCAAACGTTCGTTTTTGTTTTATAGCCGCGATTTTGGAAATTTGCAAAGACTTTACTAACTTTTTCACGAAGAAGAAAGCTGCGTTTCGACAATTTACCGTTGAAAAGCCTAAGCGAGTTTCACGATCTAAATAAATCGAGACTCGCTGTCTAGTGCGTTTGTGTTTACACGTGTTCGTGTATGAGTGTGTTTGCAAGTGTAAATATTCGATAGCGTAATTGATCGCAAAGGATTGAACAATCGTGAGGGAAAAACTTGAAAAAGCGCCTCGAATCGATATCGTTCCTTCCTGCGGTTTTCTTTCAATTTCTAAAAACTCTTCCCCGCTTGAGCAACAACTTGGCGAGCTATAATTTTCAAAAACTGCAAAAATACTTGAATCACTACAGACGTGTTAAATTTTTCGAAAAACGTTTAGCGGCCAAAGACTACGACGTCGGCTAAATTTTTTCATCGCATTCCAAAAGCATTTTTCAAAGAACGAACGTGTCTTGTACGTTTTTTCATACGCAATTTCTTTACATCTGTTTTTTCTTCTTTAGCACGGAGCGTCTGATGATTTTGTTTGTAATATATTTTTGTAAAAAAAAAAAAAAAAAATAAGCATAACGAAGCGTAGAAGCCTGTAGAAACATTCCACGATTTAATGAAAAAAAAAAATCGAATGATATTAGTCAATTTAGTAGAAAAATGAAGCATTTTAAATCGCGTGCATTCACAGAATTTGCATATTAGAACGCGCAATGTCTTGCGACAATTTTTCACATTCCAGAAAGCATATTAAAGTTTTTCTTAGTGTTGCGCGATAATAATGACCATCGAGAGATTTATAGCTTCTGGCGAAAAGACAGACCTGCAAAAATTGAAACGTCTCGAGTCTCCGTCGTGACGGGCCGATCGAATTTACAGACGAAAATGCTGGGAAAACTGAAAAACAAAAAAATCATTCCAATTTAAAAACTGTGTTTAAAATGCGAAATTGTTGCGAGCAGTGATGGAACACGCGCTATCGGATACTCATTAGTTAATATTTTCGTTAAATTATTTGTATCCACAACTCTTGTGAATTGATTGGAAGAAAGAAAGAAAAAAAAATTCACAACGCACCACACACAAATAATCATCAATGATGTTATTGCGATGATAATTATAATCGTTTGTTAATTATTGTTTTTTTGTGCGATCTTTATTATTGGAAAATTGTAGGTTAAATACCAATTACAAAGGCTCTTTGTACGTAACGGCCGCAAATAGTGTTTTATATTATAATATATATGATATTCTATCAAATAAACGGGCTATAGTTTTCTTCCTCTGATCCATTTGCTTTCGATCTCTGTTTTTTTTTCCTTCGCCCCACCTCCGTCGCAGGTTTCGTAAAAAACGTATTAAAAAAAAAAGAAAAATGACGGCTTGCTTTGCGGAAAAATTACGTATATGAAAGAATAAAAAATGACGTTAAAAAAAAAAAAAATATCTGGCACCTGCTCAGTCTAAAAGGATAATTCGAAAAGCGTATCTCATTTTACAAGCCTTGACTAATTTCTCTTTTTTTTTTTCTGTTTTCTCAGATCTCTCGAAAATTTTATAGCAAAAATTCATTTTTCGCTTCACATTTCGACACTTTCCATCCCCTTCGCTTGCTCGAACGAGCGACGTAACGCTTTAATTGTTTGTTTTGTTTTTTTTTCTTTTTTCATTTTGTCTGTTTGTTTTTTGGAACAGCGACGGCAAATGCACACCCATCCACATGCATACGCACGCGCACACACACACACACACTCACCGCGAGCTTTCCGACTAGTTTCGTATCAGATTAACATTATTTTATGTTTTTTTGTGATTCTTATGATTATTTCATTTGAAAAGTTCTCGGTAGTTGAGTAATTTCACGAGTTTCGTGAATTTCATTTAAAAATTTAGAGAACGAGGACGCAACGGCACGAATCCGTTTGCGCTGAGAAAACGACGAGCTGCGTTCGTCATTTCAAGCTGATCTTGCGTCAGTCCGCACGCGACCATCGTCCACTGAACCTCCAGTTGAAACTATCGAGAGTCAACACAAATCAAGAAACAACATGGTCAGAAACATATTTTTTAGTTGCGAATTCAGTTTTATTTGATTTTCGAGGACAAATGCTCTCGATCGAAGAAAATATCGAACTCACCTTGGGACGTTTCTGGAGCTTGAGCAGCATAGGACTGGTCAGACTACAGGGGCTGTCGAAAGCATCGAAAGTGATCGCCCTTTTGGCATTGGGCTTCCGTTGGACGGACGTTAAGTCGTGGGGAGTCTGGAAAGGAGATAGAGACACACTAGCTACAGCCGGCAAGTAAAATTCTCATTCTGCAATATTATTAATTTCTTTTTCAACGCGTTTTATCGCATTTCTTCGAGAAATGAAAAGATAAAAGTGCTCAAAGTAAAAATAAAGAAATAAAGTTTTTTTTTCTCATGTAGAGTGTAGAGACAAATATTCACGTCTTCGTCGTTTAAAAAGTGAAAAAAGAATGTCGTTTGCTCGGAAGACGATAGTATTGGGAAAATAGAAAATTGAGGGGTTTTTTTTTTTTTAACACATTATTTTATCGACCCAGACGGAGGAGAAATTTTTTTTCGTCCGCGATGACTAGGGTGCAGGGCCGAGTTGGGAGTGAGCCTCTGTATTTCGTATTTGGTGTAAGATTCAGTTACCGACCGAGTTGTTTTTTCAACTTTTTATTTATTTTCATTTAAATTTTTATCTCTTCTCATTATTTCAGTAGTACGCGGCGAATATCTTTGGATATTTTTCTCTTTCTTTTTTTTCTAGCTCGATCAAGCTTCGACGAGGGTTGAGGGAGGGGGAGGAAGCTTTGGCGTTGGGGATTACGGACAACGAGGGGGATTCGAGGTACTTTGGTACGCTAGGCCAGGCCTTTTATAATAATCGAATGTATGAAAAAAAAAAAAAAACGGATAAATGTTAAAAATTAACAAGATGTCGTCATACATTCGTTTGGTGTTAATTTTCTCGCGCGCAAACCATACGTGACAACCCAACGTAACGAAACGAAACAAAACAAAAAAAAACACATAAATAATATAAACATATTAAAACTTCTTGGGAAAAAAAAACCTACGCTACGATATTCATCGCTGGGTGATGCAATGAAAAAAAAAAAAAAAAAAAAAACTAAAACGAGGTGACGTTAATAAATATTAAGTACGAATGACATTCGTGAGATGAGAAACAATTATTTACTGCGTCTTGGAGACGATTATTGTTTAAATATATGAAAATACACGCTTAGAAATGTGACACGATCACGAGACGTCAAACGATTTTCTCTTTTCCTTCGTAAAGCCTAATAATGAATAAAATAAATTATTAATTTCTCGCGTAATCCGTTCATTGGCGTTTAAATTGATTTATAAATAATTAACAGGGGACGACAGGGTGGATAAGGATAAGTCATAATAATAATGAAAAATAATAATGATAATAATAAATAAGAATCGTTAGAATGAGTTAATATAGTTTGTATGTACAAATATATCTTCGGATGAATAAAATAATAGTCGCTTTTATATCTTTCTTATACGTTGACGATTGTGTCATTTGGATCAGTCGAGAACAGCGAGTCGAGGAGGCAACCAGGCTGAACAAGGTCTACCCCCGGGAACCCAAGAAAATGAGAGAAAGAAGGAGCGACAGTGGTTAGAGGGAAAATGAAAAAAAAAAAAAAAAACAAAAAAAAAACGATACAGTATCGAAACAATGTGGCCGGCTAGCGTGTCTACAGGCGATGGGTGCGAGAATAAAACCAGGATAGGGCGGGTTGTGATTGACTTTGGATAGTTTGAACATGACTTTGGGTTTGGCTCTCTACCTTTAAGGGGCTCGGTCCTCCCGTCGTTAGAAAACTGTCCTCCAGAGCCATCGAAGCCGGTGAAAATAACACCGAGGTATCCAGACTTTTACTCTGAAAGGAATAATCAAATTTGAAGCCTCGAAACTTGTTTCTAGTGGCCAGTGGAGAGAAAAAGTAAACATACCGGAGTCTCGACGGCAAAACTCATGTCCGAGCTATCGTGAGAATTCGCCCAGGCTTGGCACAAAGCTTTTCTCGCCCTTTTGCCGCCAGGCGCGCTGTTCTCCTTGCCGCGTCTCCTGCCAGTCCCATAGCCCGAGTCCTGGAGTATACTGTTGTTACCGGCGAGACTTTCTCGATCGGTTTCCTGCTTAATTATCTCCGTGAGAGCATCGAGACGGCTCGGCGTTGCCGGCAACTGGGTCGTTGCTCCACTGCGGCGTTCCAGCTCGGCAAGAGCATTTTTAAATGGCGTCGGTGTTCTCGGCGTGTTTCCATCGTTCTGGCCTCTTCTCATGCCCGTCGGTTGCGGCGTCGTCAGAGGCCCCGGACTACCCTTTGGCGTGCTCGCCCGTGGCCACGACGTTTCTGGACTCAAACTGTTCAAAAACTGTGACGGACTGAACGGCAACTGCTTTATCGGCGTCGACGGAGCCGTAGAGTTGTCCGGCTGCTGTTCCGGCTCTTGATTCTGACTCGGGTGACCACCGCTGCTGTGTCCCAAGAGATAATCCGTGTGACTATCCATCGGAAGACCGCGAGCTGCGCAACTTATCGCCTGATGGAGAGCCGCACGACGACGACGCAGAATCGGTGGTGGACTAGACTTTTCACGCTCCTCGTCATGATCCCCCTCTCTCTCGACCTCCTCGAGATCCGGCATCGGCAACAAACGAATATCCGAGCTGCCCGAACCACTCGCTTCGGTTGCGAGCTCGAGATTGAAATATCTGTCAAATAATTAACAATTTTCACGATTAATCAACAATGTCGATGCTGAACTGAGATTTTAACGTCACAAAATTACTTTATATTTGGGATTCTTTAATAATTTTGTATGAACATTCTTGACATAAAAACTAAAAATTTGCTCCGATGAAGAAACATTTTCTGACGTTAAAAATTTGAGATTTTCAATTTCCAATTTTTAATTTTTTTCTCATCTAAACGCGTGCAAATTGAAGTCGCGTTTCGTTTATAAGTTGCAAAAATATGTGTTTAGGATTTTTCTTAAAAAATTTCGGCTCATAGCCTTTCTGGCTATCGGCAAAAAAAATCCTAAATACATTTTTTTTACAACTCGATTTTTGCAACTTTTTAACGAAACGTGACTTCAATTTACACGCGTTCAGATGGAGAAAATAAAAAATTGGAAATGAAATATCTCAAATTCTAAACGACAGGAAAATTTTCTTCATACGAGAAAACTGTTAATTTTGGTGCCAAGAACGTTTGTACAAAATTTTGAAAGAACCCTAAATAAAATCGTTTTAAGGGAAAAATCTAATCAATACGCACTTGGACAATGGCGAAACATCCGATTTGACTCTAGTCTCATTGGCTCGCCTCGGTGGTGAATCCAATTGGCTATTTTCGTTGTTGGAACGGTCGGTGCTCATCTGAAGAATATTCTGATACGTATTGCCGTCGTGTTGATGACTCGGCTGTTGTGTTTGATGATTGTGAGAATGATGATGATGATAATGCTGATTTTGAGGCGGATCCCAGGCACTCGACCAGTCGAGCTGATCAATCTCAAGACTCTGCGAACTCATTCCAACTCCGCTGTCCTCGTGTTTGACAATAACCTTCGAGCCCGTAGATCCCAAATGTCCCTGATTCGAGCAATCGTCCTGATTGATGCGAGGTTCCTTCTTGACCATTAATACCGCTTCGGAAGCTTTTCTCCTTCCTCGACCTGTCGAATCTGACGTTAATCCCATTCTCTTCTCTTTTTAACATTTTTATTAATAAATATCAAAGGAAAGACACTCGATCGGTATGGAAAGAAATTGATTTTGTTTGTTGTGGTTTTTTAAAATGAGAATTACGAACCTCTGGAGCCCAGACTTCGTCCTTCTTCCGCTTCGTATTTCCGCCTCATTGTACTGTTCCAATGATTCTTAATGGCATTGTCGGTCCTTCCTGGCAAAAGTTTAGCTATTTTGGCCCACTGATTGCCAACGCGCCTGTGGGCATCGACGATTATTCGATCCTCGGCCTCGGTCCACGCGGTCTTTTTTATTCCTGGATTGAGATGATTGTGCCATCTCTCTCTGCACTGTTTGCCGATACGTCCTTTGAGGTGCCTCGCAATGAGGGTCCACTTTTTTGGGCCATAACGTTCCACCAATTCGACGACTTTCTCATCTTCCTGTAACGTTCCAGTAAAAACAACGAGGGTCAAGTACATGTTGGGAATATTAAAAACCTTTCGACGAGAGAAGCTCAATTTACCGCTTGGCCAACGAAAAATATTTCTCAATGAAACAAAACAAATATTCCGACGCATCAAAATTCTCTCTCTCTCTCTCTCTCGTTTGAAATAAAAACTCGACGATAAAACGATCGAATCCCTCGTGAGCGAGTATCGTTAATAACGAAACTCTCGAGCAAGTTCGTTGCGAGACGTTGATTTTTTATGAGGCCGAACTAAGAGGTGAAAAAGGAAAAAGAATGTCTGCAAAGCTCCAGCTGGAAAATGCGCGGGATCGAGCCTCGATTAATAAAAAGAATTCCGAGTTTCGAGAACTTGGAATTAAAGAAGTAAATTAAAGACGAATAACGAGAAATTGGTGGAGGGGAATGTCCTCCGGTCGATCGAGACTGGCACGTTCGGCTAATGAATTCCCGCATGATCGAAGGAGAAGAGCGTGTCTCGTGTCGCGGAGCTATCGCTTCGTTTCTCGCGAGCGTGAGAAAAACACAAAGATAGCGGTGTGCTTTCGCGAGTACGCCTCGTCTCTCGTGGGCTCTTTAAGAACACAGCGGCAAGACCACCGCCGCGACGAGCTCGAACAACGAAAGAAGACGAAAAGGAGGAAGCTCGAAGGCGAGCGAAAGAGCGACGGCATCCACGGGATTCAATTCGTGGAACCTTCTTCCTCGTCTTCTTCTTCTCCTCGCCTTGGCGAGCCAAAATCTTTTTGGCTCGGAGGGGCTTATCCCGGCAAAGAAGTTTGCAATCGCCAAATCGACCCTCATTACTTTTTCGATTCTCGCTCTCGGATGTTTTCTTTAAAAAAATCTAAACAAACGAGAGGTCGAGTGAAAAATCGTGATCAAGAAATCGTAAATTGTTGGAAAAAAAAAAAAAAAACGAGCGCTTTGTGAACTTGTATTTTTCATTGGTTCTTTTTATTTTTTTTAGAAAAATGACGAAAATTTCTTTTCTTCGTGAAAACAAAGTCATGAGAAAAGGCGCAAAATATTAGGAGATAAAAAAATCAGACACACTTTGGTAGTCTCTCGGTTTTTTGGTTTCTGCGGTTAAAGGCGAGAGGTTTGCCTTGTGGTTCGGTCTGTGAATGACTGTGCTTGCCCTTGGCTGTTGCCGAGTGCATTGGCACTGTACGAACGCGAGTGCAGCAGCAGCATCCATGCACCGTTTCTCTCCCTCTCCTCGTAATCTTTGTCTCTCTTGCACTCTTTGCACAAGTTCGAGGAGCAAAGCACGGATCTTTCTTATTGCATACTCTCGGCGAGCAAACTCTGCGCATTCTCCGACTTGGACGGTTCGTCTTTGAGCTGCGCATGCGCATCGTCATAACGAAATTTAACACGGCCGCGCCTCTGTAACATTGTTATACTTTAAAAAGCGCAAAAAATCGAATTTTCTTTAAAGCTCCAAAAAGGCATGAAAAATTTGATTGAAAATCTTGAATTTTTTCGTACCGTCACGCGTGTCGCGAGTGTCAAGGTCATCCGATAGAAAAATTTCAAAACTCTCGGAATGCAATTGCGAAATAATCCAACGGCACTCGTTGGAGAGAAAAAAAAACGTTGCGAAGGTCAAACGAAAGCGAAACCGACAGGAAATAAGAAAAAAAAAAAACACAAAAATTTGGACTCATTCGCAAACGATGGAGCGGATATTTTTTGGCTACTTTGTGACATTTTGTACTCTTGACAAACTCATTCTCGAGCTGCACTCGCGATTGTGGCAGCATCGAATGGAGCAGAAATAAAGAGAGGATCCCGAGGTCCTTTTTCCCACGCGGCATTCCACGAGGCATTGGCGCCCCCGTTACCTGCGACGCTTACTCGTATTCGCGTTTGTGTTGGGGACCCCTTGTGGTCGGTCGGCGTTTCGAGATACGAAAACAAAGACTCGGCGCATATATGGGACCGGAGCAGCCGAAGAATAAAAGCGAGAGGAATATTTGGCGGGAACAAAAATCAATTTACAGCTCGTACGTCTCTGTATCGTTTCTTTTTTTTTTTTTTTATCGAATAATTTCGATTTGAATCCCGGCTCAATGTCGAAAAATGAGATTTTTCTCGAATTCTTGAGGAAGCGATATATCGAAACTTTCTTCCAATTAGTCAATTCACGTTAATTTGTTAATTTCTTTAAAAATGTCGATTAAACGAATCGATAAAATGAAAATATTTTACAATTCGTATGTAAGACGAGAGTTTTATGGAGGCGGCAGAGAAAGCAAAAATACGTGTGAACATAACACACCTCTTTGGTCCACGGTCCTTTGACCAACTCCGGGTTTACGACCTTGGCCCATCGTTGTTGACACTGAACGTCGCTTCGATCTGGAAAGTGAGCCGCAACCGCGTCCCATTTAAGCCCGGTTCCCAATTTTTCAGCATTACTGACCAGTTGCTTCAGCAAAGAATCCTGTATTAGAAAAAAAAAAACGAGAAAACACAAATTAGTCGATTATCTCGAAACTTTGTATCTTGGAAATGTGCAAAATCCGCTTTGCAAAAAATCGTGGAATTTTATAAATTCTTGATAAAATATGAGAAAACGAATGAATTATAAAAAAAAAAAGGATAAAATCAGTTGCTAATTGGATTTTCAATTAACGCAAACTAATTTGGGGGTAAAAAAATTTTGTTTGGATCGCTAAAGACCGAAATAGTGGAATTTCATAAATTCTTAATAAAATATGAGAAAACGAATGAATTATAGAAAAAAAAGGATAAAACCAATTGCTAATTGGATTTGCAATTGACGCAAACTAATTTGGGGGAAAAAAAATGTTGTTTGCATCGCTGAGGGATCAAATCGTGGAATTTCAGAAATTCTTAATAAAATATGAGAAAACGAATGAATTATAGAAAAAAAAAAATGCATTTAACGCAAATTAATTTGGGGGGAAAAAAATGTTGTTTGGATCGCTGAAGAGCGAAATCGTGGAGTTTCAGAAATTCTTAATAAAATATGAGAAAGCGAATGAATTATTTAAAAAAAAAAGGATAAAATTAATTGTTAATTGGATTTGCATTTGACGCAAACTAATTTGGGGGTAAAAAAAATGTTGTCTGCATCGATGAGGAGTAAAAATCAAAAGAGAGGGTAATGATCTATTCGATGACCAGGTGGAAGCTGGTTGTGTGAACATTTCTCACGAATATTTTCATTTTTTTTTCGGTTTTCTCATGAAACAGCGAAAAAAGTATGGTTTGCAGTGAAACGCGTAAATTCATCTGACCCTGCGGACAAGCAAATGATCGGATAAGGTGGAGGGTAAAATTTTATAATCCCCCTCGGGATTGGAGCTGTCTTTGGCGGACTTTGTATGCCAACGATGGGTATGCCTCGCTTGTGCTATATTCGATAAATGGACGAGAGACGACCGCGAGGAATAACGGGCCACGCACAGTGGTGGTGGGATCGAGGACCGAGAACTTTCCCATGGGAAATCGTATAGCTTGTAGTACACACACGTATGGGGAGGAAGCAACAATCGGTTCCTGTGCTCATCCCCATCTGTCAGGGATTTCACGTTCACGAAACAAACCCCTTCCCTTCCCCTCCCCTGCTCCCTTCAACTCGGTTATGTATCCACTTACCCCTCGTGCGTTCCAACCGCACTATCGAAAGCTCGAGATAGATGAACGAAAAAAAAAAAAAAACTATCAAAATACCTGAATTTACAAAGGACCTTGATAACCGTGCGAAGGACCAAAAAAATACAAATTTCGAATCCGACGTTTAGCGTTAAATAATGAAAGTTATCGGTCTCTAATTAATTGTTTGAATAAATTATTTTTCATCATTAGAAATGCACTCGAGGGCACGATTTTCGTCGTTTTATTTTTTGTCAAATTATTTGGATCAACGTTTGATTAATTTTTGTTGACTTTACCTCCTCTTTGGTCCAGCGACCTTTATTTATGTGCTTGCCCTGAGCCGCGCTGTTGCTCGTTGCGGTAGTGCTCGCCTGGTTATTGTTAGCCGCAACGATCGAGGCTGGACTTTGGGCGAGATTACTACTATGGAAATTTGCCGGATTGGAATATTCACCCTCGGAATCCTCGGCGCTACTCGAATCGTACGCCGATCTTGATCTGTAATACAAAAAAAATAATTATTCGTTAGTTGCAGGATTTTTTACAAGCTGCAATCTTGAGAAGCAATTTGCAAATTTCAATTTGCAGCGTTTTTTGTATTTCCATTTAAATTATATAATTTCGACAATTTTTCTAGAAAGTAAAGAGGAAATACAGACTCATACACAATATCTTACAAAATTTGCAGAAATTAGAACGGTTGGACGATTTTTCAAAAAACTCAGATTTTCGTAAAATTCGAAAAATCATAAAATTTAAATCGTTCAACCGATATTTCCCAAATTCAATACCAACCTTCCTATTATGATGTTCCATTTATAAAAAAAAAACATTAGTAATAAATCTTAAAATTTTCGGAAGTTAGAGCGTCGGCACTCTTTTTTTGAAAATTTCAAAATACCGTAGAATTCGTATTTTTTTAGCAATTCCGAAAAAATTCTTAGAGAACGAAGAGCTTGTATAGATCAACATCTGTGCAAAACGGGAGCCCTGTAGCTCAAACCGTTCTCGAGTTATGAGCGTTTGAATTTTGCAGTGCCAGAACATACACACACACACACACATCCGGACATTTTTTCTAGACATGATTTTTCGATGTTTTAGGACATTTCAAGAACATTGACATTGAAAACTGTAAAAAAAAAAAAAATTCACCGTCACAAGCAAAAGATGTCCACGCGGACTGCCTCGTAATATACAAACAGCGCGCTGAGCTCGCTCAAACGTCGGAGGTAAGTATTAAACGATGAAAAAAAAAAAAAAAATGAAAACAAATCGTAAAATAGCTCGAGCGATAAAGAAATGGTAATCGTGCGTAATGCACGCGAGGAAGAGAAAAAGTTCTCCAATTGCTTCGCAAAGATAAACAAGTTGAGGTTCAATTAGCTCGAAGCACGCGTTTCGCATAGTTCGGGTTTACCCGGCGTCGCAGAGTTTGCGCAATGGTAAACGATTCCATTAATGAAATTCGAGATTTCAAATGGCATTGAAGAAACTCGAGTGAATTGAGTCGCGTATCTCGCTATTCTTGGCGCTGCTAAACGTCGAAAATCACGACGGTAAATTTCGGCGAAAAAAAAACAAACCAACAAGTGGTTGCCGCCGGCCTAAGAATCTCGGTGAGTGGATTCGAGTGTCTCAGGCACGATCGAGATTTTTTAATCGCAACTGGCACCGATTGAGTCTCTTACGTCACTTGGAGTATGTGCGAACGTGAGTCTAGTGCTTTCTAGCGAGTCTCTTCCTTCTCGATGATCGAGTACTAGGAGAAAACTGCCAAGATCCCTTTTTTTTCCATTTAAGGATCTTGAGTCCCAAATTGCAAATGATGAGAAAATTCTGAAAATTTTGTATATTTTTGTATGAAGCATTTAAGAGATCGCGTAAAAATTTCACGACGATTTACAAGCTATTTGTTGAAGAATTAACATTAAAAAGTTTCTACTCAGCATCCTTAATAGCAAAGACTGTAAATTGAAAAATTGACGATAAATCGTGAATCGTAATTTTTACGAAAATTTGCCATTCCTTTATCGAATGAAGAAAAAATTTTCGCTTTTTTATTGGAAAAACTACGAAATTCATGTTTGCCCAAGATCGTGACTGGATTTTCGAGTGTTATTTTTTATCGTTTTCTTCGTAGACTCACACGATGTCGATTGAGAAGAAGCCTCGAGTCTCGGTGACTCCGGATACGCGTCAACCACATCCTGCTGCGGTAGCCAAAGCCGCTGCTGTCCCCATGGATCATTTTTCACCATCGGTTTCTTATGGGATCCCATCGAACCTGAACCGCAAGTTTTTGGACTGGAGTTTAATTAATTTCCTGCATTCCAGCGACGTTGGCTGTCATAGCATCCGAACTTTCCTTTCGTTGCTCTACGGCAGTAAATACATTTTGGCTTCCCGTACTTTTAACCCCTAGGCGTCGTCTCCGAGGTTTTTTATTTTCTCTTTAGTCCAGCAAGGAAATTCTCGACTGACACGAACTTCCTCCAAAATCTTTCTTTCGCTTCCTTCTCACAAATTTGCTCAAACAGACAATTCTCTGTTTGACACGCCGTTCCGTCGTCACAGTCAAATTTTTATAAAATAAAATGTTCGGTGCTATGTCGAGAGAAAAAAAACAAAACAGCGACGCGTCAACGAGTCGCCTAATCATTTTTGATACTAGCGAGTCGGGCTTTCAAGGTGATAGACTCCGGAGAAATGATTCTTTCTTCCGAGTAATCTCTGCGGCAGTTGCATCGATGTCACAAAGGACGAGAGTGAGCCTGAGGCGCGCGTCGTGTAGTGTGTGGAGCAGCGAGTCTCGCGAAGCGAGTCTGCAGCGGAGACTCAATGTAAACTGCTGCTCCACATTCCTCGGGCGACGTCTGGTAACGCGTGTGACGCAACCACGAGAATAACGCATCGCCCCGTGATTATCCGGTTACTCGCGATCTCGCGTAACAGAATCACACGGTGATGACGATCCGGAACACAACGGTGTGGGGCGGCCCGTTAATCCCTGCTCCGTCTATCGCTGCTGCAGTTTCCCATAAATACTCGAGCCCACGATCTCAAGAATGCGAGTGCTGCGAAAGGGAGCAGGGTCAAGGCGACCTTGCGCGGAACGGAGAAATGTCCATGACAAAAAACTTGCCATCGAGTCAATTAATTCTCGTGCAATAATTCGCTGGACTCTTGATCAGGTTTTCAAATGAGAAGCTAAACAAATCAATCAATTTATTCTTTCTCTTATTTATCATTAACGAAGATCGCGTGTTACTTGTGAGTCGAAAAAGCAACTGATTTTTTTTTCTTTTTTTCATCATCAAAGAAATCATTACAATATGTCGTTTTTATCATTGAAATTACGTGTATCTGGAAATGAAATTTTGTTGAAAAACCCCGGTATTTTGTTGGACCAGGTAAACTAAATATTTTCAGGTAATTTCAAAATTTTTGTAATTTTTGCAGCATATTTGCTTCCTAACGGAACTGTTAGCAAAATTTACGATCGGAATGACAAAAATTTGCTTTCCGAAGAGAATCTGTAGAATGTTCGTTGCTGCAATGACAAAATTTTTGGGATTATTAAAAAAAAAAACGTTTTGAACGCATCCAACAAAATATCGATCGTTTCCATCAAAATTTTGTTTTCAGAGTAACTTATTTAAATATCTAAAAAAACGTTATTTTAACTCTAGAACTTCGTGCTCTCGTTTTTTATCGTTTTACCGAATTTTTGACTAATTTTTTTATTTCAATCAAAATTGCCCCAGGCTCACGTGATCCTGCATTAAAAAACGAAAAGAATGAGCCCAAGTTGAACTCTTTTCGATAATTTTTACCGAAGATATGAATTTTTCAAAATTGGGGTCATTATGACCCCGGGTTACCGAAATAAGTAAAAAAAAAAGGTTACCGTCTGACGCATGCAGCAGCCTTGTCAGGCCTTCAACGACTCCGAAGTTAGCAACGTTGATATTCAACGAAAAATATTTTATCTATTAATTATTTATTGAATTTTGAAAATTTTGGCAGTTTTTCGTGTCGATTGAGTTTTTGATTGGCAAGGGACGATCGTTTTATTGTCCAGACCGAATTCATTGAATAATTATTACAATTTCTGCTCAAGAAAAAACAGAATTTCGTTGCGTCGCTAATATTGCTCTCATTAACCCGAATGAAGTTTTTTTATTTCCTAGCGAACTTCAGCTTCATTAAGAATGACTGAAGGGAAAGGTGAGAACCGTGCATTTGCACGAAACCGAGAAAAACGGAAATGTGGTGCACAAGTGTGCAGCGAGAGGGAAACTCTATGGAAACAAAAAGTATAATCGCGAGTCTCGAGTCACCGAAACAAGTAGTCATTCGAAATTAAAAAAAAAAACGTAGTCCGTGTGACGGTGGCACCCTTCGTGCAATGGTCGATTGGATTCGAGTTCGAGATTCAACACAAAGAGCATTTTTTATATTTTTTAATTTTCAAGGGAGAGGAGAATACACGCAGGCGTTGAAATTCATAGATATACAGCGTACGAGTATGGCAAACCGTGTATATAGCAGGGACGCAGCCTATGCGTGCGTCGTGTATAGATATACAAAGTACTATAATATGATAAGGCCGGAGCCATCTGTGCCTGGCCTCTCGTCTGCCCTCGCCTCCCCCGGCGCGGGGCATATGCTTATAACGCGGCATGTTGACTGTTCTCCCATGCTTCGTGCGTATGCTGGTGACGATGGCGCCGCGTAGCACGCTCATTGTTATTAGCCATCCCTTCGAAATGTATGGGGCGCGGGCGAGCTCTGGCACCGAACTTTCAGGGGGTGCAATTTTGATCCCTCTATACGCGGTGTGATTCCCTCTACTGTGTACGGTGCGCTTCTTGCGCAAGCATTTCTCTCTCTCTCTCTCTCTCTCTCGCTCTCGCTGTCTAGCTTGAACGAGCGTATACGTATGGGGCAGGGCGATGGATGCAGCTGCCTGTGCAGGGGTTCGAGACGACGAGTGCGTCGTGGATAATAAACCCGGTGGAAGAACGCATATCGATTAGTTTCGCTCATATCGTTTCGCTTCTTTTGTTGATTCTTGTCCATGCAGCCATTCGCTGCCGCAAACGTATACGTACGACAAAAAGCCACATTTGCCGATGAATTACGCGTAAAGATATTTTGCGTTAATTAAAATCTTGGGGGCTGGGAAATCTTTGGTTACGAACATTCGCATGGCGGTTATTAAACTCGATGTCCCCGTAACTGGTTCGCACTGGGGCCCGCGATGACTAGGATCTCCGAAATATCGAAATTCCGATTTGAGAATCACTGCTCAGCGTTTTCTATCGGTGCGCAGAAACGTTGGGCATTCTTTCTGGTGTTTTGAGACTTTCGTGGCTATTATCGTTGCCATGCTTAGGGGCGTTTTAATTTTTTTTCGTTCGATTAATAATTCGAGTCTGTCTCGATTAATTCTTCATTAAAATTGTCCGGAAATTTATTAATTACACATATCGCTTTGACGAGTCTGAATTTTGCAGCGTTGATATTCAACGAAAAATATTTGATTTATTAATTATTTATAATAATAATAATTATGAGTCTGCTCAAGAAAAAACAGAATTTCGTTTCATTCCGACGATGCAAACTTCAGCATCATGCTTTGATCAACGAGCAGTGTCTGAAAAATCGTCATCATCTCCGAAGCATTTTTTTTTCAAACGTTAAGGTATTACCATCACAAAACGACTTTATTTAGGATTCTTTCAAAATTTTGTATAAACGTTCTTGGCATCAAAACTAACAGTTTTCTCCTCTGAAGAAAAATTTTCTGACGTTTAGAATTTGCGATATTTATTTTTTTATTTTTCCCATCTAAACGCGTGCAAATTCAAGTCGCATTTCGTTTATAAGTTGCAAAAATATGTGTTTAGGATTTTTCTTAAAAAATTTCGGCTCATAGGCTTTCTGGTTATCGGCAAAAAAAATCCTAAATAAATTTTTTTTGCAACTCGATTTTTGCAACTTTTTAACGAAACGTTACTTCAATTTACACGCGTTTCGATGGGAAAAATAAAAAAAAATTGGAAATGAAATATCTCAAATTCTAAACGACAGGAAAATTTTCTTCATACGAGAAAACTGTTAATTTTGGTGCCAAGAACGTTTATACAATATTTTGAAAGAATCCTAAATAAAGTCGTTTTGTGGCAGTAATACGTTAATAAACCGAAAAAATGAAGGACGACGATGAGAAAAATTGTGGATCGTGACGCTGTAGTTTCCCTCAGTTGAGCATGCGAAATTTTATAAATAAATCGTCGCGCTAGTAAAACAAGGCGGGAATAAACTGTTTTGAATAATTCGAGTATAAGATTTCAAGGAGCATCGTCAAGTGAAAAGGTGTCGTAATGAATACTCGAATAACTAACGAATAATTCAGATAAAAGGTGTGCACGTTTTTTTTTTCTCGCTGTATATCTCCGGCCCTCGCTCTCTCTCTCTCTCTCTCTCTCTCTTTCTCTTTCATTACGTAAATCTCGAGCCTGTACACGCGCGGGTTCTCAGCGAGACTGGAAGAACGACCACGAGAGTTGGCGAGCGAGCAGCCTGCGTCTTTAAAGATCCGCAACGGTCTTCGAGCATCCTTGGATTTAAATCCTGAGGCACGTGGCGCTAGATTCCCCTCTCGGCCGTTCCCTTCATACCTTTTCTTCGTCGACACGACGAATACATTTTTTAGAGTCATGAATTTACAAGCGTTCTTCACTTGGCTCATTAAGGGCGTGTATTCGTCGTTGATTCGCAATTTAAAGAAAAAATGGAACAAAAAAATTCGATGGTAAAAAAAAAGAATAATAATAATAATTAAAAAATGAATTGTTAAATTTTTAAATGTATGGGAAGATGCTGCGGAATGAATGGTCAGGGAGGGGGACAGCGAAGAAAAGATCGAGGAAGCGACGGAGCCGAGAGAGAGAAAGGGACGGGCCCCGAGTCTCTCATTCATGTCGCGAAACGCGACAGGACCGAGTTGTCTGCCCGGTGGCTGTAAGACCTGTTCTCCATTTTTATTTGCATTTTTTTTATTTTTAAGCCTCTTCTCGTCGTTTTGTTCCTTTCTGTCTCCGGAACCCTTTTCGTTGAGCTCGGCTTCTTCGGCCCTGATGGTCAACGAGGGATATTAGTGTTTGAAAGAGATTCGAAGCGTTTGGAAAGATCGCGGAAGCGTGTGAATCATTGGAATAAGCGTTGACTGTACTCGTCGGAACCGCCTCTTGTTTATTATTTCAGTATATCGTTAACCTTTTGTGCGCGGGTGAAGGACTTTGCTAAATCGTCAGAACAGTGGAGACGTATTTTTTTATTTTTTCTTTCGGACCTCGCAAAACAAATTTTTCTCGAACATTTTTGTGATGGAGATAGAAATTTTTTTTTTTTTTAATGATAGTCAAATAAATCCTGGAACGGTAAGTTTACATTTTTTACCTATTCCGGTAACCTGGGGTCATAATGACCCCAATTTTGAAAAATTCATATCTTCGGTAAAAATCAACGAAATGAGTTCAACTTGGGCTCATTCTTTTCGTTTTTTAATGCAGGATCACGTGAGCCTGGGGCAATTTTGATTGAAATAAAAAAATTAGTCAAAAATTCGGTAAAACGATAAAAAGCGAGAGCACGAAGTTCTAGAGTTAAAATAACGTTTTTTTAGATATTGAAATAAGTTACACTGAAAACAAAATTTTGATGGAAACGATCGATATTTTGTTGGATGCGTTCAAAACGTTTTTTTTTTTTTAATAATCTCAAAAATTTTGTCATTGCAGCAACGAACATTCTACAGATTCTCTTCGGAAAGCAAATTTTTGTCATTCCGATCGTAAATTTTGCCGACAGTTCCGTTAGGAAGCAAATATGCTGCAAAAATGACAAAAATTTTGAAATTACCTAAAAATATTCAGATTACCTGGTCCAACAAAACATCGAGGTTTTTCAACAAAATTTCATTTCCAGATACACGTAATTTCAATGATAAAAACGATAAATTGTAATGATTTCTTTGATGATGGGGTCGTGTCTGACCCCAGGTTACCGTTCTAGGGTAAAAATTACAAAATACTTGGTTGTTTTTTCTCGCTGGAATTCCGAGGAATACCGTTGCGAAGAAAATAGTTTGGCAAAGAGAAAATTGCTTGATTCAAGGAGATTTATGTGCGTCGTTGCCGATCTCGTATGACTTTTGGTCGCTCGGCTAGTCCGAGCGGCGATATATACGGCTCGCGGGATGGAAGATGAATGAACGAATTTTAGTAAAATGGCGGGAGTCACTTTGATCGTGAATGCAGGATCTTTTGGCTCGCGCCACAACCTTTTGTGCCGCACTCAGTCTTCGAATGTGTATTCCCCGCATGTGCGTATATCGTCAACGCAATGGGGCCCGTGCCCCGTGTTCGTCAGCTGCTGGTTCCCTTCTTGCGCTGCATGCTTTACACATTGGCTCGATACCAAAGTAAAATACCTCCTTTCCTTTTGTATATACACAGGAGTAGAGAGAGAGAGAGAGAGAAAGGAAAGAAGCGGGTAAGAAGGTCCCGTGAACGCGTCTTAAAAATAGAAGCTTCAAAGTTGCGATCGACGACCACGGGCGCACGCTCGCATAGACCGACAGCTGTCCCCGTTGCTGAGTGTTTCTTCGGGCAAGTGCACCTGCCCGTACGGCCTCTTTTTCCTGGGGCTCATTGGTACCTAGATCGGATAAGCTAACGAGATTCCGAACTAATGCGCTTCCAACTTTTACAGATATCGAGTAAGAAACGGGTAACGACACTAGAGCGAACGCGAAACGCACGCAAAACGAGGCTAGGAATAGCTAGAGACGCGCTAGGGACGTTGATTATCATTTAATGAGCGCTGGCGGTTTTTTTTTAATACAAAAAATGATGCTGAAGTTTGCATCGTCAAAAACTTAATCGACACGAAAAATTGACACAATTTTCAAAATTCAATAAATTATTAATAAATAAAATATTTTTCGTTGAATATCAACGTTGCAAACTTCAGCGTGATGATGAATTTTGTTTTTAATTCTGTTATTCAAAGTTTGGAAAATTAAAGTACAGTTTTGCCGGTAGAGTTTGTATTTTTATTTTCATTCTTTCCAAAAAAAATTTGCTCAAAGTGCGCAGCTCGATATTTATCGTTAAATCGAAAACTCATGCTGTTTTCGAAAAAAACTTGATCCTCGTTCCTTCAGCCACCTTAGCGTAGAAACTTTCTAAAAATCGTATAGGAAAGTTTTGACGACGTTCGTCCAACGAGATTCGAAGAGAATGGGGCTCCGGTCCTTGCGCACAAGTGCCGGACACCCTCGAACCTTTTCTATTGCTTTTTTCTTTTTCTTTTTTTTTTTTTGAAGCGTTTAACATCTTCAAACAAAAGTCTCACGATTCCACTTCCTTCGGGTTAGCAGGGCGACTCAAGGAGTTACCCCGAAACCGGATTTTTTCGTAAAGAGGGTGCTGGCTAGGTACTTGGAGGTTTGGTTCGCTTCATCTTGGAAAATAATCGAGACGATGCCTCCGTTGGTGCTTATACCTGGACCTTTAAATTCGTGAAGCGTTTCCAAGTGAACAACCCGCAGACACCCATGTAAATTCCTCGTTTATACACCCGCACACACGGCCAGAGAAATTGTGCGGGCGATCAGCTGAGCCTCGTCCCGACCTGCCGCTTCGGCGTGAAGTCCGTTCGAACGAGTCGCATTCCTCTGATCCTTCCTCCCAATCCCATTCCCTTTGCTCCCTGGAAAACTTGCATTCCAGTTTTTGTCCCGGAGGCTTCATTTCCACGAATAGGTCAGAGGCTTCTTTTGTTGCCACTTCATCCTGATTCTCGTATCGGGCTCATGCACAGGGAATCAACGAATTGGTCAAGGCATGCTCCAACTTTTTTTACTTTTCGATAAAATCCAGAGATTCGTTTGTGGCTTGATTTTATTTCGACGCAGCTCGTTAGACTGTCTCGCGTGTCGATTCTTGTGATTGTGATGCTGAAGTTTGCATCGTTGGAAATTAACGAAATTCTATTTTTTCTTGAGCAGAACTCGTAATTATTATTCAATATTTCGTCTGGACGATAAAAGGATTCTCCCTTGCCACGCAAAAACTCAATCGACACGAAAAATTGCACAATTTTCAAAATTCAATAAATAATTAACAGATCAAATATTTTTCGTTGAATATCAACGTAGCAAACTTCAGAGTCGTTGGAGGCTAAGCTCAAGGAGGCTGCGGGTTCGCGACACTGCATGCGACCTGGTTCCAAGTATTCGTGCTTTCGTGGTGCCCAAAATAGTGAGAATCTCTCTAACGATCGAAAAAGAAGAATGAGTCACGCGACAGTAAAAAAAAAATAAAAAGCCAGAGTCTTCGCGCTACCACATCCGCAATTATGAATGAAAAAATCTGAAAAAATTCATGGTCAATCTTTACACTATACTCTTGAAGTCAGAAGCGAATTTTATTTTTTATAATTTTTTTTTTAAATTAAATATCGAGCAACGTGCGAAAAAGACGGAACGAAAACGACGCCGGTTCATAGTTTGAGGTTTAATTCTGCAATCTAGAAAACTTTTTCTTCGCGATTTCCCGTTTTCTTTAAAAGTCCACGTAGCCATCGAATCGGTTTCGCTAAATTAGCTTCTCTCTCGTTCTCTTCATCACAAACCCTCGTTTCGTACGAAACGTCAAGACGTGGAACATTGGTAAACCATCTGCGCTCCATCTGTATGCGTGTGTGCTGTACATCGCCGTAGAAAACTCGTCCTCGCTGTTCACTGTGGCCCATGAGGATGTTGTTTTTTTTTTTTTGTTTCTTTCTTTCTTTTTCACCGAGCCATACGTAGAACCGCCGCAGGACCTCCCTTATGCTCGTTGTATGCTCAAAGCATTATTACCTCGCGTTATATTGCGCACTGCCATCAGGAGTCAGTTGTTGCATGGGTCTCGATATAGCTTGCTTCGGTCGTTGCTACTATGCCCGAAGCTTTTCTTGGCCTTCTCCCTTTTATCGGGGTGTCGTTTCTCCGGCTCGGTGTTCCTTGCCGGAGCTCCCTTATTTCTTTCTTTCCTTTTTTTTTTCCTTCTTTCTCATCGCGCCCTTTCCTCGGCCACGTCTGTTGCTTCCTTCCTTCCTGCCTGCGTAGCCCCGTCGTCTCGCAACAATGAGTTGCCCCGTCCCGACGAAAACGAGCGAGACTCTGGGGCTCGTCACGCCGAGTGGACTCGAAACGTCGTAAGAATATCGAACGCACTGAATCATGGGCCGGGCGACTCGCAAGAAATTGCGTTGCTCCGGATACCGCACGCGATCGCTTGCGCGAGATTATCAATTATATTTCGCTTTTTCCCTTTTCCTTCTCCTCTCGTTCTCGCCGCTGTCATTATTGCGTCGTAGAGCCAATGCGGTCACTTCCTTATCCTCCGTATTGCCGAGACACGACAATCTTGTTCGTTCGGAACTCGTGCCACCCGAGGAAGCATGCTTCGCTGAGCTTAGATCAAAACTTTGTCTTTGTACGTGTGCACAAACGATTTTGTAACGGGAAAACGTTAAGAAATAGCTCTAGCGAGGCTAATTACGTTGGCTAGTCGTGACACCACTTTTTGGGACGACGATGTGTACGCGACGATTGAGGCTCTGCTTCCGCGATGAGCCGCACGCGGTTGCATCGTATCGGAAACCCTTTCGCTACGTTTCCGGGGATTCTCGTGCTTCCGGCTCTACGAAACGTCACTTTAGCTACTTTTTGTGTAATTTACTTTGTTCTTTGTGTCGTTACACTCTTTGGGAATGCGGATTCTTAGCTCGGCTCGTAACTCATTTTTTTCTTACGCGACAACGCTGAGGAGCCGACGAACTCGAATGAATTACTTTTTTGTCACGTTTCCCGGATGCCTCGATAATCTTGTGGGTTAATCGTCTTGGAAAAAAACACGTTTCTTGTTACTTTGTACCTCCGTGGTCGCCCGGGGGTCAAAATGACCCCGAGCGCGATTTTGAGCTGGAATTACTGCGAGTTATCGGCGCCGCAGACGGTTGGCATCCTCTCCATCGGTGCTTTGAAGCGCACGAAGAAAATTTTTTTTTTTCCACATTGCCCCGTTGCTGATTTTTTTTCGCCATTTTGAAAATTGGATAAAAATTTTTTGGCGTGATATTCTCATTCTGAAAGGTTCAAACTAACGTCCTGAATTTTTATGCGTCGTTCGGAACGATACTGGCGACGCGGCGAGCGTTTAAACATCGCTGGGGTCATTCCGACCCCGTGCGACCAACGCGTTATTTCTAGAACGTCGGACCATGCAGGGATAAGAAAAAAAATCGAGCTGTTCACAAAAGATTCGCAAGAATATAAGCGAAATTAGAAATTCGCAATCGCGCACTGGGAAAATGTAATTTGTGCGTAGTGAGTAACGAAACGGAACGAACGAGGCAATTGGGATAAGAAACAAACAGTTGAGAATGTCGATTGACCCTCCTCGTGACTACACTCACGACGGAACATTCTGTTTACAATTTCTGTTAAAATACGAGCACGCAGACTCTGCTCGGGCAAGAATATAGAGACGAAAAGCACGGAGAGCCGGAGAGTGATGAATGAAAATGACGATAAGAGCTCCGGAGTTTATCGGACGACGATGCGCATATCCGGGGACCACCCTGTCGTCGTATAAGTGCGCGCGACCTATTTCGGCGACACTGAGATCGTTCATAACGAATATAAACGATCGTCATGCCATTAAATGTTGCTGAAGTTTGCATCGTTGGAGAATGCAACGAAATTCTGTTTCTTCTTGAACAGAACTCGTAATTATTATTCAATATTTGGTCAGGACAATAAAACGATCCTCCCTTGCCACCCAAAAACTCAATCGACACGAAAAATTGTCACAATTTTCAAAATTCAATAAATAATTAATAGATCAAATATTTTTCGTTAAACATCAACGTTGCAAACTTCAGAGTCGTTCCAACAAGTTAGATCGACTAATTATGCATTTTTATTACTTTTCCAAAAAACCATGAAAATTTGATGGTCTCGAGCAATGAATCAAGTTATTCCACAAATTGTGTATCGAGCCTAATTAATTACGGAGACAACAATTTTTGGAAAATTTCCTTTCGAAAGGGTTGAAAAATGGTCGACGTGGCTCGATTTTTTATGGCGCTCCTGATCACATGAGTCCTTTTCGTCCTGCCCCTCAAATCGAACGAATTTGCAGAGAATTTTTTTTTTTTTAATCTTCAAACACTCATCGTTGAATTTTTAAATTAATTTTCCAATAAAAACAAAAACTTTTTATTCGCTAATATAAAATTTTTTGACACGAAAGACTAAACGTTTATTTGCAACGATTAAAAAATCGAATAGCGCGACTGAAAGGGTTAGAAAACAAGAATTGTCAAAAAAAAAAGTCCTTCGGGTCGAAAAGACCCACAGGATCGTCGGAGGGTTCAACAGAAAGGATGATAACGCGATGCGAGTTGAAACGTGTTTTCGAGTGGCGTTTGGGAATGGTACACCGGCAGGGCGACTTGCACCTCGTCCGTGAGTGCATGCTCGTGTACATTAAATGCCACGCATACGTCTTTGTACATACGGGCCTACACGCCTTGTGTGTGTGTGTATTTTTTTACGTCTTGTACACTCGTTGCGTCGTGAGCGTGTACGAGGACACAACAGAGCAGAGGGTCAGGGTGGAAGTCTCTTTTAGCGAGACATCTGGTCACCACCTGCCATAATGCCCTCGCTCACTAACTCCCTTGAGCGAGGACGATAGGAGAGAAATTTTAAGCGAGCGACTCACACGCGTTATGCGTATTTAAAAAATTGAGTGCAACAGCCTCCCTTTCCATTTTGCATGGCACGACCTTTCAGCACCTGCGAACTGCATCCAGAGCGAATGATTTTCCTCCGGAAAGCGATTAACTCGAAATTTTCGATCGGGAAGCACAAATTTTTAAATTATTTAGTCAAATACGTGCGAAAGGATATCCTTTGATATAATGGGCATTAATTTTCTTTTGAAGAAGAAATTTAATGGGAACAAATGATGAGGATAATAAGAATAATTATTATGGTGAGGAGGGATTTTGTTAACGCGGGGATGCAAAGTCGGTCCCGCGAAGGGTGCTGCGCACAGCTCGCGTTAAAATCGCTCCTTTTTTTTCTTTGTTCGTGTCGAAATCATGAATGTGTACCGGTGAGTATGGTAAAAAGGGAAGAAGAGGGGAAGCCTTGATTCTCTTTGGTTCATCCCTCCGCGTATACTCGGTTAGTTACGATTCGGTCTTTTTAGGGCTGTGTGCATGCACCTAACGTAACGCTCCTTTTGTATATATCGCAGCGCTCGATACACCCCGCCTCTGTCTCCCTTTGCATTTTGTTCTCTCGAGCATTCTGCTCAGCGCGTATGGCGGGGAAGCTACCCCTGCGCGCAGCTCTTCCGTGCTCGCGTTCCCATGACAAGTGCGATACCATTTTCCGTGTGAATCTTTAATTCGATACTCCCCGGGCCAGAAGGGAGAGAAAGAGAGAAAAAGGAGCAGGTCGTGTGTATATTTTGCCAGGCACAGGACGCAAGGGCGTGGGAATCGCCCGCGCGAATTATTATTTCTACGATCAAGAATCCTCCGGAACCCTCCGCGCGTTGAGCCACATTTGCCACGATGAGGGGTAGTCGTGCGTGCTTGCTCGCGAGTTATGGTCACCGTCGATATTCCCTTTTTCTACTTCGGAACTAGCGATTATCGTTTCCGGAAAGGGCGCGCGGGCCTGACGATGTTCCAGGCTCTCACGCAATGTCAACATTTTTCTTCAATTATGCTCGCACTCATCAATAACCAGGGCATCGTCATTCCTATACACCGGAAACGAAATTTTCTTGGAAAATATCGATATTTTCTTCGATACGTTCGACTAAACGTTTTTTTTTTTTTAAATCACAAAAATTGTGTCATTGCAGCAAGAAATATTCTACACTGAAAATTAAATTTTGTCAAAAAAACGTCGATATTTTGTTCAACACGGTAAACTAAATATTTTGGGATAATTTCAAAAATTTCGTAATTTTGACAATATTTTTTATGTCTAACAAAGCTGTCAGCGAAATTTACGATTGGAATGACAAAAATTTGCTTTTCGACGAGACTTTCTAGAATATTTCTGCCTGGAATGACAAAATTTTTGCGATTTTTCAAAATCACGTTAAGTCGATTTCCGATCAGTGGATCGGAAATCGCGGAAATTCTGATATTTTTCGCCCAATTTGTTTGCCAATGTATTTGCATAATAATTAAAAAAAAAAAATAATTTTTTAAATATTATTCCCTCCGTGTATTCAACAAAATTTTATTTCCAGCGTCTACGAATAGATTTTTTTCTCCTTTTGCAAGTTTCGTTTCCGTCAAACAGGAACATACAAGTTTGTGTGATTTTGCGAGTGGAGCGAATGCAACTCCCATAGACGAAAGTATCTCTACCTCGTGATCTTTGAGCCACAGCCCCGATGGCGTTCGCGGGGCTTCTGACCCTCGAGAGATTGAGGATAAAACGAAACGTTGGGGTTGAACGAGGGAATCTTGGTCGGAGTTTTATAGGGGAGAAGGAATAAGTTTAAGGAACTCGCGTGGATGGAAGTTCCGTTGGTCGGAGCTTTACAAGAGAGCGAGACTGTGTTGGATGGGTCTGGCTCGAGCCAGCTTTTGGCTCGACATGTGTCTTGAGAAGCCCTCGGCCTTATAGGACGCCGAAGCAGAGCACCCGCTAAGAAAAAGAGCCAGACGTTCCCTTGCCGAGAAAGGGCGAGTACGCAACCCCTTGTAAACTTTGCAATTTGGCATTTGGAAGACTCCTCCTGGTAGAGCAACAGCAGACGGATATATATGGTGCCCTATTGTCGTCGTTCGCCAGTCAGTTCGCGTCTTTACGTATGTATACTAGTCTCGACGTGCTACGTCCCCCAACGAGAAACAGCTGCTATCAATTTTTCAGGTTTCTTTTAAACGCTCTTCGATTATTCCTGTCGAAAGAATACTTTGTTCTATCGGGTGAGGGAAAACGTCATAGGAATTGAGATTGACGGACCGTTGACCAGAGAAATTTCAGGGCGTATGCAATCGTCTGACCAATATTCTCGTCTTTTCGTGCGCTGTTGGTTAATATGATGGATTAGTCACTGAACCTCACCTCGAATTTTCGAAATTAAAATTCTTCGATATCGTTTGACTAATGAAAAGAAGGCTCCTATTAATTTATAAATTTTCCTACGCTTTTAACATCGAAATGATTAGAATTTCAAAAAATCGTCGAAAAATCGACGATTTTTAACAAAATTTCCAGTATTTTGTTGTGTGATTTTCTTTTTCACAACGTTTGTGCGCCTTTCGGAATTTTTCAAAAATTAAAAATTTTATTTTCATTCAAAAATGACTGGGCGTATGCATCGTCTGACCAATATCCTCGTCTTTTCGTGCGCCGTTGGTTAATATGATGGATTAGTCACTGAACCTCACCTCGAATTTTCGAAATTAAAATTCTTCGATATCGTTTGACTAATGAAAAGAAGGCTCCTATTAATTTATAAATTTTCCTATGCTTTTAACATCGAAATGATTAGAATTTCAAAAAATCGTCGAAAAATCGACGATTTTTAACAAAATTTTCAGTATTTTGTTGTGTGATTTTCTTTTTCACAACGTTTGTGCGCGGTTTTCGGAATTTTCCAAAAATTTTATTTTCATTCAAAAAATGACTGGACGTTAAGATTTCCTGCGAAAAATTATGATCCTGAAGTTTGCATCGTTCGAAATCAACATTGCCATGTTAAAAGCATCGGAAAATTCGAAATTATTAGAATTTAATGAAATTTCGTGAGTATATTCTTCAGTATTAATTATGAATATACAAATTGTTCAAGATTTTTCTTTTACATTGTTTTCGAGTTATTCAACACTAGAGTTTGCATGCATAAGCATAGGATCCAGAGATATATCTTTAGCATATTGTAAACTCGAATTATTCGACAACTATGTAGACGAAAAATAAGAAAAAAAATGTCATTACCAAATTTTATTAAATTCTTGTCATTGAGTCGTGTATAGCGAACCTCCTTAACGGTTGTCCCGAAATCTACGGAATGTTGATAAAGCCGAGGAAGCAGAGCGAGGCATCTCTGCCTGCTGGTTCCCTTGATCCCCGCGATATTAACAGCTCCATGGACAAACTATGACTCGAGCTATTCCCCAAAGTATGCTAATTTATGTTTATACTTGTTCCATAATCCGGTGTCAAGTGGATTTACAAAAAAGAGTGTTTCTTGTGAACTCGAGCGAGCAACCTCGAGTCTTTGGTAAACGTTGATAATCTCTCAGGCTTTTTGTTATTTTCGACCAAATTCATTGACGGATGAATTTGGTTGAAAATTCGTAGTCTGGCTCTCGCCAGACCTCGAAAGTCGATTCAGCCTCAAAAGATACGAAGCGGCATACTCGGTGCAAAAATACTGCAGGAATCCAGAAAAACTGGACTGTGTTGTAACGATCTCGATGCCATAAAACATCGATTGTATAAATTCGTTATCGAGTCTCGTATTTTAATTAGGCAATTAATTACTTACTTTACCTGCGAACAATTTTTCGTCTTTTTATTTGTTTGTTTTGACGTGCTTTTCGTATCGCATTTGAAACGCCAATGACCTCGAGAGCTCCTGCATATCGTCGCTCGCTAGTTCGAGGATTATCACAGCCGCGAGTTAAGTCTCGCGCCTCATCAATAAAATCAAAAATTGTGCTGTCTACGATTCCAAATATATGGAATTCAGAAACGTCGAATAAAATGTCTCGAAAACGAAATAGCGAGTCAACGAGCTGGTTGCTGGATTGGCCATCTCTACAAATACGCTTTTTCGGTCCGAAAATTTTTGACAGGCAAAAGAGGTATGTTGCCAAACCGGATTAACGATCCTGGCTCAGGCATCTTTTTGCCTCGCTAGCCGAGAGCTTACGATACCAATAGTCCGAGATTTTGGCGCGTCATCTTTCGGGATCTATCGTTAAGTTTCGACCAACAGTTCCTCGGAACCAAGGACCAGGTGGAGAAAACACAAAGAGCAAATATGTGTTTAAATGATTTTCCACTTGTTTCGCGGTCTTTTGAAAATTTCTGCTGCTCGGAGAAACATTCGATAATGATCGTTCGATCTTTTCATTTGTTTTTACCGATTTAATCGGATCAGGGAACTCGAGTGTCCAATGAGTTGTCAGAATCTTGTCGAGCTTCATATTTTACATTGAAAAGAAAATTTTGTTGGAAAAGATCGATATTTTGTTCGATACGTTCGACTAAACGTTTTTTTTTTTTTTTTAATAATCCCAAAAATTGTGTCATTGGAGCAAGAAATATTGTAGAAAGTCTCTTCGGAAGCAAATTTTTGTCGTTCCGATCGTAAATTTCGCTGACAATTCCATTAAAAACCAAAAATACTGCCAAAATAACGAAAATTTTGAAATTATGAAAAAATATTTAGTTTACCGTGTTCAACAAAATATCGACGATTTTTAACAAAATTTCATTTCCAGTGTTGTTTTGTGATTTTCATTTTTATAACGTTTGTGCGGCTTTCGGCATTTTCCCAAAATTGAAAATTTTATTTTCATTAAAAAATGACTGGACGTTAAAAGGAAAAGATTTTCTGCAAAAAATTATGATCCTGAAGTTTGCATCGTTGGAAATTAACGAAATTCTGTTTTTTCTTGAGCAGAACTCGTAATTATTATTCAATATTTGGTCCTGGACAATAAAACAATCCTCCCTTGCCACCCAAAAATTAAATCGACGCGAAAAATTGCCACAATTTTTAAAAATCAATAAATAATTAATAGATAAAATATTTTTCGTTGGATATCAACGTTGCAAACTTCAAAGTTGTGAAAATTTGCAAATTTTTCTTGGACATTATTTGTAAATTTGTTGTAAATATGGTCGGAACGCAGGCACGAGGGCCATTGAGTGTGCGTCGCGAAGCGATAAGGTCGCGTGCATATCCTTTGATATTGATAGCGCGACGCGAACTTCCGGCTCGCGGAGACTGCGCATTGAAAACAATCCACTCTCAATGTTTACAATTACATCGACCGCGCGGTTATTCTTTCGTTATTATCGTCACGATCACGTTCCTAGGGACTTTGAAACTTTTTAACGGATCGTTGTATTCTTAGGCTCGACTTTTACGCGTTTTTTTTAATGATTTATGGCTTCGTGAGAACTTTGAGTGATTTCAAGTGCTCGGGCGAGACTTTCTGCTTCGTTTTGGTTGGCCGATCGCTCATTTTTCAGGAATTTATAAGTTTATGGGGTTTTTTTGAGGATTTCAATATTTGTAGAGTTTGCAGAGCCAAAAATTTTATACACGGGCTTGGTCGAAGAGTTCGAGAGTGTTTGTGACTGCACGTCACGGTGTTTCATTGCTTTTGAAGCTCGCAGCGAGAATAATGGACAACGGAATCGTCAAGGACTCGTAGATTCTTATTCGAGAGTTCCAACTGATCGCGCGATCTTGTTTACGTTTTTGTGCATTTCAGTCTGTTTCCTCCATGCGCCAGTCTTCGAAATTTTTTCATATCAATTTGCAATAAAATTTCTGCTTTCCATTGCAAATTTCTATGGTTGAAAAATTTCGAAAAAATTTCAATATCGTTGAGTAAACATTTCAAAAATTTTCACAGATATTTCGAGACAACGCGATAATTTCCATCGAATTTTGGAAAATTCATAACAATTACGTTTACAAACTGTGGATAATGAGAAAAAAAAATTCTTTCGCAAACGATGGAAATTTTTCATTATTTCCATACGTACTGGGTCATTTTGACCCAGATACTTTTTCGAATTTTTTGAAGATTTTTTTCACGTGCCAAAAATATGTTTCAGTGAATTCTCGACGTTTTTCAATCAAGGGTCAATTTGACCCAGATACTTTTTCGAAATTTTTGAACATAATTTTCCACATGTTAAAAATACGTTTCAGTGAATTCTCGACGTTTTTCAATCATGGGTCAATTTGACCCAGATACTTTTTCGAAATTTTTCAAAAAAATTTTCCACATGCTCAAAATGTGTTTCAGTGAATTCTCGACGTTTTTGCAATTATGGGTCAATTTGACCCAGTGTGTATACGGGGGTGGAAAAATATGATTTTAAAAGAAATCGATTATCAAAATATAGTAAATTTTTTTTAGCATTTTTTGAAGTTAATTTTCAAAGAATCGAATATTTTTGGACAACAAGTCGTTAGAGAAAAAATTGAGTTTTGGTGAAACTTACGCTTCCGTTGGTGGTGGTGAATAAAAAGTTGAATGATATGTGGTGATATCGACCGATTTAGCCGGTACGAGCATATGATGCGGCGATAGTTCCATGATTTTCTTCAATTTTTCGTGTCCCAGTTTTGCCCTTTAACGTACGAGCCCAAAGTGTCCTTCCAGCGCCCCCGTCCCGTGAGCGAAGATGCCGGAATTTTCCCGCCAGGGGAATATTGCCGACGAGCCACGGGTGAGCGCGGAAAAAAAGAAAAAAAAAAGAAAAGGAACCGGAAGGTGCTTGGTCGGCCTCGTTCGATTGCTCACACTATATCCATTTTGTTTGTTTCTTCGGAGTAACTCGATGAGCCCGCGGTCTCTTCTTCGCGATCGGCGTGTTTTTCTATTGGCTGCAAAAACACACAACACCGTTTAAATCGACACTGGACTCGAGTCGGTCAAACGACGGTTAAGATATTCCACAAGTCGTTGCGCGGTCAAGCCGAACGGGGACAACATCCCGAGACTGGTGAGTATTAAAGGAAAAGTCGATTTTTCGGTAAGTATCGGAGAGAGAGAAAAAAAAGGTCTGTTTATGTTTAAAGTCCACGAGGATAAACGGAGAGCTCTCTGGCGGGGAATAATGAAAGGCCGGGTGCGCGCGCGCGAGCCCGCTGTTTCGTTCGATCGGCGAACGAAGCGAAAGAAAGATTCGGCTCTAATGGCACACAAATGCGAGAGCCCGAGCGGCCGCGAAACGACGCGCCGCCTATCGACAACAATAATAATCCCCCCCACCGCGATCGCACCAGAAAGATTGGTTCGTGAGAGCCCGCTAGCGATGCTCCACCGAGAACGTTTCGCCGGCTCGCCAGAAAACTTAGCGAAAAGTACTTCCGGTCACTCGCTTATCGTTTGTTATGTTTTTGACTGTTGCCTCGTCGCGAATGTGTTTTTCTATCCTCCCTCAAAGCGAATTTGCGAAACTATGAAAATTTGATGATTTTGTCAATTTGTAAACTTTGGAGATTAACGAAGGGGCTCGAGGGCGCGCGTAAATCCGGATGATGGCGAAGAGGGAGCTAGAAAACGAGGGATTCCGAGTTTGCACAGCTGCTGCCGCTCTAGAAGGGCAGAGCACGCGAGAGACAAAGGGACGACGACGACAACAACGAAGTTTTTTTTCGTTGTTTTCTTTAGGAAAATGCAAAACTCACGTGTCAATTCGTAATTGTAAACAAACACCGTAATGTCAGATATTCACACTTGACGGAAAAACTGCAAACTTTTCAATGAAAACTTGTTTTTAATTTAGGTTTTTTCTTGTGCCGGGAAAATGGAGAATAATGGGATTTTTTTTTTAGTGATTTCGAGCGGCGAAAAGTTTATGTATCTCCATGATTCCTCGATAACGATTACGAGGAGGTTGTCGGAGATGAAATTTAGTCTGGGGAAAATGTACGGAGAGAGCGCCGTTAGAGTGCTTGCCCCTCGCTCGCTCGATTCGAACTAAGGGTTTTATCCACGCGAGAGAGCTGTCGTAGGTCCGAATGGAGGGGAGAACCTCGAGAGCGCTCGCTACTCAGCGGCTCGAGAACGACGCAATCTAAAACTCGTGGAATGGGAACATCGGCGGGGTTACCGAGAGGGGGATTCGGCTTCAAAGCAGCCACCACGAATTCACAGTCCTCGGCGAGCAAAGTGAGAGGGGAAGAAAGGCTCGGGAGCCCGGAGCCTGAGAGAGACGCTTTGCGGTGCTAGCGTGCGAAGGGCGCGTCCCCTTCGTTTCCGTTCATTCGTTCGCGCATTTCGTCTCTTTCCTCGCTCTGACATAGACTACGCGCCAATTCATTCTTCGCTCTACCAACATTTTTCCACTGCTCACAACTTTACAAATCGTCTTCATTTTTATCGATTACTCTTTTTTCGATAGTGTCGATTAAATGCCACTTTTCATTAAGTCAGAATGTACTTGTCAAGCTCCAACGGAAGGTACTGAGTATCGAGGCTCGGACGGTGTAGAGCATTTCGCAATTTTCTATTTTTCGCAATAATTCGGAACGATAATTCAATTTCATCAAGATTCCGTGCAAAAAAATATTTTTCCGGCACATCTTTTGCTTTCGACGGAGCTTGAAGGTTTTTTTTCATCAAACGAGAATTTTTAAATGCCCGGAAGAAGGAAATTCAATCGTTTAGAAAATCGAATGCAAAAAAACGTGAAATATTTTTTTTTTAATGCAATTATTTCACGATTAGCGTTCGATTACCCGCTGGTGAAAAAATTAGAAAATAAAGCAACGAACAAATGGTGCCGCTATGGGTATATTGAAGAAAATTAAAAACCGATCGACTGTGCCACGAGTCGTGGACAGTCAAATTACAATGTTTCTCCGCTCGACGTTTCTCCTCGCTTTTTGTGACCGATTAACAATGTAACGAAACGTTTCGTTTTCCATCATATTTTTCTTAGAAAATTGTTCGTTCCGTAGATTTTTTCAGAAACATTCCGTTAAATTGGACGAAAATAATTTTTTAAAATCCCTCGAATTCGTCCAACGAGTAGATTCATCGTTAACCCTTCGCGTGCACACATCCTGCGGAATACATATTGGGTCAGATTGACCCAATATGCTAAGAATGCGTTTTTCTTTTCTTTTTTTTTTTGTGGAGACGTTTTTTTCTAGCAAATCAATGGAACTGATTGAGGAAAAGGCTCTCGGCCCAATCCGATAAAATGGATTTCCCACGCGTTCTCATGGGAAGCGATGGAAAAATTCACATTTTCTCCAATACTTTTTTTTGAAAATTATCGACAATTTTTTTTTCACGTCTAAAGAAATTTGTTCATATCCTAAAATATTTTTTGAATTTTGATGTTTTTGCTTTTCTCATTTAGAAAATTGACAGAAAAGTCGATTTTTGAAGGCGACCATCGCAAGGCTGTGCCAACTCAAAAAAGAGTGCGCCTGCCATTCGATCGAAAAGAAAAATGTACAGAAAAAACTACAAATCGATGAAAAATTGTTTTCGATTTTTCTGAAGAAAATTCGTAGCACGGGGCGTGAAATAAATAGTCGCTTGTTGAGGTTTGCAAAGATTCCCCACGTTGGAGTGCGTTTTGGCCCCGATGCTAAATACCCACGTGGCCCGATCGTGCATGCACTATGCTCATGCGCCAGACTTTATTTTTAATCGCAATCCCATGAACTCGGGATGCAGAGGCTCGTGACCAAGTTCGAACACACACGTTGCACCGGGCCTCGCAAAATAGAATATACTCTTACGGGAGGTCGCGGTAAACGTCCCCGAGGAGGTCCGAACTCTCCACTCACCCTTGCTAAATTTATTCTCGCTCACATTATTCACAGAACCATTCTGATTTTTAAACATTTTTCTTCCACATAGTTTTCGAGTAATTAAAAACTAGAGTTTACACGCTTAAGCATAGGATTCAGAAATATATAGATATATCTTTAGCATATTGTAAACTCGAATTATTCGACAACTATGTGGACGAAAAATTCGAAAAAAATGGTGTCATCGTATTTGATGCTAAAGAATGTTATCACAGAATTTTATTAAATTCTTAAAAATTTGTAAAAATTTCACGACAGGCTTTTCGGATCGAAAAAACCGATCGTTTTATCATCGGAATAATAATCTGCGTTTGAATAATTATCTTTGCCAAAGATAAAAATGAATTTCGTTGAATTTCAAGGATTCAAACTTCAGAGTCACAAGATCATCGAGTTTTGTCTTCGACGCATGTCTATTTTGCGTTCGAGAGTAACGTCGTGTAAGTGGTTGACCATATTAATGTTTCGGAGAGCTTGGTCAGGCGCGTGACACAATGGGTATCGTGCAAATTCATCAATTGACGAGAGAAAATGGCAAAGAACGAGAGAAGAATAAAAAAGAGAAGTCGGGGAAGATCGGTCAAAGAAAACTGGCTCGCATTCCAAAGGGAGAATCGGCCGAGGCTCATTTCTTTCTGTACACTCGTTGCCGAATTGCAGCGAAGAAGCGGGAGGGGGCGTCAGGGCCCTCCCAGCTCGTAAGAGAGACCGCTCGTTGAGTCTTTGCGGTAGAGAGACTTATGTAAGAAAGAAGAAAGTTGTCTGGGCCTGGGGCAGCATAATTTCGATGCGAAATGCGAACACGGCATGCGCACAGAGAGTGCTCGTTTTCTCTCTCTCTCTCTCTCTCTCTCTCTCTCTCTCTATGCCCCTCCTCCTCCTGCGGCTCATTTCTTAGTCCCGACACTTTTGTCTTTTGAGTCTTCGTGAACCAGGAAGATGTACGCAGCCGGGAGTGCATCCGCTGTCTCAATGACGCGCGGATTTCCATCAACTTCCCCGTGGCAATCGACTCGCCAAAATTTTCTACACGAATCCATCCAAATTGCAGCAATCGTTGCACATTCAAATTGTATTCTTTGAAAAATACTTGGCGCATCCTTTTCAAACGTACATTTCGTGAAAAGAAACACGCCAACCATTATTCTTTCCGCTAATCTTTCGTTTCCGCGACTGCACGTACGTGCAATTCAAATTTTAACTCAATGTACGAAACACTTATATACGAACAAAAGTCTCACCGCAATATGTATTATACGCGCGTTGCTTCTTTGTTGTTGTTGTTTTTTTTTTTCGTCTACAAATTGGCCGTCGATGAAAAAAAAGTTAAATAGATCGTGAGGTTCGAAGTGATTGACAAAAATTGGTAAATCTGTATTGATTATGAAATAATATATACGCAGTGCACAAACTTTTAATTAATCTTAATTAATATTTAATTAAATAATTAATTATTATTATTTAATGAATTAATGAATGAATGAATGAAATTTATTTTTAATTTTTAATTTAATTAATTTAATTATTTATTTGTTTATTATAATTAATATTATAAATTATTTATAAATAATTAATTGATTAATCTAATTAATTAATAATTAATGAGTCGTTAATAATAATTAATAATAATTAATAAGTGCCCCAAGGAACGAATGTTTATGAGGTTCAGAAGTTGCTATAAAAAAACTGAGAAAAATCTTACGACGAAAAGCCTTAAAGAAGAGAAAGAACTTGCGAAGATTGGTTTTTGAATTCTATACTTATATTCATGTAAATTATTCTTGGGGAGAGAAGACTGCAATGTCCAGTAATGATCCCTCGGGAAAAAGGAGAAAGCAGTGGAAAAAAAAGTTGCTCGACTTTTTTTAATTGCCACTCGGTGGATGGGGGCCCGGGTCGACAGGCAAAGATCGAACGTTGTCCATAAGGTTCAATCCAGGTATATCGGATGTCAACATATGGCAGATTGGAAATACGGAATAGATTGAATGACACATTGATCGGCGCACGAGGCAAAGGGCCTCTGCACGAATCGCTAGCAGCGATCGGACAAGGCGTGCCTTGTATTCAAATAATAAGTGTGTTGCCATCGGTGGTGTCAAGCTCGGTGTTTAGACAGAACGTTTCGCCCAAGATTCTTCTACAATATTTGCTTCTTCCTCGAGACATATGGTCGATGATCTAATCAATGGCCGATGAGACTCTCGGCTTTCCACAACTCAAACACCCTCGCGATGCCATTTTTAATTTTGTCACTTGAACTTTTCATTACACCGAAGTTCGCGACGTTGGGCTTCAACGAAAAATACTTTTCTGTTAATTATTTGTTCAATTTTCAAAACCATGATATTTTCTGTAACGTTTGGAGGTTTGGATTATGAAAAAATATCGTTTTATTGTCCTGACCAAATCTCTATACCACAAAATTGTGTTTGTGCCCTTTTCACGCAAAAAGCACGGAACGAATTTTGATGAATCGTTCACAGGAATGAAGCTCGTCATCAAATTCACGATCTGCTTCTTTTTTTTCTCGAATTCGCTTTTTTACAATTATCGAGTTTTTTTTTTAGCAATAAAAAATAAAATGATATTCAAGCCCGAAACGGGCTCTGGTCCAGAGCGAATCTCGAGCTGCGTATTTCTGTGAAAACTTCTTGGAAATTGGTCAAGTGGTTCCCGAGCGATAGAGCCGCACAGCCACGCACTTTTTTGCTTGATGTAAAAAATCTTTAGCGTATTTCCCGATGAGCAATAATGTGGCATCTTTTTAAAAAATCGTTCAGAAGATGGAAAAATTAATAGACGACGATTAAATATCAAGACAACTTTGTTACGATGCAGGCAAATTTTCTGTATTGTCCAACAGTGCCTGTGAAAAATGATAGAGACGACGGCAGGCCAAGGAGATTAATTACCCTCGACAACATCGGACTAATCGACATATTACCGTATCCGAGCATCTCCGCGTCGTAGAGCCTCGTGTATGCGAGCACGCTCTACGTGTGTCGAGCACCAAAGAGCAGATGTTTGACGAACGGCGTAGGGAGAAGTCGAGCGAATTAGCTCGAGCTTGTTTTCCCGCAAAAATCCTCAACAACGTCGCTACAGGCAATTCCGTCTCGATCGAACAATCGCGCGTCTCTTCCGGAGACTAAATATCCGCCCGATTTTCATCGTGGAATGAAAAACCAAATGAAAGTTACAAAACTATTTCCCGCGCGAGAGAGAGAGAGAGAAATATATCGAGCCAAGTCGTGGATCGACCTTGAAATCCATCAAATTTCACAGTCCAAAATAATTATTCGGCTCCCAAGCACAATAGGAACTGTGGGAACTCCCGTGGACTTGTTTACATTGAAAATCGATGAAGAATATCGATGTATCCAAAGGCTAATCGGATCATTTTTTCCTTTCTCGTCGGATGAAAGAACGCGCAACATTTAGAGTTTTCCGAGACGACGAGACAACGTTCCTCGCTCTCTATAAATCAGCACTTTTACTTTCGATCTCCAGTATAAATTTTCGACCATAGAATTCTCGCGACTATAATTATTATTGAGAAACTTTGCTTTAAAAAAAAAAAATGACGAATTTTTTTAAAATTCCTTTTTTTTTTCATTAGAGAAATTTTCACGTGGACGAACGACAATAAAAAAAAAGTTTTCCCAAGAAAACTCGCCCAAGATATTTTCTAAAAATTTTCACCGAGTGCTCAATAAAAAAAAAACAAACACGAAACGTCGCTTTTTGTTCATGAAAGAAAAAAAAATTGAATTATTTTGATCGCAGCAATCGAAAAGGTGTGGAGTCGAAAAATACGAGTCTCAACATAACAAGGACGAAGAATTGATGAGAGATAGGGCACGCCTCTCAGTGTCCGTCGCAGTATTTTTTTTTCTGCTGAGTTCCAAGACGATTTCTCGCATGGTGGCGGAGTTGCTCGTGTAAATACGACCGCTGCGAGCATTAGAATTCAAGGCGCGTTAGTTAAAGTTGAGCGAAAGGTGGCTGCTGCTAAAAACGACATACGAAGGCTAGCGAGTGATAATCGTCCGATAAACAGGAAGTACATTGGTGATAAGCGCCTCGACGAATGGGTGACCCCTCGCCGGATGAGAATCGTGTGGCACACGCAAAATTAGTGTTTGACATGAAAAATATTGCGATTCCTCATTCATTGAGCTTTCGAGCAAAAATAATTGATCGCGGCTCGAAATACGTTCCATAGAATCGTATGAGAAGAACACTGAAAATTAAATTTCGTTAAAAATCGTCGATATTTTGTCGAACACGTTAAACTAAACATTTTATGATAATTTCAAAATTTTCGTTATTTTGGCAGTATATTCGGTTCCTAACGGAATTTTTGGGATTAATAAAAAAAAAAACGTTTAGTCGAACGTATCGAACAAAACATCGTTCTGTTCCAACAAAATTTTGTTTTTAATACAGAATAAAGAGAAGAAAAAAAATTGGTTAATCGCCATAACTCCCTGGGGGAAGGTCAGAACGAGAGGCGAATATCAATGACGAGAGTTTGGGACTTGATGTTTCCAAGAAGATTGACAGGATAACGAAGAGACGAGAAAGCATCAAGAATTGCTTGGATCGGAATTATCGTCACGGAGAATAATGAAAGATACAGGCGAGTTTCCGCGAGGGTATCCGGGTTCCTCGTCAAATCGTCAACCATTTAAATCAATTAATCGTGAAAAAAAAATGCAACGATAGACACCGTAGAATTTTTTTTTTTATCTAAAATATTTTTTTTTTTTTTTTTCGTATTCGCCAGGAGCTCGCGGTACGTGCCGGATAAGCTTGACTCCCGCGACTGGCTTTGCTCAACAGAGGAGACTATTCAGGCATAACATACGCCGTGTTTCTTCTCGGAACGAGAGGATGACAAAAATCGTTTCCTGCGTCGAGAAGATACGCGAGAAAGGGAGAAAGAACGACAGAGAGGAGGAGGAGGAGGTCTGCGAGAAATTCCTGCATGCGATTACAAGCGCGCGCGTGTACTTGGACGCCGCGCTAGAGAGAGAGACGAGTCTTGAGGCAGACCGCGGAGTCTCAAAGACGGAAATTGACATCAATGACGCGATATTCGATGTACTCGCGAGATTTTTGTGAATGAAGCATCGCGCGCGTCTCGCTGATTCGAAACGGTGACGAGTCGCGCGTACGCCGAGCACCGCGATGGATCGAGCGCTTAATTCGTAGACTCACGACACGCATTGAAAATAAAATTTTGTTGAAAAACGTCGATACTTTGTTGAAACATTGTAAACCAAATATTTTTGAATAATTTCAAAATTTTCGTTATTTTGACAGGAGATTTGGTTTCTAACGGAATTGTCAGCAAAATTTATCATTGGACTGACAGAAATTTGCTTCCGAAGAGACTTTCTAGAATATGTCTTGCTGGGATGACACAATTTTTGGGATTATTGAAAAAACGTTTAGTCCAACGTATCGGACAAAATTTTCTTTTCAGTGTAGGTGCAAATTTGCACTTTGGGTTTTCAAAACGTTCTGTCTCGTCGACATTGGGACGGATTGAAAACGCGTGGGGTACTTTTTAGGGGTAGCGAATCCCGGGCAATCGATTACAATAATCAAAAAATCGAAAAAATCGAAATTTACAAAAGAAATTTTGAAAATCTCACGCCACGTGAAGTTTTCGTGTTTGCAAATTTGCACTCATGCGGTGGCTACGGGTTGACCATCAGAACGGACTCTACCGATCGACTTTCTCTACCAGTTTCAAATGAATTTTCAAGCCGTTAGACAAGGTCGATCGGAGTCGCAAAAACCGCGCGGCACAGCAGAGCAAACGTAAACAAATCCAACGAAAATATCGAACCGTTTTTTTCGTCGTCGTTGAATAGTCTCCACGAACGAACGCGATAAGATCGATAGTATTGAACGTCGTTGAAGAATCATTCCGTTGACCTTGCTCGCCAGCTCGAAGGTCTCTGCCGCGACGAACGAACCGGAGAGTAAAAACCGCCCGAACTTCCGGCTTATTTAATCGCTTCTTTTCTCGAGCGACGCGATCGAATGGTAATTAAGAAACTAGTCGGTCGCGACGAGCATGCCCTGCGAGCTCGTCTTACAAGTGGCCATTCGTCTTCGCTCGACGAGCAACGAGCCAGAGTTCATTAGCGTGACCCCGTTCACCAGCACATCATTTTCGACGGTGGAGCATCCCCCCCTCCTCTGTCCTGACTTTTGTGTCGCCGAGCCTGAGAACGCACATTCGCGCACACTGAAAACAAAATTTTCTTGGAAAAGAACGATATTTTGTTCGATACGTTCGACTAAACGCTTTTTTTTTTTTTAATAATCCCAAAAATTGTGTCATCCCAGCAAGACATATTCTAGAAAGTCTCTTCGGAAGCAAATTTCTGTCAGTCCAATGATAAATTTTGCTGACAATTCCGTTAGAAACCGAATATACTGACAAAATAACGAAAATTTTGAAATTATCAAAAAATATTTAGTTTATCGTGTTCAACAAAATATCGACGATTTTTAAGAAAATTTTATTTCCAGTGCTATACGCTCGATCGTCGTGTTGTTGATTGGGAAAAGGTGCTGGCTGGTGGGACGAGGAGACGCAAGTACACGCGTCAATAAAAATATGAGATGGTATCTTCGGGAGAGATGCGCCATGGTGTTGTAAGAGCTACGCGGGCTCAGAAGATCGGGAGAGGCTCGTGTATAGCGAAAAAATATTAAGCAGAGCAGCAGCAAAGCAGCTGGCGAGGTCGAGCCTGCTTCTTCATCCTTGGCGTCGTTCGCTCGGGTCCACCATAGCGAGGAATTTGTGGCGGGCTCGCGCACGCGCATACAGTCCCCATTGGCTATGGCAGTAGAGCCACGTGCGTCGCTCTTTCGAACTTTCGGCGAAAAGAGCGCCGGGAGAGACGGATATATCGCCGGCCCGAGGAACCCTGAGAGCAGCAACGAGCGACCGCTCGAGAGAGCTACAGAATCGCCAGCCAGCGAGAGAATTCTCCGTGTTTGTCCTTCCGCTCCCCGGAGCAACACCCAACAGCCTCTCTCGGTTGCTATGCGGGAGCAGCGTGTTACTTTGATGACAACGACGACAACTGACGTCACTCTCTCTCTCTCTCTCTCTCTCTCTCTCTGCGAGATCCTCGTGCTGCGAGGCTTCTCTCTATCGCTATCTCCCAAGGGGCAATTTAATATTGATAAAGTGCTCCCACCGTTATAAGGACGCCTGTTCTATCGAGCACAGTGCTGGCTCGTTACACAACTTGACAACCTGCTTCCCTCGCTCTCTCTCTCTTTCGCTCTATTGTTTTTCTTTTTTTTTTTATGCAAAATATTCTTTTTTTTTTTGTTTCTTTATTATTGGATTGCTATGTGCATAATTGGGATAATTTGTAAATGGCTTGATCGCCGAGAGCTTGCGGGCCTTTTGCTAGTTTTAAGGATGTTGAGTAGATATAAAACTTTTAAATGTTAATTTTTGAATAAATAGTTTCTTGATCGTCGTGAAATTTGTACAGGACCTCCTGAATACTTCGTGTAAAAACGTACCAAATTTTAAGAATTCTGTCATCATTACTTTAACGACCTTAAGGCTTGAAATCAAAAATGATGAGAAAATTCAGAAAATTTGGTATATTTTTGTATGAAGTATTAAAGAGGTCGTGTCAAAATTTCACGACGATTAGGAAGCTCGTTATTAAAAAATTAACATTTTGTTGAGAACTATTTTTTTAAACAAATACTAAAAATATTTATCAATAAACTTCGTTTTGTTTCCTTTGCTTTCAGTATATTGTAGATATTTAAAAATTGAGAGGTCAAAAATAAAAACTTATCGTTAAGTTATACCAGTTTCCATAAGACTGCATTCGACAAAATTTTATTTATTAATGTTAATTGTTCAATAACGAGCTTCCTAATCGTCGTGAAATTTTTACACGATCTCTTAAATACTTCATACAAAAATATACCAAATTTTCCGAATTTTCTCATCATTTGCGATTTGGGACTCAACATCCTTAAGTAAACATTGTTTTTCTTATCTTTATTATTATATTTTTCATATTTTTTATATATATTTTTATTACTTTTAAGTTACTACGTTTTTTTTTCTCTTTTCTTCATTGTTATTATTATTATTAGTGTGAAGTATATTTTCTTTGCCTCAAGGAAAGTTTTCCAAGGCATAAATAAAAATAATCAATCAATCTCTCTCTCTCTCCACGGCTGAGCAGAACTGCGTTTTTCGATCTATTGTTGTCGCAAAAAAGGAATTCCGCCATAACAAATTATTGGAAATAACAAATCTCTTATCATCTTTGAGTAAAAAGAGAAAAAAAAACAGTGTATTTTGAACAAGGGGGATATGAATCAATTATTGGCAATCTTTACTGCCAATATTCGAAATAATGATTTGACACTCGAAAGAGTCGAGTCTCGTTTACATATTAATGTCCGGGGTAACAGTTTCATTCATGCGTAAAAACGTACATCGGAGTCTCTGGCCTCTCGCAACTTGTTATTTCACTCGAGACAGATATACAACTGCCATAAATCACGTTTTTTTTTTTTTTTCTTTCTCGTTTCGAGCCAGCATCCAGGAAATGCCTCCCATCAAGTTTCTTCGAGGTTATTTCTCTTTGAAACATTACTTTTCCATTCAACTTCCACACAACAACTTGTTGCTGGCCCGGGGCCCTCCGCGCGACCTTTTCAGGACGAAAGTAAACTTCGGCGCGTTTGTACAGACGATGGGAACGCTCCTGATGGCGACAGAATTATCGCGTAGCGCTATAAAGCTCTCGCAACAATAAAAAAAAAAAAAAAAAAAAAAAAAAAAAGAAAAGAAAAACTCTTCTCCGGAAATTTCTATTCTCAATTTTCCAACTTTTGTTCCTTCGTCGTCAACGACAGATTCATTAATCTTTGTGCCTCGAGTTTTCGCTGTGTACGAATATGCTTGGCTGCTGGCTCGTGAAAGCCAAGAAGGCGAGCGGCCAAGTTGACCAGCACGAGCGTTCCGCGCAACCGAATCTTTGACAATTTTCGCATCGAGTCTCTGTGTAGAGCCGAACGGAAACATTGAGTTGAAAATATTGAATTTCGAGATTAATTTATCGAAACTTGAAGCTGCGGAGGATGGATTTATTTTTTCGGTGTCGCGAGCATAGCGGGCATGCAGGACCGCGTGATTCCATCGAGTAAAGCGTCGGGTAGATCGATGCGCGTAACGACGACATAAAAAATCACTCGATTAACGCGACAAACTTTTCCCAAGTCTCTCGAGCTTTTCGAATGACACTGAAGTTCGCAACGTTGAGGTCCAACGAAAAATACTTTTCTATTAATTATTTGTTCAATTTCAAGAACCATGACAATTTTTGTACCGATTTTGGGTTTGGATCAAGAAAAAAAATCGTTTTATTGTGCTTGAGCTCTGCCCAAGAAAAAACAGAATTTCGTCGCATTCCAACGATACAAACTTCAACATCGTCTTTTCGAAGACGATCGCCGATCCTTTATTCATATCAATTATTAATTAATCAATTAATTAATCCATTAATTAATTGGTTAGTTAATTAGAATAAATAAAATTGTTTATTTAATTAATTAGTTAATTAATCACAATACTTAATCACATTAATTAGTCACATTAGTTAATTAATTAAACAATTAATTAGAATAAATAAAATTGATTAATTTATTAATTACCAAAAAAATAAATTTACAAAAATACATAAAAAATAAATGAAGTAATGAAAAATGTCGTCTCGAAAAATTGAACGATCAGGTTTTCGGAAAATTTTGAAGCATCAGGTGCTACGCAGCGCCCCCCCTTGTTGTGGCATTAATTTATGAAGAAAGAACATCGACTGGTGTTTCGTATTCGCTTGGGTTTAGTTTTCATCAAACCCATGGAGATATTTTGTTACGAGAGAGACTCGCTGGACGTGGAAATTGATCGAGAGAGTTTAGTTGCCGTTTTTTAGGTCCAACTTCGATCCCGAGCACTTATGGTGGTCGAAATAATAAAACTATCGAAGCAGATTTTAAAAAAACAGCCCACGAGACACCCTCGACCGTCTCGGGAAGAAAGCCGAGCCTCTCGTTGTCTCGAGCAGAAGAAACAATACACCCCGCTACTTCAAAAATAATACTCTTTTCGCTTTTTTTTTTTATTGTGAATATAATAAGGGCCGTAGAGCGCGGACCACCTCGTAGCGCAGAAACTTTATACCCCCTCTGACCATCTCTCGCTCTCGCAAATAAGACCCTAATCTCCGAGAGATTTGACGCGTTGACGGGACTCTTAACCCTCGGCTTCGACGAGTCTCTCTTATTTCCAAATTACTCAACGAATCGATCCAACGAATTTGACAAAAAAAAAATGAATTTTTTCAAAGTTTACATCTTCATGGTCTTTGCATGATGCGCGATGATTTTATCAAATCGACGAAAACGATTCTTGCCTCTTGACCTCTTCCCATTAACATCCAATCGAAAAAGCACACAATAGTTTTTAAAATAATCGCGGTTTGCGTTTGGCAAATTGCACGCGTATGTACTGTTTCGAAAATGAGAAGCAGGTACTTGTCCTTGTATATAGTGAAAGTCAAGCCAAAATAAAAGTCCTGGCATCCAACTTTTTTCTGATTCGCCGTCAGTTTCATAAAAACCGATTTTTTTTTACGAACGATCAATACTATTTCGTTGAATCCGGTCGACAAAACCATTTTTGAATAATGACAAACTTTGGTCGCGTTGCAATTGTAAATTTTCATTTTTAAAATTATTTAATTTATTTATTTAATTTATTATTGTTATTATTTTTCTTTATTTATTTATTTTTATTATTTTTATTTATTATTAATTACAAATTATTAATTATATAATTAATCATCATAATTATGAATTAATTACATTAATTGGAAATTATACGGATCGATAATTACCCCATGGAATGGCAATATATCGGAGAATTTTTTTTATTCGTCCGGCACACGGGCCGGATATATTATTCCGTCACATGCGATCTTTTGCTCTGTCGAGCGCGTATTCTAATGCCGAACGCGTGAGTTTTTCTCACAGAGGGAAATAAGGGCTCCGGCGTCGGAAGGCCATAAAAATGCGCGACTATGATATTTAAAAAGGGCGAGAACGAGAGAGAGAGAGAGAGAGGGAAAGGCGCGTTTGGTCGCATGGGACACGTGAGAGGGACAGAGACGGAAGTGATAATCGCTCGCGGGGCGCCGGAAAAAGCGAAGCGAGAGAGGAGAGAAAAAAAAATGAGAGAAAAGGACGCCGCTATGTGCCAGGATCGTCTTCGCGAGTGCGCCACGTGTACCGAACCCGACCACCTGTCCCCCGACGTGAGCCTTCGCCGATATCAACTGCTGCGCCCATAGAATTTTAAGGAATAGTCAGAAAAAAAAAAAATAAATTCAAAATTCTGACTTGAAAACGCGATTCACGCGTTTTCCTGTTAAAAAATCGCTTATTTCTTACGCGAGGGGGCGTGGCCATTGTCCGATTGCAGGTTCGTCAAAAAATAAAAATAAAACAAAGCATTTGTTCATTTTTTCAAAAATTTTATCACTCTCAATCTCAATAATTATCAAATCTCAAAATAGTAATGAAAAAAAACGGTTTCAAAAGATCGCGAACTTTTTTGAAAATTTTATTTTTATTTTATTTTTCAACTCGCTCGACCTTCGATCACTCGCTCATTTTTAAAAGGACCGGAACGATAAATATATATAAATGGTGCATGATATTTAAATAGAGAGAGGGTTAAGGGAATTGGAACGAATGGAAGTGAAAGGAAAGGCCGCGCCACTACGAGTGAAAACATCCGAAAGTGAGACGCTTTGCTCATCCGCGCACTTCCCTTTCGTTGCTGCTTCCTTTTCTCCCGCTCGCCCCTTTCGAATCCATTGACAAGTGACGATACAACGTTTCTTACAATTCTTTCTTACAATGAGATTCGATATTCGGCCGGAGTGAAAATATTCAATGAGTTTTTAAAAAATAAAAACAATCTTTTCCTGGATAATTGTTTTTTTCATTAATTTCGCTGGCGAACGTGCGAGAGGAATAGAGAAAAAAAAGAATCTTCGTTTTCCAATTCTCAACGCGTTCCAATCGATTTTTATTCAATTTTTTCTTCCCGCCGAACGCGCAGTCGGAGTGACGGGAAAAAATCGACGTCATTCGTCTTTCGAAATTTTTTAACGACACACAAAAAATTGTTGTTAAAAAAAAAGCGAAAAAACGATTTGTCGGCTGTTTTGTAAACAGAGAGACCGACTCCTTTATTGCCAAAACAGCGTTATCATTTAATTTGACATCGTAAACAACTTGGAGGCTTTTTCCAACTTTTCTCCGAGCACTTATCGTCGCTCGTGTACTATTTATGCTCAACCGCGCGGTTTGTTATGTTTTCGCCATCTTCGTATCAGACGAAGTTACCGTCGCGATGTATATACATATATATTTCATCGCGCACTCATCTCGTGTCACAGTATTTTTATTTCGATAGTTCTTCGGGGATCGTCCGAAAGGCCGCCCGAGCCCGAAGGTCGAAATTGTTTTCCCCGGGGTTACGAGCACGTGTGGTGCCATCGTCCCTTTCGTACATGTTTATTTCGACGTTGGCTTTTTCGGGGGCGAGAATCACGCCGAACTTTCGAAACTACCAGCAAAAATAAACAAATCTTTGTATTTTATAAATTTCTTGAAATTCTATCACATTTTCACGTGTTTCCATTATTTTATTTACAGTGTAGTGTCGGGAAGTAACAACACGCCGTGCACTGTCGCGGTCTCCCCCCCCCCCCCCTCCTGCTCGCTGCCCTTGATCGTCCGCCCGCTCTTTTCTATTGTTTACGTTCAGAGCTCGACGCGCTTGTTAGAAGCCCTGCCGGAGCGATACCCGCGAAGGTTAACGAGCGACGTATAGGGACCAAATCCGCAAAGAACATCGTCATACACGATACTGCACGATTTGTCGTATTGCAAATTAGATTTATTGATAATTAATCGACCGGCGATGGGAAGAGCGAATAAAAAAATAAGGAATAAGAAATTGGATTGTACGAGACGACTGTGGAAAGCCGTTGTGGGAGAGTAGAGATACGTGGGAAGGGCGAAACACCGCGGGTTGTAAACACTGATATTGTCTATTGGAAAATGGCGGGGAAAAGAAGAAAGTGTTGGAAAAGCACTCACCGGATGCTGCGAAAGTTCGTAAAACACTGTGTCACAAAGTTGTTCTGTTTCGGAGAAAAATATATCGTAAGATTTCTCGACAATGAGATCTCGAGCGATTAGACTGGATGTGATTGCTCGGACGACGCGAATAAATGCACAAAATGGAGGAAAGGGGTGAGCCTCTCGTAAAAAGTAGCGAGCGCGAATTTGTAGAATTTTTATCACTTTTGTTTTGTGCCCTGTGTATCGAAGCACGCACAGTGGATTTTAAAAATGTTTCGATTCACCTTGAGCGTAGCGCTCAAAGACTTTGAATGCGATTCGCTGTTCGGTAAGAGTAGAATTTCCAACGACTTTCTTGACGTTCCGATAAACGCCGCTTCATTGTTTACACACAACGAGATTCTAAGCAGTAGCTCGCTACGGGGGCTGTTACGAATGATTCTGACGTTTCTCGCAGGGTGACTTGACGGGCTCTGTTTTCCCCAGCAAAGTGTCTAGCAGCGCCATCGTACGGACCGGCCGTGAATCTCAAAAGTGCGAACCAGCATGTTTTCGTTTGAATTTTTTTTTCCCAGTAACGTTTTCACGCAATGATTCAGCCGGTTTTTAAAAATATTCATTTAAATTCACGGATTGGAAAAGTTGAATGTTCACGCACGATATAACGGGATTCGCAAATAAAGTTAATGTCGTTCCTGTCGGCCTTCCTCGTTGAAACAGTTGTTGTCATGTTTTTTCCGCAGACGTAACGTAACGCATCGCTGTTTTTTTGAAATCGTTTTATTGTTAAACAACGTCGACGTGATGATTATTTTTTGATTCGCTTTTCGAAACAATGAAGTTCAGGTGCAAAATGGTCGATACCGCGGCCATGCGGGACTTTATGAGTAAGTCAATCGACCTCGAGATTCCTAACCTATCGTTAATGTTTATATGATCGACTGGATGCAAAGCATTCGCCGGCAAACGACGAGCGAACAAAATTTATCGCATTTTCTTTCTCAAATATTTTGAACACGTAATTCCTATGATTTCCGAAAATTATTATTTTATCCAGCATCCCGCGTTTTTGTCCTTGACAATTATCCAAATAAATGTTTACAACAAAAAAAAATCGCACGTTTTATTGTCGAAATTCCGTGCTTGGAAGAAATTTTTCCAAGCGAACGCAAAACTCTAATTTCGTCGCAACCAAAAATTCTCATTAACTCAAACAGTTCTTGAGAACAACGACTGAGCCAAAGTCAACCGGGTCCCATGGACCCAGCATGGCTTTTAAAATCATAATTCATTAACATCTCTGTTTTTTTTCTTTTTGACTCGCGAATATTGTGACGCAGTGTTTGAAAGTTTTCCAAAAATGAAAATCTCACAGAAAGATTAATGACTTTGCGACACAGGAAGCGAAATACATTTTTACTGGCGCAGCAACCTCAATTTTTACAAACTTTGGTCTCTACTGTGGGACAATCTTTATTTCTACGCCTTGGAACTAAATTAACAAAAAAAAAAGTTGGAAACGTTCAGGAATAGAAAAAAAACCCAAATCTGTCAAATTTGATTTGCAGACTCATTGAAAAATGGGCATTGGGACTTTGCAATACTGAGTCTCGGTCTACGCGTCGGGTCATATCGACCCGGACTAATTTTTCCGTGTTAAATAACTCTCCCCCAGAAATATTTTCTAAGGAATGCAAAATCGATGATTCTTTCATGTAGAGAAAATGGAAATTTGTTCACTCGTCTATTTTATTTTTTTCCCAAAAATCACAATCAAAATGTTTTCGAAAATAAAAAAAAATCACGATTCACACAATTTACTTCCGCAAGTCAAAGTGAAATTTTTTTTTTCTTTTTCTGAGCGATTTAATTTCCTTTTTACAAGTTCTTACGATTCACAATTTCGATCCACTTACGATTTACGAGTAAACGATAAATATTTGAAAAAAAGTTTATTTTCAATGAAAAAAATAAATAAATTTCCTCTTCGAGAATAATTATCGAATTCTGTCGGACTTGGGACGGTTTCGAAACGATATCGATCAAAATCGTGATAATAAGTTTGAATATAATTTGATAAAGTGAGAATAATCGATGAAATATTTATTTAGACATAGTGAATATTGTTTCACGAATGTCGAAGATGTGCGTGATAAGGCTGACGCCGGAGGAGCTTTGTTTCAACGTTTCCGACGACGGATCGCCGGTAGTTTGGGCAGAATTGGGTAAAAAATATTTTTTCACGGAATACGTGGTGGTCGGGGTGTCCGAGGCGCAGAACGAGATATACTTGGAGTTTGACGCGTTGATGCTCGCCCGTAGTCTCAATTCGTTGAAGCAAACAGCTCGTTCAACGAAAATCAAACTGACCAATAAGCAGCAGCCTTGTCTGACGATCGAGGTCGAACTTCCGTCGTTGGCGAACGAATCTTGGCAGTGCGTTCACGATGTGCCCGTCAGAGTGATACCCCGAAAAGAATGGCCGATCTACCAGGCGCCGAATCTTCCAGTCTTTGATGTAAAAATCCAAAATTCTCATCACAACAAATTCTCCGATTTTCCTTCTGCGAAATAAATAAATAAAATGTTTTTTTTAGATGTCGATCGACATGCCTCCGCTGAAGCATGTTCGCAACATAGTTGACAGAATGAAAAACATGAGTCCTTACTTGAGCGTTTCTGCGGACGCCGCAGGAACGCTTACGCTCAAAATAACGACAGATTCCGCGAGTGTAGCGACGCAATTTCAAGGACTCCATTCTCGCACAGAATCCAGAATCGACGACGAACAAACTATGGAAACGAGCGTCGATGTTCGCAAATTCGTCAGCTTCTTAGCTTGGGAAGTTCTTCATCCCGATACGGTCAAATGCAGCATTCTCAATGAACGAATGATTTACCTTTATTTCAATCTTGATGAAAATGTCTGGATTCACTATTTCATACCTGCTGTAGCGATATAAATGTATAAATAATGTATAACACTTTACATCGAAATATAGTCATTTATTTTTATAACTTTAACGACACTGTCTCGAAAACGTGAAACTATCGTTCTTGGGGCTCCAACGAAAAATACTTTTCTCCAGTAATTGTTCATTCAATTCCAAAAACCATGAAAAGTTTCGTACCGATTTTTGTCTTTGGAGCCTAAAAAATATCGTTTTATTGTCCTGAGCAAATCTATTCTCTGTATATAAAAAAATATTCGACAAAATTGTGTTTGTGCCCTTTTCACGCAAAAACCACTGAACCAATTTTGATGAATCTTCCACAGGAATGAAGCTCGTGAATCAGAATATTTTTTAGGCTGTATTGCATTCCGATAATTTATTTTTTTTGGGAACCCGAACCAAAAAATCACATTTTTCGTCATATTTTCCACTTTCAAACTTCACAAGCAACTAAAAAATGATAATAAATAAAAAATCGCTAATTACCAATTCAAAGATAATTCGAAAACGAAGATAATGAGCGGTAGCTGGAGTGCTAGTTTGTAAAAAAAAAAGTTGTAGCGATTTTCGTAGAATCAGAGTTTGAAGATTTTGAAAAAAAAATTTTTACTTTTTCACGAGAAAAAACGGAATTTCGTTGCATTCGAACGATGCAAACTTCAACATCGTTTTGAGAACTTTCGTCGAACCGCGCCATGGAGACTTATTAGGACGACAAAGCCGAGAAATCGGCAAAAATCAACAATGTACGTGAATGGAAATTTTTTTTTCCGACTATCACAGAGACGAATGAGTCTGGCCAGGAAAAAAAAAATCTGAAATATCAACAACAATTTTTTTAAATCAAAGTGATTTACAAGTTTTTTAATTTCAAATAAAATTCCAGCGACAAATTTCAACCTGAAATGAAATTAACAAAACTCAGAAAAACTAAAAACGGTTTGTGCCAAAATTCAGCAAGTTTCATTTTTACTAATTTTTCTGTAGAAAGCGCGGGAAAATTTAGAAAACAGTATTTTTCACAACGAGATAAACGAAACTTTTACTCATGAAAAAAAAAACGTTCAGAAATTTATTCGAAAAGAATGACTGTCAAACTGCGGGTTAAATTATTTCAATAAGGTTGTCGAAAAATTGAGTGATTCGTCGCACATGGTTTTTTGACTGATTTACACGTTCATAGTGATCTAAAAAAAAAAAAAATTCAACTTTTCTTCAATTTCAATCGATGGAGTTAATTGCGAAAAGGCATGATGGATTCATCGAGCTCCGGATTTACTGAAAAAAGTGTCTTGATGCCTCGATGCGCTCTCGACTGAAATGGCGCTTAAAATTTGTCACTTTAACCGAATGTCGTCGGGAAATGGGAATAAATTACACATGTACACAACGGATTGGCGGTTGGAAAGCTCGAGCGAATGGGCTCGATCAGTTGTACGCGAGATTGAAGCTTCTTTCGTTTTCTTGTCGGAAATTGGTGTGCATTTGATCGATCTGTTGTATCTTGTGGCCAATGAGGGTAGTTTTTTGATCGAGCCACTGGAGACTGTTCATATGGGCATTAAGAATTTTTCCTATTTGTACAATCGGGTCGCTCGAATCTTGGGATCGATTGGCCTCGTTGAGATGCTCGATAATTTCCTTAAGATCTTGGGACATTTGTTTCAACTGTTTGTCCAAATTCTCGGCCAAACGATACGTGTAGTCACGCTCGGGATCGGCAACCGAGAGCGATGCCAATTCTTTCTCCAGAGGAGTGAGACAATCTTGTAATTCTTTTTGTTGTCCAACCTGAAAAACGTTCGTTTCTCTCGTGAAAAAATGCCCAAATGCGGGGGAAAATGATTTGGAATGAAATTTTTTCTTTTCTGAGAGGAAACTATTTTTTTTTCTCTAGCAAATTATAGGAAGGAAGAAAAATTGTATAAAAATATTTTACCACGTAGTCGAGCTCGTGCTCGAGTTGTTGCTGCTCGAGTTTGACTCTCTCAACTTCCTGATTGAGCAGAGTTATTTTTTCTCCATTGGCAATGAGTAATTTGTCCCAAGCATTGACTTGTGTGGCTTGATTGACAAACGCTTTTTCTTGTTCTTCGAGTTCGAGGGTCCATTTGTTAATCGATTCCTCCAGTTGGCAAAAATTCATTGATCCGGTTTGTCCGGCGTTTGAGGAGCTGACGCTGCATAAAAAAAACAATTTTTCAAATACTTATCAATAAAAAAATATTTGAGATCGAAAAGATTGCGAGAGCTCGAAAACTTACGTCGTGACTGTGCCGAGGCTCGTTTGTGGTTGAGAAGCGTTGGTCGTAGCGGTGGTAGCTGCTGCTTGATTGGTTGTAGTTTTGTTGAGCGTGAAGCCCGTAGAAATAGTAGGAGCCGCGCTGCTTCCAAGACTGAAGCCCGTCGACGCCGGGGTTGTGGCAGATCCCAGAGAGAATCCGGTCGAGTTGGTGGTCGTTGTGGGTGCCACGCAAGTTTGGCCGAACGTCGAGGTCAGTGAGGTCGAGGCGGTGCTCGGAATGAGACTGAACCCCGAAGGAGGAGGAGGAGCCGCGCTTCCCAGCGAAATTGCAGTTTGCGGGGTGGAAGCGGTCGTCGCTGCGATTGTGAAGCCTGTGCCCGTCGAGGCAATGGGAGTCGTAACGGGAGTGATGGTTGCTCGACCTAGAGTGAAAGCTGTGCTGGGTGGCGGCCCACCAAAGTGCGTTTTATCCCTCGTCGCTGCTGCGCTCGTGGGTGTAGAACCACCGAGAGAAAATCCTGTGGTGGTCGTCGTCGCTGCAGCTTGCGGAGCTCCGAAATTCGAACTGCCCGGCGTCGAAGTTGCCGTTGCGCTTCCGAGCCCTCCGCTGGTAAAACTTGTAGCTCCGAATCCCGTTGTCGCGGTTGTTCCTCCTCCCATTCCAAAATTTAATCCTCCCGGTGTCGCCATGGGAAGCGCTCCGAACGATGTTCCTCCGGATGAAACACCGCCGGCCGTTGCACTCAGATTCAGACCCTGCGTGGGAGTGCCTAGCGTTCCGAAACTCGGCGCCGGCGTTCCGGCGAGCCCCGAACCAAACAGACCACCTGGTTTCGCTTGGTTCTGCATCGAGCCTAGCGAAAATCCCGACGACATTGATAGTTTCCCCGCGTCGCCGGCTTGTGTCGTTCCAGCAGCAAAGCCTCCCGGTGTGCCTCCCGGCGTGCCTACCAATTTTCATTTACAAACACGATCGTTATTTTTCTCGTCGGTTTTGGAATTGAAATTATGCGTCGCAACGGCAAAGTTTTTATCATCTTGCCAATCGGATTTTGCTCACAATTTTCGAAGAAATTATTCGATTATCCATCGAAGGGGACGCAGACAATTGAAAATATCTTTGGCATGAAAATTTCCAACCTTCCCGAACATTTTGATGCCGCGAATGCATTTCGATGGCCGTACTTTGATTTGGATATCGGTGTAGCGATTTGGTTTGTAAATTTGGAATCGAATAACTGGATACGAAATAATAGAAACGTGAGAAAAATGCTTGCTAGTTTGAATTAATTAATCGGCCATCGATAGGCTGGTCAATGATAACTATTTATTTTAGAAAAACATTCGTATTTTTACAGAGCGTTCGTAATGAAAATGCGCGGCTATTATGGACAAATTTATGAAATTTATGGAAATCGTACTAACCTTGAGCCGGAGTGCCCGTGGCTGGAGTTTTGGACGCATCAAAAGGAAAATTCATGATTGTTTGGTTATGCGGCAGAGGCAAAGGTGTTTTTAACCTCAAAATTTTAAAACGACGATAAATTTTCCTCAACCGCGTGAGTATAGAACAAAGTTAATTGTGCAACGTCAATCGGAATAACGGAAGTAAATCTGTTGGAGTGTTCAAACTTTTTCTTGACACGGAAACATTGAAATTGACGTTTTTGCGTCGTACGTTCTTGCGGAGCTTGTGACAGTCCCTGTGGACTCTTGTACTAGCGATGATAATCGTTCGCACGCTCGCAACGAGGACTCCGCTTCAGAAAAAGGTTGAAAAATGTGGCGGGACAATCAGTAAAGAAGTCGGGAAAACAGTGGATTGAAAAAATGTTAAAATCTCTACGTCGAGTTTATTCAAATTTTCATTGTCCGAGCGGATTGTGTCGGGATTTTTTCATAAAACCGACGAGATTTTGTTAAAAAAATTGCATCAATTGTTGAGTTGTCCCTACGAAGGTGCTTAGCCCGCGTTTTTCCGACCTCGCGGACGATACACCCAGCGCCCGCAAGCTAGTGGGTCCTAGGGTTGGTCTAGGGTCGGAGCATTGCGAGAATCTGGCAGCACTGCAGCAGTGTTGCCGCGATCGCGGTAAGATCGTGGTCGAGAAAGTAACATGGCGAAGCGCGTGTCCCGTTCGCCTCGGTGAGTGTGCTGTTTTCAAAACATGGGGAGGTTAATTATTTGAAAAAGAAAGAAATAAACAAAGAGGTATTAAATAATATGTGGGATCTAGGAAGCGGTGATATTGTCGTGTTGGTAAGTGTGATAAGTGGTTGGGCAGTGCTTCTCAAGATTTTTGGCCCCCTCATCGGGTCGACGATAACAATCGGGGTGATTTTGTGCGGTTGGTTAATTTACAATATTGGTGAAGACGCGTCGTTATCGCCGCACGTTTTTTTAGCGCTTAATTTTTTGGAGCAAGCAGCCATTCGGACGAGTCGTTTTTCCAAACACATTTGGCAACAATTTATACTTGTCATTCTCATTTTTGCTCGTAACCTTGCTCACCTTTATCGTGTTAACGTTACCGAGAGAATGGCGCAAAGACGACGAAGCACCTATCAGCTGAGTGCGGAGACTGGTGCGAGTTCAAAAAGTTCATCGAGATTCAGTCTCGTCGATGGTCTCAGTCCCATTCAGGCCAGAGGTCATTTTCGCAACCTCGAAAATTCGACTAACCTCGAAAACACTCCGTTCCTTCATACCGAGAGGAGGCTTTTGGAACGCGCCAACTCCTTGGGTCAACTGACGTCGACGCCGCTCATGGCCTCCAAAAAAGACGATGCCAAAAACGGCGACGTCGCAACTGCCGAGCGTCGCGTCAACAACTGGAAAAATTCACAATCTTTCACTCAAAATCACACTTTGTCCAGGGGCGAAGAAACCAATTACAGTCCCGAAGGCTCCCCTTGGGGAACCAGCATCAGTCCCAAAATGAGACCCAGAGCCGCCGGCGTCAAAACCGTTCAAACCGTCGCCGGACCACTTCTCGCCTCTACTCGCTACAACATCGATCCCAAGTACAAACTTTTTCTTACAAAAAAATTGAATAAAAATTTTGTCTCTTCTCGTCAAAACCGAAATTTGCAATTACCGCAAGATTTTTGTCTCTGCGACCGGAGCCTGGGAATGTGCCGACACAAATTTCAAAAATTTATCGGCCAACATATTTGTCTCTTGTGAAATTTTTTTTTCTTCGCTTTTTGTCATTTTTACTTTATATTTCGGTCGCATTGATAATTTGCTTGAAAATTTGAAAAATCTGTGAAATTTGAAAATCCATTGGAAACGCAAAATCCTCAATGGTCATGGGAAAGTCAAACGCTTGAAAAACTATTAAAAATATTAAAAATTACATTTTGCCGTTATGAAATTTAACAGCGAGAAATAATTATATATACAAAAAAAAATTATAATTATCATTTTTTTTATTTTTAAACATTTTTAAGTTTATTTAATTATTGAATATTATAATTAATAATTATCAAGGATAACGAGAATGTGTAAAAATAACTTTGACTCTATGAATTTTGAATTTCGAGAAAAATTAGTTGAAATCGTTTAACAAATTTGTTGCCCAACGACACAATTTTTTTAATAAAAACGATGAAAAAAAGTAACGATTAAAAATGTTGGATGTTTAGGGTATTCTCGGACGTGACATCACCAGGATTGACGACGCGTTTGACCAAGTACGCAACGGAGGCAAATACAAAATTGACTCACCAATCGCAGTACGGAACGGGTCAATTTCCACGAGTGAATTTCAACTCGAGCCCGACGCCGCTGATGAGCGCAAAGACAGGAAAGATGCGAATGCCGGTGACGGTGAGAATAGCTCCGCCGAAGACTGTAGGAAAGGTCAAGTACAAGGACATATTTTTTTCGAAAACGGACAAAGAAAAGAAAAAGTTAGAGAACAGTTTGCGAGAAATATCACTGAAGAGACACGCTTCGAGGGAAGACGTGACTTACGAAATGGCAAAGAAACAAAGAACAGATATAATTTACTTCGAGGATTTGATGACCGTGGACGAAACGACGGAGAAGCGAGGGAGAGACGATTCCTCGAGATCGGAGGAGGAGACCGCATCGTCGCATTGTGAAATCCTCCGTCCGGCAAAAAGATCGAAAATGCCTTCGTGTCACGACATCCTCAGTTCTCTGAGCTCGAGCATCAACGTTTCGTCGTCTTCGGGGGTCAAGAGAAAGGCGATTGACGTATCGAGAAGCGGTACGCCCGTCGTTGGTAAACACTTTAAATCTTTGGATTCTAGTCAGTCAGAAAATACAGAAAAATCGCTATCACGAAGCGTCTCGGAGCCAATGCGACCGACCAACAAACGCGCACCGAGCGATTCCCCCGAGTTTGGCTCCGCCGCCGATCTCGAGCGTCCGACGAAACGATGCCTCGAATCGATCGCTCAGAAACAACCGGAAAATGCCTCTTCGCCGAGTAGTAAACAAAAAGTTTCTCGTTCCGAGACGAGAATCGCGACGACGCAAGAGAGCTCCGAGCGGAAAGTCGAATCGGTGGAGAAAAAAGTGGACGAACCGGCGCCAGTAAAACTGACGGAAAAACTATTCATGAGAGCAAGACCGGAAAATATCGATAAAATAAAGACACTGATCGAGGAACACGGCTCGATAAAGCCACGCTTCACAACCGATTCCACCGACGAAATAAAAAAATCCGACATCGTCAACATGCGACAGACCAGCATGAAGAATCGCTTGAAAAGCATGTTCGACGCTATTTCCGGCAAAGGAACGAGCAAAATAAATCCTGAGGTGGTTATCCAGGCCGAGGATAAATCCGCGTCCTCGGAGTCGATCGTTGCGAGCCTCAGTTCATCGACTTCAACGACCAATGTCAATACGAGCCCAATCGCAACTTCGGCAATTGTTCCAATAATCGGTAAATCAAAACAAATATCAACAGCCGCGAAACACGTAACTTTCCAAATTTCGAGCAACGATACGAGTCTCAAAACGAGCCTCGAAACGCCTCAAATTTCGACGGATGCTCCTAAAGAAGCGAAACCATCGCAAGCCTCCGAAACAACGAGCTCGGTCGATCCGAGTTCCGTAAAAGCCACGAGTCCGACGCAAGTTTCCGCGACGTCGATCGCCACGAGCGTCTCGTCTTCGACGCCGCACTTGGCTTCTCCGATGTTCAATTTCACGAGCGGTACTTCCGCTTTTGGAGTTGCTACGACAACGAGCACCAAACCGGTCTCTTCTCCAGCCACGGTTTTCCAATCCAACGAGAAGAATTCTCCGGCGATAAACTTTTCCTTCGGAGTCGCTAAACCCGCGACAACGACCGGGCAAAGTGTCGGCTCTCTGGGAAACGGACAAGCTTCCGATGTTAAAGCTGAATCCGTTCCAAGCTCGATCGCACCTGCTGCTGCTCCGACGACAACGTCCGGAAGCGGTCTTTTTAGCTTTACTTCAGTCGCGACCGTCGCCCAACCTTTATCGACCTCCAGCGTCTCCGAAGCAGCTCGGAGCACCGATCAAGCAACTGGAAAGAGCTCAACCGGCCAATCGAGCTTCTGGGCCTCTTCCGGGGAGCAAGTCCCAACGTTACGAAGTCCCGGTTCATCTTTCGGGGTGAAATCATCGGCGCCTGCGAGCGCAACTCCGACCGGATTCACTTATACGAAGAACCCTATGTCCGAGGTCCTCTTTGGAGCGTCGTCGGCCGGTACGCCGAGTACGACCGCGGCTTTTACGATGGGAACAAATTTGAATTCTTCGGCGACTGCCAAGCCTGTTTTTTCGTTCGGAACCACAACCCCGACGATCGAGCCTGCTGTGTCTTTCGGAGCTAGCTCGAGCATGGCATCGCCGAGCACACAGACGAACCTTTTCCGAGTTGCAGCTACAACGGCATCGCCGAGCCAGCCGAGTCTCTTTGGAAGCAGCCCGGCGACGACCGTCACAGCGACGACGACCTCGCAAACCAATCTTTTTGGCGCACCAGCTCCCACACCCGCACCGGCAACAACCACCACCGCAGCAACCCTCGCTCCGAGTATTTTCGCATTCGGCAACACAAGCGGACAATCCCCATCGTTCTCGAATACCTTTGGCCTTCCAAAGTCGTCCTATCCATCGTCGACGAAACCTGGAGAAATGACAAGATTCACTGGCATCACGGTACCCGCACCCTCGACATCATCCTCGACCTTTTCCGCTGCTACTAAATCTTCCGGTCTCTTTGGCACCGGCAACACCGAAGCAAACCCAACGACCTCCTCCGCGGCGCTTCCCTCCTTTGGCCAGAAACCCGCCGTCCCGACATTCGGCTCGAACTCACCGGCTTCGAGTTTTTCCAAGAGCAACGTAAACACTCCTTCTCTCTTCGAGGCCCAAAGCAACGAGCAAACTTTCGGCGCTACGTCCTCCGCAGCTCCAGGAACTAGCGGCGCTCCACCGAGCTACACTTTTTCAAACGCAACCGCCGCGTCAACCAGCTTTGGCATTCCCAGCACAGCGCCGCTTGCTTTTGGCTCCACCAACACTTTGACCACGAGCTTCGGCGCCACGACGACCGCCAGCCCCGCCGCCGCCACAACGTTCGGATCGCTCAACACAACGACTCCGATCTTCGGGGCCCCGAACTCGAGCGTCGCTACGATCACCAATCAAAATACTACGAGCTTAAATTTCTCACCTTCGAGTACGACCTTTGGCGCCACCGCAACCACCGCCCCACCTGCCTTCCCAACAGCAACCACTTCCGGTTTCGGTACCTCGGCCGGAAGTAGCACTTTCGGAAGTTTGACCAACCCCTCGCCCGCTTTCAGCACCGCCAAAACCTTCGGCGGCTTCGGCGCCCCGGCCAATACCACTCTGCCTTTTGGTTCTCAACCTTCCACGACCAATTCGTCATTCGGCACCGCCAATACCTCCAGCATCGCCTTTGGCACCAACGCCAGCAACAATAACAACCCTGGCAACAACAACAACAACAACATCGCCAATGCCAGCTTCACTTTTGGCTCCTCCCAACCCAATTGCCAACAACCTCAACAACAAAATGCCATTTTTACTTTTGGTGGCGGCGCCCCATCCACCGCAGCCAACAATACCACCACCGGATCTCCCGCCTTCCAATTCAATTCGGCTCCGCAGCAAACTGGTACGTTCATTTCACACTTTTCGATCTATCTCGACAGTATTTCTCATATCAAGCCTTCGAGTACACACTGGGTCCAAAAGACCCCAATAAGTTTCCGTCACTGATTGTTTGGCATTTAATGACAACGAATGTCTTGGCATTTTCTTCGAAAAATAAATTTAGCACCATGAAATATGGATTATTTGCTACCAAAAACGTGTCTACAAAAAAAAAATTGAAAAATGAAAGTGAAAAACGCTCTGGGTCAGATTGACCCAATTAGCTCTTATAGGATGTGTGCACGCGAAGGGTTAATGATGAATCAACCCGTTGGATAAATTCGAGGGATTTTCAAAATTATTTTCATCCAATTTAACGAAATGTTTCTGAAAAAATCTACCGAACGAACAATTTTCAAAGAAAAGTATGTTGGAAGACTAAACGATTCGTTTTCGTCAAAAAATAAATTCAAAATCATAAAATATGGATAATTTGCTACAAAAAATGTTTCTACAAAAAAAAAAACGAAAAACGCACATTTACCGAAATGTAACGATTTGAAAAACTCGAAATTTATAATTTTATTGAGAATATAACGAATTTCAGGTGGTTTCAACTTTACCGGAGCGCCAGCAGCACCGACGATAAACTTTTCAAAGGACGGTGCCTCGGGCAGTTCCTTCGCTCTGCCGACACCAGGAGTCAATTCGTTCAGCGTGCCACCAGCGGCCGGTGGAATGTTCAGCATAGGCACAGGATCGACGGCTCCTCGGACAAGACCGAGCAGGCGACGACAGAGATAGTGGAGAATGTAAAACGGAGCAAATTACGAAGGAAAAAGAAAATTGCGTAGTAAGAAGAAAAAGCTCACAAAATCGGTCATTCGATCGGTAGGACGATTATCATTTGTAGTCTTGAAATACGTCATTCTTTCATATCATGTAAAAGAAACAAACGAAACGAACGGAAAATAGAAAAAAAAATCACGCCTTGTTTCAATCTTATCAGCACAAACTGCCAATTTTTTCGTTTTAATCACGTAACTTTCATTTTTCCTCACTTTTTCTTTCCCAATCGACACAAAATACTAAATTCATTCGAAAGAAACTCTCGCGACGGCTGTTACCGATTTTTTTCTCCGTTCAGCCAATCGTCGACGTGTTCGGTGCATACGCTTCTCGTTCGATATCACAAATCCTTAACTTCAGCCTCATCTTTTTTTAATATCCTGTTTTTCAAAAAAATATCACGTCATCTTAAAAAAATGAATCAATTTCGACGAAATAGCCACAGTTTGTCCGAAATCGTTATTCACAAAAAATCGAAACTATGAGAGAACTCGGAGTTTTCCAGACATTTTCATTTAGAATTTCAACAATTTTTTCCATTTCTCCGTTTATCATCATCATTCGATCGCAAGCGACGAGATAATGAAACTCAAGTAGAAATAATACGATTAAAAAATTCGTAATTTTCGTAATACCATTTTTGTATACGAAGTTATAAAGTAATTGGCTCTGGGCGATCGTCTGTTTCGATAGAATTCAAGTATTACAGGGACATTTTTTTTCCGAGTGAACCAAAACGAGGGAGACGATCGAGAGCCAACAATTTTTTCGTCGCGCCCTCAGAGGGCCACGATTCGCAAAATATTACGAAACAAACTCAAGCCGATACTTCATTTTCATATTTTTCATATGTATAGTTTACTTCCTGCTTTTTTTTTTTTTTTTTTTTTTTTTTAAATTTGTAATTTTAAAGTAAATGGGTTTCGAGCTGTTTGAGTAATATAGTAATTACGAAAAATGAAGACTGTAGCATATGGAGGAGTAATAAATCATATTCTCGTACTATATACGTTGCAAACGAAAATTTCATTCATTTTTTGATTTTAATCCCTAGTTCCCTTCGAGCTTTTGCTGAGGAACAACAAAAACTCATTGAAAATCGCAATTTCATATTCCCTTCTTCACTTTTCGGCCACTGGATTTTTTTCCAGTATTTTTTTAATTCTCCTCACAACCGCGTTCGTTATGAGCATTTTTTTTTCATGCGTAATTTGCTATTTTTGCGAAATGTAAGCATTTTGGATTTAAGGCTTTTTTGGAAATTATGCGTGATGCATTTTGAGGTGGCAATCGCTCAATTAACAAAATTTCATCGCTCTATATAATTTGGACGTTTTTGTATCATTCTGTTTGTAGAAAATAAAACCATTTTCTCAAAAAGTGCATTATGTAAATATTTTTAAAAAATATCGAAACTTGTACGTCATAGTGAACGAAAAAATTAAAAAATTAGTGTAATTTGATCCAATAAACAAAGTTAAATATTCGTCGCATTTACTCTATTTCGAAATTTGCAAAATTATCAGCTTAATTAGATTTCTAGAATAATAAACATTTTGTTGTCACTAAAAAATTTTAGAATCAAATTTTAACATTTGGTTTTTTGATCATCGTGACAGATTATAAATCTTCGATCTCCGAAGCCACGCTACGCGAACGCGAGCACGGCGAACACGCATTTTTATTCGCGAGAGCGGGCCTCGCGGTCTCTGTCATTGGTCGACGTTCTTTTGAAGCGGGAAATTCTAATTACGCTTTTGTGATGAAGATACATGATCGGAAATAGCGAAATAACGATATTTTTCCTTTACGGAATACTTCATAATTCGAGAGTGAAATGTTTGACGGGAAATTGTTCATTTTGCGTTCTATTTGGAGTGGGAAAACAGAGATAAACAAAAGTCTCGCGGCGGCGCCACCGTCGAGCCAGCGCGCCGGCATCGAAAGCTTGAGTTTGTCTCTCTTTGCACAATACATATATATATATATATATATCGATTGGGAGGGAGGCAAACTCGATTTGAAAGTGGGATCGTGATTGGGCGAGATAGGTCAGTGTCGTTGTTTACGACCAATCGGTGCTGACGTGTCATATCTCCGGACACATGTTTCGTGCGTTCGCCTCTGGCGGCGAAGCAGCCATGTTGGGAACATTAGAAGGTAACCAACAGTACAACCAGAAGGACGGTAACATCTAGGTTCGGCAGCGGCGTGTCTAACACCTAACACCACCACCATGGCTGACCCGGAAAAACAGCCCGAACAACCAAGCGCTATCCAGCAAAAAATGGTCATCGGTAAGTTTTTGAATAAATTGAAAAAAATATGAAAATTAATGATGGATATGCGCGAAATAATAATTGAGAAAAATACGGCGGCGGTGATCGAAGCGCGGTACAAAAAAAGTTAGTCGGAGGGTTTTTTCTGTCTTCGGCTCGCTCGTGCATCGTGTAATGGCGCCCATGACGAGCAGACGTGCGACCATGTGGCCCGGCACGCCGGGATTAATCTCAACATTCACCAACTCTCATTAAATTCGTTTTTCGCCATTTCTCCCTTTCGTTTTTCTCCCTCGTTACTCGCTGACCCTTTTTTTCATTTCAATTTTTCATTTCTCCGAATATCTTTCGTGAAAAAATAGCTCAGCCCGCGCTCGTCAAATTTTCTGGCATCTTTTTTTTCGCGTTAAAGATAATCCTTCTTGACCATATTTTGCTTTCCTTCCGTTTTTCACCCTTTTTCCCATAGCTATCCACTCTTTCCCATTGAATATCCGTCAAAAGCCTCTTCCGCGAAGTTTCTCGAAGCTTTTCAGTTTTCGTTGCGCGAAAATACAGCGGGGAAGAAAGAGCGTGGCTGCAAAATCGTAAACGAGGGCAAGGCATTTATCGTCCTCGCGAAATATTTGCTCTTCGCATCAAAATCATTTCATTTTCATTTGTTTTTTCCACGATTTTCAATCAGCCTCGAACCTCTCCATTTTTTTCTCAATCTTGCAAATATCGTTCCATTTTTTTTTCGGCCTCATTTCCGTTCGCGAAATTGCAAAATGGTCTCGCGCTTGTTTACGCGTTTCACGGAGGTCAATTCCCCCTTCGTGCTTCGTGCGCGAGACTCCCAATATACGTAGACACCGAAACTAGTCGCGCTAAGGGAAAAGAGGAACGCTGTTTTGTGCTGCGGCGTAGGGGAAGGGGAATTTTTATACCAACGTGTGTTTACAGTCGTCCCTTTTGTTTTCATTGATTTCACGCGAATTCCCCATTTTTCGGAGAATCAAACGTTACTCAATTTTCTTTCGATCGTCCCTTAGAAATTCCACAATTTCCAGCTCATTTTTCGAACTCATTGGGGAAATAATTTTTTTAAAATCTTTCTTGAATCTCCATCAACAAAATCGAGATTTCTGATTTTGTTTTTTTTTTCGTTCTTTCGAAAACAATAAATTTCAGTAAATTCGCAATAATTGAAATAAAAATTAAAAAAAAAAAATTAAAAATGGTCGCGACACAAATTTTTTCACAAAAAAATTAGATCGTCGTTCGATTCCTGGGAAAACATCGTTATCGTTTAATTCTCTTTCGGGGCCAGTTGTGATATTCCGAAAACGTTTAAACTTGTGACTTGCGTAAACGCGCGAGAAATAATTGCCGAGTCGCTAAATACGTTACGGTTCGCTAAATCGATCGACGAGTCGATTCGAGCAACCGATCCACATATTTCTCCAAATATCGATCAATAAAAATTCAGCTTTGTACAAAAATGTAATGTCGACTCGAAAACAATATTTTCCATTGTTCAGCGACTTTTTTTTCCCAATTGAAATAATTCTGCGTCGAAAATATTACAAACGCGTTTGGCTCGGTATTTATTGTCGCACGTTTCGTCACCTCGTGCTCTGTTGCAAGAGAAATTTCGCGACAGCGTATGACCGATCGGGATAAATAAAAGTTGGAGCCCGTGCGAGAAAACGGCGCAAAATGAGTTTAAACTTTTTCATTTCTTTGGGACAATCGGTGGGCGAATAAATGAAACTTTTTCGCTCGCGCTCACGAGTCAATTTTGCTCGAACGGAATCAACCAATTTTTTTTATTTATTTCGAAATTATTACGGAGCTACGAATTTTTAATCGCGCTCAAAAAAATTATTTTCCAAATGCAAAGTCGAGAATTTTCCGGCAGATTTGCCGAATTCGCGAAAATATGAAGTTTCGAGAAAACACGTAATCAATATTTTGGTTCGTCAAATCGTTGGCGAATCGTCGTGCCGTGGCGAATGCCTCGTTCAATGACCCAATTCTCGGGAACCGTGAACTTCCATTAACGCAAACAGACACGTTCGTCAAACTCGCTGTATTATCGTAATTATTCGCTCAGAGGATTATCCAAATGTTTTTATATGTACGAACGATTATAGTCTCGTTGACCCTTCGACGTAATTTCGAAATTACACACGCACGCAATGGATCACAACAACGAGCCAATAAAATTTTATTACATCTTTCAATCCGTCGATCGAAAATCCATGAATAATTATTCGTAGAAACTTGCGCGATCTATTTTGAAAATTTGGGAATTTATGATTCGTCGTTGCTGACTTTATGGTCAACGGTCTCTGCCTTTGGAACGTAATGATCGAAATTTTTACTTTACCAACGAGACGGAAATATTTGTAATTATTAACATCGAGAAAACGAAAATTTATGCTTTTCGAACGTTTTTTTAGCGAATTTGAATTATGAGAGAAATTTTGTTTTGCAGCTAACAAAGTGACCGGGACCGTGAAGTGGTTCAACGTTAAGAGTGGATACGGGTTCATCAACAGGTCAGTCTTCCAATTTTTTATTTTTTTTCCCAATACTCTTGACATCATTCGCCACTTTCTCTCGATTTTTACACTTTATTCGTGTTGCTGTTGACTAACGTATGCGACACCCACGTGGTAGGATTGAGCCTACGCGGATCATCGTTTCGAAATAGAAATTATTACGTTCGTACATGCGGCATCGATGGTCATCGGTGTTTGCAGAATCCTTCGGATTACTCACGTTGTTTGAACGAGTCTCCACGACTCGCAGGGACTCGTTGAAAATTTTCGTACATCAACTTTATCATTTTTAAAACTGTACTAATTTTTTTTAAGCTCCGAGCGGACGTGTGGGGGGGGGGGGAGAAATCCTTTTAATTTATTCGAGCTCTCGTTTTAAGGATTTATTGCATTTGGCGAGCTTAACGAGCGGGTCGACAGGGAAAAATTATTCGAATGAAAATTCATCGAACGATTTCAAAGGTTTTTTTTTTCGTAAAAAAAAAGAGCTTCGTTGGTGACGGAATAATTTTTTTTCTGCTTGCCAGGCTTTTGGACAATTTTCACGCTTCTCCGGTTTGTAATTACATTTTTTTTTTTTTTTACGATTTTCCGAGTGTGTATAAAAATGAACAAATCGGTTGATGCGGAAAGAAAAAATCGAGAAAACTGAAATTATGAATTTTTCAATATTTATTTTTCGTTATTTATTTGAAAGATACTCGAGAAACAAAAAATAATTTGAGCAGAGCAAGGCACTCGGAGGGAGCACATGGTCTTGTTATTTTTTTTTAATTCTTCATCAAGAGTCACTATTTCTGGTCTCTTCTATTTATCTGGCCGGAAGCCAACGATTTTCGGCCATTGCCTACGACCGCGTACCGCCTAGATCCCGTTTATCAAGCTCCAGCATCAGAACTTCTCGTTCGAATACATTTTTCCCTCGAGTTTTCGTCAAAACGAAATTTTTGACTCTGTTGAATTTTCCTTTAAAATCTAGCGTGCTGCAATTTTTTTTTTCACCAAAATTAAAAAATATTTAGAAATATTTGACAAATTTATTATCGAACTTACGTTCGGAAAATTGAAAAAACAGAAAAAAGGCGATTTTCGTTACTCCCTTCGTGAAAAAAGGGACAAGATCAATTTTTTAGAAAGGAGAAAAAAAATCCATCACCCTGGGGATTCGATATTTGGATACCAAAATAAATAACCAGCCGGAACGAGATGCGCGTATTTTTAGAAAAAGAATTCTCAACCACGAGAAAACGTGCTCTTGAGTTTTCGAAAAAAATCAGTCGGAGCTTTTATATTTAGATGGCAAAATAATCAAACGGGAAAAGATTTCATTCTTCAAATTCATCACGAATCCGAAGAGACTGATCGGGCAAAAAATTAAAGAAATCGCGGGCAAATGTCGTGTTTTTTCATCGTAACAAATATTATGATCGCTCGAATGTCAAAGGAAGGGCGAGGAGGAGAACAGCCGGTTCCCAGGGCCTGTGAAAACCTTGGATAACCTTTGTGTTGCCTTTATAAACTGTATCGAGTGCCGCACGAATACCGAAACGCAGAGGGTTGTATTATTGAGCCAAACTCTCTTTTTCTCTCCTCGAGGCTCGTCACTTCTCTTTGTCACTTTCTCGAATTTCGAGCACGAAATTTCCGACTCTTTTTCCAGAATTAATTGAACGGAGCAAAAAAAAAGTGGATGTCAAAAAATCGAAACTGAAAAATGTCCAATAATATTAATTTTAATTTATACAAAATATTATTTTTTTTATATTAATATTTAATATTAATAATTAATATTAATTTTTTTTACGAAATTCTAGTCACAAGTTTGAAAAAAAAAAACGGAAATCATTTTTGCCCACTTGGGTGGAATATTATTTTTAAAAAAATTCGATGAGCGAAGAATTGGAAGAAATGGATTCGCGAGATGTGAAGAAAAATCGATGGTTCTGCAGCACTATGCGGTCTTCCTCTTTTCTTCTTGTAGTTCGTCTTGTTTGGTGGCGAGGTCGGGTTGAAGCCTTATTAGCGTTTTCTCTCGAGGTAAAACGCGACCGGGTGAAGCCCTCGCTGCCGCGAGAGCAATTAGGAACGTGTTCGGTACTGATTAAGTGCTTGCACAACGAGCCTGCTATCCTCATGGTCACGCTCTGTGTTTTACGAACAATATCTCGTTGCTCTTTGACGTAATGACCAATTTTCATATCAAGAACAAATCAGATTCGAAAACGGAAGTTCGCAATCTTTTTTTCTGCATTTCTCCCACAACAATTTTTTGTCAATCGTTGAAAATTCATCGAAAGGAAAGAAAACGAATTTTTCTCGATAAAAATTTAATCGTTCACGATTTGCGCTGGTTTTGCTGTGAGAAAAAAAAACAGGACCATTAATCCCGCGATATTTTTCGTTGGTAGGAAGAACGCAGGCGAACGACGATTGACAAAGAAAAACTGATCGGAAAGTTGGCGAAGCGTGGCGGGACGTTGTTGAAACGAGGAGGTGGTTGAAACGGGGATATATACGAGATAAGGGTTGTTGGATGGAGTGAGACGGGAAGGGGCGAAAGGGAAACGCAAAGGGAGGAAAAGCAGCGGCGGCAGCTGGCGTTGTCCCGTGCGAATGTTTGGCGCGTACTAGCCCGAGGACCCGCGCGCACCGAGAGAGAGTTCAACGACCTCTCGACTCCGTGCTTTGCTCCGCAGCTTCACTCGCCGGGACTCCCGAGCTCGATATATACGTATTTTCGTGTAGATATAGATGAATAGTCGATTATAACGTAACGTATATCTATATAGAGCGATATAGTTATCTATATACGCATAACGTCGGATCTATAAAGTGAGGCCAGCTTGGAGAAGAGAAGAGTGAGCTTCGTTTGTTCGAGCTCTTTGAGCACGTCGATAGAGAGCCCCGTCAAATATAAACATGAATAATTAATTTCGGAATTTGATAATCGGACGTCGAAGAAGGAGAGCCAAGCACCGAATTAATTGAATAGAAATAATCTTTTTGTTTGCTTCCTCATAGAGGACTCTATGTGACGATGAAATTTTTTTTCTTCCAGTTTTCAATGTCAATGTGCTTCAAATGTTCCAAAACATCGAAAAATCATATCTAGAAAAAATGTCCGGATGCGTGTGTGTGTGTATGTTCTGGGACTGTAAAATTCAAACGTTGATAACTCGAGAACGGTTTGAGCTACAGGGCTCCCGTTTTGCACAGATTTTAATCTATACGTGCTCTTCATTCTCTTAGAATTTTGTTGGAATTGCTAGAAAAATACGAATTCTACGGCATTTTGAAATTTTCAAAAAAAGAGTGTCGGCGCTCTAACTTCCGCAAATTTTAAGATTTATTACTAATTTTTTTTTTTTTATAAACAGAGCATCATAATAGGAAGGTTGGTATTGAATTTGGGGAATATCGGTTGAACGGTTTAAATTTTATGATTTTTCGAATTTTACGAAAATCTGAGTTTTTTGAAAAATCGTCCAATCGCTCTAATTTCTGCAAATTTTGTAAAATATTGTGTCTGTACTTTCTCTTTATTTCTATTTTTTTATCCACCGACAATTGAAAAATTTCATTCCCTCATGACGTCGCTCATGACAATTTTATTTATCTCCCGGACAGGAAATAAAATAAAAGAATCAAGTTCTTTTCGCAGGAATCACATTATTTTGCACTGCTCATTGTCAAAAGTGTCGTCGATGAGATTTTATTTTCTTTACTGGAGACAAGAGATCGTGACCGAACGTTGGGCGAGTCGTAACTTTAAACTAAGCGTAATCCATCATTGTTCGTCGTGAGTTCGTTGGTTCGTTGGTTGTTCGACTTTTAGAGGAAACGAAGAGCCATGTCCGAATTAGAAATTTCATCGTGTCTTGATGCTACGACTATTCGTAGATACTGTACGGAGAAGGAGGAAGCTTCGCGACATTACTATATTTAGACAATCTATTTTCACATATCCATGAGGCGCGCTCAAATCTTCTTAAAATATAAAACTTTTTCTCTAAATTCCCAAAAATTCCAATCCTTTCAGTTTTTTCTTCATCGACACCGAAATTAACGTTTGTTTGTTGCTTCTCTCGTTGCAGGAATGACACCAAGGAGGATGTATTTGTCCACCAAGTGAGTTTATTAAAAATATCAACAAATTTATTCATTCAAAAAATAAAAATGAAAAATAAAATTGAAAAGTCGATCGACGTCGTCAAATAAATTGAAAAAAATGGACCATTTTCTAAAAAGAAATCATCGAAGATTTAAAAGTCGCTGGGAACAACGGTTAAAAACACTTTTTTCATAAAATATTCGAAATTTCTTACCAAAATAATCGCGACGCTGGTCTTTATTGTTTTTAACAACGATTTAGAAACGAACGAAAATGGAGTATTGAATAAAACGTATTCTCGTTTCGTTCTAGTCGGCCATTGCTAAGAACAACCCGAAGAAGGCCGTGCGCAGCGTGGGCGACGGTGAAGTCGTCGAATTCGACGTGGCTATCGGCGAGAAGGGCAACGAGGCGGCCAATGTTACGGGACCAGGCGGCGAACCGGTCAAGGGCTCGCCCTACGCGGCGGACAAACGTCGCGGTTATCGCCAATGGTTCTACCCCAGACGGGGTGGCGGCGCTGCAAGGACCCAACGGAGACCGCGCGAGGGCCAGGAGGGCTACGAGTCCGGTCAGTCCAAAAAAATAAAAAAAATAAAAAATAATCAAAAAAAAAAACAAAACGGGAAAAAAAGTTTGTCTAGAAAAATGATTTTTTTAAAATTATTCAGTGACTGGAGCGAGGCAATTATCTTGAGAGGAAAGTGAAGTATGAATCTCGTTGGAAAAACGGTTCTAAGTGTTGAAATGTGTTTAGGCGAGGGTGGCAAACAAGTCGAGGAAGGAAACAACGCCGGTGAGGCCGGAGGAGTCCAAATGAGACGCTACAGACCTCGTCGAAATTACGACAGTTATTATCGTGGAGGTCGTCGATCGGGCCCGGGAGGAGCTCAGCAAGGAGAGAACGGTGGAGAGGGTGGTGAGGCTGGTCGTTACTCCAAGGGCGAGCAGACTGGCGAGGGTGGAAACGAAGGGGCTGGGGGAGCACCGCGTAGCGGCGGCGGTGGCGGCGGCGGAGGCCGAGGACGCGGTGGACCACCTCGCCGTTACTATCGTCGCAATCTTCGCGGCGGTCGCGTCGGAGGAACGGGAAGGCGACCCAGAAGCCAGGACGGCCAGGTATAACGGCAAACGATTATCAAAATAGAAGAAAAACCTCATCTCTCAAAAAACGTGCCTGCGAATCACTCTCGTTTCCTTTTATTCATTCCTTTATTATTTTTTTTTTTTCCCATAAAAACTCAAATGACTGATTTTTTTTAGTTTGCACGCAATTTTCAGTTTTTTCTCTCTCTCGATCGCGCGTTATTCTTCTTTTTTTTTTTCTTGTCCTCTTTCTCGTCATTATTTTTATTGAAATAAAAAGTAGAGTACTCATTAGGTAAGCGACTATGACGATGGCCGCACCGAACATACACGAAACGGTGGCACCCAAAGACCTCCGCGACCTCGTTATCGTAGACGTCCCATTCGTCAACCTCGATCTTTAAGCTCCCAACAAATTTCCAATAATACTGACAACCCGCGACATTCCAATGACGCTCATCCTTCCAAACATTTGAAAAACCCTGCTGGATCCCGCGAACAAATCGTCAAGGTACATTTTTCATTGGACCTTCTATCGAGTTTCGCACTCTTCATAAACAACCATTTCCATTTTTTTTTTTTTCAGCAATTATACGAGTTTTCGACTTTTTCGGGCAGTCTCACAATTTCTAGAAATAATGAAAACTCCAATTTTCGCTTCCATTCGAAAATAGATGGCAATTATTCGAGCTCAAAAATAACATCCAAAAAATTTGTAAGCCAATCGAGACCAGAACAAAATTGTTATTCATTGCTTGAGCAAAAGAAATTATCACAAAAGTCTGTCCGACTGTGGAGTCGCATTTTCATAGTCGAAACATTTTCCATATTTTTTATCAAATGTCAAATTTCTCGTGTCAGCTGTGACTAAATTTTAATGGAAATGGAAAAAAAAAATTTATTGAAAATTAGAATCTCGTAGTGAATGGAGCGGGGAGACACGAAGGAATTCGTATAATTTGAATGTTCAAAGAGATTAGAAAATTATTAAAATTCTACATGATCCGCGACTGAGAAATTTTGCACCGACGTTCCTGCCAATTCGAAACTTCCTCGTCCCGACGTTCCTGAATCTTTGGACACGTAAAATTAAATCATTGAAGCAGAATTTTTTTTTTTTCGAATTTCTTGCTTGATTTACTAATTTTTTCGCCCGAGAGCCAACGAGTGTGAAAATTCTTTGTCACAGTGGCTCTCTGATGATTTTCTCCTGAAATAGGAAATTGTAAATAAAGAATATTTGCAATTTTTAATAATTTTTCGCCTCGGTGTACGCTAAATCTGATGAATTCGTTGACATTCGATTGGACGCGATTAGATCGAACAACGTCCTGACTGACAATCTCATTTAATTCATTAATTACCTCGAAGTAATTATCCCCAGTTTTCGGGCTCTTTGAATAATCGTTGAACGACGTTTCCTACCTGGCAATTCCCGCTCTCGCTTACTCGCTCATGTTTTTTTACTTTTTCTTTCTTTCTCTCTCTCTCTCTCTCTCTCATATTTTTTGTCCAACCTTCCTCGTGTACGTACCGGTTCGTACGACGTCCATAGAACGTGTCCTCTTCGAAATAGAAGTAGCGCTTGGCACACACTTTTGCACGTTTTCCTTTGTACTATTTTCAGCCGGAGCAGGCGGTAGCACCAAAAGATTCCGGTGAACCAGTGCCGATTCCTCAATCACAGGTAAGGTTTTCCTTTTTTGTTTCAATTCCGTTTTCTTTTTTCTTTCTTTGCTCGCATTTTTCCATTTTTCACAATTATCATTTTCTTTAGTTATACTTGACATTTTTTTTCGTCTTGGCCTTGATCGCTCGCACGACCGACCTTTGTTCCTCAAGCTCCTCTCAGGGCAACTCAGTACCAAAATCCCAACTATATATTTTCACTGGGCGTCTCAACTTGAACAAACTTGAGAAAGTTGAAAATTTTGCATGTTGCTTCGATTTTTTCGAGTTTTATCGGAAAATCCCTGGGAAACGATTCCATTATTTGTTTTAATTCGTTTTTTTTTCTTACTGCAAAATCCTAGCAACTCGTATGAATCTAAAACGAAGGAGTTATTAGTACGGACTTTAATCGAAAAGACCGAAATCGATGCTCGAACGAGTAAGCACATTTCTGTCATCGAAGGAAAACGATAATTATTAATCCCGATGTACCTGAATTATTTAGTTTCTTTTTTATGATGCTGCATCGTTCGTATGCAACGAAATTCGGTTTTTTCTTGTACGAACTCATAATTATTATTCAATATTTGGTCCGGACAATAAAACGATCTCCCTTGCCACCCAAAAACTCAATCGACACGAAAAATTGCCACAATTTTCAAAATTCAATGAATAATTAATAGATAAAATATTTTTCGTTGATTATCAACGTTGCAAACTTCAGAGTCCGTCTTTTTTTACCTCTCGCTCGGCTCGAACGATTCAGCTCCTTACAGTCGAGTCAGAAAAATCCTTTTCAACGCCATTTTTCTCAGATTGCTAATTTATTTATTTTTATCCATTCGTTAAAAATCTACGTAATCGTTCGAATAATTTTTTTTTCTTTCTAATTAGCCATTTTCAAAACATTTTTAGTTTCGTTCGATTTGCCAAGTGGAGGTCAAATATTTTCGGTAATCTCTAACGATGATAACGTAAAAAAAAAAAAAAACGTTTCGACAAAGATTAAAATTCCCAGAGCTCCCAAAATCTCGACCTCTCGATCCTTTTGATTCGTTCGATGTTGCGCTGTCAATTTTCCATCGATTTAGCATAAAATGAAAAAATAATAATGTTTCGTTCTTGAATTGTTTTCCAGGAGAGCCAGCCGGTGCAGAACACCACCACCGAAAGCACTGCTTAAAGCCAGAAAAACCCGCCTCTACAGAACGTTGAACAAAATTCCTCCTGCAACGAGACAAAAAACCATTCTTACTAATTTTTACAATGGTTCGATTCTGTTGTTATTTTATATCCAACGTACAAAAAAACGACAGAACTGGCGATTGTTGAAAAAAAAAAAAAAAAAAAAACAACTGGAATTTTGTTCGAACGAACATCCGAACGTCCGTAGAGGCAGAGAGTAGCAGCAGCAGCAGCAACAACAACAGCAACAACAGCATAATACAGCAGCAACAACATCATAATATAACAATTAAGAAAATCCAAAAAAAAAAAAAACACAACAAGAAAACATAAGAAATGAAAAAAAAAAAAAAAAAAAAAAAAAACAATCAAATTACCAACAAGAAAAAAAAACACTACTCGACACTCCCCCGCGAGAAAAGCAAGCAAATTTTTTCGAGGTACGCAAGGAAAGAGAGAACATCCGAAAACAAAAAACAAACGCGATAGAAGAGAGAAAATCCGTAAGAGAAAAAAATTAGAGAGACCAACGATCAAAGGGAAAAAGAAATTTAGATTTCGTAGAGATTGAAAGATTTTTACCAGTCGTAAAAATATCTTCGACTGACCTTTTTGGCTTTGCGGTTGTTCATTTTTTTCTTTTACTTTTTGTTTCAACCATCGCGATCGAATTCGCTCAGAAAATTCAAACGTTCGAATCGGCTCGTTGATTCGTCGTCTTTTTTTTTTTCTTTTAAATCTTCCATCGAAAATCTGCAGAGATTCAACACGCGGAAACAAAGATAAAGTAAACACTGACGGTCGAGACGAGGGTGATGATACGACCTTGGGAAATTGTTGCTTTTTTCATTTCGTAGCTTTTGCTCGCTCTTTTTTTCGTCCTTACTGTCGTTTTCGACGATAACGAAAGCTCAAGGAGCGATGCAAGTTTCGATTTGAAAAATGAAACGAGAGAGACATTGATTTTGTTCGTATTCTCATTATTATTGTTTTTTTTTTCTTCATCATTCGTTCAATTTTTTTTTTCGCCATTGTGCATCAAATATTCGAGCCTTTTTGCTCGACTCTCCTCAGCGAGTACGCTTTAATCTCATTTTTTGTCGGATTTTTCGACGCGTTATTCATCTCTTGTTAATATTTCATTTTTTGCCGTTCCTTTTGGACTTGAAAGTCCTCGCGAGATCATGTTTTCATTACTAATAATCGTGTTGACTCCTATTCCCCTACGTCGGTTCCGGCCCTTGCGCGTGTCGCTCGAATATTTTTTATATCGTTGATTCTTGTGGTTTTTTTTTTTGTTTTTTTTTTTTTTTTTTTTTTTCGTTTGAAATCGTTGAACAAACAGCAATAATGTGAACGAATAAGACAGGGAGGAGTTTGCGTGACCCCTGGAGGGTCGAAGCGTGACAGTACCGTTTGGTAACAACGGTAAAAACTGTCGTGACTGTTGATTGGACTAAACGTATTGAAATTTCAACGATTGGACAATCGCAGTGCTTGTTACGAGTTTCGGTTGTTCGTGAATGACTTTCTTCAATTTTCGTCATTGGAATAACAAAGAATAAAAAAATAAAATGAAGCATAAGAACGTCGAAAGAAAACTCGGAGAAGAAATTTTCTTGGATCGTTCGAATCGCTCCAACTTGTCCATTTTCCTGTTTATACATTTTCTTTTCCTCATTATTTTTTTCGACTCATTGTGTTCACGAACAGCTCGAGCTCGGGACTCGCTATCTGCTCTGCTCTAGTGACAATTCGAATGTGACTTGTCAAAAGGGTTTGCGAAAGAGAGAGAGAGAGAGAGAGAGAAGAGAGAAAGAGAGAGATAAGAAACAAAAACAACCAATTTATATAACTTTGCATGAACGAAGCACTTTTAAATGAAATCTTTTTTAGTTTTGTAGTGCCGCCATGAAATAAAGTTTACAATTTTGATTTGTAACCATCGCCGGATTATTCGTTATTCCGAGGCTAAATTTTCGCCTGAATTTTCCTTTTCTATTAACAATCGAAATCATTGTTCCCCGTGTGTCTCGTCGTCGCAACTTTAACCCGATCCGAACCTTGGCAGATTTAACGTGTTTACGAAAAATCTACTTTTTATCTTTTTTTTACATCGACGATTTTCTCTCTTATCACTTGACGTTTCCGCGTGCATTTTGCCGCAGTTCGGCATTCGTTTTCTCTTTTTTTTTGTTTCTTTCCTGAGAATTCTATGAGATGAAGCTTTTGGCTTAGAAAAAAAGAGACGAGAATAAACGAAAACACAGAAAAGTCACGACGAGTCCTCGTCATGTGCACAATATCTTTGTTCGTGTCTAGTATCTGTACGGAGGATTAAAAATAATTAATAACAAGAGAAGAGAGTTTAAATGAGCAAAGATATAATTAATAACCGAAAAATACTACGGCAGCTTTCAATATCTTAGAAATTTTGTGAGTGCGGAATGCGAGAGAGTGAATAAGAAAAAAACTCGCGATTACGTTACGCACTCGACGATTCGTCGGGGCAATCTCTCGAAACTTGCTCGCGCCTCATGGCGAAAAGTCGTTTTTTCTTTTGACGCGATTTTGTCCATTGGCCAATGGGAGAAAAAATTCTAGTTTCTCGTCAAACGAATTTCACGATTTTTCCTTTTTAACAAATTTTTCGTTGGCATGGAAAATAAAAACGAGTATTTACTCGAAATTTTTCAAAATCAAGATTCACAAATAATCGATTCGCTTTCTGGTCGATTTTTCATTCAGAAAATTCCCATTTTTTCTGCCAATGCAAATTTTTGAGATCGAGAAAAACGATGAAAAAATCGACTTTTCGGATGTGCGCACTAGAGTCTGCATTTTCGAACGATTCGACGAACGAGATTCGTCACCGATCGCGAAATTAACTTGAAAACATGAAAACTCGTGAAAAGCATTGAGAAACAAAAATCGTGAGATCGATTGACGTAATCGTGGGTTCACGCACGAAACACCGTAGAAAAACAGTTAAAAATCAAGCAACAAAAACGTTAACGAAGAAAGAATTGAAGGAGAAGCTACGAAATAACCAAACAAACAAAAACGTCGACATTTTTTTAAGCAAAGTTAGACTTGCGTTGAGGGCCGCGGAAGAGGGAGGAATGAAAACATTTCGAAACTTTGTGAGAAAGGTTCGAGGGAATAAGATGGCAAAACCAATTGACTGCGAAAAAGTAAAATGCATGTGTTGACTGAAAACGAAGCCACGAGGACGTTGAAAAGCTTCGAGGAGGGGAATAAAAAATTTTGAAAGCCAAAAAAAAAATTCGGCACCTGAAAGTTTCGGGGTTTTCAAATGAAAAAAAAAAAAAACAACCGATAAAGAATCATCCGAGAGAAAGATAATGACGAGAAGACAAAAAGAGTGAGGAGCAAAATGAAACGATGAAAAATAATGAAGAATTCGGAACGACTCAGCCAGTGTGTCGATGTCCATGCGGTGAATAGAAAATTGTATGCGCGCTTGAGAATACGCGTTTTTATTTCCGAGGAGAGTTAAACGAAAAAAAAAAAAAACCATCAAAAAGAAGCGATTCCACTTTTTTGTTTTCGAGAATCGACACAAATATTATGGAATTTCTGGTTGAAAAAAAGGCAGAAATGGAAAGTCTCCTCGCGCCAAAATGATTTTTCGAAAGGTCCGAGTCACGAAGAAAAAAGAAAATACACAGGGGGGGGGGGGGGGGGGGGAGTAGGTCCGGAAAGAATCGATGGCAAGAAAGTGCAAGAGTCCTCTCGAAGCTCCGTTTTAGATTCACACGCGAGAATATAAAAGGAAAAAAAAAATTGAACTAAATTTTATAATATCGAATTGCAATAATAATGATAATAAAAATAACAGCTGATTCAGGAACGATAAGGTAAACCACTAGATGCGACAGTCGTCAATTAGTTGTCAGAGAGGGCGATAAGCAAGCAAGAAACCATGAAAACAGCAAAGTATATTTAATAGTGATTTTTCTCGAAATCAACGTGATCGAGAATGGAGAGCTGATTAATGAGGGTACACGGACGCGAACGGTAAAAGGCCCCTGGAGATTGTACGTCTGTGTGTATCATTGAGGGAAGAAAGCAAAAAAAAAATGAAAAAAAAAAAACGGAAAGAAATTAAAAATACAAACAAAAAAAGAGATAAAAATAAAACCGGAGCGAAGCGTTCACTTTTTCGAACAGAATCTCCGCGTAAAGAGATCGACGGGCTGGCGAGGAACCGCGCGCCGAAATTTCCCGTCTGTTCTTCGCTTTTTTCGCATTCAATCAAATGGAAAGAAAAAATACAAACGTAATAAAAACAAATAAATGACATTGAGAAGAATGGCGATCAAGATCCAATGAGCCACGAAATGAAATTTTAAACAAAAATATTAAAATAGCCGTCGGGGAAGGAGACGCGTTTCGTTGCCTCCTCGCATCAGTCGCCTCAGTGCCCGTCGACTGCCCAGTGAATTTTGTACCGAAACGTGTGAAGCTCTAAATGCTAATTTCATATATGGAATTTAATTTTTTCACGAAACATGTGCATTAAAAAAAATAAATTGAAGAAAAAAATCGTAAAACTTGAAGAAACTTGAAAAAAAAAAAACAACAACATGGGTGTACTTTCATTTATCTCGGTTCCGACCAGAACCGTTTGTCCTTTTTCCGTTAATTCTCTTCCAGCACACAGAGACACCACTGTACGCTGCCGTGGAAATTTTTAGCTGGTACGTGTTCGTAACCGATCTAGCTTAATTACTCGCAACAATAACTTGACAGTTCCGGAGTAATTAACCCTCCGTGGTCACACGTTCTAAAAATAACGCGCTGGTCACACGGGGTCGGAATGACCCCAGCCATGTTTAAACGCTCGCCGCGTTGCCAGTATCGTTCGGAACGACACATAAAAATTCAAGACCTTAGTTTGAACCTTTCAGAATGAGAATATCATGCCAAAAAATTTTTATCCAATTTTCACAATCGCGGAAAATAATCGGCAAGGAGGCAATGTGTAAAAAAAAATAAAAATTTCTTCCGGCACCCCAAAGCACCGTTGGAGAGGATGCCAACCGTCCCGGGCGCCAATAAATTGTAGTAATTCTAGCTCCAAATTGCGCTTCGGGTCATTTTGACCCCTGCTGACCACGAAGGGTTAAAAAATAACGTCAAGACTTTTTTTTTTGGGTCAGACGAGTAAAAATGTAAATAATTGCCACTTGACTCCACCGTTCTGTGTCTTAAAAACGTATATTCGTAATGTTTGAAAAAAGTTGATGAAGCGCCGGACGTTTATGTCCCACATGGAAATAGCGTGACAATAAATTTTTAGTTTTTCTAATTATTGGACAGGCCTCCAGGTATTGCCAGAATCTGCCATGCAGGCTGCAAAGGCTATTTCAGCGAGATGAGTTTCACGATGAGGTGGTGCAGCGATCCGGTGAAATTTTTCAAGTGCCGAAGCGAAAATATTTATTGCTTCTTGAGTTTTTTCCTTCTCCATATAATCCAAGCCGCGGCTATATTCGTTTTCACACTCGGCCAAACTTCTTAGCCTTTCCTCAAGATTTTTCATCTTTTGACACTTCGAACATTTTATCACGGGCTCGGGCCTTCGTGGAATTACGAGTAACCCCTTGCAGCCACTAGTCGGACATCTGGAAAATTGTCGACACACTTTTTTTGAAAATTTCAAAATGCCGTAGAATTCGTATTTTTCTAGCAATTACAACAAAATTCTAAGAGAATGAAGAGCTCGTATAGATTAAAATCTGTGCAAAACGGGAGCCCTGTAGCTCAAACTGTTCTCGAGTTATCAACGTTTGAATTTTGCAGTGCCAGAACATACACACACACACACATCCGGACATTTTTTCTAGATATGATTTTTCGATGTTTTGGGACATTTTAAGCACATTGAGATTGAAAACTGGAAAAAAAAAAATTTCACCGTCACATAGCTTCCTCTATGAGGAAGCAAAAGTTAAAATTTTTGTTGAATTGATATTAGATTCCTAATTCTTATTCGTGATGCTTCCGTATATCGTTGGTTCTATTTCCCATACAAAAGCATATATTTATGTACCTTAGTCTGGCCGTCTCGTTTGTCAAGTCTTCGAAGCCTGGCCACCGTTCAACGCATGCGATACACGAGCATCTGAACCAATATCGTCCCATCAGTGATCTTTGTCTTTCCTTGAAGTTTTTTTTCGTGAATATTGGCCCATAATTTTCTGCTATGACATCACCAGGTTTGAGAGGCCTCAATGCTCTTATCACAATGTTTCGACCGATGAAATATCTACGTGAAATTATTAATTATTAAATCAAAGGTAATCTGCTGAACTAGAAAAAATCGTCGGAGTAGTCAGCTCTGTCCGATTCATCTCACGTTACATAATTAGTTTAAAAGTTTTTTTTCTAACGCTACATTCATAGAGATAGTTAGCGCTAAACGGTAAAGCTTTATGAAGAGTTTTAAATAAAGTTTCAAAATCTTCAAACTTTGATTTTACGAAAATAGCTACAACTTTTTTTTTACAAACTGGCAGCTCATTATCTTCGTTTTCGAATTATTTTTGAATAGGTAATTAGCGATTTTTCATTTATTATCATTTTTTAGTTGTTTGTGAACTTTGAAAATGGAAAATATGACGAAAAATGTAATTTTTTGGTTCGAGTTCCCAAAAAAAAAAATTATCGGAATGCAATACAGCCTAAAACCTATTCTGATGCATTTATATATATATATATAGATAATTCACCTAGTGACTGCTGGATAGCATTCATGATTAAAACGAGCGACACTCGGATAAATAGCAACTCCAACATAGACCGTTTTGTTGCCACGATAACGATGATTTGGCGCCAAACGTGTTTCGTAAATTTCATGTGCGTTAAACTGCAATAGCTGCAGATTTCTCAGCAAGAGAGCACCCACTTCGATTTCTTCTTCGCTCGTTGTCTCTTCAACAAAGATTTATGCCAAAAATTATTTATACATTTTCGCTTCGTCAATCCTAATGAAAAAATCGCGTTAGAAAAATTCTTTTGCGTATGACTGTCGTTTGTATATTTTTTTCTTACCATTGGATTTCTCAATACTTTTGAAAAATCGCACTCTCTCTAAACCCTTCAGTAGGAACAGCGCCATTAAAGTTCTTTCGAAAAAATCTTTCGCTGATCTTTTACCAGCAAGAGTTACCAGATCGTAAGCTCTCATATCGACTCCTCCTTCATCCTTCGTCGTCTCTGCATTCTCGTTGCATCTCTCGCGATGCAAAGTATTCTCTTTGAGTTTTTTTTTTCTCAAACGACGTTTAGCAGATTTGCTCAAGCTACCGTCCTCACCGATATTTTTCTCTTGCTCTCCGTCATTTTCATTCTCCTTCACGACTCGAGGGTTCGTCTCAATCGAAAGCAATTTTTGTTCCTTCAATTTTTCACAAATTCGACGACTATTTTCGTAGCCTTCTTGTGTCACCATTCGGAGAGCAAGCGTGCTTAAAACGCTCATTCCTGAACCTACAAATTCGAGATGTAACCTCGTCAAATTTTTTCCTTCTTAAGGTACAAATCGACTTTATTTAGGGTTCTTTCAAAATTTTGTACAAACGTTCTTGCCACCAAAACTAACAGTTTTCTCCTATGAAGAAAAATTTCCTGACTTTTACAATTTGGGATATTTAATTTCCAATTTTTTATTTTCTCCATCCAAACGCGTGTAAATTGGAGTCACGTTTCGTTAAAAAGTTGCAAAAATCGAGTTGCAAAAAAAATGTATTTAGGATTTTTTTTGCAAATAGCCAGAAAGGTTATGAGGCGAAATTTTTTAAGAAAAATCCTAAACACATTTTCTTGCAACTTATAAACGAAATGCGATTTCAATTTACACGCGTTTAGATGGGAAAAGTTAAAAATTGGAAATTAAATATCTCAAATTTTTAACGTCAGAAAATTTTTAGTTTTGGTTTCGAGAATGTTCATACAAATTTATTAAAAAATTCTAGATAGTGTAATTTTGTGTTAAGTTTTAAAGTATTTTTTCTCGTTAAGTTTTTTTTCCTGTTCTGAATAAAATATTTAGAAAAAATTTACATTATTTTATCACTCCACACAGATCGGAGAATAATTTCGTAATAATTTATCTTTTTCATGTTTTCGGAAATACAGCAAAATACAGGATATCTCCGAAACCTCAGCACTTTCCCCCTTTTAGAAAGAGCGTATCGGCGAGTCCTCGCAACTTGACGATTAATTGGATTAATTCCTAAATCTTTCGTAATCTTTTTTTCTGTTTTGTATTTTTACCTATGAGAAGGGCAAGAATTTTACACTCGTATTTGTGATAAGAAGAAAGAGCTTCATCTCTGCATTTTCTCCCGCAGAAAGCTACGCTGCTGCACACGGGACAACCGAGAGGAGCTCGCAATCTGCAAAGAGAAAAATAAACTAAACGTACGAAAAAATATGTGAATGTATTAAAAGATTCTATTGAAAGAATTTACTAAAAAATGAGTAATTAAAATAACGTTAGTAATAACTTAGGTTTTTCGTACTTTTACAACTCGTCAATCAATTTTTTCCAAATTGAATATTAACGAAAAGATAGTCAACTGAAATCTTGTTCATTTTCAAAACGAAAAATTTTGTAAGCGGATGAGTTTTCGCTTTGAGCTGCATTTGTTGGGAAATATTTCCCAAATTACCTCGTTAAACAATGCTGGCAATGGGTACCGTAGAACTCGGGAAGAAGACAGGAGGCCAAAGGTGGTTCAGAAGCAAGAACATCGCCTGGGAAAATTTCACCAGCAGCGACAGCGTGTTTACCGGCGGTTGATGTTTCGGAGACATCAACGAGTTTCGACGCCCCTAATAAATCTTCCCGGGAGCTAGGACCATCCTTTACCGAGGGCGATGAAGCTTGAATAATATTAAGATTTTTGGTAAATGTACAAAAAAGAAAAACCAATTGCATCGAGCGGAAGTTTTTTGGATTTCTTCCTGTAGAGGCAGCATTCTCGATTTACATTTTTTCTTTTTTTTCATTTATTTCTGTCAAATTGTAAGATCTTCGAAACGCAATTCACTGCTTCATACAGGCGAACGCTTGAGACTTACACGCTCTGAACTGCTTTTTCAACTGATCGATGGTTGTCAAATGGGGTTGAGAGACAGTCAGCGATTTCTTGGACGCTTTGGAAAGGCGTTCGCATTCTTCGATTTTTTGAGTCAATCGGATTCTGCAACATCCAAAGATGGTTTTTAATTATTCAAGAAACGTTTCGTTGATTTTTTTAGATTGCTGAATGGTTGAAGAGCTTTTGGACTTTGATACTAATTCAGAAATATCTCTTCAACAGTACAATGAAGAAAAAATGACCAAGTGCTTTTCTCGTGCAGAATTTTATTTTTTCTGATCGCTTTTAGGCACCAATCACTACAATAATAATATACGCGGCACATATAGTTGGCGATAAAGGGTACACAGCTAGCTTAATATGAAAATTTGAAATTTTTTTTCAAAATCTTCAAACTGTGATTTTACGAAAATCGCTAGAACTTTTTTTTTTTTTTACAAACTGGCACTCCAGCTACCGCTCATTATCTTCGTTTTCGAATTATCTTTGAATAGGTAATTAGCCATTTTTTGATTTATTATCATTTTTTAGTTGCTTGTGAAGTTTGAAAGTGGAAAATATGACGAAAAATGTGATTTTTTGGTTCGTGTTCCCAAAAAATATAAATTATCGGAATGCAATCCAGCCTAAAACCTATTCTGATTCATGAGCTTCATTTCTGTGAAAGATTCATCAAAATTGGTCCAGTGGTTTTTGCGTGAAAAGGGCACAAACACAATTTTGTAATATAGAGTTTCATACATACATAGATAACGATTTTCATCACAGCATGAAATGCATCGTTCAATTATAACAACTGACCTCGCATTCTGTGGTAAATTTTCTTCGGATGCAAGCTGCAGATCCCCAAGAGCGAAATGATAATCGCCAAGATCCATAAGCGTTTCCCCACGAGCAAGCAATCCTAGAGGAAAACTGTAACCCTGATCCACTGCAGGAAATTTACCTGAAAGCAGATTCGATCCAAAGTCGTTGTGTATCACTTCCCCAAGTCTTTTCACTCCATAGATATGGCGTGCGAGAGAATGCAACCCCCCCTAGATCAATAATCACACAACACAATTAACCCCAGAACGGTAACCTGGGGTCAAAAACGACCCCAGGCTCTCCTCCCTTCGTTCTCCCATTTTTTATCGTTTTACCGCATTTTTGACTAATTTTTCGACTCTAAACAAAATTGCCCCAGGCTCACCTGATCCCGCATTAAAAAACGAAAAGAATGAGCCCAAGTTGATCCGTTTTCGTTAAATTTTACCAGAGATATGAATTTTTCAAAATTGGGGTCATTTATGACCCCAGGTTATCGGGATCGGTAACAAAAAAATAAGATTACCGTTCTAGGGTCAATAGAGGCAAAGAAACAGATCCAACCTGTTGCAGGTGCTCGGAGAACCGCTTGACTAAACAAAAGAAGAGCTCTCTCGTGATTCCCTCGAGCAGAATTTTCCAGACCTTCGAGTCTTTTGTTTCTCGAGACAGCAGCATCCTTATCACGATACAGATTCTTGATCCTGCCAAGAGTTTCCAACACAATATCCTTGACTCGAGGATCTGTCAATACCAATTTGATGCGATCTACATCGCTGTTCATTCTACCGAATATTTCCCGGATCCAAGCTTCACCGGCTGCTTCCATTACAGATTCGCTAAAATCACGAAAGAAACCCTTGCTCCCCGAACGTAATGTTTCTGACGAACAGAGTGTTCTGTAAAATTCTTCGGGATCGCTTTCCATCATGATTTTTGGTAAACAGTTTTTTTTTGTGTATTTCAAATTCGGTGAAACTTTTCCATGTTGATTTCTCTCTTTTTGAAAAAAACTCTCTGGTTCGTTAATTAAAAAGCACTTTTCGAAACATGGTATTTAAGAAAAGTTTGAAATTTTACAACTTGAAAAATTCTTTTATCCCGGCCCGTGAACACGTTCAGCTTCACTTTGGAACTCGTGAAAACTATTTTATGCAGAATTGAACTAACCATTTAAAACTCTCGACGGCGTAATTTTAGAACAAACTTCTCCCCCGCCGTGCTATCTTATGCTTCGAGCGACGTAGTCCATGCGGTTTGACTATTTTCATCAACGTATCGCATCCATACGAGTATTATCGTGCGGCAAAATATATTTTCTTCAAATTAACCTTTCCCTAATTTTTCCAACACGAAATATTCATTTACTTATAAATTCGATTTTTCAAGGAGATATTAATGAATGAAAAAAAAAATAAAAATTTGTAAAAAGTTTCTGAGACGAAATTTGTTGAGATAAAAATTTAAAAAAAATCAGATGAGTTCCTTTCGATGAGTTTTCGGAGAAGGAAAAAAATCAGCAAAATAAAAATGCAAACATTGAGCAGTGAGTAGAAATTGAAATATTTGAGATCCAATTTTTTTTCTCCATTTAAACCCATTGCATTTTTGGTTTACGTGAAATAGGAGAAGAAGAGATTTTACCGTTTTTTTTTTTTCAAGAAAATTGAACTCAAAGTCAGACATTTAAAAAATTTTTTAACACCAGAATTTAAAAAAACGGGGCAACCGGGGAGAAATCAGCGTTTGCCACATCTATGACGCTGAGCATCGGAAATTAGTATACTCGCATGGATATGGGTCCAATATCGAAGCATCTACGAGCGTGTCTCGTTGGATTGAATATTTCAATCAATGTACGTTGAAAATATTTAAACTATTGACAAATAAGCGAATTTTGTATCGATGGTAACGAGACATAACTATTAATCCTCAGAATATATTTAATACAGAAATGGTCAGCTTCATTGTCATTCAACCTCTGAACGTAACCACATAAATTAACGTAAGTAATTTGGGAGGCCAAATTAACGTGAGTATTGTCATGAATTCATCCTGATTGACCAAAAAAACTCTACAGGTGGAAGGAAGATTTTCACTGACATAATAAAATCATTCCTAATCACCTCAACGCTCAGAACGAAAATATCGATATTTTCTTTTTAATGCTGTTGGCAAATTAGTATTTATTCTGTTTAAAAAAAAAAACTCTTTGAGTAGGTTTTTCTGGTTTTTGAAAGCTCGAAGTTGTGGACTTTTGGAAGCTCAATTATTATAAAGAGCACAATTCTGGATTGTGTTGCTGACACCATTGACAGCTGCGAGAATTCTTATAGCATTAAGAACGAGCCTTGGTACATATTCGTTGCTGGCTTGCACGACCGTGCTGGTGACCTGGGAGAGAAACAAAGAAAGGTCATGAACGATATAAATATAACATCAGGAACAATTATTATTTAGCTAGTCGGTATGATATTTGTCTCTCTATCTATCTATCTGAGGATTTCGAATAAAAATGATTAACTTACATCCATGATGCAGGCAGGTACTTTTGGTGCTCCTGGACGCTTTGCGTTTAAGAAACATTTCCGAATTTCCACACCCAATGCTCGAGCGTAGCTGATCAATTTTATCAACAATTGGCCAAATTCGATGACGTGCTTTTTAGTCAACTCCAATTTTCTCATAATGCACGTAATAGTTTCTTTGACGACAGGTGTATTCATAGCGGTTTGGAGGTACCCAGACGACGATATTTTTTCTGCGACAGAGTTCACACGCGACTCAACCTTTGGACAAATAAATTTATTCAGTTATGATATGAGTCTGTGAAGTAATGAAAAAATTCATTATGCTATTTTCATTCTTACCATTTCGAATACCTGCTGCGTTTGCGATAGCATTGACGACTCATACGTGTGGGCATACGATGAAACAGCTCTAGAAACCTCAAAACTCACCGCAGCACCAAATGGCACAATTGCAGCCTAAAATTTGTTTTTTTTTTTGTTTTATTACAATTTGTTGTTTGATGTTTACGAAGGATTAATGATTTTCATATTTTAGACAAGAGTTCAAGGCAAATCGTACTGTAGCGATAGTTCAATTGGATTTTTCAATTTTTCTATTAATTCGATAAACACTAAATAATTTTCACTTTAAGGATATTGAGTCCCAAATCGCAAATGATAAGAAAATTCTGAAAATTTGGTATGTTTTTGTATGAAGTATTTAAGAGACCGTGTATAAATTTCACGAGTATTAGGAAGCTCGTTATTGAAAAATTAACATTAATTAATTAAGTGCAGTCAAATGTAGTTTTATGGAAACTGGTATAACTTTGCGATAAGTTTTTTTTTTGACCTCTCAATTTTTTAATATCAACAATATACCGAAAGCAACGGAAACAAAACCAAGTTTATTGATAAATATTTTTTGTATTTGTTTAAAAAATTGTTCTTAACAAAATGTTAATTTTTTAATAACGAGCTTCCTAGTCGTCGCGAAATTTTTACACGACTTCTTAAAGACTTCGTACAAAAACATACTCAATTTTCAGAATTTTCTTATCATTTTTTATTTCAACCCTTAAGGTGGTCAAAGTAATGATGACAGAATTCTTTAAATTTGACATGTTTTTACATGAAGTATTCAGCAGGTCGTGTACAAATTTCACGAAGATTAAGAAGTTGATTCTTGAACAATTAACATTAACAAGTTTCATAGGTACTCCAGATCCTCAAATTGATGAAATGATTCGAAACGATCGAATAGACTATCAATTGTCTTGCAGCAAGTTAATGTATAAATATGTAATATTTAATAGAGTCACTGATCGATAGCTCACCAAGGCAAGAAGAATCACACATGGAGAAATTGGAGACTTCGTCATTTTGCAGTTTTTTTTTTAAACTTATTTTCCTCAATTGATGAGTACGTTTCTAAATTGACTGATGAAAAAAAAAATCGAAGGAGCTTTATATGTAAAAAAAAAAGGTGGTTCGCTACCACAAATACATCGATGCCAAACGGATAGGTACATTTTATTTTATCTGTCATCGTCGAAACTAATCAAATAACATGGCACCTATGTCAATGACAAATGTCAGACATCAATTGATCTAAAATTTACGTAAGATTCGATGAAAACAAACATGTACAAAAGGTATATCTTTTACGAAGGGAGAAGATAATGGCATTCGCGTTCTTTATGGGAAGACAAACACTACATCCATCACGTGTCGACGCAAAGCTGGTCAAAGTTCAAGGTCAATTTTTTTTTCCGCATTCAATGTAGTCATTCAGAAATTTGTTCCATTTTACGGAAGGAAAAAACATTTTTTATTCGTGCAGCATACTTAGTCAAGTTATTGAGGAAACTAATTGTACAAAGACATAAAGAACAATGTGAGAATATAAAAATTCCTGAGAATGCTGGTGGGCACTTTGTATTCGGCATAATAAAGTTTGGGCATTTAGGGCCATTTTAATGAGCGATATCGTGGATTTTCATGATTCCCTGTTGTGGAATGGACTACAAGATTCCCTTAGCGACAGGAATACACAAATTGTTCAGAAATTCTTGTTGTGTCGTTTCAAGACTTTCCATAGGAATGTAATGTGATATTTTCTTGGTAACTACGCAGGAGCTACACAGAGGAACAGTCTTCCTCCAAATTTTGAGGAAAAAAAAATTCTTTTGTGTGTACATATGAACTCTCTGACGTAAGACAGCTGTTCTTCTATCACCAGCCTAGGAAAACGAATAAACGCGATGACGTGATAAAAAATCTTCGAAAACGTGAAACCTGTTTTGCAAACATCTTATTATTGCAAAATTCGTGCAAGGATGGTCTTTGAGAATTTTTAGCCTGAGATGCAGTCTGGTAATAAATTAACCCTCAGTATATAGACACACATGGGTCTGGGGTGTCCAGCCCATTTAGTGAATTGCGTGAATTTCTAGTTTTTTGTATCGATTACCATTGAATAACAATAATAAAAAAGAACTTTTTTCCATCACTCAGTGCAGGATCGGCACTGCCGAATAATATGGTAGGAGCATATACAAGAAGCTTTTCTCATGTAGCGGGTTCCAGTTTTTAAGGATCAATTCGCCAGGCTGGCGGTCGATATGATCGAACAGAAATCGAACAGCCGGAACAGGAATAATTTTTGAAAAAAATGAATTCGATTGAAACTCGAGTCAATTATAAAGAATAATCGTTTATATTCGGTGAATTGTTTAAACTTTACGTACTGTTTTGAAAAATGTTCAAGTTTGGTTTATTATTCAAAATAAAATTGGGTTAAGAAGGTATGTAGCTCTTTGCAATCGCCTCAGCTGTGAAAGTCAATATTCCGTTGTACCGGCAAAATGTTTCAATTTAGTTAAAAGATTAACCGCCACGAGCGCTAGTATCGAGACGCGAGTAATTTAGGTTTTTGCAACTAGAGGCGCTACGAGTTGGTCACGTGAGCTATCGGTGCTTCTTTTTTGAGACTCGAATTTTTTCTCATACAATTTTTTCGATAGTTGCATTGTTACATGCGAGGATTTGAAACTTTTTTCTGATCTGATTCCTTTTTTTTTTATAAGTGCGATTGATTTATTTTTGGAATTTAAATTTTCAAGGAATTTTCAACTATCGAACCTTTTTTGCATACCATTTTGCATGTCCTTATTCGTCCTTACTTATTGCGACAATAGAACCAGAAATAATTGCCGTCGGCGAATAAATACTAGTTTTTGAATAATTCAGCCAAAAAGTGTTTTTTTTTTTTTTTTTTTAATATGTACAAAAAATATGGAACTATATTTTTTTCTATACTCTGCTGCTCCTCCGTTTGTGGACCACTTGTTCCACCAATCGTTTCGATCACGGAGAAGTTGATCAGAAACACATGCTTGGGTTTCTCAGGAACAGGAATGAAGGAAAGCGGCGATCGGAGAAAAATATAGAAACTAAAAGGCAAAGCCAAACTGAATCGTTCTCTCGGGGCTGCGCACGCAGGTTGGCAACAGGTAAAAAATGTTCATGTTGTGAAACAGGATAGAGAGGCAGAAAGACGGAAAGAGAGAGAGAGAGAGGGAGCGAGAGCGAGGAAGAGGGAGAGGGAGAGAGAGAGCAAGAGTGCACAGAAGACAAAGAACAGAGAAAGAAAGGTCTTTGTCGCAGGTGTAGGCCGAGGGGGAGGCTTGACTCGACCAAGTCGCACGGTGGGGGATCGAACCTGTGACCGGTAGACCCGAGCGTTTCGAGTCAATTCTTACGATCGGCAGTCACTCCCAGGAATTCCGTGAACTCAGGTGACTGGAATCGTGTGCAAAAATAATTTCTAAACAAGCTCTAAAAAAAAAAAAGAAAAGTTATGTGACCAAAGTGATGGTGCATTTGTGTGTGCGAACACTCCAAATTGTTGTCGTTCCAGTAGTACTAAGCCATCGGGTAAGTTCTGTTCAAAAAAGTTGTCTTTCATGTTCTGGTTTTTGTACAAAATTCAAGTATCCTGTGTTCTACCGTTATAATCGATTTTTGCGATATCTGGGAGATCGGCTGGATCTCTGTGACTCGGAAACGGGTGGTGCATGCGCATAGAAACCCATTTGCGACCCCGCTATGCCAAAATATAAAATTGTCCATTGGAATCTCATGTTTCTGTGAAATTTACCAATTAATTCTAGAACGGTAACCTGGGGTCAAAAACTACCCCAGGCGACTGTAAATTCGGCGCCCTTTCTCCCTTCGTTCTCCGGTTTTTTATCGTTTTACCGCATTTTTCACTATTTTTTTTGACTTCAAGAAAAATTACTCCAGGCTCACGTGATTCTGCATTAAAAAACGAAAAAAATGAGCTCAAGTTGAACCCTTTTCGGTAAAGTTACCGTTCTAGGGTTAATGAGGTCGGCTACACAAAACAACGTTGCCATGTTAAAAAGCATAGGGAAATTCGAAATGATTAGAATTTAATGGAAATTGGTGAGCATATTCTTTAGTATTAAAAATGATTATACAAATTTTTTAAGATTTTTCTTCTACATAGTTTTCGAGTAATTAAACAATTAGAGTTTACATTCACAAGCATAGGATTCAGATATATATAGATATATATCTTTTGCATATTGTAAACTCCAATTATTCGACAACTATGTAGACGAAAAAATTGAAAAAATTAGTGTCATCGTATTTGATGCTAAAAAATGTTGTTGCCAAATTTTATTAAATTCTTATCATATTGTCGTGTGTAGCCAACCTCCTTAAGAGACAATTACTGTCGAATATTCAGTATACGATGACCACGAACTTAGTATCAATGAATTTAGACACCGAAATAAAAAATAATTAGGTATTTGGTAATTATTTATTGTGGAAGGATCAGCCAGTAGTTATGAGTCATTTTATAATACAGAGATAAAAACCAGTTATCAAATCGTCATATAGTAACATTTATAATGAGTACTGCTATTTTCAAAAAGTGATTTCTAAACGGAAATGGTAAATTATGTCAACTTATCGATAACAACGATAAATTTCAGTCAGTAAATTATCTTTCGCATATTCATAATTCATTCTGTTATTTTCAGTATTTCCGTACATTTGAGTTTTACTGATGGACGTAGAAATTAAAAACGACTATTGGGAAATGTTTTTTCAATATTTCACGTACTTTCAAGTTGTTCAATAATTCGATCGAATTAAAATTCCACCAGACGCTCGATTTATCTGGGAAACCAGAGGGACTGATCATTCACGTTTTTTTCGAAAGAATACGCTCAACGAGTTTCACCCGTAACTTTGCCTCGTAGCGTTTTCGACGACTCGCAACTGCTTCGAGCAGTGCCGGCATTGAAATCGTTTCATAGGAGCTCTCGATTCACCACAAGTCTCTGACGATTTTGCCTCTTTTTCCTTTTTCATTGTTTCGATCGTTTCCATCCAAATGAGCCCGTGCAACTTGAGGAACAAACATACACAACAGCCTGAAAAATTTTATAACATTCATAATCATGATAATTTTTTTTTTCGTCATTTTCACTGGAAATCGTATTTTTATTTTTTTCTCTCGAATTTCGAACAACTCTGTTATGATTTTTTCGTGTTTCTTCATATTATTGTTTCCATTTTTTTCATGTATCTTCCTTAGAAGTTACACGCTGGCTCACTTTACACTGTTTCTTTTTTTCAATGGGAAATTCTTTTGCTGTCTAATATTTTTGAATCTCATGGAGTAATGCGTAGCTCGACATCAACAAGTAGGGGACAGGAGTGACTTTATTCGTATGTATTTATTTTCACACACAATAGCAACGATAGAGGTAACCAGTTGAGCAGCATTCCACGCGTTTCACCGCACAGTATTGCAACTTGTGGTTATTACACACAAAAGCGACGAGTCTATAAGCATGCGCGATAGATCCCTGCGCCTGCGGGCACGAGATGAACCCACGCAATTGGTTGCTCGTCTCGTGAGATCCTGTTAGTCTCCCCACTCTTCGTGTCTTGCGTTACTGACGTCAAAAGATCTCGCAACAAGATGGCGTAACTGATGAAAAACTGTGAAAGAAACAGGAATTAATGTTTTGACGTTTTTTGTGGATTCAGTTGATACTTATTTCAGATTATTGAATGTTTCGTTTTTCGAAACACAAAATATTGCGTTATAATTTATTGACGTCATCGATATCATTAAAATGATGAAAAATTGAATTACTACGAAACTAAATTCTAGACTCGATCAGAATTTAAATATTTCCTTAAAAAAAAAAAAAACGTCCTGGAAGAGACAATATTCACATGTTATTTACTTTTTGTTTTTATGATCCTAAATTTTTCTCTCTTTCGATATCTTTCGAAAAATCATTTCCATGAGGGATTTACCAAATCTTTTATTTTTTTCAAACGTGAAAATTTAAGAAATTCGTTGTTTCTTCCGTTTAACAAGATTTCCAAATTTCGAAATTTTTACTCATTATTAGTGTTTTTTTTTTTATTAACGATTGACTGATGGAAGTGTTGGAAATTTCTTTCGAATTGATGGGATTTGTACAAATAGAGCTGATTACTCTCGCAAATATTCACGCGGCGTAGTGCATTTTGAGGTAACAACTCCCAGTATCCAAGAACCGAACATGCATCGCGACTTCCGGTCGTTGAGCAGCCGAGCGTTCAATGCGATAAGTTTATACGTGAGAGTAGCATTGTTGTACTCGATAGAGAGCTAGCCGCTAGACTAGCGCCAAAGTTTCGATCCATGAAATCATGTTGTCCCATAAAATTATGTGTCTATTGCGATTGTATGTATATTTTCATGTTATGTACAAATAACACGGAAGGAGGATACGAACGGAAGTTGACATTTTGAAATATATACAAAATTACGCAATGGAAATCGAAATACCAACGAGAAAAGTATTCGAATATATATTTTTCCGATTTTGGAACAACCGGACGATGTGCATGAATTTTTTTTGCTGCTGCTGCTGCTGCTGAATATGTATTTGAATGTGATATTTCAATAATTTTTCGACATAAGGATCTTGGATTGATTTTAGCTGGAAAAGACAGTATACAGTCGCGAAAAAAATTCTGCATTTTTATTTTCTCGGGGTCTTTCAATCGATTTTTCAAGAACCTACGAAAAATGGCACTCAATCTTAGAACTAAAAATTTGACGCTCAAAAATGCTTCTTTGTTGTCTCGACATGACTATTTTTCACTGAGATACAGACTCCTGAAAATGGATGAAATTTTTTCGTTTATTAAAATTTGGAATAAAATTGTTTTTGTCAGGAACGAATAACCATAAAAATTAGTTTTTTTTAAATTTTTTTATTTCTACATCGGGAGTAGTAATTAAAATGAATCACAATGAAAATAATCGTTCTATTGACATTCATTATTATCTCAGTTGCTCCAATCCTTACAGTCATTTATTTTTTTCTTATTGGATCATTTTGTATTCGGTACTCGGAGATCATTGAGCTTTCTAATTACAAATTTCAACACTAAAAATTCATCAGTTGAAAATTTACCGTTCCTCTTTTGCTTAAACGGAAACGACCCTTTTAAAAAAATTCTAAAGAATTCTATAGGTAGTGTCGTTACGGGACTATGGTTTGTTCCATCTGTTGACTTTTTGTGATTTGTGCCAAAATGTGGAGATGAAGGTAAAGCGGGTAGGGCTCGATCTGAGAATCCTCGCAGTCTGGGTCGGGAGCCCTGAGTACCCTACGACGTATTATTTCGTCCGAATTGGCTATTTGAATGGCATAATGGACACCATGCCACAAGGCCCACGCCGCAGGCTCATCCTATCGGAGAACGTGCATTTTACAAAAGGTTTTGTACAATGGAGGGGAACTAATAATTTTTCGGTAGTTACTGAACTCGCAGAAGGTTCTTTTGAAATTCTAAAGAGGTTCGCCGGAGTTTTCCTTATCATAATTGTCATTAGTAGAAAAGCATAGTATTCGAAATTCGTCAAAAAGTATGTGACATGCTATTCAAACGAAAAATTGGAAATTGCGTGAGTCACCCATGCTCTCATGTCTCAGAACTCTCTATCGAATTTTATTTTCTTGCACCAAAGTAATTTCCCAACCAGCAGTAGTTTGTTAAGCAAAGAAATACGACGCTTTTTTGAGTCGTTACATACAATGAGTATTTCACGTCAAGGCATCCACTTTTGAATCTTCTGATTGTCGATGTTGCTCAAAATTTTTTCTCTTTACAACTATTCTAAAAACCTCTTTGCAATCATTCTGACCCTATACTGGGAATGAAATTTTGTTAAAAATCGTTGATATTTTGTTGAATACTGTAAACTAAATATTTTTTGATAATTTCCAAATTTTCGTTATTTTGGCAGTCTATTTGGTTTCTAATGGAATTCTCAGCAAAATTTACGAGTGGAACGACAAAAATTTGCTTCCGAAGAGACTTTCTAGAATATTTTTTGCTGCAATGACACAATTTTTGGGATTATTCAATTTTTGGGATTGATACACTTTTTTGTTCCGTCGTTTTTGAATGCATACCTTACAAAAAATGCCCCATATCTCGCTGCACACTGCGAGAATTCTTAGCGTACAGCGTTATCGCAACTTGTGGCCGGGAGCAGTAAACCTAATTAGACTTGTGTTAGTCCGCTTTGCGAAAAAGGTGTATGTGCAGCAGGAAATAAAAAGTGCATAATGTTTTCTGAATATTTTTTCTTCGATCAATCTCGAAAATGAATTTTGTTCGCTTCGTTTATCGGCTGTAATTTCACAAAAGCTTTCTTGTAGGAAAAATGTTAACATCATCGGGAAACATCAGAAAAAAAGTTATGGAAATGAACATTGAACTTCTAACGAAATGAGGAACACTACTCCCTTTCAAAGGTGTTATGTTACTTCAGAATATTCAAATTTCGATGAAACTTAATAAAAACAACGAAATATTAAATAAAATAATACTTGCAGAATTTTATGACGCTTAAGTGTATGATTTAGAAGTTATAAATAGTTATTAACTCAGTTGGTCTCTCATGAAGTAGGAAGTTGATTCCGCATGTACAGAATGGGGGTGTGTGTCGAGTTCAAAAATCTTCAGAAGTCAAGAAAATAGTGAAAAATTCAACGGAGAATAGAAAATGTTTCTTTTCCTTGTAAGAAAACAAAGCGATCCGTCTATGTTCTGCTCGGCGAAATCTTTTAGCCTATACGCATTTATGATCATATTTGTGTGCGTGTGTGAACTGTAGAGCCAGAAGAGTTAAACAAAATAAGAGAATTCTTTGAAAAGATTCCTGCTTTTTCCCCAATTCAGTATTAAATTTAGGAACGTCGACCTGTTGGACATTTTCAACTAGAAGATTGAATGAAATGCACTGATTCAAAAGGGGAACAATAATGAGATTTTCATTGATTTAGAAAAGATTTTTGTCACATGAAAACAGGAAGCAGAGGGACTGCATCGAATCGATGAAAACAGTTGATTCGAAAAATTGAATGAAATCCACACGCATCTTTCCTTCAATTAAAATCGTGCAACAAAAATGAGTTGAGGTCCGGCGATGAGTCGTGAATTTTTTTTTTCGCAAAGATAGATTATTTACTCTGAAGCGGTTAGTAGCAAGAAAATTATTGATCGAGGCACGCGTACTACATGAAATTTCCATCGGCCTCGACAACTCGTACAAGATCGTACTATAGACTAAAGAAGCGAGTGTAAGGTAGAGAAACTGTTGTAGTTAAGTGAAAGGCCTCTGAGTATATTTTCATACTACATACACGGATATTTTTCTATGTGTGTACATTTGTATATGCATAGAGTCGATGACTCACCGGTTCGAAGCTACCATCAATGTTTCAACGTCCTTGGCGTTATCGCACGTTTTTTTGTCACTACCATATTGTCCATGCTCATATCACACTTCATTTTTTGTAGTCACGTATGCCACATCAAGAATTCATTATTAGTCATTTGTCGATATTACCTCGCAAAAAAAAAGGAAACATGTTCTGACGATACAACTCCAAAGGTATTTTTGTAAACTTTCTCATAATCCATGGCAGCTCATGTTTTTCAATAAGACTCGTTGCACTCCATCGCTTCCTGTTCGTAAAAATAACAAAGCTTGGAAATGTCGACATTTGGTTGGTAGATATATAATTTATTTTATTTGGACGGTCAGCGGATTTTAATTTTAGCCTAAAAGACATACCGATCATCTAGTTAACCCTCCGTAGACACACTACAATTAGCGCACCTCCCTAGACACACATGGGTCTGGGGCGACCTACCGTTTTTTACTGCGGACTTGAACTCGTTAAAAAAATTGGAAAAAATTCAGGAAAGTAGTTTTGGATCTATAGAAAGAGATCCTGCACCGGGTGATGGATAAAAATTCTTTTTTATCATTGGCTTTTAATGGTTACCGATTCGAGAAATAAGGAATTGACGCCATTCATTGAATGGGCTGGACACCCCAGACCCATGTGTGGCTACCAAGAGTTAATATAGACAACACTAAAACGACTAAATGTCAAAATGAAATAATCAACACTTATGACATTGTCATTGGTCATATTTTAACGTTGCTGGAAATTTGTCATTACACTGTCAATTTTAGTAACATCACCTTTATCATCGATATTACGATTATTTATACATTGTACGTGTTCCAACTATTCAGGATTAATAATTTCAATGACTGAACGTCAAAAAACTATATTTATTGTTTTATACTATGGATACCAATAAATTCCTCAATCGTGTCTCACGTATTATCAAATATGGAATAAAGGGTTTGTGCTCTCGTAGCCGGAATGTAGCAGGTGTTGCGTGAGAAAGCCCATTCTGGGTCACAGGTGTGTAGGGGTGCTCATGTAACCAATAGGGAGCTATTGAAAAAGGGTCTCACGTCTCACGAACCATGGGTATTCATTGCTATACTATATCCAGGCCCACACTCCACCTTATATCGATGCTCAATATGTACGTATTCAGAATGTAACCCACACACGTATTGATGGTAAGTCGTTGGATCATTCTCATTGTGCATAATTTTAAAAAGGATCCATCGTTAAGTCACGTTTGTTGAGGTCGATGACGAATCAACTCGTGTTGACCGTGAACGCGGGATATTGAAACCATGATATGTCTTAACATCACAAATGGTCTAATGATGGACCACGCATTCGTAGAATCGCATCCATTGATACAATTATTAAAATTATCAAGTTTAACGACTTACGATTTAATTCACACCTGATATCCAAATAAGTTCAAAATTTGAGTTTATATTATGAAAGTTTTCGTTATTAATATAGTTATTTTTTATCCTTGCAGATTCGATCATGATGGATCCACCGAGAGATATTCCTTTCGGTTATAGCTAAGGAACGTTACTTTCAATACATGCAGTACAAAGAATCTTGGCTAGTTTTGTTTTTCGAAAGATTTTTATCGAGTTTAAAGAAGCAATGAATAGAACTTTTCGTCTTAAAATGATGACGATATTGTGGTTTTTCGGGTTGTTTCTCGTTGTAACGATTGATGCCAGTCTAAATCCCGAAGGAACCAAGTGCGGACAACGACTTTGTAAGACTGTAGAGTACTGCAGTCCGTACGATACCCAGTGTAGACCCTGCTCGACAATCTGCGATCCTACCAGTCACAATCATCAGATCGAGCTTTGCGTCAAAGACTGTCAAGGTAGATATATCGCTCGCCTTCACTGTGTTTTATTTTTTTTCGTCATCCAGTTTCATTTGGTAAAATGCAGATTCAGCGCTGAAAAAAAAATAATTCAAAAACTGGTACACCAGAGTAATATATCATGTTTTCGAAGGGAAACATAAAAATTGAGAGTTTTGATTTTCTTTGTGTTTGAGGGAAGTTAAAAACGGGTACAAAATAGTTTAGATCATTTAAAATTGTGATGGAATGTCACAAGCATACACACACACACATACTGAACGAAATAGATGAGCATGGGAGCAGCCCCTGACTCTTGCACCTGACCGTCTGAAAACGGGCGTCTCTCATCTTCGGAAAACTCACCAAAGCGGGACACTAACAAAGTTCCATCAAGAAGGCGAGTGAGAGAGAAAGAGGGAGCAGGGGGGGGGAGGGCAAGAAGAAGAGAGAGAGAGAAACAGGGCCTCGGTGAGTCACCGACGTCTCTAGCTGGTCGTTGCTGCCTATGCGCTCCGCTTCCGCCTTCACCTCCCGGTGTACCTGGTAGCTCCTTATCCCGAATCTCTCGATCCTTTTTCCGCTAATCCGATCCCTAAAAACTTTGTAAAAAAAAAAGGAAAAATATAATAATAATTTTTGGCATCACATTTTTGTGTAATTCATTTTGACGAGACATTTTTTCTTCTGCAACTCGTCCAGAGGGTTGGACGTGAGAGCAATGGCGGTCTATGCCCATTTTCCGAAGTAGACGAAGGAGTCCGAGAAACTCGCTTTGCCCTTGCTGGACCTCAACCGTATACAGCTCACACATTAATCCTTACTTTCCACCTTGGGGTACAAACTACCCCAAGCCTATTAAGGAAAATAGTAATTTTCCACTTTTGTTGGTTTTAGCATTTTTTTTAGTGTACTCGAATTTAATTTTTGGCTGTTTAAAGTAAACAATCTTTTAAAAAAAGCTTTCAATGTGTTCTACAACAATTTTCGAGTCGAAATATTCAGTAGTTCATTTTTTATAACAATTTTTGTCACTGGGGTACAAATCTACCCCATGGTGGCAAGTACGTAATTCTACAGAGGTGTGGCAAGTCAGGGTTAATTATCGAGATACCTAGCCCTACGGTTATTATCTTTCAAGTAATACGTAATTATTAAATTCTGTTAAATTTAATCTGTTACAGAATATTTGCATGATCAAAGATATGTCCTCAGAGCAGATCTTGGACGCGATGGAAATCTCAAAGGTAAAATCTTTTTATTTTATAGTAAAAAATTCTTCAATGTTTCGAGGAGGAAAAAATATCTTTTGTCCCGTGGCGTGTAGACGGAATCCTCTGCAGTCAAAACGATTTTTCTGTGACTTTTCTGTGACCAAGTTTTTTTTTATGAAGCTCTTAATATTTTTTTTTAAAAACCGATTTCTCCTGTTTGTCTTACCAATTTTTTTTTAGATTACAAAGTCCTCCACGATTCATGCAAGTGGGTGGACGTGGAGCCTTAATATAACGCATCGAAGGGGCTCAGAGAAAAAAAAACCTGGACTTTTCAATTCGAGTTGATTTTCTGTATTGGCTTTAAATATTTCTTTCCCTTCGTGACCATCCTCGGCCGAGTTTTCAAAAATAAACATTATAAGTGAGAATTAAAATATTTTTTTTCTTTTTGCAGCTGAAGTTGATAGACTCGCAGCTCTCGTTAACGTGTCATTGACTCTAACGATTCTGACGACTGCCATCGTACTTATCTTGATTGCGAAATCATTCATCAAACCCAAGAAAGTCCGGAGCACATTAGAAAAAATTTTTGGCAGAAAGTGGACAAAGGTAAAAAAATGAATTATATATTTTGATGGAAATGTGGCGATTGATAGTTTATAATTATTGTTGCCTTTGGCCACTGTGCTGGGAAAAAAATAAACGAAATAACAAAATCTAGGGATATGCTGCAAAATGAAAAAAATTACTTCCACACATAAAAATTATAGTTAACATTTTTTTTTTTCGTTCAGAAAGCAGTAAGCAGTAACAAAGTTCGTGACGACGTTGAGGTGGGGATTTCGAAGCAGAACGGTCTGAAACTAACGATGCCAACGATAAGCGCGGTGGTCGCACCGTCAGTAAGTACGAATGGAAATTCAACACCGAACACAACGAGCACACCGCTTTCGAGACGTCATCCAACAGAGGACAAAACCTTGGATTACGCCTACGACAATCCAGCGATGACACCGAGTCCAGAAAGCGCTCAACCCCGAACGAAGCGTGAAAGTTCATTCTAAAAAATAATAACCTTTTCGTTTCAAAGGAAGCCTTCCAATGATTCTGCCTTCTGAACATCTTTGAGAATCTCTGAATTAAGATTTTATCAAAAAAGTTGAAATCCCCTTCGATTTATCTTTGCGGATCCAATTTTTTTTTAATGCAACCAATTCTTACAATTCCGAAAGAAATTAATCACGTAAAGTTAGTTGATCGCTAGTTTTTTTATTGTTGAACAATTTAAATTTTAACGTATCATTATCACAAAACGACTTTATTTAGGATTCTTCCAAAATTTTGTATAAACGTTCTTGGCACCAAAACTAACAGTTTTCTCCTCTGAAGAAAAATTTTCTTCACACGAGAAAACTGTTAGTTTTGGTGCCAAGAACGTTTGTACAAAATTTAAAAAGAGCCCAAAAAAAAGTCGTTTTGTGATAGTAATATCTTAAGCGACATCCTCATTTTTTTCCAAACCTTTCTTTTAATTTATCGGGTCCATTCTGTTTTATTATTGAAAAGTAAATTGAAAATTTTAATGTTGATTATTTTAATCACTTGGAAATATGCAGTTATTAAGGTAACGTTAGTTATTCATTGTGTATGACCAGGTTTCATGCATTTTTGAACCGTGCGGCTGTGCGACTTAAAACATGTTCATTGTTTCATTGGAATATCATTCGGCTGCATTGCCTCTCAAGCAATCACACCAATGTCATTGTCATTATCACCATCATTATATCGATATTATCCGTACTTATTAGTTATTTTTATCATTGTTATATCGTGATTTTTATTCGTAAGATCATTCCATTCCTGGCAATGTAGTATTAATTGTTTTTTATAAATGAATGAACGTAGATGTGTGTACAGAGAGTGCAAGTAAACTTGCAATAATTTCGTGAAAATATCGAAAACCCTATCAGCCATTCCGTCCATGAAAGGCCTTAAATAGCCAAAGAGTTTGAATTGCAGAATTCAGACTTTGGCATAGATTGGTCACTCGTTTTGGGATCCAATCATGTTGTGCAAATTCGAAATCAAATTTTAGATTTCTCACCGTCCAATTATAGAGATAAGTTAGTTTTTAAAATATTATTTTTAATTTTCTTCAAAGTCAAATTTATAGTGGTGAGGGATGATAGAATTTATGAATTCCCAAATTTTTATATTTCTGCAATTCAGAAATTTTCAGCAATGAAAATTTAGTGATATTTAGTAAACATAATTTTATCGTTTCAGTTTTAATACATAATTTTTGTGTTACATTGTTCCATTTCCCTTAAAGATGCATGAAACTTTTTTTAAAATGACTTATCCCTTTTGCCTTAAAAAAAAAAAAAAATACCATTCTGCGACGTTGAAGTCTCAATGTCGTCAGAACTTTTTAAAACCGTTGTGATCTGACACTTTTGTAAATTGGCGTAAAAGTCTGAAAACCCCAAAAATGTAACCACAATACTGACGAAAATGTGCTCATGATATTTTGTCTATTTTTCAAAATAAAATCACTATTCTTGATCCCGAGGCTCAAACGAAGCTCAATTTTGACAGATTTCCCAATCAATTGGAATGGGCTCAAAAATAGTATTCGAACGGGCTGCATGGTGAATTTGCTCAAAATCGTGAACCATGTCAAAAAACAAAGGATAAAGTAAACTGCTCCGAAAAAACGTTTTGACCAATCTTAGTATTATTCATAATTTTTAATTTTGTAGCAATATTTGTCATAGGGAAATATCCATATATATATACATATCGCGTATTAATTTTAGGTCATTATAATAAACAATGAAAGTAGTAGTAACAGAAACAAATGACAGACGTCTCGTGACTTGGATATGGGAGGCCGTAATTTTTTATTCCCTCGGCCTTTTCATAAGTATCACAGTCATGAGACCTTTGCTCAACATGTTGATAATGTTGTACGATAGATTATAATAGTACATTATACTAAGAATGAAAATGGTAACAAAAATAATTTTAAATTGTATTCAGAGACCGCGTATGGCATCGAAAAGTCTTCCAGAATCCACAAGATATTAATCAGCCTCGAGGCAGCTACTAATTTATAAATGACTCAGTTATTGTGAAAAAAGATTAGCCCGTAGAAACCTCTGGGCTAACATATTCACCACGTGGGTGCAAATTTGCATTTCGAGTTTTCGGAACGTTCTGTCTCATCGACATTTGTGCGGATTGAAAACTCTTGGGGTACTTTTTAGGGGTAGCGAATCCTGGGCTATCGATTGCAATAATTATAAAATCGAAAAATACAGAATTTTTTACAAAAAAATGGTCAAATTAAGAAAAGAAATTTTGAAAATCTGTTTTTTGTTTGTTTTAACGCCATTTTAATACTAATGAGAGTATTGACATTCAATCGACGTGGAATTGAAGATAACGAGTCATATTTTGAGAAAAAAAATAATCCGGAAGGATTATGATGAAAGCCGCTGGGCCACGCAGACAAAAGTTCTTGTCGTCTAAAGTTTTCGTGAGTGCAAATTTGCACCCATCTGTTGACTACGGGTTAATAACAATTCTGAACAATGATAATAATAAAGCCAGCACGAGCCCTGTCGCACTTTTAAGAAATTTGATACGGCCGTTTTTTATACCGAAAGATCATTACTCGCGTTTTCAAGCGCGTCAATTTGATAAAATATTGTACCGAGTTTATTTTTATCGGTTGAGAAAATGCTCAACTGATACCTAGACGTTAAGGCACGGTAACTCACAAAACTAGCATAAGTATATTCATGCAATGGAGTAGAACACAAAAACTGCAAATTCTACGTCTAAGAAAATCGCCGATCACCCACTAACTGCTAATCCCTATAAGTTACTCTGTTGCCAAACGAAATAGTTGAACAACGGAGATGGGATGAAGTACTTTTTAATTTTATATTATGACTGAATAAAAAAACAATTGATCTGAAATGAATTCAATTTGCTCGAAGTTGGAAGGAGATATTAGAAATAGCAATAAAAATCATATCGATAAATAAGGCATCATATTATTTCTTCATCACATAATAGTCTTCAAGATGATTTTTGTTGTTTTCCAAACCCTTCAGTAAACCCAAGTTCTCAAATAAACGAAATATTACAACAAACCCTTTAATATCGAACAAAGAAGAGACGAATATTCGTAATTTATCGAACTGGATTGTTGCTAGTTTTTTTCCTGAGAAAGATTCAAGAAAGTTCAAGTATTTATCAATGATTTTTTTTTGTTCCAATTTTATCATATTTTAAACCCTAAAATGTTCGGCAATAAATGAGAGCAATGAATAAACGAGCGATATTAAATACGAAATTTACGAGGACCATCAAAAACACTCAAGACGAACTAGCAGCATTTCAACCAATTGAGCAGTGCTTAACGATTTTTCGTCAAGGCTGGAACATCTGATGTTATGAAATTGCCCAAACACTTTAAAATGTTGGTTGAACAATGTTTCATCACGACACATGCTGCTCCATATTAATTGTCGGTTTTGGGACAAGTGGTAACCCTGCAGAAGGATTACAAGTTATCGATGTTATTACATCCCCGTTTTCAAGCTGAAATTTGGTCGTTGCACACTGGGTCAAATTTGCCCATCCAGCTCCCGATTCCAAAAGGAGCATGCTGAGAACTTTCAAAGTCGCTTGATGACAACAAAACCCATAAAATATTAACGACTTCAAAGTGCAAATACCTTTGAACAATCAATATCCGGACTTCAATTATCTACCCTGTCGATAAACATGAGACATTCATTTTCAATATCCAGGTCATTCATAATTGTTTTGAAAATAAAACTTCAAACTTGGAAGCAAATATTTTCTGTACGATGATCTTGTATTAAGTACTAGCTGACCCAGCAAACGTTGTTTTGCCACATAAATTATTTGTAGTTAATATGAATGAAAAATCACAAACTCACTGTCCAGAGTCTGTGAGTAAAGTCAGAAATGAAAACTTAATTAAACAAGTGAGCTGTGTACATCCTAGCCGCTAACTCGAAAGAAAAAGTCATTAATTTGTAAATACTGTAAACACTTCGTATTTAACTTTAATAATTTTATGCACCAATGGTTGGAAAAAAAAATTCTTTGTAGCGCGTTTCACGACTGAAAAAAATTATAAATATCGAAAGCAACGAAGGTTTTGTCATTTTTTTTGTAACAAAAATCACCACCTTTAATTTTATGATTAAAAATTAGCAATTTCGTGCCTGGATTCTGTTTCAGTACACCCAAAAATATGACTTCTACTTTTTATCCATTTATGCCTCCGTTACATACATGAGATTTAAGTTCAAAAACATGTGGTAGAATCATCGATCTTGGTCGTTAATTAACTAATTTTAGAAACTCACAAAAAAGCATTGATCGATCAGCTCAAATTCATTTTAAAAGTGTTCAAAACATAAGCTCAAATGTGAATGTCTGAAGACTCGGCTGACTCCCTTAATAAGAAGAATTTATCAGGCTTCGGATGTCTTACGAGTTATAAATTGAACCCTTGAAATAGTTACTTACGTAGAAGATGATCCCATTTTTTGAGATTGTCATTAATGAGCTACGAAGCTTTTTCACAAAATTTCTGTGGAACGCTTATAAATTTTTTGCCAAGTGTGCTGTGAATTTTAACCTTTTGCTGATAACTCTTGTTCAATAGCCACGAAAAGTTATCAACTTTACAATAAGATCAAAAGCTTTTGACTTGAAAGGCCCCATACATTTGTAGGAAAATGGTATAATTTCAAACAATTGCAGTTACGTGGATTGCATTGAGCTGAGATGCCAAATGTCGTAGTGGGGAAAGAGAATCCGCTATTATTCAATCGTCGAGTCTGGTCTCGTTGGTAATATCTTTATGGTCCAGCAGGTCATATACATTCAGTGTTATTCAAAGCCTCGTAGGAGTTTGGAACTTATCGTTTACTGTCTTCATGCTTCTCCTCTCATGCTCTCTACCTTTCGTTTTTTTTCTCCCTCTGCCTGCGGTGTCTTCCTTAATTTTCTCACCTCTCAGTTTTTTAAATTTCATTTCATCGTTGGTTCGCCTTAATTAGAAGTTTTAGCGAGAAAGTAACGAGCTGTCCGAAATTAAAGGAATTAAGTGTGATTGAGGCGAACAAATCAACCGTTCAAGAACCGAAAGTGATAATCTTCACAGTGACAATGATTGTTACTTTTTCAAAGTGATATTTCAATCGAATTATTCATGAGTGCATTTCAGTTTACACCAATTTGTCATAAAAATAATCGACGATAAAATGAACGACGAGTTGGAAAAAAGATCGTTTGATCTTCTTGATTATATCGTTTTCCTTAGCATGCTTGGTGTTTCCGCAATCGTTGGGATCTATCATGCCTGGAAAGCAAAAAAAAATCCTGATGCCGTCAGCGAGTATCTGGTCGGGGGTCAAAATATGTCTGTTTTTCCAATCAGTATGTCTCTGATAGCAAGGTAACTTTCCATTTCTCTAAATTTCTTTATTTTGCAAAACAACATTTTTTACAATTTTTTTTCTTCGAGATTTTCCTGCAAATGGACCTGCGATTTTTTAAATGAAAGAAAAAAAATTTACTGTTAATTTCTAATCATTTCTTTTTTGATAAAAATATTTATTTCCCAACCTGAAACATGTTTTTTTTTTCGTACCCAACTTTGCAACGTTTAAAGACTTGATATGTCTTGTAGAAAAATATTTCTGTCCTATCAAAATGACGTGTTAGCAAAAGTGGTCCACAATTGCCAGTAAAAAGAGCACATAAGAGTCACAGTGATCGCAGTAATTGGTAAATAATTGGTGCGGTTATCATTTTTAATGAGTTCCCTCTATAAATTGTAAGTATCGGAAGCCACCACTAATTATGGCGATAAAAACACTCGAAGCACTCATAATTACCGGATTTTTACTGATTAATTAATAATAATGTCTGTTCCTACTGTTTAGTATTTTTTGCTGAAAGATCCCGTAATATCATATAGACTTTTTGTTCGAGTAATATCGTATCGGAATATCTTCTGTACACTGGAAATGAAATTTTGTTAAAAATCGTCGATATTTTGTTGAATACGGTAAACTAAATATTTTTTTATAATTACCAAATTTTCGTTATTTTGGCAGTATATTTGGTTTCTAACGGAATTGTCAGCGAAATTTACGAGTGGAACGAGCAAAATTTGCTTCCGAAGAGACTTTATAAAATATTTCTTGCTGCAATGACACAATTTTTGGGTTTATTCAAAAAAAAAAACGTTTAGTCAAACGTATCGAACAAAATATCCATCTTTTTCAACAAAATTTTGTTTTCAGTGTACAATCATTTTTTAGTATGCTGCCTCATCAATTGAATTTTCAGTTACATTTCCGGTATAGCAATACTGGGTTTACCTGCTGAGATGTATGTTTATGGGACACAATTTTGGTGCGTGGTTATAGCTGATCTCTTTACTTCACTTACAATGGCAGTTGTATACTTGCCAGTTTTTTATGGATTGCAGATAACGTCCTCATACGAGGTATGTTATTTCGTGGGAATAAAAAATAAAACAGTTTACTTGTCATTCCTTTCAATGAACGCCCTTAGAACGCCCTTTTTGCCATGGTTCTCTCGCTTTTTTTTTATCATTTTCCCCATTTTTGGCTAATTTTTTTATTTCAAGCAAAAAAGCCTCAGGCTCGCGTGATTCTGCATTAAAAAACGAAAAGAATTAGCCCAAGTTGAACCCTTTTCGTTAAATTTTACCGAAGATATGAATTTTTCAAAATTGGGGTCATTTATGACCCCAGGTTACCGGAATAGGTAACAAAAAAATTGAGTTGCCGTTCTAGGGTTAATAGTATTCAAAATTCTTTGCGAGTGACCTAATTGATAATTAGTTTATTGTTACTTTATCGTCAGTATTTTTTTTAAAGGATAGTTTTTCTTATTAAATATTTTCTCTTTTTTTATACGTTCACTTTCTTCACGTCTTTGTTAATTTATTCATTATCATGTATAATATTGCTTGGATCTAAATCCTTCGAATGTTCTCAACGTTATTCGAGTTTATTTGATGAAATTACTATTTTGTATAGTATTTGGAACTACGATTCAACCATGTAGTGCGTCTCCTGGGTTCCGTATTATTCTTGATAAAAATGGTGAGTAATTCTAATTATTGTTCTTTCAAATTTCCTAATCAAATTTGAGAGAAAAGTTGCGTTTTGATCTTGCATGAGATTGCGTTGGATGAAAGTTCTCAACGTCCAATAATGGTCCCGACCTTAATCTTGGTGCGGTTTTTGGAGACTACAGTATTGAGCTCAATTTTCAAAATACATGCCAAACGAATATTGTGAAATTTGAAACTAGAATCCCAGAAGGAGTTTCTATTTTTCCGTTTCAATCCAAATTCATTTTTTCTACAAGGCCAGGTCAAGGTATTGATTAAAAAAAAATATTATTTTTATTTATAACCACTAGTGAGCGATTATATTGAGGCTTTGAAAAACATCAACTTTTTTATTGAAACTCAAAAAACTGATATTTTTCACTTCACGTTAAACTCTCAGCTTTGTGTCGAATTCACATCATTTGTGAAAAGTGCAACAGTCGTTTTAGTCAACTTGGCATAAAGAGTGAGGAACGGTCCAGCAGTAGAACTTGATTTTGCGTCCTTCGGAGTCTGAGTCAAGCGCGCTACGGCCACCTAGACTCTGCCTCCTTGCGAATCGTCTGTTTAGATGGAATACTGGACCGTCGCACAAAAGGAATTTGGCTGGATAATTACAGCTCAAATTTCAATCCTCTTTCAATTCGTTCTGCTTTTTTTTTTTACGTCCACCGTTTTCAAACACTATATTTATTTTTTCTCAAAATCATTAGATCGTAATTGCATGATTGAAAATTTGGAAATTCACATTTTTATGACTTGTTTTTTCTGTTGCAACTTTTTTTTTCTTTGCAGCTACTTTACATTCCGCTCGTAATATATGTACCGGCACTGGCGTTCAATCAAGTAACCAGTGTAAATCTTCATATCGTTACTCCCCTTGTTTGTGCGGTGTGCATATTCTACACGACCTTGGTAATTTGATTAGCACGATTGACCATGAAGTAATGAGACCAATTGTCACGTAACTTTTCCTTTGTAAAATTTAATTTTCCATCTTACGATTGTTGCCTTTTCAGGGTGGTCTCAAAGCTGTTGTTTGGACAGACGCAATCCAAACGTTCGTCATGTTTGGTGGGGTGATAGCTGTTGCTGTTCTTGGCACTCGTGAAGTTGGTGGATTTTCCGAAGTCTGGAGAAGGAACATGCAAACCGAAAGGATTGAATTTTTCAAGTATTTCCACTCATTTGACAAAACACAAAAAACTTAATACTCAGAATTTTACGTGATTTCGACAATAACAATTTTTCAAATTTAACCCTTACTTCCCATACCTCTGTAGAATTACGTACTTGCCACCATGGGGTAGATTTGTACCCCAGCGACACAAATTGTTGTAAAAAATGAACTACTGAATATTTCGACGTGAAAATTGTTGTAGAACATATTAAAAACTTTTTTTAAAAGATTGTTTACTTTATAAAGCCAAAAATTAAATTTGAGTACACAAAAAAAAATTCCAAAACCAACAAAAGTGCAAAAGTTACTATTTTCCTTAATAGGCCTGGGGTAGTTTGTACCCCAAAGTGGCAAGTTAGGGTTGAGACTGTCTTCGCTCATTGTAACAATTTTTTCGACTCGAAAATCCATCTCGGGTTTTCATACTAAAACTCACTTTTGAATTTGGAAACTGGGTATTACTCAGCAGCCAGACTTTGCCACCTCATGCACTGGATTTCCAATTTTCTCAGTATTTTTCTTTAGATACTGGACAAATATTGATTATACCATTTTCTATTGTTAATATTATAAAAACTCGAGCTGAATACCGAAATTCTCGTTTTCTCTAATTATTGCTCAACGGCGCTTAGAATTTTCATTTAAAAAACCGTCGAAATTCTTCGACTTGAAAATTGTATGTTTGTCAATGTCTCAGTACTCGGATCATATATTTTGATAGTGTTCTTAATTTTATTTTTATAAATTTTTCAAATTTTGGATACATGTTCACGAAAACTTTTCTGAAAGTCTGAACTTTTTGAAAACTAAACCTTTACAAAATTGCTGTCATTTGCAGTTTTTTAAATTTATTTTGCATAATTTATTTTTAATGCAAAATATTTAAGCTCTCGATAGTTCTGTATAATTGATGCTTCTATTGTCATTATCACTTTTAATATTATTTTAGTATGAATCCTGATCCTACAGTGAGGCACACATTCTGGGGAGTTGTAATCGGTAATTACTTGCATTGGCTGGCAACTTGTTCAGCGAATCAAGCGATGGTCCAAAGATGTTTGGCAATGCCGAATCTTCGGAAATCCAATATGTGAGTATCCACAAAACTCCCTTTATTTTTTCATCGAAAAAAAAAATCGATAGAGACGAAATTAACAAAATTCGCTGCTTCCAGACTGAAATTTTTTGATAAACTCTGTGAAGAGCCAAAAGACTTTCGATCTTGTAAAACATTTTTATTCCGTTTTTGGTTTCCAGGACTGTAATGATCATGGCAATTGGAATAGTCTCGATAGTATCTCTCAGTTGTTATACAGGCATTGTGATATTTGCCGCTTTTTACAAATGCGACCCCATAAGCACACGGGTGAGGAAAATATTTGAAAAAAAAAAAAATATTAATTTTCGATTGGAATGAATCATCATTATCTAATTTGTTTTTTTTTTTTCAATTAAAAAAAAAACTATTTTAGCAAATTGGCAAACCGGATCAACTACTGCCATTTTATGTGATGGAAATGGTTCAATCGATACCAGGATTGCCTGGACTCTTCGTTTCCGGTGTTTTCAGCGCAGCTCTCAGGTAGTAAATAAATCGGCTTCAGCGGCTATCGCTAGAGAGCTAGAGACTCTAAAGAAGTTGAAAAAGGACGTCAAGTATCAAAACGTCATACCTTAGTCATAAAATGATCAGTATGTCTCTTTGGCTTGCTCATTTTTACAACAACAACAAAAAAAATCTTTTTTACTTTACTTTATCTGGTTTATTTTTCTCGACTCTTGACAACTATTAAAAAATGTAAATATTTCAATATTTTTTGCGAAAAACAAGTGCCTTTTTTTAATGTTGATTCTAAATATGAAAATCTCCGCTAGCACAATGTCAACTGGGCTGAATTCAATGTCTGGTGTGATTTATGTGGACATGATTAAGCCGTTGCTCAAGAAGCCAATGTCCCAAGTCGGCGCAAGTAGAATAATGAAAATGACTGTCATCATAATTGGTGTAATATGCGTCGGGCTCGTTTTTCTTGTTGAAAAACTCAGTGGCCTCATACAGGTATGTCCAATAAATTTTTAACGGCGTTATAGAAAAGGTTTCTAGCCATAATAACACATTTGAGACGATAAATCAGAGTTCCAACCACTTTCATAAAAAAAAAAACTCGATTATGTTCATTCAATAAAAATATCTCAATATCCAATGGCATGTAGATTTTTCTTATGATGTAGATGGTTCATGAACGTGTGATCGAGTTTTTTGGCACGATATTTTCAGCATTTTTATTTTATATTTATTTATCAGGCCGGACAAAGTCTTTCGGGAATAACTTCTGGACCACTTTTGGGCATTTTCACCATCGGAATGTTTTTTCCCTGTGCCAATTCTACGGTAAGAGGAAAAAAGCAAAAGTGATTCGATTTCATATTTGTTTTTTTTATTCTATGTTTCTTGGCACCCCCCCCCCCCCACCCCTCTCAACGCGTTTTCTACGGATATTGGCAAGAGACGCGGTGGCTCGTCTTGAGTGTCTGGTTTTTCCTGAGTTTTCGAAAAACGCTCAAGATATTTTTCTCTTTCATGAGGAGATTCTCTTTCATGAGGGAATTAATAATTGACGGCTATTTTCTTAATGGGTGTCAAATTAGGGTGCTTTGGTTGGTGCCCTGGTCAGTTTGAATCTCGTGGCTTGGATATCGCTGGGCACACAAGCTGCAATATCAACCGGAACGATCAATTTTCCAGTCAAGTCAGTATCGATCGAGGAATGTTCGGACAGCTTGCGAAAGACAGCGGCAAACCTCACACTAATTATCCGCGAAACTATCAAGTGAGCTTGAACCACATTTCTTCTTTATCACGAAAGAGAACTGTAATCAAAATCCTTATTTTTTCCTAATTAATTTTTTTCTTCTTTCAGCGAGCAGCCATTTTTTCTGTACAGATTATCGTACCTTTGGTACACGTGGATCGGATTTTTGACTACCATTACAATCGGTCTATTCGTGTCTTGGATTACAGGTCCAAACAAACATAAACCTAGCGATATAAAACTTTACACCCCGATCGTACGCAGATTCATTTTTTCTCAGAGTAAACAAAAATGCGTGAGTAATTTTCCAATAATTAATTAATTAATAATTAATTAATAATTATTAATTAATAATTATTAATTTAATTAATTTAATTCAATTTAATAATTTTTTTATCATTTCTTGGCATGATAAAGTGAACCCATTATTTTTCTTGTTGCAGAATCGAATGGAGCTCGAAAAAATCAACACGGAAGTAGCATCGAACGAACTTTAATCCCAATCGGTGTTGTTCTTGTGTGAAGACTGTCACTGAGAGAATAAGTAAATTATTATCGATTCGTTCAATCTCTCAGCGAAGGTTCAACCATACTTATTTCTTTATTCTACATACGTCCACAAGACCAGTTGAACGTTCAGTATTATTTCTTTCTTCTCGGCTGATCAGGCGAGTGAATTATCAAGAGATGCGGTAGCGGCTCGACGCCAAGTATTTAAAAAAAAGCGTAGCGCGATTTATAATCCACAACAGAATTAAATCATAGAGACGTCAAACTTTATTACTAGAATGAAGAATCGTTCAAAAAATGCAAACTCAATCACACAGACATCGAAAAAAAATCTCACTAAACAGTAGCGAACTTTCTCATTATTTCCAGTCAGTGTACAAAAAGTTGACAAACCTAATTAGAAATTATTAAGCACGTACATTATTTTTTCAAGCACACTTCTGAATTATTACTGAACATTTCGAGAAATTTTTTCTGTAATTAGTCTCGGAATGGTTGGGTACTGTTTGCTGAGATCTTTCGTTATATTTTCGTAAGAATTTCTCTTCGTGCAGAAAAAATAATATTGACGAAATAATTTCGCAGCAAAATCATGCAGGAGTCTTTTGACACGAATACTTCTTACATCTGCTTGGTTTGAACCCTCCGTAGAAACACTATACAATTAGCGCACCTCCCTTGACACACATGGGTCTGGGACGTCCTACCGTTTCTTACTGGTACTTGGACTCGTTTAAAAAATCGGGAAAAATTCAGGAAAGTAGTTTTCGATCCATAGAAAGAGATCCTGCACTGGGTGATGCCCAAAAATTCTTTTTTATCATTGTTATTTAATGGTAATCGCTACGAAAAACGAAAAATTCGAGACATTCGTTGAATGGGCTGGACACCACAGACCCATGTGTGTCTACCGAGGGTTAATCGTTCTGACGATGTAATTGACAAGAAAAATATCTACCTTTTTTCTGCTTGCTCGATATTTCATTTTTTCCTCTTTCTCACGCAGAAGGATAATTTTGCCGATTCAAAAAAACATAAAAACGCCTAATCGGAGACGAAGGATCAAAAATCTTGGGGGGGGGAAAAACCTTTTTGAATAATTTTTTGGTTTCTTTTACATTTTGCTTGGATCCCCAGCTCGGAGGAGGGGGCAATAAAAATGTCGAGTCTCAAGAGGCTCTAAATAATTCAAAAGAATTTTTCAATTAGCCCACCTTGCCCATACGAGGGTGAAGATACTCCGCAGCGATTCGTCGAGGAAGTTCGTTACAATAGATAATGTACAAATTTGAATTTGAGCATTTTATGGTAGAACGATCATCACAGTGTGAAAAAAAATTACAAGAAAATGTTAATTTCTAACGTAATGTTTACAAGATCTCAATGAATTAATAATAAAGCCGAATAAAAAGTAGTAAATCGATTTTCTTGCGTTAACCTAGCAGAGTTTGCTCATCGGGGACTGCGCGGTCTGGCGAAGAGGGAAGACAGACTGATTGCTGTGGCAGTACGGAACCGCCCGCACGTTTATTTCGTTTTCACTTCCCAATTAAGATCTCGGCTGCTCGCTCCATCGGCGTATTATCGAGACGATTTTAAGCGCAGAGTCCGTAGAGCAAAACAGTAAAAAAATAGGATAGAATAATATGTTGAGACGAACGGGGCGCGAAGTCAAGTTCCAAGACGTTCCCCTTCAGACTTCGCGATGTGGCTACTTAAAAAATTTTCAACGCTGATTTGGAATCCTCCATATGTTTGTAAATAAATATACATATATATCTATGTTGGACAGAGCCATATAAAAAACGGGATGGGCATAAGAACCTTTTTTTACAATCTCGAGAAGTATACAACGTCGGTAGAGCGTATGTTACGATTCTCTTCTCGCATACAAGACCCAAGTACCGTACACAACGACGTACTATCGCAGACAAAGTCGTCGTTAAAACCGGCCAATTATTCGCTCTCTCCTCTTTCACATTCCTTTTCACTTAATTCTTCACTTCGATGAAATTATTGTGTTTTTCATCGTTATTCCGTACGACAAATATATCCTGGATGCAGTTCAATTGAATATTTCTTCGATGCGTACCTATTATTCGGTCTTACGACGTTAGCGGCGACATACCAATCGCTCGAGGGTCTGGCTGACCCGGTTGAGGTGGAGGTACTTGCTGCGGACCCGTCTCGAGATTCTTCAACAATTGATTCAGCCAATGCTTCGTCGATTTATCCTCCTGGAGACACGTTGCAAATGTGTTGTCTCTCAACTGGTCCGGCAAACATTGCCGCAGTGCTAACAGAGCTCTAAAAAACAAAAAAGACCCAAAAATTCAGTTTTTTTGTTGTTTCGCTAATTATTTTCTTTGCTACTTACCGGACATTGTCGGAGAGCCTCAAATAACAACGAACAACGTGCTTGAGTAGCCTCGCCGAAGGATCTTTGGCTAGAGATAAAACCATTTTCCCCAGAATCATAGCGACATGACTGAATCTGTCGTAAGTTTGACATATATAAGAAAGTCCGCTGTCGTCGAGAAGTATTTTTTGTAGGATAAATGTGGCTACTGTTTTACTGAGCTCCGAACCGCTCTCCATTATTCTCAGACAGAGCGGTATTATTTCTGTCGTTAGTAGAAATGTTATGACTTCCTGCTCGTCCGTTTTTACTAGCGCCCCTATCACACCGAGACTGGTCAGTCGCAAATACTCAAACGGACGTGTTTTGCTGACCGTATGAAGGAACGGGTATAAAAACAATGGAACATGGGCCTGTAGGAGAAAAAACACAAATTTTCGAATGAAAAATCAATGCAACGTGGAGTCCAGCATTCTTTGCAAGTTTCATTTGGATTCGGGAATACGCAAGCTCCGGCATGATGCTGAAGTTTGCATCGTTATTCTGTTTTTTCTTGGGCAGAATTCTTAATTATTATTCAAAATTTGGTCTGGACAATAAAACGATCCTCACTTGCAACCCAAAACTCAATCGACACGAAAAATTGCCACATTTTTGAAAATTCAATGAATTATTAAGAGATCAAATATTTTTCGTTGAATATCAACGTTGCAAACTTCAGAGTCGTCATTGTTTGTTCAATTTCAAGAACCATGACAATTTTCGTACGGATTTTGGGTTTGGATCCTGAAAAAATATCGTTTTATTGTGCCGAGCAAATATTGAATAAGAATCTTGAGATCTGCTCAAGAAAAAACGGAATTTCGTTGAAATCCAACGATGCAAACTTCAACGTCGTTTGCATTTTTCTAGGTTAACGATTCAGGCTCTGCGTGACAAAGGTTATGTTGACGCTGCGTTATTTTTATTCACTTTGTTCCAGGGGAATTTTCGAAATTTAGAATTTAAATTTAAAAGAATTTATCGAATCATCGGAATATGAATAATCGAAAAAAACAATGGTAATATTACGATGAATAAAAAACACGAATTCGTAATTTCAAAAGTACGTCAATCATGAAAAAATAATATGTGAAACGAAAAAACATCGAAAGTACGAGGTTAAATTGTTAAAAAGATGAATTACCTGTAGAAATGCGGATCGTGTTTCGGGATGACTGGCAACGCATTGCAACAAGGCGAGAGCGTTGCAAACTCTGTTGCTCTGATGAGCCGTCAAAGTGGCAGGATTAATGGCCGGATAAATGTTGATTATTTCTTGGAGAAGGGAAGCAGCGGTACCGAAAGAGTGCCAAAGCATGGGAGCAAGATCAGGCACAACTTCGCGTTTTTTGCTGAGTTCCAATAACGCATTTTCCCGAGTTTCAGGATTCGACAGTTCGATTATCCAGGTATAAACTTTTTCACGATCGACACTCGCTTGCAAAGCTGCTGGACTTTGTTGAGAACTCATTTCTATTCACGGCTCACTGATTTTTAACGCGAACTTTTTATTTACAATATTCGAAAATATATCGTTTCGCACTGTTGTTATGAATTTCAGGTTATGTCGCGTCTCTCTCTCTCTCTCTCCTTCGCATGTGATCGCTGGCTAGACTCGACGTAACGCTCAATTTTTCTTCTTTTTTCATCAGCCTTTACAAATAAATTTCGATACTCTCGGATTTTTGTTTATCGAGTCTTCACTTTCGCTTATTACACTATGTACGTTGAAAATTCTAGAAATGGCGATTGTTATTCAATAGCTTGTAATCCAGCCCCCCGACACTTACTGCGCTCCACTGAAATATATGTATACACAGACGCAGTGACGCACACGACCACTCCACACGCCGAACGACCCAAGAACCTCTGTGAAGTTGGCCGTCCACCGCCTTTCAGTTTTCGAACATTTTGTTAATGCTTCGCAACGTCGTTATAGAGAGAGAATGAGAAAAGGAAAAAATTGATTAAGAGTAATTATTTTTTAGGTAAAAACAATTTTATTTTTCCCCATTAACCTAGACAATGGAATTATTGTACCAGGACCGAGAAACAATAGTAGTCAGTACCTCTGTGAAGTTGGCTGACCTATTTCAGATTTTTGAATTCCGTACAAAAATTCGTGCAAAGTTGGCGCCATTTTTTGAAAAAATGGAATTCTCTCGGCGAGGTTCCAAAGGGACGGTTAATGGAATCTTCCGAAAAATACCTCGTCCAGTTAGCCATGATGTAATAAGGGGAATGTTCAGTGCATATGTTAACGAGTAATCCAGATGGACGAAAGTATCTGGACGACTGTTTGCTGACGATCCATTTACGTTTGTAATTTATGTTTAAATTTAGTTGCAAAAACTGGACGCAACAATGTGTATTGTACCCAAAAGGCACAGGAACACATTGAAAGGGCTTCACACTTTCCCAAAAAAATTCAATTCGACGATACCATTTCGAGCTGGTCCCACAGCGATTCTGACAATATTTTTATTTGCTACAAAAGAACTAACGTTCACATATCAACTCGTTTGGTGGTAGATTTACTAATGTGATGTTCCACATCCTTTTGCACGTTGGATGATTCTGTGGAATGTCAGTCGAAAACTGCTGAACGCCTAACAAAAATCATCGTAATGATGCAAAAACCGTGAAGTATGAAGCTGATGCTCGGATAACCTTGAAAAATTGATAATTATTTGAGCTTGATATTATGAAATACTAGACCCACTAGACTTGTGATTCTAACATATTTAAATCCTATTACCGCTCCAAAGTTCTCCATAGATAAATCATACAATTTGCCAGCTGTGATTTTTAGAGGCGTGAGGGTACGCATCATTATGAACTTAAGAAGTACCTTGCTCCTCATCGATAAAGAATACCATTCGCTAGAATAACTAAAATTTGATATTTAATGAATAGTACTGATCAAATTAATGAATCGCAAGAGTATATAGGCGAACCAGATTCTAAGCTTGGAAAGAAGGGAAGTGGGAGTTTGGTGGCGAAAAATTCCTAGAACAGGACTTTTTGGAAAAATTTCCTCTAGCAGGAGTTTTTCTAAAAATTCCTAGAACAGGACTTTTTAAAAAAATTTAGAGAACGAATGCATTAAAAAATTCTCAACATCAAAACGATGCCGACATCGATTAATTGAAAAAATCAACACCGAATGTAACAAATTACCTACCTTATCCCAAAAAACCTTCATCAGAAAAATCCGAGGGGGTCATCAATTTTTTTGACATATCAAAAGATACCAACACCGAATTTTTCCGAAATCATGAATATGCCGACACCGATCAGGATTATTCCCGCTCCCTCAATCCCCTCAGGTATCTGGCTTAGAATCTGGATGTATAGCCTAGAAACTCGCAAAAAGTAGTTGAGTTGAATTAACTCACACGGAATTTCGCAAGTTTACACTCTGATCAAGCAATTTTTGCCCTGGCCAGCTGTTGTAAAAGATATGAAAAAACTGGGCAAGATTGAATTGAATCATCCTGATCATCTCCTCGCGTTCGCCGAATTTCATCAGCAGCTAATCAAGGTGATAAAATATACATCATTTAATTGTATCTCTGAAGAACAGTCAACGTAAAGTCTCAAAAACCAAAAAAAAAAAAAAAAAAATAAGTGTCATCAATAAGTTTTTTGACGTGGAACACGAGTCAGTTGAACGAAATTGTGTTACGAAAAGTTCTAAAAAAAATTGAAGTCTGAATCACGAGATTCACGAAATGCTGGAGGGTTCTAGCACATTTGTGTAATGGGCTAAAGTGAACCGTTGGACCACAATGGGATACTGGGTCCAAATGACGTCAATGCAGCAATCAGATTCGTGTTCAACACAAGAAAGCTATCAATGACACACTGAATAATTACCTGCACTGCTGACATGCTCAACAATATCATGCTTACGATGGTTTGCACCATGTACGCCATCGAGTACGATTTTTCGAGCAACATTACGTATCTTTATTGATAAAAAACGAAATAATAAAAACATTTTCAGAATATATTCAGTATTCCTTACAAAAATGTGCAAAACTTTGCAAACGGTATGCAACCGAGTTATGGTGAATTAGAAAAAAAAAAACAAATGAGGATTGAAAGTCCCACTTCTCAAAGTTAAGCAATTGCGCTAATTCTTATACCAACATATCTAGAAAAATCGTGGGTAGGAACTTGGCTATCCGGAAAAAAAAAGCAAATTGCATTCGCCCAGAATGCATACAATAGACTTCAGAATCAACTGCACATACCGCTTGAGTCGTTGAAATCTTTGTGACCCGTAATATTAGTGTGAAATTTTCAAATAAATCGTTAAAATTGATGCGTCCTTTGAAAGACGATCTACTAGCGATTTACGTTTATAATTAATCAATCGGTATACTTTTAGGAAGTGTAACAAATTGTGCAGCTAAAAGCGATCTATTTGAGACCATACAAACTCTGCAGCTTGGAAATGTTGATCGATGCAATGTACAAGCTCTTGGTAGCATGGATCGTCGCGTTTCGATGGATCTTCTTGAGCCTGATGAATCTTTACCAGGTTTTCAAATCGATACCTACGCAGTATATGTATTTATACCTGCAGTTTTCTCGGTTGAACATGTAAACTAAAAATTGACAAAACAACTGTCCAATGATATCGACTAATTGATTACCCAACAATTGCAAGTATGCCGCAAACATGTTGGACGTATGCATTGAACATAGCATCGGCTGCGGCAACAACCGATACTGTGATTATCGTTCCTGTATACGTGTGCAGCACTATTGCATAATAGTATTTCTCAGGATCGACGAAATATTCCGTTCGATAGAGATACGTAAGTGGACGACTTTCATTCAACGGTAGAATTATGTCCAGAATTTTTGGCATCATTGGTATCGTTAGATAAATCGCTATCGTCACGTACATGGACACTAAACATTTGTAGAAAACGAAGAAATAATATAATTTTAAAAAAATCAAATAAATGATCAATTATTATCAGCTATTAAAGTGGAGATTAAATAATTGATTAAAAATTCAAAGGTAATTAGAGAATGAATTACTACCTGCAAGTACATAGTGAATGCAAAGTTTCACGATTTTAGTTTTATACTGAGTATTTTTCATTGCAAAAATATTCGGAAAATATTGACAATCGAGGTTTTTGCGAAAAATTGATCCGAATTTTTAAGCAATGTTTTATGAAACCATTATCGATGATAACAGGTGATTTTCATATTCGTAGTCCATGGGGTTTTATGGGATTGACAGCGTTCCCCCTCCTTAATATTATATGCGATGCCTTTGTTAACAATAAGGTAATTATCCAGTTTGGTTTGGAGTGTGTGTTTTCGCGAAGAAAAAACAATTCTACCATCATTTTTTGCAAAAGTAATCAAACTGCATAATTACCAACAATAATAATTGGCAGAAAAAAATTTGGAGCAATATTTCGCAAAAGCCGTAATTGTAAATATTTACCAAAATCCATCAAAAAGTCAATTCTACAGTGCCTACCTATGTATATTATACTAAGTTTGCGTCCTTGCTCGGAATACGCTTTAAGAATCTCGATCTCATCATTTCGATGCAAATTCGACCAATCGGTTTTAATCTGCTCGAAAAGTCGCTTCATCTGTGATGAAAATTTCTTAAAAGAATCATAAATGACAAAAGGTGTTTCGTTCAATGATTGCAATGACTCACCTTGTCACGATTGATAATGCAGTTGAGTGATTTGACACAAGAATTAAATTGAACTCCCATCGGTGTCAAACACTCTATCATCACGTCCAAATCACCCCAAACTTGCATGAGCTTTATGCCCTTTTGTTTATCGGATAATTCATAGAAATATATTGCCCAATGTCTACAAATTCAAAGTTTACATAATGGAAGGAAAAATAAGGCAATACCTGAGTCAACATAACTGTCATGACACTCATGTGAAACAATATCTGATGTATCTTCTGGCTCTTCCGTTCTTCGTATGGCCACTGGCCTATCAATCGTAAAATGTTGGCATTGACGCGGTAATAACGACTTTCGAGTATATCCATGACTGAAGAACAACTGCTGTGACACAAGTGCCTTAACGCCACTAATATTTGCTCATCAAATATTCCCTCTGTATATGCAATAAAGAACCCTCTTTCATTCGACAAAGGGTAGTGCGCGATTGATTGAATCGCTACTGCAGAAAGTTCTTAGAACTCACAAACGTTTCAATCAAACATTTCATTGATTCTTATCAATGTTCTTTAAAGTAAAGCCTCCCTACGGAATATCTAAAGAAGTGGCAGAGGCTTGACGCCAAGTGTTGGAAAAAGTGTTTAAACCGCAAAGGCAAGTCGTGCCAAGTATATATACTCGACATTCGACCCTTTTGTGTTACCGTGCTTCAACTTGCCACCATAAAAAACTGGTTGACTTATTGAAAATCTAATGGCACTTTATGGTATAGTTACTGTATCCTAACGTTATCATTCTGTTTTTTCCTGTGAGGCCTGGAAGTGTTTGAACTGAGGTGCGAGTGAAATTATTATCGAGTTTCAAGTTGGACATTTTTTCTGAACAAACGGATATTGCTGGACACTATTACACCCTCCCAGCTCGCCGTCTCTTTACTGCTTTGATGGAGCGGGATATTTATCATGTTGAAAGTAAGGCTCGGCTATGGCTCGGCCGGTATATCTATATCGTGTTTCTTTCTCTTCTCCTTCGCTCGGCTATCTCCTCCTACGCGTTTCGCTCAGTTGCTCTAGCTTTACCACTTTCGGGCGGTAATGATTTTTGCTTCCTTATAGAGAAGACTCTATGTGACGGTGAAATTTTTTTTTTTTTCCAGTTCTCAATGTCAATGTGCTTAAAATGTCCCAAAATTTTTTTGTGGATTATAACTACGGTGTGACTTTTGATACTTGGCGCTCTTTTTGTTGCTTTTTCGAAGTTTCTAGCTGAGAGTAACTCCGTAAGCTCGCTTCTGTTTTAGGACCGGCTGATTTTTTTTTTAAATACAAGATCCTTCAATTTTTCGGGGCTCAATCGAAGCGCATTCGTTTGTCGGTTACAAATTTCATAATTAGAACGTTTGTCGGATATTTTTTGATTAGAAAAATAAAAAACAAAAATTCATGTAAAATTGGCCATTTTTTTTTTTTAATACAAGATCCCCCAATTTAATTTTGTTAAGCTCGAGTGTTTTTGAAAAAAAATGGTAATCCACTGTGAGTGAGACAAAATAGAGGTGCCAAATTGTAGAAATTTTTTTTTCTCAATTTTCATATAATTGAATTATTTTCAAGTACAAACAGTGGAGTTAAAAGTTACGATCAAATTTTCCGGCATGTGGAAACATCGAGTAATTACATTCATGTATCATTACCGGGTTTCTAATTAATTCCAAGGGTCGTATGTTTCAGGAAGAAGAATTCGTTCGAGTCCAGCTCTGAAGCAACGCCCAACACATTCTTCGCAACATAAAACGGCAAAAAAAGAATTGAATCGGTACGAGGATGATTTGCAAGAAGAGCAAGACAAAAAGAAGGCGGAAGTAATTTTTTTTACGATAAACCGCGAAATATTCTCCGATATCGTGATTTTAATAAATTTTCCTTTAATCATGTCGATCGAGTTTCGCTCTTGAAAAATTTTTATGTGAAAAGTATGACGTACCAAAACTCGCTTACACTTCGCAATATATTTCTTTTGGTGTACGAAATAAAACGTTATTTGGAACAAGGATCGTGTGACAACCGAAAGGCTTAATTAATAAAATAAAAGACAACAGGAAAGGATGTTCCTCGAACGTTGAAAACATATCGAGATAGAAGAATTTCCACGCTACATTGTCGCTGTGGAACTACTTTTGTTTCTCTTTTTTTGTTTGGTCGGGGGATCCGATTGTGGCTTGAGCCATTCGAGGGGCTTTCGCCGATACATCGGCCATGCGGGAACCGTTATTATCGCGGCCATCACGAATCCAGCTCCAAGAATGTAAATCGTTTGGGAAAATTGTTGGATAACGTAGCCCCAGATGAGACCGACAACCTGAAGCAAAAACAAACGTTTTGAGTTCAGGACCAAGCACTAAATAACTTTTTAGGAATTAATTTGAAGTTTGCTCATCATTTTTTTTCATATGCTTTGTCACCAGTGAATTGGCTTGATTTCTTCTTGCCTAAGAACAAAGTTTGCTAGAAGAATTTTCACGATTTCATGAAACTAATAAAATAATGGGTGAACAAAAATTGATATACTGAAAATGTTATACTCAAAAATTGCGCTTTTTGAAATTGGTACGCTCGAGGAAAAACATTGCTTGTCAGGCACACTCACCCCAAAGAGCGTTATTATGACTCGTGAAAGCCTTTCCGCTCTTGCTTGTCCGTCGTAATCCTGTAAAAACACAAAAAACGTATAAGACGCATCGTTGGCAAACAGCTCTTGACTTTGCGTCTTTTCTCTGAATATTGTTGGAAATTGTGATAAAAATTGAAACAAAATGAGGTTAAGGGATACATTTTATTTTAACCCTTCGAGGACACACCTCCTGCAAGTGCACTTGGGTCAATTTGACCCAAGGCGTTTTTCAAATCGTTGTACACCGCAAAATACGCATTTTTTGTTGTTTTTCTTGTAGAGACATTTTTTGTGATAAATTATCGATATTTTATGGCTCTAAATTTATTTTTTGATAAAAACGAAAATGAAGTGCCGAACAATCGGTGACAGAAAATCGTTGGGGTCAAAACGACCCAGTATGTATTCAAAGGGTTAACAGCTTATTGCGATGAAAAGGCTCAAGCGCCGTCTTCCTGGGATTGAAAATTTTGAGGAACGAATTTCGCATGCACTATCGGATTATCGATCTAGCGTGTGGGAGAACGGGCACGTGTTTTTTTTTGTCGTCATTCAGCATAATAATCAAAATTCCGAATATTAACATTGAGGTTAGGGCAAATTGGAAAATTCGATAACTTTGTAATCGTATGTTCAGCAACTCAAATGTGGAGCGTAAAAAAATTACAATTAATGAGAAATTTCGTAATCCTCGGCACTTACCATGTGGGTGGGGATAGATTTGAAATATTGCACGAGAGATGCCATTGTTTGTGGATTTGAGTTGAAAGATTCTAGGATGAAGCAAATTGTCCGTATGTCATTCACTGGCGTTCCCTCGGTTGCTCATTCTCGCATTTTGCTGTACGGTACCCGAGCCGGCGCGTGGCAGGTTGCGCAGTTGATCACTGCGCACTTTTCACAAAAGCGAAACAGCTGTGTGGTCGGTTCTGATTCGACATTATTCGACGCCGCAGGATCAACTAATCCCGTTGAAAACAAAATTCGGGTTCATTTTTCAGATTCTATGTTATCGAGTTTGGGGGATGGTACAAAATCGTTGATAAGGACAACCGAGAAACGATGATTTTAACTACTTCTTGAAAAAAAAAAAAAATTGCAAATAGTGTCTATCAGACCGCAGCCCAAAAACTTGAAAATTGAAGCGTCGTGAAAGGCTGGAGCAAAACTTTTCCATGCCCACGTTACCTTTTCGTGGTACATTATTTTAATTAAGGAGGTTGGCTACATAGATCGTTTTTTGTTCTTCTTCAGTCATCAAGGAAAAAAATATAAATTTTCTTTTTCCCGAAAATACATGCTGATGACACACGTTACGTAATGATTAACATTTTCTATTTTTTTCTTATAAAAATTCGGAAAAAAAAATGAAACGAGAAAATGCCTGGCGCTAATTTGAAAACTCTGTGTTCGAAATGACGAACAGCTATTCGTAATTGCGATTCGCGATCGAATGTTATTTTCAACACTATTACCATTTACCACGGACCCCACGGACCAATGAGGTAACGCTGAATAAGTACGGTGTGAAGAAATGGAAATGGCGCCACTGGCTGGCAAACTCAGGGCAGTTTGGACGAGAAGCGGAAAAAAAAAATAGTTCCAACGGGTAAACGGGTTTGCGGTGCCCAAAAGAGCGATATCCGAGGTGTAAGCTTCGGTGAAAATTCATTTTGTAAAAGAGCTTCAGACGAGCGTTCGCGTTCGTGCTGAACGGATGTATTGTGTCGGGAAACGCGTTACTCGTAACATCAACGACATTAATCATTCGGGAAGGTCTCGCCGAGGCTTGTGCCAACAATAGAAAAATAATAAAAATTAGAATACAACGAAACAGAAAAAATGGATGATAAACGTGAGAGTCGTGAAGTTTTCACGATATTGTTTCTGTGCTTATTGTGGTACGTTATTTCGAGCAGCAGCAATGTCGTTGGTAAACTTTTACTATCGGATTTCCCTTATCCGATGACAGTTACGATGGTACAGTTAACCTCGATAACGCTTTATTCCGGACCGTTCTTCAATCTGTGGGGTGTGCGTCAATACAAGAATTCGGACGTTTCGTGGAATTATTACTTCAAACTAATCGTGCCTCTGGCACTTGGAAGATTCGTCGGAAGCGTATTTAGCCACGTCAGCATTTGGAAAGTGCCAGTTTCTTATGCTCACACTGGTATGAATATTTCTCATTTCTATGAAAGTCTCATTTTTTTTTTTACGTCGTTCCTGTATTCTCCCGTATATATCCACGTGGAACCATCGGTTTTTTTGCACCACGTGTTTATGGCATATGGAAGCACGACCTTATGCGTACGTGGCTTCGGAACAATTTCCTTTTTTTTTATCATGAAGTATGCATCGTTGGAATGCAACGAAATTCTGTTTTTTCTCGAACAGAACTCGTGATTATTATTCAATATTTGGTCTGGACAATAAAACGATCCTCCCTTGCCGCCCAAGAACTCAATCGTCGCGAAAAATTTCTACTATTTTCAAAAATCAATAAATAAATAATAGATCGAATATTTTTCGTTGAATATCAACGCTGCAAACTTCAGAGTCATTTTTTTTTTAATTCTAATAATTCAACCGAGCTTTTCCCTTGCCTCTCTTTTCCTGAATCCATCCTAATAAACCCTTTTGATTCCTCCATTTATTCCAAATAGTCCCAGGGTCTGAAAGACCCGAGGCATCGCCCGAATGTGTATTTTCTTCGTCAACTGATCTGTCGTTTTGAAAGTTTTGTCAAACTTTGACATTGCCGCTTGGTTTTCCGACCTCCGGGTCATGTGGACCCGGTGTAGCTCTGGCTAACTTTCAAGACTAAATAAAATGTACAAAAAAACATATTCTCCTGATTCCGCAATAGTGTCGTTGTGGCGGGAACGATAAATAATAACTCTGAAGTTAGCAATGTTGATCATCAACGAAAAAAATTTCTCTATCGATTATTTATTGAATTTTGAAAATTGTCGCAATTTTTCGTGTCAACTCTGCTGAAGAAAAAACAGAATTTCATTGCATTCCAACGATGCAAACTTCAGCGTCATCGAAAACTTATTGAATCTTGTCATTTTTGTTTAGACTATTTACTACGATCGTCTTATATAGCCCGATGTATTTTTATCTGTTTGTTATATTAACTTGTACTTGGCTCTGTCCCAGTGAAGGCTACAATGCCGCTCTTCACGGTCATTCTGTCGAGGCTAATCCTGCGTGAGAAACAAACCTGGAAGGTCTACACAAGTTTGGTGCCCATAGTTCTCGGAGTTGCGATTGCTACTCTGACAGAGCTGAGCTTCAACATGTTGGGATTGATCAGCGCTCTTGCTTCTACGATGGCATTCTCTCTGCAGAATATATATTCCAAAAAGGTAAATAACAAAAATCATCGTTTTTGGTATAAAAACAAAATTCGTGACATTGGAATAAAAAAATTTTGGCATTGAAAAAAAATCGTGGAATTTTGAAAATATTTCTAAATAGAAAATTATGCAATTTTTGAGATTTGAGAGAAACAACAATTTCGCTGTTTTCGGATGACACCGAAGTTTGCAACGTTGGGAAACAACGAAAAATCTTTTTTCCATTAATTTTTTATTAAATTTCAAAAACCATGACAATTTTCGTCCCGATTTTGTGGTTGGATCCTGAAAAAACATCGTTTTATCGTTCCCATTTAATATTTAATCAGAATCTCAATAAAAAACGGAATTTGCCTGCTTTCCAACGATGCAAACTTCAACAGAGTGTTTTCCAGGGCTGACCCGCTTTGCCCACCTCCTCCTATTTAGTCTCCACGAAAAAATATATTTAGTCCCTAATTTCTCAGCGAATTTCGTTTTTCCATCGTACATCGCTTGGATAATTATCCTGGACAAATTTTCACTGATATATTTTTTTTCGTATATCAGGTACTTCACGACACGGGTATGCACCATCTTCGGTTACTTCTGGTGCTGGGAAGATTGGCATTATTCATGTTCCTGCCAATATGGATGGTTTACGATCTTAAGGGATTAATTTACGACACAATGTCAGGGACAATCGAGCCAATAACACCGAGAGTCATGGGACTGTTGTTTTTCGACGGTGTATTAAGTTGGTTACAGAATATCGTAGCATTCTCGGTTCTCTCGATCGTAACGCCTTTGACCTACGCGGTCGCGAGTGCCAGCAAACGAATCTTCGTTATTGCAGTTACGCTCTTTATACTTGGCAATCCCGTTACGGGCTTGAACATATTCGGAATGACACTCGCGATAAGCGGCGTTTTGTGTTATAACAAAGCGAAATACGACCAAAGAAGATTGTTGAAAAAAGAAGCTTTACTTCCGCGCTATACGGAAGTCGGCAAAACGGAAAACAGCCATCAAAATGGCTGGACAAGTGGAGCACATCGACTCTACGCTATTTAGTTTTAAACTTTTCCTCGCGAACGCTCTTTTCCTCATTTTCTTACAGTTCTTATCAGCCACGGCTAAGCTCGTTTTTGTTTGTCGTGGCTTACACGAATACCGTTGAATTTAAAACTTCCAAGAAACACTTTATCGTCTGATACGAGTCAGTCTATTATGCAAACTTGTCGTTCACAAGAACCGTTGGTTTTCAGCTCAAATACGCACCATTTAACGAGAATTACGATTATTTCATCTCTTTCGAGATTTATAGAATTCCAACTTGCATCCTTTGAGAAAAATGAACAAATTTTTTTTTTGCAACGTCACTCTAGGGACGAAGCTAAAAAAAAAAACTTTGTGTCATTTTCGTAAATTCTTTTCGTTGTATAAGGAAAAATAGGATTTTGGAAAATACTGAATTTTGCGGCTTCGAAATTTCGTGATTGCTGACGTCGAGGTTTTTTTGTATTTTAAGAAAAATTGCGGAATTTAGAGCATGGGGCAACGCTCGGAAGCAAAATTATTATTGCTGGAAATATCGTAATCGAAGAGAACGAAATATCATGGGGTTTCATTGAACTTTGACGCAACTTGTTTGAAAAATTTGAAATTTTATTTAATCGGAATGGAAATTTGAATTTTTAGTTCATTCCGAAACGCTATTCCGGAGGAAAACGCTTCGGAACGTATTTCTAATTGACAAGTCGGATTTCTTGAGACTCCGAATAAAGCTCGTGTAGCTAAAGTTTTATAAAAGCGTTTTGCATCTCGGAAATTCGTCGTTTATCGTGTTAACGTTCGTTTGTCTGGCTCATTTTTTTCTCACTTCGTTCGTACAGTTCTTTTATTTATCCTCATTATCGCAACCTTCTGGAAAGGTACAATTTCAAGTGAACGTTGTATATGTTTTGGTATCGTTAAATATCGGGTCGAGCCGATTGCTGGTACGATCGGTATCGATTGGTAATCGTTAAAGTAGCTTAAATAAACGTTCGCTTCCATTTCGAGAGTGAATTTCAAAGCCGAGATTGATGGCGTGACTCTTAATCGTTTTCACTTGGCACACGGCCGTTGCTTTATTTATTGTTGACGCGAGGATCGCTTCGTTCGGCATTCGACAACAGCTTTTGTTTGCGGCGCTCATTTTTCTCCGGGAGAACAAACGGAAATGATATTTTTTTAGACGACGAAGGGAAATATTTTTTTTTTATCCGCAGTAAAAAAAAAAATGTCTTAGGCTTACGAAGGAAAGCGCCATTTTTCTGATTGCAAAAATCATTTCATGTTTTTTTTTTAACTATGGCAAAATTACTTTACTTAGGATTCTTTAATAATTTTTTATGAACATTCTCGACATCGAAACTAACAATTTTCTCCTATGAAAAAAAATTTTCTGCCGTTAAGAATTCGAGATATTTAATTTCCAATAAATTGAAATCGCGTTTCGTTTACAAGTTGCAAAAAATGTGTTTAGAATTTTTCTTAAAAATTTTCGACTCCTAGCTTTTCTGGCTATCTGCAAAAAAAAAATTCTAAATACATTTTTTTTGGCAACTCGATTTTCGCAACTTTTTAACGAAACGTGACTTCAATTTTCACGCGTTTAAATGGAGAAAATTAAAAATCAAATATCCCAAATTCTAAACGTCAGAAAATTTTTCTTCATACGAGAAAACTGTTAGTTTTTGGTGCCAAGAACGTTTATACAAAATTTTGAAAGAACACTGAATAAAGTCGTTGTTTGACCTTGAAGACAAAATTTGCAAATGGCAACAAACGCATGCACATGAATATTTGTTCTTCGAGACGACGATTGTGATTCTTTGTGACAACGACGACAACAGCTGCTCCGACCAGACTCAGCAAAATCACTTTTCCTCCTTTTTGTTCCAATTTATTTTCGCCAGTCCACGTTCATCTTTGCGGAAAATGAATTTTGTGATTTTGCTAATAATTGAGCTGTGTCGTCTGCTGAATGAATTTATTCCGTTATCGATTTCTTAGTCCCGAATTTAAAAATCTGGTCGAATTTTTAAAAAATCGAAGAGAAACTTGTACTCCGGTTGCAGTAAAATATTGAAATTTTCTTTCTTTAATATTTACGTCTTACAAGCTCGAGATTTTGCTCATACTTTACTTTCGACTGTAGAATTTAATTAATTTTTATTGTGTATGGATGGATTTACGATTGAAGGAACGTTTCGATAAGAATTCGCTCCATTCTCGCGAACGTATACTTTCATTTAAACGGATCTACACAATCGAGTTTTCATCCTTGAAATCCAACGAAATTTGAGGAGCAAGCGAACAAACAAGAATTATTGAAACGAGGGAAACAAATTTCGTTGGATTGCGAGGATGCAAAACTTTAACAGTATTTTTAACGTGATCTTTCCATCGGAGGACACGACGGCTTACCATTCTGTGTGAAAAATCGTACGAGTGCGTGTATGCGTGTCTATGAATTGGTTGAAAAGAAAGCAATCTATTGTAGCAAATTTATTTTTATAAAATAAACGAATGCATGTAAAAAGATGAAAAAAAAGAAATATATATGAGAAAGATAAGTACGAGGCTCGGAGTTTTGTGAAACTAAACTCAATAAAGAATTATGTGATTCAGTATTTTTTATTTTTATTATTTCCAAAAGTCCCTCTCCGTTTTTGGCATTCGTGACTTTTCATCGCCTTCAGATTTTTCAGCCTCATATTTTTTATTTTTATTATTTCCAAAAGTCCCTCTCCGTTTTTATTTTCATTTATTTTTCGTAGACACTGAGATGGAAAAGTTTTTGGAACGAAGAAATCTTGTCGTCACGAGCGGCGAATGTAACATTTTTTTTCGGACATCAACGAATTTTTTATCGCAAACTCTAGAATTTGTGGCTGGAATGAAAATAGTTCGCTACAAAAATGTCATTATTGCGTTGACAAATTTCGTTTTTTTTTTTCGCTGGATTTTGTTGACTCGATAAATTTTTTCTCACTGATTTGGAGCACATTTTTATCGATTCATCGTGTCAATGAAATAAACAAAATTGTGTACGATACTGATATTATTTTAAGAACGATAGACTCGCGTCAATTTTTCTTTATATTAAAACAATTGTAATATTTACCGCGTAACTCTCTGTCAGAATTTTTTGCAAAAAAAATGATAAAATTAACAAAAGAAATTCTTAAAATCTATTTTTTTTTGTTTTAACGCCATTTCAATAGTAATTACGGTATTGACTTTCGGGTAACGCGGAATTGAAGGTAACGAGTCGTATTTTAAGAAAAAAAATAATCCCCAAGGATTATAATGAAAGCCGCTGGGCCACGCAGACTTTCTTGTCACCTGAAGTTTTCGTGAGATGCAAATTTGCATCCATGTGCGTATGCTGGCTACGGATTACGAAATTAATTGCAAGTCCTCTCCTCTATTCTTTTAATGGCTACAAAAATATTTTCCAATACAGTTTATTCTTTATTGGCAACGATTAATGAACGAGAATTTCTGTTAATATTTATTTTCTTACATATTTCTTTCCGCAACTGATTTTACTTCCAAATTCGAAATCGTACGATACTCTGCAAAAGTGGATCCCGGTCGTACAAAAATTTCTGCATTTAGAATTTATCCGTTAGATTATCAAATGAAATATAAAGAGGCAATGAGATTCGAATATTGAAAAATTTATAGAGTCTTGGTGATGTTTTGCGAGGACACCGGTCTCGCAACTGTCAGATCCAAACGAGCACCGGCCGCAGCGATCAGTGGTACAGCGAGACAACAATCGCAATCCTCGGTGCTGGCATCATTGACTCGTAGAATTCTGTCATACGGTCTCAAGACTCCGTCGCAAGGACCACCCGGTCTCAAACGATTTATATAAACTCCACGCTCGTAAAGACCGTCCGAGACTGAAAATCCAAAGTCCTCGTACACTGGATCCTTGTGGAGCGAAACGTGAACAATTTGCTGTGGTCTCGTGTCCACACCGTTTCTTTCTTGAGATCTAAAAACCAGAAAATTCGGTATAAAAATACGAGTTAAAATTTATCCAAAAAATCATCGATCTCAATCACTTTTTTTTCCACATTCGACATCGGTAATTTCGCGAAATGAATAACGTGGCTAAATTCAATTCCAACGAACATTATTCTCGCGACAAAAAATTTTCCATTATTTTTTCATTTATCCATTTATATTTCCATTATTTATTAATTTTCCATTAGCTTTCTTTATGAGGAAGCAAAATGTTTACGAGAAAACGAAACAAAGCAAATTTTGGCATGAATATATTTTTAAAAATGTGACACACTGCATTTTTCGAGATTTTTCATCCTTTTGCCAAAATTTGAGATTTTTGTTTTGTTTCTCGCGAGACCCATTGATTGATGTTCGTTTTTCAAGGTCTGGTCGAATTTACAAGCCATTGCTGGCAGCCGGCTGGTCATTTTTTATTTATTTCATTTTTTTTTAATTTTTTAAATTATTTCTAATTTGTTTGATTTAAAAAAAAATTTCTTAATTTTTGACAATTTTTTTATATTTTTTATTTTTATAATTTTAAGCCGGCTGCTTATTCAACGAAATAAAAGCAGCGCCCTCGGCAGGACTTGTTTTTCTATACATTTTGTGCAAGAGTCTGATTGATTAATTTGGCGAACGACTGCAGTAGAAAAAAAAAATATATATTCACCCTGGATAAGGAGCCATCGGCAGATCCAGTTGTCCACTGTCGATCGAAGCCGTGTCCCAAAGTCTCATTATTTCCGGTACTGTTCCACACACTTCGCCGATTTCACCCCACGAGTCCACTGCGCTGTCGACGCTCGGTAAACTTTCTCTCGCTGATCTCGATATTCCCGTTGGATATTGCTGCGGAGTCGTATCACTCGAAATACTACCCTCTCTGACACTGCGAACAAAAAAATTCAAAATATTTCTAATCGATCGAAATTTCTTCACGGATTTTGTGTTCACAAATGTGTTCTTATTTTTTTCGTCGTTATAAAACAAACAGCGTAGATGTGTAAAGATCGTTTTACGCCAGAGCGAAAATAATTAATTGCTAAAAAAAAATTGTAATCTTTCTCGCCATCATTGTGCGAAGAGCGTTAGAAAAGACTGACAGGAGTGTTATGAACGATAGAACGAGCGAATCACAGGAAAATATCGTAATTTTTTTTATACACGGAAATTTGTGAGGAAAAAAAAATAATTAATTAGATTTAATTAAAAATTTTATATTTCAACTAGGGTTCGTCACGCGCGCTGAAGCGCGCGAACGGTTTTCTGGTAGCGCTGCAGCGCTCCTTTTATGTTTAATAACTTATCAAGATATGCAACAGCGTCTTGAAGCCAACCTATTTTGGAGCAGTTCGATGAAAATTAAGAGCTGTTTAAGTGCGCAAGAAAAGAATTCGGACCTCCACTTTTTCTTAGTGAAAACCATGGTTTAAATATTTTTCAAGCTGGCGCCGCCACAACATTTTTTTGCTCTATTATAACTTTTCGGACCTCCACTCTTTCTTATTGTTAGTGATGGAGAACGTCTCCCTGCGTGTCCTCGTGAAGAGTTTTAATCATTTGCGTTCCTGGATAATATTTGATCCACAATTTTTGAAAAAAAAAACAAACAAAAATATATTTCAACCCCGAAGCTGTGGCTCTATGACGAGTTTTCGTGGATCTGGCAATTCTCAGTGATGGAGAAAGTCCCCCTGCGTGCTCACGTGAAGAGTTCTAGTCAATCGCGTTCCCGGATAAATTTTGATCCACGATTTTTGAAAAAAAAAAAATATATAAATTTAAATCCCGAAGCTGTGGCTCTATGACGAGTTTTCGTGGATCTGGCAATTCCCAGTGATGGAGAAAGTCCCCCTGCGTGCTCTCGTGAAGAGTTCTAGTCGATCGCGTTCTTGGATAAATTTTGATCCACGATTTTTGAAAAAAAAAATATATATAAATTTAAATCCCGAAGCTGTGGCTCTATGACGAGTTTTCGTGGATCTGGCAATTCCCAGTGATGGAGAAAGTCCCCCTGCGTGCTCTCGTGAAGAGTTCTAGTCAATCGCGTTCCCGGATAAATTTTGATCCACGATTTTTGAAAAAAAAAATATATATAAATTTAAATCCCGAAGCTGTGGCTCTATGACGAGTTTTCGTGGATCTGGCAATTCCCAGTGATGGAGAAAGTCCCCCTGCGTGCTCTCGTGAAGAGTTCTAGTCGATCGCGTTCTTGGATAAATTTTGATCCACGATTTTTGAAAAAAAAAATATATATAAATTTAAATCCCGAAGCTGTGGCTCTATGACGAGTTTTCATGGATCTGGCAATTCCCAGTGATGGAGAAAGTCCCCCTGCGTGCTCTCGTGAAGAGTTCTAGTCGATCGCGTTCCGGGATAAATTTTGATCCACGATTTTTGAAAAAAAAAATATATATAAATTTAAATCCCGAAGCTGTGGCTCTATGACGAGTTTTCATGGATCTGGCAATTCCCAGTGATGGAGAAAGTCCCCCTGCGTGCTCACGTGAAGAGTTCTAGTCGATCGCGTTCTTGGATGAATTTTGATCCACGATTTTTGAAAAAAAAAATATATATAAATTTAAATCCCGAAGCTGTGGCTCTATGACGAGTTTTCGTCGATCTGCCAATTCCTAGTGATGGAGAAAGTCCCCCTGCGTGCTCACGTGAAGAGTTCTAGTCGATCGCGTTCTTGGATAAATTTTGATCCACGATTTTTGAAAAAAAAATTTATATAAATTTAAATCCCGAAGCTGTGGCTCTATGACGAGTTTTCGTGGATCTGGCAATTCCCAGTGATGGAGAAAGTCCCCCTGCGTGCTCTCGTGAAGAGTTCTAGTCAATCGCGTTCCCTGATAAATTTTGATCCACGATTTTTGAAAAAAAAATTTATATAAATTTAAATCCCGAAGCTGTGGCTCTATGACGAGTTTTCGTAGATCTGGCAATTCCCAGTGATGGAGAAAGTCCCCCTGCGTGCTCTCGTGAAGAGTTCTAGTCAATCGCGTTCCCTGATAAATTTTGATCCACGATTTTTGAAAAAAAATATATATATAAAGTTAAATCCCGAAGCTGTGGCTCTATGACGAGTTTTCGTCGATCTGGCAATTCCCAGTGATGGAGAAAGTCTCCAAGCGTGTCCTCGAGAAGAGTTCTAGTAAATTCCACTTTCATGCATACGAAAAAAAGTTTTATTCCGATAGGAACATATAACCGCACGCGTATATACGCAACTGTCAAACCAACAGCCGGAACTGTCAGACTGATGGGATGACTTGGCACGCGCGCATAACCGAACCGACCAATCACAGCACGAATAAACCGGCAACAATGACAATCGAAATAAATCGTGACCCTAGGCCTTTTTATTAGGGGATTGTTGCGAGTGTTCTTGGCCAGCGAAAAATGACTCGACATCAAGTAAGACAATCGGTTCCTCGTTTGGAATCAATTAATACGACATTTTTTAAATTACGATGGCTCCCGAAGTGAGAAACGAATTCAATTTTTTGTGAAACACGTCGTAACGATATGGTGGAAAAAAAATTCAATAAAATCATTTTTCGCTTAGTAGGAAATTTGAAATAAACTCGTTAACGTTAAAAAAGGAAAATCATTGATCGTTACCTCGGATCCGTAGACGTGTCTGGTTTTCTCACCGTCAGTGCAACGACCGAACTGCCAGGTCTGTGCAACAATTGTGCGGCTTGTCTCAAATCGCCAGGATCCAACTTTTGTCCATCGATCGCTAATAATCGATCTCCCGGGGCCAAACTTCCGGTCCTGTAGGCCAAGGAGCCCCGTCTCACTTCAGCGATAATTAAATCCTCGTTAACCGTCAGTCCAAGATCCGGTTGTCCACCCAAGGGTCGCGCTACCCTTACGGTAAATACTCCTGAACTTGGAACAACCGTACCACCGACTTTGTATTCCGTTACCAGTTCGACCTGCAACGCGATATCAAAACGTATTCGCCATTTTCATCCACTGATTTTTCGACAAATGTATTTCTTTGGAATTATATGATAATTTTTTAACTCGCATGTGTTCCGATCAACAAGTAATCTTGGCTCAACACTCCGTCACTAAATTTGGGTGATTCGGGTCCGGGAAAATACAACAGGCTGCTCGATTAATAAATTTAAAAAAATGGAAATCCTATTGGATTAAAATTTATGAAAAAATTCATTTTTGCAGAATTGTTTCTTTCGACATTTTTTTTATATTAAAAATTGCACGAATTAAATATAATCATCGTGGACGTTACTCAAGGGTTTAAAATACATTGTGGTATTTTTTTTTGATTTTTTTAAACGATTTTTCAATTATTTATCGCCTTCCAAAGTGAGTGGGGTTGATAACACTCCCAATGATTAATACGTCACAATCTGGAGGTCGGGCTATTAAGGGTTAAAAAAAGCAGATGCTTTATTTGCTTATAATTGTTTAAACAGATGTTGAAATAATACCTGAGGGGATTCTAAGATGGCAGAGACTTCAGCGGGTTGTAAATCTTGGAGAATGCGCCGATTCATTGCGATTATTTTGTCGCCGGGTAAAAGTACTCCGCTCCTTTCAGCGGGGCCTCCAGCTTCGAGGAGATCGACTACGTAGTTAAGTCTGTCGTCGGTAGGTCGGAGGGCGAGTCCCAATCCTCGATGATCGGGCCTCAAAAGCACGGTGAGGCTTTCTTTGGTGTAGAGCGTTTGATTGGCTCCCTGTTGCTGTTGCGCTTGTCCGCGTCTTTTGACAGTTCTCGAAGTTGCGCTCGGTGCTCTTGGCAGTATTTGGAGTCTCGCAATTCGACTGTTTTCCGCGAGGTTTCGCAACAGTTTCGCTGCACCGATGGCATCGTGTACGGGGCTGTCGTCGACAGCGAGCAAACGATCACCCGGTTGAAGAGCTCCGCAACGATCGGCCGTGCTCGCCGGCCGGAGACTTTCGATGTAAACGCCACTCGGCGTTTCCCTTACCGTCAGACCAATCTCTCCTGAAAATTCACACATTTTTTTTTTTTAACGTAAACGTTAATTTTCTCTTCATTTTCTAAATCCCCGACACATTTGAGTCGAATTTAAAAATAAGAAAAAATAACGACTCTGAAGTTTGCAACGTTGATATTCAACGAAAAATATTTCGTCTATTAATTATTTATCGAATTTTGAACGATAATTACGAGTTCTGCTCAAGAAAAAACAGAATTTCGTTGCATTCCAACGATGCAAACTTTAGCATCTCAAAAAATAGGAGGCAATAAGGGTTTTAGCGTTCGAGGGTTAATTCTTTCTCTGCTTCTATGGCATAATCTTTTAATAATTTATAGCAGCATCGTTCCATCTCTGACGTTACGGGATACACAACGAACCTGTGATGGCGCGTGTAGTGCCTTGGAAATAAACGTCGACATTTGAGTCGCGACGCAGGATCGAGAAAAAAGTCTGAAAATAGTAAATTTTGTTTACCAGAAATTCCTCTTTCGAGTTGAACAAGCAGTGGGCCAGAAGTGGCTGCTCTGGCTTCCTCCATATTAGCAACGTCGTATTCTATGGTGAGAGAGGCAACCGGTGCATCGGAACTTCTTCTCAACGCTCTTTGTGCATCGGCGAGACTGAGTCCTCGTAATTCGGTGTCATCGACCGCGAGTAAACGATCGCCAGGCCTGACTCGTCCTTCCTTAGCCGCTGGACCATCCGATTTCACTCCCGTCACGACCAAAGCTCTCGACAACCCTCCACCTCGTAAGGTCACACCCAAACTTCCACCTTCGCGTTCGACCCTCACTTGAGCAACCTTTGAGGAAACCCCCGACGGTCCACCACCGCAATCCGTTTCATCGAGAATCAAAAATTTGTGCGAACCGTAAAACTGCTGCTGATGTTGAAGCTGCGAACTCGACTCGTCGTTTCGCGCCGATTCTGAACTCGCGGTCGTCGCGACACTTCCGGGACGCGCGCGATTCTTGTGCGAACGCATTGTCGCCAGTCTCAGAGAACTGAACATCGTGGACATTCAAATTTCCTTCTTTCTTCTTCTCCGTTTCTCTCCCTTTTTTTTTTTTTTTAGTCACTTTAGCTTCGTTCACTCCGAATATTCCATTTTCCCGCTACGTCGTTCCCATTTTATCCTTTTTTTTCTTCACACAAAATCTGTAAAAAGGTTTCTATTAGTTTTCAAAAATTCTCAATTTCTGGCTCGCAACACCCAAAACTGAATTCGCATCGAAATTCCATACGAAAATATCGCCTTTTTGGTTTTTTTGACTCCGTATCGATGAATGAAAAACCGTCTTCGTATCGTTGAGATTTCAGACAAAATTTCGACTCCTACGTTATAGGAAATGAGCATTTTCCATAAATTCGTACAATCTTGATTTAAAATATTACTAACGAAACTTTAGACGAAAAAGAAAAAATGAAGAAAACTCTTAATCACCAGAGAACGTCACTCGCTTGACTTTCGAACTTTTCCTACTCCCGTGGAAAACACTTCAATGTATATGCGTAGGTTCGTTCGAAAAATCATTGTACAATTGTATCAACGATGTTTGTATTCTCTTGAGAGCGACACCCGATGAAATTTTTTCGAGTTTCCTAATACGAACGGAGACTCGATGCACATTACTTTTGATTGACATTATAATCGTCGAACATACTAGCCAATTATGTAAAATAATGAGCTGAATAATTAATAATTCCAAGAGATTCTGTTCATCGAATCTTTCACATTGTTTATTTAGAGTTTGGAGTCGACGACGTTGGAGCTTTTTGTTCTTTTGTTTTTTTTTTTTATGACTGCATCGCGTATGAAATATTTTGTCAGGAGTAAATTTTCGAAACGGCCAAAACGTTGAGATTTATTGTAATTTTGGGATTTTTTTTTATGAGCTTTTCGTCCAATTACACTGTGTAAAGAAAATTCAAATTTTAAAGTTTGTCTGTTTAGTTTGTCGACAAAGCCGAGGCACGATTATTCAAGACCACGAGACGCGATACTCCGAAACTCCTCGTGCGACTATGGCCGCGAACATGATCGTATAACTGAAGTGGAGAGTGTAGCAAAAGCACACACGAGCAGTCGAGAAAGAAAATGCTTGGTCGAACGGTGTATAGATATATAAGAAAATAAAACGAAACAGGAGCAGACAAAATCTTTAACGATTTTCTTTCTCTCTTCTTTCTTCTCTCCGGTTCAAACTTCCGAAGGGTTTTTCATGTGCTTCTTTCTTTTTCTCATAGAGTTGGAAAAGTTTCTGGATTTTCTTCTCTCTCTTTCTCGATCACTCTCGAAGCTGGTTGTAAACTCTCGCATTCTGTCTTGCTCTTCAACGAAAATAGAAGCTTCCTCTCTCCTCTAGGGTCGGATCACTTCGCGAGACGAGCGAGAAAAATCTATTTATAAAATTTTCCACGCCCTCGCTTTTCAATGCTTTTCGGTGCCTCCGGCCCTGCTGCCTCAGTGTTATAGTCGCTTATTTTATTCTCGACGCAAAACATCGCACTCGAAACTTCTTCGTTTGTTCTTTTCTACTTCTTTTTCTTCTTCTCTTCATCTTCTTCCTCTCTCGCTTCGTCCTCGACGTAATGGTCTACATTTTGTCGAATGAAACCCTCCGTTACTATACGTCCATCGAGCTCGGTCATGCACGCACCTCTTTGCGTCGCTTATTCTGCACTTGTCGTTAAAAACCTCTACGCATCGGTTTAATAGTCTCTGAGAGAGAGAGGAGACGAGCCTTTATCAAAATAAAGTCAAAGAAATTCGCAAGGGCGAGGAACCCATCACCGCGAGAGCAATAATTATCGCATCTCGGCAACTCAACAATTAACGGAATTCAATAAACAAGAATAATGGGACTAGAGAATTTTATACGAAAAAATAATTAAAAGACGCGAAAAAGTGTAAAAAATTATTTGAAAAAAAAATAATGATAACGCGAAATGTTACTGATTGTTAACAATTAACGATGACGATGAATAATTATTTAATAAAGAAATCACAAACAAGAAAATATGAATTTATTGATAAAATTTGTTTTATCGAATAACGATTGAACCGAGTAATTCGGATCAGGGAAATAAAAACATGAAAAGTCATTTTTATTTTTTGGACTTCAACCGACAATGTTTCGTTGTTGGATCGCATTTTTTTTGGAAAAATTCTCAAAGTTCACTGACACATATTTGATTCCTTGATGCTTCTTTGTCCTGTTACGTTTACTCATTCATTCTCAATATTTACAGTTTGCAGTACTTCCTGTTCCATTTGAGTAATTTTTTTTCTCTTTTTTTCTTCTCTCTCCTTTTCTTACTTCTTTCATGTTCAGTCCACTCTCATCTGCCCACACTAGTTCTTTAAAGCCTTTTCATTTGCTCGATGTTTGAACCATGAGCCACGAGTATGTATTTTTATATTTATTCATTCGCATATGTATATAGTTATTTGTGTAAATTTTATACGTACTGTACGTACTGTTCATAATTGACCGACGTTTCTGCTTCCGTTGATTCCGCTATCGATTCTCCGGGATCGCAGTTCGTCCACCCCGATCAAATGAGCCTTTCAACTGCCCTTTCCCACATCGATAAAAACATATGCTATACGAAGATGTTCATCAACTCGCAAGCATTGCAACGCGTCAAATTCGAATAAACAAAAAAATTGATATCATCAATTTTTTTTTTTCTAATCTTTTGTACGATGCATTTCTATTTAATTTCAATTTTTTTCTTTTACCTTATTCGTGGATATAAAACTCTATAGTACGAAATTTGGGTTTGTTCACGGAAAAACCACTGAACCAATATTGATGAATCTTTCGCAGGAATGAAGCTCATGAATCGTAATAGGTTTTAGGCAGTATTGCATTCCGATAATTTATTTTTTTTGGGAACCCGAACCAAAAAATCACATTTTTCGTCATATTTTCCACTTTCAAACTTCACAAGCAACTAAAAAATGATAATAAATCAAAAATCGCTAATTACCAGTTCAAAGATAATTCGAAAACGAAGATAAGGAGCGGTAGCTGGAGTGCCAGTTTAAAAAAAAAAAAAGTTGTAGCGATTTTCGTAAAATCAAAGTTTGAAGATTTTGAAAAAAAAATTTTAACTTTTTATATTAAGCTTGCTGTACCTTTTAGTGCTAAATACGTGTGCTGCGGGGCGAAGCCCGCAGGCACGGCTAGTGAGAGAATAAAACTAAAATAATGGAACAAAAAATCTGATGTCTACGTTTGATGAGGTTAAAAAATGAACAAGCAATAAAATTCATCAAATTCGAACAACTCGTAATAAAAAAACGTTTTGAGAATGGAAAATAAAAATTGTAAACTGAAGAATTTGCAAAGAACGATGTTGAATGAATGTTCTTTTCGCCATCATCAGGAAACGTTCTTTGTACAAAAGCTACATTCACTTTCGCATATATTTTGATCCATTTCAACGACTTGCGAAAGAGTCTGTTGCAATGTGAGAAAAAACGAATGCAGAGATTCAACGTCTTGATATTTGCCACACGATCTGGGCCTGAACCGGAATTCCGAGTTCTTCACTGTTCCGATTCATGCAGAAATGGTTTATCCAAAAAATATCTTTTCCAAGAAAAGAAAACATTTTTGTTCAAATTTCGTTCGAATCGTGAATTGGTACTCCGTTGCAGAAAGTGCATCGAAAAATCTAGATCCTAAGGTAAAAATGTGATTTCTCGAGCCCGGCATATTCGTCGATTCGTTATTCTCAATTTTTTCTCATTCACTGTTTGTTTATTCGTTGTAATACGAAGCGTTACCGAAAGAGTGATCAACGGAGTGAGGTTGGAAGAGCATTCGAACGAGAATAGAAAAAATTGAGTGTTTCGCCATTTCGAGGGTTCCGGAGTGCGGGCGTACTATATGGAGAAAAGTTTAATCATTTTTCTGTCATGTCCATGCAACGAAAATAGACTCAAAATACTTTGGTCTCTGAGTGAATTTTTTATTCGTCGTAAATGTATCGAGAGAAGTTGGAGACTCATCGTCTCTGTATTCAATTATTAGTAATCTCGCGGATCGAAACTAAAGAGAGAGAAGTTAAAAAAACAGTTTTGTTGAGGTCCGAGGAAAGGAGATTAAAATCGCACATTGGAGCTCGTAATTGGATCATTCCGGTTGGCGCCTCTGCTCACATGTTGCATTCTGTTGCACCCACGCTTTCCATCACAAAAACAAGAAACATAACAAATATTTACGAGTAAAAAAAAAAAACGGTTTTTATCGAATGATATTTTGTTGCTCGCGGTTTTTTCGTAAATTTGCCATTCATTCGGTCGATATCTCGTACAAAGAAAGATTCGATTAGATTTATTATTATGCCTTGGATTAATCCAATAGGCAATGTAAATAATTTAAAAAAAAAAGAAACAAAATTTAAAAAAAAGAGAGATTGATTGATTGATTTAATAATTATGCCCGGCAAACTATAAGGCAAGAGTGTACAATAGTAAAAAAAAAACATTGATATAATAAGAAATAAAAATAAGAATTAGAAAAATAAAAACAAGTAGTCAATGGAATAAAAAAAAACGAGAGAGAAATAAAAAGAGAGAGAGAGAGAGAGAGAGAGAGAGAGGCAGGGAAAGGGAGAGGAGAAAAGAGGTTTGCCAATTCCTTGGGGTATATCTAAAGTTAGCGCTGAAAGTCAGAGTGCTGAGCCAAAGCAACGAGCGTCGTGCCATACCGAGGGCCAAAGATGCGAATATCCTCATTTAAGTGAAAAATTTTCTACTAGAAAAAGTCTATACAAAAAAATAAATGTCTGGAGAATATTTCCAAAGTTAATTATTGTGCATTGTCGTGTGCAAATAAGAAATTCCTAAAAAAAAACTCATGCAAACCCAGCCTAATAATTTATTTTTTTTTAAAATCGATTGACGTTGTTCGTTAATTTCTTCGTCGAAATCGAATCAATCAAGAACAGTTCCCAAGGAAGGCCTCTGGACAGAAATAGCAGTTGGAACATTCAAATTCGTTTTAAGCAACAAAAATAAAAATAGAAAAATGTTTTGAAACATTGATGAAATCGTTCGTGAATCTTCTCCGAGCCTTGATTTATGTTTTTCCAAATGCTAGTCGATAAAATTGATACTGAGAGGACGAGCTCTGTTCGTCGAGGCTACGCGAGAGTGGCTACGAAAAACACTCGAATTTTATCTATCGTGGTCGGCACCACTATAATAACACAGACAGCACACATGGACATACAAACGTATAGCAAGAGTTTGCGGTTGCTGCTGATGGTTATAAATAATCAAGGGAGAGCCCCAACCGCGTGCGTCTGCCTCGGTAACCCGAGAAACTCTCCTATGAGAATTTTCAGTTTATTAGTGCATAACGATTATAGTTTCAGAGAGTGAATAAGGCAAAAGCGTGAATCGTACAATTTATAGGCCAAAAACGTCAAGCTATAAAATAGTGCGAGAGACTGTTTGCTTTTCTCTGCGACGAATTACAACGTATAGAGCTTTTCATAGAGACACAATATGTTGATTCATTCCACAGCAGCAGGAAAGACTGTGTCTTTGGTTTGACTCATCGTTGGAAATTGGGCAGGCGACGTGCACATCGCCAACTTGAATAATATCGAGTAAATATACGTGTAGAGCTTTTTCTTCATATTTGGCAAAGTTGCGAAATCAAACACCCAAATTATCTCGCTAATTTCGAATTATTGTTAGTTCTGGGATTATATATTTGAAAAGTGTCAAATGTACTTATGAAATATGCTTTTTGACGCTCCACCAGCGGGGTACGTCTCGTGGTTTCTTTCTGCTCTCTCCCTCCGCTTTCGAGCTGTGACCTCGCTAGTATATCAACTTGCCTAATTTTAACATTTCTCTCCCTTCCTCACGTTTTTTTTATTGTTACTCTCGATCCTTTTTTTTTCTCTCGCATCTCGACTTTCCATTTTATTTTTTTTTTCTATGAGTCTGTTCCGGTCTCGATGCTCCAAGCCTGCTCATGAGCTTTGGTGATTTTCTCTTTTTTTTTTTGATGGCTTCGAAAAGGTTCGGTGGTGATTGTAAAAAAAATTAAAAAACGAGTAATTTCGGTTTTTTGTTTGTTACGTATAGGATACTTTTTTATAATTATTTTCTTTTTTATCTACACATGTTCTTTTTTGTCTTACAATGCAAAATCTAAAGCTACGATTACCAAGCTAATTAGCCTGTAATAATTGCGACCATTTGCATGTCGCACGCTAATTTTTTACCGCCAATTTTTTAGCATCAATTTTTGCGGTTCTCGTCGAGCGTGATGACGTCTCTGTAAAGTTTTTTTTTCTTAAATATCTCCTGCATTTTCCCTAGTAATTTTTTTGTTTTTTATTTTTTTTTTCAAATCGTGTTTTTTGTGGAAGAATTTCGAGGTTTCAATTCGTTCGACGCTTCCGAAACACGAATTTGATAAATCTACGTACTTGGTGAAAAGTCGAATCGATCGAATTTCCGAAGAAGTTTATTGCAACGATTTTTATTTCGGGAAAGTTTCTCACTCGTCAGAGCTCCAGTATTTTTTTTTTCCTTTTCTTTCGATATTGGTGGAAAATTGATTTAGTATTTTTTTTTTTTCAATCACGGTTCCAGGAAAAAAATATTCGATCGACTGGACGCGTGAAAATAAATATTACATCTCGAGCTTTCGTGCCAACGATCCCCACGGTTCGTGGCGCAGGAAGCAAAAAGTGAATTGATTCGGATGATAAAAAAAATAAATACAAACGACTCGAAATTTTTGGTGAACGATTATTAAGCCAGCTTCATTTAAAATGTTACAATTTTTCTTTTTTTTTCCCGATCCATTCGTCCTGATTGTTAAAAAATAAAGTTTGGGATTCGAATCGAATTGACTTTTTTTTCGATGGACAAATTTGCAAAAATCCTGTTTGCAGTTAATTTCTCGATAGCTCGATTTTCGAGCTTCAAAAATGAACAGAAATTTCACGCAATCGAGCGATGGCAGAATAACCCGCGATCGTGCCGGTCGGCGACTTGCAATACAAAGATTGACAGCTCGTCGATCGAGCGATTGCTGGCATTGCCAGGCTCCAGATTTTTACTGGAAATACTGCGGAAAGCCCGTCACAGGCAAAACAATTTTTTTCGTTGGTTTTTGCGCGACAAACCGAGAAATACTTTTTAACGCGATCCTCGGTTTGTCGGCTCCGCTTTTTTTTTTATCAACATCAGTCGGTCGCGTTTGGATTGGTATATGAAAAACCACGAAATACTCCTTGATCCATCGACGTCAATATTTGTTCGGGGACTGGAGTGAGTCTTGGCCTTTCTGCTGTGAACGCTGTGTCAAAGTATCTCGTGTCAAGTGTGTGCTCCAGTGCTGGCTTGAACGGTGGCTCCAGCTGTCTCCTCTCCAGCCTCTCCCACGCGAGAGCCTGCAAATAAAATTTTTTATTTCACATTTAAATAAAAAAAATTCATAAACCACTTGTTGTTTTTGTTAATTTTATTTTTGAGGGTTTCATTTTATTTTTTCAACTTTCGATCACAATTTGTACATTTTTTCCGATTCATGGAATTTTGTTCCGCTATTCGAAATTTTTTAAAACTATTATTTCTACATTTTCCGGATTTTTAACCCTGGAACGGTGACCTTATTTTTTTGTTACCTGTTCCGGTAACCTGAATTTTGAAATTCATTTTGGAATTTTGAAAAATTCATATCTCCGGTAAAATTTAACGAAAAAGGTTCACCTTGGGCTCATTCTTTTCGTTTTTCAATACAGTAACAAATGAGCCTGGGCAATTTTGCTTCAAGTCCAAAAATTAGTCAAAAATTCGGTAAAACTATAAAAAATGGGAGAACGAAGGGAGAAAAAGGATTTAAAGTCGTCTGGGGTCATTTTTGACCCCAGGTTACCGTTCCAGGGTTGAATGTGGAAACTTGATAGAACGAAGAAAACGAATCGTTTCGTTTTTAGGCTCCAATAATCATTACTTCGTTATAATTGCTCAATAATTATTATTATTACATTTTTGGGGATCAATGTGTCAATTATTTTCTTAAACTTCATGTACGTGAGGCTCTGCACGAAAAATATATTCCCCAATTTTAATATTTGTACTGCATCGCGGTTATCGAATGAGAAAATTTATAAAAAAAAAAATTCATCAAAACTTGTGGGAAAAAAAGAATCGAAAAACTAAACGCGTACGAAAAACGTACAAACGTTTCGTGCCCTGAAAATGACATTGACAAAATACTGTACACTCGTTATTTTTTAACGAGGTCACAGTATTTGAGGCAAACGTGAAAAATTATTGAAAAAAAATTGTTGAAAATGAGGAGTCTTACGTGGAAGAAGGGATGAATTGATATTTCGTGAGCCGGTGGCCTTTTGCCAGCATCCTTTTCCAACAAGCAAATTAAAACGTCCATCGCTTCTTGACTGAGATATCGAGGTATGAAAGGCCTCTCGTTACATATGCTCCAGAACAACTCGTCCTCGTCACATCCGGAAAACGGTGATTGCCCAGTCAGCATCTCGTAAAGCAAAACACCGAACGACCACCAATCAACCGCCTGATTGTACTTCAGTCCTTTTATTATCTGTAAAACGAAATTTCAATATTTTTAACAAACAATTTTTTTTTTTTAAGAACTTAACTCGATCGAAAAAAGTGGAGCAGCATGTTCGGTTTTTCTGACCGAAAATATATTTTTCAGGACCGAGTCTGTTTTTTTTTTTTACACTTGGAAAATAAGTGAGTTTTATTGTGCAAATGAAAATAATTTGAATAATATAAATAATAAAAATTATAATAAATAATAAGAAAATAATATTAAATTTTTATTTTTTTTTTATTTTGTCATGGCAAAATTATTTTTGAAAAATATAATTTATTCCGAAGGCATTAGCTATCAATCCGAAGACTATCAAAAATTGTAGAAATCATTATTCGTTTTTTTTAAGGACTGCTCACTTTCTCGAGAATCAAGAATTTCAATAATTTTTTTGAACAATAAAAGTTTATGTTTTCTGGATTATTAGAAAGTGTACATATTAAGGAATGTTTGAAAATCATTCCCGATTTACAAAAAGTACAATCCAGCCAAAGGGTTGCCCGACGAGAGACAAAATTGTGATTAATATCGTCGCAAATATTGATCGTATGAGAATTTTGTAATCAGGAGCTGTAATTTTGATTTTTTACTAAAAATTGATTAAAAAATACAAAAAAGGTTGAAAAAACGTGTTGAATTTTGTGAAAAATATAAAAAGTTACCTCAGGCGCCATGTAGTCGGGAGTACCGCAGAAAGTATCAGCAGTTCGATCGAGAAAAATTTGTAGTTTGCACATTCCGAAATCAGCGATTCTGATATGACCCTCAAAATCAAGGAGGACATTGTCAAGTTTTAGATCGCGATAAACGATGCCTTTTTTATGCAAAAAATTGAGACCGGACCATATCTCAGCGGCGTAAAAGCGTGCCCGAGACTCGGCGAATCTTCCAGATTTTTGTATGTGGAACATCAAGTCACCGCCGTTGAGATATTCCATGACGAAGAAGAGATGGGAATCGGTTTGAAAAGTACAAAAGAGATGACAGAGATACGGATGCCTCGTTGCGAGAGTCAAAACTTTTCGCTCGATCAAAGTGCACTCGACGTCATCGTCCTCGAGAACGACATCTTTTTTCAGACACTTGACCGCATACACGCAATCGGTTCGTCGCAATTCCGCGAGCAATACTTTGCCGAAACTTCCTTTTCCCAGAACCTGAAAATTGCCGAATCATTTTTTATGTTTAAATAACAAAATACAATTTTTTTTTAGAATGAACAAAAAACTGACCAATTTTATGGATGAATAGCAATTTTTCAAAATTAATTAATCGATTAAATTGAATTTACAAAAAATTAGAAGAAATTGTTGTATTTGGAGCATTAATTATTATTTTTATTATTATTATTATTATTATTATTATTTTTATTACAAAGATATAAAAACAATAAATTGCATTACGATGGGTGAAAGGTATGTAATAATTTTGGGAATACGTCGACGACCGCTTTATCCGCTTTTTACCTTTTCTATTTATAGTCAAATTTATTTATTTCTCCGAAAAATTTATTTCTCCCGTTATTCAAAGAGATTTACATTGATGCCGAAAAAAGAAAAACCTTCTCTCGGTGTTTCGTAGTTTTTTTTTTTCATCATTATTCGAAGATATGAGATTGCCAAAATGATTGGGCAATCATTGCTTATTTTTAATGTACATGAAAATAGAGAGACTGCTTCACTTGGCTCTTTATCCGAGACAGTGTCTATATTTTTGAAAATATTTTGTCCAAGAATCATTTTCAAAGTCGACACGAAACAAAGATTTTTGTTTTTTCGCGTCCATGCGAACGCGAATTGTTGCTAATGAATTTTTCTTCTGGTTCGTGAAAGTTCTTCCCACACTTTATCAACGTAACGAAAATTTATTGCTCCGCTATCGATGTAATGACGATTTTATTTAAATTTTCCAGATTCAATTTCCACTTTTATTTGTCGATTAAAAATTTAATTAATTTATAAAACTATTCTTTAATATTTATGTGCAGGATGGACATTATGGGGTTTGGGTGAAATTTAAATTAATTGAAAAATATCAATTAACCCTAGAACGGTAACGTTATTTTTTTTTTTTACTTATTCCGGTAACCTGGGGTCCCCAATTTTGAAAAATTCATATCTCCGGCAAAATTTAACGAAAAGCGTTTCACTTGGGCTCATTCTTTTCGTTTTTTAATGCAGGATCACGTGAGCCTGGGCAATTTTGCTTGAAGTCGAAAAATTAGTAAAAAATGCGGTAAAACGATTAAAAAACGAAGTTGAACAGGGCACGGGATTTAAAGTCGTCTGGGGTCGTTTTGGACCCCAGGTTACCGTTCTAGGGCTGCCCTTAAATTTGCGAAACCATTAAACGACGAATGCAAAATCGCACAATGTCATCGAAATTTTTTAAAAAATAAACCAGAGTTTTTCAACTATTCTAAAATGTTCTTTTTTTTATTTTAATTTCTAGAAACTTTTTATCGAATTTGCCACTTTGACGCTTCTTCTGAACAAGTTTTTGTGAAAAATTTCGTTTAGTATTATTTAATTATTTATTTTGCATGAAATATTCCACTGGACTTGGACAAGTGGATACAGGGCTGACCAAAAACGGTTGTTACTACTTGGTGCAAGTTTTCGTCGCGATAAATCGCGTTCGATCGAAAGAATTTGAAACTTTCATCCTGTTGCTTTAATAATAGAGAAAAATATCGCGTAAATTGTGTTTTTTTTTTTTTTTTTTATAAAGTTAAGCAAGATCAACAAACCTTGAGAAAATTAAAGTCCGTGACGTTGTATTTTTTGAATCTTGGGAGATTAGTTGCTGGCGGTGTGATTCGTCCACTGGCATGATGATCAGATCCATCGGAATTGCGTTGATTGTCCGAGGATTGAGAGGGTGCTGTACAAAGAAATGAAAATCGATGTAGAATTCTTCGAGGGCAAGGAAAAAGAATTTTTCCAATTCCAAGCGAATGAAAAATGTTTTTAATGTTTTTGCGACTACAAATTCAAAAAGTACATGTTTTTTATTCAAGCGCTGGCATAACGACGTTTTGCTTTTTATATATAAATAAGCGAAGCTGCGCAAGTATAATACTTTCATCAACACTCATGCCCGATTCAATTAGATGAGCGTTGTGTTAGTGCTAAAAGATTTATCGCACGCGGAATAATTAAGCGGTTTCGTGCTTGACCTCCTTTTTCCCTCCCCGTCGCGTTATCTCGCATTTTCTTCGTATTTTCGTTCACTCGCACGTTTTCTCGCATTTTTTTCTCCCTTAATTATAATTTCCAAACTTATTCCATCGATATTTCCCGCAATTGAAAATATTTTTTTCCCTTTAATTATTAATTTTTATAAAGCGAAAAAAAATTAAACAAAAAAAATTCTTCACTACTTTGTTTTTCATTATCATTTTTTTCTTCTTTTTAAATCTTTCTCTTTCTCTATCCCTCTCCCTCTTTGTGAAATTGACTTGACGAAAGCATCTGGCACCTGGCCTGAGTACCTGGTACAATCAAACACATAGCGATGAGCAAGCTGCTCTTTTGGCTGCGCGACATTCTTCGAAAATAGACTCGATGCCGATGGTATAGCCGCGAACGCCTTGCTACGCTCCGAAATGTTTCTGAGTGCATTTTCCCTGCTCACAATCGGTACAATGTTGTTCTATATATTCATGTGGATACGGATCAACATAAATGAAAATAAATGCTGCTCGAAAGAGCAGCAAAATGATCGAGGAACTGGGAAAATGAGAAAAATTACGATATCCGCGTGTGAATATTTCACAGTAAATTCTGATTGATCGAGCTCGGCAGGTGGTCGTCGATGCATTCGCGAAAGTGTGGGTGGAGTCGCGAGACCGAACGCAAGGTCACGGAGACCAGAACGGAACGAGGGTTGAATGACTATTTCGTTTCCCTGAATTGCGCGATCAGATCCACAATTTGTAATATTAATTACGCAACATTTTCAGCACATTTGACTATGAATTATGGCGTTTTCCTGGCTTGACTTCTCCGCCAAATTTACTCGGAAATCGTACGCCTTTCGTATCCAAAACCTCAACCTTCAAAATTCCTTTTTTGAACGTCGCTGCTGGACGTTCAAAGTCTTTATTTTTAATTACAACAAATCTGTAAAAATTGCTTCATTCGACTCGGAATTTATAAATCATTTGAAAAGCTCAAAGTACATCGAGGTGACTTGGAAAATTGTCACGTTCCGCAGCAGATTGTTTAGTGATCAGAAACCTTCAATTTTTCAAGCTCACGTGATTCTGCATTAAAAACCGAAGAGAACGAGACCAAGTTGAACGTTTTTCGTTAAATTTTACCGGAGATATGAATTTTTCAAAATTGGGGTCATTTATGACCCCAGGTTACCGGAATAGGTAACAAAAAAATAAGGTTACCGTTCTAGGGTTAATTAGATGTTGGGAAAAAAAAAACGCGTGCCCTTAATACGACTATTTATAATCCCGTTTCTGCTCCATGGCTAGTTGCCAATTTCTTCGGTACGGTTCGTCGGATTTTTTGAACAACCAACATTTTCCTAAAGATCGTAGCAATTTTATGGAAAATAGTATTCTTTCGAGAGACGAAAACTTTTAAACGCTATCCGGTCAAAGGAAATGAGCAGTTCTGAATCAGCGAAACGGAAGCACCAAAATTTTCCGACCTGACGTTTTGTTCAAAGAGCATTTTTGTAATTAAAAAAAAAAAAAAAAATACGTACTGAAAATAATTATTTCAATGAATATATATTATTTGATGTGGCTTTAAATTTTGCGAGAAGCATTAAAAGCCTGTGCTTTAAATATCTTTCCCGAGGCATCGAGCAATGGAACGTACTATTATAGAGCGAGTGGGGAAAAACGCACACGGAAGAGAAGAGTCGAATCTCGGGCACATAACTCCGAGAGAGTATTGTCAAACTGAACTGGAATGCAGTTTAATTATTCTTGCTCGTTTTATGCAGTAATTAGCAACTGGATATCTCGCGTCGACATACTGGGTCAACGTGACCCGAAACGTAATATAAATAAATTCAACGAGTGTCAATGATTCAAATTTCGTAAATATAACGTTCGATTGTTTATTTTTGGAAAAGTGATAAATTTTGCTAAAAAAAAAATTACTAATGTTTCAATAATTTTTCGAAAAGTCGTATTGCAGTTTTTGAAAACATTTTTGACTCAAAGATAAAAATGACCTCAGAACGAAAAGTTGGGTCAAAATGACCCAGTGTGTCAACGGGGAGCAAAAAATTCCTCGACGCCGAAAAACTAGAGGTTCGCTGCGTTTTGTGCACGATTATGAATGTACAGAAGTTTAGAGATTATCATCCAAAAGCACGGGCTATTCCGAATGCACTAAAAAATGAAAAAAACAGCGGCAACACGTCGCAGCAAAATTGTATATAGCTATTTTCACACCAAGTGGATATATTTTTGGGGGTTCAAGAATATTACGACAGAGTTATGCACGAAGGTGGAATGCCCGGTCAGATACGTGCTCTGCTCGTACCCTCTTCCATATACCAGCAGATAAGCAAAAAAGCTTGCCATTTTATTTTTAGTTACAAAAAAGAAGAATTTCGTTTCCGGCGCAGTGATTATATTTGCAAATTCTCATTCTTTCTCTCGTGAAATTAAACTTTAAAAAATTTCAATGTTTTTTTCCCATAATTTCTTATTGCAAGTTTTTTTTATTTATTTTTTGCTTCCTTATAGGAGAAGCTATGTGATGATGAAATTTTTTTTTTTTTTCAGTTTTGAATGTCAGTGTGCTTAGAATGTCCCAAAACATCGAAAAATCGTATCTAGAAAAAATGTCCGGTGTGTGTGTATGTTCTGGCACTGTAAAATTCAAACGTTCATAACTCGAGAACGGTTCGAGCTACAGGGCTCCCGTTTTACACAGATTTTAATCTATACGAGCTCTTCATTCTCTGAGAATTTTGTTGGATTTGCTAGAAAAATACGAATTCTAGGGCATTTTGAAATTTCCAAAAAAAGGGTGTCGATGCTCTAGCTTCCCCAAATTTTAAGATTTATTACTATTTTTTTTTTTATAAATAGAGTATCATAACAGGAAGGTTGGTATTAAATTTGGAAAATATCGGTCGAACGGTTCAAATTTTATCAATTTTCCAAATTTACGAAAATCTGAGTTTTTTGAAAAATCGTCCAACCGCTCTAATTTCTGCAAATTTTGTAAGATATTGTGTACAAGTCTGTACTTCCTCTTTACTTTCTAGAAAACTTGTCGAAATTATATAATTTAAATGCAAATACAAAAAACGTTGCAAATTCCAATTTGCAGCGTTTTTTTTTTTTTATTGCGAGTACGAATTTTGCAGGAAATTGTAAATGTGTATCGAGTCTGATGAACAATGCGATAGTAAATGAGCCATTAAATAGCAGCTGCGCTCTTCAGTCTCTCTCTCCCTCCCTTTCTCGCTCTTGTTGAGTTTTCCTTCAGCCGGGGCTTCGTAGTAAAATGTAACCTGCAGACTGACTGTGGAAACTGAATTTGATTGAATTTTTGGCCCGTGGGTCGGTGTTTGAAAGAAGTAAAAGAAAAGAAATAAAAAAAAACTAGAAAAATAAAAATATCACGAAGGCCACATGGTCGGTGAGCTAAAAAAATGGAAGGAACTCTCAAGCTGAAAAAAGTTGAGGAGACTGTGCAATGTTTAAAGTGAAAAATAAGCAACGCACACCTTCGGTATTTCGACGCTACTTTGGATTTGTTAATTTCGAAAGACTCGTGATCGTTTGCGTATTTTTGGTCAACACATCGGGGCAAACACGTGCATTTTCTCTGTCCCTCTCTTTCTCTTCCTAGTTCAATATTTCTTTTTAATTTCCACAGATCCTCCTACTCCTAATTTTCTCTCCCTCTCTCTCTCTCTCTGTTCCTCCTTCTCACCAGAATGTTGAAATTCATCGCCGACGACGACGATGCCCGAATCATCGTCAAGCAGATTTTGTCCACTTTGATCATTTCGCCCACCACCACCATCATCACTATCACGACAGGCACTTCTAACTCTTCTTTTTCGTTCGGTGACAGGCACTGGTTGGGCAAAATATTGCTTATCAGAGTTAGTCCGATTAGAAGTCCACCCTGCCATCCTTTTAACTATATTTCCGCGGTTCGTTTCCTCGGTGTATCAATTTTTATATCGAGAAATATTCAAAATTCACTTTTTTTATGGCAAAAAACTGCAGCGACGTTTTTGCTTGGATTTTGAATGGATTTTTGTTGTTGTTTCCGGTAGAACGAATGAAAGAAATAAGCGGCAGAGTTGCGTGTTGTCTCGCGGGAAAATGAAAGCTTCTCGATCTTCTAGCCTGCCAAACAGTCGCGCGTGTGCACACGACGACCGAGCCATCTTTTCATATTCCATCTCTCTCGTATAAACGGACTCGGTGATGAGACTTTCGGAATACGTTAAAGACGGAAACATCGTTTCCGCGTCTCTCTGTGTGTGTGCAACTGTTTGTGCGCTCGACTCTCTCCCTCTCTCTCTCTCTCTTTCCTCTATCTCTCGTCCGAGGAATAAACGCTTTCTTGACGTCACACGTTAAACAAATAGCTGCGAAAAGAGCGAGAACACCGACCAAAATAGTTGAATCTTGTCGAAGAATATGCGCGAGAAATCGCTTCTCGTCTACATACGCGGAACGTTCATCGAAAAGAAAACGCGAAAGAGAAAGAGAGCGAGAGAGAGAGAGAGAGGAAACGAGTTTTTGGCAAATCTGCCGGGTTTCCCTATACCCATGGAGGGTTACATGAGGTTTTTCACGCCAACACAGTCTGGCGATCACTCCTACTATGTTTTATTTTCCTTATCATTCGAATTTGCCAATTAGCGAATGGCATGGCGCCACGACGACAAAATATCAATAGAAATAATATTTCGAATTAAAATTTTCATAACCTGCGAATTGGAATCGAGTTTCATTGGAAAAAATAGCAATTAACAGACATTTTTTGTGTAATCCTTGAGGAAGGACATCACTCGTGAAGGATGTCGTTAAATTTTTTTCGTGGACTACTTTTTATTTCAAATTTGTAAAAAAGTTTGTTGAAAAATTGAGAATCGACAAAATCATAAATATTTTGACAACGATTTGTCTGAAAGTTTGAACCAAAAAAATTTCATAATGCGAGTCCCCGAAACTTTGCCAACGGTAAAGTTTTTTTCAAACCCCCACGAGTTTGAATTTTTTTTTTTTCATGAGCAGCTCCGTGGAACCAGAAGCTTTTTTATTTTTATTCTCAGACCGACCATTGGCGAGGCATCGAGTCATTGATTTTGCCACAGGCTCGTCGCAATTGTTGAATAAAAAAAAATAAAAATAAAAATATTTTAAACAATTGGGATGAAATAATCGAAATGAAATGCCCCGTATCGAACAAATCGATGAGAATCACGAGGACGCGAAAATGCCTCACAAGATTAATGAAGAATTCACTATAACGCAACATCAAGATCTAATAATCTACAGCTATTCGAATAGTCCACGAGCACGTGACACGTATTACGCGACAGCCTTCTCGAGCTTGTATACCAATCTAAACGTTGTCTTTTCGTTATTTACATCGAGAAAATGCTAAATCACTTTAGTACACTGAAAACAAAATTTTGTTGAAAAAGATGGATATTTAGTTCGATACGTTCGACTAAACGTTTTTTTTGAATAATCCCAAAAATTGTGTCATTGCAGTAAGAAATATTTTGGAAAGTCTCTTCGGAAGCAAATTTTTGTCGTTGCACTCGTAAATTTCGCTGACAATTCCGTTAAAAAGCAAATATACTGACAAAACAACGAAAATTTTGTAATTATCCAAAAATATTTAGTTTACCGTATTAAACAAAATAGCGACGATTTTTAACAAAATTTCATTTCCAGTGTTTTTCGAAGAGTCTCTGAAAAGACTGAATATTTTCGACGTCATTGACGAATCAACGGGTTCGCCATTGAATTTGTATTGAAAAAATATGATTTTATAATTTATCCGTGTTTCCACGATTCACTTCCTTTTTCAAAAACTTGATAAAACTTTATTAAAAATTTTTATCAATTACGAAATAAAATGTATGATTTTTTTTTTTAGTTTTTTTCAGAAAAATCGATATTTACACAATTCAATAAATTCTGTTGGACTGAGTTTTGTATATCGAGCGAGGGTTTGGGTTTGTTTTCGAGCAGATACAGGACTCACCTCTCTTAAGTGCTTGCAATGCCTCTGCAACGAGCTTCTGATTCAATCCGCACAGGTTTCCCGTGAGTTTTTCACATTTTTTGTGACATGCCATGTCGCAGTCTGCACAGCGCGAATTATTTCAACGATAAGAAAAAATGATGAGCTTTTTTCGATGTTGTTAAAAATTCTATACGTATAAGTGTCAATAAAAACAATGAATTTTTTGTTTTTCTTCAATAATGAAAACCCATTATCCTCTCGCGTTGACAGTTAGCTCGGTTTCGTTGCAATTGTGGAAAAATAAAAATGCAACAAATGGATTTGACACTTTTGTTCAATTCTTTCAAGAATATCGATCATCAAATATAAATATTTCGATGTAAATGAAAGTAAATGTCTTCGCATACATACGGAGCCATGAAGCTGTAAAAAAATCATACACACACTCACACACACGTGCCAAAAAAGCCATTAAGAACAGTAAAAAAACGAAATTCAAAAAAGAAAACACGTGCCAAACAAATGTTAATAAATCGAGGCAAAAAAATAAAATGCGTCCACTCTGTAAAAACGTGTCAACGAATTCCGTTAATCATCATGCAGATACCGATCATTCGAGTTTTCCGTTAACCACATCGTGCCCCGTTCCCAAACTCTCAAAGCAAAATCTATCGCGATAACTGATTTCAATGCAGCTCGTCAGTGCAGCCCTCTCCCAAATGCATTGTGAATATATAGTTCCGCGGGGGCTCGTGTGGACAATGGATCGCGATTGCGAGAATAATTATCGCGAAACGTAATTCGGATCTTTTGACATATGCTGCTATACACGTTTTGTCAAGTAGGCTGACCGGATCTCGTAATCGAGAGGAGTCGTCGCAGCAGACAGAAAAAAAATATAGACGCATTTATAATTTAAGGACGTCGTATGCAAAATTTTTCTAATAGCTCGCGCAATTTTAAGAAGGTTCACCATGTACAAGTCGAGATATTTATTTATAAAAATCACAATTTTCCGTAGTTTCTCATAAGAGCGTGTGTTAAAAGTTGCAATTTTCAACATTAAATATTTCGATTTCTAAATGGTGAAGCCTCTTGAAACTTTGCATACACTTTTGTGTAACATCGAAGAAGCTTTATTCAGTTTTTCAAAAAAAATCGGTCGTTAAATTTTTTCGTAATTTTGTTTATTATATAAAAAATACAGATTGCCTCGGAAAATTTTGGATTTAGAGCATGTTGTTCTTTAGACAATTTGTAACAACTTTTTTTCATGAACTTAGCCTCGCAAACCATTTTGTATGTAAGAAAAACTGAAAAACAAAAATTTAGATTTGATCGTCGCCATCCAACGTCCTTAAAAAAAAAAAACTTTTAGTTTCAAATTTCAATAAAGAATTTCAAATTTCGAAAAGTTTCATCTCGTCAGAGCTGCCGTAGCGCGATAGAAAAAAACTCGCGTACAGATATATAATTATTAAAAGTTATATTTAGCCAAACAAATTGATCGATGTCCGATCGATATTAGTTTATCGCGTTGAAAGACTTCACGCTCGAAGGCTTTGAAGGTGCGCGTTGGCTAATCGTCAAAATTGGCATGGCCGTTTAACTACAAACTGTTGTGGCGCGCGCGAGCCACATCAGCAGTGACTATACTTTTCGGCACAATAGAAAAGAATCATTGACGTTCGATCATGTTCGAGTGCTCCAAATTGTTGGGATTCGGGGGACTGTCGCGCGGCCTCTACATCGAGAACAACGCGAAACAAGTTTGGAAAGTGGAGTGGATTTTTTGGTGTTACGTTTAAAGGGCAATCCCCAGAGGATCTTACGAGCCATTTTTTGCTGCCGAGTATTATTGCCACGAGAAAATTGCGAGAGTTATAAAAAATGTGATGCAAATCCCACGGAAAATTTTCAGGATTTGATTTCGTGTTTTTCGCAAGCAAAGAAATTGAGCGACTCTCGGAATGAATTTTCGACAACGATAAAATTTCGCCAACGCGCGTAAATATCGAGAGGCTAACGACAAAATAAAATAAAATCGAATCCTTCGAATTTGCACGCAGGGAGGGGGGAGGACAGAAATGAAAAACTATACTCGACAATCTCGGCGATCCATCGAAGCCGGAATCGTTGCTACGAGTCGAGGAGATGCGTTTTTGTCCACGATCCTCCTCGCGATCGGTGCTTCCAGTGCTCTCGGTAGTTCCGGTGCTCTGAGTGCTTCTCGTACTTCCGGTACTGTCGCTACTCGCCGACGCCGTTCTTGAGGAGTGTTTCCTTTTCTTTACTTTGGCGCGTCGTACTTTTGAGAGATCGCGCGGTGTCGCTGTCAAAAGTGACGCGGGCGTGGTGTAAAACATTTTAATGAGATCCAACGGACGCTGTTTCGGTGAATTACGATCGCTGCTGTTCTTCGGGGAATAAGCGAGATTGAGGCCACCGGGCTTGAGGGTAGAATCCGAAGAATTTGAAACTTTCGAGCCTGATCGTTCCTCGATTTTGTTTTTCTCTTCCTTCAGACTCTTCGTCGTGGATTTTTTCTTCTTACCGAGTTTTTTCTTTTTCGAAGAGTCTTGCTGACTGCCGCCGTTGCTTTTCGACGAATTTGTATTCACCGAATTCTTTTTACTTGTTTTCTTTTTCGAAGCAACTTTCTTCTTTTTACTTTCTTTCAGTAAGTTCGCAAGAGCCACTTCCGGTCCTATGTCCTTGTCCGGTTGGTCCAGCGACAGATCATCGAGTCCTTGCCACTTTGAAATGTTGTTTGGTTCTTCGTTGTTGACCGTCTCGTTCGTCGGGGTTCCAGGACCCTCCTCGGCCTCGTCCTCGTCCTGGAGAACCTTCTTTTCCGCCTCTGCCACCAGCACTTCCGGTTCGACTTGTTTTTCTTGCTCCGTTTCCGGTTTCACGAGATCGATGCTTATCGTCGGCACAGAAATCCGCGGAGCCTTCCTCGGCGACGCTTCCTTCTCTACCGGTTCCTCGGAATTGCTCGGCACACTCGCAGCAAGTTGCTCCGTCAACGGTTCCTCGGGCAAATCACTCGCGACGATCAACGAGGTTGAAACTTTCGAGATTTCTTCCGCATCCTTTTTCAAGCTCAACTCCGCAGCCTCCGGAACTTTGACCTTTGGCAAATCCTCCGGTGTCGGACTCTGACTCTCCTCGAGAATCGTCGATAAATTGTGTCCGAACCTTTCACTTTCCTGGTCGATCTCAGCCTCGATGATTTTAATCGCTTCCGACAAACTCAACGAATTTTTATCCCCGAGTTTCGTGCTACGTGCTTCCAGCTGCTCTGGCTTCTTATGACTCTCCTCCTCGTCAACCGAGTCGGAGCTTTTCAAATGCTCCAAAATAGTTTGCGAGCTCGCTTTCTCTTCATCTTTTTTCTTGCACCCACTGATCTCGTTCGTTTTCTTTTTTTTCTTCACTTTGTTCAACTTTTTGTCAACGGGAACGAGCCCCTTCGTTTCGTCCGGTGTCCCACTTTCCGGCAACGTTTTCGTCTCACCAGCGGCATCCAAAACGATCACCATCGAGTCCACAATCTCTTGTTTTTCTCTTTTCCTTGAATCTCTGACGAAATTCTCACTATTGTCATTCGATGATGCTGCTATTTTTTCTCTCGACTCACCAATCTTTTCACTTTTTATTTCTCCCCAAAAATCAATTTCTTCCTCTTTTTTCGATACTTCCGGTTTCGGCGATTCTTCTGCCCTCGAAACAACACCGTTCGTTAAATTTTCTATTATTTTGCTTTCAGGTTTTTCTTCAATTTGGCTCGTCAATGATTTATCGATTCCTAACGGCGATGACGCAATTATCGGACGCTTTTTATTTACTTTGGTTAAAACTTTTTCTACGCTCTTTGACGAATTGATCACAAAATTCGGAGATTCCGGTGGTGACAATTGGACAATTTCCGAGCTATTGTTTCTCGACGAAATTGCCAAAACTTTTGGTTGTTTTTGCAATTTTGGTAATTCGACAACATTTTTAGCGTTCGCTAATTCGCAAGATACTTTTTTATCTAATTTTGTTGATAATTTATCGTCGATTTCGAGTTTCGTCGAATTTGCGTATTTTTTTGTGAGAATTTTTGGAGATTCTATCGTTGCCGGCGGTTGCTGCTGTGCAACGACGACGTTTTCACACTTGTTCTCGAGTTTACGGGAATTTCCGAGGCTGACGACCTCCTCCTCCTTCCCAGTCTCGCTCGTCACGCCAACTGGCTCTGACGATACTTTGCTCGGTAGTTGCACGGATTTTTCTCCGATCTCAACAGCAAGCGATAATAACGATAAATCCTCCTTCGCCACTTTTCGCTCAACGTCCGATTTTTCCTTTGGATTTTTTGTGGCAATGTTCAACCAGCTGTTCTCGACATTGGGCAAATTAATTGTTGACGCATTTGGCAAGCTCTCGACGTCGTTGGAGCTCGGCGTAACCGCTGACAATATTTTCGCTTTTTCCCTCGGCTCTGCTCTTTGCGTTTTATTCAAATCCTTTTTATCTTCTTCCTGCTTTCGCGAATTTGAAAAATCCAGAGAGTTCGCAACAGCGGCTTTCTGATTTTTTGGCGTTTCTGTTTTCTTCAAACGTCTCAACGGTTTTGTTTCAACTTTTTCCAAAATTACACGCTCCTTTATTTTTTCCGGAATTTTATCGATTTTCAAACTTTCGGTTTCGACATTATTTTCGTCTTTTTCGCTCGATTTGACGATTTCGAAATTCGTGACGTCGCTCGAAGGACTTTGATGACACGCGGAAGTTGAATTACCGTCCACGTCGCGATCCGACGATTTACTGATCGATTCCTTCGCAATAAGAAGCTTACTCGCTTCGTCGTTATTGGAACTCGATTCAAACTTTTGCAAGCTCACGTCCTTCGGTTCGATCTTTTCCCCCGCCCCAGTCCCAGGCCCCGCTAACTCGGAAATGCTTTTGACCTCTACGTCACTTTGAGTGATATCTTTAGACCGGAACTTGGCAACTTTATTGAGTCTCGGTTGTCGTGCGATTGTTGTATCGAGCGTTGTCGAATTCTTAATATTGTTGAATCGTTTTTGCTCGTCGATTGATTTTCCATTGATGATCGTGGACGGCGGCGGCGGCGACGACGGTGTCCCGTTTGTCTCTTCGGTCGTGAGTGATGCTCCGTGCTTGTTTACGTTTGCGTTTTTGGGGGTTTTGAGAGTCAGATAAACGCTGTTTCGCGCTTCGTCCTTGACGTAAAGTTTCTTCACCGGCAGTACGACGATTTGTTGATGTTCTTCGACAATCGCGTTCTTATTTTTCTTGAGGAGCTTGCCGCTGTGGGCGATTTGTTTGGGGGCAGGAAGCCTGACGCTGTCGCGAAATTGTTCAACGATACTTAGCGATATTTTTTGTTGTTTCTCTTGCTCCTCGGCGGCGTTCGCGTTAATCCATAAAGTCGAAAAATCGCCGACGCTGTTGCTGGCTTCGATTTTGAATTTAGGGGCTTTCGAGGCGGAGAATGATTCGTCATCGGCAACTTGTTTCTTCGCCAAAGACTCTGCATTTTTATCAAGTTCGTTGGTGGTCTTGGCTGATGTTTCTTCGGCATCGTTCCTGGCGATTTTTTTTGTTTTTACTGCAAAATCGTGCTCCGCGGAGTCTAAATCACTTTCGCAAGGAGGCGATGGTTTGTCGCTCGTCTTTTTCCGTTTTTTCACTTTCTTGGCTAGTTTTTTCGTTCGTGTCTCGTCCGCCGCGACATCCTCAGCAGATAATCCTCCTGTTTCGCGATTCGACGTTGACAACGGCGCGACAGTTCTCACAAGATTTTTTCTTATCAGCGTTCCCATTCGTACCTCGACCTCGATTTCCGCTTGCTCTTCAGCTACCAGGCTGTCAAGAGCATCCGCCTGGGCCTGAGCAAAAATGAATTCGCGTTCGAGCTGCTCAGAGTCCATTTGGACGTCGGCGGACGACCTTCTCCTCGTCATTCTCCTCGTGATGCGTCTTTGCAAGGCTTCCTGAAGATCTTCCTTTTGCTTTTTCGTCATTTCATCATCCTCCAAGTTTATTTGACTGTACAATTTCGTTCGCGGTTCAGCCTGCTGCTCAGCCTCCGCAGCTTTTTTCTCTTTTATCAAAAACTTTTCAACCAGCAATTCGCCCACGGTTTTCTCGTGACGTTCGTAATGTTCTCTCAACGCAGGATTGTCCTTTAGAGCCTGAGAACGTATTCTGATGGTCGGGCGATCTCTGCGCAAACGACAACGCTGATCGTTGTTACGGCTGTGAGACAACGCACGCGGCGTTGAAACGTCAATGTCCGCGGTGTCGATAATGCGCTTCGGACGCGATGTCATTGTCGTCGCTGGCGTGTAACGACGCAATGCGCTTAACGGGGATTCCGATATCGTTGTCAAATGTGGCGCGTATCTCGTCGAGCCCAGAGGGCTGTGAAGCGTTCTGCAATTCGATTTGTTCCAAGAACTTTTTTTAAATAGGGGGAGCCGAATGGAAACTGGACGTGGGGGGCTGAACGAGACGGCACTCTCGGGAATCTATTTTTTTTCTTCCATTCTAAATAATAATTAACCCCAGAACGGCGACCTTATTTTTTTGTTACCTGTTCCGGTAACGCGGGGTCACAAATGACCCCAATTTTGAAAAATTCATATTTCCGGTAAAATTTAACGGAGAGGGTTCAACTTGGGCTCATTCTTTTCGTTTTTTAATGCAGGATCACGTGAACCTGGGGCAATTTTGTTTAAAGTGAAAAAATTATTCAAAAATGCGGTAAAACGATAAAAAACGGGAGAACGAATGGAGAAAGGGCGCGGGATTTATCCCTTACTTCCCACAACTCTGTAGAATTGCCACCATGGGGTAGATTTGTGCCCCTGTGACAAAAATTGTTATAAAAAATGAACTAATGAATATTTCGACTTGAAAATTGTTGTAAAACATATTGAAATCTTTTTTTAAAAGATTGTTTACTTCATATGGCCAAAAATTAAATTTAAGTACACTAAAAAAAATGCTTAAACCAAGAAAACTAGACAAATGATTATTTTCTTTAATAGGCCTGGGGTAGTTCGTACCCCAAGGTGGCTAGCAAAGGGTAAAGTCGTTTGGGGTCGTTTTTGACCCCGGGTTACCGTTTTAGGGTTAATAATACGACTGGATCAATTTTTCTCTTTTCAGAGTGACGTTTCGTTTCCCCATGCAGTAGCTTGCTCCCCTTTTCGTTCACCGTCGCAAGTGGAAGTTCGGGAGCCAGCACCGCAAGAATTTCATTGAAAAAACAATGAAACGATGAAACAATGAATTTTCTTTTGAAAAAATAATTAAAAAGGAATTTTTTTGAAATTTATTTCTGTCGATGAGTTTACAAGAAAAATGATGGTTGAAAAATATTTTTCATTTATTTGCGGGCTTCGAGCATCGAGCACCGCGATTCTGCACCAACATGACTAACGATGTGTTTTTAAAAGCCTGCCCCCTTACCGCTGCTGCGCTACGGAACGTCTGCTTTTCTTTTTTTGTTGAAACCGCAGAAAAATAACGAGGCAATGCCAAAAATGAAAAACAGCTCGGATTTCGCGTTTTTTCTTCTTCAAATAAGAGAATGAGGAAGGAGAGGAATGTCACGCGATCAACGATTTCGTTAAGGACACATTTTGCTCTGTCGTGGATTCGAGGAGCCACACGCAATTTTCGTGCACGATTCGGAAACGAGGATTATGTTGTCGCGCTCGCAAGATCCGCGAGGATATCGCTATTTTTCTTGGCGCAATAAAGCAAACATTGCTCGTATCCCAAATATGCGAATCACGTAAGGATTTGCCGAAAGAAATAAATCAACGCTCGCACGAGTTGATTTTTATTTTCAAATAAAATTTCAATACCCGAAATCTCGTATTTTATGGAATATTTGAACATTTTTTTTTTTTCATCATCTCCTGAGCATTAAGTACGTTGTATGCAAAATTTTCTATCGATAGAATTTCTTTAAATTTTCACCACACATAGAGAATAGTGACATCTGAGAGCTCACGCAATTTTAAGAGGTTTCACCATGTAGAAATCGAGATATTTATTTATAAAAATCACAATTTTCAGTAGTTTCTCATAAGAGCGTGTGTTAAAAGTTGCAATTTTCAACATTAAATATTTCGATTTCTAAATGGTGAAGCCTCTTAAAACTTTGCATACACTTTTGTGTAACATCGAAGAAGCTTTATTCAGTTTTTCAAAAAAATCGGTCGTAAATTTTTTTCGTAATTTTGTTTATTATATAAAAAATACAGATTGCCTCGGAAAATCTTGGATTTAGAGCATGTTGTTCTTTAGTCAATTTGTAACAACTTTTTTTAATGAACTTAGGCTCGCGAACCATTTTGTATGTAAGAAAAACTGAAAACAAAAAATTTAGATTTAACCGTCGCCATACAAACGTCCTTAAGATTTGGGAAAATAAATCAAATTTTTATTTCTTCCTTTGTTTCTCCGTCATGGGACAGTCTGTTGACGCACGTGTCGGATACAAATTTACATCGAGTTTGTACACGATGACGCGAAAATGAAACGTGTATTGTGTATTGTTCGTGAGCAGGATACTTAACAACGTCATAAAACGACGTTTGGACTTTCGCCAAACGCTGACGCTTAACATGGCAAGCTAAGCATTGTCCGATCGATTAGAATTCATTATCTATATATATATATATATATATATATATTTATGTTTTGTTGCTACGAAAAACAATTTGAATTTTGCGATTCAACGTACAATTGGAATTTAAAAATTTGGCTCAAATTGTTTGAAATATAAATTCATTTTCTTCGCTTTACTGCTCTCTGAGCACCGTTTACCCAAGTGTTTGTTTATTTACAGAGTTTTCTCGTAAAGTTCAATCTTTCTTGTGGTTTGTTCGCGAAACAATGAAACGCAAAAATGAACATTTTTATTTCCCACAAAATGTTGAAATTCTCGAGATTATTAAAAAAATATTCCAGGCGATCAAAGGCAAAAGCTGCACTGGAAATGAAATTTTTTTAAAAATCATCGATTTTTTTTTTTAACACGGTAAACTAAATATTTTTGGATAATTTCAAAATTTTCGGTATTTTGACAGTGTGTTTGGTTTATAACGGAATTTTCTACGAAATTTACGATTGAAACGACAAAAATTTGCTTCCGAAGAGATTTTCCAGAATATTTCTTGCTGCAATGACACAATTTTTATGATTGTTCAAAAAAAAAAATGTTTAGTCGAACGTATCGAACAAAATATCGATCTTTTCCAACAAAATTTTGTTTTCAGTGTGCTTCTGACAATATGGAGTTTCGAATAATCGATCGAAGTGCATTCACGAGGTTCGAAGCGTCGCGAAAATGTTCGTGGCTGACAATGACTCGAAATATCTCGTAATTAAATCGCCCCCGCGCAACAAATTCAAAAGTCTTTGACGAAGAAAATTCTCGAGGCAAAGTACTCGCGCGATCGCCCGACCGTTTAGTTAGACCGAATGCCAATTGCTTATTTTAACGTGTTACGTAGACAAGACACAGCCACTGGTTAAGCTTCGCTCAAGATCCTCGTGTTCATGCACTCCGATCTCCGTTGATATCATAATAAAAATCTGGGAAAAACGCGCCGTTGATGAAAATCCCAAATCTTGAAAATTCCAGAAACTTTTTATATACAGTCAATTTATTTTCATTCTTTTTATTTTCCTGTGTTTATTGATCGAATTCTCCGATCGAACGATTTTTCAGCTTTCGTTAAACTTTCAATCTCTCGTTAATTCAAAATTTTGTAAATTCCTTTTCTTGTGTCATTTTTTCACGGTTTTCGCAATTTTTGTTCAAATCCGCAATGATCGATCGTGAAAGTGTTCAAAGAATAGTCAACACTTAGCGGTTATGAGAAAATGATTTTCTCGGATTTTCTAGCTCCGTTTTGTTAAAATCTTAGTTTTTTCTTTTGCAAGTGAAAAAAATGTAAAAAAAAAAAGTTTTTCCGGTACGAAAAAAATTGTCCAACGTTGATTCTTGTTTTTGAAACCCGTTCCAGGTGCACGTGAGTCCTTAAATATTTGACGTTGTCGTAGAGTTACGTGATTGTCGAGAAAATCAACAGCAGAACTTTGATGTGAAAACCGGAAAGACGGAAAAAGAATTCTCAAGTTAAACTCGGTGAAAATTAATTCGATCGTATTTTCAAGTGTCATAAGTAATTAATTACACGTTTTGGCAAGCAGCTGGATCATTTAAAATCAATTGTGACCGATGACTCATGTGTCAAAAAAGCATAAAGTAAGAATTCGCGTTTTTCGTTTTGTCTGCGAAAGCAGACGATGGAATAATTTTATCATTGAGGTTCGATTATTTGATTAAAAAGTAAATCACGATTAAAAGAATTTTTTTTTTGAACTCTTTTTGAATCCCTGAGCTCGGCATTCGTGAGATTTTCTTCTACAAAATGAAACACTGCGTTCGCACGGATTTATCTTAACGCGTGTTTCCCACAAAAACGTGAAAACATTTTATTGGCACAATCAGGAAAAAGTGCCAAGTGCGAAAATTTTATTCACGGGCGTCGAGTCCCATGCATAGGTTCGTGTCGAGACATTTTTCATTCTTATATTTTCATGCACGCTTTTTCATCATTTATTTACTTTTTGGCGTGTCTTTCGGCCTTTTCGCAAAATTTATTGACATTTGAATCGAAGCTTTTGACGAGACGTCACCGCGCATGAGATTCGATGCAATTTTAACGAGGTCGTTGACATTTATCGGTAAATCTGTTTCAAGGACACGAAAAAAAAATAAAACGAAGATTTCGATCGTTGGAAATCATTTTTGTAAATCGATTTTTTTCGAGCCATTTTTTGACCTTTTCTTTTGAAAATTCTCAACATTTTTACACGCTGTCGCTGTAATCGAATACAAAAAATGAAATTTTCTTTTTTCGTAAAAAATAAAAAATGGCAACGGAGACTTTATGGCGATTGATTGCCTCGAATTAAAAAAAATCCAGCCTTTTGCATATACGACGCAAACGAATTGTTTGTTCCAATCGCAAAAGATCGATTTTCTGATCGCTAGAAAAAAAGCATTAAAATAAAGTGTACTTGAGTGTTTGTAAAAGTGCAGCAGGGTGCGTTCTTTTCACTCGAACAACTTGACTGGCGAGCCAAGGTTCTCACTTTATTTATAGACACCTCGGTGTGTTAATCGCAAAAGTTAATCGGGTGTATCTCAAGCGAATCGATCGTCAATGATCGAGCGATATATTTATCGAGCAAGGATCGAAATCGTTGATCGGTAAGGTCTTAGGTATTTGAGTATAAAATAAAAAAATAATTGGAAGGAAAAAAGGAAGATCGAGGATCCAGGGACGACGGAGTTAATCGTTGTGGAGAGCTTACCGTCCGGTGCCTGTCATTAGGGAGCTGTGGGTTGAAAAGGCGCCCCCGTAATAATACGGCAAAGTGTCACCGTAGTACGGCATCTTGTCGGCTTAATGAAACTTTTTTTGTTCGCAATCGATCGATTTTTTTTTTATAAATTTTGAATTTTCTCAAAAAAAAAATGAATATTCACCGGATCATGGTGACGAGAAAATAACGTCAATTAACGAGCATAAAGATCACGAGACAGACTTTTTTTAATAATCGAATTCGCGTTCTTTGTCGACGATTTTTTAAGTTTTTTTTGTTTTTGTATTTTCATGGAACAACGCGCTACACACCGCACCGGAGAAACCACCCAACAAGCTTTCAGGTGCGAATTACGTTCTCACGGTTCAGGGAGCCAAGACCGACTGAGTTTAAGCCAGCGACCCAAGTCGTAATAATAGAATTCTAGTATACACGAGACTTCCCTAGCATCCTCATCACTATACGACGTCTACACACCAAACCAAAGACACTGTAATAACCATGCAAGCAAAGAGCGAGACAGAAGAGTGGGAGATTGACAGTTCTGAGAGAGAAATAGAGAGAGAGAGAGAGGGAGAGAGAGAGAGAGAGAGAGAGAGAGGAGGGAGGAATGGCGAAAAATGAGGCTGCGTAAGTGAGGAAACTGCTCCCTCTACTTTTCGAATCTTTTAACACTAAATTAAAAAGACAACGACGAGCGTTGGCCACCGGGACGACGAAGAATAGCCGAGACGATGCATTGTGCATTTTGCATTGTCTCCGTTTGAATTTATTCAATTTTTAAGTTAAAACGTGAAATTTGTCAAATTTGATTTCTTCAAAATTTGTGAAGAAGTTTGCAACTTCGATATTTAAGGAAAAATATTTTTCTATTAATTATTTAATGAATTTTGAAAATTGTGGCAATTTTTCGTGGAGATTCCATTTTTGGGGGGGAAAGGGAGGATCTTTTTATTGTTCAGACAAAATATTGAATAATAATTACGAGTTCTTTTCAAGAAAAAACAGAATTTTTTTCTTCGATTACTGCGAATCTAATTTTTTCGTAGACAGAAAATTGGAAAATGTAATTTCGCTGATAAACGAAAAGAAGAAGCAAATTTTTTTTTTGGAGGTTCGATCGATATTTGGAAAAATTCATTTTTGCGTAATTTTCGAATGTAAAAGTTGATTAAAAAATAAATTTTGTTAATTTACTCATGCCAATAACTCTGGCAGGCTAGCCCGCAAAAGAAACAGCGAACCTCTCGGCGAACATATTTGAGATTACGTTCGCGTGTATATTTTGGCGAGAGTGAAACATTGCGCGACAAACGTTGCGTTTAGTTCGCAAAATTCGAGTGCAAATGGCTCGAGAAAGCGCTGCCCGCGGCTCAGTACGAAGTACGACCGCAAACTCACGACCATAAAGTTTAAAAATACAACATATTGGGTTGACGTCCTATAAGTGGACTGGCCCCTGAATTTCTTGTGCGGTTTACGAAATTTTCACATGATCCAGTCTCCGCCGTTTCCGCATAACAAACATTTACGAATTACGTTACTGCGATTCGATAAATTCTTTTAATCACGAGAATCATTGCAAAAACTGAAAATTCGATGATTTCAAATTTCCCGAGTCCAAAGAAAATATCGAGCGTCATTCACGAGTTGCCAAAAACTTTCAAAATTTCATTTTAATTGAATTATTTAATCATTCGTCACAACAGATGAAAAAATTTTCATCGAGTGTGAGAAATTTTTATTTCTGTCTAGAATGAAAATAATTAAAAAAATGACTTTATGAAATTTTTTTTTGAAAATTAGAGTGGTTCCATTTTTTAATCAATTTTTTCGAAATTTTTTATTCCAAGTCAATCGATGTAAAAATAAACTTAAAAAAAAAAAAAATTAATTTTCTAGCGAAATTCAAAAACAGTTAGAAAAGCGATTTTTTGCAGGTTAGAAAATACTTTGCATCCACAAATTCGTTGCATTCAACATTGTCGTCATTTTTCTAATACTTCGCCATTGCCAATCAAAGCAAATCAACAAACACGAGCATCGCGAAATGTCTCGATGAATCGTGTTGCATGTTGAAAATTTCTATCTATTTTTCACGTCACGAAAGAGAGCAAGAAACCGAGCTAAACAGAGAGAATTTTTTTTCGTTTGAACCGTCGAGTTCGTGACGTAGTTGTTAATTAAATAATTAATTAAATAAATAAAAAAATAAAATAAAAAAATAATTTAATTAATTAATTAATTTAATTAATTAATTAATTTAATTAATTAATTTAATTAATTAATCAATTAAATTGATTGATTGAATAAATAATGAGTCAGTAATGACTGAAATACGTTTCCGAAACTTGGCGAGAAAAAAATAAAGATGCAAGATTTGTGGACAGGTTTTGATGAATTAATAAAAAGTAGAGAAAATTTGTTATCAAATGTAATGGAAAAGGCAAAAGTTACAACTTGGAATATTTATATTTGAGCCTCTTCATTTCTGATAATCAGTTTCCATTGGCTGAGAAACTGGGCCTGTGGAAAATGTTGAAAAATTACGTGGAACGAATATCGTTTCGAAAAACTATTGAAATAACTCGACGAAGGTTTTCCATGGGTGAAAACGTATTTTCGAATGAATCGAAATCCACTGCTCGGATTGGCTCCAAATTTTAAATAGTCGTTACAATAAAATTTATTTGCCCAACAGCCAACAATCTTTTTATAGCTCAGAATTCTTTGGCAGGAAACATTAAATATCATCGATAGAATCATTCGTTATTATCACCATCATTTTTATTCAAAATGTTGAAAATCGAAAACAACACGTTCTAGTGCGAGCAAAGAAATTTATCCGCCGATTACCGATTTAATCTCAAAATTCCGATTTTCCAAAAACAAAATCATTAAATACAAGAATTTTCAAAAAAAAAACTGTACAAAAAATTATTTCGCGTGACGGGGGCTCGTGGAAAACTTACCATCCCGTTGTTCACGCAGCAGTTTGATAGAAAATTTAATTTCTTCATAAAAAAATACGATATTCAATTATTCCAATAATTAAGCTGTCGATTTTTTTTCTCTTCAATTTCCCAATTCATATTCGAATATTTATTTATCTATTTATTCATTCGTGCAATGAAAAAATATTTACTATTAAATCGTAAACAGCAGCGGTCGAATAATTGGAAAATAAAAAAAAAAAATAATTGAAAAAAAAATAAATAAATAAATAGAGCTCGGAGGATCGATAAGTTTTTCACCACGACGAAAAAATTACTCCAATAGTCTCCCGAAAAGAATTTCACGTATTTCTCTTCAAAGCCTGATTTTCCCATTGTCAATATTTCGAAGTACGTAATGTTTTTGAAGAAACTTACCATCGCACTTGAGACCCTGACGATAAACTCCGTAGAGCATCGAACCACAATGATCGCAGAACGTCAACGACATGAAAGTGTGAGGTCGAAATCTGTGAGGCACATCCACCTTGAAACGCTCTCTCAAGTACTGACATCAAAAACATATCGAATCATTATAGAAACTTTTTTTTTTTCCAACATTTTTTAATCTCCTTAAGGACGTTGTATGCAAAATTTTCTATCGATAGAATTCCTTTAAATTTGCACCACACAAAGAGAACAGTGACATCTGATAGCTCAAGCAATTTTAAGAGGCTTCACCATGTAAAAGTCGAGATATTTATTTATAAAAATCACAATTTTCCGTAGTTTCTCATAAGAGCGTGTGTCAAAAGTTGCAATTTTCAACATTAAATATTTCGATTTCTAAATGGTGAAGCCTCTTAAAACTTTGCATACACTTTTGTGTAACATCGAAGAAGCTTTATTTATTTTTTCAAAAAAATCGGTCGTAAATTTTTTTCGAAATTTTGTTTATTATATAACAAATACAGATTGCCTCGGAGAATCTTGGATTTAGAGCATGTTGTTCTTTAGACAATTTGTAACAACTTTTTTTAATGAACTTAGGCTCGCAAGCCATTTTGTATGTAAGAAAATCTGAAAACAAAAATTTAGATTTGACCGTCGCCATACAACGTCCTTAACTCGTTTACGATGATTTTTGGTTGATCAATTGATGAAAACAGTAAGTAACGATGAAGTATCGAGAGTTATTTTTATTGGCTCGAAAAACTTTTGGCAGTACAGACGATCAATGATGCTCGTTGTTGAATATTGCATCGTGCAAATGCAACGAAATGATTATTTCGTTCTGGAATATTACTCCGAAAAATGTTGAAATTTTAATCAAGAATTTCCTCGACGAAACAAATTTTCAAAAATTAAAAAGAAAAAATTCCAGGAGTACGTTTTTGAAATATAGGAGAGACAGTTTTTCGTTGTATTCGAAACGATGTAATTTTCGATAATGGCGAGTTAAGATTAATCTCGTAGGCGTGCACACATTTGTTTTTAATTCTAATTATTTTTATTATTAGTTGCAGCGACAAACGAGCTTTGCAGAAAAGTTAGTGCGACGTCGTTGATATTTCGGATATCGATTAGAATTTTTTGTCACATTCTTTCCATCTTTTTCCAATAAATATCGTTTTTAGTGAAATCTTTACAAATGGTTTTCAAATTGCTAGTTTTTATCTCTCAAAGATTCACCGTTGATCAAAAAGGTCGCGGCTGGAAAAAAAAAAAATCTTTTGCATCACGTTTTTTCGCGTCTTTTAACTTTTTTTGCCTTGACGACAATTTTCAGACAATTCTATCGATTCCTTTTTTATCAATCTTTTTAATTAACTCAATTTGCTTCGAAGAAACGTTACTAATTTCTTGCATTGTTAAGGAATAACAACTCTTGCTTATCTCCTAAAACTTTCTTTCCCCTTGCACCGCTCTACATTTGAAAAAATGTTGCTAAAAATATTCTAAAAGGAAATTTTCAAGATTTTCCAAGTCTTCAGAAAAAAAGTTTCGTAGACTCGGTGAGCAGTATAAATTTTTCGAGTTCTCTTCTTCCTCCAGAAGCTTGATCGATTGTCTTGAGATTTGTTGACTGCTCTCGGGACAGATAAGCATTCTTTTGAAAATCTGTTACCTGTCCAGAGCCTCCTTAACCCTCCGCCGATCATTTGGGTCTTTTTTTTATCCGAACGACGTTTTTTTTTCGAAAATTCAGTTTTTTAAAACGTTTTACTTAAAAAAAAAAAAAAAAAAAAACGACTGCCACGACTATAACAACTTTGAAGCCATTCAAAATTTTTTTTTCTCCAAATACGTGAGAAATTTGTCGTTGACATTTGTTTGCTTCAAGGAACGAAAATATTTTTGTTATAATTCGATAATTAATTAACGTCGTAATAAGAAAATATTAAAAAAGCGATTTCGTACTGTTTTTCATTGTTTTGAAGAATTGTTCGGAGCAATTTTTTTTTAGTAATAGCTCAAGCCACGATTTAGTGCGTTACGATTGAAAAAGCTATTTTCCACTATTTCCATTGTCACACAATCCTCCTGGAGGAATCACGTTCGATTTTGATCCTCGACTACTCACTATCGTGTTCTCTGACTCTCGTCCACTCTCGGGACATTTAGTGAGAAGCTTGTCGTGACATTTTTTGTGCACTGCAGTTTGGCAGGCTGAAAAAAAAAAAAAAAAATACAAATTTTGTAATTATTCTTGGCTCGACCTTCGCTCGATCGTTTGTAACGTCGATTCACTTTCTTACCCTGACACTGATATCCTTGTTTCCAAAAACCCCTGCAAACGAAAAGAATAAAAATTCTTTAAAATTTTCTTGTGGTCGAGGAAAATCTGATGCTGAAGTTTGCATCGTTGGAATGCAACGAAATTCTGTTTTTTCTAAAACGATCCTTCCTTGCCATCCAAAAACTCAATCGACACGAAAAATTGACACAAATTTCAAAATTCAATAAATATCAACGTCGCAAGCTTCAGAGTCGTGAGGAAAATTTCGGTTTTCAAGCGAAAATATTGTCGAAACAAAAATTTCCAAAAATCTCGCAATTGGGAAAATGCTGATTCTTTTTTTTTTTCCTGTTGGAAAATTATATTTGAGGTTTACCATAAGAAATCTTTGCAGAAAGCACAAAAAGTCGGCTGCCTGAAGAATTTAGCGACGAGTTTGTGTCCTCGAACGATATGAACTTTGTTGTGCTTCACGGCTCCTCGTCGACGAGTTATCGGTACGCCAACGTTGTTTTCCGGGGGCGGTGACGAGGCTGCACCAAGAGCGTCTCTCCTGGGTATCCTCGTGCGATAAACGTAAGTCCTTCCAGCATTCGCTGGTGGCAAATTCGTGGCATTCAGAGCGGAGGGTATTCTCGTTCTAAAAAGAAACAAAAAAACGTAAATTCGATGATTGGAGAATTTTAAGAATTTTCTTCGCGCAGTTTGAACAGCTGGTTGAAATTTTTAATGCGAAGCATAACTCGGCGAAGCAGATCGCTGTGTTTTTTTATTGGCCAATCGACGCAACTCTTATGGAGTGAATAATCGAGAGGTTGCGAAATTCACACTAAAAATTAAATTTTCTTGAAAAATTTGAGGGATTTTGCTGAATACGGTCACCAAATATTTTTGGAAAATATCCACATTTTCTAAAAAGTTGCAGTAGCAAAAATTCGATTGGATTGGAATGGCAAGAATTTGGTTCTTGCAAGGAATTTGTAAAAAATTTATTGCGGAAATGAGAATAATTTTCTCACGATGAATTTAGTTGACAAAAAATATCGAGCTTTTCTAATGTGAAAATTAACCTCGTGGATTTCAAGCAGATTTTAGTCAAAATACGATGAGGTGATTGTTTGGGATTAAAAAATCCTTAGAAGCTGCATTGTTGTGTCGATGCAAGATTGAGATTAAGCAAATAAGAGTTTTTACCTATAAGTATACCCGTCCGGCCCAACCCTGGGTTGAGGGATTCTGTGTTGTTCGAGGGACGATTTTCTTCCACTCCCAACCCTGCTAGGAGTGTTTCTTTTCTTGGAGTGCGAGGTTCTTCCACCGGTGAACATCATTTTTCTCAAAATTTTCGTCCTCTATGGCCCCTCAGTCCCCGTCTTTCTTTTTCTTCGTTCCTCAATAGAAATTCGTCCCCAGGCGTCGAGTAATCTCTCGATCTTTCGTCACCAAAATAAACATAACGTTAGGTACTTTATTTTATTCGATTTATAGCACGTGTCAGCGTACGCAGGACCACGACAAAGATTGTCTTTTCATCGAAATGAATTTCATTTTTTATTTATTTATTTATTTATTTATTCATTCATTCATTCATTTATTCATTCATTCATTCATTTATTTATTTATTTATTGATTTATTGATTTATTGATTTATTTACTTATTTACTTATTTATTTATTTATTTATTTATTTAGTCATCTATTTATTTATCTATTAATTAATTAATTTATTTATTATGTAACGAGATGTTAATCGCGTGGCGACTCTGAAGTTTGCAACGTTGATATTCAGCGAAAAATATTTGATCTATCAATTATTTAGTGAATTTTGAAAATTGTGGCAATTTTTCGTGTCGATTGAGTTTTCGGGTGGCAAGGGAGGATCGTTTTGTTGTCCAGACCAAATATTGAGTAATAATTACGAGTTCTGGTCAAGTAAAAAAATAAAATTTCGTTGCATTCCAACGATGCAAACTTCAGCATCATATCGTATGATTGTACTGTCGAGTATACTATCCAGTGTTTGTACTGATTCGAGTTTACAGACCCGCCACAATGAAGATCGATTTCATGAGAATTTTCTAGAGTTTTGACGATAAAACGTCACGACTATCGCATGCGAACAACAAGGAGCTGCGCTGCTACTGTTTATGCGGGGTTTTCGTCCGAAGCCTTTGGTTTGGGGGTTCCATGAGGGGCTTGAGGCTTGAGATTGTTTTTGTTATGATTTTTCCCACTCACTCATACTCACTCGAAATATATTCTACGCCGTTGCCATCGGCCATCTTCGATCTTGGACGAGCTGTTGATTCAAAATGTTCTATTCGAATAAAATTGGATGGCCCGGTGTGAATACCTATTTCCGGTTTATAAATCAGATTTTTAACGGTTTTCTATCGAGAGTCGAAGGCGCGAAGAAGCGTCTCGCTCTCTCTTACTCTCTCACGTTCCGTCTATAAATATCGAGCACTCGCAGCGCAGATCGCTCACTTTACGTTCGATCGGATCTTCCTCAGTTGCATTTTTCTTCAACACCATGATGAGTTACGTATTTCGTATAAAAAACATTACGATATTCGTTCATTTTTTCCGGTTGACCGACCCAACCGTCTCGCACTTTTTCGCAACGTCCGCACAACCGCGGAAACTCGTGGCTCGATTCCGGCGTCTTTTTCAAAAATCTCAAATGTATATATAAATACAAAAATTGCTACGAAAATCGAAAACCCCGGAAGTAGCTGCTTGCACATGCGTCAAAAAATCGATTCCGCGTTGTTTACGAAACGAAGAAGAAAAAAAAAACAAACATCTATAAATAACGACCGATAAAAACGCTGGAAATCTCAATTCGTTCGAAAATACGAGAAAAAACAAAATAAAAAACGATTAATTTACTGGAATATGAATTTCTGAATTTTCATTTGGTCACGAACGCTAGAAATTTGAACATGGCTTTCATTTTTTATTTGGCCCACGATTCAAGTTTTCATTGAGCAGCAGGAAACTCCAGCTTATCTCCATTCTGTACACGGAATTCGTCGTTCGAAGTTATTATTTTTATTTTATTCATTTGTTTGATTTTTTGATGGGCGGGGGTGTAAAATATCGTAACGGAACTATTAACGAATTCCATTATTTTTAGTATCGTTCGCGAAGGCCAGCACTGGACGACAGTGAAAACACATATATGCGTGTATTTGATCTATAGACATATAGATATTGTGTACAAGCCGAAGGAAATAATAAAAGAACTGCAAGCTGCTCGGAAAGTGTGAATCTCGTGTTATTCTCACATTCGGCAAGCGTCCCAACAATCGCTGCGAGCAGGCTCTCCGATCTCTCACGCCTTGCGTTTTATTCTCACTTTATGTTTAGATAAAATATCGCGCGCGCGTCTTCTCACACTCTTTCACCTCTTCTTCTTCTTCTTCGCTTCGTTTTTCCCCTCCCCCGCGTATCTTCTCCTGCTGCTTCGTCTTGTTCTTCACAAGACACGATACTTTCTGTCTCTCTCGATGTTTCTCGGTGTTTTATATAGCGTACGATATTGACCCGCTTTTAGGTCCATCGCCAAAACATCGAATTGGAATTTCGCAGCAGCAGTGTATCGCGTTATATACGTATATTACAATTTGCGTAGTTTTCGCGTCATTGCGATGTATATACGCGAAAGGGAAAGGTGAAAAGTTGTTGAGGCTTTGGCTGTTGTTTTTTTTTTCTTTCGTATTTATTGACGACGATCGCAGATCGATCGTTGCACGAATCACCGAACCAGAAGCAACGTTTATTCGATAGTTTTCCTGTCGCACGGCGAGGGAACGAGCACGATGTGCTCGGGCTCGCGTTTTCGGAATTGAAAGAATTTTTTATTCGATTTCTCTATCACGATTTTGATGACATTCGATCATTTTCACTGTTATTCCATAATAGAAGGGAAAAGGTTCACGTTGCAACCAAAACAAACACAACCACGCGACCAACGCACCGCAACAACTCACAACAAAGAAAAGAAGAAAAAAGTGAATATATTTTGAAGAATCGTGTATGTGAGAAACTCGGAAAGGTGGGGGAAAATGTCGAAAGTGTCCACTGCACGTAAAACCATCCGAACTAGCCGGATTTTTGACGCCTAAAAACGCTGCACGGATTTTCCAACGAGAAACTCTTTCTCTCTCCGATTTCTATTAATATCACGGGCAACTTGAGCGAGCGAGAGAGAAATTCGCTCGCGCGGTGTATCTCGCGCGCGCGCGCGCCTCGCACGACAGTCGCGCGCGTGGCATTTTCTCGTAGCAGTTCTCGTTCTCCGCGCCCTTCGTCATCTCCGCGAAAGCTTCTTATTCCTCTTTATCTTCTTTTTCAAATCCATCTGCTCCTCTCACCCTTGGACGTCTCTGTCTTTTTCTTACCCCCACTTTTTATCCGAATGTCACACGTCATGTCGACGCGTTTAAAACTTTTGAGAACACCCCCGATCGCGTTCTTTCGATCGCGGCGTGACGAAAGTTTTTATAAAAATAATTTTCCCTGGAATCATAGAAATCTAATAAAACACGCGTTCAGTTTCTTTTCCTCTGTCGAATATTTTCAAATCCAACAAAAAAAAGAAATATCGGATCGCGGCGAATGAGCTAGGAAAACAAAGTGTCAATCAACTATTCCACTCACAGCTGTTTTGGTAGTTCGCTTCTTTGCCGGCCATTACTGGTCTCCGGAATAACTGATACGTTGACGTTCGAGAATATCGTGTCAACGCAATAGATACAGTTCGTATTTTCTTTTTTTTCCGGTGACATATTTCGAAGAGAGCTGAGAATTCGATTTTTTAAAATTTCGATGCACGTTTCTCCAAAATGCAGTAGCTTTTCCGTTTCCGCGAAATACACGACTCACGGAAATAATATTTTACGGTTTTGGCTTTGTGCAACAGTTTTGCAATACAGCACCGATTTTTTTTTAATAGCGAAAAAAAATGAGATTTTCGTAAAATTCGAAAAATCATAAAATTTAAACGTTCCACCGATATTTCCCAAATTCAATACCAACCTTCCTATTAAAATACTCTATTTAAAAAAAAAAAATTAATAATAAATCTTAAAATTTGCGGAAGTTAGAGCGTCGACACCCTTTTTTTGAAAATTTCAAAATACCGTAGAATTCGTATTTTTCTAGCAAATCCAACAAAATTCTCAGAGAATGAAGCGCTTGTATAAATTAAAATCTTCGCAAAACGGGAGCCCTGTAGCTTAAACCGTTCTCGAGTTATGAACGTTTGAATTTTACAGTCCCAGAACATACACACACACCGGACATTTTCTCTAGATACGATTTTTCGATGTTTTGGGACATTTTAAGCAGATTGACATTGAAAACTGGAAAAAAAAAATTTCACCCCCATATAGCTTCCTCTATGAGGAAGCGCAATAAGAAAACTCTTTGAAATTCGTCAAGATCCTGCAGTAAATTCAATTGATGCCAAATTCGAGCGATACGCTACCGCGAATCTGAATAAAAAAAACGTTTGCGTGTTCTCAAAATATTCATGGAGGTGATCTCAGGAAAGGGGTGCAACATTAAATTTTTCCGAATAAATGAATGAAAAAAAAAATGGCAATAAAGATCATCGTCGATTCTTGAGTAAAATACACAAACGAATAAGACGAAGGAACATGACAAGTAATATTTTTTAATGCAAATAGTGGTGTTTATTGATGAGTAAACTTTGCGTGTATCGTGCTTTTCTCTTTAGGCGCGATTGAACGAGATTCCTATTATTTTTCATGTTCATATTAAATTATATATTTTCGTGTACGAGATGTTTATGTATATTCAAATTAACTAAATATTAATCGGCAGCCCATTCGTTCTAGTTGGATGTTTTTATTTTTATCGTTTCACATTTCCCTTCCTGCTCCGTTCCTCACAAGCAATCAGCTCTCTCCTTATATAGAGTTGCCATCATCGTTGGAGCACAATGAATTATCATTCAAAATTAAATCAAAATTTCGCAATAATCGCAACGAAAATGACTCGTTTTCTAGTTTTATTTTCCTGCAACGAATTTCCACCGTATCTCGTCGACATCGCACGTTCAACGCGAATTTCCAAACAATAATTCGCATCTTATTGCAACCGCCAATTTCCGGTGAGTGCGAGAGGAAGGATTTTCATCTCGATCTGACCGGCGACGGTGTCGAAAATTTTCGACTTTTAAATCTCATCGCACCAAATCTTCCAGATTCCTTGAGAACCGTTTTTTTTTTCGTTCGAAAAAAAAACACTCAGAAAAATTGACATCAACGAATGCCTCCAAATTTTTTTTAATTTGGCGAGACACTGTCATACGAATTTCTGTTTCAAGTTTCGAAAAATTAACACGATAATGTTTCATGGAATTCCAACGAGCTTTCGTCTCGACACATATTTTTTCTTTTAAATTATAATGAAATAATTCAAAAGGCACAACGAGTTAGAGTCTCGTCGTCATTTGCACCGAAAAGACGAAACGTTTTTTTCGTGATGTTTTGCGTTTTCTTTTATTTGTATTTTTAATGATAATAATAATAATGCCTTTTTATTGTGACCGTAGAATAGTTTTTCAATGTATATAATAAACAAATTTGTATACATTGCGTTTGTTTGTTGCGGATGATACGGAAAATTTGACGTTTTTTTACTTTCCCGATGTAAGATTTGTAAAAAAGAAAAATTACGTCGCTGTGTGAGATTTTTGAAAAGGTTTCTTTTTGCTTTTACCGATTAGGTCGATGATTCGATCGGTTTTCAACGTTAACGTTTATCCAAATTTGTAATAATTCGTATGTGGAAAGTATTGATCGATTGGAGAGAAAAAAAAAAATCGTACGTATATCGTGATGATGAACGAATTAGGAATGGTTAAAAAGTGTCGATCGGAAAAAGAGTTTAAAAAAAAAAAGCGAAAATTCACGACTCACGATCGTGGTGGAGGTTCCGTCGATTTTTCTCATAGTTTTCATTCAATATTCTCGTCTTTCGTGTGGTAAATCTGATCCTAAAAAATACTGCTTCTGCATGCTGAAAAAGAGACGGAAAGGAAAAGCGCGTGGGCGACGACTCGGTTTTTTTCAAGGTCGTGGTCCAGAGGGAAATGTTGACAAAGCCTCTCGCGTTGCCTCAACGGCACACGACAAAGTTTTGGATTATGCAGTTCCGTCGGTTCGTAAATGCTCAGCGATTGTTTCTCGCAATTCTTTTTATGCTGCGTTTGCTTTTTGTTTATTTTTATTTTTCACCTTTCTCTCGCGGTTTCGATTGTGTTTGCTTTTTATTATTCTTTGTTTCGATCATTCATTCGCTTCGTGTGTATACGTTTTTTTTCCTCGCTTTCTCGGTCTCTTCGTCGGTCCGGCTGTTTTCCGTTAGTCCTCGCGACTCGATCGTCAGTGATCGGTCGCTAATTTTTTCGGTTGACGCTCCGTAGCTCGTTTAACTCGTTGTAACAAAAGGCTGTGCAGTTGATCGACTTCCTTCGGCGCCGCTTGAACTATAAAGACTTTTAGGTCACCCTGTACATCCATCGCCGTCAGTCTCAATGATTTTGGACCTGCTCTCTCCGCTGTCATCCCCGGCCACACTTTCGTATTTAATACTAATCGTTGTGTTCCCGATGCTCGTCCAACCAATCGCGACTCCTCGTCACGATCGTTCAATCGGAGCGTGCCTCTCCCTCGTTCCTGCCAACCGCTCGTTCCCTGGGCGTTAATAATCCGATTAAATTTTCGTATTCAAATGACTTGTTATTATTTAACCCTTCGAGTACACACTGGGTCATTTTGACCCGAACAATTTTTTATTCTTTGGCATTAAATGGCAACCGATGTTTTGGCATTTCATTTTCGTTTTCGTCACAAAATCAATTATTTTCAGATTATTTACTACAATGAAAAACAAATAAAAAAATAAAAATAGAAACAAAATATTAAAAAATTAAATAAAAAAAAAACAAAAAATGCATATTTATAGGAATACAAGGTTTTGAAAAACTCCTTGGGTCAGATTGACCCAATATGCAGTTCGTAGGGTTAGTAAAAAAAAGAAAAATGCTTGATAACGAACGAAAACTTTGTTTTTCTCTATGTGACCGGTTTCTCATTTGAAATCGGTCCGGAGACGATTTTTTTCAAAGAGTGTAGAAATTAACCCATCGAGTCCACACTGGGTCGTTTTGACCCGAACAATTTTCCGTCTCCGATTGTTTGGCATTCAATGGCAACGACTGTTTCGGCATTCAATTTTCGTTTTCGTCAAAAAATAAATTTAGACCCATGGATTATTTACTAGAGAAAACGTCTCTACAAAAAAAAAAAAAAAACAAAAAATGCATATTTACCGGAATACAACGGTTTGCAAAACTCCGTGGGTCAAATTGACCCAGTGTGCACTCAATTGAAATTAGAAGTGGCAATAGTGGGGATTTTTTTTTTTTAAATTACTCACGATTCTCTTTCTTACCTTGTCAAATGCGAAAAGTTTACAATTTATTTGTAAAATATTAGTTTCTCCTTCCTCGCCGGTAAGGGGGGTGACTTGGCTGTATTTTCGTTTGTTGGCTCGGTTAGCCTCTTCGAGTTCCTGAGCGGCTTCGTTGAGCGTTGAATTTGTCGTGGGTTTAGAGACGGGCACGGGGTTTCCTAACACTTTGGTGAATCCCGAGCTCTCGGGATCGCTCGATACCGTCACGCGTTCTTTAAGATTCTGGCCGAAAACAAAACTCGATGTCGATGAGTTCGAAGCAACCGCAAAATTAACACTAGTCTCGTTGTTGTCTTTCGGTATTGTTGTCACGAGGGGCAAAAACTTTGGTAGCGTGTCGATGCACTTTTTATTATCGTTTTTCCTATTTTCTACTTTTGTCTCGTTGTTGCTCTTTTTTTCATCTTCCGTTTCACCCTCGTTCGTCGCACCGTTACCATCCGAGCCGGTCGCCACTCCGTCCTCCTCGTCCGTTACTATTGTAAAAGGATTTTTCAACTTTGCCGGTTTTATTACTTTCGACGGCCCCGCCGAAGCCGTTGACGTTGTTGTCACCGAACTCAGAGCCGACGGTCTCAGCAGGCTCGATTTTGCTTTTGTTGTTGTCGAACTACTCGTCTCGGAGGCACCGAGTGAACTTTTCTCACATTTAAATTTCGATGCTGCCAACACGCCACCTGCAATTCAACGTCCGAAATTATCGTCAATCTCGTTCAAGTGTTTTTTCAAATTTTCACTTTCATCAAAACTTTTTTCTATACTACGGAGTCGCGTGTATTCTGGAAACTCGCACCTGCTTGTGCGAACGTTATTTATTTATTTATTTTTTTTTTATTAAATTTTGTTTAGAATTTCGATTTGAAGAATTTTTGCTGAGAATCATTTTTTATAAGAAAAGTCGGGACTAGTATTGAACGCCGTGTTAATAAGAGTTAAGATTTTATAATATTTACACGGGGACTGCCCCCGAAACCACGATTCTGAAGTTTGCAACGTTGATATTCAACGAAAAATATTTTATCTATTGATTATTTATTGAATTTTGAATATTGTGGCAATTTTTCGTGTCAATTGAGTTTTTGGGTGGCAAGGGAGGATCGTTTTATTGTCCTGACCAAATATTGAATAATAATTACGAGTTCTGCTCAAGAAAAAACAGAATTTCGTTGCATTCCAACGATGCAAACTTCAGCATCATGCCAAAACCTTTTTGAGCATGTTTTAGTGGATCTCGACGCTTTCAGATTGTAATTTTTACTTCGTACATTCAATAATCGCAGGAGAGAGAAAGAAACTCGAGTCAAATGTTCAAAAAAATTTCTACGATAATTCCCAAAATCAAAAGTATTTGGAAAGACGTTTTTCGAATTGTGTCCACCGCAACAATTATCCCTAAAAATATTATCAAGGAAAAAAATTGAAATCAACTCAAAAAAGAGAAAAAAAAAACGATGCAAATTTCCATTTTCGACGTTGAAATTTGCATCGTTGGAATGCAACGAAATTCCGTGTTTTCTTGAGCAGAGCTCATCATTCTTGTTCAATATTTAATCAGGACAATGAAACGACCTTTTTTTACGATTCAAAATCGATACGAAAATCGTCATTGTTTTTTAAATCGAACAAACAATGAAAAGGAAAAGTATTTTTCGTCGGACCCCAACGTTGAGTCAACGACTGCTCAGCTTTTCAATTCCAAATAACAAAAAAGTGCAAACGTGTAGAAAAATAATAATAACAATAACAAAGTGAATAAAAAAAAAAGATTGAAAATTCCTATGCATTTGAGTCACGTCGATTATTCATTATGCAGAAACTCAATTTTTCGCTGGTGTGGAGATAAAAAAAAAAAAAATACGCGTTTAAAAATATTTTTCAATTTTAAGCCTCGGAGGGCATTTGGAAGGCTCGTCCTCGATGCTACTTGCTTTTTTCCAACTGTAACATGGGCGGACCTTCGAGACGAGGGTTTTTGTAATGGGAAAAAAAAAAAAAATTTTTGGGTCTCTCGGACCCGAAGGTGTATTTTCAAGGTTGAGTGCGATAAAGAATTCCTCACTGTGTTTTCTGACGACTCTCGGGCCGTGGGAAGACGGATCTTCAGAGTTTTCTTCATTGGATTGTCCTTCGGTGTCCTCTGGAAAATAAAATTGGAAATTGTTTCACAGGATGTCGGAGAAGTCAGTTGGAAGGAAATATCCGTGTGAAAAATGAAATTTTCGTTAAAATCAACACACGCCGACAATTAACGATTACGAGGCGTCGTGATTTAATGAATCGCAGAAACGAATGCACGAGGTTTTGGAAAAGGAAAAATAAAAATGAGGGAGAAAAATTTAACAATATTGTACGAACCGTTGGTCGAGTTTTCACTCGACTCTTCGGGAGCATCGAATTTCATAATTATTTGTGGCCGAGGACCATTCGTCTCCTCCGTACTCGCTAAACACATTAAAATGAGAATTACATTCACGCACGGATAATTAAACACAGAGATACAAGTAAATAGAATAATCGTTGTCAGTGTTGAGAAAAAAAAAAATCATCGTCGATATCGTGCACACCGAGGTTTGGAACGATCGTTCCTCAATAAATCATTCCTCGAGCTACCATTTTTTTAATCTCATTTAATTTTACGAGTCTTGATAAAACAATGAAAGCTAAAAAACTATTATTCTATCAATCATCCGGCACATAATAAACACGTTTTTAATCTTGAACAGAACCACAAAACGCACCCTTGCAATCCGCCATTTTTAATATTCACAAATATGGAGACTGTAACAACGAATAGGGAGACCGTGCTGCCTCTCGTGGCGCAGCTGTCAACTCGTCATAGATCTTTTTGCTCGCGGCGATTTCTCACTTTCGTGCGTGCGTTTGTACTACATTCTTATCGTACTTTTCGTAGCAAACATCAATACTACAAGCGCACTCGTACGAAATTTCTTTTTATTGCAATCGCGATTCCCATTGAAAATCGTTTTTTCATCATTCTGTACGTTTATTGTTGCGAATTTAATTTTCACGTTAAAATATGACCCAAGACGATCATTTTCATGAAAATGTCTTACCCTATAGATTCATAAAGGCGGTCATTGTTGTTAGATTTCACTGATTTTGCTTTTCACGACTCGCGAGCGAATTAATTCAGAGAAAGTTTATTTGTATCTGGAATTATTGAAAAATGGGAATGAAAATAGCGCGCGGGTTAGTGGGATGAATAGCAGCTTCTTTAGAGCAATGCGATACAGAGCGGACGTAATCGATTATCGTGACGAAGTCGCGCAATTTTCAATCCTGACCCACTCTACAAAAATTTTTTTTTAGGCATCGTCGGCTTCTGTTTCGCCACATACGAGTTCCATTCATAATTTTCATAAAGTAGGAAAATGAAGAAAAAAAATTCGTTCAAGGAAGAATATACGCGACGCGCGGCCGGTTATTCAATTAATTTTGTGATGGAAATGAGACAAAAATTACGAGTATATGAATGCAATTCTAATCGATGCAGAAAATCATTTTAATCGCGTACGTCCGTGGACATCGTCGGTGCGTGTCACGCGACAGTGCGGTTCGACATTTAGTCCGTCTCTTCTTCTAATTTCGAGCGTCATGAGACTTTAGCTGTTTTTTTTTTTGACACATCGTATGCAAATTAGCGTGTGAAATTGCACACCAAGGTCGCGCGCAGCGGGATGCAGGCCGACGACTCTTCTGTCACCAAGGGCCACTTGAAATATCAGTGAAGCTTGATAATTGGTTGTTCCCGGGAAGCCGTCCCGCGGTTTTGTCCAATGGCATCGTAGCAGCGTCGAGGCTTTTGGTCGGGCTTGAGCGCTCGAGCGTTCGAGACAGACACACGCAGCAGAGCAGAGGGCCCGTTGCCCGTAGGTCGCGGGGATATATACCGAGTCAGTTGGAGACAGCGAGACAGCGCTGACTGGTCGTGGATTCGTTTTTGGCAGATAATAGAAAGAGCGCCTCTCGCAGCAGTCAAAAAAATCGAGATAAAAACAAATTGATTTACGCAAACGACCAGTCGCGCGTTTATAGTCGGAGTGAAAACAGTCTAAACATGTCTCATCAAACGGGAATAAAAGGTGAGACTTGATTGAGTGATAAAATAATCATTCAAACAACAAAAAAAAAAAAAAAACGATAAAAATGCCATAATTTTATCAGGCGGTACTCGGAAATTCGTAACCTCAAATTTTCTGCCACTCCTAAGAGATCGCATCCAGCAGTTTTTTTTTCCTCCATCCTTTCGTGACAAAGAATTTTTTTTTCGTTTTTTCAGCAAACGACGCTCTCAAGAAAATATTCGCCAAATGTCGTGATGGAAAAATACGAGTGCTCAAAGTTTCCATAGAAAATGGTGAGTCCATTTTTTCCTCATTTTTCATTGTTCTTCCGCAATTGCAAAATTGTCAAACTTGCGAAATTTATTATATTCTCGCGAAACAGTGATAGTTGCTTGTGAATTCAAAAAAAAAAAAAAAAAAAACAGGGAATTCTTGGCTAACCTTACAAATAAAACGTGAAATATATTTTTCACCAAATTATTCATCCTTTTGATGAATTCGGTACCAACACCACAACACCAATCGGCATCAATTATTTTCCCTCGTTAATCCGCGTAGTCTAAAGAAGCGAGAACCGAAAAAAAAAATTGTCAACAATTCTATTCAATTGTTTAACTTTACCGCCAAAGTAGCGGCAAAAATCAAACGAAAAAATGTGAAAATCATTGGTCGTGGATGACCAACAAGGTATACGTCGAGTTTCCAAGGATCAGGAGACGCAATGACGGAAAGAAAATTTCCCGAGAATGGAAAAAATCTTTTCTTGCAAACAAAAACGATTATTTCACTATTCTTAACCCTTGGAATGCATACCGCGTCATTTTGACCCCAAAAATTCTCCGTTACCAATTTTTCGGCATTCAATTATCGTTTTCGTAAAAAAATAAACTCAGGCCCACAAAATATTGATAATTTGCTACAAAAAACGTCTCTACAAAAAAAAAACAAAAAATGCATATTTACCGGAATACAACGATTCGAAAAACGCCTATACACTTAGAGGAGGCATGCACATCAAGGGTCAATAAAAAAGAAATAAAAAATGCTTGATTTCGCATTTACATCTACGGAGACGGACGAGCTATCGAATAATAATAATAATAACGTAGAAACGGCATTTTTCCTTTGCTTTTTAAATCCAACTGATAAAATTGATATTTTCAATGTGCCCGATGATTAAATCATGAATATTGACAAAAAGGGTGAACATTTATTAATTCACAGAGGAATTGGTGCCGGCGGCATCGTCGAAAGCTTCAGGAAAATGGCAGGAGGATTACGACAAGATGGTGAAGCCTCTGGTGGTGGAAGATCAGCCGGCGTACATACTCTACAGATTGGACACAAAGTCCTCCGATTCGGGTTACGACTGGTTGTTTATTTCGTGGTCTCCGGACACTGCCCCGATTCGTCAGAAGATGCTGTACGCCTCGACGAAAGCTACGCTCAAGCAAGAGTTTGGAACGGCGTGTATAAAGGACGAGCTGCACGGTACGGTGCCGGAGGACATAACGATGGAAGGTTATCGCAGGCACAAGAGGAACGACGCCGCTCCTGTTCCTCTGACCACCGCTGAGGAAGAGCTCGTCGAGCTCAAAAAGAGCACGATAAACACGGACTACAGCGTCGAGACGAGACATCAGACTCTGAGCGGCGTCGCTTTCCCCGTCACCGACGAAGCCAAAAACGCCATCGTTGACTTTGGCAAAGGAATCCACGAATACATTCAACTCAGAATCCATCTCGAGGAAGAAAAAATTCATCTCGTCATGGTCGCTTCCGAAGTCTCTCTGGACAAACTTCCGACCAAAGTTCCCGCTGATTCCGCCAGATATCATCTTTTTAATTTCAAACACACTCACGAGGGCGATTACATGGAGTGCGTTGGTGAGTGCAACACGCGATTCAAACTACAAATACTAAAAAGATCAAGGGACAGTTCCATTTTTTCTTTCGGCCTCTTTGACCCAACGATTTTGAAGTTTGCATCGTTGGAATGTAACGAAATCCTGTTTTTTCTTTATCAGAGCTCATGATTTCTGCTCAACACTAGTTGTGAATATAAAAAGTTAAATTTGTTTTTTCAAAATCTTCAAACTTTAATTTTACGAAAATCGCTATAACTTTTTTTTTTTATAAACTGGCACTCCAGCTCATTCTCTTCGTTTTCGAATTATCTTTGAATTGATAATCAGCGATTTTTGATTTATTATCATTTTTTAGTTGCTCGTGAAGTTCGAAAGTGGAAAATATGACGAAAAATGTGATTTTTTGGTTCGGGTTCCCAAAAAAAATTCATTATCGGAATGCAGTACATCCTAAAACCTATTCTGATTCATGAGCTTCATTTCTGTGAAAGATTCATCGAAATTGGTTCAGTGGTTTTTGCGTGAAAAGGGCACAAACAAAATTTTGCAGTAGAGTTTTTTATATACAGAGAAGAGATTCAATCGAGAAAATAAAACGATTTTTTTTTTAGGATTTAAACACAAAATCGATCCCAAAATTTTCATTATTTATTTGATCGAACAAAGAATGAAAAGAAAAAGTGTTTTTCGTTGTGCGAACGGTCCGAACTTCAGTGGGTCATTTTGACCCACCAATTTCTTATCTCACTAATTTAAAATTTCTTCAGGCACAGTTTATTTGTTTTTTTTTCTTTTTTTCGAAAATTTAGCCCGTTGGATGGAATTTTATTTATGTTTATATTCCAATGAGCGATTTCTGATTATTTGCAGTTTTCATCTACAGTATGCCCGGATACAGTTGTAGTATTAAGGAGAGGATGTTGTATTCATCTTGCAAAGCTCCGTTTCTGGATCTGATCCAGTCGCTCGGTGTAAACATTGCGAAAAAGGTCAGTGAAACAAAGTTTTCATTGTTTTTGGTTAAAATTTTTTTTTAATTCTTTTTGCAAAATTAACCCCCCGACTCTGTTTATTGTTTATTCACACGTTTATCGGATTATTCGGTTTGCATGCGTTATGGGGATTCTTCTCTCAATCTTTCGATACGCTTTTTCGTTCTTAACATTCTTCTCTAATCGCCTCTGTATGCTCTCGATCATCACTGCACGGCGAATTCCACAAACAGTGAAAAACTTGTGCGTATAGAATGAGAATGTATTTATAAATCGGTGTTTTCGTAACGAGAACCTTTGGCAAGCTCGATGCTTGTCCGACCATTCGTTTCTTCGACTATTTCCGGCGACCCTGGTGTTACCATCGTCAGAATCGAGTTTCATTCATTCATCAACCGTTGACCAATTCACAGAGAGAAAACCCTTGAAAAATTTTGAAAAATCTTGAAAAAAAAGTTTTTTTTTTCTTTTTCCAATAAACAACGAAAAAAAAATTTGGCGAAAAATGTTGACGAATTTTTTATTCACAAAATGCATTTGAATGCTTGATCAATTTTAATTTTTAAATTTCCTCGCGAAAATGTGAAATTTAATTAAATTAAAATTTACCAAAAATTAAAATAAAAAGAAAATTTAATTAAAATAAGAAACAAAAAAATTTGTCAATTAAAATTAAAATTTAAAAATGATTGGAGAAAATTGTAAAAATTCATGGAATTCCAATAATCGAATATCAAAAACTTGCAGAAACGATTTCGAAACAATTGATTTTATGAAAAGTTTTCTAAAAATTTGGGAAATTAATATTTTTTCGGATTGAGGGATTCGTGTTACTCATTCGGAACGATTGTAGCACCGAAGGTCGCGAAAATTCGAAAAACGTAAAGAAAAAGGAATAACTTAACGGATTGATCCATCGGAAACGCACAGTTGGAGATAAATACCGGAGAGGAATTAACGGACATGTTGGAGGATCCTCCAACGATAAAAGATACCGCAGCAACGACACCCGCGACCCCATCGACGCCCTCGGCTCCCATACAGACATTACCTGAGAAAAAGTCGAAGCAGAAGCGTTCTTGCGTCTTGAGTTAACGGGTTGATTCTCCGTTGGTCCGACTGCGTCTTCGAAATATTGAAAAGAAAGAAAAAACGAAAGTAAAACGCGACAAGAATTTTGGCAGCGTGTTTGACGACCATGGAAAAAAGTTTAACAAACTTTCTTCGCGTTTGACGCAGTTTGGACGACCATTCGTTTCCTTTTCTGAAAAATTCAATTTTTATTTTAAATTAATAACAAAATCTCGATAGAGCTGTATCTCAAAAAAGTTAAACAAAAGGAAATCGCAAAAAAAAAAAAAAACAAATCAAAGTCAAAAAATCGGTGACAAACTTTCGGTTGAATTCTCTTGTAATTACGAGCGCGTAAAAAAAAATGAACGACGTGATAATATTCGTATACCTGTTCGTAGCGAAACAGAGTAGACCGAACGATGTATTTTTCTAAATTTTCAACAACACTAATAAGACTCCCGAAACGATGTATGTTCATGTTGTAAATTTCGCAATCTGTACTCGAGGGATCAGAACCTTTCGCCTCTTTGAAAAAAAAAAAAAAAAAAACCTTGATTCTCTTAACATAATGAATTATTTGTTGGATCTGAGTTTTTGGTCTCTGCACAAATGAGTCGTTGCTCTCCATACGCTTGATAATAATATTTTTATATTTAAAATGTTGGATGAAACGAGATTTTCAAAAAATATTGACGGATGGAATAAAAAATTAACGTCACTTGGGATTCCCAACGATCAATCAATTCTATGAGAAGATTTTTTTCAACGAGAGGTTCTAATCTTCGTTCGATAATTTTTCATAATTTAAGAGAGTAATGGAAAGAATGCCAATTCAATTGTAACGTTTCGTCCGTTTGGTATTCGTTCAAATTGTATATTACGAGTTGTACGATTTTTAATCTCGAGATTAATGTTAGATTTTGAGGTCGTTCGTCGGACTCGATTGTCGAAAAAAGAATTTCGAGTCGAGCCTTCGAGTTCTCCTTTATCCTTTGACTGCCCTGGGCCTGGTTCCCGACACTAATTCAGTGTCTAATTGAACTAATTAATTGAATTAATTGAATCAATTAATTGAATTAATTAATTAAGTGGCTAATTGAATAGCTCGGAGAATGGGTAAAAATTTTTGCCATAAACTTGCTTCATGTTGCTTCGTGGCTTTTCTTTTAAATAATTTAGCGTCTGTGATTTGCGATTCGTCGTCGAATTGTCGAAGAAGCTTGCTCATTCAATGAAAACGTATTGTGTGCGAAAAATCTAAATCTATATCGATATTAAATTAGTTCCTAGTCTCGTAAACAAGTGATACGTAAAATATAAGTTGCCTATTAATTTCTTTAAGTAAAAAAACTCGTCTCGTCTCCGAACCACGTAATATTCTCCTTTTTAGCCCTCAGTCTCGAAGGTTTGACTGGAAAATTCGTTTCGAGCGACCATTTAGAATTTATCGTTGTATTAGGAGTTGATGGATTTTAATCGAATATGTATAGGGCAATGTTATTGCCAAATGTGATTATTAGTGGGCTAAGAAAAATTCAATTCCAGTTTTTCGTTCAATAACTCGTGGAGGCATTCTGCTTGAATTTCACAAAAGTCTGACTCTCCACTGCCTGCCTTTCGTTTTTTTTTTTTCACCATTTCTTATCAAGACAAAGTTTTTTCAAATGGCTTATAACTTTCTTTGACGTAAAATGTGAAAATTTCAAAAACTGCCAAAAATTTGCATATCGTGTTCAAGCATTTCTGACTACGTTTTTCGTTTTTCAAGTTTTGTTTCTCCATTTTTTACGTCGTTGTCAGAAACTGTTTCAATGTTTTTTTGTGAAGCTTTACGAATAACGTTTTTCTCCACACGTTCCCTGGAGTGTCTCACAAGAAAATTGTACACAAAACATTGTTTCAAGCAAATTTTTAATGTATACAGAAAAAAACAAGGTTTAAAAGTTTCAAAGTGATCTCACGAATGAACGAATTTTATCAAGCAATAAAAAAAAAATTGCTACGATTTTTCTGAGGAACGAAAAGTATCGATAAATCAAAAAAGTAACGATTTTTTTTCTCGTTCAACGAAATTTTTGTGCGATTGTGAAACTTTTAAGCGGTAATTGCAATTCCGACCAAATCCGATTTCCGGCCAAGCTCCGGAGACACGCCGATCGATTTCGAGGCGAACTTTGCCTCCTGGAATTTCAGGAAGAACCAGTTTGCTCGGGAATCGCATTTTGGCCGATAACGATCGAATCTAAACACGAACAAAATCATTTTTGCCAATTCATTGACGACTCGGATCGTTATTAATAAAAAACAAATGTCGATCGTATCAACAGCAAATCGTACGATTTTGACAAGTCGTTTTTTGCAACGAAATACGAAAAGTTCGAACGCAGGAACGAAAAATGAAAAAATTAATGTTTCATAAGCTCTGTATCGATAAGAAACGACCTATCCAACTTGACGCAAATATTGTGCACGTAAGACTGAATGTGGAACAGTCTCACCTGCTCCAAATCCAATGAACGATGCAACCGTAAATCACTAACGGAATAATAAATTAAAAAAAATAATAATAAAAAAGCAAAATGGAATGTAAAATAATGGGAAAAGAAGAAAAAGGAGAAATTGTAACGTTCGGACGTGCATCGGGATGTCGAGTAGCTGAGTCAAGTAGAAAACAATTAGCCAGATGATGATATTCGAGAGGCATTCTATTTTTTGTGATGTGTATTTTTTTAAATCTCGTAGCTTTTTATAAAAAGGTTTTTCGAAAAATACTACGAAGCACCACGCCCGAGTAACAACTAACAATTATTAATACAACAGCGTGGTTTGCATCGTTGGAAAGAAATTTTTTAATCTTTTTTTTGTCCCCCAAAAAACGGGCCAAACTTTATCAAAAGTTTGAAGAGAAACGTGTGCAACGAAAGAGTCACTAATTTTTTATTCCGCTCCGACGATGCCAACCTCGATATTTTACAAATTTCACTTTCGCACACGTTTATGTCCCGTGTCAAGATGTTCGAGAACATTGAGATTAATTCTTCGAGTTTCACCGGCTGTAATGTCAGTAACAATAATCGTTTCATTCTTTCGTGAGGTTTCGTCTGAGAGAAAGAGAGAGGGGGGGGCGGGGGGAGGGGGCATGGAGAATTTGAAAAAAAAGAGGGAACGTTAATCGGGCTGCTGTGGAAATTGGGAGCAAAATATTTGACCGATTAATGAATAAATTTGTAAATGCTCAAAAAAAAAAACGAAACTGCAAGGAACAAAAAAAGAACAATCGTTAACTTGTTTTCGAGATTAACAAACAATGTGACGCACACCGTTTGTCCAAGCATGGCTTTTTCATTTTTTATGGTTTGCGAGAAAACACGGTTCCTCGGCCTATTCTGTAAGTTTTTTTGTTTTTCTTCTTGTTGCAAGGGAAAAATGAATCGAACGAGCACACGATCGTTGAAGGAAAATATTATTATTAGAATAAAATATTGTTTTTTGTTTCTTTATAGACGTAGGTTCGTTATTATGAACATCGTAATCCTGTATATCTTGCCAACATTGAAATATGCTACGAAAAATAAAACCCATTACGCAATTTACTCCAAAAATTTATTGTCGTTTTTTGTTTGCATTTTTTTTCGAGTATTATCCAATGAATTCCTCTGGAAAGTTTAAGGATGTTGAGTACATAGAAAACTTGTTAATGTCAATTGCTCGATAAATAGCTTCTTAATCGTCGTCACATTTGTACTCGAGGTCCTGAATACTTCATGTAAGAACATACCTAATTTTAAGAATTCTAACAATGAATAAAAACTCCAAATAAAAATAACAAAAAATAAAAACAAGAATAAAAAATGATAAGAAAATTTTGAAAATTTATTATGTTTTTTGTATGAAGTATTTAAGAAGTCGTGTAAAAATTTCACGACGATCAGGAAGCTTGTTATTAAAAAATTAACATTTCGTAAAGAACAATTTTTTAAACAAATACACAAAATATTTATCAATAAACTTCGTTTTGTTTCCGTTGCTTTCAGTATATTGTAAATATTTAAAAATTGAGAGGTCGAAAAAAAAACTTATCGCAAAGTTATACCAGTTTCCATAAAACTACGTTTGACTACATTTTATTTATTAATGTTAATTATTCAGCTTCCTAATGGTCGTGAAATTTTTATACGATCTCTTAAATACTTCATACAAAAATATACCAAATTTTCAGAATTTTCTTATCATTTGCGATTTGGGACTCAACATCCTTAAGTTCCACACGTAGGTACGAATCCCTTCGCGACGATGGTTTAGCATCGACCTGGTACGTAAAATAAAAGCGTCTGAGAAACGTTCGCTCTTACAGAATAGGCCTGACGTTTGTTATTTTTGTTTCTCGTTTTCGTTTTGCTTTTGATTGTTTTTTTTTTTTTTTCATCATTTCGTAGCGACTCCGACACGCGTACAAATTATTGAATATTTTCGAACGTCGACGAACGAAATGCTTTTTTTTTTTACCATTAACAATTTTCTTTCAATTCGCTGGAAAAAACGAATAAAATGTTGAAAATTGAAAGAAAGAGAAAAAAAAATATTTCGTTGCTTTCTCACCATCTCCAATAATCTTTGTATAACATTATTATTATTTTGTTTGGTTGTTCAGCTTGAAATAGATGACGGGAATCAGCTAACGGAGGAATTTTTGCAAGAGGAATTGCATCCGAAAGTTAATTTGCATCGACCAAAATTTGCGAAACCGAAGGGTCCACCGAGCAGAGGTGCTAAACGAATAACGAAGGTTCAGGAGGTAGAGACGTCCGGTCAAGAGGCTTGAGAACGAGTTTGCGAAAAGAACGGAAAAAAGAAAGCTATTGAAACGCTACGAGCTGACTTTGTCCGGAGGAAAAGAAAAAAAAAAACAAAACAAAACAAAACAAAAAAGAGAAACTCCACGAAGGGGATTTACAAATGTTACAAGAACCTCGATGCTAAATTTTCTTTCTTCTCAAGTTCTGCGCGCGGTATTTTCAACTATTCTTTATCTCTGTATTTATTCATCATCTTTCTTGATACAAATTTTATTTTGATAAAAATATGAAAGAGAGAAAAACACGCAGGCCTATTCTGTATATTGGTAGCAGGATTTTTCATATATTATATATTTATATACACACACACACACTGTGAGGTGCTCGTCACGGAAAAATGATCCTCAATGAGCCCCCCCGATCACCGATGCTCCGATTCCTAAAGAATTAAATTTCCGAATAGGCGCCAAGCCTTTTTTTTAATCGCCAAGACCAAACTTTTGACTCGTTGAAAAATTTCCTGACTTCCTTGCTGCGCTGCAGCGGCAAACTCGTTGAGGACCGGTTGCGGAGGTGAATGGCCCCTTAAAGGTGCCACGACCCTTTTCATTTTACTCAAATTTGACGAGCCACGATTTATTCAAAATTATTGAAGCAGATAGAAAATATTTTAATTTTCACGATCCAGAACAATCGTCAAATTTTTATTAAAGTTTGAGGAAGTTTGATTCATTATTTTTGAACGATTCCGACCAACCAATCCACACACCCGCATTTATTTTTTTTTTTAGCTCCATCATGAATATTGAGAAATTATTTTCTGTTGGTTCAAAATGAATATGAAACAAAAAATTCGTCGCTGGTTTTATGAAACTCGTTGTAATACAAAGTTTGTTAACAATCTTTGTGAAACACACTCTTACAATAATTAACCAGCAAAATTGTAATAATTCGTTGTATTTTTATAATTTTTATTATTGACAAATGTCGTTGTCCCATGGAAATTATTGTACGAAACGAAATCAGAGCCCTTTGCACCATCAAGCAGCCTACTTCTCGACTCCAAGGTCATTTGTCGAATTCGCAAGGACGAGAGAAATAATTGAAAAGCAGCAGACACACGTTTTTTCCTGGACGATTGATATTTCGAGATGAACGAAAACGTGAAACTTTATTTTTCGTTTTTTTAATTATTTTCGAATATCAAGTTTTTTGGGAAAAACGTGGAGTTGAGTTTTTACCGAGGGAACAACGACGAGTGTGGCATCGATATCGCGTTACAAAATACAAATATTTATGTCTACACGGTAATTTGAAAATCACGTCTCTTCCGACGACACTTTTGTTTAATCGAGTTGTGATTGTTGGTGGTAATTCGGAGACAAAAAATAATGCGAATTGCGAAACAACGCAATGATGAAAACCCCGCACATTTTTCGATCGCGTTATCGAATAAGTTTATTCGTGTAACAAAATATATCGTTGCTAAAATTATTTTCATTCGTTCAATAAAGGTTGCGGAATAATTTGCATACGTCATCAAAATTGTTAATCAATTTCATTGCATTTGTTCCACGTTTCGTGTATTTCTCAACGTTATTGATTTGGAAGCTTTGCTTCGTGCCCATGAACAATTTTCTGGTTTTTGACGAAATTATCGACTGCTGCGCGGTTTCGAGCCAACAACCTGTTTTCGTTTTATTTCGAGCTTTCTGTAGCGGGTGAGTATATTTTGAATTCAATTTATTTTCTTGTATCTGCTTACTCGTAAATAAAAAGCTCGATATCGTTTTTTTTTCGTATGGAAAAAAAAATCGTGATGGCTTCGAGTCGATAATGGGGAAATGCGATTTTTTGTTTCAATTTTCAATGTTCCACAATTGTAATTTTTTTTCTTTATGAAATAAAATCCATGATCCGCTATAATTTCACAAATTATTTGCCAAATGTTTGATAAGCCCTACTGCATTATTTATAAAGCTGGAAATTGCTCGAAAATATCGTTCGCGCCGATTTAACGCGGAATTGTAAAAACGATAATTAATAATATTTCGTTTTCGAAGGGTCGGATTTCTCTTCGTTCAAATCATGTAATTTTGTTGAATAGAAAAAAATTACGCACGTGATTTTAATTTTTTTTTTCGATTGAAAAATGAAGAGAATTGTAAACAGTTGAGCCGTCGAATTTCTGGAGCTACGATCGTGTACGCGCGCAGGATCCGAACGTCCGGAGGACCAAGCTTTTTCTTTTGATAGGAATTTTATTAATTTACAGTTTGATCCGTAGATTATTATTCTATAAATAGATTCAATGGTCGAAACTCTGTGTTTCGACGCGTTTCCGACCGACGTTTCGTTTATTCCTCACCGAGCTTCAATAAATCTTTCTCCTCTCCTTCCTTCTTTATTGTGTCAAATTCCTTGAGTATATATTTGTTACGAGACTGGATGATGGCACTGAAAAATAAAAAGAGAGAAAAATTACTTCTGTCGTCGTTAAACGGATGCGTTTGTAATTTGTCATGTTTAGAAAATTCAATAATTATTCAACTGACTCCTGTCTAGCGTCGCTCATCACTTTCGTAAAGTTTCTTACGTCGTCCATCGAAAAGCCGCCCGCTTTCAAGGTCAGTACGGAGATAGCACCGCCAATTGTTCCTAAAATCGTGCCTAGAAAGGATCCTGCTACCATTCCTTTGAAACCCATGTTCATTTTGAACAAACCACCCGTCAGTCCACCAGCCACAACGTATTCCAACAGCGTATCTTTTCCTCGATAAACCGCGATACTCGTCAGCAACGTTCTACCAAATGAAACTTCCTTTTTCATTATTTTTAATTATTTCTTCAACGATTAAATATTTATCATTAACCCTTCGAATGCTGACCTCTTATAAGTGCATACGGGTCAATGTGACCCAAGACGTTTTTCGAATTGTTTTATTCCGATAAATATGCATTTTTTTGTTTTTTTTTTTGAAACAAATTATCCATGGCCCTGAATTCATTTTTTTATGGAAACGAAAATTCAACGCCAAAATATTCGTTGCCATTAAATGCCAAACAATCGGTGACGGGTCAAAACGACCCAGTGTGCACTTGATAGAAAATCTAAATGTACGATTATCGACTTACGTAAATGTGGCGGAAAACGCGCCGACGCGCCAACCCAAGAACCATCCACCTCGCATAAACGCGAGATACATTTCACGCTGGAGCTGGCGTTTTGCGTCGAGATGATTAGAAAATTGTGTGGCTTGATTGTTTTCTATGAAATTTAGAAACGCCCCTCTGGATTTCAACATTCCACCGAGTATAAAACCGCCGATGGCGCTCGATGCGCTCAACTGCGAAATGGTTGATAATTCTTTGCTCCAGTAACCATAATCGCTGAAAAAATCCATTTTGTTATTCGTAACAATGTAATTTCTATCAATTTTGATTTTAAGCCGGAAACGATGGAAGAGTAAACTTAAAAAAAAATTACAACACTGTTTTAAGTTTGACAGACTCAACGTTGCATAATCGACGATTTAGAATATTTGTGGTTGTCGCAAAGTGCTTGGGGTTTTGAATATTTACGTTTTGTTCAATTGAGCTAAAAACTGATCGCGACAATATTTGAGTTGTATTAGAATTACTGGAAATAAGTAAGAATTATTCGAGGATTCCTTGCACATAAATGAATGTAATTTCAAAAATAAATGTGTCATTTAAAAAGGATAATGTTATCATTAATTGATCGAATATTTATAGTTTTTTACTCGGTATATACTTACTCGATGTAGAACATTCGCTTTAACCTATCCGTGCCAGTTTCGTCAAGATTTTTAGCGTCTTCGCTAATAGCGACCTCGTCATGAGGATTTTTATAGGAGAACATTCTTACGATTAGATTATCGCTTGACATTGTGACTTTGCAGTGATTTTTCTTTGAAATATATTAGAAAAGCGAAGGAGCAGGTAGTGAGCTTTAAAAATGTAAGCAGACGAACCAGCAACTCGATCTCTCCGACTGCGGTCATGAGCCGCACGCCGCCCCATCGCAGCTTTGTGTGTTACGTCCATGAGAGTTTACACGAGAGCACACGTTCGGTTCGCGTAGCCGGATCATAAACACGATAAAACACACAAAAAGTTAACGGCGATGTTACGGTGCTTCGCAACAATTAACCGGTGATTTTGTTCGTTTAATATTCACGTGCGAATTACACACACCGTCAACCAAACTGATTCTTCGTAGCGATGACAATCGCATCACGAATTATATTTGTTATAATGAGCACATGGAAACTTATACAACGTCGTTGTTACGACCTTCTCTCTCACAAATCTTCGTTACTTATTGTTCTCGTTGCATTCACATGCATCTTCGTTGGAATCATACACTTCGGAGAGGTTAGTCGCCAAATATGTTTACAGTACTCGTCGACATGGTTCATCCTTGTTTTTCAGTCGCTGCTTCAATTGTTATTGCTTTGATTATTTCGATTTATTGAAAAAATACTTCTCACCGTCGTCGATTGTTTTTGTTCGTCTCTGATTTCTGAACGCATTATAAAAATTTCAACTACAAAATCGTTGAATATCGTAAAATAGATCGAAGTTTTGATGAAAAATCAAAAATTTTCACGAGTTTTTTCAGTCGATAGTTTTTTTATTTTCCTTTGACGTCCTTTCGGTCGAATCGATATTTCGAAACACTACAAACGGAACCGATGAATCCAGGTTTGGCTGGCGTGGAGCAAAGAAAAGTACGAAGCAGTTTTCCATTCCTTCAACGACAACATTCTCGGAACGTCGTTTCAAAAAAAACTATGTCAACACGTGCCGATCGACGTTGTCTACACATGGGTCAACGGGACCGATCCGATTTTCATAGATAATTTACAAAAATATATTTCTGTATCGGACGTCAATGCGGCTGTTTCGAGATTCAACGACAAGGACGAGCTGCGGTACTCTTTGCGCTCTCTGGAAATGTACGCTCCCTGGGTCAGGCACGTTTACGTTGTAACCAACGGACAAATTCCCAGCTGGTTGGACATGGACAACCCCAGAATGAGTCTCGTCACTCACGACGATATATTTCCTAATAAAGCGGACCTTCCTACTTTTTCTAGTCCGGCTATAGAAAGCCATATCCACAGGTAATTATTCCGTAAATACAGCAAAAGACGAAAAAACAAATTTGCCAGAAAAACGGAAACTTTTTCGAAATTGGATTTTATAACGAGTCGCCGCTTGGCTGGCTTCTCTTTTTAACTGTCGAAATTTTGACGATATGTCTGTCTTTTTAACTGACGATATTTTGGCGGGATCATTGTTTCCATGGGATATTACGAATCGGGGAATTTTTTTCCGGGATACAATGTCTAGAAATGATCGTTATTAGATTATTTGGATTTTTATATAAATGAAGCAAAGCAATTGTTGAATTTGACGGTTTTGATTGAAATTATTGATAAAAAGGGATGAATAAATTTTCAGGATTCCGGGCCTCTCGGACAAGTTCCTATACTTCAACGACGACGTGTTTCTGGGCCGGGAAATATGGCCGGAAGACTTTGTGACTCAAGCGAATGGTCAGAAAGTTTATTTGGCTTGGTGGGTACCCGACTGTTCGGACGTTTGTCCATGGGCCTGGGTCGGCGATGGAGCCTGTGATCCCGTGTGCAATACGACCATCTGTGAATTCGATGGTAAAAACCTATAAGCAGCAAATTCTTATTTCTCAATCTGTCGATCAGAACTTGCATTTTTTTTCATTTTTCCAAAATGAGTCACGAGGATGATCCCATTTGACGAAAATCGTTAATTTTTCGTGTTCGTAGGTGGAGACTGTGATACGACGCACGTACCAACGGACAGCGAAGGCTTCGAAGACGAAGTCGATTATCCGTACAAACTCTTGCAAACGGATCAACTAAAGAGTCACGAAGTCTCGTCCGGACTGATGGATATTCTCAAGATGAAAAAGAAAAGAGAGAGAAACACTTTTCCAACAATGGAGATAATGACAACGACGACGCTGGGTTTCTCGAGAAATTTAAAAACTTTCAACGACAAAGCGTCAAACATCACAGAGATTATTTATACAACGGAGAAAGAATTTGTAGAAAACGATTTTACAAGAAAAAACACTACGAAACGTCGCAAGTTTATTGATAAAATAGAAACAGCAGAAAAACGCAATCGCAACGATGACATAATAAATATAGTGCACGTCGAAAAAGACAAGTCGAGCAAAAGCAAAACGGTGCATCATTCGAAACACAGCTCGCGTCGGTTAGACACCTACGCCGAATCGTTGCTGTACGTTAATCGAATATACAACACGGCTTATGGATTCGAGAGACGAAGGGTACCTGCTCACATGCCGCATCTCTTGGACAAGTGGATCGTCGCCCAAATGCAAGAGAAATTCGACGGCGAATTTAAAAAAACATCCTCCCACAGAATTAGAAATTCCGAAGACATGCAATTCGCGTTTTCATACTTTTATTATCTCGTTAGCGAAAAACGCAGAGCTAGCGTTGGCGAAATTTTCGATACTTTTGATACCGACAAATCGGGGCAAGTCTAAACAAGTTTATTTATAATATTAACATTGCGAACTACTTTGCAACAACTTTTAATCTTCCATTTTTGTTTTGTACAGAACTTGGTCCGATGGAGAAATTCGGACACTACTCACGAGAATGTTCACTCTACCGTTGGATTACAGTTACGTCGTCGAATTCGAAAGTGTCATCACGAATTGCTCCAACAAAATAGAACTCGTGGTAATGCCCGATCCACCATCGGGAGAAAGATATTTGGACTCTGCGCTCGTAAGATTTCACAATTTTGTTATTTTCTCTTTACCGAAAAAGTTTTAAAAAAGTTGCAAATTGCATCTTCAAGATTTACCACGATCCTGAAATCTTCTTCTCGAGGGAGCTTCCTTGAGGAGACTTCCTTGAGGAAGCAATTTGCAACTTTCAATTTGCAGCGTGTTTTAAAATAATTTCGACAACTTTTCTAGAAAGTAAAGAGAAAGTACAGATTTATACACAATATCTTACAAAATTCGCAAAAATTAAAGCGGTTAGACGATTTTTCGAAAAACTCAGATTTTCGTAAAATTTGAAAAATCATAAAATTTCAACCGTTCGACTGATATTTCCCAAATTCAATGCCAACCTTCTTATCACGATACTCTATTTATAAAAAAAATATTAGTAATAAATCTTAAAATTTGCGGAAGTTAGAGCGTCGACACCCTTTTTTCGAAAATTTCAAAATGCCGTAGAATTCGTATTTTTCTAGCAATGCCGACAAAATTCTCAGAGAATGAGGAGCTCGTATGGATTAACGTCTGTGCAAAACGGGAGCCCTGTAGCTTAAACCGTTCTCGAGTTATAAACGTTTGAATTTTGCAGTGCCAGAAAACACACACATACACACATCCCGACATTTTTTCTAGATATGATTTTTCGATGTTTTGGAATATTTTAAGCGCATTGACATTGAAATCTGGGAAAAAAAAAATTTCATCGTCACATAGTTTTCTCTATGAGGCAGAATAAAAAATTCCAATGATCATTTCAGCCGACAGTTTCGAAGGAACTGATAATCAAATGCCAACCAATTGCGACGAGACTCGTGAATAAATTCAGCCGTCACAGACGTTACGATCACGAGATCGTGAAAGCGGTGAAGAACGAAATTTTTGAAATGCTGACGAGCAACATATCATCGACGGTGCAACTTCTGGACGAAATTCGGCGTGAACCAAAGTGAGTCGTCGATCCGTGTCAAACTTTCGACAAACATTTTCACAAAAAAAAAGTCTCAAACATGATTTCTGTTGATTGTTTTCAGAAAGTTCATCTGTCTGAACGACGATATGGATCCGGCGAGACGTTCCGAAAACGAAGTGATCCGTGCGCTCCTCAATGACTTTTATCGTTCGCTGTATCCGTTGAGAAGCAGTTTCGAGCTACCGATCCAGTACAGGAATCGTTTCTCGCACCGGCACGAGCTTTTTCAATGGAGAGCGAATCGTATGAGAGCCAGAAACTTTTTAATACTTCTCGTAGCTCTTTTACTCTTCGTCACGTTATATCATGTTTTTCATAGTCAAATGCGACGATTGTTTCGCGTCCGTTCGCTGCCAACTTTGCTCGTATAACTCGACGAGTGCAAAACTTTCATTTCCTTTACAATCGTGCTGTGTTTTTCGACAAAGGCGAGAATCTATGGGCAAAAATATGCGGTCCGTTGGTTGTTTCTGTTGCTCGTACGAGTCGATCACGAATAACTGAACGGGCCACAAAATCACGATCTCATTCATACTAATTTTACTTGGAAAGCGTTCGATGCTGAGAATTTCTCGTACAGATTTTCGTCGTTCGAAACAAAAAATTCTCTCTGGAGACGAATCTGAAAATTGTTTAACCCTCCGTGGTCACCAGGGGTCAAAATGACCCCAAGCGCAATTTTGAGCTAGAATTACTACAAGTTATTGGCGGCCGAGACGGTTGGCCTCCGTTCCAACGGTGCTTTGGGGTGCCCGAAGAAAATTTTTTTTTTTTTCACATTCTTGCTGTTTTTTTTTTGCCTTTTTGAAAATTGGATAAAAATTTTTTGGCATAATATTCTCATTCTGAAAGGTTCAAACTATGGTCCTGAATTTTTATGTGTCGTTCGGAACGATACCGGCAACGCGGCAAGCGTTTAAACATGGCTCGGGTCATTCCGACCCCGTGTGACCACGGAGGGTTAATTGCTACAACTCGCCGGTCCTTGTGAATAATATTCACAGGACTCGGTCCCAATATCTCGATATACAAATCTCTTGTGATAAACTTATAATGTTCAATCAAAACGTTAATCTTTTATTTCCGCCTTTTTTATTTTTTGGGTTATAAAACAAATTTTTCAACTTTTTCATCTTTTCTTCTTTTCTACCAGCGATAATTTTTTTCCGCTCGTATTTTTTTTATAAACGTCGATATAATTCGTGTAATTACTCGTAAACGGTTGTGTGCAAATAATGCAAAAGCTAGTCACCGACGCAGCTCGAGTATCCTGGACATATCTGTCAATCAAAATATCAATCGTCTCTCAACTCGTCACCCGCCCATACTCATTGAATCATACAGTAAAATACTTGACGCGTGAGGAAGGAATTTTTTTTTTTAAGGAAACTAAAAGAGAAAGCGAATCGTGAAACGTAAATTTACATTTCTCTAGTCTCACGTCCTGCTCTGCAAGAAGAAAAGGACTCTGTTGGGTGCATGAGCTGCTGTACATGAATGAGATTTAATTTTTTTTTTTTTTTTAAACGTTGAAACCAATAATTTGTGTTCGTGGTACACCGAAAAATCAAAAACTTTGGCTTTATCGAACGAAATCAAATTTTCTGAAATACTTTTTGAATCCACACCAAATTTTCGTGTTCTCTCGTTTATTTTTCTTGTGGCTATTCGATGTCGAATCTTTTGATAAAAACAAGACCAGCAATTAATACTTGGCATCTTTTTTTTTTTTCCTTTTTTCAAGTTATTGCCTGAGGTTTCATGGTTTTTCTGTGATTCCCTTTTATTTTATAAGTGCTACGAAATCGAATCGGCCGTTCGAGTCAAACATCTAAAAATATTTCTAAAGAGAGAAACGTGTGCCACGGATCTCGATAGAGCGATGCAGAAAATTATTTCAAAGTTATCCTCGATTGGATATTTCTCTAAAAATATTTGTTATTCGTAAAATATTTGTTTCCATCACGAAATATTGATCCATCAAAAAATTGAACAATTCCCAGGATCAGGAAAAACATAACTTTTGCGACATGCACGCGGGCTCGAACCGGAGAGCGTTGATAGAGAGTTACAGGGTTCAATCGACTAGTCGTAAACGGACTTGATACTTTGATTTTTTTTTTTAATACACAATAATGTTCCATGAAAAATTGTGCAATGAATTGTTTGTCCGTAGATTTTTTTATTCTGCATAAAAAAAAATCTACAAACAAGAATTTCCTTAAAATAAAAACGAAAGAATTATTCTTCGAATTTGGCGATTGCTTTCTTATTCGTGTGACGAGTTTCACGAACATTGAAAAATGAGTTGGACGCTCACGTGGGAGTTTTGGAGAAATTACCAGTTTAGGGTGCCACAAATATTGAAAATGTGGGCGAATCAAAAAAATGGACGAGAAAGATATCGATATTAAGGAATATATGTATATTATACATTGCTGTTGGAATCTTTTAATATACACACATACTACATATTAATTGAAATCTTTTTAATAAACTATATGTGGATATGCAGCTAGTTAACGTTACGTATAATAATTTTTCTTTATTATTCATTTTCTACAACTAATTGGACTAAAAATAATACAAAAAATTGTTCGTGGGTCCAGTCATTTTTCCATAATTTATCAAAATGCCGAAAAACCATGATTTTCTTTATCTTTTTTCATAAAATTTGAATGCTCTTCGGAAAACGTTGCGCCAGTGTACGAGGGCTTTGCAAAAACGTAATGATTTTTGGTGCTGCGGAAAATTTATCATTTTTATTCTGTTGTCTTGAAAAAAGTGACATTTTTTGTTTCAGCTTCCGTAAGCGATATCTTGGGGATATTTTCGACAAATGATCCTGAGGATTCGCGACGTTAAGGGAGTTTTTTTTAGAGATTGAAATTCCATACCAAAAAAATTATCTGAACCGATGGTCTCGAATTAGCCGGACAAAAGTTAACGTTGTCGAAATTAAAAAATTCACGTCAAATATTCTTTCCATATCTCTAGAATAATTCGTACCCGTGAAGCATTTTCTTTTTCAACGGAAAAACTCAACGCCGATATTCTGTATTTATTCGAACAATATTTACTTCAATTTTTATATTTTCACCGCTGTTGGTTGAATTTTTAAGTTTTTGGCTGCGATGACTTTGGTCTCAACGACTATTTTTTCCTCTATTTTAATGCAAAGACTGAGCCTTTTTTGTTTCGGTATTTTGAAGCGATTTCGGTCATAGGAACTTGCAACAAAAATTGTCGCTTTGTTTTTTACACGTCCTCATTTTTTTATTTTTTTAGTTTACGATTCCGACGACTCTGGACGATCGAGATTCGGACATTGGAGATGCCGAAGATTTCTTGGACCAACCATGCCTTCTTGGAGATTCGCACATTCCGTCATCCACATTGCTACGGCCGCGACTTCTTCCGGAGTCAATCGTGGACCGATACCTAAAACACGAAAAAATCGCTCTAAGGATAGATTTTCAAAAAGATCTCCAAATTCCATTTCGATGGAGTTCTCGGATCAGCGTTTTTTTTTTTCTATTAGAATTTTGATTAAAATGATTTTTCGAGATTGGAAAATTCTATAGAAATATTGCGAGGGTCGACGGACCTGGAATGTTGGGATAATAATTCATGAGGCTCGTATCCTCTCTCTCATTTTTTTTTCTCGCATTGTCCGAGCTCTTTCGTTCATTATTTTTTCCATTTTCATGAAAATCACTCGTCAAAGTAATTTCCTCCGAACTCATTTCGTTACAACTTTCTTCCACTCTGTTCGAATTTTCTTTTTCACATTTTCCAATGATTTCCTCACTGCGTGGGTCTCTGGATAAGTTTCTCGTCGATCCCTCCGCTTCCGTGCTCGGTATTTCGGACTTGCTCGAACTCCTTTTCGATAAATTGTCTTCTGTTTGATCGGAACTACCGACCGATCGATTCGAACTTTTTGGCGTTACTTCCGGCGTTTCTGAGCAAGAAAATTCCAAAAAAAATTACTCAATCATTCAAATTTTCAGGAAAACTTTTCTCCACGTCTTAATAAAAAAAAAAAAACCAACGAATCGCGATCAACTGCCATAGATTTTTGCAGTCAACGGTATTCCGTTGCATTTTGCCAAATTTTTATTTCCTCTTTTTTTTTTTTTAATAAAATGAGAAAAGGTAATTACGTTTAGTGTCAGAGTCTCGTTCGTCCTTCGATGAAAACTCGAGATCCACGTTAATATCCGCCTCGGTATCTTCGCTCGCAATGGAAATTTGTTCCACCGATTTAATTACGTCGGCGTCTCTGGCGACGCCGCAAACTTGCGGTGGACGCGGGCCATTGTCAGGTTTATCGAAAATTAAAAATTCAGACGGATCCTCGTCGAAAGACTCGCGCTTGCTGCCATCGCAGCGCAACCCGGCGAGGTAACTTTTAATTGAGGAAATTTCGATTGTCATTTAATTATAAAAATGCGTCGAGCAAAAAAAAAAAAAAAAAAATCATGATTCGAATAATTATTTCAAATGATATCGATTTTTTTAAAAGTTTTCCAAAAAATCGAGAAGACGTACGAGCCGAGAAGCGATCGCGTCAATTTTGTTGAACGATCGAAATTATCGTGTGTACGTGATTTCGTGTTGGAATAATCTCGATAAATTTTTTCGTAGTTAACAATTTTTTTTGTCAATTATACGCAAACACAATTTTGAATTAATTTATTGAATTCAATGGAAATTACCCATAAATCTCCATGAATAGAGAAACCGGTATCATCGCAGAACCGCCATCAGGTTCCAGGGTAAAGAGTTCGCAAATCATGAGCATAGTCTCAAAGAGACTGGAGCCCAAAAGCCCCACAGCAATAGCCAAAAACTTTTTGACCTGGCATTTTCTTCGAAATTTGCCGATTATCATAATGAGATTGAGGTCTCTGCGATCCAGACAGAGATCGTCCCATCTTCTCAAAATCGCATCGATCGAAAGAATTTTGTTGTAATCTAAAATATTTAAAAATACGTCATTGGTGTAAAAACTAAATTTGCGATTATATCGAAACGTCGTCTCTCCTGGACCGAATAAACAATTTCCTGACATTTCTAAGTTTCTTGAACTTAAAAATGGTAGAGCGCAAAATTATATAATGTTGAAACTTTCGCCGGCACGTCTCAGAGGTGAACGTGGAGTATGGAAGAAAAAAAAAAAAGATTCAATTTTATTCAAAGAAAAAGAATGAAAATTTTATGAAAATAAAAGATTTGGGATTTCGCTCCATAGCACGTACAACAACGAAGCATGAACGTATAATTAGCACGTATTTCGTGTGCAAGTAGTTTTTGTCGATAAAAAGTTTCTCTGAACTATTTTTCTTCCTCATACAGGAAGCTTTGTGACGGTGAAATTTTTTTTTTCAGATTTCAATGTCAATGCGCTTAAAATGTCCCAAAACATGGAAAAATCATATCTAGAAAAAATGTCCGGATGTGTGTGTGTGTGTATGTTCTGGCACTGTAAAATTCAAACGTTAATAACTCGAGAACGGTTTGAGCTACAGGGCTCCCGTTTTGCACAGATGTTAATCTATACGAGCTCTTCATTCTCTGAGAATTTTGTCGGAATTGCTAAAAAAATACGAATTCTGCGGCATTTTGAAATTTTCAAAAAAAGAGTGTCGACGCTCTAACTTCCGCAAATTTCAAGATTTATTACTAATTTTTTTTTTTTATAAATAGAGTATCATAATAGGAAGGTTGGTATTGAATTTGGGAAATATGGGTCGAACGGTTTAAATTTTATGATTTTTCGAATTTTACGAAAATTTGAATTTTTTAATTCGTTTTGAATGAGAATTGCTCTATTATTGGAATGAAAGATAAATCGTGCACTTGCCTCCGAGTTGACGAAGTAAAACCCTTAAAAATCCGAGAGTGAGACCGGAGATGGTTTGTGGCAATGGGCATTCGAGTCTGATTTTGGTCGGTGGTTCTTCGCCCTCGGCAAGAGCACGGAAATAGGCGCTGGACCATTTCAATAAATCATATGGTTGGGTTCTAATAGCGGCTTTGCAGAATTGTTTTAAAATAATGGGTAATCGGGGTGGCACGTTTATTTGACAATTGTTGAAAGCACTCTCAACCATTGGCATCGTAGCAAAAATTAAATCGACAAGAACGATTTTTCAAAAAATTTATCCGTTTTCGATCTCAAAATTTAAAAAAATTTTTTTTTTTTTTTTTTTTTTATTATTTGTTTATTCAGTGACTCGCGAAAAAGACGCGAAACAATGGAAGAAATGAACTTGAATGAGGCCTCGCGGAAAGCATGCACCTTCCACTTTTGTTGGGGTGCCTCCGTTGCCTCGGCAACATCAATGAAAATATTAACGAGCGATTTAACTCAACCTTAGATAAAGGTATACGAGATTAAATCGAGAAATTGGTCCGTGATGTCGCCGATTGGTATTTGAAAAAAAAAAAAAAAAAAAAAAAAAAAACGTAACCCGATGTTTCGCAATGGCTGAATATTTATTACGATTATATAATCATATAAAATATATTATTTACGTATTATTGAATAATTATAGGCACGTGCATGTTGATTACAATAATTATAATGATTTTTGTGCTCAATTTTGAACACTTGGTCCGTTTTCGAAATATTTCGAATTTCGTTTCATGATTTTATTGATTTCTATATTTTGTTGCGCCGTTTCGAAGAAAGTCTTCGGACGTAAAAAAAATGAGGACTTGAGGAATAAAAACTGCGCGGAGTTTTTATTGACAAAAAAAAATTCAATAATTAGATATTTTTTCGATTATCGTAAAACGTCATAGAATTTAAAGTTTATAAGATTTTTCGTCCTTGTGTTATAATGTACTATTATTGGTTCAAACGAACGATTCCGAATCGATTGGCATTCGAAAAAATGAAATTGCACCAAATTTTTAAAAGTACCGGCTAACTACGCTTTTCTTTAGTTTAATTGATCAAACAAGCACAAACTATCGACAAACAATCATTACAAATTTAAAAAATTGGCACAATAAGTCATAGTCAGGGGGACAATTTTATAGAGCTCATCTTTGAGCTTCGTCACCTTGACCCTGGGGAGAGCAGCGGCGCAATTGACCAACCATCTACCGTCAGTCGGTAAGCCATAAAACAATATGGCGATTCGTCGATAAGTAAGCAACAATAGATAACAAAATGAATTATCAACGACTAGACCGAAGGAGTGGACACCGTGGTTCAGCGTCTTGAGAGAGACTGCATTCAGCATCAGTATAGTTAGGAATAGTAGGTCAATGCGACTGATCACGACTGGTTGTGTTTTCTAGAAGTTCCGAGAGTCTTCCGTGTAGTAATCCATTCGCGACACGTGCATATACATAGACTGGTGTTTACGTGAAATTGATCGAGTAATGTTGGAACAACCTTGCCGCGAGGAGACAAAAATTTAAACTGTTTGTTTGAAGATTGATGGGTGCAGCGAATACGCGAAAAAGAGACAAAAATATGAATCGGTAAGAACATGCAATTATTAAACGAAGTTTACGTTGAAATCCTGGCCTTCTCGTGAGACACGTTCGCGTGTAGGTGTTCGCCAGCAGCCTTGAAGCTGACTCATGAAACATCGTCTCTCATATCGTCGAGTTTTTTTTCGTCATTTTTTTTTCCTCCACAGCAGTAACAAAGATTCGAACGGTGCGTCGTCGGCGGGCGCCGAGAACGCGAGTAGTAGAAGGCCACTTTCCATAGAAGGTCCGCGTCGGGAAAATGACTCCGATAGACAATCTCTTCGACATTTGCCCAATCAGCCTAGGCAACCTACCAATTTACCAGGATTGCTACGCTTCGCCATGGAAGCCGCCGAATCTGAAGACTCTGCGCGTTCTTCGCACGTTCAGCCACTCGACGAAGAGGTGAGTTCTTCCATGCGTCGTCCGACGCATTTTCGCTCTGAAGTTGTTCTTAAAGAAAACAGTAAATTTCCATGTTCCATAAATCTTTTTTTCTCAAATTTGACGTTTCGTCTTTTGATGAAGCGCCGACTGTAGATGGCCCATGGATAGTTGGCTCGATGAAAAAATTGGCTGCACGTTTGTAGCCACAGAGCTTGAGATTCAGAGAAAAAAAAAATTGCGTAGACACCAGAAACGGCAAAAAATTGGAGGAAACTTTGTTTTTCTCTACGAAATCAGTTTCTTGTTGAAATTTTCAATGAGCGTAGAAATTAACTCTTCCAGTACACACTGGGTCATTTTGACCCGAACAATATTCTGACACCGACTGTTTGAAATTTTCGTTTTCGTGAAAAAATAAATTCAGGCCCAAATTGACCCAAGGCTCGAAGAGTTAACTGAAAATTGCTGCTTGAACGATGAAAATTGAAATTTTTGCAAGCCGAAAAAAAAATGAATGTATTTTTGTTATCGTTTGCAGAGAAAGGAATTTCTGAACCAGGCTCTGAAATCGATGTCCGTGAATATAATAGAGGAACTCCAGAAAGCGGTGAAGGTATTATCGAATGTCGTGGATCTGGCTGCTCACGACGATCCCTCGGAGCACGAGTTGGCTCTGGAGAGGATAGCCGATTCCGTTGACAATATGGACATTGCCAATGACTTTTACAAAATCGGAGGATTCGCGATCTTCGGAGCTTGCTTGAACTCACCGCACAGCGGTATCAGGTGGAAAGCTGCTGATATAATCGCCGAGCTCACGCAAAACAATCCATTTTGCCAGGAAAGAATATTGGAGATGGGACTGATGCCTATCCTCTTGGGAATGGTCGATACCGACGATTGCGAACAAGCCAGGATCAAAGCTTTGTACGCAGTTTCCTGTAAGTTGACACGACGTGCACACATGGTTCAGGCATTAATTCAATTTTCATTATTCTCGATACAATCTGCAAAAATTCTGCGTACCAAATATCACGAGTCTGCTCGAATCGTTGTGTCCCTTTGCTCGCGAGAAAAGGATTTATAATTTTTTGAGCAATAGTCAAAAGTATAAAGTAAACTGTTTCATTCCCCAAACTGTCGAAAATTGCACTGTGTCAAAATCAACATAATTTTAACTCAAATCTTGTAACTTAACTCCATAAGCCAGTGATGCAACAAATTTTAGAAAATCAACAAAATTCTGTCCTGAAACTTGACTCCGCGTAGTTTTCTTAGCGATTCCAACGAATATTCGGTACTATGGCAAAATAACATCCTGCTGAAAGATCATGGCGTGACATTACGTCAATCGCAGCAAAATAAATAACATTACAATTATTTTATTTCCTTGAGAAAATAGTATAATAGAATAATACAGACACAACCCTCACGTGAATAAAAATGCACAGAGAAAACGTTATCAAAACGAACGAACGTTAACAAATAGTATATTTTTATTTCGTTCACCATATTCAACGATATTTTCATGAGGAAACAGTATAATAGCAGAAGAGAGACACAACCCGCACGCGAATAAAAATTGACATAGAAAACACACGTTATCAAATCGAGCGAACGTTTACAAATAGTTACCAACCAGAAAACATTGAACGTGGCATTTTAAAAAATGTTGAAAAAATGATTCGTCGAAATAAATATTCTGTATACAAAGTTCTGGCACGTACAGCGTATTTTTGTTGCGTGTTTTTTTTTTTCATGCGATTTTAACGTTTTACCAAATATTCGAGTGATTGCAGAATATATGAATATTTTTATTTTTTTTCAAGGTATCGTTCGAGGTCATCCACTTTCTTCAGCGTATATGGAGATCAACGATGGCTATTCTATATTGCTCAGAGCGATACAGAGCCCGGTAGAAAAATTGCAGGTCAAATCAGCCTTTTTATTGTGCGCCATGTGCAATCGAGAAAACTCTGACAGACTGAAGGAAATTCTTGTAAAAATGGGCTTGGTCGAGCAGGTTGCTGGACTTTTGACAAGCGGGAGTCTCCTGCCGGACACACGGTAAAATAATTCTCTTATTTTATCGCTCGGAAAGTTTCATTATCAAGAGACAACCGAGCGAGCAGTCAAGAAACAAATCATTTAGAAAAATATTGTTTTCAAACGACTCTCGATAAATTTCGACGTTTGATAAATTTCCGTTTCGTTTTTTCTCAGGGAACAAATGCTTGGGATTTTGCGGGGCTTGACGAACGAGAATTACTTGCCGGCTCTCCGTGAATGTCGACGACCCGAGCTGTGTTTAAAGCTGACCCTCGAGCGTCACTTTCGAGAGACGAAGGCCGAGGAGAGCGTCGATGAAGCCGAAACGTGCCGTTGTTTGCTCGATCGAATATTCTCCGATCGCGATATGGGCCAAGAAAGATAATTCTTACAAATTAGGTACCGATGCATTAAAAATATAAATAATTTATGTCTCTCAATAATATTGCTTCGAACAGTTGATAATAAAAATTAAAAAAAAAAACAACAATAAATACACAAGCATCTATTTTTATTGTTGAAATATTACAAATTCTCATCAACACTTATTGCAACGTACAAATTTGAAAATTGCGATGTTAAAGTACAAACAGATCCTCTGCATATAACTTTCCAACTTTTTCAGTCTTTCGATTGGCGTTGATGAAAAAATACAAAAAACCGATGCTCAGGGAGAATCAAAATTCACTTGCAAACTAGAAATTTTTTCATCAACTTTAAAAAAATGAACGAAGCACGAAAAGTCAATTAATAAGCAGAGACTTTTTTTTTTAAATCATTTTTGAAGGAATTATGTTTCGCTGATAAAATAATAACAAAGAATGAAAAATACGGATTGCTTCAAAAAAATGGATCTCAAAAATCTTTTAAATTACTGTTTTGCTCGCGAGATGCAAGACCCCTCGATATTTAGTTGTCTTCGGATTACAAAACACCAAACCAAGAGTACAAAACTCTAAAAAGTTATTACTTACGTATTAAAATAGACAAAATGTATATTATAGCCAATATCGAAATAAAATGCTTTTAACTTTATTTTCTAGGGTATTACGAATTTATTAATCTCCAAGAAATATTATCCAATCAATGAAAATCCCGTTCCGGCGATATTTCCCTTGCTGGATCGTCATTTACAGGCAAACCTTTTTTCTCGTTTCATCATTTTTTCAACAATTCTTTGTCCTCGACTTTTTGTTTTTTGTTTTTTTTTTGCAGGCTTTCGGAGTCTCGGACCTCGAAAAGTTGTGTCGGGAATATTTTCTTGAAAAATTGAAGAAAATTAGGAATTCGCAAATTCACAAAAACTTGCGAGTCTCTTTACAGTGGAAATTTATCGATTGACGTTGCAAAACAATTCCTACGCCTTCTTTCACGAGATATTCGATTCTTCAACGTTTATGGAAAGGAAAAAAAAATGTTTTCGTTTTTTTGTGGCGACAAAAAAAAAAGCGGTGAGTGATGGAGAAAAATTTGCATGCGCAGCATCTTTTAAAATTGGCGTTTAGTGGCGGATGAAATTTTGATTTTTCACCTCAACAATTCCAATTAGTCTGGAGTGCGATAAATTTTTCTCGCGTTTGCTGGAGGCAAAGAGCCGAGAAAATTTGATAATTACATAGCCAGTGACGATGTCACAGGATCTCAATGGTTTAGCCCTTGTCAGTTTGGAACGACGAGAGGCTTTTGAAACTTCGTGGAACTGAGACTCGTCGTGGCAGAGTTGTCAAGGTTTCATGTCCGAATGATTCTTATTCGTAAAATCAACGAGGTTTTCGCGCTTGGCCGGTCGTCGTCTCGGGGTGCAAAGTTTCTCGTAATTCTCGGATCTACACCTTCGGCAAAACTTTTTTTCCCAAGCAGAAAATACAATTCAACGCAAATTCCTCAAACACTTTTTTTTTTTCATCAATTTTTTGTCTGTGAGAATTTTCTTATCAAGAATAAGTAGAAAAGGGTCCAACGAATGTTTGCAAAGTTTGGAACGTCGTAACGAGCTCGCGAAATTTACTCATTTACTGATAACGTGGCGGGGAGACGCGCGTAGTTGTTTATAACTTTTGCACGAGCCCATTAGCTCCATTTCCATTCTGCTGAAAATTCACGTTTTTTTTTTTTTAATCTCCAGGACTTTGAAAATATTTTGAAGCTTTGCCTAAAAATCGTTAATCACGAAAAACTTGAATTTTTACAATCTATGCATTTTTTTAATTTTTATCATTTTCGGAAAAAAATTTTGTTTTTTTCTTTCTTTAATCTTCGGAAAGAAAAGTCATCGATCGGCTTACGGACAGTGGTTCGTAATTAATGTTTGCAGAGGCGAGTTGAAAACTCGGAACAAACGATTCATTTTTTCGTCGTTTAAATGCTGAATGTTCAAAGAGATTCAAAGCTAAAAAAAAAAAAGACAAAAAATTCAAAGTCTCTTAGGAATTCAATAGACGAATGAAAAATTCCATAATTTCTTAAACCCTAAAATTCTTATTGTTACGTGGAAGTTTGAACGAAGATTCAAACGAATGAGAAAAAAGTGCAAATTGTACGATTTAAGTTTCCTCTTTAAGGTGATCTAGCAGTCGCGTGAGTGCGAGAGAGATAACCAAAAAGTAGATACACGTTATTCTCAAAAACCCTTCATATTTTGAAAAAAACAAAAGTTACATTTTCTTCTTTGGTGAAATGTGAACAACGCGCAAATAATATTTTTCTCTAAACATTCAGTCTCTCCAATTAAAACGTGTAGGAGGATTATCACCTACCGAGCAAGTGATAAATCGCCGGAGGGTGGCTACACACAACAATGTTGCCACGAAGCATAGGAAAATTCGAAATGATTAGAATTTAATAAAATTTGGTGAGTATATTCTTTACTATTAAATATGAATATACAAATTTTTGAAGATTTTTCTTCTACATACTTTTCGATTTATTGAACACTAGAGTTTACATGCGTAAGCATAGGATTCAGATATATATATGTATATATTTTGCATATCGTAAACTCCAATTATTCGACAACTGTGTAGACGAAAAATTTGAAAAAAATGGTATCATCGTATTTGATGCTAAAGATCGTTATCACCAAATTTGATTAAATTTTTATTATATTGTCGTATGTAGCCAACCTTTTTAAGAATACTGGAGAATTATTTAAAAATCTTTGTGTCCTCAATTGGCTACGAGTGTTCAAACGTTTAATTTTTTTACAAGGGACAATGGTCAGTAAGCAGAATTCAAACTCTCAAGCATAAGGACGAATTCAGTGAAATTTAACGTTTGGTCCCCGGAAGCGTAGAGCCACGAGAGGGTTGGATTTCATGAAACTTCGGTAGAAGAGGGCAAGGGTGATTATTCGGTGTTAAGTAAAAGGGAGAGAAGCGACGTGGAGCGAGCCAACGTGGGACTCTTTGCTTTTCCTTGGCTGCTCTCATTCTCTTTCTCTTCGCTTTCATATATCGCCGAGTAATGCAAACGACAACCGAGCCAGAGTGCGTGCTTCTGACACACATACGATACGCCCCAATCTGCTATGGCTTGACTATATGTAGGTGACTCGACGAGATTATCGATACAGTTATAGAGAAGCTCGATGTCACGTGTACGAGGTTGATATGTACACGTCTGCACGCAGCTAGCTTAAAGGGCAGTCTGCTGCTGCTGCTGCTTTAGAAAAGAAAGACCAGAGAGAGAGAGAGAGAGAGAGAGAGAGAGAGAGAGAGATGATTGCATCGAGGAAAGAGATTTCCGCGTCAACTGCGTAAATCCTCATTTCAAATCTTCTCCCTCGACTGGCTTTCTCCATCATCATTGTTTTCCCATTTTTCCAATTCCTTTATTTTTCTTATCTCTCTCGTATCGCTCTTTCCCCCGACTCATTCTGATTCTATCGCTTTACCTGCTCGCGCGTCTATATTTTTCATTATTTGCTCGTCTCTTGCTTTTCAAAGTCTCTAGAACAAATTCTCTAAAAACTTTTTTTTTCCGAACGAAAATTTCGTTCTTGACGTTTTTTTTTTTCAATTGTTTCGATTTATTCTTCGTTTTTTATCGACTTTTCTTATCTTTGCTGTAATTTATTATTACTAGGGTACATCACGCGCGCTGAAGCGCGCAAACGGTTTTCTGGTAGCGCTGCAGCGCTCCTTTTATGTATAACAACTTATCGAAATATGCGACAGCGTCTGGGAACCAATTTATTTTGGAGCAGAATTCGGACCTCCACTTTTTCCTAGTGAAAACCATGGCTCAAATTTTTTAAAGTTGGCGCCGCCACAACATTTTTTTGCTCTATATTATAATTTTTCGGACCTCCACTCTTTCTTATTGTGAGTGATGGAGAAAGTCTCAGAAGAGACTTTCTCCTAGAAAGTCACTTGCGTTCCTGGATCATATTTGATCCAGAATTTTTGAAAAAAAAAATATATATATATTTCAACCCCGAAGCTGTGGCTCCATGACGAGATTTCGTAGATCTGGCAATTCCCAGTGATGGAGAAAGTCTCCCTGCATGCTCTCGTGAAGAGTTCTAGTCATTCGGGCTCCCGGATAAATTTTTATCCACCATTTTTGAAAAATAAATATATATACAAATTTCAACCCCGAAGCTGTGGCTCTATGACGAGTTTTCGTAGATCTGGCAATTTCCAGTGATGGAGGAAGTCTCCCTGCGTGTCCTCGTTAAGAGTTCTCGTCGATTGCGTTTCTGGAAAATTTTTTACCCACCATTTTCCGAAAAAACTAAATAAATAAATTTTCAATCCCGAAGCTGAGGCTCCATGACGCGTTTTCGTAAATCTGGCACTTCCGAGTGATGGAGAAAATCTCCCTGCGTGTCCTCGTGAAGAGTTCTAGTCGTTTGCGTTTCTGGAAAAATTTTGACACACCATTTTCTGAAATATAAAAATATAAAATTCCAATCCCGAAGCTGTGGCTCTATGACGAGTTTTCGTAGATCTGGCAATTCCCAGTGATAGAGAAAGTCTCCCTGCGTGTCCCCGTGAAGAGTTCTAGTCGATCGCGTTCCGGGATAAATTTTGATCCACGATTTTTGAAAAAAAAATATATATAAATTTAAATCCCGAAGCTGTGGCTCTATGACGAGTTTTCGTGGATCTGGCAATTCCCAGTGATGGAGAAAGTCCCCCTGCGTGCTCTCGTGAAGAGTTCTAGTCGATCGCGTTCTGGGATAAATTTTGATCCACGATTTTTGAAAAAAAAAATATATATTAATTTAAAGCCCGAAGCTGTGGCTCTGTGACGAGTTTTCGTGGATTTGGCAATTCCCAGTGATGGAGAAAGTCTCCCTGCGTGTCCTCGTGAAGAGTTCTAGTCAATCTCGTTCCCGGATAAATTTTGATCCACGATTTTTGAAAAAAAAAAAATATAAATTTCAACCCCGAAGCTGTGGCTTTGTAACGAGTTTTCGTAGATCTGGCAATTCCCAGTGATGGAGAAAGTCCCCCTGCGTGTCCTCGTGAAGAGTTCTAGTCGTTTGCGTTTCTGGAAAAATTTTTACCCACCCATTTCGGAAAAATAAAAATTAAAAGTTTCAATCCCGAAGCTGTGGCTCTATGACGAGTTTTCGTAGATCTGGCAATTCCCCGTGATAGAGAAAGTCTCCCTGCGTGTCCTCGTGAAGAGTTCTAGTCGATCGCGTTCCGGGATAAATTTTGATCCACGATTTTTGAAAAAAAAATATATATAAATTTAAATCCCGAAGCTGTGGCTCTATGACGAGTTTTCGTGGATCTGGCAATTCCCAGTGATGGAGAAAGTCCCCCTGCGTGCTCTCGTGAAGAGTTCTAGTCAATCGCGTTCCCGGATAAATTTTGATCCACGATTTTTGAAAAAAAAAAATATATAAATTTCAACCCCGAAGCTGTGGCTTTGTGACGAGTTTTCGTAGATCTGGCAATTCCCAGTGATGGAGAAAGTCCCCCTGCGTGTCCTCGTGAAGAGTTCTAGTCGTTTGCGTTTCTGGAAAAATTTTTACCCACCCATTTCGGAAAAATAAAAATTAAAAGTTTCAATCCCGAAGCTGTGGCTCTATGACGAGTTTTCGTAGATCTGGCAATTCCGAGTGATGGAGAAAGTCTCCCTGCGTGTCCTCGTGAAGAGTTCTAGTCAATCGCGTTCCCGGACAAATTTTGATCGACTATTTTCCAAAAAAAAAAAAAATTATATACATTTCAACCCCGAATCTGTGGCACGTGACCATTAAGGGTTAACTTCACTTTTTTCTTATTCAAATTCTCGTTGTTCTGGCTCCCTCTCGACGACATAGTGTCCTTTCGTCTTACGCTCGTTACAGAGTCTCGTTTCGAATCTTATTATTTTCGAAATATTACAGGAAGACAATTGTTTCATTCAATTATTTTATTAATTTATTTTGTTTCAACGCCGGGAACTTTTATTTTCTTGAAACGTCTTCGGATCGCTGAAACGTCTTTTTCCAGTTTTCTGGCCTACATGCTATGTACTTGATTCATTTAGTCTCCCCTTCTATAGCGAGCTCGTCTAGCATTCTCCAGTTTTTTCTTTTCATCCAAAAGCCTCCCCCCCCCCCCCCCCTCCGCCACCGGTCTTGCCAACATACTCCCAGAAGCTTTTCCATCTTTCTCCTTTTCTCACCCTCCACACACGACGAGCCACACACCGTGTCCGCTTTGGTATATAAGCTCTTCGATGAAAACGAACCGGGAGCGCGCTACGATCGCCGATGGCAGAGCGCGCGCGATGGAAAATGCATAAGGGAAGCGCAGACTCGCTTATATCGACCGGGACGTACAACCTGCTGGGGCGACACCCTCGCGCGTAGTATCTCGAGCGAGGTTCACTGATTCAACGGCGAACTAGTGGGTAGTACACACACACGACATAGGTAAGTCAAACCGCACAGAGTTCTGTCTCTCTCTCTCTCTCCAGCGAAAATTTGTTCGTCAAATTATTATCAACGTCCATGCGATAAAAATGAATAATATCGTTGGGATCCTTGGACGTCGTAATAATAATTTGCCATCGAGACTCGTTCGTACCAACAGAGCGATCGACTGAAAATATTGTAAAACAACATTCGGTCATTGCTCGCGCGTGTTTTGGTCAATGAGTTTCGAACTCGGCGCAAAAAGCCACCGCACCGCCAACGCCGGACGTTACGAGTGCGCAAAATCGAAGAAATCTTATTGCGCAGACGTGACCCGCGCGTACTAGTTTCACGTGATCGCGCTTTACTTCCGCCACCCCATTTTCTACCGACGGAACGTTTACTCGTTGGAAAAACACATTTTTTCCTGCTGCCTTCTTTCATCATCTTCTTCTTCTTCCGCTTCTTCTTCTTCTTCAACTAACTTCTCGTCGACAGCAGTCGTGTCTCACTAAATCAAATACAATCATTGTGAAACGCCTCGATTTTGAAATTCATCGTGTGCTTCGCCTTCTCGAATTCAGTGAAGTTCCGGGCTCTTGCTTTCGTGATCGAAACTCACTAAATCTTGCTATCGTAATATTTTTCACGAGATAAACAAATTCAGAGTATCCACGAGCTTTCGGAACGCGATCAACGAGAAATTTCAATATTTCGAGGTAAGACCGTGTCAGTTGATGCTGGGAAGTCAAAATTCCTTCCTTTCCATAAGGATAGTTTTTTTTTCCTTTTTTGTAAAGGCTCGTACTTGATTTTTGTGCTTGCATTAGAACGACGACAGTTTTTTGTACGAAATTCGAGCGTAGATTTTTTTTCCCTTTATTATGGCGTTGGAATGTTGATTATTCCGAGGAACGTAAAAATTGAAACGTGTGTGTCGTAAACGTGGGTTGGCATTGATTTTTCTCTCGTCAGACAGCAGCTCGTCAAAATTTTCCAATTTTTGTTTGAACATTTAAAAAATTACGTAAAATCAAGCATCGTTTAATTTCGTGGTTTTTTTTTTTTTTAATTAAAATTTCGTCACGTGAATTCTCGAGATTTCTCGATATTTGACAACAGCAGGGATGGGCAATGCTCGATCCGACGTTTCCATCATTTTTTATCATTATTTTCGTCTCAATTAGAATTTAACGAAACCTTTCGATTATTTTATTAATTTGTATGGATTCCTTGGATATCGAGACGAAATGTCAAGTGCAATTAGAAACAGAACATTATTCAGCAGGAATTAATCAATTGACCTAAATAAATATTTTCTTTTGTCAAATTTACACAGAAATGTTGAATTATTAATTATCGACAAATCGATCGTAGTTTTTGTTGACTCGGTGTTTCTTCGCAAGGCTCTAATCTAACGGGATGTAGTAATTGCGCTGAGGAATCGATGAATTTTCATTCAGACGTCAAAATTGCACGTTCCACGCAAAAATCTCTTCCAAGATTTTCAATCTAACGATCCGAAGTCACTGTCGATAATTTTCCATATGATAATGACATATAAATAAAAATTTAACATTTTTCACACGCCCGTGATTTGATGGATTGTTGCGGTGATGGGAATCGAACGATTTAGTCATACGGATGGGACGATGTCACAGATCTAAACTCTTCCAACTCTTTTAACAATCCCCCATTCCCTACAAAATAGTTTATTTGATTATCGAGTGTCGCTATATATTCGCAAAGCTGCCAATCGACGTTTTTATCGTGACGACACACGATGGGATTGAATTTGATTGCAATCGCACGAGACAAGAACCAATTGAAACGAAACAAACGTATGTACGAAATTAAATGTACAAATGAAAAGCTTTTATGACACTTTCGATGAGTTTGAGTGACGATTGAAAGAATCGAGTTACGATTTTATGAATTTTGCTTCGGAGCTCCGAGAAAATAAACGCGTTTGAAAAATTGACGCGAATCAATCCGCCATGTTTAAATTGTAATTTTTATTGATTGACGATTTTTTGAGTGATTCCTAAAAATTATCCACTCAAAAAATTGACATTATAGGGACCAAGATGATTTTGCTCCAGGAATTTCGTCGATTGACCATCAGAATTGATTCAAAATGAAGAAATGCTGGAAATAGGAAATTTAAATTCAGGACACGTATAGAAAATCCATGATAACGAGTTCCCTGTTTTCTGAGAAATTTTGTTCAGGAAGCCCCTGCGGATTGGAAAAAAAAAAAACAAAAAAAAAATAACCTTAAGAAATTCCCAAGAACGAAAGATTGAGCTTGCAATTTCGAAATGCACGCGAAAAAGACACACGATGGGATATTATTACGAGCATGGAGTCGGAGGGTGCATTAAGGGTCGTAGCCATGTTGTAAAAATTGTCGTATAAACTTTATGAGGCAGTAAGCGAGAAGGTGGAATTATATTGATCATTAAAAAACAAAGGCGACAGTATGACGAGTGTTTTAATTGTCAGTGGTCAGGGAAGAAATAAATAATAATATGGTGTGGAGAAAAATGGTAAAGTGGGAAAATCTCATTAATGGCAGTGTCGAGGGTCGAGTGAGTCGACTTGGCCCAAGAATAATAGAATATATTGTTGGTACGAAGAAAACCGAGAACAAAACTTTTTTTTCCCCTCAGAGTCTCGTCTCTGCTCTTATAAACCTTACAAATAAGTTTAGCGCATGCAATTCTTCGAGTCAACTAAAATCGATATCTTCTCGAGACGCGCTCGTGAATCTTCAAACTTTCATATATAATCGCTTTTGTTTGAGTTTCAAATTTTTCACTCTCATGCTTCATCCTCGTGCTGGGTAGTTTTGTTTCCTCATAGAGGGAGCTATGTGACGGTGAATTTTTTTTTCCAGTTTTCAATGTCAATGTGCTTAAAAAGTCCCAAAACATGGAAAAATCATATTTAGAAAAAATGTGCGGATTTGTGTGTGTGTGTATGTTCTGGCACTGTAAAATTCAAACGTTAATAACTCGAGAACGGTTTGAGCTATAGGGCTCCCGTTTTGCACAGATCTTAATCTATACAAGCTCTTCGTTCTCTGAAAATTTTGTTGGAATTGCTAGGAAAATACGAATTCTACGGCATTTTGAAATTTTCAAAAAAAGGGTGTGGACGCTCTAACTTCCGCAAATTTCAAGATTTATTATTAATTTTTTTTTTTATAAATAGAGTATCATAATAGGAAGGTTGGTAATGAATTTGGAAAATATCGGTTGAACGGTTTAAATTTTATGGGTTTTCGAATTTTACGAAAATCTTAGTTTTTCGAAAAATCGTTTCAAACGCAAATTTGAATATTTATTATAAATTTGTTTTTTATAAATAGATTATCATAATAGGAAGGATGGTAACGAATTTGAAAAATATCGGTTGAATTTTATGGATTTTCGAATTTTACAAAAATCTTAGTTTTTCGAAAAATCGTTTAACCGCTTTATTTTTGTTTCTCTTGGAGAAATTTTATAGACGCTCCGATTTCGATCAACTAATTACTATTTTAGATAGCAGTTTATCAAAGGATTAAGTACAATGAACAAAAAAACTTGGCCAATGTTTTATTAACAGAGTTTCCACTCGGGAACAAAAAGACGAGAAAAAAAAAATAATATAAAAGTTGAAGCATTAATCCACTGCTGGACCAGTTGTTTTTATTGGCCTGAGAATAAAAGCGAATTATAGGGGCCAAGTTTACACGAGGGATTTGTGCCACTGCTCGGCATTGTGTAGAATTTTTTTTGCCACTCCCTTCAGCGAGCAGTTGATTCAACGTATTGTTACGATCAATCATCTCGCGAGGGAAGACAATTAATTCTTTATGAGCAGCGAGAAAGAAAAATAAAAGTTCGGAGGAGGGAATTAGTCGCTGGGCCGCACTTTTAAACTTAAATATCGAAATATTACCGTTTGTTGCTGGTGCCGAGAGGTTCGGACAGAAGATTTTTAATTATCTGACAAACTTAATTATTCATTTTTTTTTTTTTTTTTTTTTTTTTTTTTTTTTTTTTTTTTTTTTTTTTTTTAATTCGAACGTAAAAATCAAATCGTGGATTCTAAGCCGGAAGATACATAACGCGTGGCAGATTCTCATTTCGCATTCTTCTCGGTGGTCCTCGAGGAAACTTGAAATCGGGCCAGGAATAAAAGAGCTGGCCAAGCTATTTTCAATTGGATTCGCTCGGGGCGAGATTTTCCTCATCGTCTCCTTTTCTGCTCTGCCCTGTTCCTGTGCCTACTCTTGTCCATTATCTCTCTTCTTCCCTTTTTCTCGTACACAGATTCAGAGCGAATCCGCTTACCAGTATTATACAGCCCTTCAATTTGGTCAAACTCGCAAGTCCTTCCAAGACAAACTTTCCGAGCTACCGACGAGATATCGACCTAAACTTCTTGGCCTAAATTTCGAGGCAATTTCCTTCGTGAAGAATTTCTATGAGAAAAACCTTTCGAAAGATTCTCATTCCCCGGACGCGTCGAAAAAAATCTCTACGGGGTATCACTCGATGGACAAAATAAATCGACAAGGACCGAATTAGTTATCAAACTTTTGCTTGGTAAAAAGAGTCAAAAATATTCGATTACAACAAAAGATTCAATGGTCCAAGTCCGAAGGTCTCGAGAGGTTCTGCTTTACAAGAAGTTGATAAAAATGTGGGCAAACATTGAAATAACGATAACAGTGTGGAAATGCTCAAGTTTAATTTTTATCAAACTTATTGCTCGGTTTTTTCACGAGAACGAAGAACACATCTGATGCGGTGTGCACCTCTAGTTCCCGGCCAACTTTATCCCTTCTAAATAGTCTCGTTGAGACAGAGATAATAGCTGACCGATGTACTCCCTCAACTTTCCGTCTTCTCGTCTGAATTCTGAACAGTACTACGAGCAAGTTTGCTGTCTGTAGTGTAAAACAACTTTTCCCTCGAATGCTGGACTCGGAATCGTCGTTTCAGAATTATTTGGCTGAGCATTGTGTTTCCAAGTCATGTCAAATGTCATTCGTCGTCCTCCAACTTGTTCATTACAGTTTGCCAAAAAAAATCTATATATTCAGGATTTTCCGCGAGTTTCAATTTAAATTCGACAAACACGATCGCGGGGACTCCAAGAACATTAAACTTTTTTCGGACCCTTTTCCAAACGAACTCTTGATAATTCGTCAATTAAACGAATAAATAAAGGAATTCATTCGAAAACCAGTTTTCGACGAGGTTCAGTTATCTCGGATGTAAATTTTAAAAAAACGTTTAGCAGAACCATGTTCGGGTGCTTAATCATTCGCTGTTGATATCCTGGATGCTCGTTCGTAATTTTTCCTGCATTGGTTTAAAGAATCTTTCGTGAAGGGAGAGAATGACCCAGAAATCTCTGTTTCATTTCTCCCTCTCATCATGTCGGCTCATTATTCACGACATTTTATTGTTTTTTACGAACTGTGAAGTTGATACTTTGTTATTATTATTCCTACGCACATTTTCGTTGATATCGATATTGATTATTATATTTTTTGCTTCGGTTAGGCCGAGCAGTTGTTACTATTGTTATTTTATTTTTATCTTTTGTTATTATATCTATTTTATTTTATTTTGTTAGCTTGGATTTTTTACTCCATATTTTTTCTTTTCATGATTTTCCGTATGATTTTCTTATTGCCTTAAAGTCAGTGGACTAAGGCAAATGAAGCATCAATCAATCAAATCTCTCTCTCTCTCTCTCTCTCTCTCTCTCTCTCTCTCTCTCTCTCTCTCTCTCTCTCTCTCTCTCTCTCTCTCTCTCTCTCTCTCTCTCTCTCTCTCTCTCTCTCTCTCTCTCTCTCTCTCGTGCGCTTATTATTATTATACTCACGTTTCTTTTTTGTTCTCTTTTATTTTTTTTATTTTTATTTTTATTCTCTTCTCATGTTTATTTCTTCTTTTTTTTCTTTTTAGTTTTAAGGTTCTAGATTTAAGTTTTTCGCTTTTGTATTTATTGCGACACATTGCCCACGAATTATTTTTCAGGGCATTAATAAATTCTTTCATTCATTCATTCATTCTCTCTCTCTCTCTCTCTCTCTCTCTCTCTCTCTCTCTTGCTCAAAAGAATACATAAAAGGGGTGGTTTTGTTTGCTTGCATGGTTCGAGACGCCATTACGTGTATAACGCGGTGCCTTGTTCTTGACGTTTGACCTTTGGTTGAACAAAGAGTAAGCGAATGAATAAGATGTGGTTAAAAATGAAAGGGACAAAAAAGCAAAGTGAATTTTTGTTGAGAAAAAAAAAAACGTATCCAAAAATGCACACAGGAGGCGAACAAAAAGTACGGGAGCAGAAAAATAAGCCACGAGGCAATGTTTGTTCCATCCACGATTGTAGGCGGCACGACAAATTGCTGTTTGCCCTCCGCTGCACCACGGGACACGGTCTCATCCCCCATTCAACTCATGGGGTGCAGTAAACCCTTTTCCAACTTGTACCAACATATTTCCCAACACATATCCGTTGCCTTAATTCCCACGTGTGTGTGTGTGTGCTCCATACAACGCCAAAGATTTCATCGTTTTGTGTTACACAAGCTTACGCTTTACAATCAGCCTTACGTGATTCTGCTTTCATGAATCGCAAATTAATTCCGAGTTTGCAGTTTCGCCTCGTAACCATGTCTCTATTATTCTTTACACAACTCCGTCGTTACTCAGATATATAGCTTCTTGTAAATTATAGCACGAGGCGTTGAGCAAGTGAATTTTCATTTCTTACTACCTCCTCATTTAAAACAACAATACGATAAGAATTTCATCAAATTTTGCGACAACATTCCTTAGCATCAAATACGATGACACCATTTTTTTCAAATTTTTCGTCTACACAGTTGTCGAATAATTGAAGTTTACGATATGCAAAATATATACATATATATATCTGAATCCTATGCTTACGCATGTAAACTCTAGTGTTCAATAAATCGAAAAGTATGTAGAAGAAAAATCTTCAAAAATTTGTATATTCATATTTAATAGTAAAGAATATACTCACCAAATTTCATTAAAATCATTTAGAATTTTCCTATGCTTTTAACATGGCAACATTGTTGTGTGTAGCCAACCTCCTTAAAGCGCAGTGCTGTACCTTCTCAGCCAATTTTATTTTGAATAATTATTTTGAATATTTTGAATTAAATTTTTTCAAAATTTTTTGAGAATTATTTTCCATTCGTATTGTTCCCATCTATATTTGTGAATTGTTGAGAACGGACCTCAATTTTCATAAGCATACGAAAGACCAGCTGTCATCGTGACATTTTGGAGCAGAATTACTTCGAAATTCATAATTCGACTTCAGCTCTCTCGAGCTCTGCTGTGTAACGCCATACAATGGGAATCATGGAAAAGCGATGACAATGAACAGCCAATTTACTCGTCACAACCCTACTTTATATCCAAGGACATCCTGTTCGATTTTACTCACAAAATTTATAAATACCCATAAATATAATAACGCGGCAACGAGCTTAGAATGACGTAAAGTCGATTTTTCAATTATTTCGATTTGGTTCCTAAATTATTGATCCAACTTGGGCAAAGCATGGAAATTGCATAAAATTTGTACTCTAATATTTCGATGGACAAAAAATCGTCGCTGAAAGTTTCTCACGAGCTTGATAAGCAGCGAAAAAATAAAAATTCAAAATTGTGTTTTGTGGAAAGTTTCATTAAACCGGTAAATGGAGGATTGGTGTGTCGCGGAAATGGTCGGGTTCATCCGGGCATGTGTGAAAAAGAGGTGTGAGCCGGATGAGAGGAAAGCTCATCGCCGGAGCAGTTGGAAAAAGCCTCCGGCGAGTTCTTTTCGTTCTTGCGGGAGTAGAGAAGACAGCAGATAAAGGATCTCGCGATTTTTCCTTGCAGCTTAACGCCTGGTCCTGCTTTTATTTTATGCCGCACCTCCCAGTAGTGCACATCGAGGTGTCTTAATTTTCTGAAATATCCACAGACATCGCGAAGGTATCCATACAGTCAAGAATAACGTGTGCACTGTCCAAACATTTTTTCTTCGATCTTACATTCTGTCTCCGGCAGAGACGTAGCTTCGTGCTTTTCGTTGAATTAGTTCAAGCGGATAAAAAACCTAAAACGAGCTTTCTTTTTCATTCTAACCTTGTGCCGTGTCCTGAATTCGAAGGAAATACTTTTTTCCATCGTATCTACTGTTTCCTCAATAAAAACACACGCGCACGTATGCGTATCTCGTTTCATTCTCCGTCTCTTTTTACCCATTTATTTTCACATATCCGAATAGCCTTATCGATACACACGTGTCTTTGAATGAGTCGTACCGCGTCTTATCCAGCACGAACCAACTCTTTTCGTTTCGCTTTCATCCCTTCAAGATTTTTATCCCACACGGGAAGCTCTCTTAACCCTCGTCTCCTTTGTGTCCGATATATCTCCTCGGTTGCTCATACATGTATAAATATATCAAGGGCTAGTTCAGGAAACTTTGGGGTGAACCGCGTCACACTCAAGTGTCAAGAAGTTGATACGATGTTTAATTTTTTGATATTATCTTTTTTTTTTTATTTTTACAAAAGTGATTCGAATTAAAGGCAAACGATGAAATTATTTAAATGGATTATTAGGTAATTATTGGGATCGATTGCAAAAAGTTATTTTGTTTTTTTCATTGATGATACTTTGGTGGAAGGGACCAACGAGTAAGTTTTGGGTTCTGGAACAAAAGTACCAAGATACAAAAAATATTAACGCTGCCACGAATTTTTTATGTCCAGAAATTATTAACAAATAATGATTGTAATAATTTGATTAAAAAAACTGAATTAAATAATTGAGACTAGAAAGACTTGTACGTCCCGTACGGGAACGATTTCCAATTAGAATAAATGAAGTTTCGTGTTTAGGGAAACGTTGCTTGAAGTTGAATGAAATTAACAAATTCTCACAACACTCTCACTGAAGTATGAATCCATAAGAGTTTTTTTTTTCCAACGAGTGGTTCGATTTAATTTTGTATGGAACAAGGCGTAAAAGGAAAACGAAGCTTGCGTCGACGAGGACGTCGTTGCTTCCCCTCGTTAAATTTGGTCCTAGTGGACACGACCCTTGGTTTTTTCCCGCTCTGCCGAGTCCAGCGTTGCGAGAGTAAATATATAGTAGGTCCATGTATAGTTGGACCAGCAACAAAGGATTTTCTGATTTAATCACCGGTTGTCGGTTCTTGTCATTAGTGTGCCGCTTTACTGGCCAACGGCTAGCGCATCGGATGTCGAGGATATCATGCGGTTCCTTTATTTTCTCGTCCTCCCGTGTTCCCCGGGATCCTTCCGCGGACTAAGCTTTTGACTCGTGTTTTCTCAACCGCGGTGACAACGATGACGCGATATAAAGAGAGATGCAAATAATTGGGTGCGCAGCCTCCGGACGTGTTGACTTATTCATCAATCCCAATGGACGGCTGAACAAGTTTTAATAACATTGCAATCAGCGCTTGCAAAAAGAGTTGGCACTAAAGTTTTTTGGCCTGGCGTTATTTTATCTTCCTCGCGGAATGGCAAGCACCAGATGAGCTCGCTCAAGCTTTCGTGTATACACTGCACGAATGCAGGTTAGCCATTAATATTTGCTGTTGTCTAAAAGCAGGTTGGCGGAGACGACGCGATATCCCAAGGCGTTTTTCGCGTCGGCACTCGCCATGAGTTTCGCGTACCACTTACGCCGGATGCTCCGCCATGTACTTGCGTATGTACACACTCTGAGAAATACATATACAGACATTTTTACATAAAGCTCCGAAATAGTCTTTGGAGCTCTCCCCAAAGACTATAGAAAATAGAGAAACCGAATCGCTTTGGGTTTGCGTCTACCTGCATCGTGTATACACGTTTAAAACAAGTGTCAGTTGTGTGTGCGTGTGTGTCGGTCGATACGACGACAGACACGCCGCTTTTACGACAGTCCATCAGGTTGTGCGGGCGTTGCCTCTTGTACACGCTCTCTTTGCCTTAAAAAAGAAAAAAAAAAAAGAAAAAGCACTCGCGTTTACCATGCGAGCAACCTCTTTCGCTTCCTTGTCCGGTTTCTCCTGCTTCCTCCCTGTAATTCTACATTTTCGTCGACAGCTTCTTCCCTGCTCTGCACTCGTTCCACTTCTTTACTCCCAACGCTTCCGTCATTATTTATTTTTAACTTTCTTAGTGACTTGCCCATTCTATCAGATTAGCAGCTTATTTGTGTTTTTTTTTTGTTTTTTTTTATATTTAGGTGTTTGCAGACATTTCGAACTTCGCGGATCCCTCCCTTTCCTCCTCCTCATCCCACCAACTTGGCCGGGAAGTGCACTCTCTTGGACGATCGTGAAAAAGGGGGAAAATAAAGAAAAATAAAAATAAATAAAAAAAACTCTGACCAAAAGTAGGAAAAGCTGTAACTACGGCGTATGGATAGAGAAAGAAACCCGCGAGCATACGCGAAGGTACAAGAGTATGTAGTTTACGTAAATGTTACAAGTCAGACAAAAAAAAATGCGAACGGGTACTGTGTATAACGCTCGGCTAAAAAAAAAACGCAGCTTTTTCACTCGTTCGCTGCGAGTCCGACAAAAAGAAAATGCAGTCGTTTTTTTTCTTTTAGTTGTTTCTTTCGTGTGTGTGTGTGTGTGTGTGTGTTTGGTAATATCGAACCTGCTGCTGCTTCGCTTATAAAGCCGCGAACTCGCACTTCACTCGTCGCAGAAAAAAAAAAGTGACAAAACGCTTTGTGGGGAATTCACGCTCGACAAAAGTTGAAATAATGTTTCGCAGTTGCGATCTCGCTTCCGATGGGCGTTGGTGATTTTTTTTTTTTTTTTGGATACGTTGACATTTTTGGGTGACGCGAATTGGTCTCGGTAGCACCTCGAAAGTTTCAACTGATTTTGAAATTTATGGGAATCCGAAAAATTGAGCTCTTGTCGAGGAAAGAGCAGAGTCGATACATTTTCAACTTTTTTGTTATCGCCGGGCATGCAGGGACCTTTTTTTGTCCGTGCGAGGGGTCGCGGAATTGAACAAATAAAGCTTCCGGGATTTTTCATTATCTATGGGAAAAGTTTATGCGTCGAAAAATGACGAAACGACAACTCTCGAGTTTTCCTCAATGTTATTCTTTCTTGGGATTTGCATTTTATGTGTTGAATTAAAACTTGTACCAAAGAGCATCCCAATGAGGAGGGGGAGGAGGAGGAGAGGGAGGAGGCGAGAGGATGTGTGTACAAGCCACCGAAAAAGGTTGAAGGAAGGCTTAGTGGGTATGTTGAATGAAATTTCCGGATTCGGGGTGCGGAACACGTATAGAGGCTTTGTATCAATATTGGATCAGTGAGTGGTCTTGTGCCAGCGCTGACGCTCAAATTTCTGCACGGAATATTTCCCCAAAATTCGTTGGTGCATGCTCCGCTGCAGGGAGAATTATTTCATCCAACTTTTACGAAAATTCTAGTGCTCCACGATCCACTGTGTAAGCCTGGCAAGCTTAACACGACAAATTTTCGTTCCACGTTTACGCATTTTAAGAAATTATAATTTTGTGTACGAGCCATTGAAAAAAAAATTGCAAATTGCTTCCTTGAGATTTAGCAAGATTTTTTATTTTCGCTTTGAGCTTTGAGCATCGTGCTCAATCTTGAGGAAGCAATTTGCTGCGTTTTTAATAAAATTTTCACTTATTTATCGATTTTTCACTTTTTTTTTACAAATAATTTCGACAATTTTTCAAGTAAAGAGGCCGTACAGATTTATACACAATACTTTACAAAATTTGCAAAAATTAGAGCGGTTAGACGATTTTTCAAAAAACTCAGATTTTCGTAAAATTCGAAAAATCATAAAATTTAAACCGTTCAACCGATATTCCCCAAATTCAATACCAACCTTCCTATTATGATATTCTATTTATAAAAAAAAAATTAGTAATAAATCTTAAAATTTGCGGAAGTTAGAGCGTCGACACCCTTTTTTTGAAAATTTCAAAATGCCGTAGAATTCGTATTTTCCTAGCAATTCCAACAAAATTAAAAATCTTAAAATTTGCAGAAATTAGAGCGGTTGGACGATTTTTCAAAAAACTCAGATTTTCGTAAAATTCAAAAAATCATAAAATTTTAACCGTTCAACCGATATTTTCCAAATTCAATACCAACCTTCTTATCATGATACTTTATTTATAAAAAAAAAATTAGTAATAAATCTTCAAATTTGCGGGAGTTAGAGCGTCGAAACTTTTTTTGAAATTTTCAAAATGCCGTAGAATTCGTATTTTTCTAGCAATTCCAACAAAATTTTCAGAGAACGAAGAGCTCGTATAGATTCACATCTGTGCAAAACGGGAGCCCTGTAGCTCAAACCGTTCTCGAGTTATGAACGTTTGAATTTTACAATGCCTGAACATACACACACACACACATCCGGAAATTTTTTCTAGATACGATTTATCGATGTTTTGGGACATTTTAAGCACACAGACATTGAAAACTGAAAAAAAAAAAATTTCACCCTCACATAGCTTCCTCTATGAGAAAGCAAAATCAATCTGGAAAAAAAAATTCAGAAAAGGTTTGTTAAGATTTAGGAGAAAAGTTGGCGAATGTTTGTGATAAAATGGAAAATGGATTGATTGAAAGTTGGTGTTGCGGTAACGTTATGAAAAGTGTATCTCGCTTTGTGCGGTTAGAGAGTTTCTTGAGATGTTTCCGTACGATGTTACGTACGGATAGGGGTACGTACCGGAAGTTCAAGTCCTGACATGGACTTGGAATGCATACACAAGTGTATGTGTTGCCTCGGGTAGCTTCGATTATATAGTTTCCTCGCGTTGACTCGTCGTCGGGCTTTCGTAACTTGGGCAGAATCGCGCGGGGTTACTCCAAAGCTTCGTGGAATGCATAAACTTTGACGAGCTTCGCTATTGATCGTGTTTCAAGAGTTATGGATATAGGGCTGACGAGATACAACATCATCATCCACGCAGTTCAGTCTGTTATTTTAATGAAGCCAGAGCAGGACGATATGAATAAAAAATATAGGGAGCAGCAGGCCCTTGGAACTGTCCATCGATACATTTCGATCGGATTGGCCATTCGCAATAAAATAAAAACTTTAGAGAAAGAATTACTAGCGGAGTTAATTCAGGGTTCTTTCAAAATTTTGTATAAACGTTCTTGGCACCAAAACTAACAGTTTTCTCCTACGAAGAAAAATTTTCTGACGTTTACAATTTGAGATATTTAATTTTTTATTTTACCCATCCAAACGCGTGTAAATTGAAGTCACTTTTCGTTAAAAAGTTGCAAAAATTGAGTTGCAAAAAAAAATGTATTTAGGATTTTTTTCGCAGACAGCCAGAAAGCCTATGAGTCGAAATTTTTTAAGAAAAATCCTAAACACATATTTTTTGCAACTCATAAACGAAACGCGAATTTAATTTACACGCGTTTAGATGGGAAAAGTTAAAAATTGGAAATTAAATATCTCAAAATCTTAACGTCAGAAAATTTTTCTTCATAGGAGAAAATTGTTAGTTTTGGTGTCAAGACTGTTCATACAAAATTATTAAAGAATCCTGAATAAATTAATATTGTGATACGTTAAAATAATGATCTCATTCATTCGAAGAAAATGAAAAATTTGATAAAAGGATTGTGGTTGTTTTTGTTGTTTCAGATTTCATCTCGGATTGTTTATTTTATCCTCTTTATCTTCTCTTGTTTGACCCTTTGATTTGGAGTTTATTTACGTTTGAGTAATTATTCGAAGGAGTGAATTTGATCGCAAGAATTCGAAACTCGCGTCAAGGCAAAGCAGGAAGTAAAGACGAGAATATCTGCTCCGAGAAGGAATAGTTCGCCGAGCTCAACGAGAGTAAAATACGTTTGACGAAGTCATTGAAGAAATTTAAAAAGAAGGAAGAAATAAAAAGATAAATAATAAAAAGCTGTAAAGGCTCGAGGAAATATTTGTTGAGATAAAAGAGTAAGAAGAACCAGCAAGATTACCGGACGCGGCGGGTGCGCCAAGTATTGCGGAACTGCTCCATCACCCGGCACCATTTCATTCTCCAGCTTCCGGCAATCCTTCACAACCAATGTCAACTACTTGAAACGAAGGTAAGCTGGTCGAGCTCTGGCCTCATTATCTTGTTATTTAAATCAATACAAAAATTATAAATTGGAACGAGAGCATGAAAAAAATGACGTTGCACTCGTTTAATCGATTCGACTTCATTTTTTTACATGTATATCAATTTTCTTATTATTTTATTTTGCGCAATGTAAGTTAATGTAATATCATTGTTGTCCGAGTGATCCCCACGCATTTTATCCGAAGGAGTCTCGACAGGTGTGATTCAATTATTTATCGATGGTTAATCATACGTAGGCAATTTTTATTCTTAACCCTGGGACGCTTATTTGCTTTGCGCAACGCTACGATCGAGCGTAAAATTTTTCAAAAGATAGAGTGTTCAATTCGGGAGAACGAAATGGGCTTCTCGGGGAGGGGCTTTGGTCGAATGATAAAAAAAAAAACAAAGCAAAACGATAAATACACTGAAAAGAAAATTTCGTTGGATACGTTCGACTAAACTTTTTTTGAAAAATCACAAAAATTTTGTCATTTTAGGAAGAAATATTCTAGAAAGTCTCTTCGAAAAGCAAATTTTTGTCATTCCAAATGTAAATTTCGCTGACAGCTCCGTTAGAAATAAAAAATATTGTCAAAATTACGAAAGTTTTGAAATTATCCCAAAATATTTTGCTTACCGTGTTGAACAAAATATCGACGTTTTTTTGACAAAATTTAATTTTCAGTGCAGAATATTTCTTGCTGCAATGACAAAATTTTTGGGATTTAAAAAAAAAAAACGTTTAGGCGAACGTATCGAACAAAATTTTCTTTTTAGTGTATTCAGATAATGAGTGAAACTCCAGAGTGGGATTTGGCGTTGTGTGCGGACAGCGGGAGTCCTAGGGTTAATTTATACTACAATCCGGATGAGAGAGTAAAATTTGTTGGGGCTGAATTAATCGAATTACAGAGGCTTTTAATTATTACGGCTAGAGGGCAAAATTATGAATCGCCCAATTGCAACGAAATCTAATGAATATTGATGGAGAAAATTATTCTCGTCTGGATTTTGGTGATAGTGTGTATTCCGCTTTGTATTTTTGTACAATAATTAGCTCGTATACACAATCAAATAATCTTCGCAGATTTAGTTGTTGGTGTGTTGCAACGTTTTTAACTTGAATTTTCTATTAGTGGCACGAGCAATTTTTCTCAAGCTTAACCCTCCATGGTCACACGTTTTAGAAATAACGTGTTGGTCACACGGGGTCGGAATGACCCCAGCGATGTTTAAACGCTTGCCGCGTTGCCAATATCGTTCCGAACGACACACAAAAATTCAGGACATTAGTTTGAACCTTTCAGAATGAGAATATCATGCCAAAAAATTTTTATCCAATTTTCAAAATGGCGAAAAAAAATCAGCAAGGAGGCAAACAAAAAAATAATTTCTTCAGGCACCCCGAGGCATCGTTGGAGAGGATGCCAACCGTCTCGAGCGCCAATAACTTTTAGTAATTCTAGCTCAAAGTTGCGCTTGGGGTCATTTTGACCCCCAGTGACCACGGAGGGTTAATTAAACTGTTTTTCTCTCTCTGCACATCGGCACTCGCGACGAAAAATTCTAATAGTTTCCATACAATCGATTCTATAGTCTCGTAAGATTAAGCTACAAGCTGCCTATTTGTTTATCAGCGATTGCGATCAAAATTTGTTCAGCATGCTTCCCTCTGAACTCGTGCGAATTTCTCATAAAAAAATATGGAATCTACCGAAATCGTTGTTCGAGAAAAAAAATAATTTAATTGAATTTTTCGGGTTTTTTTTTGTTTTGTTTCCAAACGCTACTATTCGCTAGTGAGAACTTTGCATGAAAATAAAGCTGCACCATCAGAGATTACGATTGTACTCGTTGCTATATAAAAACAAAATGGTGAATGTAACGGCGGAGAGTTGTTGTTGTTGTTGTTGCGGCAACGCTCCCGTTGACGTTCTCCACGTTGTCGTTTCTTTTGTCACTGAGTTTATAACCCTAGAGAAACGTCATAATAATTTCATACAATGCATTTTCATGGAATCCATCATTTTTGACTCGACGAGTTTTCATTCGAGAGGAAAATCTTTCAAAAAATCTCCAATTCCTCGTTTCATTCAATCTTGTATTTCGAATCAACGAGAAAAGACTCTGATGCAGGAAAAATGGCAAAGTTCACCTGACTTTCGCGATTCATTCATAAAACAAGATTATGTGAAAAAAAAAAAAATGTTTGGTTTTCGCGGATACGTCGAAGAGGTCTTTACGTTTAGCCTCCCTCTCGATTGGTTTGGCGGCGTTCCCGGTATATATATTTTCCACCGGTGTTTCTCCCTCGCGGTACACGCATGCGTTGACCCGGGTTCACGACCCTGTGTCTCGAGCGGCATCCGCGAGCACCAGTCGTTCGCGCGATCATCATCGTGCAGAATCGTTGTCCGTTGCAACAACTTTTTTATTTCTAGTTTTATTTTTTTGTTTTATTTTTTTATTTTTCGAATTTTCTTTCATTTATTTATTCGGTTCGTTGGTGGTTTTCGATGAACTCGCAAAGCCGCTGGCTATCGTCGATTCATTTTCGTCAACGCTAACATTTTTCGTCCATGTCACGTTTTTCTGCATCCCTTCGTGGCCATTTGATTGGTTTTGCGGAAAAAAAATAATTGTACATACGAAAGAAACGTCGTTGGCGTTCAATTGTACCCGCACGAAAACCACGAGAGTTTCTCTTGTCCAGGTTCTCGTCAGGGGACCTGAGCTCGGAACTCGACGATGAAGCAAACTCCGAAACCGGGGTGGCCCCCATGGGAAGACAGGACTCGTCTCATCCCTATCAGGGAATCCCTGATCGACCTCTTCAATCTCAACCTGGACCCATTCAACCGGCTAATCAACCACCGGTTCCTGGTGCTCCGCCAAATATGCCCAGCTCCGTGGGACCTCCCGGACATCAACCGATCGGTGGTTCCGGGGGCGACCTCAGCCTCAATCTAAGACCCAGCTCCAGAACCACCAGTGCACCCTCGTCACCTGCTAAAACTCGAGAAACTCTGCTTCAACGGGTCCAGAGCTTCACCGGCGCTGCACGTGATCAGGTCAGTTCAACTACACACACTTTTTTCCATGTACCTTTGATATGAGAATTAATGTGGAATCTCAAGAGTGCTCTAAAGCAGGAAAAAGTAAATGTTTTCATTTGTGGAACTCGCCGAGTGCAAATTTCGGGGAAACAAACAATTTTCAGACTCTAAATATCAAGCAGCTGCTATTTGCACCACCAACTGGCAACGAGTGATTGTAATTTTCGGAAATTGAGCAATTGGAGATTCCGCGGACACTAAATCGGAAAATAAATTTGCATTATTCCGCGGGAACCTTTGAACCATTAGTCGACAAACTCTTGTTCGACTCAACGTCAATGCGATCGGCTAATCAATTATTTTTGGAATTGGGAAATAAATTTTGTGTGAATTTCTGTTGCTATTTTGTTATTATTTTTCTGCATAGTAGTGGAAAGTTTCCTTTGAACCTCTCGTTCAATCGCGTTACAGTATATAGTGCATTAGGTTAGTGAAACTCTGGTCAACAATCTGAGGGATATCGGAAGATTGAGGGGTTGGAGCTTTCCGTAATGCAAGCTTTGACCCAGGAATATTAGACACCGCACAGTGTAATAATATATTGGCCAACCGTGAAACATCAAAGTCCGATCTGTAGTGCGGATATTTAAACCCTCAATGGTCACATGGGGTCAGTTTTGTTAGTTCAGTTTTGGAAGCCGTAGGAAGCGGATGGTGTAAAACCTGGGGTATACTTTTTGGAACGGTCGCTAATTTAACCAGTTCCACCTGAAAGCATGCTATTCCAGACTTATGAAACGATTTTTTTCTTTTTTAATTGAAAATTACAATTTCTGCATCATTTTTTGTAAAAAAAAAAGTCATTTTTACTGAATTTTTTTTTCGACATTTTTTTTATATTAAAAATTGCACGAATTAAATACAATCATCATGGTCGTTACGCAAGGGTTGAAAATACATTGTAGTATTTTTATTTCATTTTTTTTAACGATTTTTCAACTATTCATCGCCTTCCAAAGTGAGTGGGGTTGATAACACCCCCAATGACCGTTATGTCACAATCTCGAGGTGTGACTATTAAGGGTTAATTTGGAATTATTCCCCAATTTTTCAAAATTCATTGCTACATTTTGGAGAAGAGTATAAATGGTGTCATAAAATTTGAGACATGTACCGGAGCAGGGCTAGTTGTCGTCGTGGCAGTGCATAAAGCATGAAAATTTGTCACCGGACTTGGAAGTGAGCGACGAGAGAAAGAGAGAGAGAGAGAGAGAGAGGGAGGGAGAGAGAGGAAGAGGCGAAAATACGGGGTCTCAGGGCTGCATATAGTTGGTATTTGCAACATTCTGTCTTTACTTGCTGGTTCGGTCGGGTGTACATTTTGGTGGGGTGGCAGCAAAAAAGCCGAGCTCGACGAAAACCCTCATAAACTAATTGGGCTTTTATGCAAATTAGCACAGAGACCACAGCGCTGGTTCACGCGAACGCGGCAGCATGCCAATTTGCCTCGGTCCGTTAGTGAATTTTTTTCCTCCTGTTTCTAGTTTTTTGTTGTTTTTTTTTTTTCGTTCACGTCCTCGGCCCAAGCCGGTGCAAACGCGTTGCAAATGCTTCGTTCGAGTCGGCTGCGGTGAATTTCGAAGCTCTGTATGCTTGAGAGGAAAAAAAAGTGGGTGGTAAACGATTCGGATAGGACCACCTGGTTTTGTGGAACCGAGTCCGGCACGTGCGGTACTCCAAATTTCCATTCGCCAAATGGTCCTTTGCGCTCGTGACCTCCTGAACCTCCTCTTTTATTTTTCTTTACACCGGTATGCGTTATATTTGCTCTGACCACTTTTTTTCAAGTTCCATCACCTTCCATTTTCATTGTAACGGATTTTACGAGCAGATTTCTAAAGAAAAGGAAAAAAAACTTGATTCTGTAAATGTAACTTTCAACAGAAATATTCTGGAAAGTCTTGCAGACGTTTTTTTGATTTCGATTATTACCCATTCAAGAAAATCCAAAAAACGGAATAAGCTACAGAGTCGAAAATAGTCGCAATCGATAGATAAAAAAATAAAAATAAAAAAATACTCGAAACTGAAACATCTTTCAAAATGCTGTAATTATCGAGTTATTGCCGAAACAATTTTCGAAAACAGTTGGAAACGCGGTCCTTGCTGTAAAGAGTCTTGGCGCGACTTGCTTCTAAATGAACTTGTCAAATCGCCCCCGCGTGTCAATGGCCAAATACGTGGTATACGAAATAATGAAAGTTGTTATGAATAATCGACAAGTTATTTAAACATTTTGTCGAAAAAGTTACAACGAAGCCTATTACGCTAATGTAAATGCCAGGATACGAGTATACAAGGAATTTATAAAATTTTCAACATGTTTGGCAAATAGTAGCATGTGCGGAGGAATTGCAATGTTGATTTTCAATTTGTGGGCTAAAGGTACGGTTTCCCTCATCAAAGAAGTATTTAAAGCTCTTTGGAAAAGCGGCTTCCACGTACGAGGTAGTGGGTTTCGAGAGCTCGAGTGTTAATTCCGAATTTACAAAGGGATACATGAGGGGTTAGATGACGTCGGAAACAGGTTGCTTTGATGCACCGCATCCACCAAATCGGTGTGCCAAAAGCCGCTCCCTCTGCCTCTATTGTTTGTAGTTTCGATATATAATGGTATACAGCTGATCCACTATTACGACAAACCATTGCTGGCTCAGGACAAACTTGATCGTTTATCAATACGAATTGTAGTTGTCACCCATACAACCGAGAGAGTTGTTAACTCGGCGGTAGTTCAATTAGCCAAGATACTTGATACGGATTCCGAGCAACCGTTACATTGCAGCGTTTGGTCTGTAACGTGCGTTACGTTTATCAACATATCACGAGTAGAGAATAATTCTTGAATTAAGCTCATCAAACGTCCTTATCGGAATCTCGCCACAAATCATGGTTCAAATTTTTTATAGCACTGCGTGACTTAAACTCGCGTAGTCCTTTTTTACACGGTGCGCAAATGACACTACCAACTTCACAGATGGATAGTAAACGAGAGAAAAAACGTTGAAACGTTCTTTGACAGTTTGAAATTTACAGCAGACAAATGTCAAGAGAGGGGTAGGTTAGCATTTCCCCTAAAGTCAGTTTCATGTTGTGGAAAAAGTGGCAACGAAAATTTAGACGAAACGCAGATCTACAATTTGTATTCGATGAACTAGAACGTTTATTCGAAAATGAACAGCTCAGAGAATGAATTAAGCGAAATTAGTAAAATTGTCTCGAATGCCATAAAAGAAATAGCAACATCTGTTACCCAATAAATCTAAAAAGTTATGTACGCAGTAGCATACAACGCCTTCAAGAAATGACGCAAAGAAATAAAAATCAAATGCTTTTTTGGGCACATATAATCCTAGCAACATACAAGAAATATAATTACAAAATTATAAGAATTCATAAACTGGAATTTTACATAATTTGTTCAAATACTTGCGATCCATTAATGTTACTTTTGAAGTCATCATTTCATCCCTCGGAGGGTTCCCTCTCAGGTTTGGGGCGGGTTTATGGCACACGTGCTATAAAATAGTATACGATACTCGTGCCTCCAACTTCACGCCGTGACATACTGGACAACGCAAGTTGCACGTATCGTAACGTATTAATAGGTTGGAAAGATAATGTTGATTCTGCTTAATGAATTATTAATTGGATTGTTTCAGGGTGCTTCGATCCTGGGTGCAGCAGTAGCCGGAACAACTCGTGGTTCGTCGTACAACAAGGATCGTTGTTTTACTCTTCTGGTGATAGATGATCAGAACACGGATTGGAGCAAGTATTTCCGTGGTCGTCGTATTCACGGGGACTATGAGATCCGGGTTGAGCAGGCAGAGTTTCGGGAGTTGTCATTGACGGCGAGCGAGGCCGGTACCATAGTCTCCATGGCAGTCTTCCGTAACGGGACAAAGGTCATCAGGTAATGGTTTATTTCCAGTTTTCCAATAGTACCTGCTAGAGTTTCTTGAATTTTTCAAAATCGTTGGATCAACGCATCGGAAGAAATTGCCTCCAGCCCGGAAACATTGAATTATTGTTTCTACCGATATAATTAGAATTTCTGAAAGGCGAAGGCGGATGGAAAGCGCGATTGGTCATCGTGGCGAACACTGCATAGATGATTCCTTTGAATAGGCTCATGCCCTTTTATTCAGGCTCTGTAGTAAAGTATACGATGGTCGTATGTGCTGGTTGGTGAAGGAGGTCTATGGCGATAATGGTCGGTAGTAACGTACGGACTTGGAACGAGCTAGCCATGCACTTCCGGTTTAAAGAATGTTTCAGGCCTGCGATAGAGAACAGGCACAGCTCTGGCTGACAATAACTCATTCGTTCTCGACGCGAGCGAGCCTCACTTTCGAACAGTCCACGAGAGGAGTTTCGAGAGTAAATGCCCACAATCCAAACACATACAATAATATTTTTACATATATACATAAACGCGTATAAATATCAAGTGAAAATAAATAGGCTGGTACGCGGGCGTTACAGTAAAGAGTAAATACAGGATCGCGACGAGCTACCCACGCGGTAATTAAGCTCCAGCCCGCCGTATAAAAGAGGCGGTTATTGTGGGTCTCTTGAAATTAATGCTTTTGCGGTTAATGCCGTTGAGCATCCGCGAGAGTAGAAAATGGATGGACCTGGAACGATCAGCGCGGTAAACCGTCGCGCATTTCACCTTTTTGGCTTTCTGATGAGTCTCTGCATAAACGTTCGGATATTGCGCTTCCGGCATCGATCATTATTATTATTATTCATTCCGGATCTTTAGGAACAGGAATGCGATAACGATAGTGAGCCGGGTAAGGAATTTTCAAGATTAACCCTTGCGCGTGGTTACGGCAAACCTCAGAGATCCGCCGGGACGGTATATACTGTTTTGAGATTCTAATTAGCTCCCCTCATTACGCGCTCTCTCGTTCGAGCCCACGAAGCTCCTTCCGCCATTTCATCCTTTGCTTTTTTTTCGACGATTTCAATTTCGTTACAATTAATGAGTAGAAATAATAATCTCTATAAAACTCTATTAAAAAATTGTGTTTGTGCCCTTTTTACGCAAAAACCACTGAACCAATTTTAATGAACCTTTCACAGGAATGAAGCTCATGAATCAGAATAGGTTCCACTTTCAAAGTTCACAAGCAACTAAAAAATGATAATAATTCAAAAATCGCTAATTACCGATTCAGAGATAATTCGAAAACGAAGATAACGAGCGGTAGCTGGAGTGCCAGTTAGTAAAAAAAAAAAATTATAGCGATTTTCGTAAAATCAAAGTTTGAAGATTTTGAAAAAAAATTTTGAACCTTTCATATTAAGGTAGCTGTACGGTTTAGCCCTACTAGTTAAATTATATTTTCGGTCATTCAACTCGTCATTATGAGATTTGGTCGTCCGGTCGCTAAACATTTCGGGATAACGCTAACGATAGTTTGTGATTTTTGTTTCTAATGACAAAACAGATCATTCAAACCTGACTTTGCTCTGGTACGTCAAAATCTACGAGACGCCGGCGAGAATCACAAGAATCTTCTGCTCGGTCTGATGTACGGAAGCGTTCCGAGTGTCAACAATCTTTCAGCGATTTATAATTTCCAGGTACGTATCCACCTTCAATAAGAAAAAAGTAAAAAAATCGTTTTTCTTTGTTTCTTTCGTTTTAATCGCAGTTTCGCGGTTTTTCTTTTGCCTCGTTCGCAGGACAAGCCATGGGTGTTTGCGCACTTGTTGGGATTGCAGAAACGTCTCGGAAAGGATAACTTCCCCTTGATAGACCAGACTTTCTACCCGAACCACCGCGAAATGGTGAGTCACACAAAAACCTAATTATTAACCAGCGGCGTCACGCGGGGTCGGAATGACCCCAGCCATGTTTGAACGCTGGCCGCGTTGCCAGTATCGTTCCGAACGTCACATAAAAATTCAGGACATTAGTTTGAACCTTTCGGAATGAGAATATCATGTCAAAAAATTTTTATCCAATTTTCAAAATGGCGAAAAAAAATCAGCAAGGAGGCAAACAAAAAAAATTTCTTCAGGCACCCCGAGGCATCGTTGGAGAGGATGCCAACCGTCTCGGGCGCCAATAACTTTTAGTAATTCAAGCTCAAAGTTACACTTGGGGTCATTTTGACCCCTGGTGACCACACATAACAAAAAAATCCCGAAAACTCTTTTTTATTCAGCAGACATTTATTCCTTTGCGTTTAGTTACATTGTATACAAAGATTCGATGATTGTTGGACAAACTACACTCGGGTCGGCCTCAAACATTGCAGCGTCATTATTATACAGGAAAAAGGGAAGGGAAAATAAAGTTTAGTCGACGGTACGATCTAAGAGCGAGGTTTACATCGTTTATTTTCGTTTACTCCGCTCGAAATTCTCCTCGCGATAGTCGTCAGTCATGTGATATCGAGGTACCATTACGACATGAATTATTCAAGTATATTAAAAGTGAAGCAGCAGCAGAATTTTTCCCGAGATCTCGGAGACTCGTCGCGGTATCTCCGGCATGTGTGGGAACCCATTTGAGACAAACGTATGACGTTTTCCGGTTCGTGTGACGGACTACGAGAACAATCGTGATAGCAACCGGATATCGAATATCCGAGACATTTATCGAGGGACATCACGTGTCCCTCGATACGGTTGGTTGCTTGCACTGTCGTCGAGAAATCGAGAGATCGAGTCCCGTGCAAGGGATGAGTAATAAAAGGTAGAACGGAAAAAAGACGAAGGATTTTTTTATCAGAATATGAAAAACGCGAGGCTTCGAAATTTCAACATAAACACATTTTTGTGCTTGAATATTCAACGATCCACGAAACTGCATAACGACAAAGGAGTGAGAGATCGAGCGAAATCGCGCAGCTCTCTGACAACGAATGTACAAATGATAATATAATAAAAATAATAATAACAATCGATAACCCTCCGTGGTTACACGTTCTAGAAATAACGCGCTGGTCACACGGGGTCGGAATGACCCCAGCCACGTTTAAACGCTTGTCGCGTTGCCATTATCGTTCCGAACGACACATCAAAATTCAGGACATTAGTTCGAACCTTTCGGAACGAGAATATCATGCCAAAAAATTTTTATCCAATTTTCAAAATGGTGAAAAAAAATCAGCAACGAGGGAAAAAAAAAAAAATTTCTCCGGGCACCCCGAAGCACCGTTGGAGAGGATGCCAACCGTCTCGGGCGCCAATAACCTGTAGTAATTCTAGCTCAAAGTTGCCCTTGGGGTCATTTTGACCCCTGGTCACCACGGAGAGTTAACGGTATGCCCCGTTGCATTAAAATTCGCGGTTACGCTAATACTGAATAAAAATGAGGCGAGCGGGTTCTCTCGAGTCATTAAAATTCACACCAACATTAAATAACAATATAAATTAGACATTAATAATATAATGTTTATATACGTTTTGCCTTTTTTTTTTCTCTTTTATTTCACGTGTTTCAATAGATACTACGAGTTAGAGGTGAAGAATAATTTAAATATGCGCAATATACATGAGAATCATAAACTATTTACATCGATGCGATTGACGAAATGTTCCACTTTTGGAAAATTCATCGTGTCAGTGAATACTAGCCTCTATTAAAAATGCAGAAACAGATAAAAAGAAGGGTTACGCCGGTGGATATTCGATACGCACCGAATCCTCGATCATTCGATTGAATATTGATGAGAAAAAAAGAAACAAATAAAAATTGAACTCGACGTTGTTTTTCAAGGATTAACGGCGTTAAATTAGAAACGAATGAATTCGCGAAGCAAATTTCAGTGCCGATTGGCCATCCAGGAAACTGGATCCGCCATCGGTGGTAAATTATGTCGGCCAAGTTTACGTGTACCTGCGTACTGCGTAGGCGTTGTATCGAATTTTATCCAATGCACAAACACACTCAAACAGACGGGCGTGTACGTGCAATTTTAAACGGCGTTTCGTTGGCGAATTGCTCAAATCTCTCGTGTTCGATGCTGTTCCCGATGACGTTGATGTTGCATTATGCATTTTTTGTACGCGACCGAAGGCACCCAAGAACATCCGGCCCGACCGAGCATGCAAATACCGTGACTCTCTTGGCAATCTTGCGGTCCTGGAGAACTTTCCCAGAGACATTGCTTACCACCTGTCGACTCGAACACGGCACCTTTCTTCCACCACTCCGTGTACGAAATCTGCAAATAATCAATATCGTCTTTTTTATCTGCATTTCGAATACAAAATTTATATCAAACCGCCCTCGTTATTAACCCGTCAAAAAACGAATAAATTTTTGGTAGTGAGTTAGGTCAGGCTCATCCGGGGATGGGACATTGACCCTAGAACGGTAACCCGGGGTCAAAAACTTTCTCGATAAGAAAACGATCGAAACGAATGAGAAAAAAAAAATTCGGATCATTGCCGACGTTTGCAAAACATATAAATTGAAATCTGCTGTGGGGGTCAAGGAAATACGAAAAATATATGTGCCGCACACGATGTGTGGAAAATGATACGGAACGGCGGAATCGAAATGGTTTTGGACGTTGTGAGATATGCCTCTCTCGATTAAATCGATCGTGTATTACGTGGCGCAGGATGAATATGTACCATTCGTATGTACGTCAAAAGCAAATACGAGGTCATCCGGTGCTAGGAGCAAGAGAGAGAGTTCAGAATATCGCGTATATATGTAAAACGATCGAGAAACGACGTCGTCGTATGTGGTCTGTGCCAACGTCGTTGTTGTTGTCGTTTCAAGTTACGTAGGTCCTTTGAGAGTGCCAAAGTTCAGAGGTCATCGGTATATGTGTGCGTGTGCTGCACCACGCTTTCTGACAAATATAACGTCAACATTTTACAGTCGCGACTCTCACGTTTGAATTTTTTCTTGAATATTCGAGTAGGATCGAGTTTTTAGAAATTTTCAAACGTGCTTCATGAAAGGAAATGAATTATTGTTGTTACTCACTTGACAAACGCAACCGTCGTGGTAAAATTTACGGAAACCCTTCCGTTGACGAGGTGTGACCTCTGACCAGAGCTTCGAAAAGCTGCAAAGCGATAGACTCGGTTTTCCACCAATCATACGCCCGCTCACGATCCACGTTTTACCCGGGTTGAGAAAAGGAACCGCACACATGTTGTCGGTTGCAGGCGACCAGAGCCAAAGTGGTTTTCGCTCCAGAGCAATTCGTGCTTTCGGGATCGCCTATTAACCGAACACACACACACATTCGACAATTAATAGAGAGAATATTCTACGCTGTGGATTAATCAACGATTCTGAAGTTTGCAACGTTGATATTCAAAGAAAAATTTTGATAATTGTCGCAATTTTTCGTGTTGATTGAGTTTTTAGGTCGGAAGGGAGAATTATTTTATTGTCCAGACCAAATATTGAATAATAATCACGAGTTGTGCTCAAGAAAAAACAGAATTTCGTTGCATTCCAACGATGCAAACCTCAGCATCGTGATTAATGATCTGATGGAATATTTTGTATGACTTCAAATTCCTGCTTCGGTGTAATCTTCGTCAACGCTAAAATAATGTTGGATTATTCTTAACCCTTAGCGATCACACGGGGTAACTAGTTACCCCAGTGTGGCCGCAACCGTTGCTCCGCACAGATCTTTTTGTTTTAACATACTTTTGTAATGATCGGTGAATACTGTTATTTTACAATCTCAAAATTTTAGCCATTAATATTGAAAAATGGAGGAGTAATGCATTTTTTTCTGAAAAAAGTCGTTTTTGTCGAGTTTTCATCAGTTTCACCAGTTTTTACCAGTTTTTAGAACGCCGTCTATCGTCCGGGTACAAACTGCCCCAGGCCTGTTAAGGAAAATAGTCATTTTTCCACTTTTTTTGGTTTTAGAATTTTTTTAGTGTACTTAAATTTAATTTTTGGTTATAAGAAGTAAACAATCTTTGAAAAAAAGTTTTCAATACGTTCTACAACAATTTTCAAGTCAAAATATTCATTAGTTCATTTTTTATAACAATTTTTGTCACCGGGGTACAAATCTACCCCATGGTGGCGAGGACGTAATTCTACAGAGGTGTGGCAAGTGAGGGTTGATCGTGTTCAAGAAACTGCCGGAAAATATTTGAACGTAGGGTTCGATGTTGCTGCATGCTTCGTCGATCAAAGTAACGAGTTTTGTCCTGTGCTCGCATACGAATGAGTTTGAATATTGGTCTAGCCTCAAAATCCCACGACCAATAATTTTCCACATACGTCCGGCGAGATAGAAGAATCTTTGAGAGTAGCTCGTGCGAAATTTGCTTGGAAATAGCCTCGTGAATGGTACAGCTCGCAATACGAATTTCTAGGTAGAAATGTTGGGTGTGTACGAGGCGAGAGGTAAGAGGAGGACGAGATGACGATGAAGGAAAAAGGGCCAAAGCTCTTCGTCGTTATCGCTACGTATTCCTTGGACAACCTCTCGCCTGACTGCTTTGCACCGACTACGCTCCATAACTAATACCAGCATAGGAAGCAAAAGGGATAAATTTAACTCGTTATTTCTGTAGATTTCAATCGCACGTACAGTCGTGATATCGACGAGAATCGTGAGAGAATTTCTCGTCGATTTGACGAGCCCATCGTCTCTCGATGCTTTCACTCACAATTTGTTCAATTTTATGTCAATCAATTTCCTTTCATTTCTCCACCATCGACGACATTCATTTCGTCTTCTTTCCCATGACCCTTCCAGCCATTTTTCAAAACTATTATTCATTCGGTAAATATTTACAATCAACACTTTTTTATTTTTTTTAATTAATTAATTTTTTTTTTATCGATAATAATGTTTAAAAAATAATGTTGGATGGTTTTTGGAAAAAGTGGTGATTGTAAATATTTACCATTTATTTCCAGGCAATTCGTAACTTTTGCTTTTTAAACATTTTTTTACGCTTCGAAATTTGTTTTGATAAAAGTTTCTTTGAACTAATGCGGAGAGAGGCTTCCCATTGCCGCGTACGTTTCTCAAACAAAAGAAAATCAAAGTGGACACGCCCTGATTTTGTGGATAATAAATTGAGCTGTAAAATACATAATGTTCGTTCTCGTGCGTCTCGTTAAAAATATCCGCTTTATTCCTGGCCCGGAATGCAAGTCTGTTCGGCAGATTCCTTTCCGAGAGAATATCATTTTCGAGGATAAGAAAAAGTTTGGAAAAATAATCGATTTTTAGCGAGAAATCGCGTCGATCGAGTTTATTCGGTTGACGATATATTTTCCATGCAGAAAAGTGCATGTGCATACGTATTTATGCATGCACGTTGGACCGCGAGTCAAGAGGATCGATGATTATTCGCTTCGAAAGGTTTGTCGACGAGACAACTTTCACGATCGGTATTTGGCCCGGTCAGCAGAGCGAAAAATACAAAATAAAAATGCCAAAGCTCTCTCGAAGCGTTCTGGAATTTGCAACGAGAATATATACTTTAAAACTTTTTTTTCATTTTCTTCCGGCATCTTCGAGTTTTCGCTTTTATAAAGATTTTAGTCCGCCCACCAAATTTCCTTACGGAGCTTTTGGAAACAACTTTTCGCATGCTTTCCGGATTATTTTCAACAAAAAATAATCTTGCATTTGGGCTTTATGAAAAAAAAAACTTAATGACGCAATGAGTTAAAAAAAAATTTATTAAATAAATTTTTATTATTAACAATTTTTACGATTTATTAAATAAATAAATCGATTCGTTTCGCTTGATAAAAAATACGTTAAGATTTTTAGTCTCTGTAAACAAAATTCCTGTGATCATCGGAATGTCAATTATTAATTAGCGCAATTTCGATATACAATTTTAATAATTAATTGGGATTTTTGATAAAAATCTTTGGCACGATTGGTCGGTATTTAGTGACGCTAAAAAAATCACCAGTGGCTGGAAAATAAATGAAGATTTTAATAATGTAAAAAGTCGTTGGAAAAGTTTGAAAATAAGTTTTTACTGATGTTTGTTTGGAAATTTGCAACGTTTGCGTATTTCGAGAACTCCGGAAAAATAGTGTTTGCTCGAGCAGGTTCGCTCGGTTGCTCGTAAAATTTCCCGATCGATCGGCTCGGTATTTGTGTTTCTGCGATTACAAGTGTGTGCATTTGTATATTTGTGTACGTAGAAGGAAAAGGTGGCAAAGTTTCGCGCGGAGCAGAACGCTTCCGAAAGTGTTACAACAGAAGTGATTACTTCATAGAAACGACAAACTGGTTGGAAAAAGGTAAATCGCGGCGTCGCCTTTGTCGCCGACGTCGTCACATCGTCTGCGTCGTGAATTCTATGTTCTGGAAGCGAATTTCTTGCAGAGAGACGAGAGAAACTCGAGCTTTTATTTTGTTTGCCTTTTCTGCTATAAACGACTCCGTGCTTGCGACTCTTCTCAATAAGTAGCAAATGCAAAAGACCAAAACTTTCGCGCGCGACGTGCATGGCATAAACGTTGTTTCCACGATTGAAATTATTGAAGTTCTTGATTGGATCGACGATGATCAAGCGTTTTGCCAATTTGCCATTCGTATGCCCGAGGGCATTCGATTTATTTTAAAAACATGAAAAAACCCATAGAAACCCATAAAAAATCCTTGATGAATTTATCGATGTAACAATTCGAGGAAGTAACCAAATGAGCGAAATTACTAGAAATATTCTCAATTTTTCCAATAAAATTGCGTGTAAAATGATCGAAGCACGTTAAGAAATAAACATTAAAAATAAATTGGACACTGACCTTGAAGATGCGATGAACTTTGACCTTGTAGGCAACCTCGTGGTCATTCACTCTCGACCATTGTTTCACCCTCACGAGAGCAACTGCAAAAAAACAAAAAAAAACGTTGTCACTTGTCTCGTTACTAAAATTAGTAAATTTTTATTCTTAAAATGTTTCTTTCAAAGCAATCGGTCTGTTAAGAAGTTTCGGTGTAGAAATGACAAAATGTAACCATTTCATTGAAAATTTTACGGTAGATTCTCTGATCTATCCTGAATGTGTCCTCCAAATTTCAAGACGAAAAGTTACTTTTTAAGAAGGTTGGCTACACATAACAATGTTGTCGTGTTATGAGCATAGGGAAATTCGAAATTATTAGAATTTAATAAAAATTGGTGAGCATATTCTTTAGTATTAAAAATGAATATACAAATTTTTAAACATTTTTCTTCTACATAGTTTTCGAGTAATTGAGCACTAGAGATTACATGCATAAACATAGGATTCAGATATATATAGGTATATTTTTTGCATATTGTAAACTCCAATTATTCGACAACTATGTAGACGAAAAATTTGCAAAAAATTGTGTCATCGTATCACTGAAAAGAAAATTTTGTTGAAAAAGACGAAAATTTAGTTCGATACGTTCGACTAAACGTTTTTTTGAATAATCCCAAAAATTGTGTCAACGCAGCAAGAAATATTTTAGAAAGTCTCTTCGGAAGCAAATTTTCGTCGTTCCACTCGTAAATTTCGCTGGTAATTCCATTAGAAACCAAATATACTGTCAAAATAACGAAAATTTTGAAATTATCAAAAAATATTCAGTTTACCGTATTCAACAAAATATCGACCAACTTCCTTAAGAGGATCGATCAGTAACTGAACCTTACCTCGAATTTTCGAAATTAAAATTCTTCCACACGTCGTTTGACTAATCAAAAAAAAGGCTCCGTCAGCGTACGCAGCCCGATGGCAAAGATCCGCTGACAAAGGATTTTCTAAATTAATGAAACCGTGTCGAAAATATTAATTCAATTTCGAAAAGTGCGTCTATCTCTCGCGCACTCACAATATGGAGAGATAGCGACTCATCCCTCGCCCTAAAAGTTGCAACTGTTGAACCACCCAAAATATTTTCTCAATTTTTTGCGATTTTTTGCAATTTCCACGATCGAGAGCACGTTCTTGTTTATGGTAAGAATATTTTTCCGAGGGCGCGGTGTTCATCAACACGCGGCTCAGCCTAGTTAACGTTATCGATTTTTTTCAAGATGCATGTCCCACACCTTCAGACTGTAAATATAGGAGAATTGTGGGACGATTGCTGGGGAAAATTTTCACGTAGAAATATTCTCATCGTTCAAGCTGTTTCCGAGAGTTGCTGCAGACAATATTTGCCGAATTTTCGCGTTATGCATCCGAGGCGACGGGCACTGAGAATTACAGCAAATACGTATATTTGTGAGTGGCTGCTGTCGCGTCGCGTGTGTATGTATTTGTGAGCTCTCGTCGGCGTTCGCGAAGTGAGATCTTGACAATTTTTTCTCCGTCGACCCTTTGTAAAATTCTTTGGCGAGAAATGTCTTCCGGGTGCCTGCCTGCTGCACATTGCATGTATTAAATCTCGTTCTTCGAGCTACTCGAGTCGCGGGGCGTTATTAAATGAAAGAAAAGGAAAAAAAAAAAAACTTCAACCTCAATTTTCACATTTTTCGCAATTGTTGCCAAGCTTCCGACGGAATGAACTTTAATTTCCATTCACCTCAATCTTGTGGGAACAAAAGCCTTTTTTTTACTCCATCGAATTGTGTCACTGTTCTCGTAAAATGAGAAAAAAAAAATTGTCTATTTTTTCAAGAGTTAAGAAACACGAGAATGACATGGAATTTTTATTGGAACGCGAGGATACGAACGAATTAGGGCCGCGGAATCGAGGTATTACGTCCGCAAACGCTCATATCCGTGTTTCCCATTCGGAAGGGTAGCCCGCGGAGAGATAGTTCTCGGGAAATATCTCTTCGATGCCTCATCCGAAAGGGAAAAGCGCTGAGCATCGGATAATCCCTTCCCACATCAACTGCGATCGGCGCGCGTGTCTCTTTCGTACATCACACACGCTCACGTTCTATCAATGTGTGCGGTATATTATTACTTTTCATATGGCGTTAAGGGCGAACGGGGACCGAAAGTTCTCTGACGAGAACTCTGGAAATGATTTCTCGAACGGTGCAAGCTTCGAGCGTTTGGAATGTGAGAACACGACGTTTCTTAATCCCCAAGAACGAACAGTGCAGTACCATTTTCTCGGCAAAGTCAACGAGCATCAGGAAATTTTTTGCCAAGTCCCAAAATCATTAGTTTCGATATTTCATCAGTTGATTCCGAAGAGTTTGAAAAATTTATAAAACCGTTGAGGATTTTATTGTGAACTTCGGGGAAAGTTTCAACGAGCGTAATGTTTATTTTTATTCGTCAGCTGCACAAGTCCAGCGAAATAATTGTAAAGCGATAATTAATTATTGGATTATAAAGAAAATCGTTAAACTTGTTTCGGAGCTTTCAATAAATGGAATTTGGAATCGGAGAATTGGCAGAGTTTAACATGAATGAATGCACTTTTCCAAAATACGTTGAAATTGAAAATTTCGTAGCGTTTGTATAGTTTTATGAGCAAATTGAAACGATTTACGTAAATAATGATAATTTTGAATAATTTATGGTAACAGGAAATGCAGTTTACTGCGTTCAATTAAATCTCGTGCTTGTCTCCCCCTTTGCATTATGTGGAGCGGAATTAATCCTTTAATAGCATCAGCACCGTGGACAATCGGCTTGGAAATTTTCTGCACAGAATTGGCGACAAATATTTTATATTTCTCGCCTCTTTTGTTTCGTGCTAAATTATTTATTTACACGCGTCTTAACGCAGCTATCACAAAATTACTTTATTAATGATTCTTTAATAATTTTGTAAGAACGTTCTTGACATCAAAACGAAAAATTTTCTCCTACGAAGAAAAATTTTCTGACGTTAAGATTTCGAGATATTTAATTTTTAACTTTTTCCATCTAAACGCGTGTAAATTGAAGTCGCGTTTCGTTTATGAGTTGCAAAAGAATGTGTTTAGGATTTTTCTTAAAAAAATTCGACTCACAGCCTTTCTGGCTATCTGCAAAAAAAATCCTAAATACATTTTTTTTGCAACTCAATTTTTGCAACTTTTTAACGAAAAGTGACTTTAATTTACACGCGTTTGGATGGGGAAAATAAAAAATTAAATATCTCAAATTCTAAACGTCAGAAAATTTTTCCTCAAAGGAGAAAACTGTTAGTTTTGGTGCCAAGAACGTTTATACAAAATTTTGAAAGAACCCTAAATAAAGTCGTTCTGTGATATTAATTGATACGTTACCGATAAAAAATACGTTTTATTCACCAAATTTATTAATTCATCATTTTTTTGTTTTTTATAATGACAAAAATTATTCATCGTCATAATCATATTGAGGGAATAGTTTAACAACGATGTATGTGTAACCATGAAACGTGACACAAAGCTCGAGAGGTTATAACTTTCATGCAGCATTGTATTGGATGAGATTTTAATTACCGAAATCCGATCGACAAAATTGCGTCTGCGGATGCTGGAGTTGGCAGGAACAAGCATCCGAAAGAGACGAGTGGCTCAGGAATACGGCGAGCGTTGCCAATAACGTCCAACGCGTTAATCGCTCCATCTGAAATCACGATACAACATAAAAATACCAAATATATTGAATGGAATCTACGGCAGCGCTGTATAAAAAAAAAAAAAAAAGATTCTCACGAAAAAAGTCTTTTTATTTATTGCAACGCGATCTCGAATTCCGCAAAAAGCCAGGCCACTCGTTCGTGTAGAAAAAAAAAATCGTCGTATTTCCACAGGAGCTCCAGACATATCCAATTTTTTAGCCATCAGATTTTTTCACAAGGATCGAGGATACTAACTCCGGCCTCCGACGCCAATCGATTATTTTGAATCGATGAAAAAATAATAAAAATTGAAAAAGAAACGAGACAGTCTGTAAGAAGATGAGAGAAAAATGTGAAACAAAATAGTGGAGCTGTTAGATTTTTTTTTTTCTGGTAATTTCGTAGGGAATCGATTATCGAACCTCAGGGAATGTATTTCGTAGATATATACAGGTATATATATATGTACATTATCGGTGTTTAACGGATATTAGAGTTTGTGACGCTGTGAGGCTTCTTGCCGTTGCAATTAACACTCGATCTTGCTGATGTCCTAATTGGACTGTATGTATGTACATACTGCGAAAAGGTTGCTCCTCAGTGTGTAATCTTGAACTGTACGGGGCTCGTTACTGCCAGTAGGAAAGCCGTAAAGAGCCCAGAGGCTAGCGTGTGCCCCGGCGCTTCAACACTGACACGTACATCTATATATATATAGCTAGAGAATGCCAATTTATCCACGTAATCGTTAACGGTTCAATTAGCCAAGTTGATCGATCCGATCGGTCTCTTCGGCATCGCGTCGTCAGGCTCTCTTCGTTGATTCGCTGTGTGGCTATCTCAGTGTCATATACGTATCGTTCAGTGTGTTTGTGAGTATTGAGTTTCCTCAGTGTCTATATATTTGTCTGTATGCATTAACGTTTCATTATTCCTCTTTCTTTTTCGATCGGTGACATCGATGGTGTTCTCGTTATCGATTTTTTCACAAAGAGACGGAGAAGAGAGTTGTGACGAGCTATATATATCGTGTGTTCCGTGAACGGCAACTCGAAACTTATTCTCGTGGTCTCTCTCGCTCTGTTTCTTAAATACAAATTGAACAATTTTCTTTGGTCGTTACCGTTCAACATTTTTGCTTATTTAATCGTCGCATTTAAATATTTACTGGTTTGTTGTAAATAATTGATGAATATCGTAGCGTATCCTCGTGTATGGAAATTATTATGTTTATACCTGGGGTCAAAAGCGACCCCAGGTGACTTTGAATCCCTCTCTCGCTTCGTTCTCCCGTTTTTTATCGTTTTACCGAATTTTTGACTATTTTTTTGACTTCGAGCGAAATTGCCCTAGGCTTGCGTGATTCTGCATTAAAAAACGAAAAGAATCAGCCCAAGTTGAACCCTTTTCGTTAAATTTTATCGGAGATATGAATTTTTCAAAATTGGGGTCATTTATGACCCCAGGTTACCGGAATAGGTAAAAAAAAAATAAGGTTACCGTTCCGTAGGGTTAATCAAGAATTTCCGGAGTTTCTTCTCGATCTATTTTTCTGGATTTTGTCGCCAGGGCTAGACAGCCGATCAATGTTTCAATTATGGCAGGAAAAGTTTATACGGTGCGAAGACATTTTCAACATATTCCCTCGCATCGCGCATATCGTCCCTCTGAGAAATTTTAGCAAAAACATAGTAATTTTTCGTTCATATACATTCGATCAAAAATCGCAGAAAATCTGACATTTTTCGTCCAATTTCAGATGAAAAATTATACTATGTATTTGCTCAAATTTCTCAGAGGAACGACATGGTTCCAGGGAACTATGATGGCATAGTAATTTTTGATACAAAATTCTCTCCGTGTATACATAGTTTACATTCGCCATGGATAATTCGTTAATCGGGAAATTAGCCTCGCTCCAATCGAGACTCTCGAAGCTCGAACGTCGGAGAAAAGCGGGACCAACAAAACAGAAGAAAGTATGTAGATAGAGATCTCTGGAGCAGAGCGAGCTCTCGTCTGGTCTTTCCGCGACTATATCGACGATTAACAAAACTGACGATGAGCAAAAGATCGCAACATAAACGGACTTTACATATAAAAGCGCGTAATACCCATGCAAAATTATTGTGTGGCTCGCGGGCGGAAAGCTTTCGGTAGAAAATCGCCCGGGGAGCTCAGATGTTCGTACACACACGCAATACGGGAGCTTTCTCAGCAAATGATCAACGCACAGCAGCAGGTACTTGGGTTTGCTCCATTAATCGCTGAGCTCCGGAGCACTGTGCAAAGCTTTCGACTAATTGAGTGAACGGGGAAAAGGGGTGACACGGGAGAACGACGAGATTGAGATTTTGAGAGAGAGAGAGAAATTGCAAGCTCCATGTATCAAGCATGCATGAGGAGATAAGGTGCAAGGGAGTAAGCACGAGAGTTGAAGCAGGTTTGACAGGCTTGACACGTTCCTGTGAGCTCTATACTGTTCTCGGTTTATAGACGCCAGCTGGGCCACCCCGGAAACTAAACATAGAAACTAGACGATAACCAAACTGCACTTTGCTATATCTATAGAAATATATGTGGCTAACCAGCGACGCACCGAAGCATCCCATTGACGAGGCAAATATACATCGTTAACCCGGACCAAAATAGTCCACGCTGCTGTTACGAGAAATCTCATAACGTTCCAGCATGTTTAATACAACGCACGCCTCATCGCGATAGATTTTGCATTATATTTTTACTTGCTCCGATTACCACTCTCGACGTCCTTTTCTAATAAATCATCAACACATTTCTGGATTAATACATTGGCCTATATTAAGCAATAAATTAGTATATCGATGCTAAGGGTCTGGGTGGATGTTTTTCTAATTCTCCGGGAGAGAATTCACACCCGAATCGATTTTCCATTCATTTTTGAAGCTTCCACTGCATACCGGGTCGTTTTGACCCGAAAATTTTTCTGTCCCACCGATTGTTCCATGGCAACGAATGTTGCGGCATTGAATTTTCATTTTCATCGAAAAATAAATTTACTACAAAAAACGTCTCTACAAAAAAAACAAAAAATGCATATTTACCGGAATACGACGATTTGAAAAACGCCTCGGGTCACATTGACCCGATGTGCACTCGAAGGGTTAAGCGACAACAATTAGAATTCTTTAAATATGTTTAAACGTCTATATAATTTATTTTTTTTCTGAGAATCTTTTGTTCTTTCTCTCTCAATATTTTCATTGGTCACGTAGTTTGAATTATCGGAGTTGAACTGTGGGTCGATTGGAGCGTAGTCCGGACCGTTTATCCCGGTAATTCCGTTCCGAACATCTAGAGATATAAATTGCGAATACTGTTTACAAAGGGTGAACAGGTGATGTGTGTACACGATTAAGCTTCGATCGTTGAACGCCTCCCGAAGGAACTAAAGGGACCTGCTCTGAACAATCGCATGTGCAAAGATATACACCATTTGAAATTACTCCATGTATATACACAGATATGCTGTAATGGATGTTCCAAGAGATGCTGCTGCATATACTCTTGAGCCTGGTAATCACAATTTATCATAGAATCGCTCACGAATGTGTAAATATAGTCAGGAATCATTTTACATTGTATAAACTCGTAATTATTGAGTGATCTGCTTTATTCGATCCGGTCTAACTCGGAGGGTCTCAAAACACTGAATTTTTTCGTTCGATTCATTTGCCTCGGGAGTGGAAACAAAAAAAAAAATTGGAAAAATTTGAAATTTTCAATAAATCGAAATTTTCTCGCTCGGCATCGATAACTCGTGATTATTCGATTCGACCACAAATTTTTCGAGGATAAGTTTTGGTCGAACGAATATTTTTCGAGGTTTATTATAGTTTCCCTTAATGTAGCGAATCGTGAGCCTCGACGAATGATTCGCTGACAGGCTTTACGACAATGAGTCGAAATCGTTGCTTTCTCTTTTTCAAAATGGCTCAAAATGTGAAGAGTTTATATTCCGAGGGGCAAATTAATAAATTCTCGTTAATTAATCGTTCCAGGCAAGCCCTGTGAGATAAAAATCGCGTGGACGAAATATCGAGCAGGAAACACGAGAGAGCGTTTGTTTTTCAAATCTACGCTTTAGAGTGTCGGTAGAAAAAAAAAAAACGCGCCTCTTTATGGGTTTCAACGGATTTTTCTTCTGAATACATCTCGACAAAGCAAGTTCCTTTATTTTTTTGATCTCGTTGGATCGGCTGCTGCGCGACGTCCACACTTGGAATATATTTCTTATTTCAAAACCGCATGCCTTTCATGTGCTTGAAAATTTCAATTCCTTTATAAAATAAAAAGGAATATTTTTTCATCGGTTCGACCTCCGATCACTCGATGAATTTCGTGCTATAAAAAAAACTTGATCTTTCTTTTCCTTTTTTCGTTCGTCAGAGATGAAATAATTCATCGATCGCGACGAGAGTTTTTTTCAATATTTTTTTTTTTAACTCATCCCCGAGGCTCTCTGAATAAGGGCTCTGGGAATCCGGATTCTCGACACTTGAAAGTGGAACGCTGTGATCTTTGTTCCCGGACAACGGATCATAGCGAATTTCTTAATCGACGGAATTATTGGCAACGATTTGATTTCTCTTCCGCTTTATCCTCGTCACGCTGACTTCTCTTTATCGAGGCACTTGACGAAATAAAATACACGACTGCGTCGCGTCGAATTCGATTTTTCCATCAAAAAATAAATGAGAGCTGTACTGCAAAATAAATTTTACGATCGCAGTTGACGATCCGCGCGCGAATGTTCCATTGACGATGTGAATTTGCCAAGTTCTCGTTCGCCCATCGATTCCTCTTCAAATATATAGATATTCACATGGATTTATATAAGGACGAATGTTTTGTTCCGCCAGGAAGATTCGGCAAGTTGGTAAAAATGGTCGAATCGTATTTTTTTATCGTTCCCTACCGGCGCAGGCGGTTGTTCAGCTCTTCGCGTCTTGGTCGATCGTAAATCGAGAGACTGGAATCGCATCGTTTTGCTCCGAGGACTTTGAGGACCTCGGGCTCGAAACTTTGGAGATTTCTTTCTCCTGCTTCTCATCGCGGTAAACTCGTCCGGGGACTGAACCTTTTTCCTGTCCTTCTCAATGGCCAGTCGTTTATCAAATGCGATAACGATGATCGAACCGATCTATATCGTTCGGTCACTTGCAGCCGCACATCGCGAAGAGACTTGGGAGAAAAAAAAATCAAGTTTTTCTCATTCTTCGAGAACGGTGCGAAAGAAAACTCTTCGATTCTTCGACAGCTGCGCTTGTTGTACAGCGTCAATCGGTTTCTTTTTTCTGATACGCCCGTATATAAACTTGAAAAACGAAAGAAAAGCAAAACAACAAAATTCATGTCTGCGATTTTGTTTTTTTTTTTTTTTTCATTAATAAAATCGTCGCTCGAAAATGTATCAACAAACTGAGTTTTCATGGAAATCATTTTCATCAATTTTCGTCTTTTAATCGCGATCGAAATAACGAATGAAAAAATAAATATTTATTTGGGGAAAAAATAATACGATGGATAAACGGCGGGATGCTGGGCTCTGAAAACAATGAAACTTAATGCCGTGTTAATATTTTTTTTTTCTTTAGTTTGTTCATGGTTACTCTGGCGAATCGCGTCCGTTGACTCATTTCTTCTTTCTCTGCAATTTTTTTAAATCAAATATTTAAACGTTCTTCCGGTTTCGAAACGTTGGCCATATTTGGCGCGAAATGTTGTGATTCGGATATCGGCGCTTATGCAGGTGTCCGGATGAGAAATCTTTTCGAACGAGTATCGATGATTTTATTCCGTCGCGTTAGAACCGTTCTTACGATTGGGGCGGTCGACCTTGCGATTTTGTATCACGATATTTTCATAGGGAGCATGGGGGACTGGAAACAGTGATGGGACGAGTACATGAAAATGAGAGAAAACAACGAAGCAAAATGGCCTGGAGCCAAATCTCTACATAAATAAAATTCTCCACTACAAAATTGTGTTTGTGCCCTTTTCACGCAAAAACCAGTGAACCAATTTCGATGAATCTTTCACAGGAATGAAGCTCACGAATCAGAATAAGTTTTAGGCTGTATTGCATTCCGATAATTTATTTTTTTTGGGAACCCGAACCAAAAAATCACATTTTTCGTCATATTTTCCACTTTCAAACTTCACAAGCAACTAAAAAATGATAATAAATTAAAAATCGCTAATTACCAATTGAAAGATAATTCGAAAACGAAGATAATGAGCGGCAGCTGGAGTGCCAGTTCGTAAAAAAAAAAGTTATAGCGATTTTCGTGAAATCAAAGTTTGAAGATTTTGAAAAAAAAATTTTAACTTTTCGTATTAAACTAACTGTGCCCCACAATCCATACGTGCATAGTGTTTGCAAAAAAGGCTACGCATACACTTTGATCCAACCAAGGGAAGCGATGTACAAAATATATGAGCGTTGGCGAAAACGTGCCACTTCAGCCACGTCTGGCGGATATCGAAATGTGCAACGAAACATTTTCCGCTATATTTATACCCGAAGCAAGTAGAATTTTTTTATTTTTTTTTCTTTCGAGAATTCCCAGTCCGTTGAGAGAAAAAACTTTGGTCCAGAGTCGGAATCCTCCGCTTGTCCATTAAATATATAAGATCGGGTGTCCCGACATCGTCAGGGGTCATCCGAAGACCACGGCGCGCACGCGGCAGGGACTCCCGTGAGAGTTGCGAAACTTGTATGACCCGACAACTTCGCTTCCCGATGCCCACACACACATAGAAATAAATGCTGCAAGGCTCTGGTGGCAGTAACGCGATCTATACATCGAAGAGCATGGGCAAGAGCGGAAAAACAGTGTTTTGTCCTTCGCGACAACGAGCGACTTGGTTCCGTCCAGTTGTACGAAACTGCTGCTTCGCCTACTGGCTGACCCCGACTTGATCCTCTTCGCGAGATCCGTCCCATCGAATCCCAACTTTTTTCGAGCAAACGAAAAAGTCTTGATACTCTTGCCGAATGCTCAGCAAAGCCACGGCTAGAGTCAAATGGCTCGTGTATATCAGAGGCGACGTACATATCCAACTTTACCACTTTTCTTGGCTCACTCCGCTTCCGCTCTTTTTCCTACCTCATCCCCATATTCGCCGCGCGTATATATATAATTGAATTAAAGTTTTACGATGACAAAGGAGCAGTTTCACAAAAGTCCTCGGGATGCTCTCTCGTTAAAATATATGTTCGGTACTTGCTGCGTCGTTAAATTTATTGCTATACCATTGGAAAATTTACGATTTTTCACAAATTCCCACGGAAGCTATTCCTGAAAATATTTTAAAAGACGAAATACATCGTTCGTTTATTTTTTTTATTTTTTTATTTCTTGCTCCTCGCTTTCAAGCCTCGTCTCTCAGTTTTTTTCTAACATTTTCAATCGAAATTTAAATTGCGAGCCTATATTTTGTCGTCTGGAATGACGTCTCCATTTTTTTCAAACAAATGTTTTTTTTTTTCATAAATTCCATCGACGAATTTATAGTTTTTTCAAAAGCGCAAAAATTAGACTTTTTTTTCTCTTTTCCGAACATAAATAATTTTATAATTATAATTTAATTTTATAATTTTTCCATTCGATTCTGGTTCAGTTGCCAGGAAACAGTGTAACGAACGATTCGAGCCGAAACTCGAATCCTGAAAATATTTTCCGAAAAGAAAATTCAGTTTTGAGGTCCAACGACGCACGACGCGACTGTGTTTCCGCGCTAGTACGAAAGGCGACGGGCCAACTAATCTGTAGCTATTCGGAAAAAATCCAAAGTGCCCATCAAATAATTTTTTTCCCTTTTTTTTAAATTATTTTATTTTTTTATTTTTTTTTTAGAAATTAAATGGTTTGAGGAGGTTGAAGAGAGTCTCGGGATCGCGGAGGACAATTCTGCTGGAACTCGGTGATTTTTAATGTTGGTCGTACGCGAAATCTCTGGGTACAATCGCGAGTTTGTAAAACATTCGCGACCCTTTCTCTCGTAGGGAAGAGTCACGTGACGCTCTCTCGTCCGCTCTTTCCCGTCGTTTCGAGAAAAGCCGCGAGAAATTATAACTGCGTTGTGGGCTCATTGTTTCCGCGTTACATTCCACGTAAAACGTTTCTCTGCCGCAGCCCCGAGCCTGAAACCTAATATATAACGCGCGCGCACCGTATAATCATATCTATGCCGTTCATACACGAGCAGTCGTGCTTGTCCTTTGCATTTTTTCCGCAAAGCCGACGCCGTCATGGAAACAAAATTATTGAGGATATAATGCACGCTCGACCTTTTACTCGCGCTTCGTTTCTCGAAAGCCCTTCATAACTTTTCGCATTTTCGTTTTTCACAATACTGCACAACGAATGAAAAAATGTTTGACCTCCGTTTCCCATTTATGGTAAAAAAAAGTTCATTGTTTTTTTTTTTTACTTTCCAGAGGGTCCGGAATGTTTATTGATTGATTATTGCGTTGCCGAAATAGTTTAAAAAATCCTGCCTTGAGGTGTAAGAAAAAAAAATGAAAAAAATAATTTTTTTTCAATATCAACGTCATTTTTTATGCAAATATAAAAAAGAATATTTTTTTGAAAATAACGAAATCACAGTATTTCAAAATTTAGCATGAAATTAGCCAAAAACCGAAAGATTAAAAAATTCATCAAACAAATTTTGATTGAAATTTGAAATTTGAAATTTTGACAAAAATAAAATTTAATATTTATCAAGCGCTTAATTTTTTTTACCGTACCAATTTTTGAAATTGAAATTTTTGAAAAAATTTTCATGGGACGTGACAATAGTGTCTTGATACTCCGTTTCTTTAGTCAGAAAATTTCGAGAAACTCAAATGGTTGCTATCGTTCGTAGAACATCGTGTATAACGATAAAGCGCGCTCGAGAGACTCGCGACAATGAAACGGGAGCAGTACACGTCGGATACGTTTATGCGCGAATGATCGATATCATCTTGCCGCGATGCGTACTAATGAATATTTGAAGACACGTAAGATGCACAATTTGTTTATTGTCTTGCACTGAGAATCGCGGATCGCGAACGATCGTCCTTGATAAATAATTCAATATGACGCGCCAACTGCATCGTCTTCCTAAAGGCCAACTCGAGATAACTGTTTGCCACAAATTTCAAAGTGGTTCTCGATTGGCAAAACAAAATTGGAAATGTGCAGCGAGCGTAATGAGGTTGAAAGTCGATGCTCCGCTCTTGAAATTCATCCAAATTGTCCAAACGATCGAAAATCACTTTTTGTTTTATTATTCAATGACATCGTTTTATTTTTTCGTATATTTATGAAAACGAAAAATCTCCATCCGAAAAGTGTGTCGAAAAATAAGAAAAATCGAAATGAAAATTTTGAGAAGAATTTCAAAGTAACTGCAGTTTACATTCGTGTCGGAGGTTTTTTTTTTTTTTTTTTTTTTAAGTGATTGCGAGAAAATAAAAAAAACGCTGCAAATTGAAAGTTGCAAATTGTTTCCTCAAGACTCATATTTTTCATTTTTTCTTCCTCTCAGCTTTGAGCATCGTGATAAATTTTGAGGAAGCAATTTGCAACTTTCAATTTGCAGCGTTTTTTAAAATAATTTTGACAAATTTTTTCTAAATTTGATTTTTCGATGTTTTGGGACATTTCAAGCAAATTGACATTGAAGACTGGAAATAAAAAATTCATCGTCACATAGTTTCCTCTATGAAGAAGCAAAATGATGCGGCGACGAGGGTGAATACTTGAAAAATCATGAATTATTTAAATGTGCTATCGGTCACTCGTTGAGTCGACTGTGTAGGAATGGACGATCACGTACAGAGATCAAGATGATAAATTTAATATCGAACCAAACCCATCCGTCGATTTGGCTGACTTCACAGACGTCATCACTCGGCGCACGTATTTTACTGATCGATTGCGCGATGCTCTCGCAAGCGCTAGATACATATATATAGTTATTTGGAGGATCTGCCAAGACGAGAGATCGCGATGAGATTCGTTGCAATTCAATTGAAAATACCGACATGACAAAGTATCATTCCAATATATACCCTGCACGTACGTTTTTCCACTATACGAACTTGCGTCCCATGACGCATCGCAACGTGATGACCCGGTCTCGTTCGTTTCTATCCTTGCTAATACACATAAATCGAAGAATTCGCGGGTTCAGCATTTTCTCCTCCGCGCGATACTTTGTGGCGTGATTCATCACCAACGGATCTGCCCATTCATCCGTGCCATTTGTCTATACGACTCCATGTTCGAAAACAAAAGCTAAAGCCAACTTGAAAAAGTTTAGTCAAAATCCAAACGAACAAACTTTGTGCGGAAAGTCTAAAAGCTCTTTGGTAGGATTCTTTGATAATTTTGTATGAACATTCTTGCCACCTAAACTAACAATTTTCTGGTATGAAGGAAAATTTTTCTGACGTTAAGATTTCGAGATATTTAATTTCCAATTTTTAACTTTTTCCATCTAAACACGTGTCAATTGAATTCGCGTTTCGTTTATGAGTTGCAAAAAAATGTGCTTAGGATTTTTCTTAAAAAATTTCGACTCACAGCCTTTCTGGCTATCTGCAAAAAAAAATCCTAAATACATTTTTTTTGCAACTCAATTTTTGCGACTTTTTACCGAAAACGTGACTTCAATTTACACGCGTTTGGATGGGGAAAATAAAAAATGAAATATCTCAAATTCTAAACGTCAGAAAATTTTTCTTTATAGGAGAAAACTGTTAGTTTTGGTGCCAAGAACGTTTGTACAAAATTTTGAAAGAACCCTAAACCCTTTTTCAATCAGTCTAGAGCTCAATTTCCAAATCATGATATTTTTTCCTGGGCTCCACAATTAATAAAAAGACAGAGAGGACCGAGACGAGTCTCGGTCCAGCAGACGACAGAGCCGTCTGTAGATTTTCCAAGAGTGTGTGTCGATGTATTTTTGTCGAGAAACAAGTTGTTCGCGTTTAGGGATACATGCGCGAGACAGAAATTGTTCGCGATTGCTCAAAACTGTCGTGTCAAGAGATGTCGTAATAAAATCTTGATCTCGCCAGATTGATTAATAGTCACGCGCCTCTCAATTTTTCTTCTGTAATTCATTTCGTCACTCTCTTATCCAACGTGTCAATCTAATTAGCAATGACAGCTTACAATCGAATTAAAACGATGATCGATGATCGAGCGATGAGAAATAGCTGTTCAGCTATTTTTTTTCTACATTCATAAACGTTTTGCTTTTCGGGCAAGATAATTTATACATTTCGGCGATGCCCAGGTTGGAAATGACTCACGAGCAATCTCACTTTTTTATCTTGTCACGATCTGATACTCGTTCCTTGCCGTTTTACGTTAGACACCCGCGAGTGAGCTCAATGAGGAATCGCGGGACTAAGACACATATATATACACAAGCATCACACACGATCGATTGGCATGCCAAGTTCGACGTCCGAGAGAGCACGCGACTCACGTGCCGATCCGATTAAGACCGGTGGCAGCTCGTTCTCTGCAAAACACTATATATGCGTCTGATTCATTCTTCATCGTGTCTATCAACATTTTTCTGCATCACCCTCGTCCCTGTTTTTTTTTTTTCTCAATTTTTATGATTAATTGCAGTTGCAGCGATAAAATGCATTTTTACAATTTTTCATCAATATTTGCCAACCAAAAAATACTACCACGGGGAATCAACGAACAGTGGAAATGAATTTTTTTTTTAAATCGTGAATATTTTGTTGAACACGATAAACTAAATATTTTTGGATTATTTCAAAATTTTAATTTTTTTATTTATTTTATTAATTTTTTTATTTTAATTTTATTTCAAAATTTACGATTGGAATGACAAAAATCTGCTTTCGGAGAGACTTTCTAGAATATTTCTTGCTGCTGTGACACAATTTTTGAGATTATTCAAAAAAAAAAACGTTTAGTCGCACGTATCGAACAAAATATCGATCTTTTCCAACAATATTTTGTTTTCCAGTGAAGCATTAAAAACTTAAAAAACTTGAAAAAAAAGCATTAAAAATTATCATTGCAAAAATGATCGATCGAAGGAAGGAGTGAAAAAAAATTCTACATCGAGGCACACATTTTTATTCGTCATAGGGCCGCACCGTTTGTGTATTAAATATTTTCCGCTAGAAAGAACATTTTTTTCTGTGCAAAGTCGGGAAATTGGGAGAATATTATTTCAACTTTGATCGTTTCGTGTGCGGAAAGCAAATTAATCGTGGTTGCTGCAAAGAGCATTTGTTCCTGAATTCCTGTTTTATAAAAACTGCACTCGCAGCAGCTAATGGCTTTTCTTTCTCCATTCAATTTGTATGTTTCATGAAAACCAATCCGTCCGTGATTGAGAATTGAGTTTTCAAGCGCGTTTTTTGATTATTGAAAAGAAACCTTTCGCGCATCCTTTTCGCAACTGCAACGTTTTCGAAGGAAACATCCTGACGTGAGCAGATGACCGTGGAATAACAATTTTTTTCAACGAGCACATAACTTTTCTTACCTTGTAATAAACTTAGTGTCTGTCATTGCAAAGTTCAAGTGGCTCACGAGAGTTTTAAGGTCGGTCTTAAGCGTGTGCGCGAGATTGGCTTGCATAAGAGGATTTCAGCAGCAGGAGGACAGCTACGGTACATTTGTTTCGGGCTGTATACGTGCGAAGAATAAAATCGTGGGAGGAGACTTTTTCACGATAACACGTACCTTGGCGTGTCTTTTTTTCCTGTTTCCACGAATATAATATATTTTATCAAATTTTCTTTACAGTCATCAAATAAACTCGAGTTAAAAGTCAAATTTTGTTGGAAGAAATATTTCTAAATATTTCTACTCGGAGAAAAAACAGGACGCTCAATTCTTGCTGTATGAGAAACTTTATTTTTAATTTTGGCTTTCTCGTAGAAGAAGCTTTGAGCATCGTGCATGTTGAGCATCTTGAGGAAGCAATTTGCTAATTTCAATTTACAGCGTTTTTTGTATTTGCATTTAAATTATATAATTTCGACAACTTTGCTAGAAAGTAAAGAGGAAGTGCAGACTTGTACACAATATCTTACAAAATTTGCAGAAATTAGAGCGGTTGGACGATTTTTCAAAAAAATCGGATTTTCGTAAAATTCGAAAAATCGTAAAATTTTAACCGTTCAATCGATATTTCCCAAATTCAATACCAACTTTCCTATTATGATACTCTATTTATAAAAAAAAAAATTAGTAATAAATCTTAAAATTTGCGAAAGCCAGAGCGTCGACACTCTTTTTTTGAAAATTTCAAAATGCCCTAGAATTCGTATTTTTCTAGCAATCCCATCAAAATTTTCAGACAACGAAGAGCTTGTAAAGATTAACATCTGCGCAAAACGGGAGCCCTGTAGCTCAAACCGTTCTCGAGTTATCAACGTTTGAATTTTACAGTCCCAGAACATACACACACACACACACACACACATCCGGACATTTTTTCTAGATGTGATTTTTCGATGGGACATTGAAAAGTGGAAAAGAAAAATTTCACCGTCACATCTCTCTATGCTTCCTCTATGAGGAAGCTAAAGACAAAACTTGAATGAAATATATTTGGAATCCCAGTTTCGGGTTGCCCGATCGTCATGAAAAAAAAAAAAAAAAACAAAAATATGGACACCGAAGGTTTTCGCAATTAACCTTAACCCTGTCATATACGAGATTATCGCACAAAATGGAAGGTTGTTTCTACGTTAATGGCTGTCGCGAGCAGGCGTAGTACAAAAAAAAACACACACACACACACACACACACACATGAAAGTATAAGTATTGCTGCTCAGATTGCACCTCGTATTTATGCTAATCAAAGTATGCGCGAGTACATTTACTACGACACAGCCCACTTGCCTATGCATTACTTGTATTAACTCTTCTACTTATATGGATGTCGGTGTTGATCAATATAGAGATGATTGGCGCGTCGAATATACTTCATTGCTAATAATATAACGGGTGCGTTCTTTTGGAAAATGAATCACACACTTCACGCAAGATTTATGTTGGCAGAGTCATCAATTCCGCAGTCGTAGCCAATTTTAGTGATTCCATGTTTCACTCGCAGAATGAAAATCGCTTTTTCCAAACATTTCCTCTTGTTATTGTTGTTTTTGTATTTTTTTTTTTTTTCATTTTTTCCACTCGGCATTTGCTCTGGCAAAGTGCACTCGAAATTCTGAACTAATCGGATCACCGATAGCTCCGCTGGCAATAAATATTACGCAAATTCAATGGCTGCTGAATTTGATGAATTTTTCTGTTTCGTATATTTGGCTTTTTCGTGTATTCGAACGAGTGGAGATTGCTCGAAACCTCTCAAACGAGACTCTCGGAAATTTTCATTAGTATCGCGTACGATGCGAAAGAAAAGCCATTTTTTTTTTTTCAATTTTTTTTTACTCACTTCTCGTTAAAAACAGATACGCTCGTGCATCCGGTGTCGAATTGATTTCATTGAAAGAAAGGATGAGGATGAAAAGAAAATAAAACGCGCGCGCAGCGAGTAAAGAGAAAAAAATGAATCGACAGTTTTGTGGCAAAGTCTGTATAGTTCGATGGCTGGCTTGTGTCTGAATGAATCTGAATAAACAGAGGCGAGAGAACTCGCTGGCAATCGACGAAGAAAAATCGGATAATTCAGCGGTTAATATTCGAGCGAGTCGCCGTGCGGTCGCGCGCGGGTTAATAAAAAAATAACGCTACCGCGGTGAGAACGATGCTGCGGTCAGCGGAATGAGTTGATACGCGCACGAGGATTCGCGAAAGAGAGAGCGAGAGAGAAGAAACTCTTGGGTAACACGATAACGAGTCGAGTTGGATCTTAATCGCGAAATTGTTGGCTTGCAAGATTCGCAAGACTATCTTGCGCTTGCGTTTGCACAAAATGACACACAGACCTCAAAATTAAGTCGCGAATATATAATTTTGCACTCTTTAAAAAATTGTTATGAAGAATTCATGCATTGAGGATTTAGCAGACAAAATACGCAACTCAAAAATAACTGCTTCATTCTTACAGTTTTTAAAAAATCACGGATTCGTTGCGTATGGTTCTCACATTTTCTGCTTCCTCATAGAGGAAGCTGTGTGACGATGATTTTTTTTTTTTCCAGTTTTCAATGTCAATGTGCGTAAAATGTCCCAAAACATCGAAAAATCATATTTAGAAAAAATGTCCGGATGTGTGTGTGTGTGTATGTTCTGGCACTCAAAAATTCAAACGTTCATAACTCGAGAACGGTTTGAGCTACAGGGCTCCCGTTTTGCACAGATGTTAATCTGTACAAGCTCTTCATTGTCTAAAAATTTTGTTGGAGTTGCTAGAGAAATACGAATTCTAGGGCATTTTGAAATTTTCAAAAAAAGGATGTCGACGCTCTAACTTCCGCAAATTTTAAGATTTATTACTAATATTTTTTTTATGAATAGAGTATCATAATAGGAAGGTTGGTATTGAATTTGGAAAATATCGGTTGAACGGTTAAAATTTTATGATTTTTTGAATTTTACGAAAATCTGAGTTTTTTGAAAAATCGTCCAACCGCTCTAATTTCTGCAAATTTTAAGATTTTTTACTAATATTTTTTTTATGAATAGAGTATCATAATAGGAAGGTTGGTATTGAATTTGAAAAATATCGCTTGAACGGTTTAAATTTTATGGGTTTTAGAATTTTTTCTCTCCTTTTTAAACTCTCACACTTCGTAGTTGGAGTTGAGAATGTATTTTCAAAAAAAAAAAGAGTGAAAAATACAGTGACGTATAAAATAATGGGCGATGTACAAAAACGTCGCTGTGTTTATTTGGTTTAATTAATGCAGAAGGAAAAGACGATAAAAAGTGAAGTATCCACTTGCGACGATAGTGATTAGGGCGAAGTTTTTTTTTTTTTTTTTTTTTTTTTTTGAGGTGACAAATTATAACCCGTTCCGGAAGAAAAATGATGGTAGTTGGATGAGAAACTTGGTGGCGTTCGAACGCATAGAATGCCGATGGAACGTTCGTGTCATTTGGAAAGAGAGGATAAGAAAAAATTTCTCGACACCTCGCGCGTCCATCATAATTGCGAACACGCCCAGAGTGAGAGTTTTTTCGCTCACACTCTCTCTCTCTCTCTCTCTCTCTCTCTCTCTCTGCATCTCTCAGGGTTTCATATTCGCGCGTGGAAAAAAGTTGGACGGGTTTACATATCGTACGGGTGTATAAATTTACATACTCATTAATCCCACCGTGACCGTGTGGCCCGTGTGTTGTCTTGAGCAACAACACATCAACGTGCATTGACGCCGGTTTGACGCTCGTCTTTGCTCTGCCGCGAGACGATCGTTTCGGTCGCCGCGGGATACATTCGTTTTCCTGGCTTCTCGACACAACAAAGTGTCGAATTCTGCTCTAATTTTGGGTCTCGCCATAATTTCGACCTTTTTCTTCATTACGACATGTTTTTACCAAAACCCCATAAAACCGGAAAGACCTATCGCAGGGAACGTATTCTTGTATTTATTTTCTCAAAATGCAAATCTCCGCGTTATGGAAACGTTTTTTTTCGAAAAGTGAAAAAAAAATCTGTAAGCCCAATTAACCAATTCGTCGAAAACAAGCAAAATTAATAATTAATATGAATAATTGTTAATTTGCTTGCTGAAAGAATTCGGTGCTTCAATTATTCAGTTCGACCCACGAATCCTCTCAATGTCCGTCAATATTTTCAGAAATAAATTGAATTCGCTCCAAGTGAATAAATTATGATGATTATTATGGTTTCGCTCGGAATGAAATGAATTCTATGTTTTGGAGGTGGTCACAGTATGGCTTTGACGCATCCCTACACTGGAAATGAAATTTTGTTAAAAATCGTCGATATTTTGTTGAATACGGTAAACTAAATATTTTTGGATAATTTCAAAATTTTTGTTATTTTGCCAGTATATTTGGTTTCTAACGGAATTGTCAGCGAAATTTGCGAGTGGAACGACAAAAATTTGCTTCCGAAGAGACTTTCTAAAATATTTCTTGCTGCAATGACATAATTTTTGGAATTATTCAAAACAAACGTTTAGTCGAACGTATCGAACAAAATATCCATCTTTTTCAACAAAATTTTTTTTTCAGTGATAGGTGCGGCCAATACCGAGTCTCGATACAAAAACCAGAGCAGCTTGTATTTGTCACTCGTGCAAATGTGATGCAGCAGAACGTCTTAGGAAAGTGACTGAAGTGATGGAAAGCGTTGGTAAAAAGGGTTAAAACTCGTATGCAGAAACAATATCGAATAAATAACAAAATCGTTCGAATGAAAAGACAAAAAGTCGATTTTTTCCACTCTGGGATCATGAAGAATAATCATGTTCGATATCTTCGTGGTTCGTTGATTAAAAGTCATTTTTCTGTCCAATCAAAAGTCACTTTTTTATCAAAACGAAATAAAACTCCGGATACATTTTTTTTCCTCGGACTCCAGACCTCGCTACGTTCGATCTCGTTAATTTTTGCAACAAGAAAAAAAAACGGGAAACAACGTACACGCAGGGTTCAAGCAGAAAAAGATTTATTTCCGCAGAACGAAACATTTGACGAGGGTTGGCAAAGTGAAACGCAAATTAGTTACACAATTCCACAGCAGTAAGCTTTCCAGCATGAATTTCCTCGGGATTATGGAGAGCCGGCACAGACTTTTTTCTCATAACCTCCAGCCAAGCTGTTTCGTAAGGGTGTAACAATTAAATGTATTTTTAATGACTCGCGGATTGAGAACTTGCGACACACGGTTTTTGCCATGAAATATAAAAGTTGTGGCGGTTGATGCAATTTTTAACGAGACATAATCACATCGAATTGATCGAAAGTTTTGATTGATTTCGTTCACTGAAGTAGTGAAGCGTGTTTTAATAATAAAATATCGTTCGGTATAAAAACAACAATATTCTCTGAAACATTATTATTCAATTGGCCCGTGGGCTTCGCCCAACAATGCCCCCGGTTGGCGCTAAAGGCTACAGCGAGCTTAATACGAAAAGTTAAAAAAATTTTTTTTTCAAAATCTTCAAACTGTGATTTTACGAAAATCGCTATAACTTTTTTTTTTTTACAAACTGGCACTCCAGCTACCGCTCATTATCTTCATTTTCGAATTATCTTTGAATTGGTAATTAGCGATTTTTTGATTTATTATCATTTTTTAGTTGCTTGTGAAGTTTGAAAGTGGAAAATATGACGAAAAATGTGATTTTTTGGTTCGGGTTCCCAAAAAAAATAAATTATCGGAATGCAATACAGTCTAAAATTTATTCTGATTCATGAGCTTCATTCCTGTGAAAGATTCATCAAAATTGGTTCCGTGGTTTTTGCGTGAACGGAGCACAAACACAATTTTGTAGTTTAACGTTTAATGAAGAAATGTTTGCAGTTATTATTTGAAGGCGAATAGAACTCGAAGGAATCGAGAAATCGGATAGGGGGGGGATATATAGACAGAAAGGCGGCAGCAGCAGCAGAAACTCAAAGATGCAAAAACGTTGCTCGGAGGATCCAATTTTATTGCTCGCTTTCATTAGCGGCTGTGCAATTGTAGCTGTGTGCAATTTTTCTACTCGTGATAGTGGCTTAGTAAGGTATAACGAACATGAGTAGAGAGACACATAGCCGCGAGTTCTTATTTGCGGTTCTCTCTCTCTCTTTGCTGTTCCTAATTATCACTCGGCAGACTAAATAGTGGTACAGCGGTTCTCAATGTTTCTGTTGTCAGAAGCGTTTGTTACGCGGATACCGCAGACGCAAACGTTGTTAGAAATTTTCGTAAATAAATACACGGAATGAAAAATTTTAATAATTCCCCAATAAACGCAAAACCGTTGTCAGTTATTGCTTTTTAATTAATTAGGCATCCTGATAATCCCTGATCTTAATAATCTCGAGCTATTAATTTGTAACTCATGAATTAGCGACTCGTTTGTTGGGATATAATCGAGCGCGAGTTTCCTGTCAAGGATCAGCGTTCATACCCATTTCATTAGCTTCGCGTTAATTAATTAAATGCAATTAGAAAATCGTATTTTATCACCAATCAGACATTCTCTCGAATCGTTTAGAAAATTTGTTTTCGGTATTTCGACATGGAAAACTTTACCATAAAATGCATCGGCTCGTAATAAATTAATAAATAGTTCGTGGCCACTGTTTTTTTTTTCCCTAAACCCTCGAATGAAGGATCCGGGGGAATGGCACATAAATCTGACGGTTCTTTTGAACAAAAAAGTTGGAGCTGCGTTTGTTGAGACATCGAAACGACAAAAAAATGAGAGATTTCTGCAATGGAAAAAAAATAATCATATCGTCAAAATTTATCAGTTTTAATTTCCTTTTCAACACGTTTTCGTTCTTCAATGAAAAACGTTGAAAAAACGTGGCGATCGTACACGTGAACGCGGTCGCTATAAATACATGAAAAAAGAAAGGCTTTGGCCGCACGTCTTGCGGTGAAAGATTGCTGATGCTAAAACGTCTATATATGCGCGTGTGACCTCACGCGATAACGCCGGTTTTTTTTTTTTTTTTTCCAGTTCGTACACTTTCAATTCAACATATCGCTCGTGATTCATATTCAAAATATGACTTGATCCCTCATCATCAGTTCTGATTAACGATTCTCATCACTCGTTTGGACGATGAATGCATTTTTTACTGCAAACATGCCACATTTTCGTGTTACCTATTCCGGCAATTTTGAAAAATTCATATCTCCGTTAAAATTGAACGAAAAAAGTTCAACCTGGGCTCATTCTTTTCGTTTTTTAATGCACGATCACGCAAGCTTGGGGCAATTTCGCTCGAGATCAAAAAATCAGTCAAAAATGCGATAAAACGATAAAAAACGGGAGAACGAAGCGAGAAAGGGATTCAAAGTAGCCTGGGGTCGTTTTTGACCCCAGGTTACCGTTCCAGGGTCAAGGTCGCATGCACGAGTGAGCCTGGTTTAATTGACTACCGAAAATCCATTCATTTTTTATCTTCATAATTGAACAGTACGATCGAGAAATATTTACACAGCCACGCAGGAAAATTTGAAATTTAGATAAAATGTCTATCGCGCAGCAAAAGGCTGAAAAATCAATATTCACGCAAACGCGAGAACTGACAATTGTTTCGGTTTGTTTCGGTGCGACTCATCGTCAAATTGATAATCGATACAACGTCACTGTCATTGTTATTCACCTGATCAAATCGCGAGGGGTTTTCGTGTGCGCGTATATAATTACGACCGCGTATAGACATTGGATGCCCGACTCGGCTTGATACCGACACACACACACATACGTATAAACACTTTTCGTCGACTCGGCAATGAGTTTATCGGTGGGGATCAGTGCAACGAGGCGTCGCGATATATATCGGTAAATAGCAAACGGCAATCGCAAACGTGATCGGAGGCGTGTGGTCAAGGCAAAACAAAACATATTCCAATCAGATCGTGCGATTGGATTCAGAATCGAAAATTCGAAGTGAAAAACTCGTTAAAAATTAAATGAGGTCCCTAGAGAAAATTAAAAAAATTAAACGTTGAAAATTCCGAGCATCGACAAGGTCCATCGAGGTCTTAAAAAATAAACAAAAAGTGAAAAAAATCATCAAAACTCACGTTTCTGTCATGAAAAGTTGAAAGAGGAAAAAAAAAACAATTCTCGCGCAGATTAATTTTCGTTTCTTTGCCTTCCTCACTTCGGTATATCGCACTTTTCGTCCTGTGTGTTTTTTTTTTGTTTGTATTTACCGGAGATGATATACAGAGCATATACACATTCGCGATACTCGCACATACACCAATGTTATTTATATTTACATGCGAATAAAAAAGTTGGGAAACTCGCCGGGGAGTTTGTTCGTCGGTATGAAAACCCCAGGGCTTTTTATTTTTCCCGCCAGCGAAATGAAAGAAATGCCGTGCTCGTGGATCCAAGACGGTAATACAGGAAGCAAAGAAAAATGAAAGCGCGTCGAGCGGAAGAAAAATCGCGCACAATGCACCGCGAGAGATGCTGAATTTTTGTTTCCTTTACGCGGTGGTAAAGCTTCACGGATCTTGGCGCGTATATATATATATATATGTCGAACTCGCGAGCGCGTCAGGTGGCGGACACTTCTAAGTCGCGCGTCAAAGCAAGACTGGCCCAGTCCCATCGCATTACCCCGCTATTATATTCCGGGCCAGCATCCGCATGCTCTCTACGCGCGTATTTATATATATATATGTTTATGTATCCATCGCACGAGCGGCGGCGCGCTTACATACGCATCGCAACGCGTATATGAATGTTGTGTGTGTGAGATCGCGAGTATGCTTGGTGCAGTCGCCGGCAGATGAGAAGCTCTCGCGGTGGGCGAGAGAAAAGTAGAAAGGGAAAATGTGCAGCGAACGAGAGCACATCGCTCTTTGCTGCTGCTGCTGCTGCTCAGAAGTGCATTTTTTAATATCACTCGACGCGAGTCTTCATCATGCGACTTTTTTTTTTTATCAACCCACACCTTTTTCCATTCGATCCTCGTCATCCATCAACTATAATAATGCAAACTCGTGTACACGTTACACCGCCACCGAGCGAGGATCTCGATATTATTAATATTTATAACTTTTACATTGAATTTGTATTAATTCCGAAGTTTCCTGCTCGCGAATCGCACACGTTGTGTACACAACTTTATTCTTTTTACAGTGAGAATGGACTGGAAATGAAATTTTGTTAAAAATCGTCGATATTTTGTTGAATACGGTAAACTAAATATTTTTGGATAATTTAAAAATGTTTATTTTGCCAGTTAATTTGGTTGCTGACGGAATTTTCAGCCAAATTTGCGAATGGAACGACCAAAATTTGCTTCCGAAGAGATTTTCTTAAATATTTCTTGCTGCAATGACACAATTTTTGGGATTATTCAAAATAAACGTTTAGTCGAACGTATCGAACAAAATATCCATCTTTTTCAACAAAATTTTCTTTTCAGTTTGTAAATTTCCATTAAATTAAAATCAAATTACAAACGTAGCCTGCAAAAATTTTCAAAGTTTGTATAAAAATTGGAGAATCGAATCTTTACGATTTTTTAATGCCATAAGCAACTTTGTGACACTATGCAGAACTTTTGTTATTATGTGAAAAACACATCGTTGTGCGTTCAAGAATTATCGCACACAATGATCCTGAAGTTTGCAACGAAATTCTATTTTTTCTTGGACAGAACTCGTAATTATTATTCAATATTTGGTCTGGATATTAAAACGATCCTCCCTCGCCACCTAAAAATTCAATCGACACGAAAAATTGCCACAATTTTCAAAATTCAATAAATAATTAATAAACAAAATATTTTTCGTTGAATATCAACGTTGAAAACTTCAGAGTCATTCGCACACAACTATATCCACATCCTCGTCCACTCCATGTCACCAAAAATGATCAAGTCCTGCTGTGGCAATAATAATATCACGAGTATATTGTCGAGCTCGAACGACCATTCAGCGATATTGTTAATTTCCGAACGACGGTCCCCGCTCCCTATGACAGTTGAGAAAAAATTGAGGGGCTGAAGAAATAGCGTGTGAGTTGTCAACAAGCTCGATAGAATTGAAATGCGAAATGGGCCATCAATAATTATTAATCCCACGCAATATTGCAATGAAAAAACAAAGTCAACAATATGAAAAATTACATAATCCACTGGCAATGGAAATTTAATAAAATCGATGCAACAAAAATGATAAAAATCTGGACTCTGCTGTCATTGTAATAAAAATACGAGAAACAAAAACAACGATAATAACCGGAATAATAATAAATAATAATATTAATACAGAGAATATTTTATTATCAATGAGATCATCGCGGTAGGGCGACGTCGTCGTGTCGTCTCTGTTTATCATTTAGTTACTCCCTCGCTCTGGCAGCGTCTCATTCAAGGATCTCGCGTGGTCCCTCTTGATGAATTGCGGCTTCAATGATTATTCGAGGCCGCAAGATTCTCTTTTGCTCTTCTTTCTCTCTCGGAGTCGGTGCAACTTGAGAGTAAGATGATGTTACGATTTTATGATCCGTATATGTAAGAACTGTATGTCTATATGCGTTTGTGTGTATAAAAAGACTTTTGCATGGTCCATTACATTACGTGATGCCTGGGCGTATAAAGAGATATATATTGTGGTGTGAAACGCGGGAGAAAGCATAATAATCAGAGGAGTAAAGAGGTGTACACATGCACACACGCCCATAGAGACAAGTTTCGTTCTCCAGCCCCCCTGAAAACATTTTGCCCCTCGTATTAATTCTCAGTTTCAACTCGGACCATTCATCCGTCAATCTTGCTCCATTGATCCCCAGTGGCTTCTATATAATATAACAAAATCATACACCCGCGTGTGTATAGTCTCGTTTGTCAAGGGGACGAAGGATGTTGGTCGATTTTGATGCTGGTACATAAGAGAATGAGGAGACGTCAATCACAATCGTCGTGCGACTCTTTCGCAGCCCTCGTTGGCACACCCACCATTCCGGAGCTTATTGGGAGGAACAACATTTTTTATTTTGTGTGAAAATTTTTCAATATCGCGGCTCAGGATAAATACACAAATCTTCGGAATAATTAATACACATTTCTTAATAATTCGACAGAGGAATCAATAAATTTCCAAATTACGATCATTCGAATCCTATTTTTTTTTTTTCACGCAGAAAATAATTTCATAAAATAATTAATATTTATGCACACACTCGATACACCGTAAAAAAAATTTCAAATACCACCCCGAATTTTTTTTTACTCGATCAGTATTTACGGTCGTAATCATTGATTGCAAAATTCTCTGAACAACAAATTTCAAATTGATTGCAATCTTTCTAACTTCACATTCATTCGTGACATTCACGTTCGTATGAAAATTCCAGATCACGCGATTCTATAGAAAAAAATTATATCAGGAAGTTTCATCGTTTCATTTGTCGCCCGCAAGTGCGTGTGTGTTTGTGTCTTTGTTTGCTGGTCAAGGGGACTATCGATCGTTCATATAGACTTTAATTTGTCACGTTGCACGAATATGAAAAAATATATAGAAAAATTTATATGTGCGTGTGTGAATAATGAGATTATAACTAAGCCAACTAGACGAATGGGTATCGTCGTAGCCAGCCCGTTGATGTGTTGTGCGCGTTTGGATATAGCGAAACGAAATTAGGGTAAGCTCGAGCTTTGGGTAGACTCTGTGGGGCACAGACGTGCGTATTACTGCGTATAGCGAAAGCAGAGGCATCGATAGACGACGGTAGGCACAGTTTCTAAATCAGGAACGCGACCACACGAGAGAGAGAGAGCTTTTTCATCTTTTCCAAATGCTATTTCATGATTTATCGAATGTGCCTAATTGTGGATGAAGGACGCGGATCAAACGGCTTGACTCGATAAACATTCTGCGGTGCATTTTTTCCAATTATTTACCAAAATACTACAAAATCGTTTTTTCTTCTTCCAAAAGCTTTTTCAAGGTTAAAGAGTTTCTTTCGTTTCTCACGCGTTAGAGAAATTTCAAGTTTAATTTTTTAAGATTCGTATGAACCTTCTCAAATGAAATTTTGTTTAAAATCGTCGATATTTTGTTGAAAACGGTAAAATAAATATTTTTGAATAATTTCAATATTTTTATTATTTTGCCACTATATTTGATTTCTAACGGAATTTTCAGCGAAATTTGCGAGCGGAACGACAAAAATTTGCTTCCGAAGAGATTTTCTTAAATATTTCTTGCTGCAATGACACAATTTTTGGGATTATTCAAAACAAACGTTTAGTCCAACGTATCGAAAAAAATATCCATCTTTTTCAACAAAATTTTCTTTTCAGTGTAAGCGTTTTCATATATATATATAAATATATATTCCAAGCATATAAGAATTTTGCTTTAATACTGAATTACTCGATAACTAGACGGAAGAAAAATTTGAAAAAAAATATTGTTTTCGTACTCAATGTTGAAGAACGTTATCACCAAATTTAATCAATTTCTTAATATTTAGATATTTGTATCGACACTCATTAAAATCACGGAGAATCTTGAGATAAATTTTATCGTGTTTTATGGGCTATCGTGATTGCAATCTTTATTATTATATCGTTAAATATGAGAGCTGAGAAGCCGCTGATGGGAATGACAGTTTACGAGTGTATGCAGCTTCCTAATTTGATACGAGATACGCGGGTCTGTCGATGACGACGAAAGGCTCTTATTTGCCGGTGCATTTTCGTTGGAGAGGACAAAAGTGTGGGCGCAACTGACTTGTCTCCCTGCAGTGAGAAACTTGAATTTGGATTGACGCACGCGAACAATTTCGTTTCGTGACATCATTCCCGAAGCTTCGACGTATTGCGACGGACATACGTCCTTCGACGAATAACGTAGTGTATATCAAGGCGATACGTATGACTCGTCACGGAGCGTATTGGAAATAAGCAAAGTTTAGTTTGAACCGTGCGTATTAAAATCGAATCATGAAATTTCTTGGAAAATGTAAATCAATAAATAAATTCATGAGGTGCCCGCGCGTACACAGACATTTCTTGCTGTCTGCTTGGCAAGCATGCATACACAATTTCTTGAAATACCGCACGATCGATAACACAAAACTGCGCGTGCTGGTGAATACAATTTTCTTTCTCATACATATGCATTTTTGTGTAAACACTTTTTGTTGCTGTACGAAAATATATTGCTCCAAAACTCAGTGAACCTCAACAGAACGTCATTTACTCACGAAGAAAAATACAGCCTCAAATTCTAACACTGCTTCCCAGAATTCTAAAATATTAAGTCCTAGAAAAGTTTACTATCCGTTCGCAATTCTTTGCGAACGGATAGTAAACTTTGCTTTTTGTTTTGTGGAAGTGTCAAAATGATTTTTACACCGTTTAATAAAAATGGTGCGTGCATATTACATTTGAAACTATTCTCTTTACACGCTATATATTTTCATGTCGATTTTGCTACACGCATAATTTTTATCTTCCATTCAACATTTTTCGATATTTAATGAATTTTTTTTTTTTAAAGCATAGTGTTAATTCTAAACTTCAAGGCCCCCGTTTTCTCCTTATTGTTTAGACTTGCAGGATCGTAAATGGTTTTTTACCTCTGATTCAAATTCGAATTTTTATCAAAATTAAAAGAGCACGATCGAGTGCTATCGAATTAAATAATGGGATGAGAAATATTTAGTTTTAAATGCTTGAAAAAAAAAAAATTCATTTTTTTAAGGACGTAGATGTGCGCGATAGGAGTAGCGATTAGAAAACGAAGATAAATCAGCGGCGGTGCGTCGTTGATTGAACGAGAGTAACGACATCCTTGACCCGGCTTTTCCGAGACATATGAATCGAGAATTTTCTGCTTAATTCATACACGCAGCCAATTTCCGGTTAACCATGTAAGGTTATCGTCGATTCCAAGTGCGAGAGTTTGTGTCTTCGTCGATTGGCCTTCCATTTGTAATATACCCAGAAGTCGTAATGAAAGATCTAAAGAAAAAAATGCGCTCTCGCCTAAATCGCGAGCTCGCGCGCGCTTCGCTTATCTCAAATCGCGCGGCTTCTCGTGAATGAGATTGTTGACCGGTGAGTCATATGGCGAGAGAGAGAGAGAGAGCGAGAGGGAGTTCCGAACGTGGGGGCGACGAGAATATATGCCACGGGAAGAGAGACGGACGAACACACAAACGCAGAGAAAAGAGTGAAAAGACTTGAGCCTGCTGTGGTGGCGGAATGCGAATAACGCGTCGAGTCTGCGGATTAACCTCAGCCACGTAGTTGAGATTTTATAATCCACATATACACATGAAATCAAATATCTCAAAGTATACACTTGGGTCGCGGGCGATTAAGCTTACACGAAAAAATATTGAAAATCCAAAGTAAATAAAACCTACGCGAGGATTTTATTCGGGCGTGGTTCCCCGGAGGCTCAACAAATTTATTTGCTACGATATTTAAAAGACACGAAAGGAAACGCCGTAACGAAACTAAACAAAACTCACAAATCACGTCCTATTTATATCCTCTGCTATAATTGGCTCCTTTTTTTTATTCTTCATTTTGAGAGCACATAATTAACGGCTGATGCATTTCCCCTACAGTCTCGTATCCGTCAGACACCGACCAACGAATAAAAACAAAAATAACCTCGATATTGACAACAACCAGGAGTCGATATCAAAAGAACGAAACTGCTGCTCTTTGCTTCTTCATAGAGGAAGCTATGTGACGGTGAAATTTTTTTTTTTCCAGTTTTCAATGTCAATGTGCTTAAAACGTCCGAAAACATCGAAAAATCATATCTACATTGAAAAGAAATTTTTTTTGGATACGTTCGAATAAACTTTTTTTTGATAAATCACAAAAATTTTGTCACTCCAGCAAGAAATATTCTAGAAAGTCTCTGCAAAAAACAAATTTTTGTCATTCTAAACGTAAATTTCGCTGACAGCTCCGTTAGAAATAAAAAATATTGTCAAAATTATGAAAGTTTTGAAATTATCCCAAAATATTTTGTTTATCGTGTTGAACAAAATTTAATTCTCAGTGCAGAATATTTCTTGCTGCAATGACAAAATTTTTGGGATTAAAAAAAAACGTTTAATCGAACGTATCCAACAAAATTTTCTAATTAGTGTAGAAAAAATGTTCGGATGTGTGTGTGTGTGTGTATGTTATGGCACTGCAAAGTTCAAACGATAATAACTCGAGAACGGTTTGAGCTACAGGGTTCCCGCTTTGCACAGATGTTAATCTATACAAGATCTTCATTCTCTGAGAATTTTGTTGGAATTGTTAAAAAAATACGAATTCTACGGCATTTTGAAATTTTCAAAAAAAGGGTATCGATGCTCTAACTTCCGCAAATTTCAAGATTTATTACTATTTTTTTTTTTTATAAATAGAGTATAATAATAGGAAGGTTGGTATTGAATTTGGAAAATATCGGTTGAATGGTTTGAATTTTATGATTTTTCGAATTTTACAAAAATCTGAGTTTTTCGAAAAATCGTCTAATCGCTTCAATTTTTGCAAATTTTCTAAGATGCTGTACTTCCTCTTTTTAGCTGCTTTGGCAAATTCAGGTAAAAATAAATGCAGAAATTCAAAGTAACAAATGGATGGCGTTTACGAGCACGATGGATGGTTGGTGGCTCCTGAAAATCAATCTTTTTTCCTCTTGGCGTTTGTACGAATGTGTATACACAGGCTAATCGTGTATAGTGTTCGGTATAACGGTCCGTATACACATATTTATACGCGACGCTCAGCATTGCGTAGAAAGTGTACATACGTGGATGTATATATGAGAGATTGAGAAAATTTACGATCGCCCCAAAGTTTAGTAACATCGGTGCGATAAAAAGAGACGCGGAATAACGAATAAAGTTTGTTGTATTTTTGTTTGTTTCGGTGGGTCTTTCGTAACGAAATTTAATGCAGAATGAAAGCTTTGTAAACCAGAAGGGATCGATGGAAAAGCTCGCCTCTCTGTTATTCCTGTTGCCACTGTTTCACACTTTTCTCGGGCACACCGCGCATGCAAGAGCAGCAGGAGCTTTATGTGTTTCTGAAATATAAATTTTCATCTAGTTTTTCACGACGCGGTAGTTATTTATTCCTATGTCGTTAGTTTTCGTCTCGCGCGTGGCATTTATATATTTATTTCGTAACAATCGTGTCGCTCCCTAATCTCGATCGAAAGATCAAATGTCTTTGCTCGGATTGTTTGGACCGAGTAATTTGTTGAGGTATTACTATCACAAAACGACTTTTTTTAGGGTTCTTTCAAAATTTTGTATAAACGTTCTTGGCACCAAAACTAACAGTTTTCTCCTCTGAAGAAAAATTTTCTGACGTTTATAATTTGAGATATTTAATTTTTTATTTTCCTCATCTAAACGCGTGTAAATTGAAGTCACTTTTCGTTAAGAAGTTGCAGAAATCGAGTTGCAAAAAAAATGTATTTAGGATTTTTTTTGCAGATAGCCAGAAAGGCTATGAGTCGAAATTTTTTAAGAAAAATCCTAAACACATTTTTTTGAAACTCATAAACGAAACGCGACTTCAATTTACACGCGTTTATAGGTGGAAAAAGTTAAAAATTGGAAATTAAATTTCTCAAAATCTTAACGTCAGAAGATTTTTCTTCAAGAGAGAAAATTTTTAGAATCCTGAATAAAGTAATTTTGTGATAGTGTTGCGCATTTTTTTTTTTTTTGAAAATCGTTGGCTTTTGTCGGAGGACAAACGGGATGACATTTTTCTTCATTCGCGATATCAAATTATTCCTCTCGATTGCAACAGACGAAAAAAAATGTGTTTTTTTTTTCGATTCAGCTGCAAAGCTTGAAAAACGCAAGAAAGATCTTTTGAAAACGGCCAATAACTCATGATTGGCCGGCAGTTTGTTTTTCCCGTGGCGGATGAGATCTATTTCTTGGATTTCTCGCAACATCTTCTCAGTTCCATTCGTTATTGACGCTGTGTGTTTTTTTTTTTTTTTTTTCGCCTTCGTAACATCTTTCACGGTGTCGGTTTTTTTTTCTTCTTTTAAAACATACGTTTCTACGACGTGGACCATTATAGAATTCTCAGAGTTCGCGTATAGACGAGAGCAACGTGCGTAAAGTTCGTCCACTCTCTCGCTCTTTCTCGTGGATATAATAGACGAGAAAATTGTGACGTAGTTGAAAATATTACGCCAGAATCGTCACGGAATGACGGGATAGACGATCCGGCGGGTGATCAAGTATCTCAAGAATCTGACGAGAAGAAGAGGAGTTTTTCAGAAAAGAGACAAGGATCAAGTTCATTTTTCTTTTTTTTTTTAATCATTTTTTTCACAGCTCGATACGACCAGACGATTAAATTATAATTTTTTGGATCCTGTTTGGCAATTGGTGCAAATAAAATGTTGCAATTAAGGAAAAAAAAATGTAATTGAAACTATTTCATAAAAATTTTCACATAATTTAATCGACGAGGAAGTTTTGGTTCGTATTGCAGAACAAAAAAGGATTTTAAAGTCCGGCGGAGTCCTTTTTTTCGTTTCGTGAAAAATTATGTATCCAATACACGGAGGCTCGTGAATCTCTCGATTCAACGATTGTGCAAGAGAATTAATTATCCAAATGCTATTAAGCAGGAGAGAGAGAGAACGAAAACGACATTTCTCGAGTGCTGGGCACGATCGTGATAATTATTAGGAAGAAGGAATGAAAATGAGAACGTGCTAATAAAGCGAAAGGTGCGGGAGAAAATAGAACGAAGCGATTCAACGTAAACAGGGGATTCCCTGTTTTTAATCGAGAATGATGTAACGAACGGGAGAAACCAAGCGGAGAATGAGCGAGAATCAGACGCCGAGTGAGCGAGTAAAAGTTCTTGCGCGAGCAGTCGTTACGGCAACGTGTTTTATTTCGTAACGCACGCGGTTATCCGTCTCAAGTGTGTGTATAAACGAGATATGAGGATCAGAGAAAAAGAGAGAGAGAGAGAGAGAGTTACAGACGCGAAAGATTTTTTTAGGGTTGACCTCGGGATAACAAAGTGGTTTTCCCTCCCGCACGCGGCTCGTGATCTTGACGAGAGCAAACGTGTACTCGACGCGTTTACTTCGGGAGAAACCTCGCGCACTCCTGACCGAGTCGGCGAGATAAAAAAAAAAAAAACAAAAAAAAAACCAAAAAGATAGAGAGAAATAAAACTCGCGGTTATTTTGTCGTCGTCGGTTCGGAGAGAAAAAAGACGAGGCCGCGAAGGAAGGTGCGAAGGAATGGAATTCCGCGGACCACCAGCCGCAGCCTCTCTATCTGGATTTACCACGCACAGCGCGTTCTACGGATATACGCACTGATGACGGAATTTGGCACGAGAATCATCGTCATGTCGCCCCTTTTTCTTCTCTTCCTCTCTTTATTCTCCTTTTTTCTTTTCCTGCCTCCTCATTCGTATCATCTCGTTCGCTTGGAGGCCGAGGCCTTGAAATACAATAATCCAGCACGGTTCACCCTATTCGGCTGTTCTTTTCAATCATTTTCTTCGTCCTTGGACCTCGTTCTCGATTCTCATTACGATTTTTTTTTTTTTTTTTTTTTTTCATTCACAACCTCCTGCTCGTCTCCCCAGTGTCGATGTTGAACAAAAAAAATGACGGATAAGTTTTTCAATAAATCTCAATACGTCACAAACATTTACGACTTTCGATATCGAAATAATTTCTACAAGTTCGATTTTTTATCATCAATATTTCACGATTTTAAATGGACAACGTGTCAAGTCCGCAAAAGCGGAATCAAATTTATTTTCAACTGCAACTGTCCCTGACTAGTTTTTCAATGGTACACAGACTCGAAATTTCACCAGGACAGCTGTTGACGTAATAATGTGCGAGGTTTATCGACGACTATTCGAGCTTGCTCTCTCGGTGAGTCCTAATGGTTCTAGCGCGTGAGTGCTAATCCCAAATTTCGCTCACTCACCGAATAATGACTCGTAATAAAATTTTATAAAATATAACAACTCGCAGGTTTTTTGTTGAATCACGTGACGCTGCACATTTGCTAATGAATGAGCATGAGCAAGATAAACGTGTGTGCTTGACGTTGAATTCATTATGTTGGGAAGAAATTCTCAAATACACAGAAAGATGAATGTTTTTTGGTCTGAATTAATTAATAATTATTCTCGACGCGCACTAGCTAGGGCCGGTGAGTAGCTAAGCGGTCACCCAACCAACTGTTGCTCTCACAAAAAAAAAACCTTTTTTTTTTTCATTAAACAAAACGCGCTGAACAATTCGAAAGTAAACGAAAAAAAATGCCATCAAGAAAATCCATTTTGATGCGCGAACGCGTTATTTTCTTTTGTAAATATTTTCATGGAAAAAAGTCTCTCCAGGGCAGAAATTTTTTTTTTTTTTCACCATATTTGTCAACAAACTCGATTTTTATTGAATTTTTGCTTATTTTTGTTGCTTTTTAAGTTTTTATCATCGATCGACCCTCGTTAGCATTAGGAAGCAATCGATGCGCGCAAGAGTCCTTTGAACTTTGAACCGAGGGCTGTGACCGCGGTCAACGGGTACTTGGTTCGCCACTTTGCGGCCATGGTCGTCGTGACTTGGCTCTAGCAGATTCATACGCGAAGCTCCATGCGCATAAATTCACAAAACCGTTGTAACATCGATGCAGTTTCAACCGCATATGTAATGCTAACTGCGCATCCAGTTCCCTATTACAATCTCCTTCGAATAGCCGTCGTGGAAAGTATTCCAACTTCTAAAAACCATCAATATTTCCGGTAGAAATATTTGCTGATATATTTACGAGTCTCAATTATTTTCACGGTAATCAGGTTTCATTTCATTGCAATTATGCACTTGGCAAGAATTTATTATCCAGAATTCTAAAATTCGTTAAAATTCATGGAACTTCCGCCAACGAATCGTTATTAAAAAAAAAAAGTGAATAAACCGTTTTCCATATTTATTCCGTCAGTATGGTCGTCGAAACTAGATTGAGCCAAAGTATGTCTCATTTGTCAGTCTATACGTGTGCGGATAAAAGTAAAAAACGAAGCGAAAGAAAAAACATGGCAAATCGAAAAACAGGAAATTTGTGAATTTTTTTGTTTTTTTTTTTTTTAGACTCTTCTCGCAACGTTATTGCCAGTCAATATTTCATTTTTCATGCTTTCGTTGGAAAAATTCATAAAATAAAAAAATAATACTCGAGTAAATTCGAAATTTATAGAAAAAACAGAAAAAAAATGTTGATACGAGAAAAATTGTTGAACGTGTGTAGTGCACAAGTATGCGCACGCATGCATGCACATGGATGCATGCACCGAGAGTGCAACGGAATTGAGAGCAAGCCCGAGGAGACCGGCTGGTTGGCGCCACTCTTAGAACTCTACCTCCTTCCTCCTTTCTCGTATAGTTTCGAGCGTCGTCGTATATCGAACTAACACACGCGTCCAAACGGGACTTACATAGGTGTTCTATCATTCTGCTAGTTTCCAAACTCCTCGAAAATTATTTGGCCTCACGCGTACGTGTCAACGAACGATTCATTTTCAGGCAAACATTTATCTTTTTTTTTTTACGAGAAATTTTAAAAAATACAGAAAAAAGCTCGTAGCCAAAAACGATGTTTTTATTTTTTTCACAAATTTTATTTAAACAATTGCGCGAAAAAAAAGAAATGACGGAGGAGGAAGCAAAAGAAATGTAGAATGCGATCGTGGAACTGACGTTGATGCACTGCATCGAAAGCTCGTTTACGTACATGCCGGAAAACTGAATTTCATGACACCAAAAATACGCCTTGGTCGCTGATAATTTTTCTGATCAAATTCTGTGATTTTCCCACTATTCGGGCAACCCCAATTTTCTCAGTCGCACCGTTCCTCCGCCTCTCGATCACTCTCATATTGAAATTCAGCCATTTCCGCGAGCCCTTTTGGTCCTCGATATCAAATATAATTGACAAATCACCCGAAAATCGAAACTCAAAAGTTCTGCTCGAGAGTAAGAGAAAGTTTCTCTATTAATAATTCTCTCTCGTTAATGTCGCGGTTGGGAGTAATATGCAGTCCTGTTAAAAGTACAACGGTAAGGATATTTCAAGCTCGTGATATGCACGAGTTTTCGTATAGTAACCATGGCAAGGGATCAACCGATCGTTAAACTTTCCTCATTACACGTGGGGGGATGAAAATCTTTCCTCAAGCCGAGGTACAAAAAGTTGGCATAGGTACGTTCGTGCTTCCGCGATAAAATGCCTCCCGAAAAGGCTTCTGAATGATTTATATCGATATTATTCGTCTCGTCTTTGGAATTTTGAGTAAACAAATTATTCATTATTTATGTCGTTTATTTCCTGACGCACAATCCTCTCGAATTTTTCGAAAAAAGACGAAACACGTATATTTTGTGGCAATTCACATAAATTTTTAGTTTCAGTTTTTCTGACATAAAAAATGCTTTGCGAGGCTAAGTTCATTACAAAAAGTTGTTACAAATTGACTAAAGAACAACATACTCTAAATTCAAGATTGTCCGAGGTAATCTGTATTTGTTATGTAATAAACAAAATTTCGAAAAAATTTTACGACCGATTTTTTTGAAAAACTAAATAAAGCTTCTTCGATGTTACATAAAAGTGTGTGCAGAGTTTTAAGAGGCTTCGCCATTTAGAAATCGAAATATTTAATGTTGAAAATTGGAACTTTTAACACACGCTCTTATGAGAAACTACTGAAAATTGTGATTTTTATAAATAAATGTGCTGCAGATTTAAAGGAATTCTATCGATAAAAAATTTGATGAGCGACGAAGGAGTAATTGTGGAGTTTTTGATTCTCAGTGTGGTTGGAACTCTCGTTCCAACAACTTGGATGCAGGTGAAAATGATTATTTCCAACGAAATAACTGAATAATCTGAAAAAACGAATTGCGTCGAAGAGTGGAAAAGTCCTGCGAATGGTTGTTTTTTTGTTTTTTTTTTATTATCTGACCGCTGAGAGCTTTTTAAAAAATGGCCATGGGGAAATGGATGAGAATATTTTGGGCGATGATATCCAATTTGTTATTGAAGGAGGCAAGTGCACGATGTTATTTCTGTGCGCAGCGGACATTTGACGAGATGAGGGAGAATAATCTGATGATCGGGAAACCTTGGACAGGCTCTCGGGAATATAATATAGTCGATAAATGTTTGACGCGAGTTGAACGTTAACGAGTGAACAGGGAAAGCCCTTGACGCGGAGCTTCCAAAACGTTTGAAAGTCCGTATAAGAGGATTATAGATGTCGCCTTATTCCCGTTGGCTGTGCAAAGCTTTTCGAGTTCGCCTGCTCGTGTTTCACACCGGCGGGAACATGCCCGAATAATATTCTCGCCTTGCCACTGCGAGAGAAACGCGAGCAGCCTGGGGAGGATTTATCCTCCTGGAGAACATTATTCGCTCGAGAGAGAATTCACGCCTTGTTTCACCGCGAGCTCGTTGCAATTCTAACCCCTTTTTAATGAATAATTCTCGAGAGTCCGGCCCAAAACATGCGGCACAAAACGAGCAATTTCTCCTGATAATCCTCTCGATCCTCAATAAAGAAATTTCGAGCAACGATCCGTGTAAAAAAATCCTCATTTCCCCGCATTAATCGAAAACTCGATCTCGCAGAGAAATTCTTCAACAATAACAAACTTTAATATATCTCCGCGATTTTTATTATCCCGACCTGATTGTTCGCCGAACTAGGAATCCCATGAAATTCCGTTGGAATGCGTTATACGCGCGGTTCAGCTGCGCGATGCCTTCGATGAAAGAAACTGCTGCTGGAAAAGCGAGAAGAGTTGGGCACATATTTGTACACGGATATGCTGTTGGATGAACCATGGCAATGGGGAAACAGATAAAACTCATTTTATGGGGAAAGTACGATTGATGACCGCGTGCAACGACGATTGGATAGAACTCTCATCCATCGCTCTCTCTCTCTCTCTCTCTCTTTCTCTTTTCTCGTTTCCATCGTCGTCCCTTGCCAATTCATATCGTGCCGATAGCTGCACTCGGAAACACTATTCGTCGTGATTTCTCTACGAAATATAAGAAAAAAGTATATTGCTCCAATCTCCAAGGGAATGGCAAAAGATAAAAAGAAAGAAATCATTTCTCTGAGCTTCCTCTGCCGAGTTCCTCTCGCCGGAAGCGTAACTAACGAAAATTCTTGTGCAAACACGAAATTCGTTATAATAAAAAATAAAAAATAAAAAAAAAACGAGTCCAAATAACGCATCACCCCATTGGATCGGAAGTGAATGTTTGCCACTCGAATGGTCCACTCGCGTGCATCCGCAGGTCAGAGAGGAATATACTCGTCGACTTTTTCCTGTTGTTGATTCTAATGTCGCGAAATCTCCGGAACTTCGCGCATTATCAAACATCCGACTGTCTCAATATGTACATAAAAGCAAATACGCCAGCGTATTTGCAGTCTCTATTCACGCGTGTGATCGTTTCATCGATTTACCATCCCGCTGACCGCTCTACATGCCTGAGGTGTTGGACCAAAGTGTTCCAACTAGATCTCTCGTGTATAGAGTCTTATCGAGGTTCGAATCGATGCGTAAACACAACTAAACGATATCTTGAGTGTCCCGTTAAATGCGCTATAACTAACCGCGCCTGACTGTGCAATCTCCTAGGAACACTTTGCGCAAATGTGGGCACGTGTGTGTCTGCACACAAACAAACGCAGGATAGCATGTAGAATCAAGAGAGGATACACTGGAGATGAAATTTTATTAAAAATCGTCAATATTTTGTTGATCACGATAAACTAAATATTTTTGAATAATTTCAAAATTTTCGTAATTTTGACAACATTTTTTATTTCTAACGGAGCTGTCAGCGAAATTTGCGATTGGAATGACAAAAATTTGCTTTTCAAAGAGACTTTCTACAATATTTCTTGCTGGAATGACAACATTTTTGTGATTTTTCAAAAAAAGTTTAGTCGAACGTATCGAACAAAATATCGATCTTTTCCAACCAAATTTTATTCTCCGTGTTACGTTTATCACGCGAGAGGAAGCAAAAGCTGCGCGAGAGTCGTTGAATCCAGACAAACGAGTCGCTCATTTTTTCTTTCTCACATGCATTTTTTTTTTCGTCTCGCAAGGAACGCAAAAGCAAAAGAAAGATAAAAATAAAATAGGATTGCGAGTGCTGGGGGGTCACGACTCTTTGCCGTACGGATAGATATGCGATTTGTCCGACTGTTTGTTATCTGATTCGCATATATATATATACGTTGTCGTTTTAACATTTTTATAAAAGTAGTCGAACCGGAAGTTGAGACTCCACCATATGGAGGATTATATCCGAAGCAAGCATATTTGCGATCATTGTCGTGGGCTCGATACGCACGTGAACATACACAAATGGCGGATAAGTTTCACGGTTCATCCTTTCTTGCGATAAGAAGGCAAACAATTCGAACGGCTAGAATAATTTTTACTCGTGTGAACGTGTCGAATTTCCATAATTCAATATCTCGATAAATTGTAATTGCAGTTTTAACCCTAGAGCGGTAACTTTATTTTTTTTTGACCTATCCCGGTAACCTGGGGTCATAAATGACCCCAATTTTGAAAAATTCATATCTCCGGTAAAATTAAACGAAAAGAGTTCAACTTGGGCTCATTCTTTTCGTTTTTTAATGCAGGATCACGTGAGCCTGGGGCAATTTCGCTTGAAGTCAAAAAAATAGTCCAAAATTCGGTAAAACGATAAAAAACGGGAGAAAGAAGCGAGAGACAGATTTAAAGTCGCCTGGGGTCGTTTTTGACCCCAGGTTACCGTTCCAGGGTTGATATGGTCGTGAGAGAATGCGACGAGCGATTGAATTTTAAAAAATATTGACACGATCATCCTTGAGGCAAATTAGCGTCGCGATCGTGACAAAAACTTAATCGACAAAAGTTCAAAAGTTGTCCGAGCAGCTGAAAAAAATTGACGAAAAAACAGAACAATGACAAACGAGTTTGCCGTCTCGTAAGTCCAGAAATCGAGCGTTACGAAGTGACTCTCTACAGCGTAATTCCATCTCCATAGTAAATTTTGACTCCGGTACTTTTTTTTTTGTTCTGAGAGTCCTTTGCGCGCGCTCGGTCATCCTCCTTTTCTTTGGCTGTCGTAAAAATGATGTCAGATGTCATAAACCCGTGTTCTCTTGCATACTGCAACGTACACGTGTGCGTGTGCGTGCGTGTGTGTGTTATTCGCGAGTCGCGCGTACTCCCAGTCGGGCCCGCTTCTCATCTCTCTGTTTATCACTCCGAAGACTTTGCCGAGGGACGCGCAAGTCTGAGCAGAGAGGAGCATCGGGAGAAGCCCCTTTAATGACGTCCGACCTGTAAATTGCAAACGAAAAAAAAAACTCTCTCCCGCGCCCTCTTCGTGGATATTTCTATATATACATGGTCGGAGCCAATAATCGTTCGGCCAAGCAACCATTACAAATATTTCATTCGACAAAAGTCCATTTACTTCGGAACCCAAGGAACAAATGAAAAATTCTTCTGGCGACTTTGCGAAGAAAATAAAACGCGTTCTTTCCGTGTATTTCTTCAAACGCGCGCTCGCGATCCCCCTCGCGTTCTTTATTGACTTTTACAAAGCTCGTACATTTCTAATTGCAATTTACTTTTTATTTGGCTTTTGTTTGTCGCGAAACAATGCCCGGAACAAGGAAAAACGCGGAACCAGGAAATGAGAAAAATTGAGAAAGTCGAAAGCTTACTTTTTTGTACACTGAAAATAAAATTTTGTTAGAAAAGATCGATATTTTGTTGGATACGTTCGAGTAAACGTTTTTTCGAAAAATCACAAAAATTTTGTCATTGCAGCAAGAAATATTCTAGAAAGTCTCTTCAAAAGCAAATTTTTGTCATTCCCATCGTAAATTTTGTTGACAGTTCCGTAAGAAATCAAAAATATTGTCAAAATTACGAAAATTTTGAAATTATTCAAAAATATTTAGTTTACCGTGTTCAACAAAATATTGACGATTTTTAACAAAATTTTATTTTCAGTGTAGCAAACACTGTACGAAAATATATTTATGGAGAAATGGTTAATTAATGGATTCAGTCAATGACTATATTTTAATTCGTGAATTATTTCATTGCTTCGTACCTTGCTGACTCTTCGGGACTTGACGTTTTATAAATCCTCGTTTCTCGATTTCCTCAAATTTCCTTTTTTTTCGTTTTCTCTGTTTTTTTTCTCTTTCTCTCACTCTCCGCTTCCCACTTTCCGGGGTATCGTTTCACTGATCACAAAAAGCAGGCACTCTCATATTTCCTTTGGAACGTAGTCTCGAGCATTCGTCCGGCGAGCCACATCGCGATATCAATGTCGATAACAATAATTAATGCGAACACTCTGCAGTTGCCAGCGTAGAAAATCTCACACTGGCGTGTAGCACAATCGCGAAAAGAAAATTAATCCGAAAAAATCTTTCAAATGTTTCACGCAGTCACGTGACACCATGGGAAAATTGACGAAATTATTTTTCGTTCCCGCGTTCGTTAAATCGTTGATTTTAAAAACTTGATTGTTTCATAAAATCTTATTTATTTATCGCGTCGATCCATCGCTCAAGCTTTTTTGTTTTAATTGTCATGGAAATGATTGGGAGAGACGTTTGAAAAATTCAAACGTATAGCTCCGAGTACGACCGTTCGCGCGCGAGCTTCGAAAAGCAATGCTAACCCTGACGACACACGACGGTCTTGCGGGCTCTCTCTCTCTCACGTGTGTTCTTTCCTTTCTCGCATATATGTTCCACCATTCGTGTTTCTCCCTCGTATTGTATCACTGTATATATAAATACTCGAGAGCGATTTAACTGTTTCATCTTCGTCCTGTTGATTCGATGCTCCATCATGTTTTCTCGCTCACTCTTGTTTGCCTTGTCAGAGAATTCTTCGCGCTCATCCTTCTCTATTACTCGGACCTGAATATGAGAATTTCTCACTTTATCTTGTGCCCGCGAGCCCAGCATCACACACGGCCTCGATCTTTGTATCTCGCTCGCTCTCTCCCCCCTCCTTTCTTTTAAACTTGTTTATTTTCTACCTCCAAGATCGTAATTTCTGTCTTCGTTCAACTTTCTCGATCATCGAGAGAGCTTTCTCTCCCTCTCGTCGTTCTCTTGCAATGTTCTATTTCTTGTCTTTTCTTTTTCTTCCTTTCACTCACTCTCTCTCTCTCTCTCGGGCTCTCACTTTGGCTTTTTCTGCCGGACGGTCCATTTATTTTTTTTCTCTGCCTACATGCAACTCGCGAGAAAATTTGGCACATGAATCCAAAGTACGAAAATTATTGTTACAATTTCGAGGTGTCTATAAATATTTTTTCAGCCCCAAACATTATTCTGGGATCATTGGAAATAATCCGAGGGAAAATATCGTTCGACGTAAATACAAAATGAAAAAAAAAAAAAATGTATATCAAAGTCTCGGAAAAATAAGCTGTACGTATTTAAAGATTATTCTGATCGGGAACAAATTATTCATTTTTTATGAATAAATAAATTGAATCCAATATTCGTGTTACAAGAGTTTTTCAAATTTTTTCTTTTTTTTTTTCCTTAATACTGGACGAAATATATTTGCTCAGGTAATGAGTCATAGCGATCTTAACAACGCGTCAAAGATCCGCCACGTTTACGTGCATGCACACCCGTGAGTGCGCATCTCTCGTTCGGAAATCTCGAGGGCCGCGCGTCCTAGTGAAAAAACAAATTTAATGAAAAAAGGAGGAAAAAAAAGGCCGCAAGGCACACGCGTCTCTCGATGTGGCGGTTTGCGCGACACCCACGTGCTCGGCTCTTACTCTCACGGCGGCGCGAGCAAGACACGACGGCTCTCTGGAGGAGAACAGCGCCGATCGTTTCAATGCCGGCGCGCGCCACAACGTCGCGCGGATCGAAAAAACGATTTTGTATGTGCGTTTCTATATTTATAGTTTTGTGTAATATTATATATGCAACGCGATCGAGGGGAGACGAAAAAACGATGGGAAAGAGAGAGAGAGAGAGACCCGCAAACCGGTATACCTCATTCGACATGCTTGAAACTACTTCTATATCAAAGTAATCGGAATACGAGATCGAAGGGCGAGAAATAAGCAGGCGGCTGCTGTGTCGCACCTTTGCTTCCTTGTTCGCGACTGTACACCAGTTCCTTTCAAATCGTTTTTATCGTCTCAACTTTGCAGTATTACATATGCATACGCGTTTCAATGACGATACGTATGTTTATGTGTGTGTATCTATGTGTGTGACGAGACTGCTCATTTGATCATTCGAGGCTTTGCATCGACTTGGGAACGTCTAAGGAAGTCGATTTTGCTCAAAATTATTTTTATTCGATAGTATGTGTTCTCGTTCGGATATCGTTTCTCAAATTTTGCCAGGATTCGATAAAATGCGTGACAAACGAATTTTATCTACAGCGAGACATTTTGGAAAATTGTTTTTTTTTTTCGAGATTTCGTTTTTTTTCAAAATCGTTCGATGGTTTTGGAATTATGCAAATGGAATCTTTTTTTAGATGCTTTCTGATTCCAGTCTATACCGATTCCGCGAGTCGAATCTTTCTCATATTTGGCAAAAAAATTATCTCAGTACAGATTCGATTTTGAAAAAATTTGGTTTTTTGATAGTTTTCATGAAAAAATACATTTTTTTTTTTTGCAGCTAAACTGCATCAATGAAGCACTACAAACGCGATTTTGTTTCGATGGGAAAATTTTTAAGGAATTATTATCACAAAACGACTTTATTTAATATAAACGACTTTTAAAATTTTGTATAAACATTCTTGGCACCAAAACTAACAGTTTTCTCCTCTGAAGAAAAATTTTCTGACGTTTAGAATTTGAGATATTTAATTTTTTATTTTTCCCTCTTAAACGCGTGTAAATTGAAGTCACGTTTCGTTAAAAAGTTGCAAGAAAAAAAACAAAAGAAAAGCGACTTCAATTTACACGCGTTTAGATGGGAAAAAAAAAATTGACAATTAAATATCTCAAATTCTAAACGTCAGAAAATTTTTCTTCAGAGGAGAAAACTGTTAGTTTTGGTGCCCAGAACGTTTATACAAAATTTTGAAAGAATCCTAAATAAAGTCGTTCTGTCATCGTTGAAGCTATTTTTCGTTTTTCTGAATACCAAACATTTGATTTTGGGATCGAATACTTCGAGAACTGAATCGGCAAAAAAAAATACACAATCAAAAATGATTTACGAGTTAATATTATTCGATGAATTTTCAAAAGTCGTAAATTTTAATTGCATTAAAACTTTCCAATGCCGAAAGCGTGAGTTTGATTATGTGCTTGAAGGATGGAAATGATTTTGGAAGACTCATTGGAATAATGTGTGCGGGGAGTTAACGCACGTCGGTTAATTCCGAACAAAATTCACTTGGCTGTATATATTATGTGAATAGCTGCGAATCCATATATTTATATCGTAGTGCAGAAATAGTACTCGTAACTGGTACAGCGACTCGTTCCGTCCCGTAAAGTATATTCGTCGCTGTGACGAAATAAACGGAATAAATATACCGGAGCGCGAGAATGACGAGAAACGCGTATAACAAAAATTCATCATCGTCGTTAAAATACAAAATTAATATTCAATCACGTGCTGCGGTATCGCTGGAGCGTCGAGTTTCAAAACGAAATTGACGATGGAACTTCGGTAAGTGGTTTTTTATGGTGTTCCATGGGTTTAGAAGAAAATTTTATTGAATATACTTGGCGCGATGCGCTTATCACGCGTTGCTTTTTTACGACCGCAATCACCGATCATTTTACAATCTTTCTGGGGCTGGAGAGCTTTATTGACGTACTTGAGGAAATTGAGTGCCCGCACCTCTTATTAATAGCGGACGTTTCCTTCTTTGGCACGATTCTACGCACGGAGTTGTCATCACACTTGGTCGGAGGCACGTGTGTGTCGACTGAATGTTATTGTTCATTTCATTTGGACAAAGTCGAAATATATCGAAAAAGATTAGTTTGGATTCTTTGAATCAGTTTCGCCCTGCAGTACAGCTAGTTGACGGTACAGGTAGCTTAATATAAAAAGTTAAAATTTTTTTTTCAAAATCTTCAAACTTTGATTTTATGAAAATCGCTATAACTTTTTTTTTTTTTTACAAACTGGCACTCCAGCTACCGCTCATTATCTTCGTTTTCGAATTATCTTTGAATTGGTAATTAGCGATTTTTGATTTATTATCATTTTTTAGTTGCTTGTGAAGTTTGAAAGTGGAAAATATGACGAAAAATGTGATTTTTTGGTTCGGGTTCCCAAAAAAAAAAAAATTATCGGAATGCAAAACAGCCTGAAACATATTCTGATTCATGAGCTTCATTCCTGTGAAAGATTCATCGAAATTGGTCCAGTGGTTTTTGCGTGAAAATGGCACAAACACAATTTTGTAGTAGAAAAATAAAGATATACGAAATTTTCGAAATAATTTTGTTGTATATAATCAAAAATATTGCAAATTAAAAATAATCAAGTTAAGAATGAAAAAAATGGCGATCCTTGAGTCTTGGGAACCGTGAACATGCCGCGAAGCCTCGTATTTTTGTTGCAACGAAAATAGCGAATTTTGTAACGTTTTATCAAAGAGAAAATTCAAGACTCAAGCACCTCGAGTTGTCGTCAACATCTCGAAAGCTAATGCGATTCTGTCGTATGCATAAAGGAGTCTTGTTCACAGAATTCGTTCATCCAGGTTCGCATTACCAAATTGAGGAAACTTTTCTAGTTATTGCTGCAATATTTACTCTAACGAAAAGTTTGAAGTATATAATAACGCACAAGCGAAACGGCTGGAGGCAGCTTCCCCTTGCAGATTCAATGATTTCGCTTTTTGTGAGAAGAAAACTGAATTTTGATTTTTTTTCAATTAGGATTCTGTTTAGGATTCCATTGTTATTTAATTTATAGCGAAGCACCGATTGTCGCTGCTATTGCGTCGCTCGATATAAAGTTAATATTACAAGGCGTAATTGGTGGACACTAAAATCGCGCGTTAACGATAGATGTTAAACCGTTTATGGATGCACTTATGTTTAGGATCGCGTTTCAAGTGACCATTTGTAATTTACGAGCATCTCTTTATATACGAAGACATACAACATGCGGAGAATCCTATAATGCAATTCCATCGTAATCATTGCAAACTATGCTTCAGTGAATGCTGCGGTCACCAATGATTTATCGAGACTACGTACGTGCGCATGTGCGTCGATGAGTGTCATCCACTGCGGACGGATATGAACGTGGCATTCATTTTGTAACCGCACTTCAGGTTTATAACACCGTTTCATTAACTTGTGGCACACGATAAAATTTCGGCTAAAATTGTTGATAAGCTCGCGCCATATTTTCACTTAACAATTTATCCTTTTGCTTCCTTATAAAGGAAGCTGTGTGACGGTGAAATTTTTTTTTTCCAGTTTTCAATGTCAATGTGTTTAAAATGTCCCAAAACATTGAAAAATCGTATCTAGAAAAAATGTCCGGATGTGTGCGTCTGTATCTTCTGGCACTGTAAAATGCAAACGTTTATAACTCGAGAACGGTTTGAGCTACAGGGCTCCCGTTTTGCACAGATGTTAATCTGTACAAACTCTTCATTCTCTGAGAATTTTGTTGGAATTGCTAAAAAAATACGAATTCTACGGCATTTTGAAATTTCCAAAAAAAGGGTGTCGACGCTCTAACTTCCGCAAATTTTAAGATTTGTTACTAATTTTTTTTTTTTATAAATAGAGTATCATAATAGGAAGGTTGGTATTGAATTTGGGAAATATCGGTTGAACGGTTTAAATTTTATGATTTTTCGAATTTTACGAAAATCTGAGTTTTTTGAAAAATCGTCCACCCGCTCTAATTTCTGCGAATTTTGTAAAATATTGTGTACAAGTCTGTACTTCCTCTTTACTTTCTAGAAAGGTTGTCGAAATTTGTATACACTTTTTTTTTTTTTTTCAAATTTAATCGTCATGAAAAGGTGGATGTCGGGTTTCAACTTGCACGACGATTGAAAGCATAAGATTGCAGCGATGGTAATTGGTAGTGTTGCGGCAGGAGTGAGGACTGCGATTTAAAAAGTGAGAAAAACAGAATGAGAGATGTTCCGAGTATCCGCACCTACGTATGTATTTCGTTATATATAAAGAAGAGAATTTATTGATGAGTTTAGAAACAAGACCGTACAAGGCCCGCAAAGCCATGCGCTGCAATCGTTTTTTTTTTCTCATTCCTCATCATCCTCGCTACATATACATATAGACATTTTTTTATTTATCTATACGCGTATATTTATCGATCTGCAGGCAACCTTGCAATAAGGAACGTTCGATCTGTCCAATTAAATACTCCCGGATAACTATATAGCCAGGAGTTCGGAATGGAATCAAATGCCGAGATATGCTCGAACACGCAGACACAAGCCGAACAGTGATGAGAGGCTGCAAACTCACGTGTCTCCACATAAATCATCGGCCTGCTCCTATGATATATACAACCGACTTGGCATAATAATACTTTTAATTGTAACTCGCATATGTGCATTTTATAAATCAAAGCAAAATCTTGATGATTTTTTTGAATAACGCTACATTTTTTATAAATTTTGACAGCAATTAACCCTGGAAAGATGACCTTATTTTTTTTTTATCTGTTCCGGTAACCTGGGGTCATAAATGACCCCAATTTTGAAAAATTCATATCTCCGGTAAAATTTGACGAAAAAAGTTCACCTCGGGCTCATTCTTTTCGTTTTTTAACGCAGGGTCACGTGAGCCTGGGGCGATTTTGCTTGAATTCAAAAAATCAGTCAAAAATGCGGTTAAACGATAAAAAACGGGAGAGCGAAGCGAGCCACTGAAATAATTGATTGTCGGACTACGCAGTAAAATGATGTTTCATTACAAAATTAAAAACCGTTGTAGAAAATTTTTGATGAGACTTTTTTTAGTGTACGGAATAAGGAAAATCGTAGAAAATGGAGAAATATTATTTAAAGGAACTAGTCCCTACGCCTGTTACTATTTACCCATCAGGGAATATCCAACGTTTCTGCTGACATTTTCCAACAAAATGGGCACGTACCTAATTTTCCAGGCTGCAAGTTTTTCTTGGGCGATTTGCCGACCCTCATTATGCTCGTACACGTTCAGTGAGATTTTCCTCCATGCACGACACTGTAAATCGCTATTTTTCTACATGACAGAATTTATACTCTGCGACTGTGTACAGAACATGCGCCCTTTTTTATTTCCGTCAACGCACGATACACGACGAAACTTGATACACATTTATCATCCCTCACCCTCGACCCATCAATTTTCCGAGCCACGTTCTATACGCGGACCATTGTTCGACAAACTTTCATTCGCGCCGCTACGGCCGTCGTCGCCGCCACCCCGAAACTATTATATGCTGCTCGCGGCCTCTCGGTTTCTTTTACCCATTTTTTCTTCTACACTTTACGCTTCCCTTCGCTCCAACTTGTATTTAGCAATGGGATAATCCTCGGACAAAACTTTTCACATAGATTTTTACCCTCGTCAGGCCTGCTGATCTCTATACTTATATCGAGACATCATTAGAGAAAGAAAAAAATCAGAATTCTCTTGAATACGAGAGAAAATTTATGCCTGGGACCAAAATTCGAAATTTCAGTCACAGTCACATTTTCAAAATAAATTTTGTATGCTTCATTGTTATGAAAACATGTTTTCAATTTCAATGAATAAAATTTCATTTTCAATAGCTTGAAATTAATTGTTCTGATATTTCAAATTTTGCCTTATTTGTGAGCCCACTGGCACAATCGCTGCAAGGGTGCGATGCAATAATCATTGCATCACAAATTCGCTCCAACTTCATCATCATTATCGTTCTGCTGGTCACAATCGCGAATAATTCAACTTTGAATGTTTTCCATGTTGACGAGCAAATAAGAGCTACGCGCCAATCCTTATCAGCCAACTGTCCACTCACAGTTACACGTACATCGCGCGTAAAACGACATTTCCACGTAATCGTCGTGGTGTACGTGAAATCTTGAAATTAATGCAATTTCTCTTCCACTCTCTCGCTCTCTCTCTCTCTCTCTCTCTCTCTCTCTCTCTCTTGAGATGCAGGAGGAGGAGAAGACGAAAGAGAGTACGAGGACAAGAGAGAGAGAGAGAAAAAAGTATCGTATTAATGCTAGTTGTGACCCAGGTGCACATGAGGAAATTTAAATATTTTATTATTCATGCAAAAGTTGTGGTTGGCACGAATTTTAACCTGGTTTCATTTATTCATCATTGCATTGGAGCTAAAATTTAATAAAATGTATACATTACGTTGTAGAGCTAATTTGCACGAAATTGTTGAATTTTTAATCGTTTGAAAATAGCTGATTACGTGCCTGGAAAAAATTGATGGAAATTTAATCATTGAGAATTTCGTTCATAATAAAATTGCAAGCTTTAATTTTTCACGAACGCTGCCTGGATAATCTCGACGCGCGAATATAAGCAAGTTCAAGGAAAAAATTCAGCCCCTTCTTCCGGATATTTTCGAAATAGCTGTATGCAAAAGGATCTTTACATATTTATTCATTAATATGGAAACTTACTTGCGAAACTACCGATACTTCGGTCTCCTGCGAATACGGACTCTTGAGGAGCTGGGATAATGTGAGGAATTTGATTTTGATGCATTCCTTTTGAATTTGATGGTGATGGATTATTTAAAAATATTCTTCCACTGAAAATAAAATTTTTTTGGATACGTCCGACTAAACATTTTTTGAAAAATCCCAAAAATTTTGTCATTCCAGCAAGAAATATTGTAGAAAGTCTCTTCGAAAAGCAAATTTTTGTCATTCCACTCGCAAATTTCGCTGACAGCTCCGTTAGAAATAAAAAATATTATCAAAATTACGAAAGTTTTGAAATTATCCCAAAATATTTAGTTTACCGTGTTGAACAAAATATCGACGTTTTTTGACAAAATTTTATTTTCAGTGTAGAATATTTCTTGCTGCAATGAAAAAATTTTTGGGATTTAAAAAAAAAACGTTTAGTCGAACGTATCCAACAAAATTTTCTTTTCAGTGTCCTACCTCCGAATATAGCGAGCGAGAAACAAAGAATTGATTCATCAATGACTTATTAATCAAAAAAAATGCTTTAGCGATTTGTTAATAAGCAAATTTTAATTTAGTCGTGACTTCTAGTTCAAGAATTTGCAGATTATATTCAAAAGTGAAAATGAATTTGGCAGCCACGAGTTCACCTCCAAAATCTGACCCCCGATTTATGAATCATTTGCCATGCATTTTATTTAAATTCAGGGTAAACTCGCAGTGAATTTTAATGACCAAGATAAAACAGAATTAAAAATAGTATTCCAAATTAACACCACCTTTCATTTATCACGAATATCACTCGAGTATGAAAAGATACGCTCGATGTGGACGATCCATTCAACGGTCGATATATCGCGAACAAGCGTTAGCATTCACGATCATTTTACCAAACGGCCAAGCAAGATTTAATCCACAAGATCCACTGAGCGTTAAAAAAGTGAAAAGCCATAGGATCCCATGAATCCTACGTCGGAGAATCCGTGTTCTGCCTTTTCCCTTTATTCCAGTTGGCAAAGTGTGCAACCACACGCATTGCTAGTCAAACATTCGAAATGAATCATCGAAAATATGAAAATATTTTTTCGAATGAAAAATAATTTTCTTATCGGTTTGGTATTCGCCTCGGGGAACTCGCTCTTTCTGATTCCGCAACATTTCATCATTAAAATGGAGCTTTATAAATTTAGGGGAATTTTTTCAACGGCTCCAATTAAATGAGAGCGGCGGAAAAAAAAATTAAAACTCTATTGAGTAAATTGAAAAGGATTGTAAAAGATAATTGAAAACCGCGTTTTCAATGCGGTGGAAACGTTCATTTCCATCAATTCGCAACGATTTATTTGCATTGCAATTTTCAAATCATGCAAATTTTTTTTCCTCATTTTTAGTGGAATCGAGCCAACGATACGAGAGTGGATTTCCTGCGCAACGTATGAGGGTTTGCATTACGCAGGAAAATCGCTGTTACGTATCGTGTCGCCCAAACACTATTGGTCGCTTTTAACTTATTCACGAAGCAGCGTGATATCGCGTATGCAGTGATGCCTCCAAAGGGATGCGAGCAGAGCAGAGCAACACACTCACCATTCCTCCCGCACGATGAGCTTGTATCATGTAAATCCCTGGGGTACTCAAAAATCGGGCCCCATATAGATACGCTTTCGCTACATGTTTGCGAAACTCACTTATCGCGTATGCACGTGTGCATGTGTATCTAGCTACTATTTTCTGGCAACGGTCTTTGCCTGCATGATGTCCATTGATCGTACCAATAACCATGCAATAACGCTCAACAAACAAACAAAAAAGGATTGAATCTTCTTGTCAACTCAATATTCATTACAATTATTAACCCTCCGTGGTCACACGTTCTAGAAATGACACGCTGGTCACACGGGGTCGGAATGACCCCAGCCATGTTTAAACGCTTGTCACGTTGCGAGTATCGTTCCGAACGACACATAAAAATTCAGGATATTAGTTTGAACCTTTCGGAATGAGAATATCATGCCAAAAAATTTTTATCCAATTTTCAAAATGGCGAAAAAAAATCAGCAAGCAGACAATGTGTAAAAAAAAAAATTTCTTCGGGCACCACGAAGCACCGTTGGCGAGGATGCCAACCGTCTCGGGCGCCAATAACTTTTAGTAATTCTAGCTCAAAGTTGCGCTTGGGGTCATTTTGACCCCTGGTGACCATGGAGAGTTAAATAGAAAAATGAAGCAACGTGTTTTCCAAGAGAAATAAATGATACGAAGAATGGGACAAATTGATATTGATTCCGAGAGTAAATTCAGTTTGATATAAATCGAGCATGTAGTGATAATAATGGTAAAAGGAAAAATTGCCCCCAGCCTCGAATTATAATTGACGTCATTGGTTTTATATAGAAAATGACGTAAATTGACGTCGTTTCTGATGTCAATCGCGATTATTACGAGCGTTACACCAGAGTTCTTATCTTTCTAGTTTTTCTAGAAATAGCCTCAAGTGTTAACATGTGCACCGAGAACATACGGGGCGATCGAGAGATTGAAATACTTTTGCTGCATATACTGTCATTCCTCGGGCCCTGATGGTAAATCATTTTTGTTGCAAGAATTTATTACTGTTCAGAGTCCTCATCGATGTGCAATATAAACGAGAAAGATTCAATTATAAATGTTTGCATAGCGTAATCTTCTCCAGCATTATCTCAGTTGCGACCGAACGAATCGTATTTCCAAAAGTTAAAGGCACTCATTACCGCGTCCGATGATTTCTAATTATGGGCCGAATGACAATAATGAGCAGATTCGCGTTTCCTAATCATTGGCAACATCAACGGAATATCGAAAATGCACAGAGTGCAACGTTCAAATTTATTAGTCCAAAAAAATTGCATTAAGGACGTTGTATGGCCACGGTCAAGGCTAAATTTTTGTTTTCAGTTTTTTTTTACATACAAAATGGTTTTCAAGCCTAAGTTCATTCAAAAAAGTTGTTACAAATTGACTAAAGAGCAACATACTCTAAATCCAAGATTGTCCGAGGTAATCTGTATTTGTTATATAATAAAAAAAATTTTGAAAAAATTTTACGACCGATTTTTTTGAAAAACTAAATAAAGCTTCTTCGATGTTGCATAAAAGTGTATGCAAAGTTTTAAAAGGCTTCACCATTTAGAAATCGAAATATTTAATGTTGAAAATTGGAACTTTTAACACACGCTCTTATGAGAAACTTCTGAAAATTGTGATTTTTATAAATAAATATCTCGACTTCTACACGGTGAAGCCTCTTAAAATTGCGCGAGCTATTAGACGTCACTATTCTCTTTGTATGGTGCAAATTCAGACCAATTCCATCGACAGAAAATTCTGCATACAACGTCCTTAATAATTTGAGAAAAAAAAAGAAAAAAAAAAAATTTTCGTCTTTTTACATGGAATAGCCGTTGTCTGGTATTCGATATATACACAAATATGCAACTGAGGGTGTGTTTCATTAACGACAAGACAAAACACATGTGTACATATGAGTTTCTTGTACACGGCGTTCCGGAATCCCGGTTATTATCGCGTAGATCAAGGAACGTCAGCTCACCGAGACATTTAGGCTAATGGCTTATGCCTATCAGACCGTCTGATTTGCGAGCAAGTATACACACGCCTCTGTTTACTTGCACGTATTCTAACCGCGATCTACACCGTGTATGAACGCGGAGTGCTCGTTGTGCATGCATAAACATATACAACAATGTCTGCGTCTATTCGTCTGTGTGTTGATGGAATTATAGAGACGATGGAGCAAATTGAATCGAATGGAAATTTGAAATATCTATGGATTCTTTGGTCACGCGCGATTTACTTGGTGTAGTGCGTAGATTATCAGAGTTCATTTCGTAATTATCGCTTCGACTCGTTTCTGTGGGATTCCCCGATGGAAGAGAATGGTTTCTCGTTTAGAAAAATATGCTCAAGGATCGCTGAGAGTAAATCATCGAAAGCTCGCAGTTTCGGTGAGCCCCGGAAGTTTAAATTGGCGAGATCCGAATCGAATTTATATTGCAAATTATTAAAACTCGTTACAGTGAAAAAAAAAGTCAGATTTTTTTTTATTGCAAATGGAATCGTTGTAAAGTTTATTTTTTCTGAAAAAATCGAATGCTCCGCTGCTTTGTTGACCTCTGTCAACAATTCTTCGCGGAGGGAAAATATAAAACGGTCCAAATTCGAAGCAAGTCTTCCGAGTTGACAAGCACATTGACATCAGGCATTTACGAGTTATCGTCGATGTGCATAGTGTAATCACGCCGGGATATATGGCCGAGGGAATAATTAAATTTCTCCCGATCGATAGTAGCGAGTGCTGGTGCTCGTGGTTCGAACCGCCATGATTAAATTCGTCGAAATTAATCGTGTTCCAAGCGTACGTTGGTTCCCACGTGTGTGCATTCGCAACAGTTGCAACTTCCAAATCTCTGTTTTCCTCTGTCCTTCTCCCTCTTTCCCGCTAGATGGCAGATTTCTATTGAGTTATCTCCTGTCTATAGCTCGTATGTGTAAACTTTCCGTGGACATCTCTCATGCGTAATTCTCTCGGTACATGACACTTTATATTTATATCTATATACTCGTGTATTTACTGTGATAGCGACAGAAGACTAACCGGAGCATTACAAGTTGGTAGATTGCTCAAATCTCGTGTGTAATTACAAAGCCAAAGCTTCCCCATATCCACCATTATCAAATTTCAAACGTCCAATAAACGGTATTCTGTTAGTGGCATCACTCGAAACGACATTCCGCATTTCGTTGCATTATTGGCATGACATTTTCATCGTGACGATGATTCATTAATTTTTTTCGCTCTTGAGGGATCACGAAATCAAAATAATCAGAATTTGATCAAATTTGGTGATAACATTCTTTGGCATCAAGTATAGAAACACACATTTTATCCAAATTTTTTACCACATGGTTATCGAATAATTGAGACTTAAATCGAACTTCATGAACTTCAGCGTTCAATTACTCAAGTACTACGTGGTGGAAAAATCTTAAAAAATTTGTATTGTCATATATTTATTATTAAAGAATATATTTACCAAATTTTATTAAATTCTTATATTTTTGAAATTTTTTATGTGTTTAACATGGTTTAGCATGGCGACGTTGTTCGTCGTGATCCAACCTCCTTAACCCCTCAAATGTATTTTTCCCAAGGAAAACCGTTTAGAGTCTCGCATGGTCGATGCTCGTAGCCGTGGTGCTATATGACACCGAAGTTCACAACGTTGGGGCCCCACGAAAAATACTTTTTCTAATCATTTTTTGTTCAATTTTTTAAAAAGGACACTTTTGGTATCGATTTTGTGTTTGAATCCTAAATAAATATCATTTTATTGTCCTGATTAAATATTGAATAAGAATCATGAGTTCTGCTAAAAAAAAAAAACGGAATTTCGTTGCATTCCAACGATGCGAACTTCCACATCGTTATTTCTATAGCTGCATCGGTTAGCATGGTGTCAGAGACTCGGAAACACTGTCAGTAGCTCAGTGATTGATACGCGAACCGGTGCAGGGTTTAACTGTCACCGAATCTCCTTATTGACCTCCGCAGCAGAAGCCACTTGACTTCGGTCATCGCCAAAGCCACTCACCGCGCGACTACGTAGTTCATTGGTCATTATTTTCAAGCAAAGCATATTTATTCGTTAGATCGTTCGCAAATATACTTACGTCTTTTTTTTCGTCCAAAAATCGGTCGACCTTTCATTTGCCGATCCTACATTTTTACGTAATATCGATAATCGAAAAAGTCTCTTGTTTTTATTTATTGGATATTGATATCACGGCCAAGTACATTGGTTGGCTCGTTACCAAATCGCAAATGAGGGTAGTTGGCACTTTTGCATAATCATTGTCCATGCAAAGGATTTTCTCAGCAATTGCGACATCAATCGTGATGGGTTAAGGCTCAATCGAAAGAGTAAAGCGTAATTAGTCTTAGTAGAGAGGGCGAGCACCACAAATTGGGCCGAAGGCAAACTCGATGTATTTTTCTCTCATTTTTGTTGTTGTTGTTGCGGCTGTTTTTGCTGGATACGTTTTTGTATTTTCCGTCTTGATCCTGCGAGTAATTTCGATCTGTGAACTCGACGTGGAGATTCAAACCGCGTGACTTTTCCCCGGAGGTGAAATTCACGAGGTAAAAACGCGTGAACGTATATATCGCCGCGCATATTCTTCTCGCGTTCTTGCTCGTCGTTATGTTCATCGTGGAGTGTCGTCCCTGGTGTCCTCTTCGCTTCGGTGTACACGCTTCCGTCCTTGATGACGAGGCAAGGAAGAGAAAGAGAAAAATCGCAGCATCCACGTTCTCGTCTGCCTTCGGGCTTCGCAAGATATACGATACGGTCTCTGGCAGACATACGCGGTACGATATTTTTCCTTTTCTTTAACGTTTTTTTTTTTTCTTTTCCCTATCTTTGTGATGTACCGTTGAATATGCTCGCTGGTGAAGATTCGTAGACGCACCGCGGTGCGTCGTACACTCGCTATAGATCGTGTGCGAAGCTCCGCAGGTGAATTGAAAGAAAAGACAGGAGACAAACACTCTGGAAATGAATGAGTTAACATTTTATTGGTATCGAAGCAAATTGAAAAAAATTGCGACAGGAAATGAGAAGAAAAAAGGAATATCTGCACCTTTTCTGTTAGGAATGTTAGTTACAACTAAAAAACTGTAAAATGGAAGAAATCCATTGACCCCTTCACCGGATGTTTTCCATTTCCAGTTTTTTAGTTATAACTAAAAAACTGTGAAATGGAAAAAATCCATTAACCCCTGGCGCAAAAAGATTCGAACGAATTGAAAATGTTTAGAAAAAAAATGCAACTTGCCACCGAAAAACCAACCCAAGGAGCATTTGACAGCTTTGGCGAGTCACCAGGGCTGTCAAATGTTCTATTGAACGAATAACTGGCCATTCATCGCACCGCGGTTCAAAAAGATTCAAAGTTCAATAATTCGAGAAAAGACGGAATAATTAGGTTCCACAGTAAATTGGCGTATTCGATCCGCTGCGACCTTCCATAAGTAAATTCATCGCACGAAGACTACGGATGTATTTAGCGAGATGGATTAATGACGTTGTGCAGGAATAAGTTGTCGTCCGGACTGGCTGAAATTTTTGGATGGTTTGCCGGTGCTGGTATGGGGCCAAGTGGCACGGATGAGCGTGTTTGGTTGCCGAGAGAACATGGAGGATAACTAGTTCTAAACTCCTTCGGTAGCTCTACTCTGTCTCGTGCTAAGTGGCCAGCACAATGGCTCGCGGTACCGAAGGGTTCGTCTAATATGGAGCAAAATACATAGGAAACTGAGGGATAGCGAGCGGACCAAATGTACCCCAACTGACTAGAGAGATCCACGATCTTGTAGCTATGCGCCGCGTTCAGAATTCAATGTTCACCTGAACCGCGCATGCAGGAGCTTTCGCGGTAACGAGTTCTCTTTCTCATACAGACACAAGGACAGTTAACTGATAATGGCAATGACAAGAGCTATTGCAACGAAACGATTACAACGGTTAGACACGCGCATGGTAACGGCCGAGAAACTATAACGACAGTATTTCGTGTCTCGATTAACCGAATCTCTCTCTTTCCCTCTCCCCTCGTTGTTTAATCGCTTGGTATCCAACACAGATCACGGATAATTTCTATTGTGATAAATCCCACATTTAATTCTTCGAAAATAACAAAAAAACGCAGTGGTCTTTGAAGTATCTGTGCGAGTGCAAATTTAGCGAGTTAGTGAACAGATTGTTCAGCTCAAGCACATTTCCTGAGTCACCTTGGCACTCGTGTTGATGAGATTTTGAATAACAATTAGAAAAACGTCTTCCTGCTTATTTGTAATCTAGTGATAAAGACATAGAGCTTGGAAGTTCGCATTGATCCACGCGGATTCCAAATCTGTCGTTATAAGTAATTCCACGTCAACGACATTCAATTGCGCACTGAACTCATCGCTTCAGCGGAAATCCGGGCCAGAACGGATAAAAGTATGAAACTCGTGTACAAAAGCTTCCAAACGTTCCAGATAAAAAGTAGATTCATAATTTTCGAGTCTGCCAGCCAGCAAGATGATAGTTGATGGATGTGTGGCTCTGGAAGTAGAAATGGGTAAACAATTTTTCAACAAACAGTGTACTCAAGGGTTAAATAAATCTTGGTCGATCGTGCTGCATCTAATAGACTGCCCACGCTTTTTCTCGTCCGTCTACCGTTTCCTTTTTATACCACGTGGAAATCTCTTGGTTTTGAGTCATAACTCATGCCGTTACCTCCTCCGCTTCCCAGCCCAGAGATTAGAATACTTCAGAGTGCTGTCGAACCCGAAGAGAAGAAGGAGAAAAATGCTGGAGGCATAAACGTATGGTTGTCTTCGCAGGAGATAATAAACTGTACAAAGATATAAAAGTATACGTGCTGGTCCAGGTCCTGATGATCTGCTTGCATGTACATGGATATTCGTATGTGGATATATATCAATATATAAAAATAGATGTGATGCTGTCACGTGGAGAGTGTATGAAAGAATGCGAGGAGAGCGAAGGCTTGGATTTTCCAATCGAATGCAACGAGAGAGGTCGCAGCATCTCGGAGCAAAGATCTTGGGAGCAACCGGGACATGATACGATGAGAAAGGAGGGCTTTTTTCGCCTACGGGCAAACACGGCGCCAGAGCACGTTTATGGTGGCGCTATTACCCACCTTCATCTCCCATCTCGTCTTCTTTCTTATATATATATTAAACTTTTACGTATAAATATAATGACTATGGCTTGATATTCGTATGTGTATATAAATACCGATGAAGATCGGGATGTGCTGTTAACGACGTCTTGGAGTCGCCACCGTAGCGACACTCGCTGAGGTTGCTATAAAATAATGACGCCCCCGCGATCGTCTTACGGGCTTGACATTTTTTTTCATTCCTTCTTCGCTCTTTCCTCGAATATGTGAATTATGAGAGGAGATCCAAAAGGTCCGTGAGAACGGCTCGTTTTACCGGCGATCACTGATTGTTGAGAATTTATTATAAAAATTGTTATAACGCTGGAACAAAAATGTACACGTTTCTAACGGCGTTCAGCTTGAGGACGTTGTATGCAAAATTTTCTATCGACAGAATTCCTTTAAATTTGCAGCATACAAACAGAATAGTAATATCTAATGGCTCGAGCAATTTTAAGAGGTTTCGCCATGTAGATGTCGAGATATTTATTTATAAAAATCACAATTTTCAGTAGTTTCTCATAAGAGCGTGTGTTAAAAGTTCCAATTTTCAATATTAAGTATCTCGATTTCTAAATGGTGAAGCCTCTTAAAACTTTGCATACACTTTTATGCAACATCGAAGAAGCTTTATTTAGTTTTTCAAAAAAATCGGTCGTAAAATTTTTTCAAAATTTTGTTTATTATATAACAAATACAGATTACCTCGGACAATCTTGGATTTAGAGTATGTTGTTCTTTAGTCAATTTGTAACAAATTTTTTTTATGAACTTAGGCTCTCAAACCATTTTGTATGTAAAAAAAAACTGGAAACAAAAATTTAGATTTGACCGTAATTATTCGTCAGGCTTTGCCAATATTAACATAATAATTGCTGAATATTCCAGATAATTATTAGGAATATATTGAAAAGTGATGGTAAAAAACCTAAAATCCATATGGACGGATTTAGGCAAGTTATCAATGTCGTGAATCGGGAAAAACGTTTTACCAAATGAGCGACGGAATTGAATGAGATAGAGGGATAGTGAGACCGAGAGAGAGAGGGAAGAGTAGAGGAGAAAGGGGTTTGAAGCCATGGCGTAAATTTTTCATCCACCATCCTCAACATGATTTTCACGTCCCCGATGATTGAGAGAGCACGTCTTTTTTGTCCGCACTCACTCGGCCCATTAATCTCGAGGTGCAAATTGACTCTTGGTCGGTATGCCTAGAAAAACGTGTGCAACGGAGAGAGAGAGAGAGAGGGAGGGAGATCTCGTACAAATTTCAGAGTAGAGCTGTGTTTGACCTCCCAACGGAATCACCCGTAGAAAACCCTGACATTTCGATTATTTATGAGACTCGTTGCCGCACTTTTTTTTTCTCCACTAATTAATTTCTTGCGTGTGAAAATTCCATTTTAACTGCATCGTACAGAAAATTTATAGCGATAGCCTCTGCTCATTCGTTAATCGTCCAGCCTCTTTCGTGTTGATTATATCAAATGAAATGGTACGTCGCAATGAATAAAAGCTCAACACTGCATTGTGCGTTATTACAACACGATAAAAAATAGAACATCAATAATGTAGTAATTAACGGAGATCGTTGTGATTAGTAGACAAAAAAAAATCGAAAAAATCAATCTTTTGATTACTCCCACTGCGATATAATGACGTTCAGAAATTTTTTTGTGTTGCTATATTTTTATAGGAAAGGATCGAACGAAAGGATTTGTTGATAAGAATTATCAAAAATTCCTTAGGATCGATCTCAAAACTCGTGATTTTGATCTCCGTTTGACAAATACTTCCAAGTTTAATTCAAAAATTTGATTTTTGAAAAACCCGGCTCAGGAGACACCGCAAATGCTCGTCGCAAGTCGCAGCCGCTTGCTGAAACTATATTCTCTGAAGAATTGAAATTTATCCAGTATTAATTTAATTTTTTATATTCGTTTATTTACCAATTTTCGTTTTTCAATAATTGGTGAACATTCAGGACTGAATATCGGTTTCTCAAAATATTCGGACACACAGGTTCGCTCTTTTTTACCACAAAGTCGTGCCGCATACTAGAAATTCTGCTGTGGGCGCAGATTTGTATCTCTAGCCGCATGAGTGTACACAGAAAAACGTTTTTTGCGCGCTGAAAGTTTTTGTCCAAGGTTTCGTGAAAATAGGTCAACGTTTTCAACTTTACTTGGATTTTGTCGTAGAAAAAATGTCAACGAGTACCGCGATGGGAAATCCAAAAAAGCAGTAAACAGACGTCACTCGCGGTCATGATTTTTGTACATGTACGTGCATGATCATAAATTTTGTTGATGCTACAATATTTATGGTTCTGCTCGGAGCATTAATTCTTTATCTATTCGTTCTAACGGAGTCTGCTTCTTTTATGTTTTGTTACCAGGTGAATGCGCCTCGTTATCCGGTCGTGGTTAAGCTTGGTCACGCTCACGGTGGAGTCGGCAAAGCCCGAGCTGAGAATCTCCAGGAGTTCCAAGATCTAGCCTCGCTCGCAGCCATGACGACCTCATACTGCACTGCCGAACCTTACATCGATACCAAATACGACGTTCACGTACAGAAAATTGGAAACAATTACAAAGCTTTCATGTAAGTACATTCGCACGTGTATATCTGCTGATCTCAACGAAATGCTTCAGCGAAGAGCTCAGGAGTGACACTGCACTTGAAAAAAAAAAAAAAAAAAAAAACAAAGTAGTGATTGAATGGAAATTCTTTCTATTACAAAAATCCCTCGGCAATAGGACGAAGGCTTCTTGTTGCTAGAATGCACGGATTTCGGAACGGATCATTTTCAAAAACCCTCCGAATGATTCGTTGAAAACTATTTGGGTCCAGAACCAATAATATCTCGAGCAACGTCAGATTCCATTTTTATGACTTTGAATCCTTCGGTTTTCTACGAAAAATTTATGAAAGAATTATTGATTTTGAATAATAAAACTGTCAAGTGTGAAATAATTGTGACCGAAATGTGGGTTGATTTTTTGTGAGCAGAAAAAAAAATACTTGATCATTAAAAATATGAAAATCGGGATTATGGAAAATCGCAATTTAGTCACTCTTCGCCGAACCATAAATTTCTTTTGTTTAATTTTACGGCTTTTTACTATTGTCACAGAATATTTGTATTTTTTTAATTCCATGCATGAATAGTCATCAAATTTCACATGCATTTTGATTTCATGTTCGTGTACCTTCATCTTTTCAAATTTCTCGAGTCAATTTCGTTATTTCGTTCTCGCTCAGCATTAAAATTCAATTTTTTTTAGGCCGAAGCAATTTCTGGAGAATCAAAAAATTGTAGGACTTTGGATCAAGCGGAACTAAACTCCGAATAATATTTTATTGAGTTCGGAAAAGTTTCGAATCGAAAATGAAAGTTTTTCATTGCTGAATCGTAACGTCCATGGGAATATGGAGAATGTTAACAATATTGAATCAAGTCTCGCATATTTTGTGGAAAGGGTTTCAGACTTTGTAACAAAATTGAAACAAAAGAAAAAACTGATTGTTTGCATGAAAGTATATTTGGAAGTATTCGGTTTGCTTTTTGAAAAATTAATCTCTGGTGGATTTATTTTATGCCTTCGTATTCTTGATGCAACAACACAAATGAGTTGAGCTTTCTGTGAGGCAATCAGTTCCGCGATATTGGCTGCTTGAACGCGGTTTACTCGTGCGAGGAAAACCCTCGCATTACGGAGCAAACAACCCTCCATTCTCTATCCACCAATCCACTGGCACGACGTAACACTGGCTCCGAGAGGTTTCAACAGTGTGGTTTCACTCCTTTCCATTGAAATCTCTCGCACTCGTGTTACCCCTGAGAGGATATCATCGTTTCGGTGATCATGCCCTTCAACAACGAGAAAGATATCGATCCAATCAAATCGGGATTACTCTCCCTCATCCTCATTCTCATCCTTGAATTTATTTTCGCACGACATCGTTCCATTAAAATTTATCATAAATTTTACGACCTTTTTTTTATTTGTGGACTTGCTTTTTCGAAATTTTATCGCACTACTGTGGATCAAGTACCTCTGATAAAGGCCGAACGTCTTTAAGGTATTACAAAACGACTTTATTTAGGGTTCTTTCCAGATTTTGTATAAACGTTCTTGGCACCAAAACTGACAGTTTTCTCCTATGAAGAAAAATTTTCTGACGTTTAGAATTTGAGATATTTAATTTTTTATTCTCCCCATCTAAACGCGTGTAAATTGAAATCACGTTTCGTTAAAAAGTTGCAAAAATCGAGTTGCAAAAAAAATGTATTTAGGATTTTTTTTTGCAGATAGCCAGAAAGGCTATGGGCCGAAATTTTTTAAGAAAAATCCTAAACACATTTTTTTGAAACTCATAACCGAAACGCCGCTTCAATTTACACGCGTTTAGATGAGAAAATTAAAAAATTAGAAATTAAATATCTCAAATTTTTAACGGCAGAAAATTTTTCTTCATAGCAGAAAATTGTTAGTTTTGGTGTCAAGAATGTTCGAACAAAATTATTAAAGAATCCTAAACAAAATAATTTTGTGATAGTAATACGTTAAGAAAAATTCTCCGTCATGAATTCTCGAAGAGCATCGAATTTTTTTTTTTTTCTCACCAATAGCGAAAAAAATAACGAAACTCTTTATAATTCGTCGAGATCCTGCAGAAAAATCAAATATCTCGTCATTTATTTGACTAGCAGACGAAACGTTGGCGCGGCACCTCGTCGAAGCCATTTTCGTTTTCAAAAATGCACTCATCTCGATTGGCTAGACCACGAATCCTTTTTCAGGTTTTTTTTTCATATCAGGAGATGAATTTGGAAAAAAAATTAAATAATTCTAAAAAGTAGTGAATTCGAACTCTCAAAAAAGATTCCAAGCTGCATATTCTATCAATGTAACTATCTCCGTTGTAATTTTGTGGAACGATTAAAAATATATGACGAATCGAGTATTTGCGAAAGCATTAAAAAATTTATAATTGTCGTTTAATCGTTATTAAGTCGAGATGTTGAGTAACAATGACGACTCAACGTTTCAATGGAAAAAATCTGTTTCTCCCGCAGGCGTAAGAGTATCAGTGGTAATTGGAAATCGAACACGGGTTCAGCGATGTTGGAGCAGCTAGCAGTTACCGAAAAGCTTCGTGCCTGGGTTGACAACGTGTCCCAATTGTTCGGTGGTCTCGATATTTGCGCGATCGAATTGTTAGTTGGCAAAGATGGTCGTGAATATATAATCGAGGTTAACGACAGTGCATTGTCTTTGATGGGCGATTCCCAGGAAGAGGATCGTCGTCAAATCGCTGATTTGGTGACCGCAAAAATGCAGGTGAATTTTGTACCAAATTGATTATTATTGCTAATTGGCAAGTTGCTCGTTTAATTTCGTGACCGGAAGTTGATAGTCATTTGACTATTTGATCTTTTTCTTGCTGGGAGAGGATTTCGAAGTAACACGAAGGGATTTTGGTTTTTTAAAGGCATTCTGTCGACCGCATAGTGTCTTAACGAAAACAGCTTCGAGAGGCTCCATGTCAGGATCGAGCCAAGCTGCGAGTCCTGTAGAAGAACGCGGACCGCCACCTGGACCAGCGCCTGTTCTCGGATCCCATGGTAGTATGGGCTCAATGGCGAGTATGGCGAGTCAAGGCTCAATGGGATCGACCACGGCTCTTGCAACCGATGTTACCACGTCGGACAGTCACCAACAACTGCAACGTCGTGATTCACAAGGTACAAATTTATTTTACTTCATTTTTTACACTCCAAACGACGACCAAGATTCAAAGAAACGGATAATCACTATTTTTACGATAATTACAGCGTTTTGGAAGATGTTTCAGTTTCCAGTATTTTTGATTTTTTTACTTTCTCATAGAGGAAGCTATGTGACGGTGAAATTTATTTTTTCCAGTTTTCAATGTCAATGTGCTTAGAATGTCCCAAAACATGGAAAAATCATAGCTAGAAAAAATGTCCGGATGTGTGTGTGTGTGTGTGTGTGTTTGGCACTGTAAAATTGAAACCTTCATAACTCGAGAACGGTTTGAGCTACAGGGCTCCCGTTTTGCACAAATGTTAATCTATACAAAGTCTTCATTCTCTGAGAATTTTGTTGAAATTGCTAGAAAAATACGAATTTTACGGCATTTTGAAATTTTCAAAAAAAGGGTGTCGACGCTCTAACTTCCGCAAATTTGAAGATTTATTACTAATTTTTTTTTATAAATAGAGTATCACAATAGGAAGGTTGGTATTGAATTTGGGAAATATCGGTTGAACGGTTTAAATTTTATGATTTTTCGAATTTTACGAAAATCTGAGTTTTTTAAAAAATCGTCCAATCGCTCTAACTTCTGCAAATTTTGTAAAATATTTTGTACAAGTCTGTACTTCCTCCTTTTCATTCAATATTATTTTCCCATTCGGTTCAAATTCGATTTGTAATTTTCCGGAAATTGTAAACTTAAGTTTTGAAATATTCCTTTGAATTTTGGCAACCGAGTGCTGATTTTTTTGTCGCCTCTTTTCCGAAAAACTTGGAGACTAAATTTGCATTAAAAAGTGCATACGACCAACGGAATGCTAACGGAATGCAATTACGAACGGAAGAAATAAAAACAATTGCGTTATAATTCAACCGTCGGCCATTGAAACTTGGCTATCACTGTGTCGTTAGCATTTTCATTAAGGATTCTTGTCAGTGAATGTAATTAGTGGTTCGGTTATTAGCTATATGGCATCGAAGCGAGAGCAGGCAACGTTAAGTGTAATGGTCCTGTGGTACATATAGCAAAGCTATAGAACTCTGGAGAAAATGCCCTTTGGCTGTAGTAATAGATGTGTGTACATTATAAACGGTGGAGTACGAAGTTAGTGCCCAATGGGCGTGACCAGCGCGATTACCTTTGCCGATGGGTAATTGCGTGGCTTTCCACCAGACGACTTGCTGGGTGGCGGTTCGACTCTCTAACGTCTTCTCGTATAAAAGTCTCTTCTAATCTAAAACGAGTTTGTTCTTATTTTCCTATCTGATGGAGCTTTTCCATTCCGAACAATCCAACAATCTCCTTTTTTTTTTTTACCGCCGTCTTATCAATATTTATTTCGTTTCGTTCTTTTTTTTTTTTCTTTCTGAACGATTTGTCTGCATGCTGATGGAAATCCGTAGCGTCAATCGAGCATGTAAAAAAAAAAAGATTTTTGGACATAAGAAATTTTTAAATTCAAAGTGAATATCCATTCACTCCAGATATTTTTTGAATGGAAAAAATATCACGTCGAAACTCAAAATCGTAGCATAATTAACATTTTTCCTTGAATTTGATTTTTAATAACGATTAAAAATGATTTTTATCGCTCAAACTAAAAGTTTTTGTTATCATGTTCGGTTGTGCAGTTTCTCAATCGAGTACAGTGAGCAGCAGTGCAGCACCGCCGAGTCGTCGTTCGGACGAGCCTCCACCGTTGCCACCATCGAGAACATTGTTGAGTCGACAAGGCAGTCAATCTCAGAGTCAAACAGGCGAGGATTCCGAAGACACGATGACGAATCTTCGCAAGACGTTTGCCGGCATATTTGGCGACATGTAAAACGAGGCTGCGAGCGCGGGGCTCAAGCAAAGAGTACCAACGACGGCGGATCTTCAAGACAAAAAGTCAACGGGAATAATTACTATGCCGAACGTACCGGCGTAAAATGACAAATTATCGACGGCTGCTTGCCACTCCGAGGCGAGGCTTTTCTCGGTAATTGAGTAAGTTTGACCTTGAACAAAAATCGGCAATTTTAAAAAACATAAAAAAAACAACAATAAACTAAAAAAAAAAAAAACAAAGACGAAGCAACAAAAATTCTCAAGAAATTGACAATTTCCGCCAATAATTTCTCATTGTTGATCCACGTGCTCGCATTTACTCATGAATAATAACAATACCAATAATTATTATAAACAATGGTTTTAAAAAAAGTTAGAAACGACTGGATTAGAAAGTCTAGCGCACGGAGTTGTGTATTGTTCTGATAAATGATCTAGACTACCAACACACATCGATACCATTACTTTGTTGAATATAGACGACGATTGTTATGTGTTGCAAAAACAAGGGCGAGAAAAAATGGATTCAAGGGCTTACGAGCTCACGAAAAAAAATAAAGGGTGGTTTTTGAATCGTTTATAAACGGAGAACGCGTGAGGAGGAGGAGGAGGAGGAGGATCCTTAAACGACGAAGTAAACACTTTTGTTACGAGATTCGCACGCCGAAAATCTCGGTTCGATTCAGATCCAACGTCGACTGCGATATTTTAAAACTGCGTGACAAAAATCCGGCAAGTCGAGTGTACAAACGTACAAATAATTTGCAAGCAACGAAAAACAAAAAAAAAGTGTTATTCGTGGGTAAGAAACATCCTGTAAAGTCGAGAGAGTCTAAAAACGAATAAAAACGTTGTGACATCGAGTTCGAAGAGCGATCCGTCGAGGTCGTTGGAAAAATTATGAATTGCTTGAACGATCGCGTCGATTTGGATCGGAAAAAACGTCAAGGATCTCTCTTCAATGTGAGGAAGCTAAAGTTTTTTTTTTTTTTTTTTTTTTTTTAATCGTTTTCGTTATAATCTGCAAATGTTCGATCGATGTGTGAAGACTGTAAATTAGGCTTTTGATAAAAAGACCGAGTCTACGAGAGTCAGGACCGATTGTAATTGATTCCGGAAGATTGTTACGTGGCGAATAAAAAGACAGCAAAATGCATCGAGGTCAGGAAGTTCGAGAAAAATTCACAGTGAATAAATCAGAAAGAGAAAAAAAAAACCGCAAAATAACGATTCGAGTAAGGACGCCCACGAGGCCATAGCAATTCGTGGGAAACGGAGTAACGAGAGCGATTGAAAAAACGGAAATAGCGTAGACTCGGTCAACCATAAGGAAAATCTCAGGGGTGCATCGAATGCACTAGATAACCTAGGGAGGAAAACCTAAAAAAGGAGGGCGAGGGAAGAGAAAAAAGGAAAAAAAACACACAAAGCAAAAAACAAATCAATTTAACAAAAAAAAAAAAAAAAAAAAACAATAGAAACGACGTCGAGAGGATAAAAAAGCAGCTGTTGATTGAATAGTAGAAAGGACGAGGCAATAGAAAGAGCAAACTTCATTTGACTCCAAAGGACTGATCCTTGACGAAACAATAAATCATTCCGGCTGAACGAGCGATTGTTCTAATCCAAGAAACGTTATTAATCGCTCCTTGATGCTGGAATGGGTCAAGACGAATAGTACCAAAAGGACTTCCTTTTGGTTTGCATGTATAAAGATAAAATAACCTTATGCTATGTTGTTTGATGATATATCCTGTTGAAAAGTATCCCCAAATATATACGTCAAGTTTACTCACGAAAAAAAATCGAAACTAAAAGCAGAAAGGTTTTAGGGGCTTCGTTATTTCATCGAAAACCATATATTCAAAGTTTTTCTTCATTTTTTCACAGCTGGTTTTTCTTTAACCAAGATGTTGCAACGTTTTTATTTATTTTTTCATATTACGAGACGTTCCAGCTGCATTATTAGCGTTTACACACGCAACACGATACACAACTTGACGGTACGTCACGTACCATCGACCCTTGTTACCACACACACGCACACACAAACTTACTCTGTTTGCTAATCGATGATAAAGTGATTTAAAAGTTTTGTTGTCTGTTTCCTTTACTCTCGACAGCGAAACCGCATCAACGAAGATCCAACGGTGGATAGAGACGAAATAAAAAAAAAAAAACAAAAAAAACACAATGAAAAAATATTAAAAACCGGATGATCGCACTGAATAAATTTAAAAACTGGTCGATCGATCGCCGATATAGATTTATCTATAATCAAGTCGTACCTACACGTATTTAATCGTTAGAGCAAGAAGCTGAACTTTAAACATTAAAAGATTCAGCTACCAAAGTTTTTGGGGTTTTTTTTTTTTATTTCTAAACAAACGTTGCCGGTAGAAATTTGGCTGACGAATTTGGTTTTCGAATCTCGATGAAATTCGTCGCAGGAAGAAAAAGTGAAAAACGAAAAAATGGCATCCGTCGAGGTTGTCTCGAAAGGAGCAACTCCGTGCGACTGGAGCGAGCGATGAAAACTTTTGGAAAGAAAAAAAAGCCAAAAATAATAATAAAATATATAAATGTCGGCAGTAGTGAACGTTTGTATTTTTCGTCGTGCTATAGAAGGATCCTCGGCGTCAAATCCCAAAATATCGTCGCGACGAAAACTCCTCGTCGAAAGTGAAGAAAAAACTAAAAAAAAAAAAAAAAAAACAAATATCGAGAAAGAAAAAACGATGATCTCGATGAAATCGAGAGGAGGAGAAGCGCGATTCCGAATTCCCCAGCCCACGAAACTAAATCTCTGTACGTGTCTTTATCTTCAATAATAATTGATAGATTTTTAATAATAACGAGAAAAAATGTTCAGGTGAATGATTCAAAGAAAAAGCGAGTGAAAAAAAAAAAAAGTAAATAAAAAGAATAATAACGATAAAAAATAAATAAAAATAGTAACAGTGTAGGAGTGTGGACGTTTGAATCGCGTCTACAACCGTAACAGTTACCTCCTTGATTTCAAAGCGTGCTAGCCACATAATCGTAAACGAGATACCGACATTCACAAATATTGGTGGAAATAATTAAATAAATAAACAAAACCACATACACACAAAACGAGAAATATAAACATTACAAAAAAAAAACAACCACCCTATTAATACATACATATAAATATAGAAATTCATGTAAATATGTGTATGTGCGTGTATGCAGACACATAGATACATGAAAATATATAAACGATAGTTATATCGCGTTATCAATATGGTATGCATAAATGTTATGACTAAAGAATAATTCGTACATTTAATCGTAAAAGTCTAGTCAGCCTGTCGTGTCGCGAATAAAAAGAAAGAAAAGAGCTCGAAGAGACGATTGCGAGGAGTGCGATAAATCGATTCAACAAAACACACCAGCGAAAGAAGATAAGAACCTTTTTTTTTGGCTTTTTTTTTCATTGGAATGACAATACAAGGGGTTGGAGAGATTTCGAAAAAGGTTGACGGTTCAATGACACCGTTGCGAGGCGACGAATAGTAAGAGGAAAAAACGTAATTTAAAGGCGATAGGTGAACGTCGCTGGCAATTTTTCTCGTGGGCCAATCGTCCGCTCGAGTTTGTGGCTAAAGTAAAAAATATACGGAAACCAATTGCTGCGGAAAGCGACCTCGCCTTTTCGTCAGCCTAATCGTACTCACTGTATCGATAGAAATAATAATTAATCATTAAGAACGATTCTCGTGTGGTTTCTACAACAAGCAGGGCATTTTCCTGAAATAAACAACAACAAGAACATTCAATTAAAAACAAAAAAAACGTTTGAAAAAACAACGAATTTACGATTTTTTATTTCCGCTCGTTCGACCCCTCACGTTGTGTTTTTTTTTTTTTCTCATTAAACGAATTCGCATCGATAATGAATAAACACAACGATGCGGCGGTCGAACCAACGGACTCTTCAAAGATTCGTGATCGCGGCTGCAATTCTGCACACACAAAAAAAAAAAACGTGTCGGAAATATTCGCGATCGAACGACCATCGGTTTTTACGTTAATCCACACACGCAAAAACTTGAAAATTCCAACAGAAAAAAATAAAAAACGAAGATAAAATCAGTAAATCTGCACCGGAGCCAAAACAAACCGAGAAATAACACTAAAACTATTGTTCACAAGAATCGAAAACAAACTAACAAAAGTATATTTATAAGTTAATTAATTAATATAAATATATAGGCTATAATATTATAACGAGGTTGAAATAATATTTAATGACTTATATTAAATCACACCGATGGGGGCGAAAGATTAAATCATACATAAAATGCGAGTTCTATATCTGTCATCGTTATTATTAAGAATTATCGGGGTTTGGAGAACTCTAAAATTAGCGTTAAGTCTAATAAGAGCAGTTTAGTGTGGCAGGGAAGGGCGTAGTACAATATTATTATGAATAAAAAAATACAGTACGATTCCTTCAATGATTAATCAACATTTTCTTCCTTTTTCGCGAGGCTTTGGAACGTGGCAAGAGTGGAAAGAGTAGAATCAATGATTCTGCACGATTGGGGGCTGCGAAACTCTCGGAGATTCGAAGAAAAGTCCAACGAGGACTCTCATAAATTTATACTCTCTGCTGTTAAATTATCGAACGATCCATTTTCACACACCGGTGTTTCTCGCGGCCTGGAGATTCGTCCTCCGTCTCTGATTGCCAATCCTCGCAATTCGTGGCCAAATACGAGCGCTTTCAAGAAGAAACCAATAATTATCGAAAATCAATCAATTTCAATCGGAAAAAAAAAGGGAGAGCGATTAAAATGGCTGTCGGCTTTCGACGACACGCGTGATCTTCAGGGCGCTCGAGTCGGGAGAAAGCGAGAATTTTTCACTTCCGGTGATCTCTCAAGATCGTTTAAAATCGCGTCGTCGCTACGACAGCGAGACTGAGAACGATCGAGATCGCTGGATCTTCACATTCCGTGGAACGCTCCTACGTTGAAGCATTTTTTGTTCTTTTATTGATTCAAAAAATGCGCTTCAGCTCCTGGGGACTGCGCGGTGGTCGACGGAGGCAGACATTTTTCTCAAACGCGCCAACATCATTATGAGAGTCTTGAGCGGGAATGCCTCGAATCTCCGAACAGTTTTCAAAATTGGAATGACGATATCGTAGAGAATCCAAAGCTGTATTAATTTTTGCAAAATAATCGTCGATGGGGTTTCGACAAAAACACGAAAAAATGATTTAAAAAAAAAAAAACTACAAGAACAAGACAACGGAATCGAACTTCTCACCGAGATGTTCGCCACTCTCTGCAGATCAAACGGCAGTAGAGAAAATAACGAAGAAAAAAACAAAATCTTAAAAATAATACGAACTAAGGTCAAAATAAGAATAATTAATAATATTAACGATAAATATTAAGGACAAGCGGAGTAACGCTAAAAATGCTCCGAGCTCGTCCGAGCGAGTTCGAGGTGAAGGAGTAAAAATAAAGAATATTGAGACAAACGAGCAACTTGAAAAATCAATCGTTCAACAATATTTCTTACTGATTGGGGTTGATCGTCGAATTTCGCATAAGTTTTGAAAAATCACACCACATAGCCATACGAAGTAGTTGTAAGTTGCCAGTTTCGCAGTTGTCAACTGTCTTATTAAAATAATATTGCTATACCCAAAAAAAAAAAAAACCTTTGGTTGCGAAAAAGTTATTCCATCGCATCGTGAAAATATAATGAAAAACAAAAAAAAAAACGATCGTGGCTTTTTTTCGCCGAATGATACGAACGAGCTACGTCCGTTTGTAAAGTGGGAGAAAAAAAATCGAAAACCACAGAAAAACCTACTCAAACGCGAGACGTTAGGTGCAATAATCGATTTTCAATTATCGTTCAACAAATGTGGACAAACCAATTGATTTCGATCTATTGGAGGCTGTTGTGAATTCAAGATATTGCATTATTAATATAACTATTAAAAATAACCGAAAAAAATAAACAGGTTATTATAAATGCTACACTCTATGCATATAACGTTTCATTCCAATGTATATCCTTAGCGAAAACGTTGCTTTCTCCATGTGGAAGCATACGAAAGAAAAACAAAAAAAGGAAACCTCCCTCCACTCCTGAAAATACCTGTCGAAAAAAAAAAAGGCTTTTTCGATACTTACCTGTCGTGTTGCAAGTATTAATCAAGTGAGAATCGTCGATGGGAGAATCAACGACGAAGAAGGATATAAAAAGGTCACGAAAATAATGAAATAAAACATTCCCTTTGATCCACCGTAGAATCGGGACACGTTGTAACCGCAGTGTTCTGTAGATCTGATCTGTTAAATAATTACGTAAGCTGACATGTAATAATAAATATGGAGATAAGCGTAAAGGCGTTTGTTCATTCAACACACAATATTTCTTCCTCATACCAAGTTTTTATTCTTCATTATTATCGATCGCTTAAATATAAAGTTACACGTATTGGAAATGAAAAATTTATCTCGGTCGAGCTACGTTGATGTTAATTTTTAGCATTTTTTCGTTCTTGCAAATTCAATTTTTCTGGATTACTACGAGATTTTGTGTTTGTGCATCAAAATAATGTCTTGTCAAGCTCCGTGTTGAGCGAACGGTTTCGATACATTCCACCTCGGGCTATCTCGCTACTGAATTTCGTGCTTCGCGCGTAATAGGCTGTTGGAACGGTGTGAATCGTTGGCGAATAATAACCGTAGTCCATCGAGGTGCTTCGGTAACACGGATGGGGCTGTGGACTTTCCTCCTGACGATACCCCTTGAAAACTCCTTCGCAAAAACAAATTTTCCGTCTCGATCAATATCATAATAAACTTGACAGCAAAATCTGCATTTTTTTTCGTTTATTTCACTTTGTTACTTCGTTCTGATTCTTTTTCTTTACAATGTGGAAATAAAAAAATAAAAGTACGACATCAAGCGTGAGAATTTAGAAAGCTAGACATTTCCCTAAAGTTTTGCCTTTATTTTACTTGTTAAAAAAAATCATGTCGCAAAAAACGCTCGACTCTTTGATCCAATCAGTAGTAAAAATTTCTCCAGATACATTGGAAAACGTGGCGAACAAATACAAAAACATTTCGCTGCTTAATTAATCGTCAATTGCGGTAAAAATTTGTTTAACCCCAGAACGGTAACCTTATTTTTTTTTTTTTTTTACATATTTTGGTAACTTGGAGTCATAAATGATCCCAATTTTGAAAAATTCATATCTCCGGTAAAATTCAACGAAAAGCGTTCAACTTAGGCTCATTCTTTTCGTTTTTTAATGCAGAACCACGTGAGCCTGGGAGAAATTTGCTTGAAGTAAAAAAATCAGTCAAAAATGGGGTAAAACGATAAGAAACGGGAGAACGAAGGGAGAAAGGCCGCGGGACAATATTTTGTCGATTCCAGAGGAATTTAGAGAACTCGAGGGACTCGATTTCTTCCGGTGTACGTATAAGCCTTTGGCGAAGAGTAAGTACACGAATCGCGTGGCTACAGAATTTGACAAGAAACTATTGAAATAAAGAAAAAATCTATTTACATTTTCATTCGAAGGAAAATGGCATATCATTGAGGATGAAAATTTATGATGCGTAAGATCGTTGACAGACGTAAGGCTCCTGATAACTTGCGGCAAGACATCGATAAAGTCCTCGAAGTTGATGAAAGTCTCTAACGAATTTGCCATCGATAACGAAGCCAGGTTCGATGCTGGCACTGGTGGAAAGTTGTTGAAAAACCGTGAAGTCAATGGTGACCGATTCATTGTTGCCAATGAAGAGTACGGAGAGTTTTTTTAATCCCTCGAAAGTGTTGGTGTGTAAAAGACTCGTGATACGGTTTCCATTGAGCCACAGTGATTCAAGAGATTTCATATTACGAAACAAACCAGGCGACACGTGTTGGATAAGATTTTTTCCAAGATCCAATTCATTCAATTGATCGAGCCCTCGGAAAATGTCACAATGAAGATCGACGATGTTGTTTCTCGAAAGGTACAAAAGATCGAGATTGGCGAGACCGTTAAAAGTGCCGATCGGTAAAGTATCGATTTCGTTGGAATCCAAAGCCAAAGTTTCCAACTGTCGGAGACCACGAAACATGTTACGATGAGGTAAAAGGGTGTTGTTCGTGACGTATAATTCCCGAAGGCCGGAGAGCCCTTTCCAAACGCCTGGCGAAACTTTCGACAAATAATTATAATCCAGGAGCAGAGTTTCGAGATTTACAAGTTTGGCAAATGCCTCTTCCTCGATGAGGTTTATGCGATTGTTTTTAACATCGAGAAACGTCAGTTGTTCCAAATGATTGAAATAAGTTTTGGTTATTACACTCAGTTTATTGTCGGCCAAGTAGAGAGCCGTGGCATTTCTCGTTTCGATAAAACTTCCTTCCGAAATATCTGTCATTCCACAATTCTCCAAATGGAGCTCAACGTCATCGATCGTCTGCACTGCATTAATGTCCTCGAAACTTACGCTCACGAGATTCGAGTTCGAAGTCGTACAAACCCAAAGATTATTGAACGATCGGCAATCGTTAGTTTTATCGAGCGCGAAACTCCTCGCCGACAGAACTGAGCAAATAAGTAATACGAGCCCCCGAAGCATCGCTTTCAATTGCCTTTTCGCACTCTCGATTCTTCGCCAACTGCTTCGCGATGACTACTAAATTAATTCAACGATCTTGCGTCAACTCTTGAGCTCGCTACGATACGTTGAATGAAAAATTGTAATAATAAAATAATCATATCCACTGCGAAAAATGTGTTATCGAAACGAGAGCTTTGCGAGAAATTTATTTACGACAAATGTATTCTCCTCATTTATCTCGAGTCTTGAGTCACTCTACCGCGTTTATGAGAAATAACTTTTCTCATCTTTACTCGTTATTGTGTTTCACTCATTATTCGTTCTTGCTCCGATTGATATTTATTAATTGTGACGACGATCTTCCATCTTTGAAAATTTTAATTTTACTTTTTTACGTTAATTTATTGTTTCGTCAATAGAATAACAGTTTGAGAGAAATTTTCCGTTGTGATGGTGAATCTCTGCTACAAAATTGTGTTTGTGCCCTTTTCACGCAAAAACCACTGAACCAATTTCGATGAATCTTTCACCGGAATGAAGCTCATGAATCAGAATAGGTTTCACGCTGTATTGCATTCCGATAATTTGTTTTTTTTTTGGGAACTCGAACCAAAAAATCACATTTTTCGTCATATTTTCCATTTTCAAACTTCACAAGCAACTAAAAAATGATAATAAATCAAAAAATCGCTAATTACCAATTCAAAGATAATTTGAAAACGAAGATAACGAGCGGTAGTTGGAGTGCCAGTTTGTAAAAAAAAAAAGTTATAGCGATTTTCGTAAAATCAATGTTTGAAAATTTTGAAAAAAAAATTTAACTTTTCATATTCGGCTAGCTGTACCCTTTAGCGCTAACTAAGTGTGCTGCAGGGCAAAGCCCGCAGGCACGGTGCTGTTAAAAATTTTTTCTAACGATATTTGTTCATAGATTTGCCTTGAGGGTGGCGGAAATTTTCAAAATTACAGTTCATAATTTATTTTGTAGAAATGCAATGAAAAAATCCTGATGGAGAATCTTTGGAAGAGTTTTTTCAAAATTTGCAAATTTCCAAATGAAAATGAGATTTTGTTGTATTTTAGCAACAAACATGAAGATGAGGCTGACGACATCGAGTCCGAAGATATTCTGGGCCCTATCTGGATTACGTCGTTATTGAAAGAATCTTTTTATCAGCACTTTCTATAATTAGAAATGTGGCAAAATACGGAAGAGCATTGATCGTTGCACCGAAGCAACTTTGTACACAGTTCGAATAAAGTCTGTAATTTGTATTTTACTCTCTTTTTTCACAGACTGGGTCATTCTCGCCCAGGAAATATTTCGGTCCGTTTTTTACCAAAATGATGGATATTGGTATGATGAAAATTCGAAAATTTTTTTATTTCCGAAATTTCATTATTTGGACTCCCTTCAAAGTTCGCCCTTTGATTTTCATTTATTGGAAAATTGATCGATTCCTTTTTTGATAATGGAACAAAAGTTGTTCGTAATGATGTATAAATTTTTTTGTTACTCGAGCTTGACAGTACGAACGATATAGGCTTTTTGTTTCCGCTTGGAACCAGATCGAATTTCGTAATGAATAACCAAAACGAGAAAATCTAAAACTCGCGTAATCATTTTGTCGTAATAAAAACTCACGAAGTCAAAAATTATTAAATTTCAAGCGAATTTCCCATTGACGTACCGCGCATCAAGAAAATATAGGAATCGTGATAACTCACTCGGGTACATGAACCGTAAAGGAAGATTGCAAGTCCGATAAATATCGCCAGTTCTTGGTCCCGAATTTTCGTGAGAATTTTTATCCAGAAATTGCGTGTTGTTTTCACTGCAGGGACACGGGTTCTCTGGCATTTCGCTATGATTTATTGCCTCCGACACTCAAAATCCAAATTCTCTTGCGGTCACCCAGTTTCTTACATTCATTTCGACCGGCAACACTAACTACAGATGTGACGTTTGTTTGTACGAAAAGATATAAGTAACGGTTCGTTGCTACGGTAACATGTTTTTCAAAGAATCTATCACACTCAATCACATTTCACACGCACATCACTGAACCGTAACTACGGCACTAGATTTTACAAGAAATATTGTTTGTTAAAAATATTTCACAAAATTCGTGCAAGCAGGACCGTCACGAAAGAAAGTACATAATTGAAACTTCATCATTTTTTTATTCTTTATTTTTTACTTTTATTAAAGGCTTTGAGCGCCATCTTTTGCCCATGCTGCCCTGCGAGCACGGTCAAACCCGCCGTACCGACTAACGTTACATCCGATAACAATTTGACGTGAAACCTGATCACTCTGCTAAAAGTCTTTCGTGGTAGCATAATTTCTCATAGTCGATAAAATGGTCGACGATTTTATCGGTAATCAGTTTGCCAGGAGCAAAATATCAAAATTTGTATGCATGCGTAATATGAGGGCTCGGAGATTACTGATTTGGAAAACCAATTAGATATGTGAAATTTCATTTTCTATTGAATTTGTAGATTTTATTTGTTGAGCCCTGCCTTGAACGGTTTTGTATACGCAATAAAGGTTTCGTAGATTGTTTTAAAATATATGTATTAATCTGTCATTCATTCATGTTAAAATTTATTATTTTTCTAATTTTATACACAGAATATTAGAATGTGATCGATGTCTCTTCTCCGGGACGAAAAAAAAATAATTCTTTTGTCTATTTGTATCGTCGATATGTATCTTTGAATATTCAGTGTAATCGGTGTTGAAATTATCTGCGCTAGTAGTTGATTCAGTGCCCTCCTCTCTTTCCGAAGCGTCCCAAGAAGAAGGTGAATCGATCTGGAATGTTTGAGTTTTTGACCATCAGCATTGTTCTTTACCATAAAATGATTGTTGTCACAGTTTGTTGTTTTATTAATGCTCACTGCCATTAGATACGATTTCAGGGTATTCTCCATCCCTAGGAACCAATTTTTCTGCTAAAATGTATGCACAAACTTGCTGAACTAAAACCGTCTTTTTCGCCACGTTTTCCGGTAAGCACGTTTCTACTGAGAGGCGGAACAGCATCACTTTAGCATCGGCATGTATGATGAGTAACAGAATTGTGGCGAAAAGAAGAACGAATTTCATCCCTGCGTAAAAATGTTGGTTATTAACATTAGAACGGTAATCTTTTCTTTTTTTTTGTTTACCTATTCCGATAACTTGGAGTCATAAATGACCCTAATTTTGAAAAATTCATATCTCCGGTAAAATTCAACAAAAAGGGTTCATCTTAGACTCATTCTTTACGTTTTTTTAATGCGTCACGTCAGCTCGGAGCAATTTTGCTTGAAGTAAAAAAATTGATCAAAAATGCGGTAAAACGATAAAAAAAAAACAAACGAGAGAACGAAGAGAGAAAGGGCGCGGGATTTAAAGTCGTCTGGGGTCGTTATTGACTCCAGGTTACCGTTCTAAGGGTTAATGATGACTCATTGCCTTAAGTTTGCCCGATTTGCACTTTTCGGAACTTAATTGTGTTAAGCAAACCTGGATTAAGAATTTTGTCAAGCTGTAGCTTCTTTCGACAAAAAATCAAATGAAAGTCGAAGGAGCCTATTTTTTAAATAACAACCGTCACCCTAACCGTTGCTGTTGGTACAGTCCCTCAAATTACATATTTTTTCAATAACACAAAAGACAGAGTAGAAGATAAAATTAACTACAATAAAAAAAATTATGATATTTTTACTGATTCCCTTACTGTTAATGTTTTTATCCATTTCCTCCAGTTAGTAAGACAATGTTGCTTGCTATTTGATAGAAATACTTCTTGCTGTATTTACGGATTTTCTTCACTGCAGATAAGAATTAAACCTGCCGACCAGCCACTGTTCACGATTAGATGTGATACGTGGGGACAGCGAAGCTCTATATATATACGTGGATTGATAGTGTTAGCGGAGACCGTTAATAGCTTATTCCTATTGACTCAAAATTTACATTTAAATGTTCCGTCTGGGATTATTATTTGTTCAGATCGAAATTTATGTACCTCAAGAAACCAGGCTTCCCGACGCGGTTTCCAATTTGCGATAAATTTTCGAGCCAAGCTCTCATTTTCATGACAAAAGAAAATCGACTCAGCACTGGATCCCAATCAGTCATATAAACTGATAATACAGGTAAAGTATGGATGTTGATATAATTGGAAACGCGAATTTGAATTTTATCATATTGTAATGGATTAAATGCATGAGCGCCAAACAGGGAAGCGATGTGTTAGCCGATAAGTGACGAGGATAAAAAAAAAAAATTACATAACTCATTACATTAAAATTTATTCAGTTGTCATCACCAAATAGTTTGTCGACATTTCGAGACAGAACACTTGCCACACAATTAGGTAATTTTTTTTTCTTTTCAATGTTATTTGTCTGATCTCTTTTCTGAAAACATATGTACGTCTATTAAACTGGTTCATTTTAATCAATCGAGAGTTTCGCCAGAGTCTCGGGACAAGTACATTTGAAAGCTCTAAGACTCCGATTAAAATCTCGCGACGCTTCAGCTAATTACAAGGCTCAGAAGGCTTCTAGCGATCTGAAAATTTAACTGGAATCTAATTACGTGACGCTCTTTCAATTGAGAATAATTTGAGTGAATTTTCTACTACAACTAAAATTTTGTGGACACCAACCATATATTCCTGAAATGCATTACGCGAAAGTAAAAAACTTGTTATTTCTCGTGATAAAATATAAATTAAAAAATTCATATATTTAGCTCAAATCTTCAAAGTATTGTGAATTCATTTGTCGATATTTTCAGAAGTATAAGCAGAATCATCAGAAGTATACAAACAAATTTACGTCAAGAGACGCGGAAGCGGCTCGTCGCCAAGTATTAAAAATTAAACTCATTACAATCAAATTTATTCAGTCATCACCAAATAGAAGTGTTTGACGATTTTTCGAGACAGAACACTCGCCACACAATTAGATAGTTTTTTGTCTTTTCAATTTTTTTTGTATGGTATCATATCTTTTTTCGAAAACATGTGTTCGTCTATTTGAAACAATCGAGAAGCCGAGAATCGAGAATATTTGTAAATATTCTGACATAAATTTTATTTTTTGAGTTCGTTTTATTCATCCAGTTGAAATTTATTATTTTTCTCATTTTATACACAGAATATTATAATGTGATCGATGTCTCTTCACTGAGATGGAAAAAAGAATTCTTTTGTCTATTCGTGTAATTTATATGACACGCAATTATCTTTGTATATTCAGCGTGATCGGTGCTGAAATAATCTGCGCTCATAGTTGATTCAGCGCCCTGACTTTCCGTAGCGTGAGTAGTAGTCGATGACACCTCCATATTTCACGTTCACCTCGGCAACTGGAACTCACCAGGTTTTTTTGACCATCAGCATTTTTTTTTTACCATGATGATTGTTGTTACAGTTTTTTGGTTTATCAATGCTCACCGTTTTGGATGATTACAGGGTATTTTCCATTCATAGGAGCAAATCCTGATTCTAAAATGTATGCACAAGCTTCCTGAATCCAAGTGTCCTCTTTCACCACGTTGTTCGGTAAGCAAGTTTCTACCGAGAGGTGCAACTCCACTTCTTCAGCATCGGCAACGAGTACGACGAGTAACAGAATTGTGACGAAACCAAGAGCGAAGTTCATCCCTGCGTAGAAATGTTTGTTGATTGTTTATCCGATTCGCACTTTTCGGAACTCGAAAGAATTTCGAGGGGCGTAGCTTCTTTCGACAAAAACTCGTTATCCAATAAAAGTCGAAGGAGCCTATGTTTTTGAATAAAAACTGTCACCCTAACGGTCGTTTTTGGTACAGTCGCTCAAATTACATATTTTTTCAATGACAAGAAAAACAATGTAAAAAAAAAAATTGACTATTATAAAAATATTATGATCTTTTTCCCGAGATCCTTACTGTTAATGTTTTTATTCATTTCCTCCAGTTGGTAAGACAATGTTGCTTGCTATTTGATAGAAATACTTCCTGCTGTATTGACGGATTTTCTTCACTGCAGCTAAAAATTAAACTTGCAGACCAGCCACTGTTCACGATTAGTGGGAATACGTGGGGACAGCGAAGCTTTAGCACGGATTGATAGTGTTACCGAATACCGTTAATAGCTTATTCCTATTGACTTAAAATTTACATTTGAATGTTCCGTCTGGGATTATTGTTTGTTCGGATAAAAATTTGTGTACTTCAAGAAACCAGGCTTCCCAACGCAGTTTACAATTTTTGATAAATTTGCGAGTTTTGTAACACATTAATCGACTGCAAAACGAGGTCATATGTATAGCTCTCTGAACTGTAACTGATGCGCAAACTGATGCCCGAGGCGAAGCCGAGGAAGCCGCAGATTCCCGCAGTTCAGGAATCTCAAACTTTCTGCCCTTTTGTAGTGTAATATACTATTTCCAGTTTTCAATGTCAATATACTTAAAATGTCCCAAAACATCGAAAAATCATAGCTAGAAAAAATGTCCGGATGTGTGTGTGTGTGTATATTCTGGCACTGTCAAATTCAAACGTTCATAACTCGAGAACGGTTTGAGCTACAGGTTTCCCGTTTTGCACAGATGTTCATCTAGACAAGCTCTTCATTCTCTGATAATTTTGTTGGAATTTCTAGAAAAATACGAATTCTACGGCATTTTGAAATTTTCAAAAAAAGGATGTCGACGCTCTAATTTTCGCAAATTTTAAGATTGATTACTAATTTTTTTTATAAATAGAGTATCATAATAGGAAGGTTAGTATTGAATTTGGGGAATATCGGTTGAACGGTTTAAATTTTATGATTTTTCGAATTATACAAAAACCTGAGTTTTTTTTTTTAATCGTCCAACCGCTCTAATTTCTGAAAATTTTGTAAAATATTGTGTATAAGTCTGTACTTCCTCTTTACTTTCTAGAAAACTTGTCTAAATTATATAATTTTAAATGTAAATACAAATTACGCTGCAAATTGAAATTGGCAAATTGCTTCCTCAAGATGCTCAAGATGCACGATGCTCAAAGCTTCCTCTATTTTATGCATGTGACGCGTAGATTGTCTTAAAATATATTGATCTATCATCACGAGTTCGGTTTGTTTGGAATATTCAGACAATTTTTTTATTTTTCAACATCGTTACATTCGTCCAGTTAAAATTTATTATTTTTCTCATTTTATACACAGAATATCAGAATGTGATCGATGTCTCTTCACTGGGACGTTAAAAAGAATTCTTTTGTCCATTCGTGTCATTTATATGTCCAGCAGCTATCTTTGAATATTCAGCGTAATCGGTGCTGAAATAATTGATGCTAATAGTTGATTCAGCGCCTTGACGTCCATTAGTGTACGAATGAGTTGCTGGTTCGACTGTGATATTTAATGTTTAGCTCGGCAGCTGGAACTCAGAAGGTTTCATTAACCATCAGCATTTTTTTTTCTTGTTTACCAAAATGATTGTTGTCACAGTTTTTGTTTTATTAATGCTCACCGTTTTGAACGATTACAGGGTATTTTCCATTTATAGGAGCAAATCCTGCTTCCAAAATGTATGCACAAGCTTCCTGAATCGAAGTGTCCTCTTTCACCACGTTGTTCGGTAAGCAAGTTTCTACCGAGAGGTGCAACTTCACTTTTTCAGCATCGGCAACGAGTACGACGAGTAACAGAATTGTGACGAAACCAAGAGCGAAGTTCATCCCTGCGTAGAAATGTTTGTCAATTGTTTATCCGATTCGCACTTTTCGGAACTCAAAAAAATTTCGAAGGGCTGTACCTTCTTTCGACAAAAACTCGTTATTCAATAAAAGTCGAAGGAGCCTATGTTTTTGAATAAAAACTGTAACCCTACCGGTCCTTTTTGGTACAGTCCCTCAAATTACATATTTTTTCAATGACAAAAACAACAGAGTAAAATAAAAAATTGGCTATAATGAAAAAATTATGATCTTTTTACCGATTTCCTTACTGTTAATGTTTTTATCCATTTCCTCCAGTTAGCAAGATAATGTTGCTCGCTATTTGATAGAAATACTTCTTGCTGTATTTATGGATTTTCCGTAGATTTCCCTGCAGATAAAAATTAAACCTGCAGACCAGTGTTCACGATTAAATGTGATACGTTGAGACAGCGAAGCTCTATTTATACGCAGATTGGTAATGTTAGCGGACGCCATTAATAGCTCATTTCTATTGACTTAAAATTTACATTTAAATTTTCTGTCTGGAATTATCATTTGTTCACATTGAAATTTGTGTACCTCAGAAAACCAGGCTTCCCAACGCTGTTCGTAATTTCGATAAATTCGCGAGATTTGTAACAATAATTTGTAATGATTTGTAATAAAAACACGCGGCCAGGAAATCCAACTTTCGGGCCTTAGGTCGTAATATACTATTTGCATAATCGGCAGGTTTTCATTTATAACGATTCAAACTTTTTTCAATATGGTTATTACCAAATATATACATAGTTAAAACGGTTGAGGAAACATTAAAATTAGTGATTATCAAATTTGTAGAACATGAAATTTCCTATAAATTTCATCTCACACTTTTTGCCGTGGCCTCGCTCTCGATCGCAATCAGTCATATAAGCTGATTGTACAGGTGAAGCATGGATGTTGATATAATTGGAAACGCGAATTTGAATTGTACCATATTTTAATGGGGTAGCCAAAAAGTGACCAGGATAAAAAAAACTTCCATCAAGAGACACGGTAGCGGCTCGTCGCCAGGTATTAAAAAGTAAACTCATTACAATAAAATTAATTCAGTTGTCATCACCAAATAGAAGTCTTTGACGAGTTTTCGAGACAGAACACTTGCCATACAATTAGGTAGTTCTTTGTCTATTCAATTTTTTTTGTGCGGTATCATATATTTTTTAAAAACATATGTACGTCTATTTGAAAGGTTCATTTTAATCAATCGAGAGACTCGGTAGACTTTGGGACAAGTACATTTGGCAGCTGTAAGATTCGACTAAAAATCTCGTGACTCTTCGACTGATTACAAAACTCAGGAGGCTTCTAGCGATCTGAAAATTCAGCTGCAATCTAATTACGTCGCGCCTTTTCAATTGAGCCTGATTTGAGTGGATTTTTCACTACCACTAAAATTTTTTGGACACCAAATATATCTTCCTGAGATGCATTACGCGAAAATAAATAAAACTCATTATCTCCCTAGATAAAATTTTCTTTTCTTAAAAAAGACATGTGGTCGAACTCGAAACTATCGAATTTCGAGATAAATATATCGAAATTGAAGCCACTGTTGGTTGCCATGGATACGTTTGTTTATTCATCACATATTCATATTCGTTGTCATGGGTTTATTTATTCATTGCCAGGTATATGGCAAAACCGATTGTGCGAATTCAAGCATCAGATCACGTTTAACACACGCTCAAACTTGGGCAATCAAAGAAATTATAAAAGCATGCAAAATAGTGATTAGATAAAGGGACTAACCTAAAAACCAAGTGAGTGCGTAGAGCCCGCGTTGTTGCTGGTATAAATTAAGAAATACATATATTTAGCTGACAAAGTATATTGTGTCGGAATTTCCAAAAGTGTATGTGGTGCTAGGACAATCAGTATGATGACGAAAACAAAAGAAAACAAAGCACCGGAACGTCTTGTTGAATGTCTTGTTCAATGCATTGTACAGCACGCGCGGAACCACCCCAAACAAATCAAGTACATACGCAACAGACAACAAGTGGTAGCGGTGCAGAAAAAAAACATACGAAAAGCGTAAATAAAAAAAATATCCGAAAGCCAGTATGATTTTTACTAATCGGTATACGAACCCATACTTCGCTGCAGGCTGCAATACTTTGCAGGATATGAACATCTGACGGTACACCACTTTATGAAATTCATCGATCCACATACGGGATCACAACATTAACGTATTACAAAATTACTTTATTAAGGATTCTTCAATAATTTTGTATGAACATTCTTGACACGAAAACTAACATTTTTCTCTTATGAAGAACAATTTTCTGTTGTTAACATTTTGAGGTATTTAATATTTAATACCACTCGAGTGGTTATATCGCTGATTTTCTTTTACGTCGTGCACATCTCTTACACACCACACGCATGCATGCTTTTTGTAGTGGTGTCATCCATGCAATTTCAAAAAATTAATGGCGAGTAATGAAAGCTGTAAATATATTTTGTTACGCTTAGCAACATCATGCACCAACGTGACACGTCTGCTTACGATGTTGATGGTGGTGGTGGTGGCACGATACTAAATAATTACCGCAAAAAATGGAAACAAGAAAGTTTATTGGTTTCTTAACAACAAGCCTCATTTAATTGACAGATTTTTGCATCGGATGAGAAAATTTTCTGAAACAGCTGTACAAAGATAACAAAAATGATGTATACCGACGGAGATTTGTACGAAACGAACATTTCGGAGATTCATGAAAAAAAAAACAATACCGAAAAAAAAAAAAAAACTTTTTTTTCGAGAGATTTTCCTTATTCTTGTTCATCCGGAGATTTTTGTTTATTCGACATATATACTATATTTTTAATGAAATCATTGCGATCACTGCTCTTAATGAAACTTAACAATCCCACTTCTTGTACCGAGATAAGCATTATTCGGAATGATTATCATTAGTATATCCGATGCCTCCCCCTTCACGGATATCGAGTTGTATAAAAGGAACAAGGGCCGTATCTTTTCTTGACTCTTTAGTTTCGCGTTTACGCTGCGGAAATTCTTTCAATCGAGAGACGTCGTTCGCTCGACGTTTGTACGTTCTTTCCTTTCCGAGGAATAAACAATCATGAAAAGACTTCGATCGATTGTCATTCTCATCGCCATCGTACTGGAGATCGGCGCAACCTATTTCGACAAAAGCGCCGAATTAAAACGCAGAAAGCTCGAAGGTTAGTCATTGCTGTCACTCATCTTCCTATTGAAAAAATCAATGAACGTTATCACTTTTGATATTACGAATTGCGAGCGTTGATACGACATTCCATGATACCATTTTCTACTAAACAGTGCCAAAAACTACCGTAAAATTTAGTACCGATCTTTTCAGGCATAAAATAGACGCGACGCATGGAGACCGAGAAAAAATTGAAACAAACTGACATAGAAATGATTTTTTCAAAATTTCACAGATGATCTAATTGACCGAAAGATGCATGCCGATTTTGGGACAAATGTTAAATCACGGGACTCGGTAAATAATGTTAATCCAGAAGATGCGGGTACTGCTTCATGGTTCGATCACGAAACAGGTATATAAAATATTGAGGAATTATCAGTCACGTGTCATCGCGTTTCCACAATCGTATTCCATATCTCTATAAATAAATCGTGCAAAAACGTGGTAACATGACCGATAATTTTTATTGATCTTATTGCACGTGTTGGTATATGATGATGGAACCATAGATTATTCTTAAGTTGTTCATTTAAAAAAAAAAAGACAAACATTTGCAGACAAAACGATGGATTGAAACCTGATATGCGATTAACGTTGATAAATATTATTAATTTTCACATTTCATGCAATATCATTCGTTTTCAATAGAAGAACGATAAAAGTTCAAAATCTAAACTCAAACATTTGATTTAATCGATGATAATCCTGTCGATAAATTCGACAAGATTTTGCGAGTCGATGTTATCAACGTTTCTAATCTCGATAAGCTGCAGTCGATTGATTAGGTGAAAGAAATTGTATTCAGGGCACAAGAATATTACGAGGATGGCACTCAAATGGATGGATTATAGATTTCCATCATTTTATTGGAGCATATGAAAACCCTGATAAATTTCGTTCGTTTCATAAAGGCGGAGAATGCTCCGGATGAAGAAATGTGATGATATATTCAAACGGCGTTAATGGCTACCCCACCGTGGTCACTAAGGGTCAAAATGACCCCAAGCGCAACTTTGAGCTAGAATTACTAAAAGTTATTGGCGCTCGAGACGGTTGGCCCCTACAACTGTGCTTTGGGGTGCCGGAAGAAAATTTTTTTTTACACATTGCCTGCTTGCTGATTTTTTTTCGCCATTTTGAAAATTGGATAAAAATTTTTTGGCATGATATTCTCATTCTGAAAGGTTCAAACTAATGTCCTGAATTTTTATGTGTCGCCCGGAACGATACTAGCAACGCGGCAAGCGTTTAAACATGGCTGGGATCATTCCGACCTCCTGTGACCAGCGCGTTATTTCTAGAGCGTGTGACCACAAAGAGTTAATTATTAATTTGAAAATCTATACATGCCAATATAACAAAATGAAGCTTTGACCAAATCAGATTTTATCTTGTTTTCGTTGAGCAGATAATTCGTTCTGGTACGAAGAAGCCCAAAAAGTACTTGAAGAAAAACTTGAGAAAACCTTAAATACAAATGTCGCGAAAAACGTGATTGTTTTCGTTGGTGATGGAATGTCAATCCCAACGTTAATGGCAGCGAGGACTTATCTGGGGCAACTTGAGGGGAATCCTGGTGAAGAAGGTTCCCTTTTTTGGGAACAATTTCCTTACACCGGTCTCTCAAAAGTAACAAAAAAAATTCGTTTGCTACAAATTAAAAAAAAAAACCTGAATTATTCGTAAATTTTAATGAAATTCGAAAAATTTCATCAGACATGGTGCATCGATGCACAAGTACCAGATTCAGCCTGTACGAGTACAGCGTATCTCGGTGGCGTCAAATCAAAAGCAGGAACCATCGGTCTCAATGGTAATGTCATTCGTGGCAAATGCGAAACTCAGGTCAAGGAAAATTACGTTGAGTCGATCGCTCAATGGGCACAAGATCATGGCAAAGCAACTGGCATTGTTACAACAACGAGAATAACTCACGCTTCACCAGGTGGTGCTTATGCTCACGTTGCCGAAAGACACTGGGAAACTGATAGCGATGTGATTGTCGGGGGTTACGATCCCAATACATGCGAAGATATCGGGAAACAGCTCGTTTTTTCGAGTCCTGGCAAAAACTTTAAGGTACCGATTATCGAGTCCAAAACATTTGCAGTCACTCGTCTTGAGGGCTATTTAACTTTTTACTATTCAAAATTTTTCAACGTCAAATTATGAGAAAAAAAAATAGGGAAAAGGAACGGGACGAAGAAATTTTCAACATTTTTTTTTCTTAAGGACTCACATCGCTGTACCAATTGATTAATTTTTGTGAAGGTAATTCTCGGTGGTGGTCGCCGATCGTTCCTACCGAGGGGAACATTTGACGAGGAGGGCGACGAAGGTGACCGTTCGGACGGAATGAATTTGATCGAAGAATGGAAAAGGGATAAAAACGATCGTAACGGCAAACCCATTTATTTATGGAATCGTACGTCATTGCAAGAAGTTATAGATTATCCTGAAAAATACGACCACGTGCTCGGTCTATTCGAGTCCAGCCATTGCCACTATCATCTCGAAAGTTCCCCCGAAACTGAGCCAACGTTGGCTGAAATGACCGAAGCTGCGATCAAAGTTCTTCAAAAAGGCAAAAATGGATTTTTCCTCTTCGTCGAAGGTAATTATTTCAACAGTCACTTTCCTTGTTAATTTTTACTTTCACTCGTTCATCTCAGCACTCGTGGATCGCTAACGTATCGATTCATATTGTTCTGCTTCTAGAAAAAAAATTCGTGGTGTCATGTCAGAGATGATTGCAAGCATTATTGCACGAAAAAAAAAATGAGTCAAGTGGATCAGTTTAATCTCAAGTGTCTTAATGATCAAACAGAATCTTAGAGATAAAGTTGCGTCCATTTGCAGAATGACCATGATCCACTTTCAATTTTCTTTGCACTTACATTGGAAGATTTGTGAAAGATCTTGTCAACTAGTTTTTTTTAACTCATTTAATCGGTGGTCCCTTTTTTTTTACTTTCTCATAGAGGAAGCTGTATGACGGTGAAAATTTTTTTTTTTCTAGTTTTCAATGTGAATGAGCTTGAAATGTCCCAAAACATCGAAAAATCATATTTAGAAAAAATGTCCGGATGTGTGTGTGTGTGTATGTTCTGGGACTGTAAAATTCAAACGTTCATAACTCGAGAACGGTTTGAGCTACAGGGCTCCCGTTTTGCACAGATGTTAATCTAAACAAGCTCTTCATTCTCTGAGGATTTTGTTTGAATTGCTAGAAAAATACGAATTCTACGGCATTTTTAAATTTTCATAAAAAGGGTGTCTTTTTGCTGTAACTTTTTCGTTATGCCACGGTGTCGGATATCAAGAGCTTGAGAACGTATCGATTTTTCAGGCGGACGAATCGATCATGCTCATCACAGGACATACGCGACACTGGCTCTTGACGAGACAGTGGAACTTGCCAAAGCTGTGAAGAGAGCAACAGAGCTAACGTCGGAGCAGGATACACTGATAATTACAACTTCCGACCACGCACACACGATGTCAGTTTCTGGTTACCCAAAAAGGGGCAATCCAATTAATAGCATTGTCGGAAGAATGGCTAAAGATGATATTCCATATGCGACACTTACGTACGCCAATGGTCCTGGGTATCGACCACCTGATCACGACGGTTCTCGATACGATCCGTCCGAGGGTGATTTCTGTAAGAATTAAATAGCGATTTTCAAATTTCGAATTGAAAATACTTTTTGAAAGGTCACGAAAAACTATTTCATTTTGAATTGAAACGATATTTTGTCTTTTGCAGCAAATCCTCGTCACATGTCTCCTGCCTTGGCTCCTCTCGATGTCGAGACTCATGGTGGTGAAGACGTCGCTATTTTTGCAAATGGCCCATGGTCTCATCTATTTTCTGGAACGATCCAGCAAAGCAATATTCCACATTTTCTTGGATTCGCCTCCTGCATCGGCAAAGGCGAATCAGACGCCTGCATATTGAACCGCCGTTACAGTCGTCCCCACTTGCCACGTTTTCATTGACACAAGTTTTTCCGTACAAAGCGTGCCGTGTGATCAAACGACTCTGCGAAACTTGAAGAATTTTCATTACAATTCTTAAAGTTTCGTGAAAACAAAAATTTCAAGCAGTCTCACATTTTTATGTAACAAATTATTATCGACTCATTCAATCGACAAGGGACAACTAGTCAAATCGACGACAAATTAGAATATTTGAAATAGAGGTCTGAGAAAATTTTGACCCCGAAAATGTACAGTAAAGATCGATTCATACATTTTTTTTCTTCATTTTTTTCATCGCAGCATCACAACTCATGATTCCGTCGTAATAAAGAAAGAAAAACATTCCCAATTCGAAGTAATTCAATATATGTCGATCGAAGTACTTTTTATTCGACGCTCGACCCAATCCCTCGAAAATAAAAAGCCCACACAAGCCAAACGACGACATTATCGTCGTCGAACGAGTCACGTTCCAAGATTTTTTTGGAAAAACAAAAAAAAAAACAACACAGAAATGGTTGGTCAATAAATTCTCATGACACGATTCGGAATTTTTATTACGACATTATAAATGCACAAAAACATCTTAAAAATATATGTTTGTGTATGTATATAATGCATATACAGTACGCCATAAGAGAGCGATAGATTACAACTTGGATACGAATAAAGCTACGCGACTTGGAGAATCTGTTACATTTTGTTTTCCTCAACGACCATTTATCTTTTTTCTTCAAATCTTGCTTTCGAATCTTTCTCAATACTGTTGTTGCGAATGATTACCAAGATTTGTACAATTCTCCATGTTTTTCTAAAAATCCACACTGTAATTCGCGTTGGATTCGAATTATTTTAGCATTTCGTCGGATTTGCTGTTACAGACTGTTTTTTTTTTTTCTCCCGGTGCAAATAAAACGATCGTTTGAACAATGAAGACGAATATCGGTTGTCGAATCATTTCGCGAATCACATGAGTTTTTTTTCCTGCGTTTATTTTCCTCTCGTCGACGAAAAACTCTGAACGATTCGTCATCAATCGAATCGGCCAATTGCCTTCTTTTTCCCACTTCACGAAAACTGCTCATACTCGATTTCATCATTTTCTTTTCGTCCTTTCACAATATTTTTTCCGTATATCTTTGAGCTAAAAACTAGGAAAATTCGTAAAATCTATGAGACGCCGATACAGACGTCGATTCTCTTCTTCTTTTCATAAATCTTCTTCCTCCTTTTTCCTTCGTGCGAGCAACTCGATTTTCGACTAGGATTGAGCACGCTCGTAAATTGATTGAACGCACGAACGAGAAGAGAAGCGAAGGAGTTGTGTGGAGGAGACACACCGACTGTGTTTTTTTTTTTTTTTTTTTCCTCTCTCGTGTAGTCGAGTGTCTGTGTGTTGAAAAGTGTGAGCGACAGATAAACAGAGAGAAAGAGAAAATTACGAAATGAAGAATTGGATTAAAAAGTGAAAACCGAACGATGATTTTTTAAATCGGCAAAACTTTTAAAGCTCGAGTAAAGGGCGATTATAAAATCAGCACAATTCAAATAATACCTTGGTTCTCTTCATTTCACGAATCCGAAGAAATATTTCTTTTTGTATAACGACAACACAGTCAGAAGTATCGTACAATTATTAAGATTTAAAAAATTGTATCATTCATTATAACAACGATGAATTAAATTTATATTACATTGTTAATTAACTGTCATTTGATTTTCCAATAAATACAAACTAACCATCGAATTAAAGAAAATTGCCACTAAGTGCAAACGTATTTATATCGAGGGCGATTGATAAATAACTTTTTTCGATAATTTACCATTTCAGTGATAGAAATATTTATAATCATTTGATCGATGACGAAAATTTTTTTTGTTGCTACATTTTAAAGAACAAAAAAATTTCCTTGCCAATTTTTCGAGAGGCTGAAATTTCATTGAATTTTTTTGTTTTTTTTTTTCTTACGAATATTTCGGATAAAAATCGTACGATGCACGATTATAAAAAAATCAATCATCGTCAAAATGATGATAAAATTCAGTTCACGGACCGAGCTTGTGATCACGAATATCGACATGTGTAGGTTCGGTGCATCGCGGAAAGACAAACGTCAACCTGCACGATCGAGCAACAGAGAAACGAGGAAAAAATCACTGAGCGAATAATGAGTGTAAAAAAAAAAAAAAAACATAATAAGACGCGCGCGAGCGATACACACGTGGAAGACTTTTTGAGATTGGTACAAGAATAGATTTCGAGCGCTTTGTTTTTCGTATAATTTTTATCTTCTCTTTTTTTAATAATATTAAAAAAATGTGACACTTGAGGACACCACGCGTTGGAACGTACGGTGAAGCACGAAAAGAGTGAAGCACGATGAGATTCTTGGATGCTTTCAGCTTTTTAATTTTTCTCGAAAGACGAAAAATGTGCTGTAACTATTTTTTTCTTTCCAAATTAGTCAAATTTTCGAAACAGTGGGAAAAAATCATTTCTGTCCACTCGCTTCGTAGCTCACTGTACGTACGATATATGTGTGTACATGTCAATGTGTTTATGCAAGCTCCTTGCCCACAAACACAGTCAAAGCTACACGTGCACTGTCCAGAAAATCAAGCCCAGGCTGTAGGAAGTAGATCGCAAGATTCCAAAAAGAAAAGTGTAGAGAAAGTTTTCTTTCCGAGGCTCCATTGACAAGATATTCATTCATGGCAAACCTTTCCTAGTCACAGGCTTGTTCAACAGACCGACGCAAATGCTCAATAGTTACAAGGTTGCAACTTTCGATCAGACAAATTTACTATCACAATCAAACCTCAATAGTCACGTTTTTTACAATGTTGTGAACTCATGAAAGTCATCGATCTGACAGACCGAATGTGTCTAAGTAAAGTACAAAAAATAGAGAAAATCTGCCTGTGCTCGCCTACACTGCAGCGATCGACCATCAGTAATTAATTAACCCTGGAACGGTAACCTTGGGTCAAAAACGACCCCAGGAGACTTTAAATCCTTTTGCTCCCTTCGTTCTCTCGTTTTTAATCGTTTTACCGCATTTTTGACGATTTTTTTTTACTTCAAGTAAAATTGTCCCAGGCTCACGTGATTCTGCATTAAAAAACGAAAAGAATGAGCCCAAGTTGAACGCTTTTCGTTAAATTTTACCGGAGATATGAATTTTTTAAAATTGGGGTCATTCATGACCCCAGATTACCGGAATAGGTAACGATAAGGTTACCGTTCTAGGGTTAATATTGCATGAACGTCGGATCAGAGACAAACATTGTTGACACATTTTTTCTCAACGTCTTTCGATGATCTACTTGCATAGCAAATGTTGAGCATGATTTTCCAGACAGCTTGGAAAATATTGCCGAAGGTGCGAGTTAAAGAATAGTTGTTTAGTCGTGAGATACGAGAGAGAAATGGTTCGTGCCAACAAAAATTCATTTCAGTCACTAAGGGTATTATGTGGTAATACAATTTCGCTATAATATCGGGATATTTGAGAGCGCGTCACACACGCTCGTGAAGATAAACGAGAGAATTATTTTTTGGCCCATTTAACGATTGATTGATTCTCGAAAAATATCATCATTGAGAAATCAATATTTATCAATAAAATGTGTATATTTTCAGGTTCTTATAATAATTATTCAGAGAGCAACATTTCTGCTGTTTTTTTTTCTTTGCCTACATCTTATAATTCTCGATAAATACGAAATTCCACAAAGTAAATTGCACTGTAAGTGATATTTGTCATAAAAGTGAGTTTTCAAAATGAAAGTTTATTATTTTGAGAGATATGAATAAATTCGTTAATATCGAATTATCTTTAAAAAAAAAAAAAAAAAAAAACATTATTTATACCGAGAACGAAAATTGAAGGTAATTTTCAATCGATCGATCATTCTCTGCCATTTCCTTGTCCTTCGACGACACAACTTTTTCGAGTTAACATTGAAACATCGATCATCAGGATTTTTTGTTCATTTATTCGAATTTTATGAAAAAAGATTTATCCTCTATGTATTTTGTTGTTGTTTTTTTATCATTATCAATATTACCAGTTAAATGAGATATTTATTATTATTTTGTTTTCATCGTTATTGATATTGTGTCTCCGTGTGTTTGGATGTGTATGTTATAATCACGCAAGACGAAAAAATCGTAATTGCGACGAGGAAAAGTGAAATTTCCATAAATTGTTGCAGTTTTTTTTTTTTGTTTCAAACGCTTCGATCGCCACCTCAATTTTTTACTCTGCCCATCGTCACGATTGACGAGAGCTCTGCTTGATCATCGTACCGTAAGAGACTCGAGACTCATGTTCGCTACGTGCGAGATTATATAGAAAAAAATATAAAGATAAAGAGAGAGAGAGACCGTGACAAACTTGCGTCCTCTCGATACTGATCTCTCGTTATTCCATGAGCCCTCGATCGCTCTTTTTCTGGAAAACCCTCAACATCCGAAAATTGAGTGTTTCGTAGCAAACAATGACAATGAGCCAAACAGCGTGAGAGTCGAAATTTTCCTGGTCCTCTAGATCCTTCGAAACACATTAATTTATTTCCAAACACAATTTCCCCATCGTTAATTTGTCGTTTTACAAAAACGATATTTTCGGTATCACAATCTCTTCGTCTCTCAAAGCGCTTCAGCGTTTTGCAATGGTGATAATTAACGATTGGGAAAGGACCAAATAGCCCACTCGTAATTATCGATTCGACGAGGCAGAAAAAAGAATAAAAATTCGATGGGAAAATAATTTAAAAAAATATTTTATCCTGCCGTTCGAATCTTGTGGTTACATCCCGTTACGAAACAAACTCGTGTGTCTGTGTGTCTGTCAATAGTGTGTTGTGGAAATAATATATTATTTTATGTATAATACATTTTATATATATTTTGTCATATATATAACTCTGGAAGGCGACAGTAGAGACTACTGAAGTAAATGCATAATATACGCAGAAAACGAAGACAGTTTTCATAATAATAATAATAATTAATATTATTCTTATGAATATATTATTAATTATAATTCTCACAACTATTATTACTTTTTTCTTTCATTCTTTCTCTCATTATTAGCTCATTCAACTGTTGATTCTTCAATCGAATCGATTAGCACGTTCTCTCGATCGAGGTCGGAGCAAAATAATTCATTTCTTGTGACAATATTCCTTGATCACGACAAATGTGAACGTTCTGAACAGTCGTTATTCATTGATCGTAAACAAGAAGAATTTCTTTTTTTTTTTTTCTCGTTCTGTTCCTGTTTCTTTTTCTCGCACATTTAATATTTCGCATTTTCGCTAATTCGAATAACTTACGATCAACGTATTTTTTTTTCTTGCTGTTTTTTGCTTCGTTACTCATTCGCGCTGCGATAGACAAAAACGCGGATTAGCGGAGACGCGCTGCGTCCTTATTTCGAAATTGTAAATACATTGAAAAATCTTGATGCTAGAGTTAACAAGGGGTGAAGAACAAATGGTGAAAATCGAAGATTTCAGAATCGTCTTCGTCGCTGTCGTACGTAACGAGCTCCCTCAGCACTTTTTTTTTTGCCTTCGCTCGGCAAAGGCTTGTTTTTGTGTGAGTGTCTGTTCAGGAAACTGTGTGTGTGTGTGAGTGTATCCCAGAGGTAGAGGTAAATAGAGAGAGAGAGAGAGAGAGAGAGAGAGGGAGCGATTTTTACTGACTGACCGACGAGAGCTTCGAATGACAATATGACAATTTTTTTGTTTTTCTCTTCTCCCTTCTTTTTTTTTCTTCTTTCGGTTTTCATTGATTTTGGTGCTTAAATATGCTGGATGAATTCTGGATTCAGGAACGAGAAACCCATGAATTCCGTTTGATCGAGATTCATCATGAATAATTTGTCGGTTGGCGTTAGGTCCGTCTTCTCCGATGTGAACTGCTTGTCAAAGTTGCTCACGTCCTTTCTGTGTTTCTGTAAATATTCGACAAATTAAAACAATCGCATCCGTATTCACAGAGTTTCTCCACGTCACGAAATCATTGGCGGAAATTAGTGTAATTTTCCTACTCAACAAAATTGTTGGGGAATTCAAAAAGTTGGTGGAAATTTTGATGAAATTTGCTCGAGTACTTTCTACGCTACTGTAAATAATCAAACTTTTGACATTCGCTCGACAAACTTTAGCCACCAGACTATTTCGATTAAAAGTTGAAATGTTTGTTTTCCGGGCAGAAAATAAACAATCCAGTGTTTATTTTCAGAGTAAACGAAATATCGAATCAAACAAGTTTTCGGACTCACGATCTTTGGCTTGAAGGGAGGCTGGACCTCACGATTCTCTATTTTTTCCCAATCTATTCGTCGGAAGAAAGCATGACCTCGGACATCTTCCTCGCCCCGGAATCCACAGCCGAGCCTCTTGCTCGGATTTTTGGTCAGCAACTGAACAAAAAAAAACGTCACATTTTTTTTTTCAACTGAAAATTAACTCTAGAACGGTAAGCTGGGGTTAAAAACGACCCCAGACGACTTAAATCCCTCTCTCGCTTCGTTCTCCCATTTTTTATCGTTTTACCGCATTTTTGATCAATTTTTTTACTTCAAGCAAAATTGCTCCACGCTCACGTGATTCTGCATTAAAAAACGAAAAGAATGAGCCCGAGTTGAATTTTTTTCGTTGAATTTTAACGAAGATATGAATTTTTCAAAATTGAGGTCTTATGACCTCGGAATAGGTCGAAAAAATAAAGGTTATCGTTTTAGGGTTAATAATTTTTTTTCGATATCTCAAAAAAACAGTGCAACTGACCCCTTTACAAACTTCTTTGGACTCCTTGGAAAGACTCTTCGGATAGCTGACGTTGTGGTCTGTGATTGCTGCGAATAATTCCTCCTCGTCTTCGCCATCGAACGGTGGCTGTCCAACGAGCATCTCGTACAATAGAACACCATAAGCCCACCAATCGACCGATTTTCCATAGGGTTGGTAAAGAATAATCTTAACAATAACACAAAACCATTTTATTCGATACGAAAAAACTTGGGCACACGTTGAGAAAAAGAAATAAAGAAATTTTTCCATAAATCTTTGAGAATTTTTAAACTCAGAATTTTTTTCTGAAAAACAGCATTGAAAAGAATACATCGAGGCTTTTTTTAACTCCCAACGAAGCTTTGTTACAGAGATTATGTAAATTTTAAAAGCCATTAATATTGAGTGACTCTCGCGAGGGTACGTTTTGTGAAAAATAAATAATTTACCTCTGGAGCAATGTAATCAGGCGTGCCACAAAATGTTTTGGTCGTCTTGTCTCCCGAGATGCCTTCTTTGCACATGCCAAAATCGGCAATCTTTATATGTCCATCTTGATCGAGCAGAACGTTGTCGAGCTTCAAGTCCCGATACACGATGCCTCGTGCGTGGAGGTAAAACAAACCGATCGCGATTTCCGAGGCGTAGAATCTTATTTGAAAAAATTGAGACAATTCTCAAATTATTTTTTAAAAAAACATACAAAAATTAAACAATTCAAAAAACCATCAAGTTTTTTTTGTCCCTCAAGCCGACGACGTGGAAATGACGTTTATTTTAAAAATCCAACAGAACGATTGTGCTCGCATTTTATTTCAACGCCACTTCCTGTTCAGTCGAAACTTGGATCGTCGAAACTCGTGAAAACTTACACAGCAACGGGTTCCTTAAACTTGCCGCACTGTTGTATTTGGAACATGAGATCTCCACCGTTTACGTATTCCATAACAAAATAAAGGCGATCCTGAAACGAGATAGAGGCCAAGTTTCAAGAAAGTTTTAAACGCCTGGACAAGCACACGAGAGCTACACATCTATTCGAAAGTTATTTAGTTAGAAATTTATAAAATTAACCATTTTTCCATTATTTTGAGCTCAGCAATTGTGTTTTTTTTTTTTTTTCAAACTTGGCATTGGGAGATAAATAAAGAAATTCACTGTTTTTGTGGTTCGCTGAATGGAATATTGACCGAAGAATCTCTGAAGAGGCTCCACTTGAATTTTTTCAATGTCACAAATGGTGCTGAATTATTGATAGTACTATTTTGGGCACTCTGTAGCTTCACTTACCATAGTCTGAAAACACGAGTGAAGCTGCACGAGAAACGGTGGCTTGTTTGCCAGGGCGAGTACACGTTTCTCTACCATCGTACACTCGACGTCGTCATCTTGGATTATTATGTCTTTCTTCAGAATCTTTATTGCATAAAGCTCGTCCGTACCTTTTCGTTCGGCTAGCAATACCTAAATCGATCGATACACTTGTAAGATAATTTTTGAAACTTCAACGAGAAGAAAAACCAGTTATTTTCATGGGGAATGAAAAATCACAATTTTCAACAATTCAATAATTTATCGTCCGTTGATTTACTTTTTGAAACAATGAGCTGGATTGTTTAAAATGAAAAGTTCGATCGTGACAATAAAAAAAATTTGAAAATAAAAAAAAAAAAACATTTAAAAAAAGAGAAACTCAGTGATTGGGAATGTGTAAAAAGTTGCAAACCTTTCCGAAACTGCCTTTTCCGAGGACCATGAGGAAATTGAAATCGCTCGCCCTTATTAAATCGCTCTTTCCCATGTTGTGTGGCACGTCTTTGTCTTGTGGTGCCGAAACCTTTTTCGTCACCGATGTTTTCTACAAACGAAGTCGTTTAATGAAAAAAAATTATTCATTTTCTCGTAATAATTAAAGTTTCGTAAAAAAAAAATTTCTCCGGATAAAGTTCCGACGATTTTATTGATGGCTTTTGATTTTTTAATGATGGGAAATCAATGCTCGAGATTTTTGGCTTCGTTTTCGAAAGTCCGAGTTGAGAAATATTGAACGAAATATATTTTGACACGTAAAAAGCTCATGAAGCAAAAATGTTCTCGATAAACATCCGTGACCCAAGGAAACCGTAATTCTCATATCACTACTGGCGATCTTGGGGAAAAAAGCACGTAATTCAATGGCCTCGTGTTATCGTGAAAAATGGATTGAGAGAATTTCGCCACTGGTTTTTTTTTTTTTTTTATTTTTAATGGGGATGAAAAAAAAAAAACAGCAATTTCCACGTACTCGCATCTTTGACTTGAGCTCGGCAAGGTCTACACCCTCTTCCGGTACAGGGACATTGTAAAACTCTCCCTCTTCCTGTGTCAGAAGTTTGAACCAACCGGTTGCAGGTGCTTTCAACAGTTCCGATATGCCGAAAGACAAGGAGCCCATGTAATCGTTCCTCGATGTTCTGTCCCAGTCCCAAATTTCGATCAGGAGCCGTCTGTCCTTGTCCTCGGGTTTGAGGTCGCTGGTAAATTCGATATTCACAAAAAGATAAGAAAATACGATCGTCGCATAATTAAGAGAGTACTGTCGGTTTTAGAATTACCGTTTAGAATTTAATAAAATTTGGTACATTAGAAGATTATGATGAGAAAAAGATCCAGTCAAATTTTCAAGAGGCTATGTTAAATTCATAAAATTACCAATGCGAATATCTTTTTTCTGGTTCTCCGTAGTCGTTTGAAAATTTGACTGAATCTTTTTCGCAAATTCAAATTCAAATCAAGTGAAATTTTCACGAGGCTACAGAGAACCAGGAAAAAGATATTTTCATTGGTAGTTTCATACATTTTATGAGTTTTATGACAAATCTCAGTTTTCATTGTATTCTACAATGAATTCTTATCAATGCTTAGGAGAAATCACAGTTTTCATTGTAAATCACAATGGAATGTATGAAATCGATGTTAAATTCATAAAATTACCAATGCGAATATCTTTTTTCTGGTTCTCTGTAGCCTCTTGAAAATTTGACTGGATCTTTTTCTCAAATTCAAATTCAAATCAAGTGAAATTTTCACGAGGCTACAGAGAACCAGGAAAAAGATATTTTCATTGGTAGTTTCATACATTTTATGAGTTTTATGACAAATCTCAGTTTTCATTGTATTTTACAATGAATTCTTATCAATGCTTAGGAGAAATCACAGTTTTTATTGTACAATACAATGAAATGTATGAAATCGATGTTAAATTCATAAAATTACTAATGCGAATATCTTTTTTCTGGTTCTCTGTAGCCTCTTGAAAATTTGACTGGACCTTTTTCTTATCATAATCTACTAGTGTACCACATTTAATTGAATTCTGAACGTTAATTCTAAAACCGACTACCTTAAACATTTCTAAACCGAGTGAGTGAATTGTAAGACCAATTTTTCCATCAATTTCGATATTTTTTCGGCGATGAAAATCAAAGTCCAACAGAGGCGAAAATTGTGAAGAAATGAGAAAAAAGTTTTTCCCTATTATGCTTACAATGTGATTGTCTCGTTCCATTCTGGATTTAAAGAAGCTTTGATTGTCTTTGTTTTTTTTTTCACGCCATCCGTGTCCGGGATTAGTTTTAGCTTGACGTAAGGATCCGAGAGGCCATTCGGATCCATCGGGATGAGGTTTCGACCCTGTTTTACTGCAAAAAGAAATAGTCGAGTGTCTTTAGTTGTTCAAACAAAATGACAAAAGAATGTGAACGTTTTGCATCGATTAATGAAAATGAGGATAAAAAAACGCAGAGAGATTCTTCGTCGCTGGTTTAATTATAAAAAATAACTAGTATTTTCGTGAAAAAAGATGGAACAAACTTTCTTAATTAGTCATTATTGAACTCGCAAAGAATTCCGTGGGAAAGAATCGGAGGTACACGAGTTCGCGACCACGATAAAAATCGAATAAAACAGTTATGAAATATTCCTTTTTGATGAGACTCGAGCCGACATTTTTTCAATATTAATTAAGACGCAGATCGGCATCTCGACGCCATAAGTAATTAAAAGGCAAATTTGAAAGAATCGAAGAAGGTCCCTTCGCAATTTTACTCTCGGCGAGCATGTCCTTCGGGCAATAAGTTTTAGCTACAAGACAAGACGACGTTTCCCCCTTTTACGAAGCTTGGAAAACTTTTAATGAGGTAATCGTCGGACTCAGGAATCTTAGATATTTCCGAAAAATGGAACTTTCCTAACTCTGAGTTTTTCTATTATCCGTCCTCTTCAAAATTCTATAGAAAGCGATAAATATTATATGAGAGACTCTTATAATAATTTATCAAGCATTATTTTAATGAGATAAGAAATTAATTGACGCTAGTTCACCTTCGACGACGAGTTTGGTGGCGGTTGCGGTGATTTCCAGCTCCATACGACCACGTCTTTCCGTGTGATCGCAACCGCACAGATTCGGCACACTCACCTCGCACCTCTTGTGAACGTTCATGTCGCATGCTGTACGTCATCGGAACATCGATTATAAAAATCATTCTATTCGAAATTTTTATTGTTTTTTCGATTTTTTTCCCATTAAAAAAAATGATAACGCATGAAATTTGTTTGTTTGTTTTTTCTACCCACCCGATTAATTTATTCTTGAAAACTTATCAATTTTATGGTATTTTTCTCAACTGATAAATTCGCGAGATCAATAAATCGTTCGATCAGAAAAAAAATTAATATTATTTTTACAGTTTTTGGAGTATAGACGACACTTATTGTTGATTGTTTTTGTAAAGTGTGAGTGTGAATCTACGGTACGATGAAAAACATTATCAAATAACATGCAAAGTGATGCGTGAGATATTTATAGTGAATATTGTAGAAAAATATGAATTAATGTTCGAGAATGCTAGGGAATCACGAAAATACGTTTCAAACGGTGAAAATAAATTTGACGTGAAAGCCCAATCTGCCAGACCGGGTGGATTTATAATTATTTTTTAAAACACACATTTTCAATGTCGAAAAAATATTGTTTCAAAAAGAAAATTTTATTCTCAGAATATTCAACAAATTCAATGAAGAAGGAAGACGAAAAAAAATGCTGAGTGGTGACTTTTCACACTTGTGTGTTTATTTGCCTGTGGAGGAGCAAACGAACACGTTTTCAAGTCAAGGATACTTTACAATTATTTTTTGCAGACACAAATTGCATGAGAAAATGTGTTCGCACTACTGGGTGTGAAGATCGAAGAGTGCATTTTGAAAAAAAGTTGAAACGAATTGAATCGAAGAAATAAAACGTATTTTTATGAAACAGCCCGAATATCTGGGGCTCCAGAAGTGAGGACGAATCGCGCCGGATGTCAGGGACTAAAAATTACGGAATTTTTTATTTTTTTTTTAAATCCTGGAAAAAAAATTGCTCAGCTGTGTAATCTACACGTTTGACAAAACTACGATTTTTATATACGAGGTTGATAGCATCGTTACGTCGAGCGATTAATCAAAGCGATTCAGTTCAATTAACTGTCCTTCCCTGAACCCTTTTGGGACAAAGTCCCGTGACTTTTTCAGAATCTTCCAACCCTGAATCTCCGGCTCCTATGCAAAATTGAAAAAGCAGAACTGACGAGCACTATCTCGCACGTGAGCGAAGAAAAAAAAATATGATCGGAAAGCTTTGGACGTTCGAATTAATCGGTTCGAAAAATTCATTAGATTTTATGAAATAATAATTCAAAAAAATTATTATTATTAGGTGCAGGTATTGCCAGTTTGAATGCAAAACTATTGAGCTTGCCATATTTTTATCCATCAATTGAATTAATATTTTTGGTTGCACTCTATTACAAAATTACTTTATTTAGAATTCCTTAATAATTTTGTATGAATTCTTGACACCAAAACTAACAATTTCCTCCTGTGAAGAAAAATTTTTTGACGTTAAGATCTTGAGATATTTAATTTCTAATTTTTAACTTTTCCCATTAAAATGCGTGTAAATTAAAGTCGCGTTTCGTTTATGAGTTGCAAAAAAATGAGTTTAGAATTTTTCTTAAAAAATTTCGACTCACAGCCTTTCCGGCTATCTGCGAAAAAATTCCTAAATACATTTTTTTTGCAACTGAATTTTTGCAACTTTTTAACGAAACGTGACTTCAATTGACACGCGTTTAGATGAGAAAAATAAAAAATTAAATATCTCAAATTGTAAACGTCAGAAAATTTTTCTTCATAGGAGAAAACTGTTAATTTTGGTGCCAAGAACGTTTATACAAAATTTTGAAAGAACCCTAAATAAAATCGTCTCGTGCGATAGTAAAAATCTTAAAATTAATTAAAAAAATTATCGTCCTCCGCAAATGACTGCGTTTTTAATCAGTCAATGCAATTTGTTTATTTCTACAATTGACAGACGAACGAAATTGCTGAAGTGGATAAACGTGAAAAGTTATTTCGATCATTTTCTTTTTATTTCAATGAGTTGCTCACGTTTGATACTCGCAGTCTAAGCTAAAGAGTGCACGCTAGATGATAATAGTGTATGCATCATGTAAATTATCTTGAAGGCAATGGTCGTAAAATTGAATGCTAATTGATGGTTGTTGCATATTAATAAATATTCCTAAATTGTTGTATTTGTTGATTTTGGTTGTTGTCGTTTGTTAATTAGCTACCTGAACACTTGAGTCCCTGATGCGCAATGCCATGAAGCATCGAGCCGCAGTGGTCGCAGAAGGTCGGCGTCAGGTACGTGAAAGTATCCCATTTGTGTGGCGCGCTCACGGCCTGAGAACACAAAGTCACGAGGCCGGGAAATCCCGGTTTTTCATTGCACTCTACAATGTCTGTGTGTACTCTTTACTCCGGAAACGCTGCCTTTTTCTTTGTCTTTTCGTTGCTGCTTCGGAGAGATTAGAAAAGCAACGGGAACGAAGAGACGGTGAGGGGACAAAAGAAAAAAAAATCTGTACGATACACACAAATATATATTTTCAGAAATCTTCCAGCTCCACGTTCCATTTTTTTTCTTTTTATATTTTCCACCCTCCTCCTTCCTCTTCTTTCCCTTGTCTTCTCATTTTCGGCTGTATTATTCGCACTCTGTGCGGAAAGAGAAATATACAAATCGGATAAAATATAATTGTCACGTTCGAGTTCACGTCGATTCTTTTGTGCGACGTTCCTTTTATCCAAATGTGGAAATGTTTCGTTCTGTTGAACCTTTCGAGCGATACGAGGCATTTTTGTTGTCCCAATTATTTTCTCGGCGGTTTTTTTTTTTTTTTTGAAAAATCGAAAGTGCAGAAAGTCATTTGCACGTGAGGAAAAATGTATGGCTCGAAGGGTTTAGGGCGAATCGTAACAAAATCCAAAACGGTTGTCCTTAACATCGGAAACTTTTCGCTCCGAATTTGGGCACGAGGATTTGGAATAAGAAAATCGACGAGCTCTGAATTTTTCAAGCACTCCATGAATTTTAAATCCTTTAAAACACAACGGCGAGTACGTCATTCGGAACAGGACTCGATATTCATATCTCTCGACCATGAAAATTGATTCCATTCCAATTGGTCAGAAACCATTGGCTGGCACAAAATACGGATGAACAAAATTCAATAAAGCCTCCAACTGCTGTTCGAAATGATTTAATCCAAAAGGATTATTGTTTACGATGGCAATGAAAAAAAAAAAAAATAGGCACTCATTCTAACGAATCAATCGATGGTCAAAAACTGCTTTTTTATGAAAAGTTACCAAATGATTGCGTTTCATCTGATTCGAGATAAAATCATTCAGGCAAAATGGAATTAAGTTCTTAAGGGTATGGATCCATCGGGACGAGCTGCCCAGGAATACAAAAACGAGGATTACAAATTTTGCAATTGAAAATTTTTAACGAGATTAAAGGCTAAAACTGTTTCATCCGAAAATTAATTAATTCGAATCGTTTATGGCGTAAATGATCCATATCCTTGGAAAGCTTGTTTTGGTAAAGATGAAAAATGAATTTGTGTAGTTTCTCTCTCTTCTTCGATCTGTTAGCACTTGAGATAACGAGATAACGAAATAATGCTTAAGGACGTTGAGTACATATGAAACTTTTTAATGTTAACCATGGTCCATCCTTCTCAGTCCATCATGGTCCATCATTTCTTATGTGAAAGCCATGGCTCAAATTTTTTAAAGTTTTTAAAAAAAAAATTTTAATTTTTTAAAAAATTCTTCCACTACAAACCTCTACGAGCATCGATTGGTCAATTTTGGCGTTTGTATAAATCGTCCAGTCTTCACGAACAGAGTAATTCAGTCGAAATGACTCCAAAACAAATTTTACCCAACTTGATCGCGTCTAATCAATAATTCACAGAAATAAAGGAATTCAGAATTTTGTCATCATTTGCGATTTGGCACTCAACATCCTTCAATAATGGCGAACGTTGCACAAAGTGAAATATTTGATCTTGCTGATTTTTCACAAAAAAATAAATAACTATGAAATAGTTTGAACAGCTGATTCCTCATCTTAGTATATCAACGAACATGGTGACCCTTCGACCGAGCCTATTGCATCGTTGGCTCTGTATTTGAAATGACAAAAGCTCGAAGTTCGCTGGAGGTGGGAATAAAGTACTTATGGAGGAGGAGAACTCGAGTGAGAAAAGCTGCTCGCGGGTTCGGTAAAGAGCGAAGCTTTTATGGGTGACTCGTAACTTCGTTACACTAATGGCCGCCTCTTTCAGGATTCGTAACAGACCTTCGGAATGCGAAGAAGAATAACGAGGTGTGAGAGAAAAGTGACGCGGGAATCAATAATCAACTTTGGACACCGAGAGAATGAAAAAAAAAACGCGCAGTTTTTTGAAACCGAAATTTTTTCGTCTCGAAAAATCACGTCCGATGTAAAGCCTCAGAAAATCTAAGTCATCGAGCTACAATAATTAAAATGGTTTGATTAAATATTTATCAATCAAGTGCCAGCGATTTTATTGGAAAGAGTTTGACGACGAAAATCCGCATTTTCCTTACAAAATTTCTGTAATCAGCAAGTACAAATCGCACGAGTGAGAATAACATCAAGTTTCGCAAAGACTTGGAAACGAGGAGGGAAACAGAAGTTAAAGGAATAATCCTTAAGGTTCGATGGTTGAGCCCAACCCTCCTCGGGGAGCTGATAAAAAAGAAGAAAAGAACGGAGCATAATAAATCACCGAGGCCTATCGTCTTCGCAGGAGCACTTGATTCGGTGGGACGTATTTCTTCACCCTATATTCATCGTATTTCGGTGTGTAACGATGTTCCAGGCTACAAGGTTACTCTTTATATCAAGTTGCAACGGTATAGTTATTAAGGAGGTTAGCTACATGCGGCAATATGATAAAAAATTAATAAAGTTTGTTGATAACATTCTTTAGCATCAAATACAATGACACTAATTTTTTCAAATTTTTCGTCTACATAGTTGTCGAATCATTGGAGTTTACAATATGCAAAATATATACATATATATATATCTGAATCCTATGCTTATGCATGTAAACTCTAATGTTCAATAACTCGAAAACTATGTAGAAGAAAAATCTTAAAAAATTTGTATATTCATTTTTAATACTAAAGAACTAATTTTTTCAAATTTTTCGTCTACATAGTTGTCGAATAATTGGAGTTTACAATATGCAAAAGATATACATATATATATATCTGAATCCTATGCTTATGCATGTAAACTCTAATGTTCAATAACTCGAAAACTCTGTAGAAGAAAAATCTTAAAAAATTTGTATATTCATTTTTAATACTAAAGAACTCATTTTTTCAAATTTTTCGTCTACATAGTTGTCGAATAATTGGAGTTTACAATATGCAAAAGATATACATATATATATATCTGAATCCTATGCTTATGCATGTAAACTCTAATGTTCAATAACTCGAAAACTATGTAGAAGAAAAATCTTAAAAATTTGTATATTCATTTTTAATATTAAAGAATATGCTCACCAAATTTCATTAAATTCTAATTATTTCGAATTTCTCTATGCTTTTAACATGGCAACATTGTTGTGTGTAGCCAACCTCCTTAATATCCAGAGACTGTGAAGAGAGGGCTGTATAGATCTGGTGACAGGTCTGCAGGTACTCGAAGGGAGGTTTTCTACGTCTTGGAGCAAAGTTAGCGATGGACGGTTTCCGGTTTCCTTCAACTTTTCAATCGTATATATACATACGAGAAGATTGTGACGAGAGATTGGAAGGAATTTCGAAACGGAATCGTCCGGAAAAAGTCGTTGAAATGGTCTTTGATGTGTGTCGATGGGATTTGAACATTATTTCGAGGTGACGGGAAGGTCAGAAGTGGCCAAGGTCGTGCAGGAATATTGATATTGCTGTACGAATTGTGAGAGGACTCATTTCCATAGAGCACACAAAAACGCGAACGCGGAGAATCAAATTAACTTGCAGGCTTTTTCTCGTTCTCTCTGTGGATGTCTTTTCCCTGCTCTGCCGAACCATTTCTTCGAACTGAGTCAATACTCCGGTGGGTTACAATACTCCGCTGAATTATTAGCACTGCGAACTGCGTTTTCAATATAAAAACGTCATGTACGCTTGCAAAATGGGAGCAATAATGAAGTGGAAGAGAAAGCGAGATATATTAGAGAGAAGGGGGCAGGCTGGAGGACACACAGCGATGACCTCGTCCCCTCTGACGGTGTTATAACGTTGTTAACCTAATGGTAGCTCAAAGGGTGTTGGAACGAACCAATGAGACAGGCTAATACTTCGACACCTTTTGCTTCGGTAATATGCATGAACGTAAACACATGGAAATATGGAGGCTTGAAAATGTCGTGTGCTTTTATGTAATGAAAGTCGCCTTGGTCATACAGAACGAAAAGGATGATCAATTCTTTATTTTTCTTCGTGAAGCTATACGGATTTTTGCTTTTAATGGATTGAACATCGCTGTTTGTATTACTATTGCAATTTTATGGGAAAACTTGATCGATGGTTAAGAATTTCGTTCATTGAGAAAAAAAATTTGTAGATTCAACAAAGCCAGGGCCAAAAAATCCATTTTGTTTATTTGACAAAACTGCCACATTGACAAAAAAGGTAATGAGGCGGTGAGCGCATATGTAGTTGAGGCAATAACTTGTTTTGTCAAATTTACAAAATGGATTTTGTTCGCCCTGGCTTTGTGGAATCTAAAAATTTTTTTTCTCAGTGTTCTTTTCAAATTGAGTGTAAATCGAGTTGCAAATATTCAACTTGGTAATGGAATCGACCAGTGAGTCTGGGAAATTGCGTTAATTTTAATAAATATTAACGTTCGGTTGAGCAATAATTTTCTTGCTTTCATTTCGAGAATAATAAAAGAAAAACCCATTGAATTTGGAGGAAAAAAAAAAAGTATTTTCATGCTGACCTCTCAGACCCAGTATAGTCTCCATGAATAAAGCATCGCGTGTTGTCCTTTCTCCGACGAGCTTTTCACGGTAATATTTCAAATGTAATTCCCGCCGAGTAATATCAAGTTTTCATGGGGAACAAACAAGTAGAAAAAAAAATTAATGGGAAATTTTGTCGCGCGTGAAATGTCGTGGCACACGAAAGTTGTCTCGTAGAGACAAGAAAACGTGACTTCCGGTATATAGCAAAGATCTCAAACGCCTTTTTCTCCTTGAAACTACCCTCGTGTCACTGGTGAAGAAAAAAAATTGCCTCAAAGAAAGGGAAGAAAGAAGCGACCTTAAACCTTCGCATCTGTGCACGAAGCATTTGATGAACTGAACGAGGAAGCAAAGTAGTCGGACTCAAAGAGGAAAGTCAAGTGATTCTCGATACATCGATCCTCTGTGGACCTCGACCTTGTGCCCTCTCAAACCTTCACTTCGCCCGCCACGAAGGACTTTCCACTCCACGAAACTACGTGTCGTTTCGTTATTCTACTTGCTTGTCTGTTATTGTGTCTGTCGTTTATTTTCTTCCATTCTTCCCACTTTTCCTGGACCGTATAGCTCCACGAATCTTTGTACCATTGTGTTAAATACTTTAGCGTTGATTCTACTCAAACTTTATTTTTTCGATCTATCCGCGCGTGTATTCTCTTTTAAACCCTTAAGCCCTTAAGGATGTTGAGTCCCAAATCGCAAACGATAAGAAAATTCTGAAAATTTGGTATGTTTTTGTATGAAGTATCTAAGAGATGGTGTAAAAATGTCTCGAGGTCGCTCGTCTGCCCGCATACGGACCTTAACTACTTACAACGAATAATCGTGTACAGGAGAGCTGTCACGTGGAAAATTGCTTCGACATTCTCACTGGAGAGATGGATCAATTTTTAATATTTCTCGTCGATGAAAACTGAAACAGTTATTTCTTAAGGATGTTGACTCCCAAATCGCAAATGATAAGAAAATTCTAAAAATTTGGTGTGTATTTCTATTAAATATTTAAGAGATCGTGTAAAAATTTCTCGACCATTAAAAAGCTCGTTATTGACCAATTAACACTAATAAATTAAATGTAGTCAAATGTAGTCTTATGGAAACTGGTACAACTTTGCAATAAGTTTTTCTTTGACCTCTCAATTTTTGAATATCTACAATATACTGAAAGCAACAGAAACAAAACAAAGTTTATTAAAAAATATTTTTTGTCGTTGTTTAAAAAATTATTCTTAACAAAATGTTAATTTTTTAATAACGAGCTTCCTAATCGTCGTGAAATTTTTACACGACCTCTTAAACACTTCATACAAAAACATACTAAATTTTCAGAATTTTATCATTTTTTATTTCAAGCCTCGAGGTGGTTAAAGTAATGCTGATAGAATCATTAAAATTTGGTATATTTTTACACGAAGTATTCAGTGAGGTCGTGTACAAATTTCACGACGATTAAGAAACTATTTATTGAACAATTAACATTAACAAGTTTCATAGATACTCAACATCCCTAAACCAGCTGCAATGTTTATTCTCACTTCACATCAACTTCCCCGCTTCCTGTTCAATCCATTTTCTTCCGGTTCGGATTCATCAATGATACAGAAAAATTAGATTAATGACTTTTACTATCATCTTATTTTTTTTCTTTCGTCCCACACGTTGTTTACCCTTTATATTTTCCTTTACGAGGAAAATTTATGGCACGGTCTCGCGAATCTGTTGATGAAATGTTTACATACAACGTTGGTAGAGACGGAGAAAGATTTCGTAAGAGCTCGTGGCAAGAGGGATGATGGTTCACAGGCAGAACGATGTTAAGCTAATATTCGCTTAAATGGAATATGTATGAACAGGTGCGGAAGAGACAAATGACAACACAGAGAGCTTGATCTCGAATGTAGCGAGTGGTGTTCACTGGAGAAGTAACCAAGGCAATGGCAAAAGCATAAAACCCACATAAAAAAGGAGTTGAGGTCGATGATTAGTCGGACCAACGATGTCCGTGCCATAACCAGCAACTTTGTTACGCTAATGGCCTCGCGAGAGAGTGAATTCTGAATCCAGAGCCGGATAAACATTTCTGAGGGAAGAAATCTTTTACAAAATGTACGTGAGGTTAAAATAACTAACTGATTAGCGACTAATTAGCGGAACAAGCACGGAATTGTTGGAAAATTATGGAGAAAAGCACAGAAAAGACTCGGCAGAAATTAGTAGATCATGTTTTGCAGGAAAAATTGTGGCGGATGTCCTTGAGAGATAAATCAATTACGTAATAAATGTTACTGAGATATTTCTTTCGTGTTTTTCGAGTTGGTGGAACAATCGATCTTCCTGTTCTGGCAAGCAGAATATTTTTTAAGAGAAACTTAATTTTTATATTTCCTGGGGAAACTGAAGGAGAGTACAAAACCAGGTGCACATAAAGCACACTTAAACCCTTGTATTTTCTTGTCGAGAGTCTCGCCTGGAGTGTACAATAAAGAAAGAGAAAAATGAGCAAGGGTTTCCGCTTTGGAAAATAGTCTTTTTCCTTGCGACGTGAATTGCGAGTCAATATTTTCAGCTGGACCGAAGCATTTTCCACGTGGCCTAGTTCACCGCTCCGGACGTTACGTTCCCTCCACCAAGTCCTCTCAATCTTGCGACCCAACCTATTTTTCTCTTCTCCAGAGACCGACTCCTCTCTTGTCCTACTGCCCCAAATAGAGCACTTGTCCCAGGAAGTCTCAGACTCCTCTGTGCCTCATTGTTTCCTCGTCCATTTTTCCGATCTCTAAATTTTACTGAATCCTGTTCAAAGCCGTTCGTTCGCTCTGAACTTCAAACGAACCTAATGGCTTATATTTTCTATTTCTATCATCAAAGTCTAATATCAAAAATTCGAAAAGGCAAAATTCGCCAAATATAACGAGTTGAAGCGAAGCTTTGACGTTACTATTTGTCTGAACCGTTGCCATGCTAAACCATGTTAAAAACATAAAAAAATTCAAAAAGATAAGAATTTAATAAAATTTTGTTGGATACGTTCGACAAAACGTTTTTTCAAAAAATCACAAAAATGTTGTCATTGCAGCAAGAAATATTCTAGAAAGTCTCTTCAAAAGCAAATTTTTGTCATTTCCATCATAAATTTTGTTGACAGTTCCGAAATCAAAAATATTGTCAAAATTACGAAAATTTTGACATTATCCAAAAATCCAAAAACTCTCAATTATTCGATAACCATGTGGTAAAAAAATATGGAAAAAATGTGTGTTTCTTAACTTGATGCCAAAGAATGTTATCACCAAATTCGATCAAATTCTAATTATTTTGATTTCGTTATCCAACCTCCTGAAGCCTTCTCGCATAATGGCCTAAAAGTTGGAAAACAAAATGTCACACCAAAAGACTCAATCGAATGCAAAACGAGTGAGAAACCGACTGGCTTGGCGATAATGAAAAGTAGATTACTCTAAGCTGCAACAACTCGTTGTCCAAACAAGGCCAAACAACTGGTGATGAGTGAAATTAAATGAACAGAAAAAAAAAAGGATTTGTTGAAGGAAAGTTCAGTGGCTCGTGATCCCCAAGAAAATTAAAAGATCCAAAAAGGCTTGAGCTAACGCCTGTTCTGCTCAGAGCCAGGCTGTAATCCATTGTACGAAAAGGTTAAAGCCGCGTAGGCGAGAGTGGACAAATAAGGGTGGTACGTGCCTCGTCGGATGAAACGATGACGTGGCCACGTCGTAGGATAAACCGAGCCAACATATTTCATTGATTCCGATCGAAGAAAAAACATACTCTTCAAACTCGCATATGTAAGTCCATGTGTTTATGTATTCTTGGGCTTGGAACTCTCCTGTTGCTCACTAGCAGCTCCGGACAAGAGAAAAAGGATGCTGGGAGAAAAAAGGACGAAGAAAGAAATCCGGTGACCGAGCGAGATTTACCCTCGATACGTGAACTTTGCCAGATCGTTTCTTCTATTCGTGATACAACAGCTGCACACCCGAAGCACACTGCGAGCCTTTTCTTCGCCTGGTACTTATATATTCCCATATGAATATGTTCTCGGAGAAAAATCTCTCTCCGGTCGTCTCCGTTTCAACGTGTTTCCCCCTTTTTTCATTTCCACGCTTAGCCAATGTTTATATATTTGTTTACACAAATATAAAGTTCAAGATACAATTATGGCGTAGCTGGCAACAAACGTCAAACATATAGACAACGTACAGTGTATTATATCGAGAGGTTCAGGATACGAGCATATATTGCCTTTTGACCTACATTTGCGTTATTCCAAATATCAAAAAATGAAGAGCGAAGCAATCCCTCTGGATATAACAACACAGCAGGAAAGGAGGGAAATAAAAAAACGACGCAACGAGGCAAAACTCACGACTATAGAGAGAAAACGATCTCGTCCAATCGTAGAAAGTTATTTTCTTCGCTGCACCTCCGAAAAGAAAAACTAACTTTTCTCGTCAATATACAAGTTTGCCAGTTTTCCTGTCATGCTCTTCTCTTCTTCGCGTTGACAAGATAACGGTGGCGGAGAAAACTCTTCGAAATATAGCACGAAAACTGCGTCTTTCATGGGCCGAACGAATAGGAAACTACAAGCTCGCTGCTCGACGTAGTTTTAGTTTTACTTTCTCGAAATGTTTGACTAATAATGCGCGAAATGGTAGGTCGCCAGAGGCTAACGGAAACCTGGATCTTTTTCCAATCATTTCAATGCTTGCTCGTTTTTATTTCGAAAAAGTTCCCTAATGTCTCGAATTAATTTAATAACTTTTTCAATTAATTTATTGAGGATGTTGAGTACCTTTGAAATTTGTTAATGTTAATTGTTCAATAAAAAGCTTCTTAATCTTCGTGAAATTTGTAAACTGATGATTCAATCGTCATTCCTTTAACCACCTCGAGCCTTGAAATAAAAAATGATAAGAAAATTCTAAAAAATTAGTATGTTTTTGTATGAAGTATTTAAGAGGTCGTGTAAAAATTTCACGACGATTAGGAATCTCGTTATTAAAAAATTAACATTTTGTTAAGAATATTTTTTTAAACAACGACAAAAAATATTTTTTAATAAACTTTGTTTTGTTTCCGTTGCTTTCGGTATATTGAAGATATTAAAAAATTGAGAGGTCAAAAAAAAAAACTTATCGCAAAGTTGTACCAGTTTCCATAACATTTGACTACATTTAATTTATTAGTGTTAATTGGTCAATAACGAGCTTCCTAATGGTCGAGAAATTTTTACACGATCTCTTAAATATTTAATAGAAATACATACCAAATTTTTAGAATTTTCTTATCATTTGCGATTTGGGTGTCAACATCATTAAGAAATAACTGTTTCAGTTTTCATCCACGAGAAATATTAAAAATTGATCCATCTCTCCAGTGAAAACGTCGAAGCTATTCTCCACGTGACAGCTCTCCTGTACACGATTCGTCGTTGTAAGTAGTTAAGGTCCATATGCGGGCAGACGAGCGACCTCGTTACTTTGTTTCATTTATTCTCAAGCATCGGAGGATTCTCGTTTGATTCGAATGACATAACCCAGCAATGGATAAGCCACGATGACTACGTGACCTTTTATTCTCTCGCATTGTTAAGCGATACAGAACAAGCACAAAAACAAACTGAAAGTAGCTCATTCAGCGTCTATTCCAACGAGTGGATTAACGGAACGTCGTTACACGTATTCTCCAAACTCCGACATCAGTGTTTACCTTCGTCGATCATTCTCGCCAGACCCGAATTCCTTGTTCTCTCTCTATCTCGCTCAATTAATCAAGAACGTTTTTCCCACCTCTTCTGTTCACAGTTTGGCCAGACGGTGGATCGTTTGGATATGCTGGCCATTTTTTCACCATATTTACAAAATGTGAATGTTACAAATGGTTTTCAGCATTTTTTGAGAGGTGGCTCGTGTTATTCGCGTTCGAAATTGCCAGCGAGATTCTTTAGAATCCCCTGACGTGGCGGAGGAAATTGCCGCTACGCGGAACGAAGAAAAATAGTTAATGGATTCTGAAGAAAAAAAAAGCAATCGGCACGGAATTTTCTGGAATCTTGAAACTCTGTTATCACACGTATCAAAACTTTCCAAAGTGTAAGGTAGTTTGACATTTGCGCCCACAGAGTTCACTCAGCCCAACACTCGTGTCAATTGGTAGAGTTTAACTTTGATGAAATTTGATTGTCCCGAGAGTGTCGATAACCTGCTCTCGGCCATTCCTATATGTATATCGATCAACTTTCACGATTCATGATTCAGCCTGAGATATCAACAAGTTAGACGGTTTCCTGCCGTCGAGTTTTCGCCAGATTCGCGTCCATCTTTCTATGTCTACGTGAGAATTATGAACTTCTCTCTCTCTCTCTCTCTCTCGCTCTCTTACAGTCTGTATCTCTCACAGCCAATGAGCATTGAGCCATTGATAACAGAAAATCTTTTCCCGAGTAATATCTGAGCAGTTGGTTCCTGAATCTTTTCATTTTTTTCTTCGATTTACTTCACCACATTTTTCAATATCTGTGGATATTTAGAAGCTACCCAAATAACGATTGTTACTTCTGAGTGAATAACCCTTAATAGTCACACCTCGAGATTGTGACGTAATAGTCATTGGGGCTGTTATCAACGCCACTCACTTTGGAAGGCGATAAATAGTTGAAAAATCGTAAAACAAAAAATAAAATAAAAATACTACAATGTATTTTCAACCCTTGAGTAACGATCATGATGATTGTATTTAATTCGTGCAACTTTTAATATTAAAAAAATGTCGAAAAAAAAAATTCTGCAAAATTGACTTTTTTTTTACAAAAAATGATGCAGAAAATGTAATTTTCAATTTAAAAAAAAAAAAAAAATCGTTTCAGTATACCCCAGGTTTTACACCATCTGCTTCCTACGGCTTCCAAAACTGAACTAACGGACCCTTTCAAATAATAACGACGAGGCTCCCTACTAGAAGGTTCAAACTACCGATAGACGGTGTCAAAAGTCCCATTTTCTCAAAATTTCTATTACGTACCGTTGGTCGAAGGCGGCTGGGGTAAAATTAACCCCATGTGACCATTGAGGGTTAATAAATTCTCTGGGTTCGTTTTATTCGTTCCTAACGATGGATATCGATTTTCTTTTTGAACCGAATCGAAGAATGGATCCAAGCGAAAATTAATATTTCGTAGAAATAATCTTTGAATTTCTGAAATAATTCTTGGAAACGATGATTTTATGAAATTCTGAAAACGAACGTTTCTCGGAATACAGAATAAAGAAATAGAGAACAAAATTAAAAAGGATAATATCGTTTATGCATTTAGGAAGTTTTTGCATTTGCCATTTTTATCACGGAGTCTGGAACAGAACGCGCGGTCTGTAGAACATAACTCTCGGTAGCGTTTTAACGACCTCGATAATCGCATAAAGAGCTTTTGTGCAATTAAAAATATCGTAAAACCGTCGAATACCGTACGAGTCAAAAAAGGCTGCAATGAGACTTTTTAGATCTCTCAATATTTTCAGCGTAACAAAAAAAAAAATACGACGAAAACAACGGACGAAATGGCAGAGAAAAAATTAATACAGAACTCGGGTGAATTTATCTTTAAATAAAAAAATTGCTTTTTAGTCGAACGAGACGTAGAAAAAATCGCAATTGCTCGAATGTCACGTTTGACCATATTTCCACGTTTAAAAATTTTTTTTTATTTATTCTGGCATGAGGAACATGAAAATCGAGAGAAGCAGGTTCATTTTGGTAACATAAAAAAAATATAGATAGATAATGCAGTCGGAAGAAAGCTCTCAATGCGATTGTGTGGCTCGATAATGATTTAATCGAACACTGGTAATGGTTTGATAATGGAGGTCAGGCTTTCGCGAAGTCGTGGTTCGCAATAATGGAAACAATTAATTTTTCATCGAATCCGATTTCATGCAAATTCCCTTACAGATCATATGACCACTTGCGTGTATATACGTTTCAATCCTCCTGGTACCAGAAATCCAAACACTTGCCATCACGAGTAAAAAAAAAAAAAAGTTGTACAAACTCCAATTCTTTCGATTATTCCTCGACAAAAATAGCCTGCGAATAATTTCGCACAGGAAATGCTTTAAAAAGCGAGCGCTCGTTGGTCGTGGTGATTAAATTATTCCGAGACGTGTATTCGGGCGAAGAATAAATTTTCAGTTTTTTGTCTGAAGAGAATAAATTTTTTGACGTACGAAAAATTTCTAAATTGCGAAGAAATTATTTTTGCCTTTTAATCACTGTACGTTTAAGGGCGTCCTCTTATGGTGGGTGCAAAATTGTCAAAGAGTGGAGCGAGTAACCTGACGAAAACAAAGGAACCATTTACAGAGCACATCCTCAGAGAAGGAGAAGAAAGCGACAGAAAAACGAGGTTTCCACATTAAACGAATAGTCGAAAAAGTTTTCTTGGATAGAGTCTAAACAATCGACCGCAGGGGGAGTCGAAACAGTAATTACAAAGTGTGTGTGAAAGAGGCAGAACGAAAGAAAGAAAGAACGAATGTAACAAACACAGATAGAAACTGTACATACGAAAATCGATGACATCGAACAATCTCAACTGCAAAATATGTACAAAGACGACGCCGAAAAACAATTTAAAAAAAAATATCACTAAATAGGACGATCAACGATTAAAACAACAATTTCGAAGTATCGAACATTAAGGCCCTTCGTATATTGCTACAGTGGAGAAAGAGAAAGAGAGAGAGAGAGAGAGAAATTTAAAAAAAAAAAACCTTTAAATGACAGTCACAACAATTGGATTGTTACACATTCTGTTCAAGGTCATTGGCACATCGAATATTAATATATATACAAATTTATGTACATATATGTGTCTAATTTGAAGATGAGAGCTTCGTTATGTACAAAATGTCAAAATATCGTAATTATATACAACGATGAACAAATATTCATAGAAAGCAGTGACGTCGATCATATTTCATTCAAAATTTATTATTTCTCCTCTGATTAAATTTTGCCGATTGCACAAACGATGATGGATATTTATCGATTTCATTTCAATTGATTTTAAATATTTTTTCTCCTAATGAAATGAAAAATAATGGCAGGATATTAATAAAAAGTGAATCGATGATTTTCGAGCTGCCTGCATCGTCGTTGTCGTATCATCGAGAATGACGATACATTTGTAAACAGGTAGACAGCATTTAAGTGAAGTATGGGAAGCCCTAAGCGATCTAGTTTTGAGGTCGCGACTGTTTTTTACGATTTTATCGATTTGTCATTGGAGAGTGCGATAAACGAGGGCATCAACAATATTATTACATCGGAGCATGCGATTTATCCTCGTGTATGAACTATCGGAACTCTCGTGGGCGATTATGGACGATAAATAAAAAAGGACGTTCGCGGTAACTGGGAAAAATATGATTACACGTCCGTCAAAAAAAATGAACAAGTGTATCACTTTTTCTTTTTTTTTAATCCCTCTGTCCGCGTCCACAGTTTATTCAATTTCTTCCTTCTTCGCCAGCACTTGCTGTAGACAAGTTATTAAATTTTTAAAATGCACTCTCGTTTAACTAATTACATTACGGTCGTTTGAGTCACGCCCATGTTTAAAATCAACCGATTTAATGAAGAAAATATTTATCACGAGCAATAAGTATCCACGATATTTTATTTTTGGAAAAAATGAATGAACTTGTCATAAAAAATTGGACACTAGTAAAAAGAAGAGAAAAACCATTTCCACTGAAATTTCGCAGACTCGTCACTGCTGTCAAAAATAAATATTCATCGAAACGAACCACAAGCACGAAGCCTGTGAATAGTTTTCGTAATACGAACGAGAATGTCATTAAAATCAATGAAAATTCACATACACACACACACACACACGCTGATAACTTGATAATGATTCAAAAAAAAAAAAATATTTTGAAACATGAAGGTTTCCGGATTTTGGAAAAATCGTTATGGAAACTGTCGGGGGTGGATGCAAACAAGTCTCGATAGGATTTTTCGTGTTTTTCGACTTGCTTCGTTCCAACGTTTCCCATTACCATAGTCGACGTGGTGTATGGGACGATCCAGTGTATCTGTATTATTGAAATATCTCTTCGGAATTTTGAGTTTTTTTAATTTCGCAAACACCCTAAAATGTTCTCCTCCATGTTTGAATTGACTCCGGAGAAAAAATGTTTCAAATTCTTGAGATTAACCACTTGAAGGGGAGATTATTTTTGATGAAGTAAAATATGTACACGCAGAACACCCACACGAGTAAAATAGCACAAAAAAAAAGTGAAAGAAACAGTGTGCCAGGTGCTCGATGATGCACGTATTCGTGGACAACACAGACAATCACTTTTCCGTCAATAAATTTTCATTTTTTATGCTTGTCTTTTTTATATACAGCAGTGAGATATAAAAAGCAACAACATATGGTGGACGCAACAGAGTGTCCATTAGATATTTTCATACCCATACAAACAAAGAGTCATATTGAGATGCGAGATTTATTGGAAACGTGTAATTGTGATGTTAACCCTAGAACGATAACCTAATTTTTCAATTTTGGGTCATAAATGACCGCAATTTTGAAAAATTCATATCTCCGGTAAAATTCAACGAAAAGCTTTCAGCTTGGGCTCATTCTTTTCGTTTTTTAATGCAGAATCACGTGAGCCTGGGGCAATTTTTCTTGAAGTAAAAAAATTAGTCAAAAATGCGGTAAAAAAACGGGAGAACGAAGGGAGAAAGAGCTCGCGGGATTTAAAGTCGTCTGGGGTCGTTTTTCACCCCAGGTTAACGTTCTAGGGTTAAGATTGAGTGTTTGTTTTTGTTTATTCTGTTGGTTTGTTTTTTCGGTACCTTGGCACTTCATGCCCTGGTGGATGACACCATAGAGAAGGCTACCACAGTGGTCACAGAATGTGGGGCTGTTGTAGGTGTGTTGCTTGAAATGGTGCTTCGTCCGCGTGTCCTGCGTTATTTCATTATTACCAATAATCGAATTGATCGTACAGCAAAAAATAAATGAAGGAACGCAGACGAAGTGATTAGCTTCCTGAACATTTTTCCGTCAGTTTTCACGTTTTTTAATTTTTTTATTTGCTCCGTAGCGTCAGTCAACGTTATAATCAGTGACTGCGATCTTCCAGATTCGATGATTGCATATCGGACTGAACAACGTCGCGTAATATTTGTGATTTGGGGAAGGGACGAAGTCAGTGAAATACTGAAACGCTCAAGGGATCGACTTTGATTCACGCGACGATAATTTCGCATGGTAATTGTTTCGTCGATTCGCGCGCGGGAAGAGCATTTACGCCGATCAACTCTGGATGGCAGGATCGTCGGGTTGTTCGAAAGGGAAATATTGGGGAATTTCGGAAAGGCCTGTTGAAAGTTGAGCCTGACACGCAGGGCAAATCGTCGACTATCCCTCGGGCTAACTCTGTCAACCGTTTTCTCGACCCTCTCTCGATTTTCCATCCCGTTCAGTTTGACGCTAAAGTGCCTAAAGCGGATGGAGTGATAAATCCAAGGATCCAAACTTTACGATCCGCCACTCTCCCATTGTTTGATTATCAAAGTTTCATCCAAACTTCCTGATAAAAATCAAAGGGATCGAAAATGTCTGATATATTCGGTAGATAAATTGTTGGTGCATTAAAAATCAATCCTTCACACAGTCTAAGGAGTTGTAGTTGTTCACTCCCTTGAGAAAATAATCGACAAATCTCTATATTGATAAAACTCTACTGTACAAAATTGTGTTTGTGCTCTTTTCACGCAAAAACCACTGAACCAATTTTGATGAATCTTTCACAGGAATGAAGCTCACGAATCAGAATATATTTTAGGCTGTTTACGAGGTTTAAGGAAAAATACTTTTTCTGTTCAATTTTTTTCAAATTAATAAATAATTACCATTTTCGTATCGATTTTGTGTTCGAATCCTAAAAAAATATCGTTTTATTGTCCTGAATAAATTTCTATATAAAACTCTACTATACAAAATTGTGTTTGTGCCCTTTTCACGGAAAAACCACTGAACCAATTTTGATGAATCTTAGGAATGAAGCTCACGAATAAGAATAGATTTTATGCTGTATTGCATTCCGACAATTTTTTTTTTTTGGGAACCCGAACCAAAGAATCACATTTTTCGTCATATTTTCCACTTTCAAAGTTCACAAGCGACTAAAAAATGCCAATAAATGAAAAATCGCTAATTACCAATTCAAAGATAATTCGAAAACGAAAATAATGAGCAATAGCTGGAGTACCAGATTGTACAAAAAAAAAAAGTTATAGCGATTTTCGTAAAATCAAGGTTTGAAGATTTTGAAAAAAAAAAATTAACTTTTAATATTACGCTGTACCCTTCAGCGCCAACCAGGCACGACTTATAAAAATTTCTTATAAAAAAAATGAATTCTATGAAATCGCAGGATAAATTGATTCATTTACAAAAAAAAATCGTTTCTCTCGATCCAATTTATGGTGAAATATTTCGATTAAAGCTTTGGCGTTAATTCAGAGTGAGTGAACAACATTTTTTGCATTGCCTTATAAAAGTGAATTGGCGGTGAATGTAAATAGAATGAATATGAAGGTTCACCGACTTGTTGATTTGGCTCGGAAAGTCCCATATGGATAGGTATCTGTATGAGACAACCGTGAGAATAATAGCCAATCCATTTTCACTGGCGTAACCGTGTTCCCGAAGGAGTAAAAGGAAAAAGTGTGGGTGGCGAGTGTGAGGGGGATGATGATAGATCGCGCTATTCTCTCGTCGTTTTACGGGAGAACCAGCGAACCGAGAAAGGAAAATATCGGCCACATTACGATAGACGAAACGTACTGACACACGATACCCGCAAATCTTGTCGGTTATAAAAACAAGAGAAAAAAAACGGCCGGGAATAAGAAGCCCAAAAATCGACGCGATGGGCCGATCGATGTAATGAACTGAAAAAAAAAATAATAATAATAAATAAATAAACGAGTGTATCGCGCTGGAGGTATCGACACGAAAGACATTCGGGTGAAAATTCATTGCTAATATCTCGTGTACGACGGCGTTATATCGCGCGTGAAATTATGGTCCTGCGAACTCGCGAATAATAACAAACATGGCGATAAAAAAATTCTATTGTTAAAAGCTTGAATGACCTTCGACCCCGTTTGGCAGACAAAAATATTGCAAAAGTCAGTAAATCAAATTAAAAGCATAAAATAAAATAATTGAAAATTATTATTTTTTCATCAAATTAGTGGAGATTTACTTTTTTTATCGTTTTTTTTTTTTTATTACGCGACCAAGAAATGTTGAAATATTCAATTACCGGGTTGCATGAAATAAGCAAAAAAAAATTTTCACGAGCTCGAAACGTTAAAGCGATTACCTAAGCACTCACCATGTGCCTCATTAGTCGTAACGAGATCGTTATACCGATAATTAGCGGTGTCACGAACGATCGGATATCGAGGTAAAGGTATATCGACGATTTAGTGCCAAAAGTATGGAACGAGGCAAACGAGTGTTTTCTGCCTCGAGGCAGTCACTAAGGATCCGCATGGTTACGTTTGTAAGGAAAATTTTATTGGACGAAACGATTTTTTTCGCTAATAAATAGAAAATCCTACGATTTTACGTCGATTTCCTCATACAACAAAATCAAAAGTCCAGTAAACAATATTTTAATTCGATTCCATGAATTCTTTCTGTTTTTTTTTTTTTTTTTTTTTTTTTTTAAGATTTTTTTTGCACTCGAACGACCCGTAACCATTAATCAGAGATCAGAGCATCGAGACTAGCTTGACACGTTTGAATACCCGAGTCAACGATGATCGAGAGGGTCGAAGAAACTTTGTCCTCTAAATGGAACCGCTGGAATGGTAATTCTAAAACTTTGATTTTTTACGTTGAAATCTCGTGTCGATTTCCGCCAGACATCGAAAAAGTTTGGTTGACAGAGAAAGAAATGCCAGAAGTGCATTTTGCTTTCGTACGAATAAGATTCTACCACGCGGACAGCTAATGGGAAGAAATCCGATGGTTTCCAAAAAAAACCACAAAACCATAGTTTTTCAATTATTTCAAATCCCATTCCACAGACCGATCAATCTGGAAACGAAACATGCAAAAAAAAAAAAAAACAGTGCAGATCCACGTTGGGCTGCTGATTGAAACGAAATTCGAATCAACTCCTTCAGTCAACCGGAGAATCTTTGATCTCCAGCAACGTCCAAGTATAGTTGGATCAATTCAATATAAACTGAACGTTCGTTAGTATGTATTCGCCACAATTCTATTCGCACGAATGAGAGAGTTCGAGACTTCTACGGACAATTCGTGAACACAATAGGATTTCCCTGGTGACGTGTATTCTCGCGGCTTTAGTTTATACCTCACACCCTACCCTGTCGTGCTTCAGTTTCCAGCGGTCAGTGGTAAACTCTTATCGTCTCACAGCACCTCCCTAACCTCGTACATTCATATGTATATATATATAAACATAATGTACATATATACATGAGAGTGAGGTCGACGAAGCCCAACGTGTCGAGGATCTCAGTTTCGGGATTAAGGAAGCATCACGTCCCGAGAGAGGTCCTCACCAGCTGTGGGATCCGTAACTGTCGATTCCATGGGGAAGCAAAAGTTACACGACAAAGCCCTTCTTTCCCCGTAGCTGGCTGTTCGGTAAACTCTTTTCTTGTCTTTTGTTCAGACAAAGCGATTTTCTTTTCACGCTTTATTCAAAATGTTCGTTTTCAATTGACGTTTCGCGGTTTTTTTCGACAGGGACTGGAGAACCGGGAAGATAAGAAAAATCTTTCTTTTGTGTGAATTTGTGAAAAAGAAAGAATTGAATAATTCTTTTTTTTTTCTAGGTTTGTAAGGCCAGTGAATGGACGGCATCATTTTTAGAACAAAAATAGTCGAGGCTTGTAAATTGTGGATAATAAATCATTGAATTATCAGAAAAGTATCGAACATCTCGATCGATCGGCGTTCTTTGGAAATAAATAGTTGATTTATGTAAAGCACTTACGTCTGAATCGGCACCTTTGTCGGCTCCGGGACACGTGAAGCTGACATACTCGTGGCATCGTTTATGAACGACGAAACTACAGACTGTAACACAAGAAGACAATTTTCTTCTTCGGGACGATCCTCTCTGAGCAGTTTATTCGATAACCCAGTAACTGGATATCTTTCTCCTCTTCCCCCTTTTTTTTCCATCACCTCATTCACTTTGGGAAGCGAACTCTTACCTTGGCACTGATATCCCTGCTTTCCGAAACCCCTGCAACAGAAACGTGAATGGAAAGATTTAAGAATTTGTCGAAAACGAAAAAAAGCTTTTCTTGAGGTAGGACTGTCGGTTTTAGAATTATCGTTTAGAATTTAATGAAATTTGGTACATTAGTGGATTATGGTTAGAAAAAGAGCCGGTCAAAGTTTCAAGAGGCTACAGAGAACCAGAAAAAAGATATTCGCATTGGTAGTTTCGTATATTTAACATCGAGTTTTTTGATAAATCTGTTTTCATTGTATTTTACAATGAATTCTTATCAATTTTTAGGAGAAATCTCAGTTTTCATTGTAAAATATAATGAAATGTATGAAATCGATGTTAAATTCATGAAATTACCAATGCGAATATCTTTTTTCTGGTTCTCTGTAGCCTCTTGAAAATTTGACTGGATTTTTTTCTCAAATTCAAATTCAAATCAAGTGAAATTTTCACGAGGATACAGAGAACCAGGAAAAAGATATTTTCATTGGTAGTTTCGTACATTTAACATCGAGTTTTTTGATAAATCTGTTTTCATTGTATTTTACAATGAATTCTTATCAATTTTTAGGAGAAATCTCAGTTTTCATTGTAAAATATAATGAAATGTATGAAATCGATGTTAAATTCATGAAATTACCAATGCGAATATCTTTTTTCTGGTTCTCTGTAGCCTCTTGAAAATTTGATTGGATTTTTTTCTCAAATTGAAATTCAAATCAAGTGAAATTTTCACGAGGATACAGAGAACCAGGAAAAAGATATTTTCATTGGTAGTTTCGTACATTTAACATTGAGTTTTATGATAAATCTCAGTTTTCATTGTATTTTTCAATGAATTCTCAATAATTCTTTGAAGAAATCACAGTTTTCATTGTGAAATACAATGAAATCTATAAAATCGATATTAAATTCATGAAATTACCAATGCGAATATCTTTTTTCTGGTTCTCTGTAGCCTCTTGAAAATTTAACTGGATTTTTTTCTTATCATAATCAACTACTGAAGCAACGGAAAGTGTAACCTGCTCCTGTAAAGAAAAATAAACGACTCGAAATAAAGGCAAGAATCCATATTTCTTGCCTCGTCTTTCACCTCCTTGTTCTCTATACTGATAATATTTTTCTTTCATTCCACGTAAAAAAAACTTTAATTGAACTATGACTTGAGAAAAAAAGTTGTGAGGTTCACTCCAACAGTGAAGTGGAGAAGGAGGAGCTCTCGAGAGAGAGTTAAGAGTTTCCAAGAGTTTTTCGTTGTCACGTCTTTCCTCAAAGACGGAAGTGAAGTGTATTTAATTTTTTTTTTGTTCCCAAAGTTTAATGTTTTTATGCAAATTGTTGGAATGTTTATGACTTTGCGAATAGCCAGAGCGTTTTATTAAGAATTATATAAAAACGTGCAGAACTTGGAAAACTAGATGAAAAACCCTTTGTAGTGTCGACCAAGACGTCGCCATAATATTCATTGTCAAATGAATGAAAATCGATAATTGGATAATAAAAAAATAAGCTGAATCAACAAATTCAAAAGATGTTTTTATTGTCATGGGTTTGCAATTTTCATCTTGTTAAATATTCAAACGAATAATTATTCAGAGTCTTTCGCAACGTGCATTCGATTGCAGTTTGTCGAAGGATGGTTGATAAGAAAATATGACCTAGAGCTCGGAGGCGCCATTAGTCTGGCGCCTTGTCTTGCGGCTACAAAGAGGAAAAAAGACGCTAATATCCTTTTTCACTCCCAAGAGTTTAGCACGGTTAGAGGAAGGAGTCTCTCGAATGGAATGAGAGATTCGCGTTATGCTGAAGTGACTGGATGCTGTGCACTTTGAAAAATAAAAATATAAAACATTTCCGCGCCAGTCATTTAGTAAGCTAGACCATTTTCGCTGGTTTATTGTGCACTGGATTGGCTAAGCGAAAGCTTTCCGATTGAACAACGAGAGCAAGCGAGCTAAAAGCCTCATCCGTTGGGGCGAGGAGCATTGGTGTGTACCGTACATATATATACACATAAAATGGGGATGATTCAAACCTCAAAAAGCATGTACGCTTTGCTTGTCCGTATCCGACAAGGCCTTGAAAAAACTATACCCATATTTTCCCGCGGTATTTATACTTTGTGCTTAATCACCGTCCTGTGTACAGACTCACGAAAACAAACTAGTCTCGAGGGACACGCGCAACGAGGGAAGAGAATAAAGAACATTTTCTCCATACCTCGGTCGAAAGTACGTGATTCCCGCATCGATTTCGATGCAGAAAGTGCGACATTCGTGCATTGGTAAAAAAAAAACACAATCGCCCTCTGATCGGGAGCAAATAGTATTTTCGGCTGCCACGACTGCCGAAAGTGACTTTCTAACCGTGTTTTCTCTAATGTCAAAGTCTAATGACAGAGCTGTTGTGTTATTCCAAATTTGAATTTTTTCCATGATCCGTTTTTCTAAGGTTAGAGCTTTTTGGAAAATATCAGAGAATGAACTATTTTAAAATCAAAGTGCAAGAGGACAAATTTCGAAATTTTCGTCAACCGATCGATTTGTTGACGAATGTCCATTTAATAAAAATGAAAACTGTGCATTTCGTGAAAATATCGTTAACAATTTTTTTCATTGCAGTGGTTGTGATAAATATGATGGAAACAAATTTCTGGAATAAAAATCTTCGTAAAAAATATGATTTTACATTACACTGATGGTCGCAACGTTGCGTTCCAACGAAAAATACTTTTTCTGTGAATTGTTTGTTCAAATTCAAAAACCATGACAATTTTTCTATCGATTCTGTGTTTGGATTCTAAAAAAAATTCTTTTATTGTACGGACGAAATATTGAATAAGAATCATGAGCTCTGTTCAAGAGAAAACATAATTTCGTTGCATTCCAACGATGGAAACTTCAATATTATAATTTTATTGAATTTTGTGATAATAGATCACAAAATCATGCACTTGTATGTGTGTGTTGTGGATTATCTATTACGTAAAATTTAAAAAAATTCGTATTAGTTTGAATCAATTATTGTTTTTATTCTTCGATGATTGTGTATCTTTTCGTTGCTTTTCTTGTGTATTTGATGCCTGCCCCCGACCAGCTGGCACTCGCTTCGCTCGTGCCGCAAATGTCGGGGCAGGCATCAATACATGAAATCTGTCATGATCGATAATCTGCCGTGAATCGATCGTACTTTCGACCGGCTATGGAGAAAAATAGTATACACCACACGGGCAGAAGTTTGGAAGCCCTGAACTGCGCAACATCATGCCCTCGGCTTCGCCTCGGGCATGAAGTTGCGCAGTGCAGGAATCCCAAACTTTCTGCCCTTGTAGTGTAATATACTATTTCTCTGTTGTAATGAAAACCTGGACAAAAATTCTTATCACGTATCTCCTTGCTATTATCGACCTTTTTTTTTATCACTTTTTCCAACAAACTTGAAGTAATATTCCTGCAAATAAACACTGGAGATAATTGCACCTGAGTGTTAGAAAAATTGAGGCCAATCTCTAGGTCAGGCTGTGTCGTTTTTTTTTTTTTTTTTTTTTTTTTTTTTAGTTGTACAAGGAAAACTATGGAAATTCAATAAATAAAAGAATGTTGTTATCTTTCTCGGACGAACTTTCACATCTCGGGCCAGTTAAGGTGGTACTGTCGGTTTTAGAATTTAATAAAATTTGAGACAGTAGTAGATTATGATAGGAAAAAGATCCAGACAAATTTTCAAGAGGCTACAGAGAACCAGAAAAAAGATATTCAGATTGGTAATTTCATGAATTTAACATCGATTTCATACATTTCATTGTATTTTACAATGAAAACTGTGATTTTTCCAAAGAATTGATGAGAATTTATTGAAAAATACAATGAAAACTGAGATTTATCATAAGACTCAATGTTAAATGTACGAAACTACAAATGCAAATATCTTTTTCCTGGTTCTCTGTAGCCTCGTGAAAATTTCACTTGATTTGAATTTGAATTTGAGAAAAAGATCCAGTCAAATTTTCAAGAGGCTACGGAGAACCAGGAAAAAGATATTCGCATTGGTAATTTCATGAATTTAACATCCATTTCATACATTTCATTATATTCCACAATGAAAACTGTGATTTCTCCAAAGAATTAATGAGAATTCATTGAAAAATACAATGAAAACTGAGATTTCTCATAAGACTCAATGTTAAATGTTTGAAAGTACCAATGCGAATATCTTTTTTCTGGTTCACTGTAGCCTCTTGAAATTTTGACTGGATCCTTTTCTAATCATGATCTACCACTGTACCAAATTTTATTAAATTCTGAACACTAATTCTAAAATCGACAGTACTACCTTAATTATACCTTCGGTCAGAAGCAACATCGAATTGAATACGATTTTTGTGGTGATTCAAGGATACTGATCATTGCTGTGTACAGGCGACTGGAATGCAATTATATGGGGCTCTCAAATGCCACCGATGCTACTGAGATATGAATATTCCACATATACAGTCGAAGCGCAACACACGTATTAGCAAATATCGATTCTGTGCGGTCGCAATAATGATATTACGTTAATGGCGTTTACAAGCGATTCGCATTGGTTTCCATGCTCGAGTGCAACTCGAGAGTCCAGCTCCTTCCCGAGAGGGATGTCCGAGCTTCCACAAAATTCGTTTCTCGTGATTCATCGATGTGCTATATTTTCCTCTTATATTTTCTCGGACGAATTGCGCGTTGACTGCAAATATCTCGAGGCTACCTTCGTCAGGAATCTCATGAGAAAAATGTGCCCTCTCCAATCAAGGCAAGTCCCACTTGACGTGAATTGCAAAAGAAAAAAAATTTTACTTTTTCTAGCTCAGCGAACAATCATATTCGAACATATACGTCTCTCGTTTGGTAGCGAAATCCATCGACTCATGTTTCGATCTTTCACGAATTTTTCATCAATATGAAACGAACCCGTGCTTAAAGTATCCTTTGATCGTCCCTAAGCCCTTAATCCTCTGCTCGTGCGAGCGATGACAAAAAAAGCTGAAGATTCGACCTTCGATATCAACGCAGCTTTTCCCCCAACGTCTGACAGCCTTGACCATTTTTATTCATAACAACGATGATGATGAGTATGGCGAATTTATTTTTACTATTTCAGAGAGTTTTCGCAGTGCGAGGAAATCTTTTTATCGACATTTCTCAACCTCGAGGAACATCCTGAATTTTCAGTCACCGCGTGCGTGGTTATCATTTATGGTTTTTGGTTTATTTTTTTTGAGCCGCCGTAGGGGCTGAGGTACGAGAGATGGAACATTCCGGTCAAGAACTTTTTTGTAGAGAATTTCACGCTCTACAAAATCGGTCCTATAAATTTTTGCTCTATCACGAACCGTTTCGACGGTACGAGCCGTTGAAGCGTGTGTCTCGTTCTCCAAGCTCAATAAATAATAACTCGAGAGAATCCAGTCTTTTCGGAGTAAGTACTTGAATTTATAGACTCGAAATCCGGCAGAGAAGCTATAAGCTTTGAGCGTTAAGCATCTCAGCTGCGACAGTCTGTATCTACGAACAATTTCTACACAAATATCTATATCGTCTATGCGCATCACATGCAGCTTTGGCTTTGTCGTCTCGCGTCAACGAGTGTGTTAGGCTGTCCGTCAAACAATCTGTCTATAAGTGTATGAAGAGATTGTTAAACGTATCCTATCTATGTTCTGGATGCTCCTCCTCGTCGTGTTGACACTGTTGCTCGGCTATGGAGGTGCACACGTCGATTAAATCAGCTCCACCGAACAAATCGATATTTCAAGGTTTGCCAGTCGATCGGTTGATTGTTGTCGTCGTTTCTCTACCGTCTATGTTGCCCCGTGACCGAGTATCGCCCTTTGGCGATCCTCTGCTTCATCCTCATCTTATCAATTTTCACCAAGCCCCATAATTTCTCGAAGTAAACTCGCAGAAAAAATCAGATATAAAAAGCTCAAGAGTTCAAAAATATCCATTGCATAATTATTTCGTTTGCGATTTTTGTAAAAAACACAAAGTTGGCTTTTCAGGCAAGACTAGTCAATTTTTCACAATCATGTTCGTCATGCGATTGAGCTCTTGTCCACTGACGAACATCAAAGTCTGTGAGAATGGCGATATATCTGCCTGTGCCCGGTTGGTTTGTCATTACAACGACGTCACCCTGTGAAAGTAAAGGCCAATATTTTTTAACGGAATACCCAGAGCATTCAGGCATAGTGGAGTAAAGCACAGTGGTGAAAACGAGAGAGATGGGAAAAGCGAGCCCGAGGTTATACTCCCGCATGGTGGTTGAGCCACAACAAGCTCTGTACCGTTATGTAATTTGTATTACGTCAAAAGTGACCCTCTCTGCGTCGCTCACAGAACGTCGGAAATCTGGTCCATCCATAAAACTTTGGTACCTTCTCGCTGCTTCTCTCGTTTAGTTGGATTATGTCAAAAAGAGAAGAAGAGAGAGCAAGAGAAATGATGAAATAAAGGCAGCACATGAAAAATTGGCAAAAACCATAAAAAACGAAGGAGCTTAATGAAATAAAAAATAGATATGACGAGAAATACGAGTGATTGCCGGTTGGCGGTACTCTCTTGGTTTTGAATCTCTGAGCTGATGAAAAATGAAACTAAATTTTCGATAAGTTGACGCGTTTCTAGATACGGTGTCAAGTTCAAGGTCGAGTGTATGAATATAATAGAAAAACGTGGAATCTTCGCCCATGAGGAAAAATCTATGGTTACACTGTACACAAAGTTTACAGGCTCGAAGGACGCTCGACTTGCTCCACGTATACTCGTAACCGTCACCTTGTACGAGAATCGATGTCCAATCAATGCTGCTGTTAATATCGGAGAACAGTAGTGATTAAATTTAATCGTGGAAGCTGCAGCAGCTTATTGAATTGCTGGTTATCCTGTAACCATGTATTATGTAAATTCAGGAGCTGCAATATTGTAGCTCTCGGCAGCACAAATACCTTTGGCTATGGATGAAGCTGAAGTTCGCAACGTTGGAATCCAACGAAAAATATTTATTGACGATTTGTTTCATTTTCAAAATCATCCAAATTTTTAGAGAGGATATACTTTTTGGGTCGCGAAAATCGATGGTTTTACTTTCGTAATTGCATTCTGCATTTTAATGATAAGCTTTGCCACAGAACAAATAGAATTTCGTTGCATTCCAACGATGCAAACTTCAACGTCATTTGCCTCTGGAGGCTTAAAGCAGGAGAAAAACTCGCAGAGGCAATTGCGTAGTCTTGGAAACCATTTACGAGAGTGTCGCAATGTCAGGAGCGATGAAATTCATTTTTTGAGGCTTTTCCTCGATCGATAAACTTGCATCCAGTGTTTTGAACTTTTTTCACTCAGTAGCTTCATCGGGGGATCCAAAAAAAATAAGAACGTCAAATTTTCAGATGATAATCTCGAAACCTCCGAGGCATCCTTGTGCAACAGGATCATCACTGCCATCCTCATTGATCTTTCTACTTTGTAACTTTAAGGGAAAAATATTTTCACTCAAAGTTGTGGGCTCGAGTTATTTGGAAAATTCAGAATTGGTTGGATGCACTTTATATGTTCCTCGTGTTTATTAGCCATTCCGGAAAGTTTACAGAGAATCCATAGTCTAAATTCTCTGCTGCTGCTTCATTCGATATTGCGGATATGATTAACTTGATCATCGTACCTCGACGGATAAGACGTACGACGAAGGGAAGAGTGTCCTGACAAAAGAGCGTCTTCGTAGTCCTTAAAGTTAGCAAATAATGGCTGCAGTAATTAGAGAGTTTTAATCCTTGAAAATTGAACCGTTATGGGTAAATATTGATGCGATAGGGATGTTCTGGAAAACGGTAAAGGATCGTGTAGGAGAAACATTGCTTTAGGGTAAACTGAACATTACTAAATGCGCGATGCGCAAGTTTCCGTGTACTTTGCGTGTTTCTCGGCAAATGGTTTGTGGGCTCAGGCAACACGTATGTATTTTAATGAGGACTCTGGAAAATGTGATACGGTGAAATTTTCTGTAGAACCGATCATCTCGCACAGCTGAGTTCACAGAACAAAGATTATCACTTGAAAATTTGAATGAATAAATACACCACGCTATGAAAATATTCGCGAAAAATGTTCGAGTAAGGATTGAGGTAGTACTGTCGGTTTTGGAATTACCGTTCAGAATTTAATAATATTTGGTACCGTAGTGGATTATGATAAGAAAAAGATTCAGTTAAATTTTAAAGAGCCTACAGAGAACTCGAAAAAAGATATTCGCATTGCTAATTTCATGAATTTAACATCGATTTCATACATTTCATTGTATTTTACGACGAAAACTGTGATTTCTCCAAAGAATTGATAAGAATTCATTGTAAAATACAATGAAAACTGAGATTTATCATAAAACTCATAAAATGTATAAAACTACCAATGAAAATATCTTTTTCCTGGTTCTCTGTACCCTCGTGAAAATTTCACTTGCTTTGTATTTGCATTTGAGAAAAAGATCCAGTTAAATTTTCAAGAGGCTACAGAGAACCAGAAAAAAGATATTCGCATTGCTAATTTCATGAATTTAAAATCGATTTCATACATTTCATTGTATTTTACAATGAAAACTGTGATTTCTCCAAAGAATTGATGAGAATTCATTGAAAAATACAATGAAAACTGAGATTTATCATAAAACTCATGTTAAATGTACGAAGCTACCAATGCGAATATATTTTTTCTGGTTCTCTGTACCCTCGTGAAAATTTCACTTGCTTTGTATTTGCATTTGAGAAAAAGATCCAGTTAAATTTTCAAGAGGCTACAGAGAACTCGAAAAAAGATATTCGCATTGCTAATTTCATGAATTTAACATCGATTTCATACATTTCATTGTATTTTACAATGAAAACTGTGATTTCTCCAAAGAATTGATGACAATTCATTGAAAAATACAATAAAAACTGAGATTTATCATAAAACTCAATGTTAAATGTACGAAGCTACCAATGCGAAAATATTTTTTCTGGTTCTCTGTAGCCTCTTAAAAATCTGATTGAATCTTTTTCTAATCATAATCTACTACTATACCAAATTTTATTAAATTCTAAACGGTAATTCTAAAACCAACAGTACTACCTCAAGCAAAGGACAATTGAAAGAATCGCAATATTACTCAACAACCCTAACCGTTGAGTCGTTCCACCACGAAAAGTGCTGAAATTGCTCGGAGCCTCGTCAAATTTCACGATAATGTGAACACGATAATATTCCGGTTGAAGATTGTGATTAGCTGCGCATACACGTAAAAGTAAAGCTAACGACCGGAAGCAATGAGAAGATAAGACGAAGACATGTATTCATATTCATAATACATTCCCACATATACAGATATATGCGAATATAAAATAATACAACGTTCCCCAATGATGGGGCTCTCCAAGATTTCGTGATTTTCGCCCTGGAAGTCAAAGTAGCGTAACGTGAACGCCCGCGCTGGCGAACTCTTGAGCTTCATACGTAGACGAGTTCTCGAGGGCGTGAGAAATGAAAACGAATGTTAGCGAGATATACGAAGGTCTTGTATGAGAGATGAGGAAAATTCGTCAACCGTGAGTCTCGAGCATGCAGCATATTGTATCAAAGAAAGAGAGAATTAAGCGAAGAGCAGGATGAAACGAGAAATCAACATGGTGTGAGTAAAAAAGAAAAAAAAAAGCAAATGGCAAGAGGCCTACGGTTTAAAAATGTGGAAAAACGAAACGATGGAGAAAAAACTTATGAGCAATGCATAAAGAAACGTATGGATGATGGAGATAAAATACAGAGTGATGTCGCGTGTCCGTGCACATACAGACACTGACTACTTGGCAAAGACTACTGGTGAGGGAATCCGAATGATCCACTCGAGCTATCGTCCTGCTGTTCAGTTTTCTCCTCTCTCGCTTTACTATAAACTCTCGACCACATATATACGACGTACAGACGTAAATGCTGAAACATTTAAATTCGGACTTGAATGAATGTCTCAAAAAAAAAAAAAAAAAAAATCTACAGAGAAATGTTCCAGACGAAAGTTCTTCAATTTGCGGAAAAAACATGTAGTTCCAAAACTCTCGCAGACGTTTTCGAGATTCAAGTCTTGCTGTGAACCGAAAAATTTATAACTTTTCGGCTAAAATGAATTTTTTAGATCGTATCGTTTGAAAATTTTATAGAATGAGCCATACATTTTCCTCGTTTCCAACGAAATCGCATTGTTCGAAGACTTCCGGAACAGCTGATTACGAATCCGAACGCGAAATCGATATCTTGGTTTTTTGATTGTGATCAACTAATTGGAAAATATTAATCGTACGAAATAAATATGAAACGCCTTGAATGTACACATCAAGGAAACTTTGAGAATGAAAGAAAAAAAAGAACGTGGCCTGTATCTCTCATGTACGTACGTCGAAGATCCAAGCAACATCGCAGCCTGAACGTGTAACGTACACACACCGAAGCGCCACGCAGTGTTAAAATATTTAGAGACTACAAGCGATATAGTACGATTCAAGAGAGAGAGAGAGAGAGTTTAAAAATACACGACTGGATCTTTGTAGGTTTGGATCCAGGGCAAGCGCGCGAGGGAATGAAAAATTTCTTCGTTTTTTTTCTTCTTTTGACTTTCGCCTTATTTACAGTGTAAAATGGGCCGGATATATTTGATGAAAAGTGTTGAGAAATTCCAGGAGTTGGGAACGGTGGTGTGTAACTCTTACGAAACTCCGAACGAGTTAATATCTTGAGGAAATGAAACTTTATTGATAACAAGTAATTAAAAACATATTTATGGCAAACATTATTTCGCTTCTGTGTATCACGACGTTGAGAAGAAAAAAAAAACACTGTTTGGATTTAAACTTCTATTTCCGCAGAGTTTCATCCTCTTTTTTCCTTTGGGAGATGGTAAATTTAATTTGCAATCGTGCCACATCTTTTCGATGTATGTTTCATGGGATTTTGAAACTTTAATGAAAAGTTGGAAAGAATAGATTTTTTGAAAATGAAATTTTGTTAAAAATCGTCGATATTTTGTTGAACACGATGAACTAAATATTTTTTGATAATTTCAAAATTTTCGTTATTTTGGCAGTATATTTGGTTTCTAATGGAATTGTCAGAAAAATTTACGATTGGAACGACAAAAATTTGCTTTCGAAGAGACTTTCTAAAATATTTCTTGCTGCGATGACACAATTTTTGGGATTATTCAAAAAAAACGTTTAGTTGAACGTATCGAACAAAATATCGATCTTTTCCAACAAAATTTTGTTATCAGTGTCTTTTATTCGTCATGATAAAAATAAGCCCTTGGTGCATGGTCTTGACCTTGCATTTGATGTCAAAAGTTATGAGGTGTAGAAGTTATAAATTCAATTCACGAAAGAGCGAATTCTGAGAGGGTTGCAAAGATATTATAATCTAGAAATTTCAGAGTTGGATATGCAGTAAGTATTTTTTTCATTTTTTTTTTTCGAGTGCGATTATACGGAAGGGATTGGTAGTATTGCATTTTTCTTATATATTTCGAGGTCTGAATTCGCCTCGCGCTATGCCAGCTCGTCCCTCACCCCTTGAGCCTCGTTCAGCCTCGCGGATTTCCTTCGGCCTTCGCTTTTCCGAATCTCGTTTCGAACGAATCGTGACCTCGGCATCGCGTACTACTACATACTACGTCTGATACTATATTCATTTACACCGGGTGTTCTAAGTGGATATCGACACGCGAAACGTGGGCTTGAAATCCCTGATTTGATGTGTGACGACGAGTATATTGTGATTCTTGATGAGAGTGAGTGTCGAGTCTCGAAGCTAAACAAACAGCGACATTTCTTCGTTTTCACGACTGAAGAAAATTGTGTTTTCGTCACAGTTTGATGAAATAATGAAAATACAAAATTTATCGCCAATGTTGGGGAGTCTTTGGGGAGCTTGACAATTGATTGAGTGACCACTGAGCCCTGGATCGACTTTTGTATCAATCGTTGAGCCACGGAGGCAATTTTTCAAAGTTTTTTCTTGGTCCTCGTGCAAGTGTGACGCAGTGGAGTTGGCAGGATCGGGGAAGATAATACACGGGCTCGTGAAAAATCGCGTATGAGCAGAAGGAACGGGAAAATAAATTTCTGCCGCGACGATATTTCTCGAAGAGAATAATCGAAAAATATCAATATTGACTGGACAATTGTCTCGGAAAAATAATTATTGTTCATTTTTGGATGTAAAATGTGAAATCAATTGAAAAAGTTGAGGGTCATGGCCGAATAACGAATTTTCAACTGGAATAGCCCGTGTGTATATATGCGCTGACCCGGCACACCGCGATGGTGCGGGGTCAGCGTGGGCGAGAAACCCAGCTCGCCCTCGTTCGGGGGCACATACATATAGGAGCAGGAGAGTGTTATGTACCCACGAAAACTGGAAGCTTTCTCTGTCTCGTTTTTTCTCCTTTTTGCTGTGGGACGCGATTTCTTTTTCCCTTTCCCTCAGCAGCGGAAAAGGGCCGAGGTTGAAACTTATCCAAGGCGACTCGAGCTTTGCATTCAATTTCTCGTTTTCCTCTTCTACATCGCGCGGTTTCCCTTGCTGTAAGCCACGGAAAAAAAAGAAAGTAAAAAAAAAAACGGTAACTAGTAAAAACGTAGCCGAGTACGAGAATCCGCTATTATTCAAATCGGATTGCTAATTGTTGCGGTGAGATTGGAGCGAGGTGGACATTTCAAGAGCAGCTTAAAAAATAAAGCGAATAAAAAAATAAACGCCATTTTTTTTTTCTTTTCTCTACTACACGCCCTTTAATTATTCTCCTAGCTTGGCTCGCTGATTGCGAAACTTGTCCATTCGTTTAGTCGCCCTGCCTTTTTCCAGCTCGAAAAAAAAAAAAAAAACTCGACTCCTTTCTTATTCTCACTCATTTTTTTATTTTTACTTTTCCACGACAATAACTTTTTCCTCGTTGTTTCCTTGTGAAAGATCATCGTCATTTATTTATCCCGAGGAGGCATACGATGGAATGACATTGGGAAAGATTTCATTTAGAAGAAATGAGAACATTTATGAACGCGTAAGAAAAATTGCATGGAATAATATTACAAGATCGTTTTTCACGTTTGACGATCTTCGATCGAGCGAGGTACGAACTGCGAGTACATTTTTCGTGCTATTACGAGGGTATATCGTTTCATAAATCGCGGGGGTCGAATGAAAACGCGTCCCAGGAGAGTTTTGCCGAGTGCTCGCGATGGAACTCGTACAAGGAAGAGGGAAGCCATGAGTGGAATAAAAAAAGAGAGAAAGAAACAGAGAGGAAAAAACGATACTCGTTGGCCGTTCTGCTGTGGCTGTTCCGATGGTCCTCTTTTTTTTTACCCTTCAACTCTTTTTTTTTTTTTTTTCATGTAGAGTTTTTTTTATCCCTCTCAGTATCAAACTCTGTACGAGGAACTCACACACACTGAAAACAAAAAATTTTGTTGAAAAAGATGGATATTTAGTTCGATACGTTCGACTAAACGTTTTTTTTTGAAAAATCCCAAAAATGGTGTCATTGCAGCAAGAAATATTTTAGAAAGTCTCTTCGGAAAAAAATGTTTGTCCTTCCACTCGTAAATTTCGCTGACAATTCCGTTAGAAACCAAATATACTGCCAAAATAACGAAAATTTTGAAATTATCGAAAAATATTTAGTTTACCATACTCAACGAAATATTGACGATTTTTAACAAAATTTCAGTCCCAGTGTAGAAATATACGTAGGTTCGTACGTACGCTCGTCTAAGCTCGGATTCTCTCACAACGATGATGACGGAAGCATTGAAACGCGTTTTTGAGAAAAGTTCGTTTGGCGCGGCCGCGCCAAAGACATTGAGGCACAACCACCCATTCAGGAAAAAAGCCCACCGGATATGAGACAAAACTACGGAGAGACAGAGCGCAGAGAGTGATAGTGAAAGAGAGAGAGAGAGCGAGAGCTCGTGCAAATCTCTGATTAGCCTACATTGCGTCCGAGCTTATGCCGGACTCGTAGGGCAACTTTTGCCCTGAGCTCTCTATACGTGTACACTTACAATCAAGCAATGTAAAGAGGGCTGAGGGAATAATGGTCAAGGCAAAGTCCCGGTCTGTCGTCCTATAAAGACTCGAGAAGCTAAAGAAAAGTAGGATCTGCTCTACTTAGCCGTTTACATCAAAGACAAACTTATTCCGACACTGAGGTTATCGGAGCTTAGCGTCAAATAGCCTCGCGATAAATAGTGCGAAATTAAATTGACACTGGCCGCAAGTAACATTTTCGAATCAAGTGAACGATGTAAAGAAATTACCAATTTTCAGTATTTTTTTAAAAGCTTCGTCCCCTGAAACGGGACGAAGCTTTTCTCGGTTTCTTATTAAGGGGCTAACTAAAGGGATCACTTAGTAACTGCACGGAGAAATCAATCTCACATCCAACGAGCATATTTTTTCTTTCGTAATTGACGTGTCAAATATGTCAACAATGAGTATACACACTTTTGTTGCGTTCTCGTCGCAGCAGCAGCGTAATTATCGAAGCGTGTGGTAACAACTCACGGGACCCAACCACAAAACCGTAATACTCAGCTTTTCGAACAAGATGCTGACGCCATTTCCCATTGACGGGGAAAAGAGTATATTTTAGAAAAACTAACAGGAATGGGCTGTGGGCGTTGGTGACAATCAACACTGACGACTGTTTGTGCCCTTTTCACGCAAAAACCACTGAACCAATTTTGATGAATCTTTCACAGGAATGAAGCTCATGAATCAGAATAGTTTCTAGGCTGTATTGCATTCCGTTAATTTATTTTTTTTGGGAACCCGAATCAAAAAATCACATTTTTCGTCATATTTTCCACTTTCGAACTTCACAAGCAACTAAAAAATGATAATAAATCAAAAATCGCTAATTACCGATTCAAAGATAATTCGAAAACGAAGATAATGAGCGGTAGCTGAAGCACCAGTTTGTAAAAAAAAAAAGTTATAGCGATTTTCGTAAAATCAAAGTTTGAAGATTTTGAAAAAAAAATTTCAACTTTTCATATTAAGCTAGCAGTACCCTTTAGCCTCAACTAGCTGTGCTACGAGGCAAAGCCCGCAGGCACGACTAGTTTTAAATAAAAGTCTTAATCTCCATATTGCATTATTCAAAATCATTACTGGCTATAAAAGTTATTTTTCTTGCTTATCAGCACTCGAAAACCATCGAGACTGTTTACCTCAACGAATCTTATCCTAACGAGATTTGAATGAAATGAAAACATTCGATAATCAGATAATTATCGGTTCAACCGTAATCCAATTCCCACGAAATCTCATCAATTTCGATTGGAGACTCGAGTTTTCTCCATTAATGTATAGAAAGAGAAATAAAATGTTTGTCTCGTCGAGTTTTCGAACAGGGAAGGGAAACGAATCAATGAAAATTCCTGAGAACTCACTATTACCGCTCGAAGGTCTTTTTTTTTTTTGTCAATGATTTTCTTGAGTGATTGAACTGAGAAATTTGATGAATTCTGTTTTCATAGAAGCGAAAACTTATCACGTCGTATTTGATGTACGAGCTGCGGACAAAATGGCCTTTTCCGGTGTTTGAGCGAACGCTTATATCCGGCTAAAGCTCCATTCGGACGTCCCCGTCGGAGGAGTTTGCCACGCCAGCCATTCTGTCCGAAGCTTTACTTCCTTTTTTTCTTTTTTTGTCATGTCCCCATTCTGATCCTTGTGCTCACGAGAATATGGCGCGTTATGAGAAAACATCCTTCAAAGGAATGCGTGACGAAGTTTGTAACAGAAAAAAAAACGCTTGGCAGCACGAAAAACGTTTTTTTTTATTATTTTTTAAAACGATCAACTACTCGCGTTTTTATAAACGAATAGTCAATTAGATGCAAAAGTATTTACTGAGATTTAAACCTCAGAGCAGTGTGGATACTTTCGGAAAAATTACTGCCAAGTATTAACGAGCTGGAAAAGCTCTTAAGCTCCGTGAATGGAAACGATGGTTTCAAGGGAAATGGAAAACGAGAGAAAGAAAGAAAGAGTGAAAGACCGGAAACTATGGGCAGAGAGAACCGGCAGCGAGGCCATCAGGCAGGCGCGGCAGAGTTCAACGTTGGAAATCCAGTTTCCATTGATTGGTACTTCCCTACCGGCCGCGCTTTACGGTCTAAAACTCATCGGACATCCCCGTCAGTAGCCCGAGGCTGATGCAAGCATTTTCGGAAATGGCGGAGAGAAACGCCAAGTAATTTTTACCGATGTGTGCATTCGCACATATTCCCCGGTTCGCGAGTTCACTCCCTCGATCCCGTTCGTTGCAAACAGCAATATTTATGCACTTGGCCATGCGGGACTGATTCTCCAATTCCTGAGACAGCACGAGAGAAGGAAGGGAAGTGAAAAAATTGGGAAACAGAGTCCAGAATCGAGTTTTTGAGAAATTTGATATACACGTTGAAATTTTTGTCTCGTAATTCATCAAAATACTTTCGTGGCTATTCCCTCAAAATTATTCCTCGAATATGCTGCGTCAGGGTATCTAAGAATTTTATTTTCCAACATACAAGACCCTCATTTTTAAATCACAATAGAACCGAACAGCATAAAGTTGAATAAGCAAAAAAAAGATCGAGGAAGAAAAAAGCATTTTCTTCCCGACCTTTTTTTTGTTCATTTTTCATGTGCGGCGTTGAAGTTTGCATCGTTGGAATGCAACGAAATTCTATTTTTTCTGTGGCGAAGTTTATTATTCAAATGCGGAATGTAATTACGAATGTGAAAACGAAAAATTTGGATGATTTTGAAAATTAAACAAATGGTCAATAAAAATAAAGATTTTTCGTTGGATTCCAACGTTCCGAACTTCAGCTTCATCATTTTCCAGCTGATTCAACGTTGACTATCAATTGGAATGATTTTAACAAAGGGACTTTTTATTAAAATTCCTCGAAGGCTTGATACTTTGAAAAATTCAAACGGATCTCAATGTTCTGCATCATGTCAGTGCCACATCCATACCCATTAGCCCGTATAACCACGTGGTAAAGTTCCGTGCCAGGTTTATTAATAAAGTCGCGTGCACCGATGAATATAAATTTTGTGTTCGCACCTGAGCACCAGCGTAAATTATAATGAGAGATATTAAAATAGCTTTCTGTGAGGATGTGACAATTTTTTTTTTTCCTAAGCATTTGTAAGGTAAGTTGAGAAAAAAAAATACAACGAACGGTAATTTCGGTAATTTTCTAACAGATGCGTTCATTGCGAAAGTGCATTCGTGAGAGCTTGATCCTGCAGATTGTCTGGCCAATATATCGCTAATGACGGAGGTTAAAAAAAGATCTTGACGTATTTCGAGGCTCCGTGTCCAGTATCTCGTGAATACTGGGCGAGTCTCGATGTGGCAGACGGTTCAGGCGTGGAGCGACGTAGGCCACAGTTGAAGGGTTTGTGCAACGAGTCAGTTTGTGTTGCAAAACGCGAAGAGGAAGCGGGGGAAAAAAAAGAAAGAAAGAAAGACAGCACGACGCGACGTTGCGCCCTTCGATATAATCGTCTCTAGCCACCAAGAGCCTTTGTTTCCCCTAATTGGGTTAACCTACTTTCCATCGATTCCAACTCGATGACTCTCTCGTTCACCCCTCGAGGTTTCTCTCCGTCTCAAATTTTCTCTCCCCCTTTTTTATTTCTCTCTTATTTGGCCCTGCCAAAAGGATCATTTACACAATTCATTGCAGGCCAATCGACATGCATCCATCGTGACCCTCGTTTAACCGTTCAGAATTTATGAAAATTTGGTCAAAATCCATTCAAATTTTCAAGAGGCGACAGAGAACCAGAAAAAAGATATTCGTATTGGTAATTTCATAAATTTAACATTGATTTCATACATTTCATTGTATTTTACAATGAAAACTGTAATTTCTCCAAAGAATTGATGACAATTCATTGAAAAATACAAGGAAAACTGAGATTTATCATAAAACTCAATGTTAAATGTACGAAACTATCAATGAAAATATCATTTTTCTGGTTCTCTGTAGCCTCGTGAAAATTTTACTTCATTTTAATTTGAATTTGAGAAAAAATCCAGTCAAATTTTCAAGAGGCTACAGAGAACCAGAAAAAAGATATTCGCATTGGTAATTTCATGAATTTAACATTGATTTCATACATTTCATTGTATTTTACAATGAAAACTGTGATTCCTCCAAAGAATTGATGAGAATTCATTGAAAAATACAATGAAAACTGAGATTTATCATAAAACTCAATGTTAAATGTATCAAACTACGAAAATACGAATATCTTTTTTCTGGTTCTCCGTAATCCCTCGAAAATTTGACTGGATCTTTTTCTTCCCATAATCTACTACTGTACCAAATTTAATTAACCCTAGAGCGGTAACCTAGACTCAAAAACGACCCCAGGCGACTTTAAATCCCGCGCCGCCTTTCTTCCTTCGTTCTCCCGTCTATATCGTTTTACCGCATTTCTGACTAATTTTTCGACTTCAAGCAAAATTGCCCCATGCTCACGTGATTCTGCATTAAAAAACGAAAAGAATGAGACCAAGGTGAAAGCTTTTTGTTAAATTTTACCGGAGATATGAATTTTTCAAAATTGGGGTCATTTATGACCCCAAGTTACCCTACAAGTTAATGAGCTTTTAGTACACACGATAAAATTCTGTTTTATCGATTCTATTGCGCAACGATCATTTTTCCATTTTTATTCTCCGCATCCAATAGTCACAGATTCTTGTCACTTTGACTCGAAGCGTTTCATACGCGTAAACAGCTCGTAGGAACGGGGCGGGACAACTTGCGAAGGTATATACGTGACGAGCGTAACGTATAAACGTGCTTCTGAGGTTTTACACTTTCGGCGACGTTCCCATTTCCCGCGCACGATTTACGAAGTATTTATCGTTTGTTTCGCACACAATTTTAAAATTATGCAAGAAAAGAGAGTTTAACACTCGCATATTGGAAATATTTAACAACGATATTAATTGTGAAGAGAATAGCAAGAATTTTCGATGAAATTAATTTTCGCAGTGACGTCAAAGCACGAGGAGAAAAAAAAATCAAGTTATTCCCACCGTAGGCGTAGAGACATACGAACGAGCCAAAAGAGCACGATGTTATATTTGTATTATCGTTTCGTCGAATTGTATGCATTTATCACTTATCGTAAAACAAAAGTTACCAGGAACGTGATACAAGGCAAAAGATCCAATTCCCTGCGCACGTTCCTCTCACAGACGTCATTAACGTATTTTTGCATACACACTAAAACGAAGCTTTGTAAAACAGCAAACGTTACAAGCACGAGATACGCAGTTCCGAAAGGCGAATCGATAGAAAACATTTCATCAAAATAATCGAATATCGAGCATGAAACATCTAATTCGATTTTATTATTTCAAACATTATTAGAAATAATTATTCAATTGAACGGTTAATCAACCAATAAGAAATATTTTTAACTTTTTTTTTTCTCATTTTTTATTGTTCCTGCGGATAGACGCGAAACTTGTTGGATAACATTTTGTTGGAAAGGATCGATATCTTGTTGGATACGTTCGAGTAAACTTTTTTTTGAAAATCCCAAAAATATTGTCATTGCAGGAAGAGATATTCTAGAAAGTCTCTTCGGGAAGCAAATGTTTTTGGTTCCAATCGTAAATTTTGCTGACAGTTCTCGTGAAAACCAAATATACTTCCAAAATTTTGAAATTATTAAAAAGAAATATTTTGTTTACCATGTTCCACAAAATCTCGACGTTTTTCAACTAAATTTCATTTCCAGTGTAACTCACTCGTGTCTAAAGAACACTTGAGCGAATGTAATTTACGAGAAAATTGAGAATCACGAAATAATGGCAATAATTTGTTAACAACGATGTGCAGAAAATAATTCGGAATGATTGTTTATTCGCACAATGGAAGAGACTCCAATTAGTAATTCGCGAATTGGAGGATCGGGTCTAAACTCTCCAGAAACGGTTGGGTCGTGGAGGCGATAAAACATCAGATGTTTCATTGCTTTTGAACGTTTGCCAGAGTGCTGGATAGTATCAAAACGTTGAATGGAAATTACGAGAGCCGGAGACGTCGTTGCTGCGGCGATAAAATTTCTTCGAGAAACTCGCAGGAATGATGAATAAAGGTTCGTGCTTACGAGATAAAAAAAAAAGAGAGAAAAATGCGATACAGAAAAACGTGAAAAGAGAAAGCATGGAGATGGACACTGCGAAAAATTGGTCCGAGAATATTTTTCACCGAAGAACGTAGCAACCTGAAAATCCGACAAAAGCAAAAAATGAAAAAAAGAACGATAGAGACAAAGATAGTTCGTAAATTCAATTTCCAGTTGTTTATTCGTGTAGGAAAAATGTTGTCGTAAAAATGCCACGACAGTTAAAATATAACGATAGAATTTGGTGAAGAGCCAATCGAAATGGAAAGATCGAGTGGTTTGGCACAAGGAAAAAAATAACCGAAACATATGACCCCAGCAGTGACTGATAAACCTGATCCCTTTTGGCAATAAAACACAAAAATATGTTGCAAAAATTTCGAAACCCTCGTAAATAGATTTACTCGAATGTAAATAAAAAAAAAGGTGTTCCGAGAGAATCTTTTTATCGCATTTCTCGCTCATTCTTTTTCGTAATACGTACGCTGGCGAGGCTTACGTTGTCTCATCACTTTTTTCACAGTTTTCGATTCCCTAAATTATCGTTTCACCAACGAGAACGATGTTTTTTTCTTTCTCCATCTTCCCTGGCTTATTTATTAACGTGAAGAAATGAGAAGGATCATAATTTGTTAATTATACGAATAAATAAATTGCAAGAACGAGAATATCAAATTTTTCGAAAGCTCCACAAATTTCAAGAAATTTTATACAATTTTTTACGAGCTTTGTGTTCTATGGTTTTTGTTAGAATGAAAAAAAAAATGGAAGGAACATTCAATTACGATCCCAAAAGTGCACGCAGGGCAAACGTATAGCTCGAAGGGTCGAGATAAATAGCTGGATGAAAATTTCGTACAGCAGTTGGTAACGGACGTAATACGATTAACGGAAATTCATTTATCAATGAAAAATGAACGAGAATAAAACATTATTTTTCTCAAAGGCCCAAAGGGAACATTCTCGCCATAAAGACCGATCTTAACGAGGGTTGAAAATAAACGGTCAATGAGGGAGCTCAATCCAACCGAAGTGAACTTTTCCAAGACTTTTCCAAATCGATAATTTATACGAACGAAAAAAAAAAAACGCGGAAAAACATGATATAACGAGCGTCTATTTATAATGCCTCCATGATTGGAAAGCATCGGAGGCTAATAAATGTGTGGGTCACGCGAAAAAAAAAAAAAAAAAAAACAGCTTCGTAAGCGATAAGGGTGTGTAGCACGCATATTAGCCAAGGTACACACATTCGTGTCGTCCACGATGTGGCAAACATTGAAGAAAAAAAAGAAACAATCGTTATGAATAAGCTCCGGAAAAAAATAAATAGAGGAATTCTCTTTTTATTTTATTTTTTTTGGGAAAATCGATATTTAAGGGGTTAGGCCAGAGCCGGAGCAAATCGATACATTTTAGAATACACAGAGCAAGAGAGAGAGAGAGAGAGAGAAAATCGAGGATTCGAGAAATTTTTATATTTATCGGCGGAAAAGTAATTTTTCGAATTCTAGTCTGTGTCTTAGAGTCCTTGAGACTAGAAGTCGTCCAGAGTCCGTTGGAACGAGTTACAGTCCGAGAACAACAACCAAAGAGTAAAAAAATCTCTCCGCCTAAAATATGAAGAAGAAGATCTATTTGTTGAATTATTTAAACAACAAAATCCTAATAAATAGAAACTGAAAAAAGAAAAAAGATTTGGACAATTTTTCTAGAAAGTAAAGAGGAAGTACACACTTATACACAATATTTTACAAAATTTCCAGAAATTAGAGCGGTTGAACGATTTTTCAAAAAACTCAGATTTTCGTAAAATTCGAAAAATCATCAAATTTAAACCGTTCGACCGATATTTCCCAAATTCAATACCAACCTTCCTATTATGATACTCTATTTATAAAAAAAAAAATTAGTAATAAATCTTCAAATTTGCGGAAGTTAGAGCGTCGACATCCTTTTTTTGAAAATTTCAAAATGCCGTAGAATTCGGATTTTTCTAGCAATTCCAACAAAATTATCAGAGAATGAAGAGCTTGTCTAGATGAACATCTGTGCAAAACGGGAGCCCTGTAGCTCAAACCGTTCTCGAGTTATGAACGTTTGAATTTTACAGTCCCAGAACATACACACACACCCACATCCGGACATTTTTTCTAGACAAGATTTTTCGATGTTTTGGGACATTTTAAGCACATTGACATTGAAAACTGGAAAAAAAAAAAATTTCACCGTCACATAGCTTCCTCTATGAGGAAGCAAAATAAATGAATGGAGAACATGAATTAAGGAGATGGAGCAGGTGATAACGTTTGCGCGACAAACGCAGGAGAATATTACAAGCACGTGTGAACGTAAAACCCGTTAGTCCGTCAAGTTCATACAATAGCAAGACACGTATAGATTCGTTAGTGTGTATTTGTAGATAATTAAGGACATGTGTGGATAATATGTAGCTACAACGGTAACGGGTGTTATATTAGTGTATATACAACAATCCGTATTCCATGTGTGGAATAAAGCGTAAACGCTAGAGAGTAAAGGTATACGAAGCGTGACTAGTGAAAGAGCTTTTTCGAGATACGACCGCATGAACCAACAGGCGGTCATTCGTTGGCTCTTCGCCAAGAGCACGGATAATTATCCGACGCCCTGTTCTTTCTTGCCATTTGGAGCTTCTCCCTCGCTCTCTCTCTCTCTCTGGGGCACGTTTTCATTCTGTACTTTCTTGAATTTTGGAGATCAGCGAAATATCACAAGGGGGGAAAAAGTAAACGGAGGAAAAATGGGCAAGACAGAACGAGACGCAGCATCCGATGTAGAAAAATGGAGAACGAGGGAGAGAGAGAGAGAGAGATTCGCAGAATTATGTATACGTGCGTTGTATCCTGTCGACCGGAAACGAGAGCTCGAGGGCTTTCCCTATTGTCGGTCGCCTGCACATGCACACAAACAACCTGTACAGCAGTGATCCTCGTTGGGAATCATTTTTGTTAAACAAAGAGAAAAAAAAGGAGGAGAGAAGGAAAAGGGAATAAAATTTCTTCAGTTTACATGTATTCGTTACAGCGGTGAGTATTTTGTTTCATTCCTCTTTCCCTTTTTCCATTTAGGACAAATAAATGTACGGGCTAAACAGCCGAAAAAGAAAAATGCATGGTAATTTGGTGGGGATTTTTTATGCTTATTTATTCGCAGAAAATAAAAGAAGGAAACGACGATGAGTAACGTTCCTGGCATGTATATATAAATGGATTCCACAGCGTTGAGCTATTTTTCTTTCGCAAACTCCTGCTGCCTCTTATGAGCGACTAAGACTCTGTGGTCCAGAGCTTTACATCTTGTATTATAAAGATCCAGAGTAACAGTGTGTGCGAGACACTCGACATTTATTATTCTTGCAAAAGAAAATGCTGAAAAAAAGGTCGTTATCCGCAGAGGAGCCTGCTAAACATATTTAATGTGACGAGTATTTTCTCCTGATCTCAGAACACATTGGGTCTGAATACCATTTAACTTTACGAGACTCTGTGTGAATCGCGAATCAAAAGGCCGTGCAATCGTGCAATTGGTTCAGAGTTCTTACCCCGGAATTAATTCTTCATGAGGGTACAGGAAATAATTTGGCAAAGGGCAAAAGAAAAAGGACGAAAAAGTGTGTGAAATTTGGTGGAAAATTCACGAGAATTTATAATAATTATTCAGCAAAATTGCGAACGAAGAAGAACGTGACGAGAACATAAGAAAAGGAAGTGAAAAAACAGCAGCGAAAAGCGAATGATTCTTGTGACTGGAATATATATTCTTTTCATTAAGGAGACCGATGAAACTTGGAAGCCGAAAGATTGAGGAGAAAGAGGAACGGGAGGGAGAAAAAGCAATGATCCGATGTCGCAGTAACTATAAATACACGTATTTTGAGAGTCGTAATGAAATGAGGAAAGGGAGAAAAAACGAGAGGCAATTTCCCAACCCCTGTGAGACGTCTTCGGGTCTTTAACTATTTCTTCGATTGTGAACGAGCTCTCCTCGTCCGATGTGTAAACTCTGGCATTTCATCGATTGATCACTATGGGGCTTGTTACTGCTATACCAAAAATGGAATTGTTTATATCGAGCGTAGAGGCGGACTGGCAAGGCGAATGAATGAAATAACGTCATGGGAGCCTTGAGCTTCCCGAGGGATTCGCGGAGTATAAGGAACGAACATTCTTGACGAGCCAAGCAGCAGAAAAATAGAGAGAAGAAAAAAAAAAAGGGAATTGGACTCTTCGAATTGACAACTATTTTTGGAACAACTTTTTTCGTATTTTATCCTGTCCTCTCGTCTCTTTACTCAATAATTTCTATGAAATACATGAGGACATATTTATATATACGTGCAGTCGGTACATCCAATTTCACTTCGACTTACAACTGAATAAATCCTCGGAGAGGCCTGACAAAGAAAGCTCTCTCTGCTTGCGTGTTCGTCGCGTGACGGAATCACGTTACCCCTCGATTTTTAAGCACCTACATACATATTACATTTTTATTTCATTGTTTTCTGTAACAAATGGTTTCTCCTAACTTTGTTCTATACCCTTGGGTGCTTAATCCGTGCAGTCGATAATTATGAACTGTATTTCCGGATTAATTAAATGGGCGATCTTTATTCGGATATTTTATACGATGTTGAAGTTTGCATCGTTGGAATGGAACGCAATTCTGTTTTTTCTTGTTTTTCATAATTCTTATTGGCGCTAAGGAGTAAGTTGAAATTTTTGTTTTCAAAATCTTTGAACTTGGATTTTACGAAAATTGCTATAATTTGTTTTTTTTTTACAAACTGGCACTCCAGCTAGTGCTCATTATCTACGTTTTCGAATTATCTTTGAATTGGTAATTAGCGATTTTTGATTTATTATCAATTTTTAGTTGCTTGTGAAGTTTGAAAGTGGAAAATATGACGAAAAATGTGATTTTTTGGTTCGGGTTCCCAAAAAAAATAAATAAATAAATAAAATAAATAAATAAATAAATAAATAAAATAAGGGAAAAGGGCACAAACACAATTTTGTATAGTAGAGTTTTATATAGAAATTTATTCAGTAAAATAAAACGATATTTTTTTAGGATTCGAACACAAAATCGATACGAAAATGGTAATTATTGATTAAATTGAAGAAAAAAATGAACAGAAAAATTATTTTTCCTCAAACCTCAAGTTTGCAAACTTCGGTGTGATTATTTTTATTGATTATACGAGAAAAATCGTGTGACGAAGAAATTTATGGGAAATTTGGGAATAACACGAACGTTAATGATTTTTAACGTGATATGTGCAAATCGTTTCATGATCGTTTGCATGTAAAATCGTTCGATCCTATCTCCTGATGTGATCGCGCGCACATTTCATCTTTCGATCGCTCCTTCCAGATTTTTTCTCTCTCGCTTTTTCCCAGCCTGCTTGTTTCGTTGCCTTGCTCGCGTCTTACTTCGACTCTGCTCCGATGCTTCTAGCTCAAGATCTCCGCGTGTATAGCACGCCAATGTGATTTCCTCTCAGTCAGCTTGAGATTCGACATTTCCGCACACAGTTGCGATTAAGTATATATGTCTATAGAACGTTACATTCTGTACGAGATCTTTGGAAACGTATATCTTCCAGGGGGTACATTTCGATGAGGATCCTGGGCAGAGCTTCACGAGATAACACGATAATCCAATGAATTTCGTGATCTTCCTGAACGACTGAGAAATCCAATTTGTCACTATTTTTATCACGCTTTTTCGACAACTCCTTTCATAACGAGAAAAAATTCTGGCAGAATGAATCATGGAACTGGAGATGAATCAAGTGGAGGATTTTTCTCGCGGAGAGATGAATGAGGCCGAAAAAAATTCGGGTCGTATTGACCCAGTGTGGCTACGGCAGGATAATCGAACGAAACTTAAGGGCATAGCCCTTAAAAAAAATATTTACCCAGCAATTCAAATATTTTTTGTGTATCTGGAAAAGACATAAAAACTCATATCGCGAGGACGATATGTTGCAATATTTACAAATACATTTTCCGATGCTATTCGCACGGAAAACGCCTCGAAATGTTTGGGAAGAGGGGAAGGAAGAGATTGAACGGTGGATTCGAAATTCTTTCATCATAAAGAAAAGAGGATAAAAAAAAAAAAAAAGGTCGATCGGCCGAAACGACAATTTCGTACAAGGGAATATAAAATACGAAGAAACCCATAACCAAAACTCGCGAGCCTCGTGATAGTAAAATCCATTACTTCGATTCCATCAGAATTTCATCAATTTTCTGGATGATGGGGAAAAAAATCTCGCCCTTAGGGACGATGTGACAACAAGAGACGAAATTTTCCCCGCAGTCGAGAGTTATCGAGTAACACGCTTGAACGAGTGTCACGCATTGCGAAATATTTATCCGTTCTCGGTGCTCAATTTTGTGAAAAAATAAATCGACCGGATATGATTTCGAATAATCTCTTCAATGTTTCTTTGTCGAATTACTCTAGAAAACGAATTTCCTGCAAAACAAAAAAGAATCCGAAAAAAGTGAGTTTTTGAATTTTTGTTAAATTGTCGTTAAGATGAAGTTTTTCAAAATCCATTAGTTGCAAAATACTCGAAAAGTGCTGCCTGATTTCTTTCTCCACGTAAACGATATCTTCGACGAAACTTTCATCCCCTTTGGCAAATGACGACAAGTTTCCATTACTCAAGCATACACGTTGGCAAAGATCGATATCACCTTCGCCAGCCACCGAACAACATATATTGCAAACGGCTGTTTTGTGCCCTCGCCAAGAAATCAGTGAAACAAGTGCAAAATCAAGTTTACTGATTTTTTATCGCGTTGCGTTAGTGAAATACGTGAATGAAATATCCTCCGTTATTGAATGGCAGAGAGAAACGTTAGAGAAAACATACAAGAGCATCCATAACAGTGTCTACCCAACAAGAGGAAAAGTATACGTGAGAAAAGATCAAGTTTCAAAGTTCTATTACAAGAACTCTCGATAACACTTTACGAAGACGATTTCAAACTGCAACACCATAAAGACTTGGCTCCATCCATATATACTTCTGTCTGTACACAAACTAGATAGAAATCTAATTATAAACTGTAACTTGTTGAAGATGGGGAGAACCCTTATGTCTTATTGCCAGGAACGTTGAAAAGATACAACGAAGGCAGAAAGAGACAGAACGAAAAGCAAAACTTGGAACTGGCTTAGTCCCTTTATCGCAGAGAGTTAAAAACTTGATGTTGAGTGGTGTAGCGATAATACACACTCGCCTGAAGAGCTTTACTCGGTAAAGTTGCTAATTTTCTATTAATAACGCAGTCGAAATTCGTTACACTCGGCTGTGTCGAAAAAGAATATCATTTTCCTTCGTTTTCCATAAAAATAATTTTGAAAAACTCTTACGTCGAGCAAACGAGCTCCATTTCGAATTAACAAAACAATCTTCAATGTTGAAGACCAAAAATATTAAACCTAGAACTGCGACTATAAATTCCGAACACTTTCTCCCTTCGTTCTCCCGTTTTTTTATCGTTTTCCCGCATTTTTGACTAATTTTTTGACTTTAAACAAATCTGCCCCAGGCTCGCGTGATCCTACATTAAAAAACGAAAAGAATGAGCCCAAGTTGAACGATTTTTGTTAAATTTTACCGGAGATACGAATTTTTCAAAATTGGGGTCATTTATGACCCCGGGTTACCGGAACAGATGAAAAAAATAAGGTTACCGTTCTAGTGGGAGGATGGCTACACACAACAATGTTGCCAAAGGAAAATTTGAAATGATTAGAAATTTAATGAAATTTGGTGAGAATATTCTTTAGTGTTAAATATGAATATACAAATTTTTTAAGATTTTTTTTCTACATGGTTTTCGAGTAATTAATTTGCTTATTGTAAACTCCAATTATTCGACAACTATGTAGACGAAAAATTTGAAAAAAATGGTATCATCGTATTCGATGCTAAAGAATGTTATTACCAAATTTTATTAAATTCTTATCATATTGTCGTATGTAGCCAACCTCCTTAATCGTCGACAGCCATGAATGGAAAAAAAAGTGCGCGAAGTATTTGTAAATTAAATATATACATGTCTATTTTTTAATTTTAAATTGACAAAACATTGTTGTTACAAAGTTCAGAGCAGTCATTCTGATTGATCGATATCTCATGACCTACATAGTTGCCCAATTGTTTTACGGTTTTGCTACGTCTGACCAGTTGGTCCCTTTTTCTACTAGTCGGACTGGACGTACTGATCCTCTACTGGTAAGAACAAAAAGCGATATTTCCACTGACAGAAGGATTTCACGTTTTCATTCAAGCAACTTTATTTCTTCCTTTACCATCCAATCCTGCAGACTCAGCGATCCTTTTCCATTGTCCAGCAACAACAGAGATCTCGTTCTCACCTTCTATTTCGGGAAACCCGTTCAACTCGCTTGGGTGCACTCGAAATTGCGAGAAGATTGTCGTATGCGTTGGAAGGAAAATATAAAAAAAAAAAAAAAAAAAAAGAAAAAAAAGCTCGCAACGAAAGGGAGAGAAAAGATAAAACGTATTAGGGCAAAGCTCCATTCGACACGTTACAAAATCTCATGAAAAATTCTCCGACCTTTCTTCAATGCTCGTTCTTACTTCGTTTCTTCCTTCGACATCATTTTTAACTTTACGATGACATTTCTTGGCATTTTCTTCTTCCACGACGAAAAAATACAACGATCAACCTTCCTCACATTTTACGAGCCTCCATTTTACGTCCGCGACTATTCTTCTTTTCCCACAACACTCCAAAGCCATAAATTCATTGTGCAATTTTTTAACAAATCTCTCATATACATATCGCAAACCCTTAATATGCTCGTTAATGAAAAGACGTTAATTGAATGCACTTGCAAACTACAATAGAATAAACTGAGCAACACTCGATGTTTACTCTCACCTCCAAATATCCTCGTTGTGCCAAGAAGTATTTATTGTTTCGTGTCCCCAGAAATAAAAATTTTCCAAAAAATCACCCAAACTTTTAACAACCACAGAAAATAGATTTTCAAATTTGACAAAAGTCAAAGTTTAATGGTCCCATTTAAAAAAAAAAACAAAAACAATCGAAAGGATTAAATTAAATGAAAATACAAAATTTGGCTAAAAAAAAAAGAGCGATTAGTAAAAAATATATCGAAAGTTGATTGAATCAGTTTTGATAAATATTTAATTCGTGATGCGGTTATCTGGACTGCTTTTATGTGCCACTTTTCTCTGTATTGTTATGTCTGCTGACTATTATTCCTTGTAGTTTCAACAACAGCTCGATGATCGTCCTGAACACTCGCTTTATTGTATCGTAGTCTCTTTATAGCTGGCTGAACGACATTATTTTCTATATATACATAGACATATGTATGCACACGTATTCATACATATATAAAGACGAATAAAGACATTGATTATGTATATATATATATATGTAAACACACATAATCAATGCTGCGCATATATGAACAGCGTTGATTCGCTTTAGCAGGCATCAGGACGACGCGTATTATGTCCCTGTCGGATTTCACGCCTTCACAATATATATATATACATATACGTGTATAACGTTATATTATCCGTTCGATAATCGACCTCCTTCGCTCCATCTCGTCGAGTGGCCTAGTCCAATTGTCATATCAAACAATTTTTTACTTGTAATATGCTTACAAGATCTAATCGAATAATAAAAATGGTTGATCGTTGAGCAGTACGTTTTTGTATCAAGGTCATGGTCAAGGATGATATTTCAGCTAAAATTTCATCCTCGAGTTTTATCACTTTTTATTATTAATAGTTGAGAAATTTCTTCGTCAGCAAACTCATTGTTTTTTTTTTTTTTTTTTTTTAATTTTAAACGAAATGAATTTTTAAATGTAATTTGTGAGATTTATTTTTGTAACTTTTTGATGGAACGTGTGCAGGTAAATTGAAAAATTCATCGATGAGGATTTTATGGAAAATTTGAGGTCCCATGACTCCTCGCTTGCCTTTGCTGTGGATGTAATTAATACTCCCGTCGAAATGAGATTGCAGCCAAGGGACAAGGAATTTAATTTGAAATGACAAAGTGTGTAGGTTCATTAATTTGCCTCATTGAATTCGATATTTTGCGTTTACCAATTACCATAATTACCAGTCGACTCGAGAGAAATATTAAAATTATGGAGTGTTTGAAGGGAAGGAAGAGAAAGGCAACAGTGGATCAAACCGTGCTAATTGAAACTCGAAAAGCAAGTGTTCTCCGTCCATATTTCGTAGGGTTTCTATGGTCCGTCCTTTCATGGGGCAAATAGCTTTCTCAATTCCTCTCATTACAGAGAAAACTTTGTCAATGCATTTATGAATTATGAGCATGGAAACGTGTACAAGTTCGAGTTGCCAGGTTTTCCGTGTTACGCAACATATATTTACAAACACGTTGGATAGCAGTCAGTGCAATTGTTGTAAATAAGATGCAAGGAAAATGAGAAACACCACTTTGAAGATTGAACGGTGGAAAAATAAAGTATACGTAACATTATTAAAAAACAGAATACTCATTCCAAGTTCCTAAAAAGTCTCTGAAAAATAATCAAGATGGACGATGCTCGAATCTTGGTCTATGTGGAACAATATTTTTAATGATGGCTTGCTCAATCGAGGAAGCTTGGAGCATCGTGCATCTTGAGAATCTTGAGGAAGCAATTTGCAAATTTCAATTTGCAGCGTTTTTTGTATTTGCATTTAAATTATATAATTTCGAAAACTTTTCTAGAAAGTAAAGAGGAAGTACAGACTTACACACAATATCTTACAAAATTTGCAGAAATTAGAGCGGTTGGACGATTTTTCAAAAAAACTCAGATTTTCGTAAAATTCAAAAATTCGTAAAATTTGAACCGTTCAACCGATATTTCCCAAATTCAATACCAACCTTCCTATTATGATACTCTGTTTATAAAAAAAAAATTAGTAATAAATCTTGAAATTTGCTGAAGTCAGAGCGTCGACACCCTTTTTTTGAAAATTTCGAAATGCCGTAGAATTCGTATTTTTCTAGCAATTCCAACAAAATTTCCAGAGAATGAAGAGCTTGTATAGATGAACATCTGTGCAAAACGGGAGCCCTGTAGCTCAAACCGTTCTCGAGTTATGAACGTTTGAATTTTACAGTCCCAGAACATACACACACACCCACATCCGGACATTTTTTCTAGATATGATTTTTCGATGTTTTGGGACATTTTAAGGACATTGACGTTAAAAACTGGAAAAAAAAAATTTCACCGTCACATAGCTTCCTCTATGAGGGAGCAAAAATAGGAAGAAAATGGTAATGAGGGTTGCAAAAGCGAAGGCAGGAGAATTAGCTCGATAAAGGGACACTAAATAATGAAAATCAAGTAAAGTTGGTAATTTCCGAAGCCGAAGGGTTAGCGTCATATTGGATTCAAGTTTATAAACACGAGGGTGAGAGTATGGCAGGCTGAAAGATGCTAAATTGAGGAGGGTGTGTGGAGCCCGAAAACCTGCTTCTCTCCATTAGAGATTCCAGGCTTCGTGCGTTAACTCTGAATATATTCGAGCTCGGAATAATTATTCTTCGAATGAAGAACGTCTTATCCTTGCGAAGGAGTTTCTCTCACATTTATCTCAAGGTTATAGGATGAATATTTCCAAGATCCGAACGGGCGAGAGTGTTTCTTGGCTAATACAACCAGAAGCTCTTCATTCTGCTCATATAATACTCATATCGCTATGAGAATATATACAACGACGACGTTTCCACGAAATTGATCAACGACCATGAAGAGCAACCAGTCGTAACAATTCGCTTGGTTTAATCGACGCGAGTACAGCCTTTCATCATAGAGACTCACAATAAATTTACAAACATGCATGTCAACGTTTATACACACGTGCACACGCTGCGTATTATACGTGAGCGTATAAACACTAGGCAGTGCGCGATTGACGTTAATATCATCCCGTAAAAACTCGTAAAGAATGCGAGAACAACAATTTCATGTACGACGCGGCAACAACTTGTCCATCCACATAAATACGTATCTTCATAGCAATTCGTCCTTGTCGTCATGCTGGCTCTCTCGGTGTTCAGCGTGACTGCGTAGAAAATCTTTGCTACCGTGTATATATCGAGAAAATAATCATTTTCATGTGAGCGAACGCTCGCTGAGATTTCCCGGCGCGATAACTCTTCTCTTTTTATTATTATTATTTTTGCAAAATGTCAAAGATCTTGGACAGTAAAAAGTTACTTCGAAGCCATGAGCCAAATTTAGCCAATTTTTTTGGTCGCAACGCGAGTGATTGGTCGAACCGAAAGACTTTTTTTTTCCGGTTGATGAATGAGAAAACCGCGAGTAGTTCTACTCGACGGAATGATCGGGAGATTTTCCCAAAAAAATTGCTCGTTCACTTCTCCATTACTGGCAGTTTTTGCTGCTCGCATTTTGTTGTCAGGATTGCGGGACAGAATGCAAGATTACTTGTTAGGACTCGTTGTAAAGCTTCGGTGATGGTTTTGCGAGGGAATCACGTCTGTCGAGTTGGAACCGCCAAATGTAAAAAATTAAAATTAAAATGTCGAATAATTAGTATAAATCATGGCGTTCTCAAATTTGGAAAAAGTCAAAAGACTTTTCACTCTATTATCATTTTTCGTGCACCAAAATTGAGAGCTATTTAAATTCTTTTTTTGCGCACTTTATTAGCTCTTGAATAGCTCTTAATTGTGATGCACGAAAAATTATAATAGAGCGAAAAAATCTCGTGGCGGCACCAACTTTTAAAAAATTTGAAAACGTCATGATTTTTACTAAAAAGGAGTGGAACTCGAAATTCTTTTTTTGTTAACTTAAGGAGGTTGGCTATACACAACAATGTTGCCATGTTAAAAGCATAGGGAAATTTTAAATGATTAGAATTTAATGAAAATTGGTGAGTATATTCTTTAGTATTAAAAATGAATATACAAATTTTTTAAGATTTTTTTTCTACATAGTTTTCGAGTAATTAATTTGCATATTGTAAACTCCAATTATTCGACAACTATGTAGACGAAAAATTTTTGAAAAAAAATTATGTGATCGTATTTGATGCTAAAGAATGTTATCACCAAATTTTATTAATTTCTTATCATATTGTCGTATGTAGCCAACCTCCTCAATCAGCTTTAAATAGCTTTTAATTTTGATGCACGAAAAATTATACTAGAGCGAAAAAATCTTGTGACGTCGCCGAGTGTAAAAAAAATTGAGAACGCCATGATATTTACTAAAAAGGAGTGGAGCTTAATTAGCTCTTAATTATTCGATATTTTAATTTTAATTTTTTGCATTTGGTGGTTCCAACTTGACAGACGTGTGGGAATCTAAGTGCTCGGAAATTTCGACTCTCGGAAGCACAAAAACCAACAACAAGAATAGGGTAAACCACCCAGTACTCAGCCAGAAACCTGTAGTCGGCCTCTGCCTATTCTTTGTATGAGTAGGAAGAGTACGAAAGATATATTTTCCACTCTTCGCACTCATGTAAGGCCGACTATTGGTTTCTGGCTGACTATCGGGTGTTTTACCCTATGTAAATTTTTCAGCCCCCGTTAAATCTTGAAATAACGCAACAATGTTGTCGTTCAATCGCATCCAGTGTTCTCGCTCTTCCGGATTACGAGGGTCCTGGATCAAGGATTCAATATTCATTCATTAAGGGGGAACCCCAGAATTACGAAAAATATGTTTTAAAAAAAAAATTCCACGCAGTTACTCATATTCATATTTTCTACGAAATTAAAAAAAAAAAAAAATGCTACAAAAGTCAAGTGCCGAGTACCTACCAGAATGAAACTTTATCCAAAAATGACTTGTCAATGATTTCGAACGTGACAAAATGTTCAACGCAAATAGAACTAATTGTCTCATCAGCGATCTTTTCTGGTTTCGGCGAGCAGGCAGTTTATTTTTTATTTTTTTGCATAAAACACTGGCATCGTGAGGCCATAGTCGGTGGACTCGCTTCCTCGCTTCGTTCTCATTGTCGCCTGAAATGATCGATCGCAGCGCGCGAACGCGCAAGCCTCTCGCAACATTCGGAGAGTGTATGTATGAGCAGAAAGAGCTCGTGAGTGAGAAAACACCAACGAGCTGGTTATGGCGCACACAACGTCGTGTGGAGTGTATTATGGGGTTAAAAAGCACAATTGTTTGCCCCTTAACCACGGCGTCCTTTCCTTGTCACATACGAGAGACTCGTTTTTTCTTCATTCAACTTGATTTACTTAAAGAGTTGTGGCAACAATTGTGGCTGCGTCAAGAAAGATCGAGAAACATGAAGGAATAGGAAGAGAGAAGGAGTGATGGAAAGAACGTGCAGCAAATTGCAATCTTCATCAATTGGACACTCGAGTCATGTGCGTATTCGAGGAATTCAACTTCATCCAGCACGTTTCTTTCTCTTTGAATGTTTCTGCAATATTTCCTTCAATTTTCCAGCCTCTAGCAGGTGATCAGCCTTATTCGCGTTAAATTTAATTAAGGATGTTGAGTCCCAAATCGCAAATGATAAGAAAATTCTGAAAATTTGGTATATTTTTGTATGAAGTATTTAAGAAATCGTGTAAAAATTTCACGACCATTAGGAAGCTCGTTATTGAACAATTAATATTAATTAATTAAATGTAATCTTTGCGATAAGTTTTGTTTTTTGACCTCTCAATTTTTTAATATCAACAATATACCGAAAGCAACGGAAACAAAACCAAGTTTATTGATAAATATTTTTTGTATTTGTTTAAAAAATTGTTCTTAACAAAATGTTAATTTTTTAATAACGAGCTTCTTAATCGTCGTGAAATTTTTACATGACTTCTTAAATACTTCGTACAAAAACGTACTAAATTTTCAGAATTTTCTTATCATTTTTTATTTCAAGCCTTTTGAGGTGGTTAAAGTAATGACGATAGAATTATTAAAATTTGGTATGTTTTTACATGAAGTATTCAGAAGGTCGTGTACAAATTTAACGACGATTGAGAAGCTTTTTATTGAACAATTAACATTAACAAGTTTCATGAGTACTCAACGTCCTTAAAAATGAATAAGGAAAGTTTTCGCTTCTCCCTTTCTCAGATGCTGACAATTTTCTGTTTAAAAATCCATATTCCCCGATATTTGCTTCTGTACACAAAAACATGGCTTGTTTCTTCCATGTAATTTATTTTATAGTCCCCGAAAGAATCGCCATGAATATTCGGTACGAAGCAATGATTCTTACTTTCACTAATATTCGGCGTTCTTTGAGGCGATAATCACCTCGTTCAGGATTGGGAATTAAAAAAGATAATCCTTCCTTTGAGCATTACACGCTTGTCTAGGAAATCAAGGTCGATCTTCATAGATTCGTTTCCTTTCACATTTAACCTCAGACAGCAGGTATCTTCGTGTCTTGTCTTGGTCCACGAATAAGCAGTGGACGAGAGTACGTTTCTAAAGAATCATGACTGCTCGGTAATTTTCATTCAACGCGATACTACCAACGTATGATTTCGAGAATGCAGTTTTTTTTTTTAAATTCGGAAAATCCGGAAATTCGGGGCAATTGTTTGGGAAGAAAATATTTTTCGTTCCATTCATCCGTTCCTTTATAATCGCAATTCGATTTTTTCTTGACCCAGCCGCAAGCACTTTAAATCCTGTCTTCGTATTTATCCATTTCCGTTATTGCATTTCCCTTTCCACCGTGTGCTCTGTTCTTCCGATCTCGCTCGGTCTTGTTATTGTATTACGCAGGCGCTCGTTCACGCGCGTAGGTGGCCGGGATTTAACATCAAGTTCTGTCTGTCACGTTGAAAAGCGATATATACTCTGGTGTATTACGGACGGACGTACGTACGTACGCACGTGCATACGTGATCGCAACTCTGACAAGCACATTACATATTACGCATGTATATACGCGCAAGAAGTGCATTCTTTCGCTTGGAATTTAGCGTCGAGTTGCATCTGTTCCATAGAAAAGCAAAATACACAACTGGAATTATAGAGACTGAAAATGCAAAATGCTGAGTCGAGTCTGCAGCACGAAAAGAAAAACTACTTCAACGTTAATCGTTCAATTTTTTATTAACTTTGGATTTCTGCATCATTGTGTGAACGACGCACACAAGCAAGGAACGTAATTTCGAAATAATAAGAAAAAATTCGAAAAATCATCAAATTTAAACCGTTCAACCGATATTCTCCAAATTCAATACCAACCTTCCTATTATGATACTCTATTTATAAAAAAAAAAAATTAGTAATAAATCTTCAAATTTGCGGAAGTTAGAGCGTCGAAACCCTTTTTTTGAAAATTTCAAAATGCCGTAGAATTCGTATTTTTCTAGAAATTCCAACAAAATTATCAGAGAATGAAGAGCTTGTCTAGATTAACATATGTGCAAAACGGGAGCCCTGTAGCTCAAACCCTTCTCGAGTTATGAACGTTTGAATTTTACAGTCCCAGAACATACACACACACCCACATCCGGACATTTTTTCTAGATACGATTTTTCGACGTTTTGGGACATTTTAAGCACATTGACATTGAAAACTGGAAAAAAAAAATGCAAAAAATGTGAGAGTGCGAATTAAATATCCTCAATTCCGAAACAATTGAGCGAGAGGCAGAGGATTGTCGAAAGAAAATGGCAAACGGTTGCGATCAGTTTGATCAGTTTCCATTTTTGTCCCTTTTGATCGATTATTTGGTTATGAGGTCAGGAAACACGCTGGCAGATTCAAAACCAATGTTTTCTTGAATAACGGAGAACCTCGAGCGACCTGCATGACCGTTCGCGTTTAAATCGCGATTGGATGAAAAACACGATGTCGCCGGATGTTAGATAATCATCAAAAATGAATGTTTTCTTTAAATTTTATTATTTGTGGAAAATTCTTTACGATGTGACGAGTAAACAAGCAAAAATGAAAAGCAGCATATGCGTGACTCTTGAGATTAATGATTCACCTGAAACTCAATTTCCTCGAAGTTTGCATAACGAATGAATGAAAAATGAATTGAAAATGATTTTGCAAACGGTTATTAAAAAAATCTTGACTAAGAATCGAAGGAGACGCGAGAGGGAAACAGAAGCAGCAGAGAAAACGTTTATCAAGGACGTGTGTGCCAGTTATCATCAGTCACCCTCGATCGAGCATCATGTTAAGGAGCTAGAAGGGAAGCCCTCGCCGCAGCGATCCCAGTGGTAGTTCGAGTACTTCGAGGAGGAAACATGAGCAGGGGACGAAGCGAGCGAGTAAAAGCGACCAAGATGGAAAAAGTCAAGATACATCGAAACTCGTATAGACAGGCAATTCGGAAATAAACACGATTATTGTCCATTGACTGAGCCATTGGAAGCTCGGAACTGGGAAATATAATTGAAAAATTCATAATCATTCGAAATAATAATATCTTGACCACTCGCAGTCATGCACGTGACAATTTCGCATTACAATTTATAAGGAACCCTATTGAGATGCATAAAGAAAAGGAGAAAGAGAAAGAATGAGCAGGCGAAAGGGAGACAAAGAAATGGAGAAAGCTGGAACAGTGCTCGCTGCGCGTCACGTGCTATTTCCAGCCCTGTGAGTTCAGTTGACTCGAAGTAAAGCCATCCAACCAACTCTCTCGCTTCAGTACTATGTCCTTTCCTCTTGTGCTTGAAGCTCCCGATTTCCATCGATTCGAGCAGGTCCGACCAGCAGCAGCAGCAGCAGCAGCAGTTTCCTTTTCTTTCCCTGTGCTCCCCAATCGAGCTATCTTTGTCCCTCGACCTCAACCTCGTCTATCTCTTTTGCGCGCGCATCCTCTTTGAAGCTTTCCGTTCATCTCTTTCAACCCTCTTGCACTCGTAATCTCTCTCCCTCAAACATTCTCGTGGGGTTTTCTCTCTCTCCCTCACTCTCTCTCTCTCTCTCTTGCTCCTGCAGAGTCTACGCCATTTTCCTGACTCTGTCTCGCAGATTATCGTTTATTCTATGCTCCTCTCGATCTCTCTTTCGCAAGAGATATTTCGTTTTATCTCACTATCATTTTCTCACGTTCTCTCGTTCGATCGTACACGTCGATGTAACGCAGCACTTATGGTAAAACTTGTGCTCCCTTGTCAAACCTCCCATGCGTTGGAGGGAGAACGATCCCGTACATCTACGGGATCGAAAGGAGCTTCGGAGATAAGAAACGTACAAAACGCCGAGAGAAAAGTGGAGAGATGGAGAAACGAAAGAAATTTATTTCATTCGGACTGGTGAATAAATCCCTCGAGTCTACCATCAAGTACATTCCAAGGTCATTACGTTTGCTTAACCCAAATCCATCGAGGGTACAAAATCCTCGGAAGGTTAACGTGAAACTCTTGGACTTTTCAAAAAACATGCGAGCCAAGGGATTGGAAAAAATGGATGAGTGAAGTTTGCATCGTTGGAATCCAACGAAATTCATTTTTATGTTTGGCAAAGATAATTATTCAAACGCAAAATGTAATTACGATGATGAAATGGTTTTTGCGATCCGGAAAGCTTATCGGAAAAATTGGATGTTTTTGAAAATTGAACGAATCGTCATAAAAATAAAATAAATATATTTTTTTTTAAATTAACAATAATCACTATCAGAAAAAAATTTGGAGCCATTTTTACCAAAAGCCGCGATTGTAAATATTTACCAAAAATACATAAAAATAAATCTCATTTTTTCATCAGGAAAAAATGAAAACTCTTCATAACTCCTGTGAAAATAAAAATATCAAAGTGTGGATCGCATGACCGAGTTGCAGACAACAAATCAACAAAATGAACGAATGAACGATTTGCATCCTCTTTCCTGAGCGTTATTTCCTTTTGGGTTTTCTTTGCATTCTGTATCAACGATCCTTCGTACAGATACCGCATTATCATAACAAGAGGTAATTTCATGAGAAAGTTGAACAGGGAAATTCTGAATGATGGCGATGCGATGAATCCGCGAGCAGAACAAAATACAATCAAGGAAATATTTCACCGACTTATCCAGCAATCAGGCTTCCTACGAACTAGGAAGAGAGCGAGATAAAAAGTTGAAGAAATAAGTGATAAAATAATCGATCGCGACGATGTATAGAGATGAGCCTGTCGATTTCAACTTATACACGAGCAGGTTATGCGTCCGATTCGGTTTCATGGATCGCGTGGATGAAATCAACGGAAACTCTTGCCCCTCGGGAAAAAAAAAAAAAAAATGGGCGTCGAGTGACCCTTCCCAACTATGTAAACGGTATCCTCTTTCCCGTTACTTCGCGATCTATGGCGTGGTATAAATATTGAGGGTTGTTAGAGCTTGTGCTTTGCGCAGGAATACAGTAAGATTTCCCACAACTTTTGACGATAGCGTCGAGAACAATAATCACAATTTCCAACCAATCGCGCGCGAGTCAATAAATTTTCGTTTTTTTTTTGCACATCGAGTCGTCAGTCTGCGAGCCCATAACCTTCAATTTTTAATTCATCAAAGCAAGCGGGGCCGAGGTCACTACTTGGTTGGGTGACCGCTTACCCGTACACGGACTTACGTATTAACTCAAAGAAAGGAGAACTCAAAGAAAAGTCGTTTAATCTTCGTATTTGAAAACTTCTGGAAAGCTCGACTGTATGATCAACATGAAGAAAAAAGTTCGAGTTCGGGCTGTTGAAGTCATGACAACTGACAACGGCACACCTGCGTGTGATCGTTCGACCCTTGGATCGAAGCGCACACACATGAATTTTGCCTTATCGATAACCCTCGACATTTGCGGAGAAGGATGGGGAAGAGACTTCAGCAGCGAGGGTCCGATTAACAAAGGGCTTTCAAACTACTTTGTTCGTTTCTTGTGTCCAATTTTTTTTCTATTCTCCTTGGTTCATTCTTTATGTTTTATCAGGGCGTGTAGAAGACGAAATTCTCACGAAATATACTTCGTAACGTTAACCAGAACGAAAATTTCGCCGAAAATCGATGAGCAATTAAAATTCGCTCATCGATCTCGCGGTCGTTGCCAACCAAAAGCTCAATCGACACGAAATATGGCCACAATTTTCAAAATTCAATAAAAATTTAATACATAAAATATTTTTCGTTAAATATCAACGTTGCAAACTTCAGAGTCGCTGAATATCAGTATTATTTTGGCAAGGAAGATTTGTCGAGCGATATTTAATGAGAGTTGACAATGACTGCAGTTAATCTCATACATAGGGGTAGTAATTTTATCAGAGCTTCCACAAGGTCGTAATCCGGATATTGGCAATGGCGAAGCTCGGTAAGTGCTCTTGAGACGAGGACGAGATCTGGAACGTCGTTGCTTCGTTCCTCTGTCTCGCTATCTCTTCCTCTTCCTCTCCATACTCGCTGCCGCCTGACGCTTCATCCAGCCATCAGGTTCATATCTCGACAAATGCCCTCTTCCCTTAACGTCTATCTCAACTACAAAATCTAAGCTTTGCTTATTGCTTCACTTTGTATATTCATGTCGTTCGTCCTTCTCCAGCACTTTGAGCAATTTATCCCTTAGCCGAGGATCGAGTTATACGTATTCGAATGAAAATTGCATCAAAATGAAACGACAAGGACGAGGAAATGCAAAATCGATTATACGATTCTTTGTATACAAAGATCTTCTGTCTCGTGTATAGAAAAAATGTTATAATATTTTTGCATAGCCTGTCCATGCCAACGTCATCGAATGACGAATGAATTTTGAAGAAAAAACATATCTGTTTAACCCTGGAACGGTGACCTGGGGTCAAAAACGACCCCAGGCGACTAAATCCTTTTTCTCCCTTCGTTCTCCCGTTTTTTCTACCGCATTTTTGACTAATTTTGTTGATTTAAGCAAAATTGCTCCAGGCTCACGTGATCCTTCATTAAAAAACTAAAAGAATGAGCCCAAGTTGAACTCTCGTTTTAATAAATTTTACACTGAAAATGAAATTTTGTTAAAAATGTTAAAAATGTTATTTTGGCAGTATATTTGGTTTCTAACGGAATCGTCAGCAAAATTTACGATTGAAACAACAAAAATTAGCTTCCGAAGAGACTTTCTAGAATATTTCTTCCAGCGATGACACAATTTTTGGGATTTTTCAAAAAAACGTTTAGTCGAACGAATTTTTTCCAACAAAATTTTGTCTTCAGTGTACCGGAGATATGAATTTTTCAAAATTGGGGTCATTCGTGACCCCGGGTTATCGGAATAGGTAAAAAAATAAAAATAAGGGTCCGTTCTGTGGGGAGAGATTTTAAAAAATGCATGCTCGATACGTTTTTCCACGTGAACGTACAATCGAGTGTGTTGATCGATTCCAGAGGGTGCAGCTTTTTTGTATTTATTTTGAGAGGCTAATTGAAAAGCGAAATGGAGTGGAGTGCAGCGTAGGGCTGCTGGGAAACACAAGATGTGCCCAGCATTCGCGGAATTGCTGTTCCATTTCCGTGAATCATCAGCAGCGTGAGGAAACAGCGAGTGTGAGAAAAAAAGCGATAAAGACGGAAAAGGGTAAGAGGGCGATGAAGAGAGGAATGTGGCGAATGATCGAAAAGAAGCATCACTGCGAAAATTCAAATGGGATGAGAGAGAGAAAGAGAGGAAATTGTTTACATTCTCGCTCTTTCATGCTCTCGAGTGCCTGCCCCCGTGGACCAACGGAGGATGGTCCACAAATGGTTCGGAAGGTTGTAAACAACCGCGCCGTTCGCTACAGAGTTAAGCTGGCAAAAATGATGTTTTTTTTTTTTCTACATCGCCAGCTGACACTTTCCCACTTGAAAAGCGTATATTTCCGACCCATAGACCTTTGGCAAATGTTTTTAAATGATGTTCTTCGTTTCCGTATAAAATATCGACGTTCGGGTTCTAATTGGCAATTATTTATTTCGATAGCCCGGCCACATCGATGTGAAACGATTAATTGCCAAAGAAAATGCCAATAAAACATTTTCCTACACTGAAAAGAAAAATTTGTTGAAAAAGACGAAAATTTAGTTCGATACGTTAAAACTAAACGTTTTTTTGAATAATCCCAAAAATGGTGTCAATGCAGAAGGAAATATTTTAGAAAGTCTCTTCGGAAGCAAATTTTTGTCCTTCCACTCGTAAATTTTGCTGACAATTATCAAAAAATATTTACTTTACCGTATTCAACAAAATATCGAGCTTTTTTAACAAAATTTCATTCCCAGTCTATCCAGTCACGAAATTTTGCTGATCGCGTTCAAGAAATTTTTCGACCCAATTATCCTTCGTCATTCGTAGAAAAAAAACAAACGATTTTCCCTCCATTTGCTTCAGCCTGAAAAAAGGAATATATTCGCGCTCTGCTATCAGTGGTACCGCGAGTCCAAACGCGATGTACGCGTTCCAGCGTAAATATAGTACATCGCGAACTTGGCATATGTAGGAAACGTGTACATGAGGTATTCCACACCGACTCGACCTACTTCGCGATCTCACCCTCCAGAATTTCGTCCATTATATTGCATCTTATTGTTTAAACTCTGAGAGACTTTCGGTATTTAAAAAAAAAGCTTTTCTGCACTGACCTCTGGTAAATAGACATTTCCAAAGTTGCATTGGGATAGAAATTTTTTGAGGAAAAAACGGAACAACTATGAGAACGTTTCGGAATCCGAGAAAATGGAATTTTTTGAGAAAGATTTTTTGTTTTTTTGAAAATTGAAATATTTATCGTGAGGGAATTAGAAAACTTGCAAGGATGGAAAATAGCTGGAGCTATGGGATGAAACTGCCCATGCGTGTAAATGCCCATGCTTATCCGTAGCCAGGTCAAGAATACTTATTCGCCACGAATCCGCAGAACTATCTGTGTACGAGGGCAGACGAGTGCTCTATACGTACAGTGTAAAAAGCTTGGGTATGTTTAACATTGAATCGTAGGGATTCTGATAGGCGGACGGTGTATTAAAGCTCAGGATGCATGGACTGTTCATACGTAGACAAACGTATACCATTCGTTGTCTGGACGAGCTCGTCTCTTTCCATAAAACGATGATACACGTGGGAGCTTGCTATTTCGTGAATATTTTCGACCAACTTGCACACATACGTTCGTTTAGAAAGGAAAATTCAATAATTGAAAATGCAAAAAAATTGAATATAAATTAATTGGAAAGAGAAGCTGAAGAGAAAATGGCAACGAAAAATTGAACCGATGAAAATTGCAGTGTTGGAAAATTTTTAAACTAATTTGAAAACGTAGGAAAATGCATTAAAAAATGGATACTTGAAAAAATGGAAAATTAAAAAAAAAAAAACGAGAGGGTCGTTGTTATTTATTCCGGCATGAAATTTTTTTTTATGGGAAAATCGAACAATAGTCAAGTAAAAATTGAACCTATGCACGAGAAACGGACTGTACGATATTTACTGGACTACATGAGCCATGTAGAGGCGACTGAATGTCAAAAGACAGTATCTTTTGTGATTCTTCAGGCCTGACAATGACGTTTACGTCCTTTTGACTGTCGATAATCGATATGTGTGTTTATTCGCAGAATCAGGTCGTGATACATAATTTAGAGTAAAACTTTGGCGTTTGTAGGTGGACGTTCGCATTTGTATGCACGTGGAATTTAATAATGCGCAATCCCAAGCTTTGAACTCGCTTTCTCTCTCTCTCTCTCTCTGTTTGTGGATAAAAAGACAAATAAAGTTTAGCATGAGCACGAGCGAAGAAAATGGACATTAGACAAATATGCAATGCATTAAGCTTCGATGTTTACGATCGACGAGACTATCAACAGCGTAGTTGAAGCCTTCAAACAGAAATGCACCGAGCAAATTGAAATTCAGCCAGTCGTGCACTCAGATTCACGATTAAATTTCGCATTTTTTTTTCCAATTGACAAGAAAAAATCTAATTGAAAAAAAGAAAATTGATAAGAAAAATTAACAGAACTTACGAATGGAAAAACATTCGAAAAGAAATGTTGCATTAAGGTGGTTGGCTACATACGACAATATGATAAGAATTTAATAAAATTTGGTGATAACATTCTTTAGCATCAAATACGATGACACAATTTTTTTCAATTTTTTCGTCTACATAGTTGTCGAATAATTAGAGTTTACAATATGCAAAATATATACCTATATATATCTGAATCCTATGCTTATGCATGTAAACTCTAGTGCTCAATAACTCGAAAACTATGTAGAAGAAAAATCTTAAAAAATTTGTATATTCATTTTTAATACTAAAGAATATGCTCACCAAATTTCATTAAATTCTGATCATTTTGAATTTTCCTATGCTAAATAAAGCTTCTTCAATGTTCCATAAAAGTGTATGCAAAGTTTTAAGGGGCTTTTCCATTTAGAAATCGAAATATTTAATGTTGAAAATTGCAACTTTTAACACAGGCTCCTATGGGAAACTAATGAAAATTGTGATTTTTATAAATAAACATCTCGACTTCTACATGGTGAATCCTCTTAAAGAGGTTAGCTACATACGACATTATGGTAAGAATTTAATAAAATTTGGTGATAACATTCTTTAGCATCAAATACGATGACACAATTTTTTTCAATTTTTTCGTCTACATAGTTGTCGAATAATTAGAGTTTACAATATGCCAAAGATATACCTATATATATCTGAATCCTATGCTTATGCATGTAAACTCTACTGCTCAATAACTCGAAAACTATGTAGAAGAAAAATCTTAAAAAATTTGTATATTCATTTTTAATACTAAAGAATATTCTCACAAAATTGTATTAAATTCTAATAATTTCGAATTTTCCTATGCTTTCAACATGGCAACATTATTGTCTGTAGCCAACCTCCTTAACTCGGCAGGCAAATGGAGCAAAAGTAGAAATCTGAACACAAAAGGAAAGTGGAAAGGAGATGAAGAGAATGTGAGAAAACTGAAAGAGTGTGATTGTCAGAGAGAGAGAGAGAGAGAGAGAGAGAGAGAGAGGGAGAAAGATCGAGAGCAAGGGAGCGAAGAATAAATAGGAGCACGCGCCACCCCAACACATTGCACTTACTCGCTTTCCTCGCTAAAGTGGCGAGCTCTCCTCCTCGCTCGGGAGACCCATACTGTGTGTGCGAATAAATTGCATCACGAATGAGACGCGTGCTATATTACAGAGTACAAGCCTGTACGAGAACCAAGATTTCACCCTATCCAGGTATTAGAACTTGCTCGTGAGTAACGCGATCATTGTGTATGTGTTTCCATAAGTATAAGTGCGAAAGAACGAAGCCCCATGATGAATCAAGTCCCGCGGACTGTGACTGGAGTCAACTCGAGCTTTCGATGTTTCGCTGTTATTCTTACGAGTCTCATTGCAACGAGCTCACAATGCTACAAACACGAATGAGAGAACTGAAGGAAAGAGCAAAATACAAGCAACACTTTTGTTCACTCAATCCTCCATTTTAAATGCTTAAATTTACAGAGACGCACAACCCCATGAAGAAATGGTTTCCTCTTTATGCGAGAAGAGAAAAAACGAAATTTCAGAAAGTTAATCAAATTTATTGCCATTTAGTGGAAAAACCATTTGTTGACGTTTGCATCGTTGGAATGCAACGAAGTTCTGTTTTTTTTTTTGAGCAGATTTCAAGATTCTTGTTCGATAGTAATCGTGCGCTTGGGGGCTTTGCCCAGCAGCACATGCAGTTGGCGCTAAAGAGTACAGCTAGCTGAATATGAAAATTTAATTTTTTTTTTCAATCTTCAAACTTTGATTTTACGAAAATCGCTACAACTTTTTTTTTTTTTACAAACTGGTACTCCAGCTACCGCTCATTATTTTCGTTTTCGAATCATCCTTGAATTGGTAATTAGCGATTTTTCATTTATTATCATTTTTTAGTTGCTTGTGAATTTTGAAAGTGGAAAATATGACGAAAAATGTGATTTTTTGGATCGTGTTCCCAAAAAAAATAAATTATCGAAATGCAATACAGCCTAAAACAGTGGTTCAGTGGTTTTTGCGTGAAAAGAGCACAAACAGAAACAACAGGACATCCGGACAATAAGACGATTTTTTTTTAGGATCAAAACACAAAATCGTCACGAAAATTGTCATGGTTTTTAAAGTGGAACAAACAATTAATAGAAAATGCATTTTTCGTTGGATTCCAACGTTACGAACTTCAATGTCATCGCGTAAGCTTCTGGTAAATGTTTAATTCGATGTCACTTTTCCTCATCTATATCACCTTACGTATAGATTATTAGCTCACGATATATAGCCAAGCATGGCACTCGACGTATCCACTCGGTCATGTAACAAGCACTTGTAAACTACCTGCCATTATATATACATATGTGTGTGTATATATCCAAAGATACATATATCTATAAAACCGAAGCTTTGCTAAACCCTCGACTGGTATGCTCTGTTCCAAAGGCCAAGGATATCGGGCACCGCAAGAAGGGGGCGCTGTGGTCGCGAATACCGTTTGTTAACAAACCATAGATAGGTGTGTGTACTTAACGGGGTGTTCCTTACTAATTACCATGGTAAAATGGTTCATGAATCACTATTTTCATTTTTGAGTCATCGAAAAATCACTAAATTGTGTTTATTTAATTTTTTTACAAAATTTCTTCATACATTTCGAATGTAACGCTTAATTTTGATTACGCATGTGTCAAGCATATGAAATCAATGATTCATGATTTTTGGATTGAATTTTTTTCGAGTTTGGAGATGCGGAAATGAAATTTTGTTAAAAATCGTCGATATTTTGTTGAATACGGTAAACTAAATATTTTTTCATAATTACAAAAGTTTCGTTATCTTGGCAATATATTTGGTTTCTAACGAAATTGTCAGCGACATTTTACGAGTCGAACGACCGAAATTTGCTTCCGAAGAAACTTTCTAAAATATTTCTTGCCGCAGTGACACCATTTTTGGGATTATTAAATAAAAAAAAACGTTTAGTCCAACGTATCGAACTAAATATCCATCTTTTTCAACAAAATTTTGTTTTCAGTGCAGGGATTGAGGAAGAGCGACCCATATCCGTGGGTAAATACGCTCCTATGTGCACATATCTTTACACCTTGAATCCCTATATCTATATATACACATACTCGAGGCTTGTCCCATCAAAGACGTAATTAACCGTGTCTACGGTGCTGTACAAGGTATCGGATATCTACATATTAAAGTAGGCACCTGGTGCACCTTGTAAGCAAAGTTTTCGCTACGAAAGAACCTCGAGAAGAAGAGAAAACATAGACTCAAGAAAATAATTATGAGAACGAAACTGAAAATTCTTTTTGCTCATTTTTTTTCGGAAACGAAATTTTTTTTATCGGATTGCAAATATATTTGGAGGAACTTCGAATGGCTTTGCGAATTTTTCGTGGTGTTGAAAAAAAAACTCGGTGGCTGGAAAGAATTATTTTCAAAAAAAATGTTGCCAGTTATTTTCTAGCTAACGAACCGAATAAATGTGAATTCGTGAATTTCATACTAGGAGTGAATCGTTGAAGGCTATGCAAGGAAATCCAAAGTGTTGGAGAAAAACGCCGCGCTCGGACAATTGAATTACAAGAGGCTATCGATCGATGCATTCATTATGTTTCTTTCTCATCAACACCGTCGTTTTTCCATCTACCTGGCGAATGCTAAACAACAAAGAAGTTAAGAAACGAAAAAATATTTCCTAGACATCTTGGCGATTCCTTAAGGATATTGAGTCCCAAATCGCAAATGATGAGAAAATTCTGAAAATTTGGTATGTTTTTGTATGAAGTATTTAAGAGATCGTGGAAAAATTTCACGACGATTAAGAAGCTCGTTATTGAATAATTAACATTAATAAATTGAGTCCAGTCAAATGTAGTTTTATGGAAACTGGTATAACTTTGCGATAAGTTTTTTTTTTGACCTCTCAATTTTTTAATATCAACAATATACCGAAAGCAACGGAAACAAAACCAAGTTTATTGATAAATATTTTTTGTATTTGTTTAAAAAATTGTTCTCAACAAAATGTTAATTTTTTAATAACGAGCTTCCTAATCGTCGTGAAATTTTTACACGACTTCTTAAATACTTCGTACAAAAACGTACTAAATTTTTAGAATTTTCTTATCATTTTTATTTCAACCCTTAGGGTGATTAAAGTAACGATGATAGAATTATTAAAATTTGGTATGTTTTTACACGAAGTATTCAGGAGATCGTGTAAAAATTTCACGACGATTAAGAAGCTTTTTATTGAACAATTAACATTGACAAATTTCATGGGTACTCAACATCCTTAACTTCATAGCAAACAACGAAATCGTCGAAGTTTTTTTTTCAGTTCCTTCTAGGGTCGCTTTCGACCCCATGCAGGTTTGTCCAGACTTGGCTCTTGCACAATGTCCATCTAGATAATGGATTAAAATGTAATATATCCGGGAATTTCGAAAGGCGGTTTGCTAATCCCACCCCCTTCCGCTGCCTGCCCTCGCTGACCGAACACTGCTCGGTCGATCGATCGCGAATATGCGTACAACATTGTTCGACGTTTGCAACACGCGGCTTTACGTATAGTTTCCGCGTGTTGAATAACAGTCGTCCTCGGACATGTTAAATAACAGTCCTTGAAATCCGTGGCTGTATACAGCACAATATTCCGATTGCCGGGTTCCCCGTGAGGCCAATAAAACACCAACGATTCAAGTGGTTTTTCACCCTCCATTTTCCACTTTATCAGTTTAATGATAATCAAGGATCATTCGCACATTAATTGGAAAATATACAAGTACGTCCTGAAATTTCATTGAATTCTCGAACGTTTGTAGCAAAAATTGAAAATAAAACAAAATAAATAACGAAACGACAAATTTTCGTCAAATTTTCATCACAAAAATCATCGAGACCGAAAAATTAATGAGCTTTTTTGAAATGAGCACGAAGAATAATAGAATTTAAATCGCGATCAGGCGTGGTCAGGCGACCATGGGCAACGCAAAGAGAAAAATAACATTGTTTCTTAAATTTGTTACGAAATGATAATTTATCGTCGGAAATAAATAAAATGGAACTTGCTTTTTTTCTCTATAATTTTTCGAGTAATTTTCATGGTCAAAATAAGTTTTTCCACGAGTAGAATTTTTCGTATTGGGACTCCCACGCGGACAATTTGTCATTCCGATGAAATTTCAAGCGTCACGATGCCCAACAGAAATGGAAATATCGTAATTTGCATGGATTCCAATCGTAAAATTCATGATGCGATCAACAATACGTTTTTTGTTTTTTTTTTTTTTAACTGCAAAAAGGAAATTGGTAAATTTTTTTCGTATCCCCGAAGATTCTTATTGCAAAAAGGATAAAAAAAAACTCGTCTGCAAAGATTGCGGAGATCCTGTTCGTCTGGAAGGTCTCTCATGGATAAAGAAAAGGGCAAAATGCTCGGAAGCCTCAACTTCTCGATTCTCTCGCCCTCGCGACCAAGCGGATTAACTAAATAGATAATAGGACATTAAGTTAGCAGGAGAGTAGTTCACGCGAACTACTCTCCTCGACCAAACAACCGCGTTTGTGCACGTTCACGCGAGTACCACGAGAACCAGAGACTCGTATGCTGAAGGGGCGAGAGCTTTAGACAGCTCGAAATTCCGACTAGTGTAGGGGGTGCAAAGTGGTACGTGCTCATGACTATTGAACTTGGACTTCCTATGCGATATCTTTCTTTCTCCTCCTCACGATCTTTTTCTATTTTTCTCTTATTTCTGTCTCCCTCGATCATTTCCTTGCAACGACACGAGGCCATATCGCTTTTCCATCTCTGCTTCCCGCTTTCTCCTTTCGTACCCTTTTTTTTTCTTTTTTCTTTTTCTCCGTTTCTGTTTCGCTCGATTCTTCTCTTCCAAGTCGGGACTTGTACTTTAATTTCGCGTGAATTTCAATCTCTTCTTATCTCTATTTAAAGATAGAACCAAAACCAGTTTCGCAAAGTTCCATCGCGTTGTTTATCGAGACTCGTTTCATTGATGTGGCTATTAAGTTTTTGCTAACTTTTGGAATCGACTATGCAGGTTTCATGGTTCATTGGCTCGGATTAAAAAACAATAATTCTTTGCATAATTCTCTGAAAATTTTCATCCAGTGTTTTCAAAGTTTTATTCGAAGAGTCAACGTTCTAATGAATTTTTTCATTCGGTCGACGATTCATTTCACAGGATTTACCCTGGAACGGTAACCTGGGGTCAAAAACGACCCCGGACGACTTTAAATCATTTTTCTTCCTTCGTTCTCCCGTTTTTTAACGTTTTACCGCATTTTTGACGAATTTTTTTACTTCGAGCGAAATTGCCCCGGGCTCACGCGATCCTGCATTAAAAAACGAAAGGAATGAGCCCTATTCGGAGCCTTTTCGTTAAATTTTACCGGAGATATGAATTTTTCTAAACTGGGGTCATTATGACCCCAGGTTATCGGAATATGTAGATAAAAAAAAAGGTTAACGTTCTAGGGTCAAAAATTCCGATTAAAATCAGTCCAAATGAAAAATTGCGACAGTTGTTTTTTCGGAGTAGAGTTTTGGAAGAGATTTTTTATTGCAATTTTGAAAAATTATTTACAAAAAACTTCAATTACTTTTCTACGAATGAAAAAAAATAATTTACAATTTTTCTTCATCGATCGTTCTCACAATTTCTTCTTTTCACTAACTCGATGGATACCAAAGTGTAGCGTGACCCAAATATCTGGAAAATGTGACTTTGAATGGAACATCGAAATAGGTGCATGAGGGTGTACGTGACGAGGGTGCAAAGAGTGCAACTCTTTATATAATTCGCAAACAAGGTAAAGCCCTGAAATTTGCCATACGAAATGAGCAATCATTGGCAATTCGCTGCAATCGTTCCGAACGAAATTCATGCGGGTATTAAACTTTCCTTTCACGTTGAATTAACAAAAATGGCAAATTCTCGATTGGAATTACAAAACACGAAGACGAGGCGAGAGAAAAAAGCTTGAAACTCAATTTATCAAAATATCGAGACATTACGAGGTTTTAATTAATCGAGCAAGTAAAAATCCAATACGATTCGATTTTTCATTGGTAATTAAACAAACACAAACAAATCATAGCTTCGCATGAACTCCGATGAGAATTTACAACAGAAACCCTTGAAAGTTTGACGAAATTGTTTTTCCAAACTCTTAGAAAAAAAACAGACTCCACTCCGGAGGATCTCGAGATGTTTGGCGAACGTTACAAGCGTCGCTTGTCGAGAGATCATTAACGACAACTTCGTATACAGAGTGAGCGGTGAAGAGATATTGGAACGGTGCGTTTTGCATCGTTCAATTTGGTGAACGCACTCTTCGAGCGTCTCTATATATCTCTCAATATATTCAAATATATATATATATATATGTATATAATTTTAATGCAGATATATATTGGAGGTAAAATTCTCTACGCCAGGCGGACCGAGAGGCCTCAAGGCCGTACCGTTTAACGACGATACGTATACACAACGTTGATCGGGCGTTCAGCTACGATTCCCCAACTCTTTTTTGCCATCGCTCTCTCTCTCTCTCTCTCTCTCTCTCTCTCTCTCTCTCTCTCTCTCTCTTTCTCTCGAGCTCGGGGCCTGCCGAATGACGACAAACGCAAGATCGACGGCGACGATTATTTGAATGGTAAAGACTCCACAACCGTAACTCATAATCAAAAACGAACGATTAAGGACGTTGTATGAAAAATTTTCTATCGATAGAATTCTTCTAAATTTTCACCGTACAAAGAGAATAGTGACGGCTCGAGCAATTTTAAGAGGCTTCACCGTGTAGAAATCGAGATATTTATTTATAAAAATCACAATTTTCTGTAGTTTCTCATAAGAGCGTGTGTTAAAAGTTGCAATTTTCAACATTAAATATTTCGATTTATAAATGGTGAAGCCTCTCAAAACTTTGCACACACTTTTATGCAACATCGAAGAAGCTTTATTTAGTTTTTCAAAAAAATCGCTCGTTCAATTTTTTTCGAAATTTTGTTTATTATATAAAAAAATACAGATTACCTCGGACAATCTTGGATTTAGAGTATGTCGTTCTTTAGTCAATTTGTAACAACTTTTTTTCATGAACTTAAGCTCCCAAACCATTTCGTAAGTAAAAAAAAAACTAAAAACATAAATTTAGATTTGACCGTCGTCATACAACGTCCTTAAAACGGAAAGAAACGAAAAAACAATGTGAAATCAACGGCAGCACATTCCGGAGACGATTCGAAGTAAAAAATAAATCAGCAATTAATATTTTTCAAAACTTGATGGCTATACGACTTGGAAACACTTTGGCAATGTTTCAAAAAGCACATACGGAAACCAATAGGCCGAGCCGTACGATTGATCGTGTTAAGTTGCTAATTCGTTGACAAAAAAAAAAAAAAAACAATGTCGCCCGATAAGCCAAGTGTGAAAAGCCGAATAATTTATTACCATCGTAATGTCTTTTTTTTTTATGATAACATTTTTTTTTTTTTTAGAACAGCTGTATGGTCGAATTGAATTCCCAATTTTGTATGAATGAGCCGAGCTCCGGTAAACACCATTTTTCATAAATTTTATTCGGTTCGTAGGTAAAAAAATATATCGCCAATTTATGTTCTACATGCAGCGAGCTTTTTCCAGTTTTGGTAGAATTTATCGAATGTTTCAAAAGTATGAGGGACTATATTTTGAATTTTGGCTTGAGGAAACAATTTGCAGCGTTTTTAAGGAAAATTTTCACTCGTTTATCGATTTTTTACTTTTTTTAAAATAATTTCGACAACTTTTCTGGAAGGAAAAGAGAAAGTACAGACTTATACACAATATCTTAGAAAATTTGCAGAAATTAAAGTGGTTAGACGATTTTTCAAAAAAACTCAGATTTTCGTAAAATTCGAAAAATCATAAAAATTTAAACCGTTCAACCGATATTTTCCAAATTCACTACCAACCTTCCTATTACGATACTCTATTTATAAAAAAAAAAAAAAGTTAGTAATAAATCTTAAAAATCGTGGTATCGATTATCCAGAATATTGTGAATTCAAAAATACCTGGAGAACTCGATACACCTGGGTTGAATAATATTCTGGGAAAGGTTCGTTTGTTAATCGATTTATCGAAAACATAATTCATTATTGCACCGTTCAATCCTTCCTGGAAGTGCTCGCTTCGATATTTGTTCGCTAATGAGGCCTTAACATTGAAATTCATAAAATTTCAAATGCTCGCAACACGAAAATATTCTCCGAGCATAAAAATCTTTGGCACACATTGGAAAATCAATATTTTTCGTTCCCTCCGAAACATCGAACGCTGCGACTCTTTGTTTTTTTTTTTTTTTTACTACGAACGAACGAAAAATATTGAAAAAATAAAAAATAAAAAATGAAAAAACAAATTGCAACCAAGTGTTTTTTTGTATCGAAATATTTATGAAACGTTGAGAGTCTTTATCAAGAATGAAGCGAGGAAAAAAGTATAGTGTCGCGATGTCAAGGGAGGAGGGGGGACGTTGGCTAAGCCTGGCATAATTGAATATTTGCAATTCTGAAACCCCGGAAGTTCTTCCGTGACCCTAAAAACCGCAAATAACTATAATCCATAGATACAGAGTGAGAATCCGTAAATCGGAGGCGTGCTTACACGCGGAAGGATGGCGAGCTGTCAGACGACAATAACAAAACATTTGGCGAGAGCATAACGATCGTTTGGAGAGGGGGATGAAACCGGAAATGGAAAATGTAGGGTCGTTTAAAAAGTTGGAAGATTGATAACGATCGATAAAAAGGATCGGGCACTTTGTAATGAAAACCGCAGACGGACGAAGACACAGAGAGTGAAAAATAAAATGCAAGGCTCACCATATGAAGTCCTTGCAGTGGCTGCAAAATGTCGGCTGTTTGAAGAATCTCGGCATGAAACTGTGTCCCTTGATCATGTAGACATTTTTCTTTTTCAAAGCACCCTTGCGACCCCTTAATTTTTTGGCAAAGGCTGTTGTGGAGTCACCCGGGCCGAGGGAGTCCTCGCACGTGTTGTCTTCGTCGGCCATTATTCTATCACGTTTTAATATCGTATTCGGAAAAATGAAAAAGCTCTCTTCTCTCCCCCGTTCGAAATAATCGCGATATAATGGAAAGAGAGAGAGAGAGCACCCTGCTCAGCCGGGGAGTATTTTTTTCCTTTTCTTTTGTTTTAAATATCACTATCGAAGATTATCAATTGTATATCGAATGATTCTCATGGGAAAAGAGAAAAAACAGCTCTTTTTATCCTCAGGTGCCAATTGAGTGGCTCAATGATTCGTGTATAATTATTTGTCTTACATTTATTTAAATAAACACACATATGTACTTATGTATAGATATATATACGCGTGTCTATGTTTTATTTTGATATTTTAATTGAACGCGATCTCCCCCCCCGTTAAACTCTCATTTCCCTCTCTCCCAATAGCTCTTCGCTACTACGAGTTCGTGGCTCGGGCTGTTGAAAAAGCGCGACGCGCTATTCTTGAATACGTGCCCACTGACACCGCCGCCGGACACACTACTGCAGCGACTATTGCCTGCCTGGGTTTTTCACTCCTTCGTGCTTTACCTAACTCCCGCTGCTGGCCCGCTGCGCTGCCGGGCTGCGCACTCGCTCCTCCGCGCTCCTCGCGACTCGGTGGCGAAACGGAGAGGCGGCGTGTGCGGCTGCACAATGGAGAGGGAGACGGACGAGGAGAGAAAGAAAGAGAGAGAGGAAGAGCGCTGGGAGCACGCGAGTAGCAGTGACGTCCGAAGAGCCAGTGTGCTTTGAGCAACTGCGGGCTCTGACGGTTGCCCACCTTACAGTCTTGTTGTCTGACCAATTTTTAGAGAGTCTTTTTCGACTTGCAAGCTCCGTTCGTAAAATTCTAGCGATTCGCGATGTTTTGAATTTTTTTTCTTCCATTTATTCTCTGCTTCGAAGCTATTTTTATTCTTGCTTTGTAGAGTTTCTGATAATTCTCTTTATCTTTTTTAACGGACACCGCTTAGTAGTGTGTATATTTATGTTTTCTTTCCCCACTCCCTTTCGAACATTGGTTCGATGGCGCTCGCGCATACGCACGCTCCGCTGAACTCTGGCGGGTCTCTTCCTCTCTTCTACTCTTAACCGCCATGTCTATTCCCGCCCCTCCTCACATTGCGAGCTTCCTTACCAACTCGCTATTTCTCTGAGCCTCTGTCTCTCTTTTTATCGGTTCGACTATCGCTTTCTCTTTCTCCAATATGCTTCTACTCGCTTCCGCGCGTTTTCTGAACCTCGCACCAGATTAGCTCGCACTGTTGTCTCTCTCTCTCTCTCTTTTTCTACTTTTCTTCCTCCTCTCATTCTCTCTCTCTCTCTCTCTCGATTCTTCTCGCTCTCGCCGACTATACCCGATAATTTTAGATTCTCGCGCAGTGGTTCACTTCGCTACTGCTCAGCCCGCGTCGCGCACTCGAATATCGACATACGGGACGCGCGGTTTGTGTGTTGGTTACGAATACACCGATGTTCTGGTATGCTTGTTCCTTTCCTCACATTCCCTCCCTCTCTCTCTCTCTCTCTCTTTATGATTTAGTTATAATTTTTGTTATTATTCTGTATTATTTTGCTTAAGGAGGTTGGCTACACACAACAATGTCGCTATGTTAAAAGCATAGGGAAATTCAAAATGATTAGAATTTAATGAAATTTGGTGAGCATATTCTTTAGTATTAAAAATGAACATACAAATTTTTTAAGATTTTTCTTCTACATAGTTTTCGAGTTATTGAGCACTAGAGTTTACATGCATAAGCATAGGATTCAGATATATATAGGTATATCTTTTGCATATTGTAAACTCCAATTATTCGACAACTATGTAGACGAAAAATTTGAAAAAAATTGTGTCATCGTATTTGATGCTAAAGAATGTTATCACCAAATTTTATTCAATTCTTATCATATTGTCGTATGTAGCCAACCTCCTTAAGGATGTTGAGTACCTATGAAACTTGTTAATGTTAATTGTTCAATAAAGAGCTTCTTAATCGTCGTGAAATTTGTACACGACCTCCTGAATACTTCATGTAAAAACATACCAAATTTTAAGAATTCTATCATCATTACTTTAACTACCTTAAGGGTTAAAATAAAAAATGATAAGAAAATTCTGAAAATTTAGTATGTTTTGGTATGAAGTAACCTCCTTAAGTTTCTTCGGTTTCCACTTCCTTCATTTTGTTATTATTTTACTTAATTTCGATTTATGTTATTATCTATATTTCTGTTTTTACTAATGAGTTCAGTTCATCGATAGCGTTCTTGATTTTATTTTATTTTTATTTTATGTTATTTTATTTTGTATTTTGTTTTGTGTATTTCTTTCCTTATTGCCTAGTAGTTCGCAGACTTATGGCAAATAATAAATCAATCAATCAATCAATTTCTCTCTCTCTCTCTCACCTTTTCCTTCGTCCTCATTTCCTCTTTTCCCTTTTTCATCCAAACTTTGATCTCACCACTTCCTTTTTATCTTTTCTCTCTCTCTCTCTCTCTCTCTCTTTCCTTGCTTCCGATTTCTGCTCCGTCTCGACTCCTTCCGCATTTTCCCACCTCCGTCTCGACAATTTTTTCTCTTCCTTTCGCTTCTCCCCCTGCATGAACCACGTGCCTCGACGACTACCACCGACGAATCACGACCTGCCTTCCACAAGTACCTTAACCCATAATCATTGGCTCTGTCATTGCCAAAGCTCTTCCGACATACTGACCTCATTTGGACTCCCGGGTCACAGTTTTTGATCTCAAGTTCATTGCACACGACGGGTTATTACTTTTCTTTATTTTTACAGCACTCACATTCTGACAATAAAGAAACTTGGCGTAATTGATGAATCCAATAGCCGAGGAAGTTGGAACACGAGGTTCGAACCGATGACCTTGAAAAATTCTTTATTTACTGCATACATTTTTCATTTTTTTTTTCAGTTGGCCAACGAAGAGAAAATCCAGGAAATGAAAACTAAATAAATTTTTTAAATCCGAAAAAAAACACGTGGACGACGATTCCGAAAACAGAAAAGATGATTCTATAAAAATGTTATTTAAATACTTGGGGAAAATGGCAAATTACCAACACGCCACTTTCCGGCATTTTTTTTTTTCGACAATAACGATTTTCAATTTTTATCAAAAAATCAAGAATTTCGTCCAGTATTCTTGGACGAGTAATTTATCGATTGATTTCCCCAAGAATTGTTTAATTGAAAGAGAAAAAAAAATTGACCCATGGAACGACCTCGAGATCCTGGAAGCCATTGGAAAATTCCCGGAGATCCGGACAAAATGATGGACACGCAGAAGCAAAACGACTCGACGCAGCAAACTGCAAATTCACTCAATCGAGAGAGACAATACGAAGCCATTTTGTAGATTCGGCAAACTTCGATTAGCGGAAATGCACGAAGGTGAAGAAATTCGTAGTCGAATCGAGAAGATCGAATATCAAGCGAGAATACGCGGACAGAAAGGACGAAAATGACGAAAAATAAAAATAAAAAAATCGCATGAAAAGTTAAATCCGCCGAGAGAGTGTGACGAAACTTCGGAAATTCCCGAATCCACGCGATGACCAGCGGCACGCGACACGCCGAACGTCGAGACCAAAAAAAAAAAATTCGAAAGATCATAAAATTTAAACCGTTCGACCGATATTTCCCAAATTCAATACCAACCTTCCCATTATGATACTCTGTTTATAAAAAAAAAAATTAGTAATAAATCTTGAAATTTTCGGACGCTAGAGCGTCGACAACCTTTTTTTGAAAATTTCAAAATGCCGTAGAATTCGTATTTTTCCAGCAATTCCAACAAAATTATCAGAGAACGAAGAGCTTGTATAGATTAACATCTGTGCGAAACGGGAGCCCTGTAGCTCAAACCGTTCTCGAGTTATGAACGTTTGAATTTTACAGTCCCAGAACATACACACACACACACATCCGGACATTTTTTCTAGATACGATTTTTCGATGTTTCGGGACATTTTAAACACATCGACATTGAAAACTGGAAAAAAAAATGTTCACCGTCACATAGCTTCCTCCATGAGGAAGCAAAAAAGTAGAAAATAAAAAAGAAAGCTGGAGAAAGACGACAATAAAAAAACAGGAAGATAAGAGGAAAAAGTTTGACGCAAAGAGAAGCACAGCAAAGGGATGAGGAGAAGTGATCCATTTTACCGCTCGAATTGCAATTAATCGAGAGAGCATGTACAGCCATGCGTGTGGAATTCGATTTTAAGGCCGAAAGACTCAATTCGTCCGATACCAGGCTTCGACACTATTGATAGAATGTATGGGAAGATAAAATACAGAAGCGAGAGCCACGGGGGATGAACAATGTTTGGGTTAACCAAGGGAGACCTATATATCTATGGACACACGTATGATTTTCTATATTTATATATAAACCAACACACACGTCACTCTCGCTTCGTCTCTCTCTTTGTCCCGAGCTCTGTCTCTCTGTTTTGCGCTGCGCTGTGTGTTGGCCTCGAAGCAGTCATCCGCAAAGACCGTAACCCTAGTTGTAAGGTACGGGTCAATAATACCCCTAGGCCCTGGGCTATTTTTAATAGCGATATCGTGCCAACACCTCATCTACACACATGTCCATCGACGACAACAAACGCGCAATACTGCGTGGGCAGTTGTCCGATATACCTGTGGGATTTCCCTAGAAATACCTGCACGAACGAATCTTCCTCGTTCTCTCAAACTCCTGAGGAAATACCGCCAACTTAAGGATGTCGAATACCAAATCGCAAATGATAAGAAAATTCAGAAAATTTGGTATATTTTTGTATGAAGTATTTAAGAGATCGTGCAAAAATTTCACGACCATTAGGAAGCTCGTTGTTGAACAATTAACATTAATAAATTAAATGTAGTCAAATTTAGTTTTATGGAAACTGGTACAACTTTGCGATAAGTTGTTTTTTTTTATCTCTCAATTTTTTAATTTCTACAATATACTGAAAGCAATGGAAACAAAACCAAGTTTATTGATTAATATTTTTTGTATTTGTTTAAAAAATTTTTTTTAACAAAATGTTAATTTTTTAATAACGAGCTTCCTAATCGTCGCGAAATTTTTACACGACTTCTTAAATACTTCGCACAAAAACATACTAAATTTTCAGAATTTTCTTATCATTTTTTATTTCAACCCTTAAGGTGGTTAAAGTAATGACGATAGAATTATTAAAATTTGGTATGTTTTTACATGAAGTATTCAGAAGGTCGTGTACAAATTTCACGACGATTAAGAAGCTCTTTATTGAACAATTTACATTAACAAGTTTCATAGGTACTCAACATCCTTAAGGAGGTTGGCTACATACGACGATATGATAAGAATTTAATAAAATTTGGTGATAACATTCTTTAGCGTCAAATACGATGACACAATTTTTTTCTAATTTTTCGTCTACATAATTGTCGAATAATTGGAGTTTACAATATGCAAAAGATATACCTATATATATATCTGAATCCTATGCTTATGCATGTAAACTCTAGGGTTCAATAAATCGACAACAATGTAGAAGAAAAATCTTTAAAAAATTGTATGTTCATTTTTTAATACTAAAGAATATACTCACCAATTTTCATTAAATTTTAATCATTTCGAATTTTCCTATGCTTTTAACATGGCAAAATTGTTGTGTGTAGCCACCCTCCTCAATCAGATCGAGGCGATCTATTTAGTCGCGCTGCGGTGTGGAAGAGATAACCGAAAAACAGCGACACTCTGTCCTCGAACGTTTTGTCGATGTTCCAAGAAAACGTCGCGTTTTCTTTGTTTACGAAAAACAAAAAAATTACGTGTCATTTATATTTTTCTCGAAATATCAGGCGTAGCAGGATTTTTTTACTGACAGAGTACCTATGAATTTTTCAAAATTGGGGTCATTTATGACCCAAGGTTACCGGAATAGGTCAGAAAAAATACAGTTACCGTTGTAGGGTTTGAAGAAAACAAATTCGTGCACTCGTGAGTGTATTCCTCTCTGTAAAAACGATTTTAGGGCCACAAGTACTGCTGACGCGGTAACGACCCCGCTAGCGCGTCAAGAGACGAAGACGAAAGAAATGGGACATCGGTTTTCGGGTTTACTCCCCGAACGAATGCGAACGCTCGGGGGTTATTGTAAACGCACGTTTGTCATTTATCGCGCGCGCTCGCTCGCCCGCTTTGTCCTAATCGGCATATCGTGTTTTGTTGTGAATCTAATTTCAACATCCCGACAAAAAAGTACCTCGACGCGATTCCGTGATTTTAAAGGAAGAATATTAACTCGTGCGTGGACACTTGTCATAAAACACCGGAAACACGTCCATGCTACTGAATTGTTTACGCTTTTTTTCGGACTGCATTGTTCGTCTTTTCGCCGCACTAATTCGACGCCGATGCCGAGATATCGCGACTTTTATTTTATGTCCACTGGACATCTGCGTTCCTTACTTCTGAAATACTTTGACAATAAAACAAAATTAACCTGAATCACGTAATAACTGTGTTGTTATTTTCGCAACAAACAGAGAACTCCCGAAATTATAAAGTTTACGATATTCGGAGAATTCAAGCTCGTGTGCTGCTGGCCTAGCGTCAGTTTTTTAAACTATCGCAGTACGAAGATTTCGCGGCAGAGGCGCGAAACCAATCATGTTTTCGAAATACGCCCCACTCTCGATTCTGACGCATATACATTCCGTATTCACATGTATATTTGTGTACACTTGTTGACTCGTGTTTGTGGTTTGTCCGTCGTGTGCATTGCGTGTCTTACATTAGTAGTAATGGGCGTCGTGCGTTGAATCATCGTGGGCATAAAACAGACGTAAACTGCCGTTTTTCCGATTAAACAAACCGAATGGGGTTTTATTAATTTGCGTGATTTTCATGAAAGTTTGATCAGTTGTTACAAAATGAGTCGGTGGTATTTTGCTCTGTGTTTTATAGGCGGCTACATAGTAATAAGTAAGTCGATCTTTCTCGTTATTTTCAGAGTTCGAGAGCTTACAAAAACTTGTGCAAATCTCATGTTCTTTTTGACGTCTCAATATTTGTTTTCGCAATTACATTGTCGATTTTCTCCGGACGTTATTTCCTTTAGCGACAAACATTTTCCTTCACAATTTCGACGCTTTCGTGTATTGTCATCGCGACTGAGCAGCATGATAATTTAGCGTCATTCTTAATTTTCAGGCAACGCCCTAGAGTGTTATGTGTGCACGAAACAAGCGGGTAACGTCGCCAAATGTCTCAAATCCATTGCAACGTGTGAACAAAACGAGACCGTTTGCATGACAGAAGTTCGATGGGGAAGTGAGTATTTTGTTTTCTTCCGAACTAACCCAATTCTCGTGGTTCACGTTTTTGAGGTTATACACGCGATTGATCAACAAGTGTTTTTCGATCTTTGAAACGGTAATCGTCAATCGTATCGAGGTTATTCGGTGCCGTTTTCGTGCTGAATTTTCCAAAAATGAAACAATCGAATAAATTATTCTTCCGTAATTCAAAATTTTCGCCAAAAGACGTGATTTAAATTTTTTTAATTAGATAAAAAACAATTTTGAATACTCGATCCGCCAGAAATCTATGGGCTGGTTAAATATTAAGCATTTCCGCTCGTTTCCTTTCAAGGTGCGCCTTACTGGACCAGCGGCGGCCAAAAACAGTATTACGTCTCCAAAAGGTGCGCCCCCAAAGACGAGTGCGAATCGACAAAACGCAAGAGCATGAAATACTGCACGCTCTTGTGGTATCAAGATTGGAAATGTTACGATTGTTGCGTGGGCGATCGTTGCAACTATTTTGTCTTTGTAAGTAAACGCAAAAGTTCTTGGCCCTCGTTGACACACTGGGTCAATGTGACCCGTGACAATTTTTATACGGTTGACACACTTGGTCATTTTGACACACTTTCCACACTGGGTCAATTTGACCCGTGAAAATTTTTTATTCCAAAAATGAGCTACCAACTGAATACTTTTTTTTTCAGCAAATTGAATTTTTATGATTCTAAAATTTATTCGAACGATTGTTTTTTTTTTTTGCAGTCCGGCGCAAACCAACACGAAACATCATTATTAATGCTGCTGGTTGCGGTTGTCGCGCCGCTGATCGGCTTGTGGGCCATCCAATGAAAAGAGTCACTCATGAACAGAATTCCGAACGTTTTTTTAATTGATTTTTACAATCTGACGTTTTAGTCAGCATCGACGCGAAATTTTGTATCTTTTTTTTTTTTTTGCACGATCGCAGTACGTTGCGGGCTATTGCATTACAGAGTTAAGAATATAATTCACAATCTCCGTCCATTAGATAATACGCCGAGTGTTAACGAATTTATAAATACATTTGCGAAATTGAGATTTACAGAAAAAGTAAATTTATACACACCGCTTATGACGCCGCGTAAAGTCTGACAAAGTCTGTTCGAGTTCGCATCGTTGGAACGTTAAACTTTGATCGTTCATTTATGGAAAACGAAGCTTTCTAGGTTTTCCAAAGACGCTGATTAAATCTGTAGAAAAACTGAAAAAATGAGGTAAAAAAATTTCCTTACATTTCTCAATCATGGCAATTCGAATTTTATGCGAAATGGCGATAATTTTATGTACACGCTCGTACATAGATTTAATTATATGTAAACACAGTAGATAAACGTAATTATGCAAATACACCGTCCAATTGATCTGATAGATTTATCAAATTCATCAAGATTTTCTTCAGATTTGTATTATCTGTTTAAAACGAACGACTTTTCTGTTTAATCGAAAGAACATCGAATGTCGATATTTTTCAAAAGAACCAATGTGCCTTTCCAATCTCTGAATTCATAGAATTTTTTCCTTGTCAACGTTCAATGAATCTTTCGTCTAATTCTATACAAAAAATAAGTGCTTTGCCTTTGGCACGTTAAGTTGTTGAAAAAATATTTCGTTCCTGCGAAAAAGCGTTTGAGTCGTAAACGCTTCAAAAGCGTTAAAAATAACCCAAATTTTTTATCATCTTTCGAGCGAGTAAATTAAAAATGACGATTTCGTCATATTGTTTTATTAAATCAGAAAAATATTTAATCGGTGACGAATTTTTAGAAGAAATCTTCTGCCTGTAATCTCCGCATGCACAGATTCGTTTTTTGTTTACAATTACGCAAATACGTCGCGTTTTATCTCAACGATAACTAAACGCAATCAAGATTTATTTAATCGTCACCGAGAGATCTGTTTGATCGAAAGAACTTTTTTAATCGATCGTGTCCACAAGAAAAACGATCCGCTCTCGTAATCTGTAAATTTATATTTTTTAGAACGCTCGAAAAGCATCGACAAACAATTACGTACAAAGTATTTGTAGTAAAAATAGAGTAATCCATTTTTTTTTTTTATATTTCTTTCGTCGATTGTTCGTTGGGAATGTTTACATTGTTTACTCGAATAAATTCATGTATTTTACAATACGATATTTTCAAAGATTGTGACTTTTTTCACTTTTAAACGTCGTTTCCATTTATTAAAACAGGTCAACACTTTCTATACACGAGTTATTATTGCAGTCGTTAAAAATGATGGAAAGTCGAAGAATATTGGGCGCGATTAAGAAACTCATAAAAAGTCAAGCCCCACATCGTTAAGATAGACGTTAAAGTGAACTTGATGCGAAATCTGTGTACGAGCACTATGTTCTACGAGTCGCTCGACTAATATCTCGGACGAATCTCGAAAATATGAAGATTTACGTTACGAGCTTATCACTTAAGTACGGATTTTTTTTTTTTTTTTTATCTCGCACGTTCTAACGTTGTAAAAATTTGTTCTCTAATCTGGAACGAAGCTCGAACCTCTTTTTGTATTAGAAGCGAGATTGTTCTTTGAGGGAACAGACCGACAGATTGGATAACGAGAAAATGAAAAAGGTCAGTTTTTGAGCATCACTTAAGCAATCGGAATTTGTCGATCAAGCTTTTTGAATGGACGAGCTAATACAAATTAATCTCGAGCGATAATCTTCGTTCCATTGTCCTGCTCTCGCTTATCAACCTCGTTGGTCACTCGCCCATAAAAGGCATAAGGTTTCTCAAAAGATATTTCCACATCCGACCATTTTTTCCATCATAGAAAAATCCGGTTCCTTCGAAAGAATTAATGCGTGGAAAGTGGCTTAATGACTTTTCGACTCGTATTATTACTGTGAAAAATAGAAAGCAGCGCTTCGAGTCTCGATCGTTTGTGTGATTGACTTTTTTTCTGTAAATACGATGAATTATCATTGTCATCGGTATCAGGGCGAGATAAGTAACGTTGTCTCTGCTCCAAGAACGAACATACGTTTCGATTCAGAGTAGTTCCTATCTGTCCACCTGAGAGTGACCAAATTACGTTTTTTTTTTTTTTTTGTTCTCGAGTCAGTCTCTACAGAAAAGTGTTGCACAAAACTTTTTTTTCTCCGGCGAAAAGAAAACAAAGTGAGTCCATTATTATCGTAAGGAACGACGAAATTTCTGGCAGAATGGATTTATTATTATTCTTTTGTTTCGAGCCACCTTGAGCTCGTCAAATGTTTAGAAAAGTTCGACGAGTCCCTATTGTCGGGAAGAAGAGAATTATTATTATGAAGTGTGTGTGTGTGAATTTTGTTGGAAACGTTGGAGCGAATCAGTTGCGACTCGGACTCAGTCTCACGCGATATTTCTCAGTGAAAATAACGCGAAGATTCATTCACAGTGACAGAGTAATGACGGAGGAAATATTTTTTGAATAAATTCAAAAAAATCGAAAATCCTCGTGAGATTGAAATCCGAGTCGAGGGTCCAGAGATACATTTGTGCTTGAGCATAGTCAGTCATCGAAAAATTAATACGAGCGTCAGGAATGGCTGAAAATTTAGTCAATTGATCGTTGGCTCAGCCAGTAGGTGTTTGCAGTCGAAAATATCCACACAATTTATTCGAATCAATTGAATCTACTCTGTTCTGGTGGTCAGAACGTTAGGTCAAACAAGGGGTACAAACTAATTCAGAAGGCAACTTTAATAACTGTGACAGTGTCGGTTCGTCTCAGAGACGAAGCAGATCGTTTAGAATTATCTTACAAGCTCAACACGCCGGTTTCTATTATTCCTCGGCATGGATTTCGATTTTAGTCCGTTCGAAACAGTGAGTACATAAAAGGACAAACAAAATCATTTGTAGAAAAATGAATGACAATTAGTTGGCACAATTTTGTTCGTTCCACTGCAAGCCAAACATTTATTCGTCTTCCTGCTCGGTCGACAGAAAAGAAATCAAATTTCAACAAAATTTTCAAACATACGAACTTCGATTTACGATTTTTTGCTCATTTTTTCAAAAACACAAACCTTTGAACGATAATTGAAAAAAAAAAAAAAATCAGCTGACTATGCATCGGGATAAAAAAAATGATCATGAGACAAAGATTATTGAGACTCGAATCCGGCAGCATTGCTGGAACACAGTGTAACGAAATTTCAATCTAATCAGCCACCTTATTAAGATATCGTGGTCGCCAAAGCGAGGAGCTTGTTCCAGGAAAAGTTTCATCCGGATTGTTTTTTTTTTTCTCTCTCTCAAAAAGTTGTGGAGGTTTATTTTTTTGAGAGGTTCAAAAATATGGGCACGAAATTGGAGAAAAAAAAATATCGTCAGTCCCAAATCTCTTTTTTATTCTGAAAAGGTTCTCGCAGAAAAGAGAATTCTGAATAATAATACGACGTCGATTGATTTACGATTCTCAGGCCAGATCGTTTATCGAGCTGAAATAATAACTTTTTCTATTTAACAGATGGTTTATAATTTGAGAGGCATGCAAGTGGGGACAATCCTGAAAGCGTTTACAAGAAAGAAGAAACTCGACTCGCCGTGTGAATCGGGCTTGGCGAGATGCTTATCAACTCTGGATTTAACGGCTTTAGGAATCGGATCAACTCTGGGAGTAGGTGTTTACGTTTTGGCTGGATCAGTTGCGCAAAGAGTTGCTGGTCCAGCAGTCGTGATATCGTTCGCAATCGCCGCGATCGCGTCCATGTTCGCAGGTAAAAATTTATCATATTCAAAAATTTCTCTACGAACTTTTAAACGAGTTTTTGTCATTGAAATTTCTCAATTTTGCAGATTTTGTAATTATCGCTCTTTCTTAAGAAATATTCGTGTTTTCACAGGTCTTTGCTACGCTGAATTTGGTGCGAGAGTACCGAAAGCCGGATCCGCGTATATTTACAGTTATGTCACAGTTGGAGAATTTATTGCGTTCCTCATAGGCTGGACGCTGATCCTCGAGTACATAATCGGCTCGGCCAGCGTGGTTCGCGGTCTGAGCACTTACGTTGATGCACTCTTCGGCAATGCCATGAGAAATGCGTTTGAATCAGCCGCTCATATAGACAACAAACATTTGTCATCGTATCCAGACTTTTTTGCGTTTGCTGTCACGATTGCCTTCTCTGGTAATTATTAATTAGGACAATTTAATTCGAACGGTGAATTAATGAAATCTAGAGAAATTAACCGGTTGTTATTTTTTTTATTTTTTAAGCTGCTCTCGCATTTGGTGCCAAGGAGTCTTCGTTGGCAAACAACATCTTCACTCTCATCAATCTGGCGGTCGTTCTTTTCGTCATTTGTGCCGGATCGATCAAATGTACGTTCAAATTAAAAAGCATTAAGAGAAAAAAAAAACAAAATTCATATTTTACATCATTTTGCTTCCTCATAGAGGAAGCTATGTGACGGTGAAATTTTTTTTTTTCCATCTTTCAATGTCAATGTGCTTAAAATGTTCCAGAACATCGAAAAATCATATCTAGAAAAAATGTCCGGATGTGGGTGTGTGTGTATGTTCTGGGACTGTAAAATTCAAACGTTCATAACTCGAGAACGGTTTGAGCTACAGGGCTCCCGTTTTCCACAGATGTTAATCTATACAAGCTCTTCGTTCTCTGATAATTTTGTTGGAATTACTAGAAAAATACGAATTCTATGGCATTTAGAAATTTTCAAAAAAAGGGTGTCGACGCTCTGGCTTCCGCAAATTTCAAGATTTATTATTAATTTTTTTTTTATACATAGAGTATCATAATGGGGAGGTTGGTATTGAATTTGGGAAATATCAATTGAACGGGTCAAATTTTATGGGTTTTCGAATTTTACGAAAATTTTAGTTTTTCAAAAAATCGTTTAACCGCTCTAATTTCTGCAAATTTTGTAAGATATTGTGTGTAAGTCTGTACTTCCTCTTGACTTTTTAGAAAAATTGTCAAAATGATGTAATTTTTTTTGTTGTTGCAGCAAACGTCGCTAATTGGAAACTCGAAGTAGAACCGTGTGAGGGATCGGATTGCCCTCGTGGCAAAGGAGGTTTCGCTCCATTCGGAGTCGCAGGGATAATAACCGGAGCTGCCAAATGTTTTTACGGTTTCATTGGCTTCGATTGCGTGGCGACAGCGGGCGAGGAAGCCAAAGATCCTAGAAAATCGATCCCGATCTCAATCGTAGCTTCGTTGACAGTCGTTTTTCTTGCTTATTTCGGTGTCTCGGCGGTTTTGACAACCGTCTTGCCCTACTATGAGCAAGATCCTTTGGCTCCTTTTCCTCACATGTTCGACCAGATCGGATGGGGTTGGGCAAAGTGGCTCGTTTCCATAGGCGCTATTTGCGGCCTGTGCTCGAGGTAAACTTTTTTTTTTACTCTCCCAACTTTTGTTTTTTCTCCATTTCCAATTTCAAACCCTTGGAGCTTTTTTTTTTTGCCTTTTTTTTCATCTTTCCCGAGGCTTAAGGATGTTGAGTCCCAAATCGCAAATGATACGAAAATTCTGAAAATTTGGTGAGATTATGTAAAAATTTCACGACCATTAGGAAGCTCGTTATTAAACAATTAACATTAATAAATTAAATGCAATCAAATGTAGTCTTACGAAAACTGGTATAACTTTGCGATAAGTTTTTTTTTTGACCTCTCAATTTTTTAATATCTACAAAATACCGAAAGCAACGGAAACAAAACCAAGTTTATTGATAAATATTTTTTGTATTTGTTTAAAAAATTGTTCTTAACAAAATGTTAATTTTTTAATAACGAGCTTCGTAATCGTCGTGAAATTTTTACAAGACCTCTTAAATACTTCATACAAAAACATACTAAATTTTCAGAATTTTTTTATCATTTTTCATTTCAACCCTTTTGAGGTGGTTAAAATAATAAATAAAATAAATAAAATAAATAATAACGAAATAAAATAAAATAAAATAAAATAAATAAAATAAAATATAATATAAATAAAATAAAATAAATAAAATAAATAAAATAAATAAAATAAAATAATAACGAAAGAATTCTTAAAATTTGGTATGTTTTTACGTGAAGTATTCAGGAGGTCGTGTACAAATTTCACGACGATTAAGAAGCTATTTATTGAACGATTGCTCAACATTCTTAATTGCCCAAATTAATGAAAAACACTTTCCAGCCCAGTCGGCAAAAACGGCAATATTTATCAAAATATCTTATTTTCACAAAAAAAAAAAAAAAAATGATCGCAATATAAAAAATTGATAAATCTTCAGCTTGCTTGGTGCCATGTTTCCGCTTCCTCGCGTTATTTACGCAATGGCTTCTGACGGTCTCATATTCCAATGGATGGGAAAAGTTAATTCAAGATTTCACACTCCACTCATGGGAACATTCTCAGCCGGTATACTGACCGGAATATTGGCTGCGATGTTCGAACTCGATCAACTTATTGATATGATGAGTATTGGGACTCTACTCGCTTATTCCATCGTCGCAGCTTCTGTCTTGATATTGAGGCAAGTACTACAAATAAAATAAAAAGAACAAGTGACAAACGCAAAGGAAAAAGTCTCATTTCCTTATCACGATTTTCCAATGCGTCCAAAATTTTTTTCCAGCTCGATAAATACGTCGGAGCTTCCTTTGGAATCGTTTCAAAACTTTTCTGTACTTTCAGGTACGAAGCGAGCGAGGCATCGGATAAAAAGGTCGATCGTGATTTCAGAAATATTCCATTTATCCTCAGGCAGTTGGTCAACGCGAATAAACTGTATTTGTCGACGAGGTTCACCGGCCAGCTCGTCACGTATCTCGTATTTATTTACTGTAATCATCATTTTTATTGATTCTCATTTTTTTTTTTTTTTTCAACTCGTCAGAAGTTTTTAATCACATTTTGACAAACCAATCGAGCGGCCAAGCACCCTGGAGACCATTAACGAACGTTAATTAAAAATTTATCGCTCAAGTTGTTTTTGGTTTCAAAAATAGTTTTTCGATTTTGTAAATTGGTTAAAAAATTCAAACAGACTTTAAAAAATGACAAAAAACTATTTGTTGATACATTTCCATGATTAATTCGAATGCTTCACTCAACAGTCGTTCTGTGCTTTGGCTTGACGGCTCTGATTCCCGCTTTCGGTGAAGAAATCGTCAAGGGCACTCCGTGGATCGTTGGGATCGTCACTATTCTCGTCTGTCTTTTAGGATTGACGCTATTCTTTATTTACTGCCAACCAACTTCCGGCACTAAACTTACGTTCACGGTAAGTTTCATCGAGAAATAAATGACTCGATAAAATTCAGTGGAACAAGGCAAAGGAATGAAAACTCTTTATTTGCTCATCAGGTTCCACTTGTGCCGTTTCTGCCTGCTGTGAGTATTCTCGTCAATGTATATCTCATGATGATGCTCGACGGAATGACTTGGGTCAGATTCGCAATTTGGATGACAGTGGGTGAGTGAAGAATTCGTGTTTAATTGAAAAATGGAAAAATTCATTGAACGAAATCGTCGAAATGAGTTTATTGAGTAATCGAAAACATTTTTTTTTTTTTTGCTTTTCAGGTCTTGCGATATATTTTTCTTATGGAATGTGGCACAGCAAATGTCGAGAAAGGATAACGATTCCTAAAGCTAATATATCTAGTGAAGATTGATTTTGAAAATTTTTCGAAAAAAACTATGATACAGCAGTGGCTACGGAAATACTCATTAATAAACCAGACAACGCTTTTTATTAATTATTTTAACGTGGACTCTGACGAGAAAGAAAGTCCTCGGATGTATGACAGTTGCAGATGATAATTTTGAGTTTTTGTTTGTACGGATTTTTGACACGAAGAGAAAGGTCGAAAAGTATTTGTAAATTCTCACATTTTTCCTCCGACCAAAACGATCTGGTCACGCGTCTCAATGATCCAGCTCGAACGTGAGCCAATTTCGTTTGCAACGATTTTTTGCCTCACTGTTGACTGCCATTGGGCGACCAAGGAGGCTGGCGCAATCACCAGCGTTCCTCCCAAATCTCCTGCAAAAGCGAACAAAAAATTGAGGATGAAAAAAAATGTTATTATCGAAAAATTTAACGAATAATTGAACAAGACTGAATAACGCTCAACACTCGATGAATTTTAATGGGAAATTTAAGGACAACTCGCGTTGGGTACGAAAGCTCTTGATCATGATTTCCCTCGTCGTGGCTACTAACCAAATAGCTCGAGAAGAGAGCTATTCAGTTAAAGTTAATTAGATAATTATTCAGAATACGTTTTCGATACATAAACCTTCCTAAGCTGTCGCTTTATTTATTATATTATTTATCTCTTGGTCTTACTCTATTATTTGCAATTTACTCTTTTTTTTTTTTTTTTTTTTTTTTTAAAGTACTTCCCATTTTTCATCGGCCCAGTACGCTTCCCGCTGGATTGTGGCTTTCCCTCCACAAGAGCCAAGTGAGCGCGTACTCGATGATCCATTAACTTGACTTTCAGCCCCCGCTGAACTTTCGCGAGTTCGTCTGCCGATGGTCGTGCCTGTAGAGATCCATGCGGATCTTAATACTGCAGATAAGACATAACGATACATATAACTATAGTGCGTAGATTTAAGAAACTTCAGTGTACAAAATCGATCGCGCGAAATGTTGAAAATGTATACATATTTCTGAAAATAATGAAAAATTTATAAATCGTCACGAATTTCGAATGAAAGCGAACACTTGGTCGCTGCGTCACGTTTCTTTTCAAATTATTCAGAACAAAACCGACGCCTCATTCTCCTAAACTGTCGAATTATGCATTTTATTTATTTATCTCCGAGTTGCGCAGAATTATTTTCAATTTTCCGATTCTTTTTGGGTCAATCTGACCCAAGGCGTTTTTCGATTCGTTGTATTCCGGTAAATATGCATTTTTTGTTTTTTTTTTTTTTTGAGAATTATTCATATTTTATGGCCATCAATTTATTTTTTGACGAAAACGAAAATTTAATGCCAAAATATTCGTTGCAATTAAATGCCGAACAATCGGTGGCGAGAGAAAAATGCTACAGATTCATAATTTGGATGACAGCAGGAAGAGAATAATCAAACACTTGATGGCCTGAAATGTGTTTATTGGATAGTCGATCAATCACATTTCTTTTTTCATTGTTTCACGCTTTTCAATATAATTCTCTCTGAATGTCGAGAGAGCACATCGATTTTTAAAGCAAACGCTTCGATCGTAGACAAATGAAAGTTTTTCGTTTTTTTTTTTTTGGTACAAAACGTATATAATACAGTCGCTGCGAAAATACAAACTAATGGCACAAACAACACTTTTTTAAAATTATTTACACGAGGAATCTGCGGAGAAAAAAGTGTCGAGCGTGTCTGACAATCATGGACGATAAAATTGCGTTCTTTTGATACCAATTTTTAAAATACAAAGTCTTTTTAATTAAAATGCGAAAAAACGAAGATTTTTGCTCGACTAGACACCGAAGAGTGACCTCATTTCGTCCAAGGACAGTTTGGAGGCTCCAGCCTTTCCACTGCCGCTCAAGAGACTGTTGGCCATTTGAAGCTTCTTTTCCTGCAGCCCTCTGATGCGCTCTTCAATAGTGTCCAAGCAAATGTACCTGGAAAAAAAAAAAACACACACACAACGAAAGGAACGTTAGGAAATTTTCCTCGTTCAAAGCTGCCGATATTTCGAGACTACGAAATAATTTACTCACTTGTAAATCCACACGTTCTTCTTTTGGCCGAAACGATATATTCGGTCTTGCGCTTGGCTTTCCAACTGTGGATTCCAGTGGATATCCATTAGTATTAAGTGATTTGCACCGGTGAGATTCAGGCCGACTCCACCGGCCGTTAGCGACAAAAGGAGAACGTTCGTTCTCGAATTTCGGGAATTGAAATCGTCCAATATGCCCTGAAATTATTTTCCATCATCAACCATTAACATTTTGCAAAAATACTGAGTTTAAGATTCTTCAATATGAAAAATCGATTGCGAAATTTCGAAAATGTATGAATTTTCAAAAAAATTTCAATTTTTTCGAAAATCTTAACGCGCAGACATATTTTTTACGTGTTTTTAAAATTTGTGGAAATTGGAAATTTTTTATTGCTCGAAAAACATACCTGGCGATCTTTCACTGCGACTTTGCCGGTGAACATGCGGTAGGACACGTTTTCCATCCGCTTGAGGTCATTGGCCATGATATCGAGGACGGCAGTCCATTGCGAAACGACGATCACCTTGTCATCGGGATTTTCAACAATTTCTTCGATTTTTTCCAGAATTGCTTTCATCTGGAAGATTGGAAAAAAAAATTAGGGAGTCTAGCTCGAGCAAAGAATCGCGTGAAGCTATTTTTTCAAAGAAATAGAAAAAATGAAAAATGAAAAAATACCTTTGAGCTCTGACGTTTGGGATCGAAGACTGGGTTCCCAGATGTCAAGAGATGTTCGAAAACTCTCTCATCAACTCCGATCTCGTCGGCATTCTCGTCATCATCTTCGCGCAAGGATATTTCATTGAGGCGCGTTGCCAATTGGACTGGATCTTCCACTCCCTCCAAACCGTTGACTTCCATGTCTTCACCATCGAGCATCGAGTGTATTAACGATGGGTGGCAGCAGAGTTGCCGCAGACGCAATATCAGAACAAGAATCTGATGAGCAGCAACGTCCGCGTGCGTTGAAAGAAGCTTTTTTTGGGCTTTTGTGAATTGAGTGTCTCTGTCTGTAATGTAACGAAAAAGATTCAATTTATTCGACATTTCCGAATATAATTCTCGATATTCTCATCCCGGATTTTTTAATTTTTTCATCAGAAAAAATAAAAAATATTTATTTATTCAATATTTGAATAAATAAATATATTATATTAAATAATATTTAATAAATATTATTTTTTATAAATATTATTTTATAAAAAATAAAAATATTTTAAAAATTAAAATATTTTAATTTTTAGTGCAACTGTCATACGCGTGCGGTTATATGTTCCTATCGGAATAAAACTTTTTTTCGTATGCATGAAAGTGGAATTGACTAGAACTCTTCACGAGGACACGCATGGAGACTTTCTCCATCACTCGGAATTGCCAGATCTACGAAAACTCGTCATAGAGCCACAGCTTCGGGGTTGAAATGTTTTATTGTTTTTTTTTTTTTTTTCCAAAAATGGTGGATCAAAATTTATCCGGGAACGCAATTGACTAGAACTCTTCACGAGGATACGCAGGGAGACTTTCTCCATCACTCGGAATTGCCAGATCTACGAAAACTCGTCATAGAGCCACAGCTTCGGGGTTGAAATGTTTTATTGTTTTTTTTTTTTTTTCCAAAAATGGTGGATCAAAATTTATCCGGGAACGCAATTGACTAGAACTCTTCACGTGGACACGCATGGAGACTTTCTCCATCACTCGGAATTGCCAGATCTACGAAAACTCGTCATAGAGCCACAGCTTCGGGGTTGAAAAGTTTTATTGTTTTTTTTTTTTTTTTTTTTTTTCCAAAAATGGTGGATCAAAATTTATCCGGGAACGCAATTGACTAGAACTCTTCACGAGGACACGCAGGGAGACTTTATCCATCACTCGGAATTGCCAGATCTACAAAAACTCGTCATAGAGCCACAGCTTCGGGGTTGGTTTGTATAATACCTATTAATTTGTTAAAATTTTGTATTTGTTAGTTTTTCATGTGTTAGTGTAAATTTTATATTTGTTAATAATTTAATAATAATTAAATAATATTTTTCTATGAGAAGAATGAAGAATGGTTGATAAAAACTCACAAGATGTCTGCCAGGAAGGTAGGTTGTATCTTCCAGCTCCCAGCTCAGCCATGTGTGCTTTTTCGGCTCGCTGAGCCAAAAATTGAGCAAACAGAGTCCGGGAAAACACCATAACTTTGTCGTAAATCACACGTTCGTCAGGATCGAGTTTTACTTCGATAGTTTCAACGGCCTTGTCGGGAAGCGCCTCGAGTTCTCCTTTGGCCTGAAGCTCCTGCTTAGTCCGCCGGAGCATTATGCTTTTCATCACCGTGGCTAATCGCTCAGAGCCAGCAAAGTTCTTGTTGTCGACCCAACGCTTCCAAACACGCACGTCGTCGAACGGCGAACATTTTAGGAATTTCAACAGAGAAAACAGGTCCATCTCTTTGTTGTGAACTGGCGTACCAGTGAGGACCCATCGTTTGGACGCACTCAATCCGCAAACAGCCTCGCAAGTCTGACTTTTGTGGTTCCTAATAACATGAGCTTCGTCGAGAATTGCCCTTTTCCAGTGAATCTGAAGAATCAAAAACATTTCGTCATTTTCGTGGCGAAATTTTCCCAAAAAAGCGAAAAATGAATCGTTTACTCACTTTGAACAAAGTACCGGAAGTTTTAAAGGCGCGAGACAAAATATTGTACGTTGTGATGACAATGTCGTTTCGTGCCAAACGCTTTGGATTCGATTCTCGATTGTTTCCGTGATACAACTCGACTGTGAGTAAATTTGATTTGCAACGATTCTTCACTTCACTCTGCCATTGGGCGACCAACGAGGCTGGGGCAACCACCAGCGTCCCTCCCAAATGTCCTGTAACAGTCAACAAGAAATTGAGGATGAGAAAAGATTTTATTATCGGAAAATCGAATAAATAATTGAATAAAACTGAATAATGACACTCTATGATTTTTTAAAGAAAATCGAGACAACTCACGCTGGGAGCGAGCGCTCGAGAGCCATTTTTCTTCTTCATCACTGCCGTCGTCACCAGCGTCCCTTATCTGGTTTGCAGCGATCACGAGGGAAATCATGGTCAAAGTTTTTCCCAAGCCCATGTCATCCGCTACAAAAATCGATAATTTCATCAACTTTTAATTCGAAAAATTCGAATTTTGTAGCATTTCTAGGTTGAGAAAAGTTTTTCTCTTCTAGATACCCAGAGGTGCGTATAGAGGACAAACGAGACATTGAAATATCAACAAGCCCGCTCAGAAAAAATGTAAAAGTCAAAACTCGGGATCGACACGCTCTTCATAGTTTTTTTTAAAAAGTATGGAAAAGTTTTTTTTAAATAATTAAAAGCTGGAAAAGTTTAACAATTTTTTTTTTTTAAATGTACTTTTTTTTTCGACAACTCGCTGTATTACGTTTGTTCTCAGATTATTAAAAGTAAAGTCGATACCTAATCCTCCTAAACTGTCGAATTACTTATTATTTTTTTAATCTCTGGGTTCTACAAAATTATTTCTGATTTACTCATTTTATTTTTTTTATGTTTATTTTTAACTTACCCAGTACGCCTCCCGCTGGATTCTGGCTTTCCCTCCACAAGAGCCAGGTGAGCGCGTACTTCTGGTGAGCCATTAACTTGACTTTCAGTCCGCGGGGATCTTGCGCGAGTTGGTCTTCCGCTGGTCGTGCGAGCAGAGATCCGTGAAGATCTTTCAGTCTTTCCACAGTCAAGACTTGTTCTCTCTGGAAGGTTTCCAGTGCCTTCTTTCCCAAATCTGTATCTTGCGTCGCGGTTGTTGGCTTCAAGAACGTCGGATCCATTTCGAGACTGCCGTCCTTGAAAAGAGTCTTTTTGACTTCGTTCATTGCAGGTAATTTTGGACTTTGTTCTTTCAACTTCAAATCCCTTAGCTGAGTCTTTAGTCGACGCAATTCCTCTTCCTGCAAGATGATACTTTGCCGAATTTTTTCGCCCTTGTCGGGCAGAACATCGAGCTGTCCAGAGCTGAGCAACACCTGAAAAACGAGAAAAACTATTAAATCCCATAAATTTCCATTAAAATCACGAAAAAATCATTCGTTTCAATAAATTTTGCAAATTTCAATTTATTTCCCAATCCAAGAACCTTGCGAACTTACTTTTGATTTCGCCAACTGTCTCTCCAGGTGCTTTTGCTGAGTTTCCAGATAAGCTTTCTTCTGAGCAACTTTCGCATTGAGACTGGAATGTTTCGACTCCTCCTCCGCTATGGACATTGCTAACTCGCATTCGTCCGAACTTTCTGTCTGCGCTTTTCCCTCATCGTCGGATGAGTCGAGATGGATGCTCTCTATAGAAGCGGAAGTTTCTGCTGCTTCGATTTTTCTGGAAGAATATTCCGTGCTGGCGACTCTATCCTCAAGCTCGTCGGAGCTTGATTCGACGGTTTGATGATGATCGTCAGTTTCGTCGTTCGAATCGATCATTCCAGTGATACGTTTGAGTCTGGAAGGGGTTGGATCGAAACCGAAGGTTCGGTTGGACTTTGACGATTTCGTCGGTTCCATCTTCCTTGGAGAACCATCGTCGGAATCGTCGGAGACAGTTTCTTTGGATTTGTGTAGAATATCTTCTTCGTTGTCGCTCGAGCTTTCTACGTAGCGATGCACACGTTTGGGTTTCGATTGAACTTTGACGATCGAATCATCCAGATCTTGCAGGGGACTCGTGCGTTTGTGGTTCGGTTTGACACGGACCATCGATTCGTCCAGATCCGAATCTTTTATAAAAGTAAAAAAACGTTTATTTTCAGAGACAAAGTGAAAAATGGAAAAAAAAGACGAATATCGAGGATCGTTGCGAAAATTGTAAAATAAAAACTTGGAAAGAAAATCTTGCCTTGTTTTTGTGACCCGGAAGATGCTGTGGAGTTTCGATCGTTTTTTGATTCGTCTTCTTCGTCAGATACATTTTGAAAATGAAGAAGACTTCTCCTCACGGCTCTCCTGACGAACGGCGTTATTCTGCCGTCCGATTTGGTGTCTCCGTCGCTTTAAAATAATGAACGGATTTGTCGTTTGTCATTGAAAAGTTTCGAACTGTGTGGAAATGTTTCGAATTGAAACGCGAAGCAAGAAAAAAATGTAAACAAAGGGAGAGACTTACCTGCTCAATGTGTCCGAGCTGTCGGGAATAATAACGTCGTCCCCCTCTTCTTTGTCGTCTTCAGAAATGACGAAACTTTCGCTATCGTATTCCTCTTCAGAGTCGCGAAAAGAGTCATCTATTCCCGCCATTTTGGTCGTTTTTTTTTCGGGAAAAAAGATTTCCTGACGTTTGCGATGGGCAGATATGATTTGGCGATTATTTATGAAGCATATTCACGTTTGAGCTTGGACGATCGAAGAAAGAGAGTCAATGTAGATCGAGACGATTATTTCTGCACGCGTTCACATTATCGATGTCACAAAAAACAGAGAAACACTTGAATTAACTTTTGCAGGCTTTTTCGTTCGTAGCACAATTGAACGCGTGGTGGTTACTCGGACAAATGAAGGTCAAGGACTTTTGAATTACAAAGGACTTCCGAACAAGTTAGAACTCGTCAATGGCCTGCGTCGATCTGGAATAATGTGGTGCCGAAACCGCACGGTGTTCAACTGTTCTCGGTGCAAAATTTGAACCGAAATTCGTAAACGGTCGAGGCTGCGCGAGCAACGCGATTGGCGACACGAAATTGAAGAAAAAGTTGAAATTCTTCAGTGGCGCGATCTGGCCGCATTTTAATCAGCACTTTTCCACGATTTCCGCACGGAGGGAGCCAGCCGTAATTTTCTGCGCGATACGTAAGGAACAGCTTGGCGCGGTCGGTAAAACGTTCCTCGTTGAACGATAAGAACTTTTATTACTTAAAATTGATCACATTTCGGAGAAACAACGACTTCAGCATCTTGAAACGAACGCAATTGCATTTTTATTCCTGAAATATCAACTATAGGCGGCAAAAACTTAGGAATACGGAAAAACAAGTAATATGATAATACATTTGTCCAAACGGAATGCGACTCAGTCCGCTCAGTCGATGTATATTGACACCTTAGAATCCGCAAGGGGGCGCATGAGAATTGGAGCTTCTTCCGCTCCCTCCGCGCTTCTGAATGTCGTACGGAGATTACATGCTCTATGTGTGTCAAAGAAGGTGGTGTAGAGTGAGTGGTAGTGAATTCTGTTCGTCGACAGGATCGTACACGCACGAGAGAGCAAGAAAGAGGGAGCGAGAGAGAGTAGCTCGAATAAACTATACACATAGAGAATCTCTGTACACACTTTTTTGCTGCTATTCCTTCTCACTTCACAAATGTTTTTACGAAAGTGACCCACCCGGGGTTGTCATGGACGTGTACGATCTACGGGTATAAAAAAAGTCGCTCGCGGTAAAGGGGCAAAGAGGGAGAAAGACGAAAAAGCGGAAGGATAAAAAAAGAAAAGGGATAAACATAACGAGTGAAACCGTGACTTACCGTGTGAATATATAAAATGAGAAACCGCAATAGATGCACGAAGCATCAATTGCAAATAACACTAGGCAGTATCGATGGACGCGGCCATGTTTTCTGGTAGCAGAAATCTCAACGATTAAAATAAATAATATTCATTTTCTTTTCGCTTCTCCTTTTCTTTCTTGCCTTATCGACCAACAAATACGCTTCCGTTTTACGAGGCTAAACCTCCGGACACGTATTATTTATATTTTAAGTCGTTGCAAAGTGCAGAATGCCGGGATGCGACGTAAAAACAAGATATCTACCGGCAACGTTCGCCTGGACCCTTTTACTCAGCACGACGACCCTCTTTTTCTATTACCCGTAAGTTTTTCATGCAATCCGTCCTTTCCGCGTACCAATTGACACAATATTTTCCTCATCTCTCAACTTTTTTCTGTACGTCACTGAACTCGTCTTATCCTTTTCCCTCCCATCTGTATCCACATTTTCTAACGTCCAAATTTCGTTCTTCACAAATCGTCACTCACCGAGAAACCCTCATTATACTTTTCTTTAGATGCCAGTATTATCTCTTCCGATATCCATGGGTTCCGGCGCTTCAAGGAGTCATAGCCTTCTTCGTACTGGCCAATTTTACACTGGCCACGTTTATGGATCCCGGCGTCATACCAAAAGGTAAAAATACATGATTCTGAAGTTTGTATAGTTGGAATGCAACAAAATTCATTTTTATCGTTGACAAAAATAATGATTCAAACGCAGAATGCAATTGCAATGATAAAATAACTGTTTTTTGCGATCCGAAAAGATTATCGGCTCGGAAAAATTGGACGATTTTGAAAATTGAACAAATCATCATAAAAATCAAATATTTTTCGTTGCATTCCAACGTTGCAAACGTCAGCACCATAAAAATACAAGTACCTCGTACCTCAAAACTCCTGCTCCATCAATTTTCATATCGAGGTCTGCAGTTTTTTCCGATTCTTGCAAAAACTCAATTTCCAATAATCAAAATACAGTTTTTATCAACAAAATACTAATGAAAATTTATCGTTTTTGTCGCATTTGTTGTTTTCTTAGGGATTCCGCCGAAAAATTTGATTAAAAATAATTCTGATGTTCGAATCGTTGAAGTTGAAACCAAAATTTTGTTTCCGTGGATGAAAATTATTGGAAATGTTACAAAATTCTTAATAATGCTACGGACAATGTTTTCACTTGCAAATGAGGAAATTTTCAATGCTGCATTATTATCAGCCATCAAGCAAAACCTTCGCATTAGTATCAGTGATAAGATATTTTTGTGTCTAGTTGACTAATTTGTTTGCGAGTGAATGTACTAAATTGGAATTTTCTCTTTGAAGCCCCTCCGGACGAAGATCGCGAGGATGACATCAGAGCTCCGCTATTCAAAAATGTAGAAATAAATGGTATAACGGTGCGAATGAAATGGTGCGTCACGTGCAAATTCTACAGGCCGCCGCGTTGTTCGCACTGCAGTGTGTGCGATCATTGCATAGAGGTAATTAATCTCCGTCTATGAAATTTAATACTTTGATTTCGTCATATTTCCGAATTAGTGACTAAATTGAATAATCATTTGAAAATTTCGTAAATCATTTAGCAATATTTCTGTTTTATGAAAATAAATAATTTTATTTAGATTTTCAGACGTTTGATCAATGCATTTGAAAACTTTGAGTTTTGACTCGATTTACTTGATAAATGTTTCGTGAATGATTTAGAGATATTTTTGTGTTTTGTAAAAATGAGTAATTTGGGTTATTTTGATTTCCAGACGTTTGATCACCATTGCCCATGGGTGAACAATTGCATAGGAAGAAGGAATTACAGATTCTTCTTTTTCTTTCTCCTCTCGTTGAGCTTTCACATGCTCAGTATCTTCGGACTGTGTTTGTACTTTGTACTAGAGCACAAGCAACAGTTGGGAGAGGTTGACACGACAGTCGCGTATCCTTATCGTTATTGCGTAACGATTAATAGAGTTCGCACCATTAGCGTGTCTGCTCTACTTTTTATTATTCACGATCTCTGAATATGTTTGCCTTAACTTGACATTTTGTTGTACTCGCCTCGTCGATGCTGCTGTTTTTTTTTTGTTTTTTCTTTTACGTCACAGGATGGTACTCATGGGAGTGGTCACACTTTTATTTATTCCAATACTCGGATTGACAGGTTTTCACGTTGTTCTCGTTTCACGAGGACGTACCACCAACGAACAAGTCACGGGAAAATTCAACGGTGGATACAATCCGTTCTCGCGAGGATGCTTCCATAATTGCTGCTACACACAATTCGGACCCCAATATCCAAGGTAATTTTCAATTCCCCGCAACCAAAAATACCGAAAAACAACTCAAATAAAAAAAAAATATTATTTTTTCGTTAATTATTCAAAAATCTTCTCCAATGTAAATGAACTTTAAATTTTGAATTTTGGAAAAATTAGCCCGAAAGTTGGATTTTCGCGTTTGAATCGAAAAATTCTTGAATAAGGAATTGAAATCGTTGAAAAAAAATGGTGATGGACGATTGCTTAACGTGAAATGAAATTTGCAGTTTAATCAAGCCTGAAAAGTATTCAGGAAAGCGACGGGGGGCTTGCACGTCGGAGATATCGACGATAGACAGCGAGAACCAGGTAAAAACCTACATGGATAGCAGCAACGGTGTTAGAAATGCCAGTTCAAATGCTTACAATAAGGTAAGAGCTAGTGCAACTTTGCTCGTTTCTTCTTCAATTTTCCATGTGGTATTTTCCCTTTGTACTCGTAAAATATGAAAATATTATTTTTTCTCAATATATAAATATCAAGTTGTTATTTTTTTTTTTTAATTAACTTGTATTATCGGCACTAACGACCTTCGCAGTCTCTACACGCTTTTCTTACACGTTCTCAAGGTTGACGTTTATTACTGAGGTACTGTTTTTCTCCTATGCTTTCACCGTATTCTCGCTAAAATAAATTCACCCACGTATATTTTTTCTTCTTTCTCTCTCTCTCTCTCTCTCTCTCTCTCTCTCTCTGTTCGCAAAGCATGTAGACTTAATTGATCGTAGTCGCTGAGTAGAGCGTAGTTGATCGTTTTTGTAGATGATTCCGTGAGCGTGCAAAACAGCGCGTTAACGTCGCGACATTGACGCGTGACGCGAATTATTTCGTGTCGTTTTTTTTGTTGTTTTTTTTTTTCCTTTGATATTATGTGCATAATTAATATCCGCAGAACTCTACTACGAGCGACGATAGCTTATCCATTCGTGAGGAATCAATTAGAGCATTGGGAGGACGTTTTTACTGATTCAAGAAGCCTCGACCTTTTCCCTCTCCATTCCATTCCTCGTTCCTCGTCGAAGCTAAACATAAATTTTGTCATTGTACGTCGTCGTTTTATTCGTTTGAATCATTTTCTTTTTTTTTTTGTTTGATGAAAATCTTTTTTTTCTCACTTGTACGTAACGGACGATTTTTTTCTTTTCTTTTTTTTTTAATACTCTTTTGCAGTTGTCCCCTGGCCGGGATTGTTCCGATACGGATATGGAACCGACCGCATCACAATCTGCCGATTGCGAACCTACCCCACCGTTGCAGAGACACGGATCAAAAAGCAACTTTTTCCTGCCACCTGTGGAGAACAACGAATCTCCCAGGCATCCACAACCACCACAGCATCGTCATCCAATTCATTATCCACGGGGCAGTCCTCATCCAAGGCCGAGGTATGTCCTTAACCTTTTTTTTTTACTCCAATCGCTCAGATTCTCGCAAATCTCCATTTTGCCTCTGTGAATTGTGAAATTTCTCTTTAAAAGAGGTCACGAAGCACGAGAGCTCGCGGCTCTTTCCCGTAAAAAGTCACGAGAAAATCGTCGTGAACGAAAATTTTATAATAAATAATTATTTTTCGTTATCCACGAAGATTTGACAACGATCGTAGAGACGAATAACAATCGATGTTGATTGGGAATTGAAATCTCGTTAATAATCACGAAAATTTAGGTCAGAAGTGACGAAAAGTTTGGCGAAAATTGTTGGATAAATGATGAAAGATTTGTTTATTCTCATTAGGGGAATGAACGGTTCCCGCAGTCACACTCCCGATCCTCTGTCGCCCGAAGCGACTGGATCACCGGCCGGAGGTCCTCAAAGAGGTCAAGGTCAGGGTGGTGCAAGCCCGACGATGCAACAGCGCATCAAAGCTATAGGCGTACCGACGCCACTTGCCATTTCCAGTCCAATACGCAGGTACGAGACACGCTCTTGCATTCGCTTCTCGTATAATTAAAAGAATTTAAAAAAAAAAAAAAACATATATCTATATATACATGAAAGAACGAAAGAGAAAAAAAAGGCAGAATAATAATGTGCACAAAAAAAAGGAAGTGAAACGATGCCCTCGAACGTCGGTCTCTTGCTCGTACAAACATGTATACATTGGATCACCGACATTTACATTCACGTACGCTGATTTATTTCATTCACAAACACACTCGCACAAACAATGTCGCACCACACACCACGCCGATTTCAATATAAATTGTACATAACGCTTTACGAAAGACCCTCCGTTATTTGGTCGGGCAATTATTTAAAAACTCTTCCTTCTACTCGAAAAAAAACGAGTCGAATTTTGTGCCTTGCGTAACATCAAATTGACGCATTTAAAAATAAGTTTAAAAAACGTGAAAATTGGGATGCAAATTTGGGAAAGCATTGGCTGAAGAGTAGAAGGAACTGTGAGAAAAATTTGTGGATCGAATACGAAAGAGTAAATTTCACGTAACGGTGTATTTGGCCCGGACTGACCCGGATACGACACGATCAACTGCACCGAGTGCAAGTCCACGCTTCGCTCACGCCATTCAAATTTCGAAGTTCGTGGCAGAATGTTTAACGTTGGCCCCGATTATCTTTCGAATCCAATAGTTACCACCAACACTCTGTTTTCTTAAATTTTTTTCACCCTCGAAGAAAGAATCCGAGTCGCAGGGAGGTGGTTATTAAATGTGAAAAAAAATCGTGACTCGAGAAAGTTAATCTGTAAAGTTATGACTGAGAAACCGAGGGATGACAACAAAACATCGAACAAAGCTCATTTGTTTTTTTTTTCGTTTATGTTTTGTCATCATAATCGTTAATTTTTATGGATTTCTTTGTTTTTTTATTATTTATATACGTCGTTATCGTTTTTATTGGCTCTTTCTCATACAAAAGTCAACACCCTTAAGATGATGGATCAGTAGCTATCTCGCCACTGTGAGTGCGAGAGAGACAGCTGCAATTTTCGAAATTGAATATTTCCGACACGGTTTCACGAATTAAAAAAAAAAGCCCCTGTCAGCGGATTTTTTCCATCGTCCTGCGTACGCTGACAAAGCTTTTTTTTTAAATTTGTCAAACGATATCGAAGAAGTTTAATTTCGCAAAATCGAGGTGAGGTTCAGTCACTGATCCATCGTCTCAACCATCAATCGTCATCCAATACACAGTCGAATTTTCATGGAGGAAAAAGAAATAGAAAAATAAAGAGAAAGAGAGAAAAGGATTACGCGATTTAGATAATCAGTGGCTCTTAGAGGGAGATTAGATTTCTTTTTTCTTGCACGTATCTTTAAAGAGATATATGGTATATAGATAAGTTTGTGTCCCACTGCAGGGGGTGGTAACTGCAAGGAGCTGCCTCTCTGACAACATGTTGCAACCTACTGCAGGTAAACACGAACTTGATCCTACGAGGACGTACCGTAGTTTACGATTATGCTTTGTTGCATACAATTTATACGCACACCACCACACACTAGATAAGACACTCACACGTACGCACATACACTCACAGAATAAAAACTCTGACAAGAAAATATCAATGAAAAAAAAGGATGAAAACACTTCAAGTATTTATTAGGTTTTGCTACTCTTTTTTACGTTTTTCTTTCTTCGATAGATGCTAATTTTTTTAACAGGAATGACGCGCTGCTCTCTCCTGTATGTCTCGCCAGAGCCGTATTTGTATGGCTAAAATGCTCAGCACTTGCATATGTCAATATTGGTTCACTGTAACGCGCATTATCAAATATTTCCACATTTTTTTATTTTGGGGTTTTCGTTTTTTTTTTCTTTTTAACGTCGTTCGTTTCGTTTTTTTTTTTTTTTTTTTTACTTTATTTTCATTTCGTTCCGGCGTATGAATTTCAATCTTGAATTTTAATCTCGGCGACGAGTGTTGGACTGAGAAATGAAAAAATTGAACTTTCATGAAATTGAGTCGGTGACCAGATCCAGAGAATTTTTAAAGAAAAAAGTGTTTTGTCGATCCTGGGAGCGATGCAGTTTGTTTTGCTCGAAGGCGAACCAATTCTCTTGAATTGAAATTCACACGTAGGAAAATTGATGCGGAATATTGAGAGTTTGGACGAGAAAAAACGTGAGGCCCCAAAATAGGAAGAAAAAAAAAAAAGAATGTAAATGCGTTGGAAAAATGATCTCGTACGAGGATTAAGTCGGGAGGAAGTGGGAAGCTCATTTTGTTTATAAAAATTGGATGTATTTTCAGATCAAATCCAGGCACACCGACGCAGGTACGTCGGCCCGACTTTATAGGTGTAGCCGAAGCTCCGACGTACTACGATGTGCAGCATCACAACAATCACGTTGGTGTGATTGGTCAAGGTCAGATGTCGGGTGTACCAAACACCGGGTACAGTCCGCAGCGACGTTTTCTCTCGGAGAGCGAGTTGATAAGACAAGGCAACGAGCATCCATACTCGCGGACCAACAACACCGTCGATAATATTCGCGAGTTGGCTGGTTCACCGCAACGAGGTGTTTACATGTGGAAGGACAATTCACCCAGTGGTTATCCTCAACAAACAGCACCAGGTATGGGAGTACCGAGTCATCAAAACCTTTCGCAACGTCAGCCACCGCCTTACGATTATTATTGCTCGAATCCAACGAGTCCCACGCAACAACCGTACGGCAATCAACCTCCGCAAAGAGCGGCTTATCATCCGGCAACGCGAGGCGGTGTGCCGGTATTTCCGCCTCACCAATCGCCTCAGGTCAAACGCAAAGTCTCGACAATGGCAACTCCGACAACACCGACACCGGTCGATGGCCGTAGGCGACCAATGTCCTTCGTCAGAGCGTTAGAAATGACCGATTCCATGGAAATGGTCACTGCACCTAACGATCCAAGATCGCAAAGGCCCACTACACCCACTCCTGATCGCGCTAGTGTCTACGACATGAATTACGAGATTTCCGTATAGCCAATCTTTAAAGTCTCCGCTGCATCGAATCGCTCGACGGGGATCAACAAAACGCCATCGACCATCTTTCACATCGCACGGAGCTACGACGATCATCGAGCTTGTTCAGCCACTTCCGAGGTTTCCGTGTGAACGACACTCTCATCTTGAGAGCTAATGGGGCTGCATCTTTTTTTTCCTTAGATTCTCTTTTAGTCACGATGGTAAAGTGTTGCCCTTGACCTCGTCGTCTCGTTCTTCCTGTAAGAGGATTTTTGTGGGCTGAGAGAAATTGAGAGAGAGAAAAAAAGTTGAAAGAGACGTTTTCGTGTTACGTCTCGAATAAACGAGGCTAAAGTTTTTAGCATCGAAATCCAATCAACTTTATGAATTTTTTCTTCAATTCCACTTCCGTGCAAACGGATTTTTCGAAAAATTGAGATTACAAACTTGGACAATTCAAAAAAAGTCTGAATAAAAATAACAATTGTTGAAAGTTTCGTTGCATTTCAACGATTCGAACTTGAGCAACGTTCGAATCAAGCCAAAGGAAGATGAGAACACTTTCGTGGGGGAAGTTGACGATTATCACACGGCCCTTCCTTTCGTTCACGCCCTTAAATGGATCGTTTTTTTTTACACGGTAAACATTGACGACTCCCATCAGTTCAATCGTGCTGGGATTAATTTTTTTTTATTTCTCTATTCCGCGCGAGTTCGATTTCCAATTTAATTATCAAGTAAATCGATAACGAATCAAAGATTTTTTTTCTGCCTTTACAATCCTTTGATCTTCCTGCTTTAAGCGAGACACAAATGATTCCGTCTTCTTTGATGTTGCTACGAAAATAATTGTCCCATCGCGCCTTGTCATTAACAGATTCTCGTGTGAGGGCTCACTCGACTTATACGGTCATGTAATTTCTGCAATAATTGTGCGAATTAATAAAACATCGCGATAGCTTTATCAAAACTTTTCTATGGATTCTGCCGAAAATATTCATTGCCCTGTTTATTAATTGTCACATCGAGTCTTTGGAAATCATTTAAATTTCAAAATCCAAACTGCATTGGATAAAAATTTGAAAATTCAAACATAAAAATGAAATTATAATAATTGGACAGCCCTGTACAGTCGAGGAGCCTCGAACGTCAGAAAATCCTTCATCAACTTATGGGAACAAAGAACATGAAAAATGTGAAACGCGGTAACAAGGTGACGATTTTCCAAAGCTTGAAAAAAAAAAAATTGTACGAGGCACTTACAGTTTCGTAAATAGCTGGAAGCATTTTTTTGCATCTCATTTTTTTACACGATTGAAAAATCCTTGATGAATTTGGAGAGTTGTGGTTTCGAGTCTTCTTCGGGAATTGGGTTCGCTACAGAAATGCAGTTTGTTTTGTCGAATCTCTGGTTCGAAGCTCGTCGTAATTTTGCAAAACTGATGGCTGAATTCTTTCCTGACCGGTAGAAATTTGTATCCTCGATATAATTATCGAAAAATGAAAGGAAGTTTCTCTGTTATTATATTTCGAGCTCGAAACTGGCCCGAAAGGAATTTAGCTGTTTAGAAAATTAAGGGAAATTCTTGCCCGAATGAAAATCAAAGAATAAAAGTGAAAATATGTTTTCGAAAACAATGGACCATCGTGAACGAGCTTTTTTCTGGGACGAGCGATTGATGCGAAGCTCTAAAAACGTGAAAAATTTGTATCGGAGATGAGAGAGCCTCGTTGCCTCGATCTCTGAGTGTGAACTCTCGCATTCCTCCCACTTGACAGCAACTCATTGAATTTTAGTAAAACGTTAAGGTCAGTTTAGATTTTTATACAGTGTCGTCGTGACTGGATAGTAGACGCGATACAAAAATACATCGATCGACGAAGATATTTCTTTCTTTTTATCCCTTTGTTATATTTCTTATCTACGAAAATTCATGATTTGCAAAATGTGAGTGAAGACTGCGCGAGTGTGAGCGAGATGAATTTCAACCGCGAAACCCTGCCACACACACGTACGCGTGAAAAAAGGGTAAAAACGAGAAAACAAAAAAAAAGGGAAAAGCGAAAATATTGTCCGTATTCTTTAAAAGAGTTACTTAATCGAGTTAAGTCATTGTCAAGATAGAATAACAAATTCTGTGTAAAATAATCCTGAAATGTGTAGTAAATTTTTAATATACAATAATATAAATACATATATAAACAATATATGAATTTATATTAAAAAATATTTATACGTAAATGATAGAAATAAGAGTTTATAATTTAGCTCGACGAATGCTGAATTTTATTATCGATGTGCCCAACTAACACGAAAATTTATTTGTTTCTTTTTGGCGAATGTCTTTTTATTAACAGTTTTCCATTGGTTTCTTCATTTGCAATAACCGTTCGAAAGTGAGTCCAAAAAATAGTGGAGAATCGTGTACGAGAGAGTGATTTATTAAGCGAAACGGATAGATAGAAAAAAAAATTAATATTCGTGTGAATGTGAGTGAAAAGAAAGAAAAACACACACAAAGAACGTTGCAACGGTTGTGGAGAGTGAAACAGAAGCGATAGCGACATCGAACAACGATTGTTCGACGTCAATGAACGTTCATTCGACCTGCAGAAAAATCCGCTTCGACTAAAAAGAGGTAAACAATCAATAATAAAAAAAAAAAAAAAAAAAAAAAAAAAACAGAAGGGAAAAGTCTCTCTGTGTCATAAAAAATACATCGGGCACGAATTAGTGACTGGTGTAAAAATCTCGTTCGGCGAGTCCGCATGATTTCCCGGGAGAAAATTTGTGTTGCTTGGAATCATTGTATGGTAAATGTCAGCCGATAATAGGCCAAATCCTTCTTCGATGAAAAAAAAAAGTCGATCGTGTTGCGTTTGAAGTTTAGAAATGAGAACAATCCGAATGGCAATGATTATGGCTCGTTGGTTGGTAGCTCGTTTGTGCAATAGAAGAAAACTCGTTCCATCGACGAACGAAGTGACTAAAAAGAATAAATCTCCAAAAAAAACTGGACGAAGCAAAGGAAAGCGTAAAAAAAAAAAAGAGTAAACACGACGTAAAATTTCTATTCGTTTTTCAAATACTCTGAGTGATTATCGATAAGGCAATTAACAATTTCTTTGTTTTTTAACAATTGTACATTATTGTAGTAAAGTTATTGTTATTATTTTTCATTATAATTTATTTCTCATTTCTCTGACAACAATCACGTATTTAAGAAGGATTCTCAACATATCTCTTCGATTGCGTTTTGCCCTCTCGTCGTACAGTATTTCGACGTAAAAACCAGAAAGAAAGCAAAAAAAAAAAAAAAAACTACTAAACAATTGTCGTCGATAGGAAAAAGAATGAAGATAAACGTCATGCGTGTCGTTGTTCTCTCTCCTTACGAAAAATGTGTTCGTCTTGTCGTAAAGTCAACCGCAAGAAGAAAACAAAAAAAAAAACAAAAAACGTTCGGATCGAATGTTCGTATGTTTCTCCGCGTTCCCCTGCCCCGCGCCCTTCGAACCCTCGACCTCTGTCTCCGGTGAACTTGTGCCAAAAAAGTATAGCAAAAAATACTATTTTGAAAGTCAGTTAACCACGAGATTGTTCGATTAATAACGAAGATAACAAGAAAAAGTTTCAAGTGAAACAACACACACACATACACACACACTTAACATGAAACGGTACAACGTTATGAATTGATTAACGATAAATAACCAAATAAGAATGTACGACAAACAAACAAACAAACAATATTTACCATTTGTATGATTCGATGTACTTGTACATATTAGCCCGTTATCACTACGTCAATGTACATACACATATATTTCAGTACCTCACGAATCGTCGCTGCCGTCATATACAATAAATAATGGAAAGTCAATTACCTATTTTTTGCATTATTCGTAAAGCCTTGCAGCGTTCTACACGTGAATAGACAAAACTTTGATTTAGTTACGGTGTCTGGTAGATTCAGAGCAATTATGTTGGGCCTGCTCCCCTCCGAGGACCTTTTGTTGATTTTGGCACGTGTGATGGACGATGGGGCGGAGATTTTGGTCCGGTTGGCCAGCGAGTGTCATTTCGAATCGGAACGTATCGATAGTTTGCGCTTTCTGGCCATGGGGCATAAAGAAATTGAATTTTTGAGTCGTGCTTCCCATTTAAAAGCTAGGCGGCTGGGGTATCAAGTTTTATTGGGAGAAAACAGAGTGTGGCATGGAAAAAGCTTCGTAACATGTGGCCGAAGTGTCCTGCAAGAAAAAGGAGGGCGTGGACTGTCTTTCGGCCCTTCTCGGCGAAAAAGCCCCGTCGAAGAATTCCGCAGGTTTCTCTAATACGTTTCTCGTCGCGCGGCTGCACTGATCGTGCTCGAGCACGAGCGCAGTTCAAATTTCCCGCCACGGTAGCCGAGCCCGCATCTGCTGTCACGGCGGCTCTTGTGTTCTATAGTTCTTTTCCATTTAATTCGCGAAAGATTGCAAAGAACGATGGATGCGATGGAAATGATTAGCGAAGAAACATCAAAGATGGCGGAATATTACTTTGGCCATTTTCCTCAAGCATAAACGTCATTTTAGCTCGGGAGACTTGGCGTTCTTTCAGAAAGATCGTATCTTCCCTCTCTTTCTTACTCACTGCGTCTCCCACTCACCAATGTGTACAGTCAACGAAGCAAATATCTGTGGTCATTAAAACGTTAAGGTGGCGACGAAATTGAAACGTTTTTACCGTCCGTGGCGCTCGTGTCAGTGCCATAGACGAAATAAATCAACGAAGACGATCGCAATGTACAAAATATATTTCGCAAATCGATTCAGAATATTGTCTTGTTTCTCGGATTCGTAAGCTAATAATTAACGAAAGATTGAAGTTGTTATTTGTTCAAATTTGGTTTGCGATTTGCACAAACTTTCTCGGAAGGACGACACACACGATATTACATGTTCTGTGGTGTAAGCAGCACATCTGGTGTTGTTAGTTGATAAAAGTGACGCCAGGTGTCTGGGGAGAAGAAAAAAATTTGCAACATCGACTGTACATCCCACTCTACGCGTAACGCCATGTTCGCTGATTATTCTGTCTCTGTCTGACGCATGCAGTCAGTGTGGAGTATATGTAGTTCTAACCGAGTACAAGCGTGGCTCTGACAGAATGCGCGGTGCTAGGACGAATAAACCGCGCCGCTAATCGCGGAGCATTCGCGTGTAATTAGGGCGTGTGTTCTCGCGTGTGGGCCTCGGAAGGAGGGAGTTGTTTTAGTTTGTTCGTTTTTCTTTCTCTCTCTATATATCTCTGACTTGCCAACTTTGCTAATTCAACGGCCGGTGGATATCGTAACGATAATCAGCGTTGAATATTTAAAAGAAAAAAACGAGGAGAGCGGAAAATCAAAAAAATTCGTAGGACTGGCCAACACATTTGTACACAGAAAAAGGGAGGGAGACAGACACACACGTACGCGCGCATATACGGATACGCGAGGGGAGGGAGAAAAAAAAGGGCAATGTTACGGACATACCGTACGACGAATGTTCCGTATATACCATGCTACGAGGTATTTTAAACGTGTGTTGCGTTAGAGGGATCGCTCCGAAGAGGACGACAGCGGCGCGCGCGCGGCCATTTTTACATTGACGACGATGCGGCAAGCGTGCGTGTCCGTTCGATCCGCCATTCCAAACAATCGGTGTACCAGTAATATTACTACGAGCCCTCAGACCAGTCTCGGGTACATTTAGCTGGCGGCAGTAGTGGCAGTAGCGGAAAGCTTGGGCATCGAGCAACGACTACGGCAAAACGGCAAGCACGAAATGGAAAGAACTTGGTAGAAAAATAAAAAATATTACTAGCCAGCCGACGAGACCGAAAGGGATACGAAAAAGAGAGAGAGAGAGAGAGCGAGCAGACTGAGAAAGGAGGAAAACAATTATTAATAAAAAGGAAACAAACGACAAAAGCGACGATATCTGCTGTGTAAAGAAAATAAAAATAAAAATAAAAAACGAAGCAATTCACGACGAAGGAGATTTTTTTTTCATTTCGCGTACAATTGCTGTTACATTATTATTATTATTATTTGTATGATCGGAAAGTGGCATAGAGGGAGGAGGGGTGACGACAGCCCGAGAACCAAGAGGGAGTAAGAGCAAAGACGACAGAGCGAGAAAAGGCGAAAAAACGACGAAAAGGAAAAAAAACTAAGCAAGACAGAGAGTAGAGAGAAGTGAAGTGGGCAAAGGTGGTGCGCGAAAGATTTTTCGTTTGGTGTGTAGTGACGCTGAACGACGGCTACGGCGACTACAAAAGGTGTTATAAGAATTAAAAAGAAAAGAAGAAAAAAAATGCGAGTAGTATCAAAGTGATCGACGACTGGCTCGATAACCATCATCGTAACCGCGTTAAATCACAGATCATTGCGATTTATTCTCTCTCTCTCTCTCCGCGCTCTTCCGCTCTCCTTCGCACCCATTTTTATTCCTCGTTCTCTGACTTACGAGGAACGGCCATGGCAGAGTGCAACGATGTAGCATACAGATCGTCGAACCGTAATAAAGGTGCGTGCGTGCGTTCATACGTACGTACGTGCATTCACGATCTCGCTGGCATTTACGCGTGACGCGGCGATAGACAGATCGTGAACCACTAAATCAAATTATTTAAGGTAATAACCAACGAGGAACGAGTGTTGGTGTGTGTGTGTATGTGCGGCGTCGTCGTAGTGAATTTAAAAACGAGGAATTAAAGGGAGAAGCAAAAAATTGGAAGGAAATTCGACGAGATAAGAAAGTCGTGCGCGACTGAGCCAAGAGAAAAAAATCGAACGTGAAGTGTTTTACTCGAAAAATAATAAAGAATTAAGGAAAAACGTTATTTTTTCATCGTTGGTCGTTGTTGCCAGACTTGCCAAACATCAATTTTTCATTTTTTTTGGCGTTTCTGTTTGCGCTGCTCGTGCAAACCTCCGCGTTGCTGGCGGAGCTTCTCTCTCGCTCTCCCGAGCAACCCCCCCACCCTCTCGCCCCTTTCAATCCTCCTCCTCCTCCTCCTCCTCGTCCTCCTTCTCCAGCCTATCTATCTATCTATCTAATCAATCTATCTCGCTCGTTCGTATTACCACTCTCTCTCTCTCTGTCATCGGTGTTGGTGGTGTGTTTGTCCTCAGACCCAACGCACACGGCAGACTCCGAAGCGCGTGCGATCGATGTGCCCGTGACAGAGACGAGAGAGAGAGAGAGAGAAAGACAGACAGTCAGTCAGAGAGAGAGAGAGAGAGAGAGAGAGAGAAAGCGAGAAAGGAAGAGAAGGACGGCGGTGTGGACATACGGTGGAGCGTATATACGTGTCTGTGTTCGTGTGTGTGTGCGTGCGCGTGAGTGTAGTGAATTTGGATTAAAAAAGCAAAGCAAAGAGTTTTCGTTTCGCGTGATCCCAGTTGGAATATCCGAAGCGGTGACAAAGTGAGAAAAATAAAAGAAAATGGTCAAGTTTGAGCATACGACGAAAAAAAGAGCAGTCTGTCCGCTCGTTTGAGCGAGAGAATACACAGTGAGGAATAAAGTGTGTGCGAACGAGCGAAGAGTGGATATTTTCTTGTTTCAAAACGGACACGTTAAGCAGTTGAATTGCAGGTAAGGAAAATATCAAGTTCGCGCGAACAAAGAGGCCCGCGAACCTTAAAAACATCCAAGAGCAAGAAAATCAACAAACTTTTTTCACTCTCCGTTATTTATTCTCTGAAATAAACTCGCTCTCGCACGATCTTTACGCGCTACGAGAATCTCTCGAAAATGCTAACCTCCCTAGCGAGAGAAAACATGATTGAATAACGAGAATCCAGTGCAGATCTACCAAGTGAGACCAACAACAATGGCGATTACATTTGTCAAAGATTAGCTGATAAACGTTATAACTAAAGAGGCTGATACACACAGACGCGCACGAAAAACAGCATCGTCTCGATGCTTCCTTCTTTATCGTGCAAGATTAAAATTCGGGATTCAAACCGCTCCGAGTTTTTGTTCGCTCTTCTCTCCGGAGTCTCTTTTTAACTGTGATGAAGTTTGACGATTCTTCGGCTCGATCTACCGGATCAAGCTCGTAAACAACAAACTCAAAACCGATGTATTTACGTATATACACACATATGCGGGAAATAAAGACACAGGAATAAAAAGGCATAGAAGAAAATATATATTTACATATATATCTATATATATATATACATATAAATATACGCGAAACGGGGGCGGAAGTCGCGAGATGGAGCAAATCGAGGTGAAGCAGAGGAACCAGCGTAACAGGAGACGCGAACGTGCACAGAGAATATTGGCGCAGAGGGAGAGCCTAGCTAACTCGAAGCAGCTACAGCAGCAGCACCACCATCATCAGAACCAGAATCAGCAGCAACTACAGAGGCAACGACCCGACGAGGAGGACAGCCACAGCGGCGAGGACGAGGAACCCGGTGGCCTCGGTCTCGGTCTATCAAGGCCCGGTGGTGGTAGACCACGCGAAAATAACACGAGACCACCGAGACCACCAAGACCACCGAGACCGAGAAAGAAAACATCCCTAAACTCTACCGGCACTAGTAACAAGGAGCCACCCTTTGAGGAGGACATTATCGACGGTTTTGCAATACTTGCATTTCGTAGCTACGAGGAACTCGAGGTAACCACTCTTTCCTTCTCTTTCATACTTTTCGTTCGATCGAGACGCGAGACCAAGGGACGAAATTCTTTCTTTTTTTTTTTCTCTTTACGACGTTTTACGATTTTCCGTTTCCCATCACGTGTTGCCTCGCAATAATGAATACACGGAGGCAGATTTTTTGAAGGAACTACCACCCGGTCACTGCTTTTGTTTACATCTTCATTTTTCGTCGTTTGAACGTGTTTTTTTTTTTTCTTTATTTTGGTCACGTGTGTGGCCTCGAACAAATGAACGAAATAGGCAGATCTTCCGAGGCAGCTCCCTCGTTTCTATACTGTTTTGTTGTTGTTTACGTTTCGCCGGTCGAGGAGACACAAGACATTTTTCCATTGACAAACACATTCGTTTTTTTTTCTTTTCTTGTTACTTTTTACTGCTGTTTACATTTTGCATACAAACTCGTTCACTCGATGACACTGAAGTTTGCAACGTTGATATTCAACGAAAAATATTTTGTCTATTAATTATTCATTGAATTTTTAAAATTGTGGCAATTTTTCGTGTCGATTGAGTTTTTCGGTGGCATGGGAGGATCGTTTCAATGTCCAGACTAAATATTGAATAATTATTACGAGCTCTGCTCAAGAAAAAACAGAATTTCGTTGCATTTCAACGATGCAAACTTCAGCGTCATTCGTAACGAAGGTCGAGCGTTTTTCATCCGACGAAAAAAATCAACATTCAAGGACGAATGTGCAGTGAGGCAATTTTGAAAAAATCACAATCTCTATTTTCGTTTTTTTGCTAATTTTGCAACTTTGAATACGAACTTGGAAGCACGTGCGATCGGATACGAATGTGATAGTCATTCCTGTTGATAAGAGAAGGTTAGGCATTAGTAGTCGAGACATTCAAGGTAAACTTTTGCTCAGTCGATATTTTTCGTGCAGAAAAACACGAGAGAGTTTTTTCTGCTCACCAGACTTCGGACCTTATCGTTGTCTGCATCATTATCACTCGATTATGTTTAATGAAGTACGAACAAAGTCTTCAAGAAAAAAAAGAAACGATAGAGACGCATTCAAAGTGTATTTTTTTCGTTGCGAGTAAACACTAGATTTCCAGCAGTCCGATGACTAATCTCTGCCACTGTGAATGTGTCTTTTAAAAATCACATCGAAGTTCGCAGCGTTGGGGTCCAACGAAAAACACTTTTTTTTGTCACTGTTTGTTAAATTTTAAAAACAATGACAATTTTCGTATCGACTTTGTGTTTGGTTCCAAAAAAATATCGTTTTATTATTCTCATTAGCCCCAGAACGTTCGATTTCCCGTTTTTTATCGTTTTACCACATTTTTGCCTAATTTTTTGACTTGCAGCAAAATCGCCCCAGGCTCACGTGATCCTGCATTAAAAAACGAAAAGAATGAGCCCAAGTTGAACTTTTTTCGTTAAATTTTACCGGGGATATGAATTTTTCAAAATTGGGGTCATTTTGACCCCAGATTTCCGGAATAAGTAACAAAAAAATGAGGTTACCGTTCTAGGGTTAAATATTGAATAAAAATCATGAGCTCTGCTCAAGAAAAAACAGAATTTCGTTGCATTCCAACGATGCAAACCTGAACATCGTTTTCGAAAAGAGAACAAATTCTGAACCCAATAAATGCCTAGTTGATTTTGACGAAAACAAAGAAAAAGTACTGACTTTGTGATTCACACGAAAAACAAAGGGACCTCGTTGTCAAAACGATTGGTATCTCGCCCCGGGGCTGTTTGTCAAATGAAAACTAAAAATTGATAGCGAGTTGAATCTTTCGGCGTATCGCTCTTTTGTTTTGGGCTTATCAGTACGCGCACTTTTCAAAGATTTTCATTCACGATCTCCTTCGTACGATACTCTACGCGTTTATCTCTGTGCTTCGTCATTCATAAATGGCATTTCGATCAAATTATCAATTTCCACTGCTACGAACTTGGATTTGCATGATGTGACGAAAAATATCGAGAATCGTGAGTCCCTTATCACGAAAAGTGTCCACGAACATTTTTAATTGCTTTGTTCATCTATAAAGCCAATGATTCGATGAATTAGTCGGACGATACGAACTTTTATCGAAAAAGTTCTTTCAATTCTTTCTCAATATTCTTTTCCCAAAGAAATTCATTTTACAAATGTATTCAGTGATTTTTTGAGCAGCACGAAGCAACCAGCTGTCTCTCTCTTTTCGCTCTCCTCGTCGTTATTCCTCCTGTAGCCACTCTACAGTCATCCACCAGAAGCCTTACCATTCTGAAGATTAAAATTCAACCTCAAACACCTGATAAAATCTTGAGCCCAAAATCCGCGTGTTGTTTAATAGAAAAATCACTCGAGATACTTCACGAGATCTTGTTTACCATTGCTGCATCAAAATAATAACGAAGATAAAAAATAAAAGCCAGAGAAACGGAACTCTATAAATTTTACTGCAACAAACTCGGTGGAAAATAGTCTGTAATTTGTGCAAAGATTCGATCTCTTGGCCACTGCAAATGAAGAAAAGTTAAAAAAAAAGAAATATTCGTTGCACAGGCACTTGGTGATGGAAATACAAAGTGTTTCGTATCGTGTTACCCATTATTTCGTCGGGTTACTCGATACTCAAGAAATAGAGATGTAAAAAATGGAAAAAAATTAATAACAATAACAATGATAATATAAATACGGGGTTCAGTGTCATAAACGTGCAATAACGTTTATATCGTATCGGCCACTGACGAAATCGTGTCTCATAAATAATATTCCTGCTCGCCGAGTTAACGACCATATAAATACGTGTATAATTTCTAGTTTATCGAACGTGACTTCGTGTACCATGCTTCGATATAAATACACATCGATATGCCTGTATATACCTTCGTGTTATAACGTTCCATAAAATCTTCCATCTTACGTTTCCTCTGAGAACAAAAAAGAAAAAAAAAGCACACACTAGACGAAATATTCGTCGATACGTGCTTCACAAGTTTTTACCTCTTTTAACAACTTTTAATGGATTACTCAAACGACTGCTTCTCCAATTTATCACCGCAATCTCCACATTTCCACTTAATCTCTTTCTCCCTATTTATCGATTTTTCTCTCACTTGTAAATTCAATTTGAACGATATCGAAGTTCGCATCGTTGGAGCCCAACGAAAAATATTTTATGTGCTCACAATTTTTTAGATTTTCGTACTCAATTTTTCTTTGGCATTTTAATTTTCATTTGCGAATAATTTTCATAGACGGACAACGCGTGTGAATTTTTTACTCTGTCTTGAAAAAATTAATTTAAATAAACGACTCTAAAGTTTGCAACGTTGATGTTCAACGAAAAATATTTCATCCGTTAATTATTTATTGAATTTTGAAAATTGTGGCAATTTTGTGTGTCGATTGAATTTTTCGGTGGCAAGGATCGTTTTAGTGTCTGGACGAAATATTTAAAATAATAATTACGAGCTCTGCTCGAGAAAAAACAGAATTTCGTTGCATTCCAACGATTCAAACTTCAACATCATTCAATTTGCATTTTTTTTTTCTCCTCGATTTTCAACCCTTTGATTTTTACGATTCACTTACCACGGACTCGAATATTCGCGCTTCGAGGTTTTTTTGAAAAATTCGTTTCGACTCGAAATTTAACGTCCAAGAAAATTTGAAAAAATTCTGTTCCTCATTTTATCGCGAATTTTTGACGTTTTTGTTTTTATGAATCGAGTGAAAAGCGTTTAATTTCTGGAACTTGTGATCGATGATTAAAACGATTGATAAATAATTGAAAGGGATTGTGAATTGCGGTTGAAAATTTAGTGTGGATAAACAGAAATCAATTTGTTCGTATGGAGCTATCGAGAGGTCTCAGTTTAATCGGAGATTAAACGTGTCAACATAATTATCGGATCCAATATATTAAACGTAATTAAACGTTTAATTGGATGAGAAACGACCTCAATCTTTTTCATCGAGTGTGTTATTGTTGACCGAAATGAATGATGCTCCGTGGGTTCACACGATCGACAAATTGCCGTGAATCAAATTCGAAATACACAGAATTTTCTATTTTTTATCGAAACGTTTTAAAAAATTTTTTATTCAGTGAAAAAAATGTTTTTTGAATTTAAAAAGTTGATCGTTTTGAAAATAATGAAAAAAAAATTGTAACGACTTTTTTCAATAGCATTTCTTCGGGTTATTGATTAATATCCTGTCCAATTAACAGCTGATCGATCAAATTCGTATCCTCGATGATCGAAGTTTTTATTAATTCATTCCTAAGGGTCGGAACTTTGGAAGAAAGTTTAAGGGAAAAATAATACGAAAAACATGGATGAATCGCGATGCATATACAGCGATAAATTGATTATTCAAACGAACGAGTTTGGAGGCAACTGGAAGGCTCGAGTATTAATGAGTACAGATCGATTCTCGTTACTCGATGAATTAATTATGAGTTTTGCATGATTTATTATCTCGACAGAAATAATTATCATTACCGAGACGAGACCACTGTGGAAACTTGATAATAAAAAATTTGATAACACCGTTGAGCACGATGAAAAGTTTTGCCTTGTCGAGAAACTGGGAAAAAGATTATTTTCATCGTTCGTTTAATCGCGAAACCCTTCGATCAGGATTTCTTCCTTTTTCTTTTGTTCTACGTACAAATACATATTCGAGTTTAATCTTACAAAATACATAGATTTATTTTTGTGTACGTATGGAATTCCTGAGATCCTTCGCCTTTATCGAATCTCGTCGAGTTTCTTACAAATTGATATTGAAATGTGAGTTTAACGAAACATGAAAAGCGGAAGCTCAGAAATAACCGGATATATTTTGTACAAAGTTGTTCCACTTTTCTCGAGACCTTCCTGCCAACGTTCTGAACTTTGAGTCTGAGCTACACAGAGATTTATATCCGTGTGGAGAATAACGCCTCACTCCGGTCTCTCAAAAATCATCGTCTGAATAAAATTTCAAATAAAAATCTTGTTAATACGAAAAAGAAAATATTGTTCACTTAACTTTGTACAAAATGTACGAAATTTTGCTGTTTCTATTTCGTTGTACTTGGAATCAACGATCGAGCGCTTTGGTCAACTTTTTATTGAAAATTTTCAACAGAATTTAAAATTTCATTCCAATGGCCATTTTTGGATCGTTTTTTATTTGAAATTTATTGAAAATGATGCACTCGCTGCGAGCAGCACAATTTCAAAAAGGGATAGTCAAATTGGATCACCTTAGGAACGTGAGTGAATTGTCATGTCTCATGTAACGAGAAAAGCGTTGTTCGAGCGAGATACACACGAGAATCCTTATTCGGTGGATTATCTCGTTGCATCGTTGATGCTCGGAAAACCTAGCGCAGTAATACAATTTTATGAGAATAATGCGATTGTTTCCGGATTAGTCCGCTCTTCGTGAATAAATCCCTCTTCCCATAAGACTTTGCTCACAAATTCTACACGCAGACAAATGCTCCTGGGGTTGAATCACGAGATAACAGGATTCGAAGGCTGTTTTGTTCGTATAATCTGTACAAGAAGTTCTTGAGGTTTAAGGAACGAACGAGCTTTCCACACACTCTATTTCAAAAGCTGTCGGTTGGCCTTGAAGGCTTTACGAAACTTTCCCACAACAGTCCCAAATAAATATGCGTTTCCTTTTACAGAAAATATCGGAAAGTCTGTTGCCCTGAAAAAAATTTCTGTTTCATAAAACACGAAAAAAATCGGTTTGAAACGAAATTATCAAAATTTCGTAAAAATTTTCGTAAAACAGTAAATTTCACGAAATAAAATGAAACATTTCCGGGTTTCTAGAAATTTGAATATTGAAATTTGTTATTTGATGAAATTTGAATCCCTACGTTGCTCGAATTGTCACACTTTTTCTTTGGAATGCCCGGAATTTTTTTTTTTTTACACATTGCCTCCTTGCTGATTTTTTTCCGCCATTTTGAAAATTTGATAAAAATTTTTTGGCACGATATTCTCATTCTGAAAGGTTGAAACTAATGTCCTGAATTTTTGTGTGTCGTTCGAAACGATACTGGCAACGCGGCAAGCGTTTAAACGAGGCTGGGGTCATTCCGACCCCGTGTGACCAGCGCGTTATTTCTAGAACCTGTGACCACGGAGCCAAGCTCCAAGAAAGTTGAATTCGAGATAAAAATACTCTCCTCCATTGCGATTTTTATGCCGGCAAAGAATTCTTTACTAAAAAAAAAAAAAATGAAACAATTTCCTTCATTTTGATCGAAAAGTTATTCCAATAATGAGGCGGTTACTCGGAAACCACGGAATCACAGACTACAACGTGTCACGGTCCATCAGACCCCGATGCGGTCTCCGGTTAATAAATAAATAAATTGAATATAACGCAAGGGAATCCAATATCGAAAATTAATGAATCTTTAATGATGATTTTTCATGTAATTAGACACCGTCAGGTTTGGTGAGTGTGTGTGTTTCGATCTGTGGGTTGTTCAAAAACCGGAAACACAAATTTGCTACGTCAATTAGAGTCGAGTCTCTTGACACTGATTGTTTGGCTTCCCTCAGCTGCAGTCGCGAATATCACAGCGAACGAGGGAGCATATTTAAACGAAAATGACTAATTGACTGCGTACGGATCGTGGCGAAAATTACAACTTTAACGACCCTATTCACAAATTTGTCAAACTAAACGAAATTCAAAGAGGCTTTAAAGACTCACCCTCGAATAAAATACCTTGGGGATTTAAATACGACGCATTTACACGTAAATAAAATGTTTTTTTTAAATTCCAAACCTTTTGAAATTAAACGACGTGGAACGAGCACTTTGCAGAGCAACTTTCAACTAATTTATTTCATTCTTTTCATATTTGCTCCTCGAAACAATAAAGTGTTTTGCGAAATAATTTAACTAGGCGTTAAAAAGCCAAAGTAACTTGAAATTTTTATCAGGCAAATATCCTTAAGGAGTTTCGAAAAAAAAAACATTTGTTCAGTTAGAAAAACATATTCTTGTTTGATTTCAAAAATCTAACCAAAAAGCTTGGTGGATCGACTATTTTTTGTTCTTTTGGCGCCAAAATCGAAAGGAACGAAAAAAATGATTGTCGTTCGTTCGGAACGTTAAAAAAATTGGATGGAATTTCAGGCCCGTGGAGGTAACAATTCGTTTCATTTTTTTTTTTTCAAACTCGTTGGGCAGCATTTTTATAGATGAAAAATTTCAAAGAAATTCGATAAAAATTCGTTTATAAACACGGATTAGGAAAGGTGGAAATAAATCACGTTACATTGTAACAGTTGTATGACGGATTGGCCCGACACGCGTCAATCCTGTCTCCCATTGCTTTCCGTATGAGCTCGTTTCAATTTCCCTCCCTCCCTCCCTCCCTCTCGCCCTCTCTCTCTCTCTCTCCGTCCCCCTGCGTTCGTTTGTATATTGTGCACGGTGGGTGTGTGCATGTGCGATGTCTGGTGCGTGTCGCGTTTACGCGATGACATAATACGTTTACACGCCGCTGTGCCGCGATTAAACGGTAAGCGGCGCGCGCAGTACTGTATTAGAGAATATTCCAACACTGACGTCCACAATATCACACCCATGACTATAAGTTGAATGTATAACGCAATTTGCATAAGATTCGACGTCGAAAATCCTCGTCGATCCATCCGTTCTGCCTCGTTGCTTTCGAACACGCATTTCTATTCTCATATCTATGTAAATGTGCATAATTTGTACAAACGTTAAGACTCGGCTTATTAGAAGAACAAATCTTGTGTGTATACGCATCACGGCCTTTCCGACACCGAGAAACTCGCACGAGAGACAGAGAGAGAGAGACTTGGCAACGTCGAAGATATTCTCGACTTAACTCAAGTTGGATCGAACTGTTTCTACCTCTTTCGACGAGTTCAGCCTTACCGAGAACCTTACCACGAATTCACTCATTTAGTTGTACGGCGAGACATTACAAATTTACAATTACAATCGTCTTGGTTAAGGCGCCATGTCTGGAAAAGAGCTTCGAATGCGAGAGAGATAATTACGAAACGCTGGTTTTATCAACTGAACAATAACAGTCGAATTTATTCTGAAATTTACAATTAGACGACTCTGAAGTTTGCAAGGTTGATATTCAACGAAAAATATTTTTTCTATTAATTATTCATTGGATTTTGAAAATTTTGGCAATTTTTCGTGTCGATTGAGTTTTTGGGTGGCAAAGGAAAAAAAAACAGAATTTCGTTGCATAACGAAATTCATGTATTTGGATAAAGCGTAGACAAAAATTTTACTAGCTTTTGGTCTGTCCGAGCTCTGCAGCGATAATCAAGGTCTTGGGGAATAAATGAGAATTCGCGAATCGGATCATATTTTTCGCTAATTACGCGATGACAGATTTTTATCGATTGATTACGAATTTCGTTGGTTTTTTTTTTTTTGCGAAATTGATACAGTCGATTCGACGATCGGTTCAGACTGACAATCCATTCGGTTCGTCCCCTCGGAGCTCGTCCCGTCACCTTAATGGCTTTTGACCATAAATTGTAAATCCATCGACCTCCTGTACAAAAATCCTAGTCGAACGAATAGCCCGCTGTTTTAATTCTCGTTTTGCTCCACAATACGTTTTTGCCTTGGTTCTCGCAATGAATTCTCTTCCACACAGTGCAGGGGTGGATTTTTCATTTGGCCTCGGAAAACTCAACAGAATTATTCTCGAAAGCGATGGAAAATTAAATCAAAATTTTTCTCTGTTCCTTAAACCAGATTCTGAAGTTTCTCGCTGTAAATTGTTTGCGTTACTTTTTTCAATATAAACGAAGGCGTCTTTGAGAAAGTAAAAAAAAATTTTGTTCCAAACTCTTTCCGCAACCCCCGAGTCCTTTTCCCATTCGCGTTTATGTGTTTTTTGTTTTTTTTTTTTTCACGAAATGAACGATGATTTCAAAACATGGCTGTCGACTTTGTGAATCGTGGAGACGAAGCAGATTTTTTTCGTCAATTTCTAAATAATCGTAACGGGCCCTTCCTAGGGGCCCGAAAAGTACGGCCCTCGACATTCAGCATGGTGAAGAAAAAGAATGGTTTCCTCGGATCTCGAAGGACACCCTCAAAATTCCTATTAGTTTCTCAATCACTGGAAATGAAATTTTGTTAAAAATCGTCGATATTTTGTTGAACACGACAAACTAAATCCTATTTTTGATAATTTCAAAATTTTCGTTATTTTCGCAGCATATTTGGTTTCTATCGAAATCGTCAGCAAAATTTACGATTGGAACGACAAAAATTCGCTTCCGGAGAGACTTTCTAGAATATTTCTTGCTGCAATGACACAATTTTTGGGATTATTAAAAAAAAAACGTTTAGTCCAACGTATCGAACTAAATATCGATCTTTTTCAACAAAATTTTGTTTTCACTGAATTTGCAGTTCGGAAAATGCCTCAATGGAGGATCCTCTGATTTGATTGTTTGAACAGAAGTTACTCGCTCAAGCATAACTAACGCGATTTATTAACAAGTTAAAAACAAGTCTAAAGTCGCCTCGTTCATGTTTTCCTCGTTGCGGTAGTATTATGTACTACAACTACTGATATTTCGTTTTCCTTCTCTCCCTTGCGGGGTCCCCCTGTTCCGATCCCTCTATTCGAGAGTCATAGCGAATAATGTACAGTGCGAGAGTTTCTGCTGCTGGCAAAACGGCATGTGCTGCCGCGACCTACGATCGGCTCTTGTCTCTAAAGCCCCGACGGGCGTTCGTGAACAGCCATCCGCAAAAGCGAACGGGCCACAACAGCGTACACACTATACATACGTATTTCGCAGACGGTCGCCCGTTGCCGTTCGAGCTCTCTTTCGTCGGTTGATAGAGTGCGCTTCTCACCACACAATCATGAGCCGCTCGCAAACAGAATGCCCGAACGGTCTTTAAACCTACCGCTGTGTTTTTTTTCTCTTTCTTTTTCATTCTTACTTATGAGACGAGAGAGAAACAAAGAGAAGGAAGAATGCGAAAGAAAGTTTTCTCTTGAATCGACATACGTCCGCTTTGCAACGCCATTATGTGACTGAACCCGCAATCATGGAATTGGAACGCTCTCTTTCGTGATCAACGCTCTAAAAACGAGAAAGGAATTTATTAAAATACTTTTCCTGCTCGCGAGCACTTGTTACAGCCAAAAATGGCGTGAGACAAAGTCCCTTAATAGAAATGTATTTTTTCTGAACATGAATCTACAAAAAATTCGTCGCTAACGGATGAACTTAAAAAATCGAGAACGAGATGAAGCTGCGAATATTTACGACTCTGAAGTTTGCATTGTTGGAACGCAACGAAATTCTGTCTTTTCTTGAGCAGAACTCGTAATTATTTTTCAATATTTGGTCCGGACACTAAAACGATCCTGCCTCGCCACCTAAAAACTCAATGGACACGAAAAATTGCCACAATTTTTAAAATTCAATAAATAATTAATAGATTTAATATTTTTCGTTGAATATCAACCTCTGCAAACTTCAGAGTCGCGCAATTTTTCGTGTCGACTGAGTTTTTAGGTGGCAAGGGAGGATCGTTTTATTGTCCAGACGAAATATTGAATATATTATTTCGTAGCATTCCAACGATGCATCATGAATATTTTGGGGCCAAGAGATTCGAGAAATTTGGGAAGAGTTGGTGGGAAATGATCGAAATGTATAAAGAGCTGTGCCAGATGGCGCCACATATTCTCAGAGCAACCGCGTTGCCCGTTCGTAAATAAAGAAAACACGAATGGGACGAGAAAAAAAAAAATGGACCGACTCCAGAATCGATTCTGTGTTCGGAAAATTTTTCTTCTGAGAAAGAAACGAAAAAATTTGCTATCCAGCATTTAGGGTAAATGTAGAAGGCATTCTTCTGTTCTTCTTTTTTATTTCTCGATCTCGAGGAGTGCTCGATGTAAGAAACAGGCAAAGCGAAGTCTTTGCTACCGCGATCGAGAACTTACATGTATCGATGGTGCATGTGTACGTGTCTGTGTATACGTTACGTGGTTGGTACACGTGCGCAGGTGGAGTGAGCGACCCCGTGCGCAGTTTTTTTAGCTTCTCTCCCTTTTGTGCATGGATATATGTACGTTGGTTTTTATGAATACACGTCTCTGCCCTAGGCTTGCTCGAGTTTCATTACACAAACGATTGCCATAATTGTAAATAATGTGCAATTGAAGTAAAAACATGTTCAGTCACGATCGAAATGTTTCGGTGAATTCGCGTCATTGTTCCCGTCCACGAAAAGCTCGATCACTGCGTTTCCGGTTTCCGGTCACTACTCGGCGGGATTAATTAAAAATATTGAAATTCTTGAATTTTCGAAAATTACGAAGAAAATTAAAATCGTTTATGACGCTCAAGTTTGCTGCTTCCGAAGAAACTTTTTAAAATATTTAGTCGAACGTGTCGAACAAAATATCCACCTTTTTCAACAAAATTTTGTTTTCAGTGTCAAGTTTGCATCGAAGTTCGGTTTTTTCTTGAGCAGGACTCGTAATTATTATTCAATATTTAGTCTAGACAACAAAACGATCCTCCCTTGCGACCCAAAAACTCAATCGACACGAAAAATTGCCACAATTTTCAAAATTCAATAAACAATTAATAAATAAAATATTTTTCGTTGAATATCAACGTTGCGAACTCGAGAATGGTGAATCGTTTCGTTTAGATTGTCGGAGGTTTTTCAAGGATTATTTTTTGCCATTTTATGTCCACACGTTTGCCTCGACACTGCCATTAAGATTATTTATCAACTCCGCCATTCCCTGGATGAAATCGACACGAGAGGCTCAAGAAAAAGAGCAACTTCGAGATCGATTGATTGCATAGCAATAACTTTGCTTTATCGTCCTGTTGAGACCATCAACTTTATTTCTCAGATTAAATCGATGCAAACGTCAATTCTTATTTCGTTCATTCCGTCAGGCTTATCATAACATTATGCGTGACCTTAGTTTTCGTCCTTGGGGAATTTCCCGAATCCTCGTATCACGAAACTCGTGTATTCCAAACTTGAACAATTTACAAATTCACGATACGACTGTATAATACGTTATCTCGAGTGATTCTCACATTGTAAGAGCTGATCGATATCGAACGAGATAGCCCAACGGTATTTCCGGTGTTTTTTCTGACTCTACAAGTGGCTTCTCAAAATTTTATCTCCACAGTAAAACACTCCAGTTCTTTCGAACTGTCAACAATGATCAAGAAAATTAAAGATGGCAAGATTAGGCTCACGATAATAAAAAACTAATGATGCAATTTTTTACTGGCTTCGTAGAAAATTAAACGAACCAGAAATATGAAAACAATAAGACAGAATTTTCTTATCCACGCGATTGCAAAACATCGAGGTGACAACTATTTTGATAACGAGAATCGATTCCAAAGGATATCAGAATTCGATACTTTTCAAGATTCACATTCGATTCAACGTCGAGGTTCCTGATCGACTATTTAAAAAAAAAAAAAAAAAAAAATTTATTTTCTTCGTTGAGCTGATAAATGACGCCAATTTTGAAAAATTCATATCTCCGGTAAAATTTAACGAAAAGCGTTCAACTTGGGCTCATTCTTTTCGTTTTTTTATGCCGGATCACGCGAGCCTGGGAAAAATTTGCTTAAAGTCAAAAAATTAGTAAAAAATGCGGTAAAACGATAAAAAAAACGGGAGAACCAAGGGAGAAAGCGTTCTAGGCTTAAGGACGTTGGCTACATACGACAATATGATAAGAATTTAATAAAATTTGGTGACAACATTCTTTAGCTTCAAATACGATGACACAATTTTTTTCAAATTTTTCGTCTACATAGTTGTCGAATAATTGGAGATTACAATATGCTAAATATATACCTATATATATCTGAATCCTATGCTTATTCATGTAAACTCTAGTTTTGAATTACTCGAAAATTATATAGAAGAAAAATCTTAAAAAATTTGTATATTCATATTTAATAGGGTAAACCACCCAGTACTCAGCCAGAAACCTGTATTCGGCCTCTGCCTATTCTTTGTATGAGTGGGAAGAGTACGAAAGATATATTTTCCACTCTTCGCATTAATGTAAGGCCGACTATTGGTTTCTGGCTGACTATCGGGTGTTTTGCCCTACTAAAGAATATAGTCACCAAATTTTATTAAATTCTAATAATTTCAAATTTTCCGATGCTTTTAAACATGGCAACATTGTTGTGTGTAGCAAACCTCCTTAAAACAAATGTTGAAAAACATTGGAGTGACAATACCGGGAGAGCAGTCTTTGCGTTGAGGAGACACTCGAGTTCAAAGCCCAGATACAACGAGCACGTACAACTTGGTAAACGGTTACATGGAAATACCACGATCGATAACAAAGCGATAAAACAGCAATTCATAGTGTCAACTTTGACGTACACATGTACAAGCAATTACACGAATACATGATGGACGTTTGAAGCTTTAGAGAGACAGTGGAACTTTGGAAAGTTTTTTTTTTTTTTTATCAAAAAGTTGATCAGCATCGGAAAAAATGTTGATCGAAAAGTTGGTTATTAATTTGGGATTTAATAAGAATGAAAATAATTCGTTGGATGGGCTTTGGAACTTTTGAACGTTAGTGTATTTATCGTCACAGTTGAACGATGTACAAGTAGCGAGTCGGAACCGACACGTTGTGAAGTTAAGTATGGGGATATGCGCGAAGTTGCATCGAACACGAGGTAGTCGAATCGAGCTGTACACGACACCGCTGCTCCTTCACGACGGTTCGGTGAAGCTTCTTTTTCCAGCTGGCCAACGTTCTGACGCTCTCGCGCGCGCGGTTGAGAAAAGAAAAAGGCCTTGTCGCGCGCGCCGCGCACACGGTTCTTCGTTCGGTCAATGTCTTCCTTCCTCTCTTTCCCACTCGTGTCTCCCCTGAGTCGCATTGCCAACACACACACACACACACACACACACACACACACACACACACACACACGATGGGTCTCACTCATATCGATGTGTTCCACCTCGCGACCAGTGAGTAGCGACAACCGCAGCAGCTTACAGTGGAAACCCGATTGCTTCGAGAGCAAAAATCATTCGACTGCAGTTTTTTTTCTATGACGAGAAAAATATCTCGGGAAAATTCAACTCTGCGATTTTCTTAGAGCATTCAATCCTTTTTAAGGACGTTGTATGGCGACGGTCAAATCTAAATTTTTGTTTTCAGTTTTTCTTACACACAAAATGGTTTGCGAGCCCAAGTTCATTAAACAAAGTTGTTACAAATTTACTAATGAACAACATACTCTGAATCCAAGATTTTCCGAGGTAATCTGTATTTTTTATGTAATGAACAAAATTTCGAAAAAAATTTACGACCGATTTTTTTGAAAAACTAAATAAAGCTTCTTCGATGTTACATAAAAGTTTATGCAAAGTTCGAAGAGGCTTCACCGTTTAGAAATCGAAATATTTAATGTTGAAAATTGCAACTTTTAACACACGCTCTTATGAGAAACTACTGAAAATTGTGATTTTTAAAAATAAATATTTCGACTTCTACATTGTGAAACTTCTTAAAATTCCGCGAGCTATTGGACATCACTATTCTCTTTGTGTTGTGCAAATTTGAAGCAACCCTATCGACAGAAAATTCGGCATACAACGTCCTTAACGTTTAACGGATAAATCTTTCGAACTTTTACACTTTCCGCGTGTCGTTGACATCGCTACGAGGACCCGGAAGACGAAATAGCGATTTGCATTATTTCTGTTAAGGGAAAAATACATGGAGCATCGTTTCCAAAGATTTTATTCGTCGTCCGTTATTTTCCAAAGTTTCGTGAATGAATTTCGAGCTTCTTTACACTCTCGAGTCATGTCCGTCCGTTTGGTAATCACGGGATTATAATTCTTGGAGTTTTCGAGGACGTCCGATATGGATTGGAGCATGCAAATTACTTTCAAATTCGTATGGAAATGCAGACAGAATATGCAGTTGTAAAAACTTAACGAACAACGTCGGCAGACGTTATTCCTTTACTCAAAAAACTCATGACCCATTTTTTTTGCAACGTATGACCGCGGTCGATATCGACTCTGTCATTTCCTCCGTCGTAAAATGGTCCCTCCGTAGATAAGAAGACTCAATAACACGTGGAGAACTTTGGTTTTTGTTGCAAATAAAAAAATATGTGAAAAATATAATTTCGTGAGATTTTAGTTAGAATCGTTGCAACGATTGATTTTTGGAATGACTCTCGATCGTTGTCCCAACGAGATTAAAAACCGTTTTTTCCAAGGCACTGGGTTGTGCGGCACGACGACGTTAAGTAGACTCGATTAGTTAGTTGTACTTAAGAACCGCAGGATTTTCACATTAGCACATTCGAACGATGGCAAGAGAAAATGATTCAAAAGCTCGAAGTGTGCAATTTCTTTTGGCTCTGCTGCAAGAATTGGTGAAGAAACTGCTGGAAAAATGTTCTTTCCTTGTTTAACGAGCTCGTGCGGCATCCCGAGGCCGATTAAGCGGTCACCCATCCGTGTAATGGACCAAGCACTTGTGCTTAACACGGCAGAGACCGCTTGCCACTCTGATCGTTGTCCCTATCGGTGGGCGATCCGAAGTGTTTGAACGAGTGAAACAACCTATTAGGAAAACAATTATCCTCGATTTGCCAGGTTCCAACTGTCCGCAGAGCAAAAAGACGAAATCTCGCAGTTTTTTCTTCTCTCTCTCTCTTTCTTCCTGCTCTGCGAGTCTCCTAAGCATCGAATAATCAAGACTTAACTGTAAAACCTACCAATCCTCCTCCTTCCGTTCGTCTTCCTTCCTTTCTTTCTTCCTTGGACGTTTTTCTCTTAGCCGAACGCGCTCGACCCGTCTGTCGTCCGAGTATCCGTGCGACTCACGATCGGGAGGCCGTCCCTCCTAACCGTGCCCTGACAAGCCCTTTAGAGGCTTCTGCAAACCTCCGGTGTTGTTATTTTAATTTCTTCCTCCTCGCAGACATTCATGGGTCAAATATACCCCATTTACTTAATCTCGTAATCGTTACAAAGCAGAATAAATGTCACTGACGAATATACGTCAGGAGAGTAAAGAAAAGGGACGAGACTCCCGAAGCTCGAGTGGCTAAGTTCACGTCGATAATGCAGAGAATCTCTCTCGTACGTGCACGTTTTTCGCTCACTCGGTTTTGCGAGAAATACGCGTAATCTCTCGTCTCCCTCTCACTCTCTTTTTCTCTCCTCTCCCGAACGCACACGCACGATCCATTTCTCTCTCTCCTTCTCTGCCCCCCCCCCCTTGCCGCTCTCTCTCTCTCTCTCTCTCTCTCTCTCATTCTTTCTCTTATATTTCTCTTTCTCCGCGGCGTTACTAAACTCTCTCGTGCTGCATCCAAGTCAGCGCGTAACCATCGCGAACGGATATATCTGTTTTCTTTCTCTCAATCTCCGTGTCTTTCTCTCCACCACCACCTCCTCCTCCTTTTGCTCTGCGTCCTCCTCCTCCTCCTCCTCCTCCCGATCCTTAGGTCTGTGAGACCGTGTACCAAACGACTCGCACCGCAGAACGAGTAAAACCTGAGCCCGTGCGAACGAGTAAAACGCGGTGGTGTGTGGTACACAGCTTAGCCAACCAACTACCAGAGTTTTATTTCTTGTTTCATTTTTTTCGTATTATTCTTATCATTATTATTGCATCTGTTATCATAAAGTTTTTCCTTCTAACGCGCGTGATTGCTTTCTCGAATTTTTTTTCAATACTTTTTCTCTACATTTTTGCGAATTTATCTCGCGACGGTATCGTTTTCTATTTCGGGTCATTGCGTATGTAAGATTTATCGCAGTGTGTGTGTTTTGTGTACCCTGCTCTCTGTGATCGCGCCAAGTATCGTTGTTTCTTTTGTTGACGTTGAATTTTCCGTTTGTATAATTTTTTCTTTCTTTTTTATTTATTTATTTACATTCCTATCGACACTTTTATTTATTTACATGTACGTTTTTTCATCACATACACATACACCCATGCACATCATTTATTTATGCATTTATTAATTATTCCAAACACTGCCGCGAGATCTGGTCGTCAATCTGACACGAAACTCTCCAGTATCGCTCGTGATCCAGTTTTGAAACAAGCCAAACCGACCACCAAGTTTCCCTCTCCCTCCACCCAAGAAACGCATTTCTTTTACTGATTTATTTTCTGCTCTTTTTTTCACTCATTCCCTTTTTTCTCTCTCTCTCTCTCTCTCTCTCTCTCTCTCTTTCTCTCGTGTACTCCTTAAGCTTTTACTGGTTATGCTCCTCTGTCTCGCTCGTGGCGACAGCCCGACGACGCGTGTGTCTCTTTAGCCGTGTGTATCGCCGATCGAAGCTCTCCCGCGACTCCGCGGACAAACCGGAATGTGCATTGGAAATTTTGCCACGAACTCTCTTACCCACCGCCTTTTATTATGCACTCGGATATCGAAGTATCCTGGAGAATTCTGTTCCCTTGTTTCTTATCATTTTTCAAACTCATTTGCAAAACTTTTGTCGAAATTCGATTTTTCACTTTTTTTTCTCCAGGAAATATCGTCAAGTTTTTGGTTTTTTTTGTGTCGATTTTTTGAAATTTTTAATTCATTTTTGTTGCCTCGGGAGACATAGAGATTTGCTGGAACAATTTTTCCTGTTATTGGATTTAATCAATGATGAATTTTCTGTAAAATTCAATACTTTTTGATAATAGTTTCTGTGATACGTCAAAAGTCACTTCGTTATAGAATTTTTTCGATCGACACTGGTTTGGAGTTTTATTTTTGGCTTTTTATGGGTTTTGGCTTTTTATGCAGGCTGAGTTTTTTGCTCAGGAAAGTTATTCCAATGTGTGATATTTTTAGAGGTAAAAATATCGTCGGTTCATAAACAATTCTTTTATGAATTTTGTATATTTCTTGTTCCAAGTTGAAAAGGATTTTTTGTCGTCGTTTCGTCCGAACTTTTCCTCGAAATATTCTGTTATTTATCGTGTATTTGTTGATTGGTTGATAATTCGTTGTCGATCTGGTGGGTGGAACGAGAAAGGTCAACATTCAATAACAACTTCGTCTCTTGGTCCATTTGCACAGACTTTTTTTTCCTACTTGGTGTTTACGTTTCGACTGTGAACCTAGACACCGAATTAAAAAAAAAAAAAAAATTGTCAATCAGTCGCTGCTCGAATTTTCGTCTAATTTCATTTTTTTTTCTTTTTTTCCTTACAGAGTGCAATAAAGTTAGCTGGTAAAAATAATGTCAAAAAGCTCCATTCGCTGCTGTCGATAGCTGACGAAAAACCAAAGGTGGATACCGGACAGAATAATCGACACGGTGACCACCACATCAAGAACCATTTTAAGCACAACCATTTCACGCATAATTCCATACTGACACCCTCTACGCTCAATCAGGTGAGTCATCAACAAAACCACGAACATTTAATCTCTGAAAATTTTTTCTCAATTTTTTACTACCGACAAGGATGTTGAATACCCATGAAATTTTTTAATGTTAATTATTCAATAAACAGCTTCTTAATGGTCGTGAAATTTGTACACGATCTCGTGAATACTTCATGGAAAAAAATACCAAATTTTAATAATTCTATCATCATTGCTTTAACCACCTTGAGGGTCGAAATAAAAAATGATAAGAAAATTCTGAAAATTCAGTATGTTTTTGTATGAAGTAAGAAGTCGTGTAAAAATTTCGCGACGATTAGAAAGCTCGTTATTAAAAAATTTACATTTTGTTGAGAACAATTTTTTAAACAAAGACAAAAAATATTTATCAATAAACTTCGTTTTGTTTCCGTTGCTTTCAGTATATTGTAGATATTTAAAAATTGAGAGATCAAAAAAAAAAACTTATCGCAAAGTTATACCAGTTTCCATAAGACTACGTTTGGATCCATTTAATTTATTAATGTTAATTGTTTAATAACGAGCTTCTTAATCGTCGTGAAATTTTTACACGATCTCTTAAATACTTCATTCAAAAATATACCAAATTTTCGGAATTTTCTTATCGTTTGCCATTTGGGACTCAACATCCTTATCCGAGTCACACGAATATTAATTTAAAGAACGAAAAATGTGACTGAATCCATTTTTAACGTCAGGAACCCATGGAACGTGTTTCCAATTTTTTTTTCTTTCCACGTAACGTGGAAAAATTCCTGTTTTTTTTTGTTGTTGCATCTGACACAGAAACATTTTCCTCTCGCATTAATTTGGCATTGTTTGAAACGTTTTTTTTCACGTGGTTTAATTTTTTTTGTGCAGGGCCTCGATGCAGGTACGAGCGACGACAGTGGAAGAGCGTCGGAACAATTGCATGGCCCTGGAATCCCAAGGGATTGCCAGGACGCCGACAGTTCCAGGGACCACCTCAGCGATGTGAGTAAACGTCGTGAAATGAGCAAGGTAAAGGACCCAGTTTCTGACCATTTACAACGGTAACAAATTCACTCTTTTTATCTCGTAAAACAAACATTTTGTGGTAGTCTGGACGACTAAATTAATTAACTGTCTGGACGACTGCATTAAATCAATGGAGGTGGAATATTAATTTCCGATATTTTCATAAGCGCCATTCATTCGACTGATTAGCAAAAGAAAAGTTGGTCCTTTCAACCTATTTCATTCCAAACATTCGTCTCTATTATTTCGTAAATAATTTATTAATGAATTTTCATTCCGAAACAATAATTAAAAGCTAAAAATGAACCACATGGATGTTAACTCAATAAAACGATAGGAAATCCAACGTTGGGTGGATTTTTGGGTGTATAAATATTCCAGTTGAGTTTGCACTGCGAAAAAAATTGGCAAACGTCGCTAGTTCAGAAACTTAGTCCTCTACTTACGTTTCTTTTTTTGATAAATCAATTTTTCTCACTTTTTTCAAATTTGTACTTAAATCGCGTGTATTTTTTCAATCGTCAACAGGCTAGCAGTCATTGCAGTTCGGGTAAAGGTTATATCGTAAGTACAACGATTTTTTTTCTGATTATTAAATTCCAACAAATCGACTTCCATCTTGGATTTATAACGAATTTATTTATTTTCGTTTACAGTGTGATAGTGAAGGTGAAGACGACAAGGGCTCGGATGCAGAATCGATACTCTTCGAGTCTTCTACTCCACCACCCCTTCCACGTAAATGTAAGTTTTCCGGGGGATCCATAACCAGACGCACATATTTCATTAAATTTTTTTCCGAGTCACTGAAAGTTCGAATATAATGTGAACAAGATGAAAAATTGCAATTCTCTTGAAAATATTTGAAAATTTTCTTATTCGGCGTATCCAAAAATATTAAAATCAATAAATTGTCTATAATTATTTTTTACTTAACTTTTTTGAAGAATGGCAAAGACAAGAAATTCACACTTTTGAAAATCGTCTTTTTGGCAAGAATAATTTATTTTTGAAGATTATTGAATAATGGAAAAGAAATACGCGAGTTGTAAAATATTCCCCAATCGGTAACTGCGATTTCCAATAATTATTCCCTTCTCGAGATTATTAAACGCGTCGATCATTATATTTTACAGACGAGTTGCCATCTTCTTCGCCGCACGTGTTGCCACCGGCAAACGGGGCCGGAGGATCGCCTCCGGACACCGGTGGACAAATTTCGAATCCAGCGACGGATGCCCCGGCCCCAATTCCACCCCCTGTGCCTGCCTCAGCACCAGTTCCGACGGCGCCGAGTCCTCCCAGCCCCACGTTACCCCCACACATATCCCAACCACCCGTGAGTAAACATATACATTCGAATAACTGACAACAACACATTTGAGATAGTCAAAACAGTTCTGACGAGATTTCAAACATTTTCACATGCATTTATACATTTTTTTTTCACTGCCCTCAATTTTGGTTGCGAAACGCATAAATTTTTCAACGAAATGTTTCATAACTGTAAAAACTTTGTGATTAGAGCTTCAAATAAGGAGAATCAATTTTTATTATTTCAATTTGTTGATCGAATGAATCACCACGTGCTTCATTAATTTTTCGGATCTTGAAAGTGTCGGATTTCATTCCCACAAGTGTCTCGAGAGAATATTCATTTTTTATATGAAAACGCCGATCGATACGATTGGAATCTCGCATATAAAATGCGTGGAAAACGTGTATTAAGTTTGCCGCATGGAAAAGATTGTTGTTTTGATGCAATTACCGAAATTATTGAATGAATAATAACGTTGGAATGGACTTTTCAGATGACTAGTCCTTTGGCAGCAAACCCACGTGCAATAGCTCCGCAACAACGGCCAGCATCTCCCGCTCTTCCACCAACTTCGTTGTCCCAACAAACATCATCACACACAACGCTACCCGCTCTACATCCGCCCAACGTACCACTCGTATCGTCGAGTCACACGACTAGTCCGGCGGTAGCAAGCCTCGGAGTAACTCCAGCCGCACCATCCAACGGAGCAGCGACCACAAGTTATCCACCACCATTACCAATGGCTGCTTATCCACAAACTCAACCTTCTTATCCGCCACTTTACACACCTTACGCGCCACTCAATCACAGCCCTTATCTTCCCCCTGCCGTTCCGTCGCCCTCCCATTCAACATCGTCGCGAACTGACGTGGTGAGTTTCATCCGAAAGTGCATCACAAAAACCTCATTAACTTTTCTCTCATTTCTTGCTAACACGTGCCTCATTTTTTTCATTCTTTACAGAGAGCCAGTCGAGCTTCGCCTTACACAAATATAAGCAAACAAACGATAGGAAACGGTGCCACGAATCACAGTAACACGCCGTTGAGCGCTGCAACAACGACATGCGTTTCTACCATTACCAACACAGTTACCACGGCAAACACGATGCCACATCGAGACATCGTCGCTTGCAGCTTAGCCGGAAGGAACAACAATTCTCCGAGAGGTCACAGTCCTACCAGGGAACGAGACAGCTACAGGTATGTTATAATAGCAATAACATATACATAAATCCATTGCACATCATGCGGAAGGACAAAAATCATACAAAAGGCAGACACGAACTTCGAGCATCTTGTCAATTTTTAACCCTAGAACGGTAACCTTTTTGTTTTTACGTATTCCGGTAACCCGATAAAATTTTACGGTTTCTAATTGACGATTTTTTTCAAGTTTCTTCGTTACTTTAACCGTAGAACGGTAAACTTATTTTTTTTTTTTATCTATTCCGGCATCTTGGGGTCATGAATGACGCCAATTTTGAAAAATTCATATCTCCGGTAAAATTTAACGAAAAAATTAGTCGAAAATGCGGTAAAACGATAAAAAACGGGAGAACGAAGGAAGAAAGGGATTTAAAGTTGCCTAAATTTAAATGTGTTTTCCGTTTTGTAGAAATTTTTTTCATGAAAATTCAAACTTTCTTCCAATTTTATTCTCAATGCAATGGAAGGTTAATTATAAATAATTTTTATGCTACAGCAGCAACGTGAGCACCCTCAGTCGGGGTAGCATAACGCCTGTGAGTGTGCCAAACACATCGTCCCCAGCCAATTCTAGTCTACCTGCTTACTCCAAAGCTCCAGGATGGATAAGGTGAGACACTCGAAACGTTTTCACAGTGTTCGCAACTCGAAGCATTAAAAAAAAAAACGGAAATTTCCAAAAAATCAAAGAATTTTTAGATTTTTAAAAGAAAAAACTTTTTTAATCGGTTTTCCAGTTGTTTCTGTCAACCAGTTACATTTTTTATGGACATTTATTAAATTATTGTTCGTTCCTAACAGTAGCAGCACGACCTCCCAATTATCGCCGGCAACAGCAACGACGGTACCGAGACCAACACCTCCGCCACCGGCAACCATGAACATGCACAATTTTCCACCACCCATGTTCACAGCACCTTTGCCACCACCAGTTTCGAGTTCAAGTCCGCACACTTCGATGCCAAACTTACCACCGCCGACCACCAATCCCAATCCGTTCTCCGCCGAATCGCTCTTCCAATCAAGTAAGTTTATAAACATGAACATTTATTAACATTCTCGAGAAAAATGTCTTCACGATATGACAACTCGAAGAATTAATTTCAAATTTTTATGCTAATTTTTATTCTTAAAAAGTTTCATATTTTGCTGTTTTGTTGCAAAACTTGAAAAATATTTTGGAAAGCTTTACAGTGAAGATTACAAAAAAAATTTCGTAGATAAACGGTAAAATTTAATTTGTGAGCACAAAAAAATCGTCGATAACCAAAGAAATGAATTTACGGGGAATTTCGACTGAAAATTAATGGAGAACAAGGGGTGACGCATGTTTCAGGCCAGACCGATATGCTGAGACGAGAATTGGACAACAGATTTTTAGCCTCTCAAGATCGTGCGGTTGGTGTTGGTGTTGGGAATCTGGGGCCTCCGCCTTACCTCAGAACCGAAATGCATCATCATCAACATCAGCATACTCACGTTCACCAACACACGACGCCGTTGCTTCCACCGCCAGCGGCGACGACTCTTTTTCCACCTCCGATTGTACGTTCACGAGACGAATTACGAATTTTTCCGAGTACATCAACTTTGCTCGGCTCTCGATTCAGCGGTTTTTAACTGTCGTTACGATTTTTCAGTTTAAGGACATTCCGAAGTTGGGCAGCGTGGATTCTCCATTTTTTCGTGGGAATCTCAACCTCTCCGGTTATTCAAGCTTTAACGCGGGTCTCATGCATCCCGGCATGGGACCGCCATCGACTCCATTTGTCCCACCCAATCACATGACGTCGTTCGCACCAAAAGTAAGAACGGTAAAACTCCTCGTTGAGACGATCATCAAAAAGTAACCCATCGACTCATTGAAAGGCTCGATCAGTTGCGTGACTGCGAGAAAGCCAGCAGCTGGAAATTTCCGTATTTCTCGGAAACGTCGGAATTTTCGAGCGTCACGACTACCTGATATTTTCGCTTTCTTGAGCGCAATCCTTCGTGATACAAAAAAAAGAATCGATATTGTTATCAAAACGTATCCAACTGTTTTTTGTATCTCTTTAAAAAAATGTCATTCCTCTAAAAAATGTTGAATTTTGCGTCCAACAGAAAACTGGAAAATGGAACGCGATGCACGTTCGAATAGCATGGGAAATATATCATCATCAGCAGAAACAACAGGCCGAGGCAAAGGCAGGCAACGTCGTCAACACAAAAACCGAGTTACTGAGACCTCCGGGTCATCTGTATCCGAGCGGTCCGGGTGGAGGTCTTGGAATGGGCGCACCGATGGCTCCGCCATTCCCAACCAACATTCCTCCCAATCATCCGGCACCGCCGCCTCCTCATCCAGTCGGATTTCTCTCCGGGCCAGGCTCCCACATGGGTAAGTTTCTTCCCACGTCTCCAAATCTCCATGTGAGCGAGATTCACAGTTTTACTGATTTGTCGATATTACTCTAATCGACTAATCCTTTCGTATCGCTTTTTCAGGAACCGGAATGTCTCCTTTCGGAAGATATCCAGCATCGTTTGGTCCTCCGAATCCAAACTTTCCTGGAATACCAGGATTTCCGCCAGGCAGAGAAATGCCTCCGCTTGGTGGAATGGGATCCGTTCATGATCCTTGGAGAGGGTAAGTTTTTTCGTATTTTTTTTACAACTTTTTCTACTCTGTTGCGCCAATTGCTGCGAAGCGGCTGAAAAAATTCGAGCAACGCGCGCTTCTTCATACAATTTCATAGACACGAGGAGCAATTAAGACGAAAGAATAAAAAAAAAATTGCTAATTTTTGGATTTTTGCAACGCAGATTGCAGCGTGCAGCTCCAGGTTTTCCATCGACGACGGTAACGTGGAATTTGAAGCCGGAGCCGCCAGCGATTGACAGGCGTGCCGAAATGGAAGAACGAGAGCGTGAGCGTGAGCGAGAACGGGAGCGTGAGCGTGAACGAGAGCGAGAGAGACAGAGACGAGAGCGCGAGAGAGAAGAGCAACGTGAGCGTGAGAGACGGGAGCGTGAAAAGGAGGAGAAGCGTAAAGCTGAGGCCGAAGCTCGTGATCGTGAGAGGAGAGAGAAAGAGAGAAGAGAGATGGAAAGGCGAGAGATGGAACGAGAGAGAATGATGTTACAGACGCGACAACACGTCGTGATGAGCAGAGATCGTTCGCCTTTGAGAAACGGCAACGTGAATCCAATGGATCCGAGCGAAGTGAGAGTGAAGGAAGAGCCAAGAAGCAAAGACGAGGAAGTGGTGATGCTCTCGAGGCAGCCGCCGCCGGGCCAAGGTCAACCAGGATCTGGACAAGTGCCTGGACCAAATCCTATGAACGATCCGAGATATCATCATTCGCATCCGCACGCTTATCTCGCGAGGCATCCTCATGGTATGTCCGGTCCGCATGCGATGTCGCGAGGAATGATTCCCGGGCTCGGTGGTCATCCGATGCAACATTTCCAACCACCAACGGGGCCGCCTGCTCAACCAGGCGCTCCTTGGACCTCGGATCCTTTCCGAGACCCCTACCGTTACGATCCTCTCCAGCAATTGCGCTACAATCCGCTCATGGCTGCGGCGGCATTCCGTGCCGAGGAAGAGGAAAGAGCCAAACTCTACGCCGGCTATCCTCCACCGCCACCGGTAAATTCTCTCAGATCTAAAGACCCCAGTCCCGGACCTTTGAGCAACCTTCACATGCACCATCGGGCAGGACCGGGGCCTGGGGTATCGGGCCGACCAATGGAACCTCCGATGATGCACGCCGGTGATATTCACAAAAAAGAAGACACCTCGCAGTCTCGATGATACAACGTCAAAGTTTCAGCCTCCGGCAACGAGCCACCACCGAGAGGCCCCCATTGAAACAATTGAACGAGAGTTCGAAGAGATCTCAGAGATCGGAGTTTCGCTCGAGAATATTCTCCCACACAAAGCTGTGATCCTCGGTGTCCGTTTCGAGCCCGACCGAGGATCTCCCGTGGCACTTTTTCGATATTTTCCAACGGAATGTGTCCCGCTTATTTAAAAACAAAAGAATGTACATAGTATACTTATTGATATTTATAGGAATTAAAAAGAGAAAAAATACCGAGGAGAAAGGAAAAATCGAGCATAGACAAACGGAGTATCCGAAGCGATGCTCCTATAATAAATCTCCTTTCAAGACAAAGCAATGCTCCTTGGAAGGAGAATCGATTTTGGAATAAAGAGAGAGAGAGGAAGGGAGGTTCGATGAAGCAGTGATATGTGTTGTTGGATACGAGAGAACAAAGGCACTTGTGTGAGATTGTGTGGCAAAGCGTTCACCGTAACAATAGCCGCAAGTTCGTTTCAGCAATTTCTAGGGATCTGACTGTCTTGTCTCTATAGCCCTATAAACTTTATCATTACGATCAATACTATGCGTAACAAGTTAATATCGTGTGTAATATTACAATTTACTGTAGGAATGCGAGACGAATAATTGCTACGTAAAAACCAGGAGAAACACCTCAAAATAAACACTAAATAATGCGAATCCACTGCTAGGAGTGTAAATGGATCTCTAGCATTACTTGACAAGCATAACAAACAAACAAACACACACACACACACAAACACACACACAAACATAATTTAATTATTTATTTATTGCGACGTATAAATGAAATTCGAATCTCTGTTAACTGCGACGTATGAATACTGTCGAAAGGGTTCACCCTAATTTAATTGATGTAATATAAAACGAAAAACACTCTATATATATATTATATATATATATACATAAATTTTACTTTTTTAAAATGTTTGTGTATATATATGTATGTATATATACACACACACACACACACACTTTGAGTTAGTCAATGAGAGAACAGGAAAAAGCGTAGCGAAACACAAATATGAGATGGATCGTATATATAAATACCCATGAGAACCGGTAGTCTGTTTTCTTTTTCCTTACGTTTCGTAAACGCTGCGGGGAGAGACGATTATTTATCCGGTTTTAACAGGGAACGTTCCCGGTGCACTTTCCTGTGATATATAGTGAAGCATACATGGGATTATTCGCCGGATCCAATATTAAAATGATTCCTCATAGCTTGATTGTCTGATTCTTCCGAGAGACGTCTCTCCAACAGTGCGAAAAAACAACCTGAACCCCTTAAGGCGTTTCATCGGTTGCATGAGAACGATCGACAACGCGGATGGTAAATTCTCATTTTTCTTCGGAGATGCTTGATATTTCGAGAAGCAAATTACACCTTCGTTCTTTTTAAAGAAGAACGTTGTGATTTTTTTTTTTCTTTTTGATTGAATATTCAAGTGTTTCTGAGAATCCATAAACTACAGCATTTTTACCCACGGGACGACTGATCGAACGCCTTGAAGGGTTTAGTGGTTTATTGCAATAGCGAACTTTCGATATTCATCCGCTCGATCGCATTGATCATTTTTATTTTTGATTTTTTTTTTTTTTTTTGCACTGTTGTGAATTAAGGTAGTACTGTCGGTTTTAGAATTACCGTTCACAATTTGAGAAAATTTGGTACATTAGCAGATTATGGTTAGAAAAAGATACAGTCAAATTTTCATGAGGCTACGGAGAACCAGAAAACAGATATTCGCATTGGTAGTTTCGTACATTTAATATTGAGTTTTATGATAAATCTCAGTTTTCATTGTATTTTACTATGAATTGTTATCAATTGTTCGGAGAAATGACAGTTTTCATTGTAAAATATAATGAAATGTATAAAATCCATGTTAAATTCGTGAAATTACCAATGCGGATACCTTTATTCCGGTCCTCTGTGGCCTTTTGGAAATTTGACTAGATCTTTTTCTCAATTTCAGATTAAAATCAAGTGAAATTTTCACGAGGCTACAGAGAACCAGAAAAAAGATATTCGCATTGGTAGTTTCATACATTTAACATTGAGTTTTATGATAAATCCCAGTTTTCATTTTATTTTACAATAAATTCTTATCAATTCTTAGGAGAAATTACAGTTTTCATTGTAAAATATAATGAAGTGGATGAATCGATGTTAAATTCATGAAATTACTAATGCGAATCATAATCTACTACTGTACCAAATTTCATTAAATTCTGAACGGTAATTCTAAAACCGACAGTACTACCTTAACCAAGCTGGTCCGCAAATGAAAATGATAAATTATTCGTTTTTACCACTAAAATTGACGGGTCGAGAAAGACTGAATTTGACGCAAATTTGGAGGGATCAATTTTGAGATTTCGGGTTTGATGAGAAAAATCTGGTTTCATTTTTATTCAAACGCAGAGATTTTCGAGCTAAAATACTCCAAGATAAAAAAAAACTCAAATTTGATCTTACTCTGGAAATATGGGAGTATTTTATTGTTACATGTTTTAATTGGTGTCAAAATCAGTGCCCTCGAGAAACGAAGCTTTTCACTAGCATTGCCATATCGACAGTTCGCTATTTCAACGAACTCTCTTTGATGACTCAATCGTGTTCGTTTTCATATTTCTTGTTTTAAAAACTGAAAGCGTGGTCCAAAACTTGAATGTCTTTAATCGGTTCTATCGGTGGATAGGAAGAAATTTTCCAAACATCACAAAAAAGTAGTTTCGCCCGTGCCAAAGTACCATTGCATTTGAAAACAGAACAAAATCGTTTATATTTGTTGAAGAAAAAAAAAGCGGAAAGGAGGGAAGAAAAATTGTTAGACCCTGGATTTTGACGGACTGTCACGAGCGGAACTGAGGTTTTACCATTACGAGATATAATAGAGAATAAAAAGAGCAAGGAACGAAAAAAAAAAATGTAAACGAAGAAAAAAACGAGTGAATCGGCAGGATATCGAAAATTTCTCAATCGTGCCATGTGTGTGTGTCTCAGTATGTGTCAGTGCGTGTCAGGCTGTTTTATAAAATCGAAAAAAAAAACATGTTTCGTTGCGTTGTTTTCGTTTATCATTTTAATCTTCAATTTGTTTGGATTTGAATTAAAAATCGTCAAACTCCCCAAACCATGATTCTTTCACTCTGTAAAGTGACTGTGAAATTGTATATTATTACATAATTAGTAATTGTACACCGTTCGAAGATTGTAGATATTTTTCATTAATGAAGAAAAGCAAGAAAATAAGAAACAAAGAAAACATGAATCAAGACAAACGCTGTTACAGTGAGGATGCATTCGTTTTTGTAGATATCGCGTCTATAAAAAAAAAGATAAACAAAATGAACAAGCAAACAAACAAAAGGAATCAAGTTTTGTGTGAATAGGTTTTCTTTTCTAAAAAAAGAAGAAAGAAAAAATCGATTCTTTGTAAAAGGATCCAATAATCATAGTTTCTATGAAAGTAATGAAAACTTTGTAATTATTTTTTCATGAGACCCTGCACGGCAAGGATATCCCGAAAGACGAGAAAAAAAAACAACAATTTTTCACATTTTATCATTTCTTTTTTCTGTATCACTCGGAATTTTTTATTTTTTTTCTTTATTATTATTAACACGTCATAGAAATTACAGAGCTTTGTCTGGCCATTAAATTGTACACTCTCACGACTTATGTATATTACAAGAGATGGACACAAGCTCCCTCGCGTTCGCATACACGTTTTGAAAAAGTTTGAAATTTCTGAGTCTACTGTATTTTTGTTTTGTTTGACACGATACAAGATTACACGTGATACATTAAAATATAAATCGATAATCGATCGCTGGTGGAATTGTTAAAGGGACAAAGTTATTCTTGATTTTTTGGAGAAAAAAATAAGAAAAATCGCTTGTGCGCCTACCAACCACCATGGGTACGATGATTTTACATATGAAAGATTTTGCTATTATTTAGCTTACAATTCTCTGCACTCACATTAGCCTGGAAAAGAGGCGATTCTCGTTACTTAAAAAAAAAAGCATTTTTTTCCAATTTATCGTGGATTTTGACTCGACAATTTGCAAAATTGACTTTTCTTGAAATTGCGTACGTTGAAACTTGCCAGTACGTCACACGCGTATCTCCGAATCTCTCATGCAACGCGACAATGGAAAATTTTATTTCTATTGAAAAAATATTGGAATTCGATTGTTCAGAAATCTTGTGAAATTCAAGAAATTGGTTAAAAAATGCTCCTTTGCAACGTAACGAGAAATGCGCAGTTTTTTGAACGCCCTCGTCCAATTTTTCTCTCAGCTATGTCGCGCGATATTCTCGTTGATGAACGAATGTGGATTTTGTTCTTGTTCGTTATTTTTGGTTGTCGTTGGTTATCGAGAACTACTGGAGCTCGATCGAGTGTATCGACGATGACGACGTCGCGCGTTGTCCGGTGGGCTGCGCGATCGTGTTCGTGGCCTGCGCCTCGGTGGTCGTATACTGCGTCGACGGTTCATCGGCGGCGAGCGTCTGCGATAACGTGGAGGTGAATTTCTCCCTCCACCGCCGCCCCCGCCGCCCCAACGTAACGGGGCTCTTCGGCCCATCACCGGCGACATCCGACGCATCGGTGGAGGCCTCGGCTTTGGTAAGAGCACCGGTGCAGCTGTGATTTCCTGACCGTCAATTTGACCTGATGGAATGATTAATTAGTTATGTAGATTTGGATTTACACACAAATGGAAAAGTGGAATTTCAAAAAAATCGATTGATTTACCTCCGTCCATGTGTTTCATTGCATTTTCGGCCTCATCCGCTGTTTCGAACTCGACGTAAGCAAATCCACGTCCATGATTGGGATGGAGTTTGTCCACTGAGAAATCTACCATTTTTATTTGTCCATAAGTTGAAAATATTTCTACAATGTGTTCCTTGGTCACGTTCCTAGTCAAGTGACCAATGTGAATCTTTGTCGGCCTAGGAATTGGAGAACGTTCTCTGCGCTTCCTTTTCGGGGAAGGAGACCTGAAAAACAATGACGATAACAAGTTGACGATCTTATTAACGTAATACTGGACCATCAAACTTTCATTTTTTGTTGACAGAGACGATAGTGTGTTGTAAAGTTGAATTTAGTTGTTTGTGCTTGTTTGCAACTTACCGGGAACGTCCCTTGGGTTTTAGTTTGTCGGCAGAGGCATTGCTGCCTTTTTTCTTGTCCTTGTCGCGATCTCTTTCGCGTTCTCTTTCCCTTTCTTTATCCCTTTCTTTTTCCTTAGTGTCATGCCGTCTGGTTCCATCGGCGCTTTTGCTACGACTGCGTTTGCGTCCTCTGTCGCGAGAGCTTCCGGAAGAGCTGCCGGAGCTGCTGGACGAACTGCTGGAAGAAGAGCTCGATCTGGAGCCGCTGCTGCTACTGGAACTCGACGACGCAGAGCTGCTGTCCGACGAGCTTCGATGAAATATTTCACATCAATTCGTACTCCACTTTTGTTTTCTATTTTTTTTGCATTTTATTTGTAGTTTTTACAACTCACCTGCTGCCACTGCTCGAAGACGAAGCTGCTCGTTTTTTTCGATCTTTCTCACGATTTTTTTCACGCTTGTTGTCCTTGTCCGTGGCTTCAGAATCGCTCTTGCCCGTGCTGTCTTTTCGGCTTCGCGCCCTGCGAATTAAATCGAAACGTTTGTGAGATTCCTCTGCTCTGAAGAGCCGCGAGCTGCATTTTTATACTTACATCACGAATATTTATCGTCGTATAGACGAACTGAATGTTAAAACTTTGCAATATATTTTCTTCCCGGCTATTTGATCGAAATGCCGTGTAAATACTTTTGTAATGGCGGCTTGGTACCGCTGCAAAACGTTGCGATAGCTTTGTGACTAATTACACTCGTGTAGAATCGAGAAATTCGCCGACTCGCTCCTGCAACAACGGCAAAAGAGACGCGTCTTCAAAATTGTCTACAGTGCCGTCATTTTCGCCGGGAAGCTAGACAATCACGTGACCTTTTAATTCGGATTCTTCTACGCACCACCGTGGCGTTAGCATCGCTACTGCGCTCGCATTTCTACTTTTCTATTTGACATTTGCGTCAAATGTTCGATGAACTCAAATCTTTACACGATTTTTGTATTAAATATTTACAGGTCGCTAATAGTTTCGTAGAAGTTCCATTTTTTCTAGAATGAAGCGTAGCTAATCTGTTACGAAATACTGACTAGACGATTCATATGAATTTTCATTGAAAATCATCGGAGTTTTCATGTACGTGGTTCATGCAAAAAACACATAACCACTTGATCGTGTTTTTATTGTCAAATTGCATTACGAAACTATAGAGCTCCTGGAAAATGGATCTTCCAATGGATCCCATTTATCCAACAAATACCTACGATAAGGATTTTTATATTGGACTTTGTTTGGCAGTTAGCTCGAGTCTTTTTATAGGTTAGTTTTTACGATTCATCAATTTGTGCATAAATTCATTGTTTTCGAAACAAAAGCGAACGACGAGTATCTTTATTGATTGTAGGAACAAGTTTCATCATAAAAAAGAAAGCCTTGTTGAAATTACAACGTTATGGCATGGTACGAGCCGGTTCTGGTGGCCACGGTTACCTCAGAGAATGGATTTGGTGGATGGGCCTCTTTTCCAGTATGCAAATTTTTTTTCACAGTTTCCCACCTCGAAATTCGTGTTTTTATCATTTTTTGCTATTTGCAGTGGGTATCGGGGAGGCTGCGAATTTTGCAGCTTATGCATTTGCTCCCGCGTCTCTGGTGACGCCCCTAGGAGCTCTAAGCATCGTAGTTACCGCTCTTCTGTCATCGAGATATTTAAAAGAGCGATTAAACATTCTCGGGAAGGTACGCTATTCGCCGGTTCACACGAAGCTTTAACGGAGCTGAAAAATTATTATATATTTGTTTTTTTCTTGTATATTACAGATTGGCTGCGTCCTGTGCATTTTGGGGTCAACAATGTTGGTTTTGCATGCTCCGAAAGAGGTTGAAATTGTCAGCATGGACGAACTATTGACAATGTTACAAAACCGCGGGTTCGAACTCTACGTTTTCTCCGTCATAACGCTCAGTCTCTCAATATCTTTTTACCTGGGTCCAATGTACGGAAACACGAATGTCTCGATTTACATATTACTGTGCTCGAGCGTCGGGTCGTTGAGTGTGATGAGTTGCAAAGGCTTGGGACTCGCTCTGAAAATGAGCATCAAAGGAACGAGCAACGAAATGGAAAATTGGTTGACTTGGGCTCTTTTGTTCTGCGTTATATTTTGCGTCATGGTGCAGATGAATTACCTCAACAAAGCTCTGGATCTGTTCAACACGGGAGTCGTAACTCCCGTGTATTACGTTTTTTTTACGACATTCGTTATCGTAGCTTCGGCGATATTGTTTCAAGAATGGAAAAATATTAGGACCATCGATGCCTTGGGATCTCTTTGTGGTTTTCTCACAATCATGGTCGCCATATTCTTGCTGAATGCTTTTAAAGAAATGGAAATATCGTACAACGATATCAGAAATATTGCGAGGCCGAGGAGAGAGAAAAATTACAGGAGAAGGCAAATGGAAAATCATAATGACAATAGAATCGACAGAGAGGAAGAGACTCTTATTATAGACCCTAGTGATGTGGACTCTATCAGCTATGGAAGTCCAGAAGTCGCTAGGAACAATATGTGACGACAATTGGAAGTTCTGCAGCGACGATTACATCCTTGACAAGCAGAACATCAGCATTATAATTAATATTTATTTTCCAAATCATTTATTATGGTTTTACGTGCATATATGGTGTCCCATGAGCGATGGTACAAAAATTTTAGGACCTTAATCCGAATTGACAAATCTCATAAGGATCTCGCAGGGTAGGGAAATTTTTTCTCCCCCGCTACTGTTTCAGCAGGAACGTAAGAAAAAATGGAACAAAAAAAAATTAGTAGACTCGTTGATTCGAATTTCGGTCCTGACCTTGAATTTGCATTTCGTCCCGTTAGTCGTGGGACAGCAACTCGGGGCCAAGTATCGAAAAAGTAGCTCGACTGCTACAAGCATTTGACTAGGATTTTGGAATAAATTAATTTTGATCTGAGCAAGTCATAATTTAAGACGAACTGTAAATTGTTGTAATTATTAATTGATATTTATCTATTTATTACTATTGTTGAGTGCACTTTACGACAGAAATCCAAAACCGTGAAAATTGGAGTTTTTATTCGTAAGTATACTTTTGATGGTTGTGATTAAGTGTTAAAAAGCGTAACAGAGAGAACAATAAATATTTTTGCCATATTCGTTCGTGAGATTTTTTCAACGACAGAGAAAAAAAACCGTGTTCCGGAATTTGAAATAACGCGCGTTCCTGCGACTGCATTAGTGGTGACGTGTCTTTATCCATTCCAACGAACAACACACAATACACAGTCATTCTAGTCAAACAATTCTGTAGAAAATAATAAAAATGGCGTTCAGCCTTGCCGCTTTTTCGTACATCATAGCATTGATAATCGATGCCTTTCTAATATTTTTTACGATCTATCATGTACGTTGATAAAAAAAGCGTCTAATTGATTATTTAAAACATATCATTAACGTCAAAATATAGAACATTTCTAACTTTAATCAAACATAACCTCTAAAACGGCTGCAGTGACTTGGAAGAAAATTAATTAATCGTTCGAGTGATCGATTATCCATAAAATTCATACCATTTTTCCTTGCTCTGTCCGCAGGTGATTGCATTTGACGAACTCAAGACCGAATACAAAAACCCTATAGAACAGTGCAACAGCCTAAACGTGGTAAGTGCTCGATTATTATTGACACTCGAAAAAAAAAATTGTCTCGTGCATGGATATAAAAATACCTCGTTGTTTTTCAGCTCGTTCTTCCGGAATATGGATTACATCTCTTTATCAATTTGTTATTTTTGCTCAGTGGCGAGTGGTTGTCATTGCTCATCAATGCTCCGTTAATAGCGTATCACATAAATAGGTACTTAACGAGGCCTATAATGACTGGGCCTGGTTTGTACGACGCGACGAGCGTACTCAACGCTAATAACTTGTCGAGATGCCAACAAGAGGGTTGGGTCAAACTGGCATTTTATCTTCTCTCCTTTTTTTATTACCTCTATGGGTAAGTTGCTGCATTCCGAACCATAACCTTTCGAGTACACACCTATAAGTACACATCGGGTCAATATGACCCGAAGCAACTTAATTTTTGGTTAAAAACATAAATTCAATGCCAAACAATGGGTGCCAGAAAATTGTACGGGTCAAAATGACCCAGTGTGTACTCAAGGGGTTAAATTTTTACCAAGTCTTCCAAAATGAAAATCATTGCAAAAATCTTATGAAATTGCAGCTTTCTACGTTTGGTTTTGCTTTCAGAATGATAAGTTCGCTCATTCATTGAGGAGTTTGGGGAGCGACTTCTGTCCGGGAGGTGGCAGCCTGTACGAACAAATTTTGCATTCCTGCAACACGGAATAATTAACTCCTCATTGCCAAAATCACTCAAGATTGTTGCTAAATCATTTTGACAGTGGTTACATTAAATTCTCGACATTTATGTATAGCGGAATGTCGGCGTGAAGTCTAAGGCTATAATGTTATGCGCAGCACATTTGGAAAAAGAAAAAAAAACAGCAATGTTAATACAGAGCGAAATACGTCTATTGTTTCTAGTCACAATGATTTTTATTCAGTCTTGGATCTTCCCGCATCGTTTACAAACGAACCAACGACGCGACGGCAGTTTTGCAAAGAGACATACGTATCTTTGGATAAGACTTTCATGATTTCCCACTCATCTATCTATGCTAAATGAATTTGTACAAAAAAACAATAAAACTACTATTATTCGGAGATCTTACGCTTATTTTCCTCATCGCAAATACATCGATTGCTTTCCATTAATCTTACAAACAGCAGAAAATGTTAAATGTTAGCAGAATTTCATTTGGCAGATTGTAAATTTTTCTCTAAAATCTTAGAAATAAGCGATTTTTTCGGCGTTTTTTCGTTATTTTAGCCACGAAGCTTTCTTTTCTGAAGTTGTACAAATGCATGAAAAAAAAAGCGAGTTCAGAAAGATGGTCGGTTTTTGTTTTTAGTTTTTGGTTCTTTTTAGAATCTACGATCAATTTTCTCTATCTAGACAACTTTGCTTTAAGCCATTCTTCCGTTAATTCCTCCAGTTCACGGACTTCGTAACATCTTGTCAATTCTGCTTCTTTTTGGAGAACCAGTTTCATACTAGCGTACAATACTTGAAGCTCCATTTGTGCTCCTGCCGGAGTATAAAATATGAAACACATTGGATACGAAATTCTTCCATCTTCGTGATGCATTTTGTAACTGTAGACTATGTATCGGGGCTCGTGACTCGGAATAGTCTCTTGCAATTCTTCTATTTGAACATCCTGCAGCGGAGACAATGGAATATATTAGGAATTTGACTAATTTTAACCCTTCGAGTGCATATTGGGTCAATTTGACCCAAGGCGTTTTTTAAATCATATTGTATTTTGGTAAATATGCATTTTTTGTTTTTTTTTTTTGTAGAGACGTTTTTTGTAGTGAATTTCTATAATTTATGGCCCTAAATTAATTCAAACAATCGGTGACAGGAAATTGTTGGGGTCAGCAGGACCCAGTGTGCACTCCAAGGTTTAAGATTTTTCGACATAAATTGTAATAAATTTTTTGTTTGCAATGAAATTTACCTCCAGTATTTCTTCCAGGCAAACCATTTGCTTCGGACGATCGACTTTCACTGTGGATGAAAATTGTCGTAAGGAAAAAAACGTGCCAAGCCAATTTGATGAAAACTTGTTGGAAAAAAAAAATGACTCACTTATCAGCGCGGCGTTTTTCTGACTCTTCCGGAAACGAAACTCCTTCAACGACGTTTTGACATTCTCGTCAATGTCACATGTGTTTATGGAAGTCTAAACAAATATTTCCCTTTTTTTTAAATAATTTTTCTTAATTCTTAAAAGTTCGGAATGAACGATTTTCCACGAATTTCACGTTAATCGTTTGGCGTTGAAAGTCCGAGGCATTTTTACGAAATGAATTTTCAATGAATGGATACTAATTTTTTATAGTCGAATCAAGTTTTTGTGCAATTCTCGTTAATTCTTACCATTATTTCGATGAATCGAGTACTGTTGTTTTGCGTGGAACGAATATGACGTGATTACGAGAATGAGCTTCAATCTGCTGTGTTTCAATCGCGTGTGTGAAATCGAAATGACACATCCGTTATGTGTCCCCCGCAGAGATAGTCAATGAATACATTCTCCCCTTCCATTCCGGAGCGGAGTGCCGCCCATCTTGATGATACATCGAATGTACGAAAGAGGGCAACCCCGTCCGGCTCGCTTTCTGTCATGTCTGTCACCTTTGCTACACATATATTTTCTGTCAATTTTCCTCGTATCCTCAGTGTCCTTTTTTGTTTTTCTCAAATAAATGTGCGTGATTAACGTCCCCGATTTTCCGATAAGACTGATGAACCGAGTTTTCTCATATCACGTAATACATCGATAAAATATTAAATTGAACGATCGCGTAGATCCGTTGAGGGCTCAAAAACATAATCCAACCTCTTAAAACTCAGTGAAAATGACTGTGACCGATTTTTTTGGCTGTGCCTTTTTGGCGTTTGGACCACCACTCGCTATGTTTACTTTTACTGTCTCTGCAGAACCCATTAGAATTATAATTCTTATAGCCAGTGCCTTTTTCTGGTTAATATCACTGCTTTTCTCCTCCGCTCTATGGTACGCCGTTGTACCTTTACAAAATCAACTTACCATTGGATTGGTCTTCTCCGTCTTTTTTCAAGAGGCTTTCAGGTAAATATCACTGTCATTTTGACTCGTTTTGTTTTTTTTTTTTTTTTTTTTCATTAAAAATGATCGTTCCAATAATTTTGACAGCAAACACATATTTTCCCTGATTTTTTTCACTATAAATCGTTATTGACCCTTCCAGTACACACTGGGTCATTTTGACCCCAACAATTTTCGGTTTTCGTCAAAATATAAACCAAGGGTCATAAAATATGGATAATTTACTGCAAAAAACGTTTCTGCAAAAAAAAAAAACAAAAAAAAGGAATATTTACCGGAAAACGACGATTAAAAAAACGCCTCGGGTCAGATTGACCCGAGCTGTGCTTATGGGCGGTGTCCACTCGTTAAATTACAATTTTACTATAAAAAAAAAGCATCCCTGGTTTCCAATGATTCAAAGTTCAGAATTTGGAGCAAAACTACTGATTAATCCTGAGAATTTAATCATCACCAGGTATCTCTTGTACTGGGTGCTTCGTAAAGCCGAGAAAGGATTAGAAAAAGTGACAACGGCTCATGTGGCAGACAGCAGACATATATTCGCCTATGTATGCGGTCTTGGTTTTGGGTTCATGAGCGGAGCATTCGCTCTGGTGAACGTGCTGGCAGATGCAGTTGGTCCAGGGACAATGGGTCTCCGGCAAGGAACAGAATATTTCTTCATCATATCAGCAGCGACGACGTTATGCTTTATACTGCTTCACACTTTTTGGGGCGTTGTATTTTTCTCAGCATTGGACCACAAGAACTGGCTACATTTGGCGTGGGTCGTCGGGTCACATTTGTTCGTTTCCTGTATGACTTTGTTCAACAGGAACGAGACGTACGTCGCGAGTCTTGTCTCGTCCTACACTGTCCTCGTTTTGACAATGTCACTCGCTTTCAAAGTAGCGGGTGGCAGACTCGAAAATGTGTTGAAATGTTTCGTAAGAAAATGAATTTCGAGATGAAAAAAAAAAAAAAGCAAAGAAACTCTCGTTGTAACTCATCGAATTTTCCTCATTTTTTCCAACGTCAATTAAAACCTTTTCACACGATTTCATTCACTTATCTATTTGCTCCTTGACTTACGTCTAATTTTTTCAAATTACTGACTGCTACTTAGCCAGGAAATCAGAACAAAGATGAAACGACACGTCCGCATGTAGTGTATAAAAATTTCTTTATAAAAGCGTGTAAATGGAAAGAAAGCATCAAAAAGTCGAACGTAACAATTCTACGCTGTAAAAAAGTTTGCGATACTCGTTGCTTCGAAAAAAAAGCGAGCATTCTTTTATTTTTGTAAAATTGATTTGTCTTCGATGAAATGATGAAAGTTTGTAATACTTGAAAATGTACACGATTATTTCGCAGCCGATGACGTGAGAGCGATGATACGATTGTAAAAAAATTGCGACGAAATGGACATCGTTAATTTCCATGCGTTATTGCTATTTTTGTAAAGCAGCAATGAAAAGTAATCACTTACATTTTGGAGTAAAAAAAATAATATTCGTCGCTTTTGTAAATAATTGATAATTCATCAATTATTAAGAAAACGAGCAAGCAATGCTTCGCTCATCGTAACAAGAGCTCTCGACCTGTGGAAAGGAATTCGGAGGAGTTGGTCGTTTTGGTAATGTTAACGAACACGAAATGTCTGGTGAAATTGTTGACTAGTTTTTTTGTCCAATTGAGATTGGAACGTGGGTTAGAAAATAATGTTTACGTAATTCGAATCATCGCCATTAATTATGTATATTTCACAAATCTCACACACACCTTTTTTCACATATTTTCATGATTGTTCGATCCACGTTTTGAGTCTACATTTATTACCCATTCATACTGCGTTTTTCATTTAATTGAATAAAGTCATTTTTTAATAAATGTACGTAAAAAAAAATTATTCACTACCTATACGGTTTTTTGCATGAGCCTCCGATGTGTACAGTAATTAACTAACTCGAACTTTTATTAAATAACCAAAGGAAAAAAAATACTCGTATTATTGACATGATTCGGTCGGGTCAACAATTGTTTCTGTACCTCGTTCTAGCAAGGTTCTTCCGTGAATTTTTCGTGCCAACAGCGTTTCGAGGGTTTTCGTACTTTTTAGACTCAATTCATTGTCCTAATCGCAACGACTTGGCCTTACGAACTCGTTAGTGATGCCATTAGTAATTCCATCTTGTTGAGAAAGTTTTTACCTTCCATTTTGTCCCATCGCACTTCTTTGAACGAACCTCCCAAGTTCTCCCATTTTCGCTCACGAACCAACTGACCCGGGAAGAAATCTTTTCTCGGTGAATGAGCTATCGCTACTTGGACTCCGGTCTGTGGCTCGCATCTCACGGCAATCATTCTAAATGAACAATTTAACATGTTTCATGAAATCTTACGAATCCAAACATTTTAACGCTCAATTAGGACTCGGTTTTAACTTCAACTTGTTTTCGTACCTGTCACCGATCGGAGAAGCCAGAATACAACTGCTCGCATTCCCGAGAGGCTCCACTGCACCCAATCCTAGATGAGAACTGTTTGCCAAAAGTTGCCAGCCCATGCATTTCGCCAAAGCTTGCACCGCGCTTATTTGATGTTGATAAATCTGTTGAATGAAAATTTTAGAAACAATGATTCAAGTTGTACAAGTTTTTTCTTTTCGTTTTTGGAGGTTGAGGGAAAATGTACCTGACAAAATATCAAGTCCCGGAGTTCCTGGGGCTCGTAGCTCATGTGCATTACACGACCGTCCCTGCACACACATTTGAGAGATTTTTCGCCAACGTGAACGACGAGAGAAGTTCGACAAACGGTATCGTAACCGTGGGTCAAAATGTTGATTTTCACGCAAGATTGTGTTGGCGAATTGAGAGCATTCCAGTGGGAAACGATGAGAGGATCTTTGACTTCTTTTGCAATTGTGTCGAGGACGTATTCCGTTCGGATTCGCATGAAAAAATGTTGAGCTTGTTGAATTATTTGTTCGAGTAAAGTTTGACTTTTGGTCATTTCTATCAATTCGTATCGATCGGCTGCTGTCGGGCCTGCTAAACAACGCCGTTTACTCGGCCCAAGTGGCCCGGACGATGGGTGCGGAAACGGATGATGAGTATTTTTGTGATGAACTTCTCGCAGCAATTGATGCAAAGAATGCTCGAGCACGTGATCGTGGTCGGTTTTGTGAGGCGGAGGCGCCGGTTTCTTGTCGTTTCCGGTGCTGTGACAAAGGCCGATTATCAATTGGATTCCCGGAAGTACCTGCGGGTCGAGAAAGAAAATATTCAAGTTTTCAGCTGCCACGGAAAATTAACAAGATCGAGGTTGACGGTAAAAACGAAATTTCTTACTGTTGCCATTATTTGATTCCCAACGACCATGTGAGGTATCGGAGCTCTCAAGTGCACAGCTTCCCTTGCCAATTGACTGAAGAGCTCTTTGCAAAATAAAACATTCTGTGCTGCTTCCAACTTTTGTTGCCAATGCATATCGGCGTTTGAACTGTTCGTGCTACTGTTCAGTAAATTTATATTCGCGCTGCACAAATCTTCCTGGTCTGGAAAAAGATTTACAGAAATGTACAAAAAGATTCGATTTTTCTCAGAAGTTAATAAATTCTTTTCAACACACAAATCGTTGCATGGCGAAACGCTTGATAATTAAATTTTCAATGACACTGAAGTTTGCAACGTCGGGGTCCAACGAAAAACACTTTTTCTTTTAATCATTTGTTCGATTTAAAAAACAATTACAATTTTCGTATCGATTTTGTGCTTGAATCCTGAAAAACGATCGTTTTGTTGTCCTGATTAAATATTGAATAAGAATCGCGAGACCTGCTCAAGAAATAAGAGAATTTCGTTAAATTTCAACGATGCAAATTGCAACATCGTAATTTTCGTACCTTTTTGACACAAAACTTCGATGTAGGCGACTCCCTGCAATTCACTGGGGATCGTTACCCTCAAGGCCGAGGATTTCGAGTTGGATCCACTGTGAGACTGTGTGGAAGTTGTGCTGGCGTTAGGATTTGGAGAGGCAGGAGGACTCGACGTACTGGCTTTTTCTTCTTCTTCCGCCTTCGTTACTTCGAACATTCCGGTTTGCGTGTATTTCGAACCAGCTACAGTTTGTTTCGAAACGATTAAACTCTCACGAATCATTGATCGGTAATACTCGTTGGAAAAATTTCGAATATTCACCTGTTCGATAACTCAGATCGCCGATAATTGAGTTGGAAACTTTTTTTAGGCGCCAGTTTTGCCTCAGCCTGAGCAATTCTATGTGGAAATCCGGCGTCGAACGATTTCTCGCTAACTCTGTTTGACAGTTTCGTAATCTGTCCGCACCCATCATCAGCACCGACGCTGCACCCGCTAGAGCCTTTTTACGAGCATAAACTTGGACCATCGGCTTTACTTCCGGCGGATCTTGGGGCACAGGATCCAGAACCATGTATCGCTTTTCTTTAGCTATCGCCAAAACGTCCGCCAGAACGCAAACTTCGGTCAGAGCATTTCTGTTGGAAATTGGCGGAAAATTGTCGATACAGTCGTCGCTACGGGCAGAATTACGCGGGAATCCTTGCGATACTTTTGGCTTCTTACCGCAACTTATTTCGGACGCTATCCCAAGGCCATAAGGAAGATTGAAACGACGTTGAATCTTTGGAATCATCTTCACTTTTTTCCCCGTTCTCGGATTGTTCCTTTTTAACTTCTTCCCCGACAGTTTTGCTGAAGTCGATCTTTTGCGCTATTTTAGTCAAATTTTCTGACAGCGTGAGAGGTCTGTGAAAAAAAAAAGTTATCCATGTGTCTGAGCTACGAAATGCATTACGAAACAAAATGCAAAGATCGATGATTTGATTTTAAAAGTAACGATGAAATTTTATGTTCTTTATTCTGTGGTCGTATGTGGTATCGATAGATCGAGAAGTTCATGAAAATTGAAGAATCGAGCGTCGAAAACATTTTGTACGTCAAAATTCAGGGGAAGAAAAAATTATTCAAGTTTTTTTGAGGTTAAGTATCGATAGTGTTTTTCCATATTTATTTCGAAAATTCTGTTGTAAATTTGGAAGCGATAATGGAAAATTACTTACGCTTGGTAAATTTCCTGACCATCGTAAGTGATTTCTTGTATTTGATTTTCAATCGGCGCTTCCACCGAAATATTCACCGAATACGCCATAACCACTGTTTATGTTTGCAATTTCTAATCTACGAAGAGCCGATCGTGACGGACAGCCATACGAAGTTTGAAGAAAGGAATCCTAAGGGAAAGTTGTGGAAGTCTCGGTTGTTACTTCGGAGATTCTCGATTTCCCCACAAGCGTCGCTCTATATCAAATTCCAAAGTTTCCGGTCCGTTTGCAATATTACTACGGTCACGGTCACGTCACACAGGAAAAGTTCTTCAGAGCTTTTCATTGATGCGACATTCGTTTTTTTGCAGAAATTTTCAAATGTTTTCGTTATTTTATTCATAAAAATTAGAGGAAAAATATATTTTCAATAAAAATCCCCGATAATCAATAAATTCCACTATAATCTCTAATCGCGAATCCTTAAGTTCGAGAGAATTTTTCACAAGTTTCCCCCATAGCAACAGAGCAAGAACTTTTTCTAACGTTCTTTTTAACAGATTTGACGGCTTGAATATCGAGGGGATTTTCGAAATACTGCTTGCTCAATCAAAATATAATGCCAATGCAATAAAATTAAAGTTATACTTTGTTAATTTTTTTTTCACCTGATGCTGAACTTGATTGAACATACTGTACATATCGATTTTGACGAAATAATTTTTATCTAGAAGCTCTGTATGAATTTGTAAAAAGAATGGACAAGTATTAGAGAATCACATTTTTTAATTAAAAATCGAATGAATTTCTCGTACATAGTAAATGTTAATTCTCCTTTTGCATAAATTGGTTTATTGCTGTAGGATCCAGACGAATCCACGTGGAACTCTGGGTGAGTCGAGTGTGAGTAATATTACCGGTTCGTAAATGCTCAAAGAGCGATAATAAATAAATAATGAAGGAACGTACAAAAAAGATATTAGTTGAAATAGAAATAGTAATTGCATAGAGAATAAAAAAATGTAATGAGTCTTTCTGAATGGTGGATAATCGACATGTTCAGTTGTAAATGATGAGTATATTCGAATATTCTGTTCGTTGGGTAGTCTGGGTTCGAGATACCGGGGCGTTCAGTCGCGGTTTCTGTGCGCTGTAGACCCCGCGGCTATTCCGGAATTCTATTGATTCGTACGCTCTGTGTGTGCATGTGTGTACGTGTAAGTGTGGGTGCGTGTGTCGTGGTGTGGTCGTAGTCGCGTCGAGGGGTGTACTTGGTCGGTCTCTTCGTATTCCGGTGCTGCGTTTGTGAGGCATCTGTTCGTCGTCCTTTTTTTGTTTCTAAACAAGTGATTATTAATTGTTCTTCGGAAAATTAGGAGTAACCGTGAGTGCAAATCATTACATTGACGAAAGATTTATATATTTGAGAGATCTAAGAGACTGTAAAGTTGAAAGAGCCGCAAAAAGTAATGACGTCGAGTCGCTGCATTGTTCGTTTTCGGCTTGTCCCGGCGCGCGTTACCTTCCATTTTGGAACCTTCACTATCTATGCATATACAGACACATGAATTTCGATATACACACACGTAGGCTCCGAAAAAAAGAGTAGGCTTCACAATCTTCGCTCAACGATTGTTTAATATTCTTTTACTTTTTTTTCTCCATTTTTCCACAAAGTTTCTACGATTTTCACTTCTTTTTCGCATTGTCGTCAACGGCTATTTCACGGAGTCACCGTGGCTCAATTCTACGCGCGACTTTCTATTTGCACACATACACGCCACGCGATCATCGTTTAACGAGGTGTGCCCCACACAGGAAACTATAGCGAATATCCAAACTCGATATTGGTCTAATTTACTCAAGAACCATTATCGCTCCATTTTTTTTCAACATTACTATTTCCGCCCTCAACGATATCCCGCCTTCGATCTTTGTGCCTCTTTTTTCGCAACGAACGCTTGCACGAAGCTTTTCTTTCGCGCGGACAACATTTTTAAATTGAATAATTATTCCTGCCCAAAGAATTATCAGTCGGATAATTCAACTAATTATTGATTATCAATTTATTTTATTTCTTCGTCACTCTCGTACTCCCATTCTTCGCTCTCCATTTCATGAGTCATCTAAATTTTTACCGCACGATATGCCAAACGTTCAAAAAACCAACGAAACTCGTTCCACGAAATTGTAGCAATCTTTCGATTTATTTGCATTTGTCTACAACGTCACGCACGATTCTTTGATACTAAAAAATGACAAAACGGAAACAAAGAAAAAAAATGGTTTTGCTGTTTTCGGGAATCGCTAACGACGCAAATGTATCAATGCGAGGCAGCCGAGCACTTTGCCATTTTTTTAATGAATTCCCATCGCAGGGACGTTGCCTCTCGGGCAAAATGCGACGCTTCTCTGTTCCTGTCGAGCTAAATGCACGAACATAGAAACGTTGGACTCGGAAAGCGAGAAAACGTTGATGCGATTGGAATATTTATTCGTTCGAAGATGCTGCTGCGTGTGAATATTTAGCCGCAGCATTATTCGCAGAGCAGTTGAAAAAAGAGGATAAAAGCAAAACTGAAAAATTAGTTTGTGGATTATGGATAAGATTATATATTTTTTTGCATTTATTTGGAGGAAATAGCTTGGAGGTGGAGGCGGTGAACGGTGGTTGTATGAATAAAGGAGGAATCCGTTGAATTTTGCAGATAAAAAGAAAAAATGACACCAGAGGGCTATACGAGGGTGTACGTGGGAGGTTTGAACGACAAAATAAAGAAGGACGATCTACAGATGGAGTTTGAGAAGTTTGGCAAGTTGAACAAAGTGTGGATGGCGTTCAATCCGCCGGGTTTTGCGTTTATCGAGTTTTTGAGTATGGACGAAGCGGAGCTTGCTTGCAATAACATGAACGGAACTGAGATAATGGGCGCCAAACTGAGGGTCGAAATATCACGTGGACGTGGTCGCGGTGGTGGCCGCGGTAGCTCGGGAAGTTTTCGCGGTAGTCGAGGTTCCGGGAGCCGAGGTTTTTCCTCGAGGGGAAGTTCATCGGGTGGAAGCAGCGGCGGTTACAGGGGCTCGAACTCTTACAACGATCATGGAAGTAGTAGCGGTGGCTACAGTACAGGCAGGGGTGGAAGTAGGGGCAGAGGTCGTTACGATGACTCGTATTCATCGAGTCGCAGCAGTGGCTATGTCAGTCGCGACAGTTATTCGCAAGATAGCTACGGGGCGAGCGGCGACACCGGCGACGATTACTACTCCGGCAAGGATTCATCAACTGCGAGATATCGCAGCCGTTCACCGGCAGGACGTGGCAGGTACTAAAGAGATACCCAATATTCGTAAAAACAAAAAAAACCAAAAAAAAAACAAAAAAAACAAAAAAAAACACAAAAAGCTGCTCGTGTTCGAGTCAAAATTGTGCCACTATAATTCCATGCAAACAAACAAACAAAAACTCATTCGACCAACAGCAGAGATCAAAATCGCGGCGATGATATCAAAATCTCTCTCTGCGCTGAAACATTCTCGTCGTTCTTCGTAACGACGATACTTTGGGTTTTTATTCACGACTCTTCGCTACGAAGTGCACGTCGAGACACCGTATCAAAAACAAAAAACAAATTTCGCGTCGTATTTTACAAGTTTCGAGTTTTTATTTATTTTTTTATTTTATTTTTTTATCTTCAATAGGGCGACATAAAATTATGTTTACTCTTCGTAAACGCCCCAAAGGATAACAGTGTTTTTAGTTCTGTAATGCTTCGCATTTAATTCTTCGATTGATCGCCGCAATTATTCAGTCTCCATCTTTGACGATTCTTTCGGGGGTGGAGACAAAAGCAAGACACACGATATGCCTAAATTTTACGATTTAAAACCTTATCAACTTCGCGATAACGTCGGATGAACGAGAGACAGAAACAAAACATTGCAATAGGAAGTATAAAGATTTGGCTCTACGAATTCGATCACTTTTTTCTTGTGTTTGACATTTTGGGGTTTTTATCGATCGATCTATTTGGAACTCCTTGATAGATCGTTTGAGATTTTAGGAACATGCAACAACAAAAACTGTTTGAGGCGAAAATTCATATTTGCAAATTTCAAGGTCCGCTCAATTTTTACAAATTTATTTCCAATGCTTAGGAACTCTAGTCTTTTTATTTTTTCATGCCCATAACGCTGGGAAAGCCTCGTGAGGATATTTATGAAAAATAATGTTTTGAGATTTTTAAAGAAGAAAATATGTGATCGAATTCACGCATCTCTTTACAATTGCATGCGTCAATTTGATTTTGCCTTTTGGAAAACGGGCAAACAAGAATAATTGCAAAAAAATCTCTCTCATGTTCGAAATCGACAAGAGATTGACGTGAATATAATGTGAAATCCTTTTTTTTGCACTTCCATGTTCACAGTCATCGTCATCTTCGTGAATGCACATAAAAGAACTACGCTACGTTGCCAAACTGAACTGCGGGCCGATCAGCCACCCGCCTCGACGACTACATTCTGTCCAATCTACGCAGCGACGTGTACATATACAAGAATTATTCTAACGATATATATTACGAAATACTTCCTCTTACAACGTACGATTTGGTTTTATAGCTTGAAATTCATGCTGAACATTTTTTTCTTTCTAAAAATTAAAACAAAAAGACACAAGTTTTTAGCATCTCCTTTAAAGAAAAAACACGAAAAAATAGAAAAGGAGAGAATAAAAATGAAAATGCGTTAAATAAACGGCGCGGTAACAAAAACAAAAGGAGATTGGAAATCGATGAAAGACTGACAGTTTCGCGGATCGCGAGCTTGAGCAAGGACTAAATGAAAAACATAAAAAATTTTCAATCGACCCCAAAAATCAAAATTCCCATTTGAAGAAAAATTCACTCTCGAGCACTGAGAAAATTTCGGCCTTTTTTTTTTTCCTCTAAATTACCAATCGTACGGATCGTGATCCAACTTTTATGCTTTACACTGATTATCATTTTTTGACTATTACCGTCGTGCTAGAAACACCAGATGCTATTATCGTTTCTCTCTTTCCCCGTGAGAAATAATTCTCTTTATTTCAGTTTAAAACTTGCGCGATTCGTCTATGCTAACAAACAAAAAACAAAAGAAAAAATGTTACAATATTGGAGGACAATATTCCCCATGATTATCGTGTTTTCTCGTCTCTACGTATAAACGAAAAAAAAAAAAAGAAAAAAACGCCCGGCGTTGCTTACTATTATTACTGATAGTGATGTTTTTTTATATATAAAAAAAAAAAAAATTGATTAACGAGGCGCAATAATGAAGCCAACGATCAATCTACGGGCTCCTGCTCGGCCCATGAGAACGGCTAAAGAAATTCACACGGAAGTCTGAAAGTATACTCCGGACCAAAAATAAAAACAAAAGAAAAAAGACAGAATAATTGACCGGGATAAATGTATGATTTTCGAGGAAAAAGATGAAATTATATTTCACATAGAATATTCATTTTCAACCCCCCAAGCAACACGGTTTGATTGCCGTTGGATAAAAACAAAAAGACACGTGCCGTACGCCCACGATTCTGGAGTGTTCGTACGCAAGGCACGTGAATGAGGAAGACGAATACAAAAACAAACAAAAACCAATCATAACTGAAACAATATTTTATTTCTGCTGTAAATGACATGGAATTGGAAACATATTAAACAATTTGCGCTCACTAAATCTCTGCCCGCCACCCTCTGCCTGTCTACAAATTTTGCCCATTAATTAGGCCGTTTGTACTGTCGCCACCGAGACTTCGTGCTCCTCCGACGCATCGTAGAAACTTCGACTTCGACGTGCACGAGAAAATTAATGCGTTACGATTTTATTAAATTTCGTGGGTTCGTCGTCAGTGATTTTTTAGCTTCGATATTCGTTTCTTTTTTTTTTTTTCAATTTTTTTTTTTTATTCTACGAACAATTACGATTTACTACGAACGACTTGAATTTTTATTTTCGATACTCCGCGTAACCTCGACGGAATCTCACGACGTAAGTATTGTGTTGGGAATACAAGTGAAACGTGAATATTTCTTTTTCGCTGCGTTACCATCCACGGATTTTTCTCCGAGTACAAATTTTTGTGAAATTATGCCAAACGATCCACACGTTTTGATTCTTTTTTTTTTATTGCTTTGAATTATTGTTTCGAGCTTCAAAGTGCATTGTTTATTCCAAGGTACGATTGTGCCATTTTTTTTAGAATTCGTTGTCATTCCAAGTTCAAAAATATTTATTTTGTAAATTTTAACGATTGAGCCAATTTTTATGAATTGTTGCAACGATTTTTTTAATAACGTAATTTCGACGTTATGAAAAATGGAAAAAGGTTCGATATTCTTTTGACACGTACAAACTTTTGTTTTAAGGAAATAATTCCACGAGAAAACGTCAATAGAGTAAACGATCACGTGTCAATCGAATTATTTTTGAAAATTCGTGCTTATTGATATTTTTATAATTGAGAACGTTACACGAACTTCTTAAGGTAGTTTTCTCGTCCTGGTCTTGTAAATCATGAGACCGCCGATCTTCGGAGCTTACGAATCGTCGCTTACGATTCAAGCTGCTTTTTTTTTTTTTTTACTTTTTTATATATCTAGTTGAAAAAAATTCTGAAGTGATTGGAAATTGAAGAATTTGGCTTTATATTCTGAAATATTTATAAATTTCATCGAATAAAAATTAATTTTGTATAAAATACACAGGAAAAGGGAAAGTGAATGAGAAAACGATTTTTTCGTGGTAATAAAAATAATATTTATTGACCGTATGTGCAAAACGAGAATAGACAAAATGAAATTCATTTTATGATCGCGAGGAGGTTGGAGCGACGTTCAGTATTTTGAAAGAGAGCTCTTATTAATTGTTTGACTTGATTGGCTGTGAATTCCTTGGCAAGAGGCCCTTTGCCATCGGCCCATCGATCTTCGATCTCTTTCAGCGAAGCTTCCAGCACTTTGATGAGTTCTGTGAGCTTCGACCACTTGGCGACGTGACGTTGAATCGTGTTTGCTTCCTGGAGACAAAAATGTGTGAGGAATGAATTTCGTTCTAGACGAAGAATCGAATAATCGATATGAGATTCTCTTTTCAGGCACGCAGAACAATCGAGGACCAGAGCTGATTATCTAAATATATCAACGAACCGATAATCGAAAAATAAAAATGTTTCGACAAGTTTTGCATTTTCGAGTCTTTATTGAACGAACCCGCTCGGAAAATCTCACCGGAAATATCGACGGCGTCCTCTTGACGATCATTCCAAACAGGGTCACCAACTCCGTCGCAACGTCCGCAGAAATATCCTCAACTGTTATCACTTTCGTCACGAGATCCTCGACCATCGAATTTGCTATGCAACCTAAGCAGCGTCGTTCCCAACAATTGATTAATTAATTATTCAACGTTCGTGTAAAATCTACGCTCGAAAACCATTTCCAATTCATCAACAAATTATCGTTCATCTAAATTTTGGGGTTTTCTTCAGAACCTCAATTTGTTCGAATTTTCTGTGACCTCTGTTTCGTGGACACAATAAAAATACAAAAGCCTTCGAGGTATCGATACTAAAAATTTCAATATTTACAAAGTCCAATAAAAATTAAGGGAAATATTTGTTTTTGGTTAAAAACTTTGGAAGCAGAATTATGATTAACTCTTCGAGAGCACATTGGGTCAATCTGACCCAAGGCGTTTTTCAAACCGTTGTCTTCCGGTAAATATGAATTTTTTTTTTTTTGTAGCAAATTATTCACATTTTATGGCCCTAAATTTTGGATTTTTTGACGAAAACGAAAATCAAATGTCACAAGATTCGTTGCCATTAAATTCCAAAAAAACGATGACAGAAAATTTTTGGGGTCAAAACGACCCAGTGTGTACTCGAAGGGTTAATTAAAAATATAAATTTATTATGCAAAGAACTAACCCACAGCTCGACAATAAATGTTGACAGGCAAAACGTCCATCCAAACGGTTTTCAATAACTCCAGTTGTCTTATGCATTGTCGCAATGCTCGTTCTGTGCTTGGAGGTAATTCGGGCGATGGTCCGAGTTGTGCCAATCCTGTTGAGTCAGTTGAAACGGAAAATTGAACGATCGGAGTATCAAATTGGAAAATTTCCATAGAAACACATTTTTATTCGGAGCAACTCACCAGATTCTCGGATAATTCCTATAATAATATTTCTTTGATACTTCATGTGATTGAGAAAACATTCCGAGCCAACTTTTCGCATTACGAGTACCAAATCCGCGTACGTAATGTTGTGTTTTTGGACGTGACTCGGTAGACGATCTTTGTACTCGTAAGCCAATGAGAGAAGATTGTGAGCCAAGTACATGCAATTGTTATGGAAGAGAGCTGTTCCAAAATGCAAGAAACGATTAATCTCATTTTTTTTTCCAAAACCGATTAAAAGTGACAGAAATTCTTAATCCTTCAATATTTTTCCAAAGCTTTTCAAAATTTTGTATCGAGTGTCGTGAGATTAAAAATTTTTCATTGGATTCAAAGAATTAAACAATTTTAGACCGAAAGTCACGATTGGAAAAATTTTTCCAATTATCACTTACCCACTTGTTGAGGAATTGTCTCTAGGAATTTTTTATGATACTCAGGAACGGTGTTTGCGTAAATTTCGAATACGTTTCTGCTCGTATAGAATAATCTGATTGCGCAGGTTTCGGGACTGTGGCACGCTTCGTCGAGAATTTCTTTTGCGAGATTTAGAATTTCTTTGGCGCTTTTGCTAAAAAAAAAATATTCCAGCATTTAAAAAATTATTTTCCGATCAAAAGAAACTCGGATCAACGACCGTAACCGTGTCATGATCGTAATGAATCAGCAAAAACATGATGAGATATCGTTTTACAAGCGAATTTTGGCTGCAAAATTTTTGAAATTGGGCCTAAAATAAAATATTTTGTCAACTCTGTGAACCGTAGCACCGAATTCTCCGGAAATATCTTTTGAGTTTGTTTGAAATGATCGGACAAGACATGAGGGAGCGAAAAAATTCTTAAAGTTATTGTTACAGCTGAACAATCGAGTTTCCATGTTTTTCGTGATTCGTTGAGCAGAGAAGCAACCCCTGAAGAATAGGATAAAAAAATTGGATACCTAACTTGGCAGGCAGGTAATTGGAATGTGTGTTTGCTCAATTTTCGATCGATTTTTCCATTGGAATTGCCAGATTGATCGTCGTACAGTTGCAAGGGTTCCTGCAAGAATGTAAAGATTACTGAACAATTATCGTCAAGCAGAGAGAACTTTTTATTGTTGTTTTTTTCTGGCGAACCTCCGGCTCGTGTCTGTAGGAATCGTGAAGATCTTTGCGTGAGATAGCGATGGCTCTAGCCAAAAGTGCCTGGCAGGTTTTTTCGATGAACAAATAGTCGACGTTCTTCGTGTATTCGGACAAGAACATTTGGTCCGGTTCAATAAATCCTGTAAGAAAAATAGTTCAGCATTTTTCAATGGGAGAAAAAAAATCATCGGAGCGATTTGGTAAAGAAAATTTCGTACCAATTTCAAGCAAATAATCCTGAAACTCATTGATGTCTTTGATGACTTCTTCAAACTCTTGCAACTCGGCACTGGTGCTGGGAATCGTGTCGGAAATGCAATCCTTGATGAGGACTTGGGAGAGTGGGTCGAGCAAATGTTTCCTCAAGAGGACGATAAACCTCAGATCGTTGTCAATAGTAACATCTAAATGTTGCGTTAAAAATTGGAACAAGCGTCTCAAATCGTACAGAACGCTTTTGTAAATTGGCTTGACTTTCTTGTTGCCTTTTTCAATGGTGAATATCGTTTCGTTGGTGACTCGGATCAAAGGTTCATTATGATTGACAACAGGAACGATTACGTGTTTCACGAGATCCTTGGCAAAGTTCGCGACGAGAGAATCGAGGCTCCCGATGCAATGCAACGATCTGACGAGCTCTTGAATCTCCTCGTGGTCTCCGATGGTCAAACTCGTTGATTCTTTCCCAGGCTCCGTGTTCTCTTGCCACAAAATACATTCTTTCCACAACGTTAAAAGGTCGTTTAAAAACTTTGCATTGCATTTGCAATATTCGTTCTTCATGGAATCGTAAATGTTGAGACTCTTTATGTCGCTTTGCGGCGTTTCCAAAAGCTCGTGTATTCGCTGCAACGTTCTTGCAGCTTTTATATACTTTTTCTCTTTTTTATGGGTTTCTATGATTTTCAAGGATTCGCTGAGGTCCAACAACTGACTCGACAACTGCAGACTCAGACTCGATTCCTTCAGAGCGCTCGATAAATCTTTCAGCTCTTTCGTCGAACCGGAAAGTTCTATTTTTATCTATAATTTATAAACGTGCGTTTTTCGATAAAATGAGCTTCGCGATTATTTTTATTGAATCTTGTTAATTGAAGAACTTTTTTTTACTGATCGGCTTGCTCGACAGTAATTTTTTTGAATAAGCTGTAAGTAATTGAACTAATTACCTGTTCGCGGACTCGTATCTCCAGATTCGCCATTTCGTCAACCAATTTTTGAGCTTTGACTACCAAAGCTTGATCTTTTTTCAAAGTCGGTACAAACTCGATGTAATTGTCTTCGATAAAGTCTTTAACATCGTTTTTCAATTTAGCTATTTCTTTCTGTATTTCCGAGATTTTTTCTTTTAAATCGAGTTTTTCCGGGTGTCCTAAAATTCGGTGAAAAGATCGTGATAGCGAATTGATGAAAGTAAATATAATAAAATGAGCTAGGAACATTTAGCCGACTTGTCAAATTGACGGGGAAAAGTTTTATCGGAAAAAACAAAGTTTCTTGAGTTAAAAATCAAGTTGCACAATCAGCAAGGTAGCGATTTTCGGGAACTCGAGTGGAAATTAACGAAAAGTCAACAATGTCCACGCTCAGTTGTCAAAACTGACAGCTCGCAGCAAAGAACTTGCGTAAAGTGAGGAAAATAATTGATAAATTCTGCTTACCCGCTGATATCAGAACATTAGCAACAATCGACGCCATGTTGGAATCGCTTTTGGAATACGTAAATATTGTAAAATGCTTGCAACAAGTTTAAAAATTATTCTTAACCTCTTGTTCAACTAGGCCGCTGCGAACTACGCAAGAGCCCGCTTCAAATTTTGTACGTGCGTGTTTTCTGCTGTTATTGCACACGATAACGGAGCTTTGCGCTCCTGCCGCTTGGAGCGCACGCTCTCCCGCCCGGGGCGCAGCAATGATTCGAAAGTTGCGAACCACTGCAATAATTCGAAAACAAAAATCGACCTAAAATCATTCTGTCGAAGCAGACTCATCGTTGTTATCGGCAGTTGAATTTATTTGATTTGTCACACGAAAATCATTAATTAAGTAATTTCAATTGAACGGGTAAAGACGCTGAAATGATAATTGGAGCTGATGGTCAAATAGAGCGCGCGAGTGACTATTCCGAGGTGCAGACACCGTAACCATAGTTACGCGAACCATATGGTTAAATACGTTACCACGGTTACCAGGTTGAGTACAGGTTAATGATTGCAGGGGAATATGGAACTTTGGTTTTGATCCGTGGAAAGATCGTGATCAAAAAATAGATTCATTCAGAGCGCGATGTTTTCTGAGATATATCTCATTATGGAAATGGAATAAAATGCCGAAATGTAACGAAGCCAATAAACTCGAATTTCCCGATGTATTTCTTTTTATTTCGTATCTTTCGTTGCTTAACGCGGAGACCACGGAGGATCTTAACGAGCTATTTAGTGAGCCAAAACATTTTGTCTGTCTCTAAAAACAATATGATAAACGTATTTTTCTATTACGTGGTCCATTTTGCCCCCGACCGACATTCGAACCGCTTGTTTACCTGGCGAACGCTCAGGTGGCGTTAGCTCCTCAGTTTTCATACACGGAGCCACAACACACACGCAGTGACGACACACGAAGCTTGACTCGTGTGCAACGAGAGAGCTCCCTGGATAAATCACCTGTTTCACAACCTGCGTGGCTTGTAGAGTAAAAGAGTCACGTGACCATATATTTTTTGTTCGAAAGGGAGTAGTATATGCACGTATATAATTCTCTATGGAAACGGTGTCTCGCTTTGATGGGTATTCGTGAATGCTTATGCGTGTGTGTATGGGTGCTGAAGCAAGAGAGCTTGAGGAGAGTATTTTCAGGGGGACACAAACGCGGAGAGCTCAGCGGGAGAGAGAGCGAGAGAGACCAGTCAAACCGCACCCAATGTAAAGCCAGGAGATCGGTCAGAGGCGCCGCAGCGAAAGCGCGTATCCACATTTTTTGCACAAGAAACAATACATTTTGACATTTTCCCCAGTATCCCAAAAAAGCTACTCCTATCGAGCATTTCGCAAAAATGTAACGAAACATGTTCGACGTGATAAAGAAATCGATCGGTTCTATAAATTACTAGTACAGTGCGGCTATGGCGATGAAATTGTTGTTACGAGTATAGATAGCAAAAGATACAAGCGCGAGTAAACGCAAAGTTTTGTGTTTTACGCTAAAGCAGAGTGGAGGAACTCTTTACGCCCGTGGCGCGAGAGTGAGCGTCAGTCGTGGACAAGCTCGCGATCGAGGAGCACGCGTCAACGTCCGTTGAAACAAAAAATTGAGTGTGTGCGCGTGTGAGGTGGGTTTCTAACGAAATAAAAAAGGAAGATGATAAGATCTCAACGATTCTGGAATGTGATTCGAACCATGTGCTCGTGGCGTCAGTAAAAAAAACCTGCTTGTGAATCCGCGACGATAATAATCACCATTTTCAATACCGATAAATAATAATAATTATAAACGTGATATTGCGTGATGTGTCTTGTTATTTCCCTGATCTCCTTACAAAACTCGCTTCGCTTTCGTGCCTCAAGTGTACGAGGATATGTTACGTTACGTTGAATCTTTGCATCGACGTGAAAAATCGAAAGGATTTTTTTGTTAACAAGGTCGCGATCTCCCTTTTCATTGACCGATCGTTATTGTACGAAGCATCTGTAAAAATCTTTTCTCACGGTGTTTACCGTCATCGGAGCGTCCTTTGCACATCGGGGAGTATATTTACAAACGGAAATGTTTCCGTTCGACTGCCGAGCGACAAAAGAACCAAGAGCTCTCGTTTGCCATGAATTATACGTGTAAAACGTCTTTGTTGCCTTGAAACTCCAGTGATTGTGTTTTTTGTCGTTTTAATGCAAAATCTTTTGCTCAGTGTCGCAATAAATAATTATTCTTTTGCGCCATGACGCGCGAAAGGACTTTGTGATTTTTTCTGCTTCGTGTGTTATTCGTCCGACTCCCCCGATCCTTTTCCTTCTTCATCCCCGTTCCTGACGCCAAGTGTATGACATCAAGTGGAAAAAGCCGAAAAAAAAAATGTTCGCATTATGGCTTTTCGTGACAATCGCGAAACTCGTTTCTCCCCAAATTATCGAATCCGCTACGGATTTACCCTCGATCTATTATACCGAACCATCCAGAAATGACAATTACGCTCCTAATGATTTTACCGAACTATCCGGTGGCAGCATCACCGGCGGACAAAAAATTCTCGACAGAAACAAGAGCCCCTACATCGTGCGGGAGGATTTGTTCGTTGAGAGAGGTGGCGAGCTCGTTTTAGAGCCTGGCGTCGAGATCCGGTTTGCTCCCATGATCGGACTCACCGTGAGAGGAATAATAACTGCCAAGGTAATTATCACCACCCCGCGCGTTTACATTTTCCAAAATTTCTTGGCTCACCTTCGGGCTATCGTGCCCGAATAATGCATGCATCGAAAGAATTTATTCGACGATCCGTAAAAATAAAAAATAAAACAACCGAATACGTGGTTTTCCGATAAATTTTTATTTTAATCGATTTACGATCGCGGAAGAATATAAAATAAACGTTTAATTAAATCAACGAGTTCGCTTGAACGTTTGTTCCGAAAATATCGTCGAAACACGAGGAACTCGGAAAAAGCAGCATTTTCCAATTTCATCCACACGAGGAGCTTCCTGCACTGGAAATGAAATTTTGTTAAAAATCGTCGATATTTTGTTGAACATGATAAACTAAATATTTTTGGATAATTTCCAAATTTTTCGTTATTTTAGCAGTAAATTTGGTTTCTAACGGAATTGTCAGCGAAATTTACGCTTCGAACGACTAAAATTTGCTTCCGAAGAGACTTTCTACAAGATTTCTTGCTGTCATGACACCATTTTTGGGATTATTAAAAAAAAAAAACGTTTAGTCGAACGCATCGAACTAAATATCGATCTTTTTCAACAAAACTTCGTTTTCAGTGTATTACGAAACGATGTGAATTCAATTCGCACGATTTGACGTTGACGTGGTTCTAGACACGAACGGCGTTTTAGCAATAACCAAACACCAACACCAAAAGGTTATGAACCTTCAATATATTACGAGTTAATAAAAAAAACTCGAATTGTTGTCGCAGCTCGAGAAAAGTTGCAATGCCGCCATTTTGTCGATGCTTCCAAGTGTTCCAATCGTTTTTTTCCCACAAGGACAATACGAATCGAAGGAGGATGATACTTGTGTTTTGTACAGCGACACGATCGGAGGAATGTTCTTTGTCTGGTCCGTAGTCGATTGATAGTAAACTCGGTTCACGTAGGCCGTTAGAGATCGTGAAGTTGGAGAAGCGAGAAAGTGAATGCCCCGAGACTCGAGTGAAAGGGTTAATGCCCAATAGGGCAAAGCAAAATTTTTATAGGTTATTCATAACTTTTGTGGAAACGTTAGAATAATAAAAGAAATTATAGGATAAATATTAAACAAAAAAATAGTATAAAAAGCACGATTCTAAAGTTTGCAACGTTGATATTCAACGAAAAATATTTAGTCTATTAATTGTTCATTGAATTTTCAAAATTGTGGCAATTTTTCGTGTCGATTGAGTTTTGGGTGGCAAGGAAGGATCGTTTTATTTTTCAGACCAAATATTGAATAATAATTACGAGATCCACTCGAGAAAAAACAGATTTTCGTTGCATATTCCAATGATGCAAACTTCAGCATCATATAAAAAGCGAAGAATTGGGATTTGTCGTATTTCGATCGAGTTTCTTCCCAAAAATGACGAGCCTGCACAAAATCGAAATAAACTCGTAAGCTAACCTAAAAACTCAAAGTAACCCGAGGAAAAGCTTAAAATCGTATGAATGACCGTTTAATCGACAACGCCGTACGTCGAGAGCGTCCCAGCTCGATTTCCCCTTGCCACTGAGTTCTTTCGAAGATTCAACAGCTGCGGGAGTCTCCCACAGGTATGAGAAATAGGAAAACCTGTTTATCGTGTCGTCGCTCTCAATGGAGCGTGGGGCTTAGTGACTTTTTGGCGGTTCTTCGACACTCAACCTATGACTTTCCGTTCCACCGAGGAATGTTTGTCAGACAAAATACGGTTTCTTTCACTCGTGGCTTCGTACAGCGATCGCTCTTTCTCTCTTTCTCTCTCTCTCTGTTGTGTTTGGTCAAACAATAGCATTGTGGGTATTTTCGTTATCGTCTCACGCGCCATTGTCAAGAAAAATGGCTTTCCAGCGTCTGATTGTTTGGGTTTGTGTGTTGAGAGAAAAGCAGCGTTCTAAATATGAGAAAACTGTGCGAATCTCTATCAGGAAATTGTCCAAACACACTGAAATCATGAATAAATAAAATAATGAATAAAAAATCAGTGTCACGATTCCGACACTAACAAATCGCAGATTTCTTGCGTTCGAACGTTGCGTTACGACCAATGAAAATTCTCCAGACCTCTCCGAAGCGCCTAATATATTTCGCTCAACCTGTGTCTCTAGTAGAAAAAAAAAAATTCTATGCACCCGAATCTTATCTAAATCCGTTTATCTTATCAAAAGTGGCACGAGTCCAGGTTACGGAACTTGATGATGGGTTAAAACTGATGCCTGTGTAGTTATCTCTTCGTCGCACACATGCACCGTCGAATTAGTGTATTTTATCACGTTAAGGGAGAGTCGCACGATTATACTCCATATCGACGTGACACGCTCTCCAAAGAAATACACGACACATGTTTGCCGAAGTGATTCACTTTTGAAAATCTAAGGATTCGTCTCGTTAGATTTTCCTCAGTTTTTTTTTCGCCTTATTACAGGTGCGAATTTTAAGGTAGAAATTCGGTTTTTTCTTCGACAGAATTTCGCAAATCTTTCGTCGACATTTTCGTACAATTTCGCTTAACAATAATAATAATAATAATAAAATAATTTAAAAAATAAAAATAATAAAAATGAAAAATAAAAATAGATAAAAAAAAAATCGAATAAATTTGGTCGGAAATGAATTTCGATGCTGAAAATATTAGAAAAAATTGAAAAATCAATGGCGTCGATGCATCGATCATGCTGAGCCTTTCACTCCTTCACAAACGTGACGAATTCTTTGCGGCAATGTCAAACGATTGTGAAATCGCTGACGAACGTGAATACCACGATTACTTACGTCGAAAGTGAATCATACAATGATCGTGTAGTTAGTGATCGTCGTTCTGTACAACCGACGACCAAGAGTCGATGCTGCCCTGACTCATTCATGAAACTAAACGAAACTCTATACACTAATCTTCGATTTCTCGTTGAATATTTTCACGAGAAATCTTGACGCATCGAATTTTCTCGTGTGCAATTTTTCGTTCGTTCGGAATCGCAAAAAAAAATGAAATTCCACGAATCTGAGAATTTTTTTTATGAAACGGTAATTGACAAAAAAAAAAATTATTTTTACGATCGTGACTCACGTTTTCCTGCCAGAGTGACGTAACGATTTTCGGCCTAATGAGCCTCATTCGAGAACGTTACTTTCTAGTCGCACTTTTTTTTTTTTGGTTTTCGATTTCGTGCCCGTAAGAAAATGATGTTTTAACTGTTTTTTTTTTTTTTTTTCTTAAGGGGATTCCCTCGCGTATCAGTGATTTGTATAAGCATGAAAATTGTCGTCGTAACGGAATATCGTAATGGGTACGTGTAATTGAAATGATTTTTTCCAAACGAGATTCTCAAGCAGAGCGAGAGAGTGATCGGTCTGACGATAAACCGTAACCCAGTTTTCTTTCATATATTACATATATGCCATGGTGTTACACCGCGAGTAAAACTTTGTTGTGTAGGTGTTCCTAAGGCCGTTTGTTCGTTCGAGTTTCAAACACACTACGTGCCGGATCCCAACTTGTTGATGGTTTTTGCTGAATCATCCACTGTCTCGATAATTATAATTCGATTTACGAATTCGTTCGAGTATCGATCGATCATCGTAATGTTGAGGTTTTTGGGACTTGCCCAAATTCTATGAAACTGGAGTTTGCATCGTTGGCATAGAACGAAAAATGTTTTTTTATTCATTATTTTGATAATGCGCTCGTTCTGATTTCTCTGGTCGATTCAGTTTTACGACTTACTGAAGTTTGCAACGAAAAATATTTTATCTATTCACTAATTAATTATTAATTAACTATTAATTAATTATTAATTATTAATTAATTATTAATTATTAATTAATTATTAATTATTTGTTAATTATTAATTATTTGTTAATTGTTAATTATTTATAAATTATTTATAGAATTTTGAAAATTGCGGCAGTTTTTCGTGTCGATTGAGTTTTTGGGTGACAAGGGAGGATCGTTTTATCGTCCAGACCAAATATTGAATAATTACGAGTTCTGCTCAAGAAAAAAAAACAGAATTTTCGAAAAAACAGAATTTCGTTGCATTCCAAGCGAGGTTTGGTGCGTCGGTGATAATTAAAAAAGCCTGTTGGTTAATTAGCTAGTCGCTGTGGGTAAAGGGAGACCTGCAAACAGCTCCACACGGTGAAATTGACCGACTTGATTCAGCAGCTTGATTCTCTTCGGAGAGTCTTCCAGTCTTGTCGTGCAGTGAACACAGACTCAACGCGTACGTTATAGTCGCACGCATCGCCTGTTATTCACACGAGAACGTATACACAAGTTGTTATAATGGACCCTTTGCAACGTCAGACTACCGTAAAGTTTTCACGAAACAGTCGTCTCTCAACGAAGAACAGACTGAAAAGTTTACTGGCATATTTACGCAGGCTCCTCAAATGTATAACGTGGCAACTCTCATTATTCGAACCTCCAAGTCATTCGCATTCCATTATTCACTTTTAACTCGTCATCCTACATAATTCATCCACAATTTGATGATCAAGATTTTTTAATTATGTATTGCAAATTTTTACATGCACAAATTGCTCTGGGGCGATGTTTTAGAAATTGTACACGTTGAATCGTCCAGATGTCGTGATAAACCGTTCGAGTTACACGAGCCTTAAGACTCTCGAGTAATTTCGTAGCTTTTCTTGACTTGCGTGTGTAACGCTCATTACTGCGAAGCTCTTGGGATTCGAAAAACGAGGTTCTTCATTCGTTTTACAATCCAAAACGAAAATATCGATGACGTTGACGTTTGCATCGTTGGAATGCAACGAGATTCTATTTTTTCTGTGGCGGAGCTTATTATTCAAATGCAGAATGTAATTACGAATGTAAAACGATCGATTTTCGCGACCCAAAAAGTACATCCGCTCGAAAAAGTAAAAAAATTGAAAATGGAAAAAATCGTCAATGAAAATTAATTTTTTTTGTTGCATTCCAACGTTGCGAGCTTCAGCACCATAATAATTTACGAATCTTTGCCATTCGAAAACCGAATTTACTTTTAAAAAATTGGAAAAAGTTCATTAATTATTAAAATAACGAATAAAAATATTTTTTTCGTTGTATTCCAACGTTGCAAGCTTTGGGATCATAATAATACATGAGAAGGAACTTGAATGCGTAAGCAAATGAGAAAGAAAGGAAACGCAGCGAAAACTTATGATTTTTTAAAGCAGAGTGCGAAAATTTCATAAAGTATTCGTCAAAAACAGATGGACAGCCTTCTTTGCCATTCGAAAATCGAATTTACTTAAAAAAATTTGGAATAAGTGAATTAATTATCAAAATAACGAATGAAAATATTTTTTTCGTTGTATTTCAACGATGCAAACTTTGGGATCATAATAATATATGAGAAGGAACTTAACTGCGTAAGCAAATGAGAAAGAAAACTCCTCGCTTCGCACATGTGCAGTTTATTAATCTTAAAAACTCTTCAATGACTCTGAGCTCGAATAAATCCAGTAAAAGAATGTTCAAATAAAAATAACACTATTCACACATATCCTCTCGTTTTATACGCGTATAAAGGATTACCGCGGTGTGTTAGGCTCGCTTCTGAGCTTGCCTCGTGTGGGTCGGATCACACGTGCATCCTGCGACGTATTTAATCGTCTAATGTTTCTCCTTAATCCTCTAATTATGGTTTCCGGTTCAACGAACTTTCGGAGCTCGGCGACGTTGATATTCCGATCGTTTATTTATTTATATTTTCCATTTGCGATTTTTCAAAATCATTTTTTTCTTTTTCGTAAATAAAAATTTTACAAATCACAATTTTAGTTCGAACAAAATTGATGATTTTGAACTTTCGATCGAATAATTGAAGAATTTTTTTCGATCACAATCAACCACGAATTTCCCAACGATAACGATCAGCGAGTTTTTTTTTTTTAATAATCGTTAAAATATAACAATGACGAGAAAAAAAGTTTAATGGTTCCTTGGAATATCCACCGCGCTCACGACTGTACCGTTGCCTCGAGATGTATCTTTACCAGGAAATAGTAAGTGCAACAAAGCGTCATAATCCGAGTGTCTTTCGTTTCGAGATGTTGGTAAATACGAACCAGCACATCGGACGTTTCACGCTGAATCGGAAGCCCCGCGAGTAACTTTTTACTTTCTACGATTTTCCTTAGAATCCACGACTGCGTCGCGAAATTTTTGCACTTGTTGAAACTCCCGACGCGACGACTCTCTTGCGGAGAATTTTCCTCGTTAAATATTTTCCGGATCGGAAGGACGTTTGAAAAAAAAAAAAAAAAAAAATTACAAAAGACTCGAAAGCTCGAGTTTTTTTGTACATTGGCTTTTCAATTAAAAAAATAATTACAATTCTCGTGACGATTTTGGGTTTGGATCACGAAAAAAAATCGTTTCATTGTGCTGAACATTGAATAAGAATCTTGAGAGCCGGTCAAGAAAAAATGGAATTTCTTTGCGATCCAACGATATGAGAAAAATTCAACATCGTCTCGAAAGTTCAGTCGAGACAGAAAACACTGTAACGCTAAGATCCCCTTAATAATGTGCGGATTCACGCGGCAAGACTCTCGTATCGTCACGGTTTAGACACATCCTTTTACTTCCGGTAAAAAAATGGTCTCTATACATTCGTATATTTATAGATACACCTTAACGACGGGGCCAGGTACAGCACCGGTAAAAAGAATTATTCGTCTGTATCGTGGATTCTGGTGAGCTGTTTGTATAACAAAGTATATAGAACAGAACGAGTGGGAAGAGAGTTTCGGGCCACTGATCTCTACGCTCGTAAAATATGGGACCGAGCGATAATAATAAATCGAGCGTCTTCGTGCAGGTCTGACTTTCGATGGGCCGAACGATCGCGAGATCTTCGATTTATGGACCATTTTCTTACCGAGAAAACCACAACAAAGCTTCCGAGTTTACGAGCATCCGGTAGAATTTTATGGAAACAAAAAATCTTCGAAACTTTATCGAGAATTTGTTCGAAAATTCGAAAAATCTGACTTTTTTTTTATCGTTTTTTTAATTTATCGTTTCGGGGGAAAAATGTGATGGAAATTGCAGTAAAATTGAAAGAGAATCGTTCGGTTAACGTGCCTCGTTGGAAAAGATTTATAAATTGGAAAAAAAAAATTTAATAATCGAACGTGAAACACTCACCACGATCATGTACCACGAGGGATTCACGAATAATTCAGTTACGCATTTCCGTTATGCATCACGAATAAAATAAAGTACCCTATTCACGTGTTTCTGGTATTTCCGGCGAGAGGACTCGCAGCAGCATGCTCCACCAGCTACTGTATATAATTTGACATGGTACACACGCGACAATGGACGCCACCTGTCTCCACATTGTTCGTAATAGCCAACCACCATAAACCATACAAAGTGGTATTCTTATGTGCCCATAGACGACAATTATTCTTCATTTTATTTGACTCTTCATATCCAAACAAAAAGCTAACGAAACGTCAGAAATTTATGTTTTTTTTTTTTAAATAATTATTTTGAAGATTTTTTGTTCAATTATTTTCAACGATCTGTCGACAACTTTTTGGATCGTTGCCAATGATTTGCAATTCTTGTTCAACAAAGTTTTGGGCTTGAGAATATTTTTTAATAAAAATTTGAGATCGAGTCGAACGTCAATTCGATTGCCATTTGTTTACTTTTCGTTTCGACGTGAAATATTTTTCATTTTTTCATAATTTGGTATCACAGAATTCACTTATGGGAATTTATAGCTAAAATAGTTAATAAAGTCGATTTAGTGTCTGTGTGAACGTGTTTAATAATAGATACAAAGGAGAAGAGTGTAAAAGGATATCATGGGCGTTTTTCCTCGTTTCCCCACGTCTCAGAGGCTTCTCATCATTATTTCTGCCCAGCCTTAAGAAATTTTATACACTTGGGTGTATATACCTGTAGATTTGTCGTTAATGAGCAGCAGGAAGTTCGAAGCCCTACGAACTATTTTCACCCAGAAATATTGACTGTCCTGTTCGGCTCGTTTGCAAACATCGTGAGATCGATATATCAATCGCAAAATTCCCCAGCTTCTCGGAGGCAAGAGTCGACGAAAAACTTTGTGTATAGAACAATGAAAAAAAAAAAGCAGCGAGCGATTGTTCGGGTTTGTGAACGTCACAAGTCGTGGGTGGGTGTCCCAGCAACGAGTGCACGAATTTTTATGTCGGTCAATTAAACCGATTAACTTTTTGTTTTTCGAGCTTGATTTATTCACGCTTCTTAGTCCTTTCGTAATATTTCGTTGCAGTCAACAACGACAAGAACGATTCTGAAGTTTGCAACGTTGATATTCAACAAAAAATATTTTATCTGTTAATTATTTATTGAATTTTGAAAATTGTTGCAATTTTTCGTGTCGATCGAGTTTTTGGATGACAAGGGAGGATCGTTTTATTATCCGGACCAAATATTGAATAATAATTACGAGTTCTGCTCAAGAAAATCAGAATTTCGTTGCATCCCAACGATCCAAACTTCAGCATCAAATAAATTGATTATTCCTTGAAAATTTTTCAATTTTCATTTCATTTCGTTCCAACGACGAAAAAAAAATTTGTTCGTCGAAAATGCTTCGATTTTTTTTTCCCTCACCGGAAGTTGAGGATACAGAAATGTTTCCTCGTTCATGCATCGACGAAATATTGATGAAAGTGAAAAAAAAGAACAAGAATTCTTGTCGCGATTCATCAATTAGGACTTTACGAGCTAAGTATACGAGACGGAAGATCCAACTCCGTCTAATTTGCTAATTGTCAATGGGAAACATCACGGAGAGAGAGGGTACATGAATGGATGATTCAACCCGTGTACTCCGCCTCCGTGATACCGCTCGGGGTCATGGTTCAATTGGCAGTTCTTGACCGGCGTTAACCCATGATCTTCCCTCACTGTTCCTGAGGCTTTTAATCCTCCGATCTCCGCGACGCGAAAGCCAAAATGATACGTTTTCGCTTGTACAACCGAGTGTTAACTTTTCCAATCCTATCTCTCGTGTTCATCGCTCGGAACTCACTTTTGGGATGGTCCCCTGTGTGCGGCATGAATTACGAGCTTGACGTACAATGTCGAAGTTTGCATCGTTGGAATGCAACAAAATTCTCATTTTTTTTTTAGCACAATTTCTCATTCAATATTTTGGGAGAACGATAAAACGATTTTTTTTAGGATCAAAACTCGAAAAAAATTGAACATGGTTTTTAAAATGAAAAAACAAAACGATGAATAAAAAAAGTATTTTTCGTGGCATCTTCAGAATGGGATTGAAAATTCATTAGATTTTAGGAATTGAAATAAATCAACGAGCATGGGAAAACGATGAAAGTATTTTTTCAATGAATTTTTATTGTGTTAATTTTTTTTATTCGATTTTTTGATGAAATTGGAAAAAAACAAAAATATTTCTACACTTTAGAAATGCACGAAGTTTTTGGAATTATTATTTTGAAGAATTCAAGTCATGAGTGGGTCAGGCATGACCATAATTTATTCTGTCCGGGTGCATGATTCTTAGAGGATGCGACAAGATATTTGTCAGATAAACCTGCTCAGCTGGGAGCTCCTCGTACGAGGAAGAATTTCATCTCAAATTTCATTTCTTCGTGATTGTTTGACAATTTTTGGTACAATTCGAAAGAACATCCCGGAGCTTTTGTTACGTGATGATTTATCGTACTGAGTAGCTGGTGGTGTAAACGTCAGTGATAAAAAGATTTGAAACCATTAAAATTCCTTAAGAAGATTTTTCTTCAACGATAATCAATTTTTTTCTCATCATCGCTGTTCCCACTCTCCACGAATTTCTTATTTCTGTCTTTGTCCATGTGTTCGTAGACGCGTTGAGAAAAGGAAAAAGGAATCACTGAATAAATGGATGGCCTGGATTTACAAACGATTTACGAACGTCCCTTTCTATTCAAAATACTTTTTTTTTCGTCAAGCAAGATAAACGTGACTTTGTGTACAAATTTTGGCCTCTCGTGAATAGGAGAATGTGTGATCCCGAGCCAATAAGAATTCGAGTTTCTCAGGAGTATCTCGTAGCTTAGTTTTTTCCAGCTCTTGTCATGATTATATAAATTTCGTCAAAACTGTTAAGCCTCATCAGTTGTTTCCCAACCATGGACTAGGTGAGTTCTGACTCTATAGTTTCGTCGATTCGCTCCTCTCTTTTTCTTCAAACTTTAAAGGATCGAATTTAATTTCCGATAAATGCTCGATAGACGATTAATTTGTTAATTAAAAATTCATTTATTTCACGTCGATTGTTCGTTGCTTAACTGTTTGTTCACAATTTTTATGTATTTTTGGATTCACTGCAATTTGGATCAATTTATTAATGTCTCGTTTGACTGTTTTGGGAATAATTAATTAGTCACGATCTAATGAATTAAACTGAATCAACCGAATACGAACATACGCAATTTGAGTTTTTCGATTGGGAGCACAGTTCGTTAGTCACCAAGTACGCGTTTAATTATTTATTAATTACTGAGATATTTGGAGGTTCACTATTAATCAATTGGTTCCAAAATAAAGAAAATTCAATTTTTACTCGGTTTGATGTAATTATTCGTATTTTTATTTAACGAAAATGTTTTTCGTTGTTTTTCCTGCATTCCAATGACATCGCGATTAACATTTTGGTACAAAATTCGAGACTAAGGAATTATTCATTAAAATCTGCTTTTCACTTAATTTGATGCGATTATTTGTAATTTTATTTGACGAAAGTGTTTTTCGTTGTTTTCCCTTCATTTCGATGAAATCGCGATTAAAATTTTGACACAAAATTCAAGAGCAACGAATTATCATTCGAATCGTGAAAAATTATTAATTAAAATCCGCTTTTCATTCAATTTAACGTAATGATTCGTAATTTTATTTAACGAAAGTGTTTTTCGTTGTTTTCCCTTCATTTCGATGAAATCGCGATTTAAATTTTGGCACAAAATTCAAGAGTAACGAATTATCATTCGAATCGTGAAAAATTATTAATTAAAATCCGCTTTTCATTCAATTGAACGTAATGATTCGTAATTTTATTTAACGAAAGTGTTTTTTATTGTTTTTCTCGTATTCCAATAAAATTACGATTAACCCCTTCGGAGAAAATTAAAAAAAAATAAATAACCTTTCGAAACAGTAAAAATGATGAATTAAATAATTTAGCACGATTTTACAAGTTTTTACAGTTTTCCTTAAATTCCAAACTTTCACAGTACTCGTGTCATATTATAGGAATAACATGACAAAAAAAAATTATACGTATTATGAAAATTTGTGCTCGTAGTACGTAGCCATAACTACGTAACTACAAGAATTCCGAGCAACGATCATAAAATTGAGGGATTACTGTGTGCTCGGTCATTCATATCGAGAATAATACGTTCGACACGTTTCCCGACCCTACTACACAATTATCAATATAAACATAATTAATCTCGTGTTCACAAAATTCTTCGAAATACTGGAAACGAATCAAGAATTATTGAAAATAATTTATTGCATATATTTTGAGTTTGGAACGACGTGAAAAAAAAAGTAATCGAGAATAATTCGAATGAATAAATAAAATTTGTTTCCATGACGTTGTGGACCTCGAATTATTAATTTTTCATCAATGGGAAATTTATAATCGTTGATTATTTATTCGGAAAGAAAAATATGAAAAAATTCTTGTTTCAACTTTGTGTATCGTCGTTTCTAACAATTCCGAGCGATCTCCGATGTGATTATGTGTCGAGAACAAAAGAAAAAGCGTGCAAACGCATTGTTGTTCCGTCCGGTTATTCCGAATGGTTGATTAAGTTGACAATTATTTTCAGGGCGAACCGGAAGTGCCGATCGTGTTGACGAGTGCGGAGACGCCGTCCGGTCAACCAGAGCCGCGTTCCATCCGTCTGGTCGATGGTCCGAGTCCTCTCGAGGGACGTATTCAGCTTCTGCATCGTGGTGAATGGCGTTCAGTCTGTACAAACTCCCGGAAGTAAGTTAAAATTTTATTTCCTTTTAATTTCGTTTCGTAATCCATCGAAAATTCATCCCAAACTTGTACAAAATTTTCAATCCTTTTCGACTTGAAATATTTGTCAAAAAATAGAAGAGAATTAATTTTTATCAATTAATTAACGAAATTTCTTTTCCTTCTTCATTCCGAAATACATTTCCACAAAAAAAAAATCATCATCGATCACTGAGCATAAAAAACCAATTTTTTTACATTTCTTATTTTATTTTTAATCAAGTTTTCATTATTTACGATAATTCAGTTGGACGATAGCAGATTTCGAGACAGCCTGTCGAGAACTGGGTTTCCAGGGTGGTAGATGGTTCAGCTGGATGGACAGACAGTGGCCTGCGAAACCTCGACTCTTGTACGAGCAGCCACAATGTCGTGGCACGGAATCATCCTTGCAGAATTGCGATCAGTGGTCGTACCGACAACTGGGTGCAGGAGTTTGTGGTAATTCTATACATTCGCGTATACAAATCATACGCAGTCCATAAATACATATATAAAGAAAACTTTTTTATACTCAGTTACGCCAACGACGATTCTTTAATAAAAATTCCTTGTCCAGCATACAAAAAAAAAATTGAAACGTTCTCATTGCTTGTCAACTAATTTTGAGTAATTTTCGTACTCGGTGTTACATTTTTTTTTCGTATTTTTATTCAGTTGCTTTCCACGTCGACGAACCCAATGACGAAACTCAATGAAAAATTTGCAACAAGTTTACGAAATTTTTGTAAATTACGACGATTCGTAATTAATCGTTTATTTATGATTATTTGTGCGTTGATAGAATCCAATTTTGTAAAAATTCACAACTTTGAGTAATTTTCTATATTCAGTACTAAATTTTCTTCATATTTTAATTCAGTTGTTTTCCAAATAGACGAACCCAATCGACGAAAAGCTACATTTGCAACGAGTTTACTAAATTTTTGTAAATTACGTCGATTCGTAATTAATCGTTATGATTATTTGTTCGTTGACAGAATATCATCAAGACATTGCAATCGCCTGTTCTCCACGACACGATGGTTCAACGCAAGCGATTAAACACTGGCGAGGTATTCGATTCGAGGGTGCCCTTTACGATAAACTTTTGGTCCAAGACAACACATTTTACATCAGGAGATCGAAATCTATTCTCAGACACGTGGATATTAAGTGAGTCGACAAAATTGTTTAGTTTTTCCAAATTAAAATTTTTTTTCGAATTTGTCGTTCGCAATTGGCTGAAATGTTTTTTTTTCTTTGCTACAGATACGCGGGAACTGGAAGAGAATTCAACGTCACTGGAGCTCTACACGTCGAGGGAGTACCACCGCAAATGGAATCGATATCGATCGTTCATTCAGCTTTTACAGGCATTAATATCACAGCACCAAACGCACCGGTTGTTATTGCGAACTGCACTGTACGCGGAAACAGAGGTAAAAATTGAAAAATCAATTTTTGCAATGAACATTTTTTTGAAATTCTCAAATTGCCTAATTTTTCGAAAATCTGGAAAGTAATTTCGGGTTTGCAGCTCGTGCAGAGACCAAAGAAAATTTTCGACTGATAATTCGATTTTTTCAACATTTTTCAGGCTATGGAATTTACATCAACAGCTCATCGGGTCTGGCTCAGATCGACAATTGCGTTGTACTGGACAACGGCGCTGATGGAATAAAATACGTTCACCATGACGAGAGACCGGACGAGAGACTCCACCGGGCGGACGTCTTCGATTTATGCACGTTCCCAACAACAGCCAGTCAAACATTTCCCATAACAATATCCATGGAACAAAATAAATATGCTCCGAATGCGAAGCATTGTCCGCAGGTAATAAAAAAAACAAAAACCACAATTTCGGTTGCTCGGACTTTCAGAAATGCCTCAAAAACGATCGTTTTGTTTTTGTTTTTTTTTTTTTTTTTTTTGAAATATTAACAAGTTGTTACTTTTCCGCAGCACATCTTCACGCGACCCGGTCACGTGTTGACTCTACATTTCTTGCAAATGAGAACCGATCGCAATGACAGCGCAACGATCGAAGTTTACGACGGAATAAGCAGCGATGATCGCTTGCTGGCGAGAGTCAGCATGAAAAATGGAACTTTGCCGCAAAGTGTGACCACGACCAAGCAAAATTTGTATATCAAGTTCGAGGCTGAACCACGGACCAACATGATCGCGTTTATAAGGCTGACTTCGGGCTACAGTGAGTTTTTTTTCCTTCAGAAATATTAAAAAATTCGTTGCAGCGATTTCCAAACGAAAAATTCAAAAAAATGTCACTGAGAAGCAAAAAAAACGATGAATTACCTGTTTTTTTTTTGTTATTAGGGAAAATGTACGATTTAAACGTGACGGGCAGTGCAATAGCGGACAATAATGGTCGTGGCATAGCAGCAGAGAAGTTACGCTCGTCGCTTCACGTTCACGACACCTCAGTATCGAACAGCAATCACGTGGCCGGTATCCACGTTCTCGGGGGTGCTGCGGACATCAATATAACCAGCAGCCGAATATCCTTCAATCATGGCGACGGTATCAACGTGACTGTAACCGGTGGAAACCGAAATATTTCACGTACGAGTATATCCTCCAATCTTGGACACGGATTCGCCGTTTGGCTCAACGATAGTTCAGCCACCGAATATATTCACTTTAACCAAACGACTGTTGTTGAATATTCCGAGATTTTTCGCAACAAAGATAACGGAGTTTTGGTACGCATCGCAGAAATTAATATCGATTCTAAAAAAATATCAAAATTCGTACAAATGTTGATGAAAATTTGAATTGGACGATTTCCTCAAAATAAAATCAAATACGCGGTGAATAAATTGTCTTTTTCGTTTTCCCATCAGATCGGCAACTCAACCGGACTGTCCTACGTTAACGTGACCGGTAATTGGTTCAACAGTAGCTCGGGAACCGCGGTGCAAATTGAATCGAGTTGGAAACACAAGCGAGGAACACTCAAGCTGCAAATTGGTCACAACGTCTTCGTTCAAAATACAAAGCTCGCCATTAGACTGAGTCCTGCTTTGAACATGAACGCTCGGATCGAGTACAATCACTTCCGGGATCATACTTACGGTTGCATTTTGGTGCGAAATCCATTGTACGAAGAATTCAATATTTTACCAGCGGACATAATAATCCAACATAACGAATTTTACGATAACCGCGGTGTCTTCGTTGCGAGCATCGGTCTCTCGCCTTACAGTGATGTTCAGAAATTATTATTCACTCGAAATTTTCTACGCGATAATCGTATTCGAGAACCATTCGACAACAGTGCTTATCAGGGATCGAAACTAATACCGAGATCCCGAGTCGCTGCTGTCGTCGTCGTTTCTTCCAGCAACGTTCACGTTTTTCGCAATATTCTTTATAATCTTGAGTCTCAGTACGAGATTGGCTCGCATCTCGAAGATCAGAGCAAAGTTATTAATTGCACGTATAATTGGCTCGGATACCCGGAGGAACAGAAGATTTTGGATCGTCTGTTTTATAGGTGAGTAAACGTTTTTTTTTAAACTCTAATATTTTTATTCCATTCGTAGATTTATCGACGTCAGTAAACGATTTTGTTAAATATTCCGACGGATTTTCCTGTGACGCAATCATAAAAATCGTATAGGAAATTTCCCGTATCGTTGTTTGGAAAAAAAAACCAAAATGCAGTTGAAAATTAAAGAAAAACTCAAATATTTTTATTCCATTCGTAGATTTATTGACGTCAGTGAAATTTTTGTTGAATATTCCGATGGATTTTCCTGTGAGGCAATCATAAAAATCGTACATGAAATTATTCGTATCGCCGGTTGAAAAAAAATACCAAAATGCAGTTGAAAATTAAAAAAACTTAAATATTTTTATTCCATTCGTAGATTTATTAATGTCGGAGAAGTTTTTCTCAAATATTATTCCGAAGGATTTTCCTGTGAGGCAATAATAAAATAATTCGTATCGTTGATTGAAGAAAATACGAAAATACAGTTAAAAATATTGAACTTTCGGTTGGCAGGAAGGATCGTTACAACCTCGCAAAAATCGAGTATCTGCCGTACCTGTTGCACAGCAGTAACCCAGCAGCAAACACGATAATATCGCATCCGACGTTTGTGCCCCAATTTTTGCGTCCTGGCACGAACCTCGTGGGAGGTGAGGTCGACGGCCAGGAGATGTTACCAGCGGGGGAGTACGTAGTGGAGCGCGATATAAATGTGCGTCCGGGTGGAAAATTGATATTACATCCAGGGGTGACATTGAGATTTCCACCGGCGGTTGGAATGATGGTAGCGGGTAGATTGGACGCGAAGGGAAAAGGGCCCGGCAACATACTGTTAACGTTGAAAGAAGAGATCGTGATCGAGCCGAGTATGAACGAGACGGAAATGGACGAGATGACGATGTCCGATGGAACGGAAGGAACGGAGCGTTTCTCAGAAACGCTGCAGAGCGACGAATCCGAAATTCCGGTGAGGTTGCTCGGAGGAAAAACGAGTTTAGAGGGTAGACTACAAATTCGTATAGGAGAGAAATGGGGCACGGTTTGTAATTATGGTTGGACGATACGAGACGCTGCGATAGTTTGTCATCAGCTTGGTCTCTCGTTGAATCCTGACGATTGGTATCTCGAGAGATCGCAGATACCAGGCGCTGGTACAAACGAAGACATAATATTGAGCAACGTCCAGTGCAACGAGGACGACATCGACATATCGAGATGCAAAGCGGAGAATGCTGATGAATTCGAAAATTCTTGTACCCACGAGAACGACGTTGGTGTACGTTGCAGCGAGGCTGGTTGGGCGGGTCTCCGCCTCGGACCATTGGCTGAACGCAGCGACCTCCAGTACATAACCATCGAGAAAGCTGGCATGTTGGATTACACCACAAACTCATTCAAGCCCGCTCTGCAGATCGATTTCGCGAGACATTCGTTGGAAAGCGTCAAAGTAATCGACAACCTTCAGGACGGCCTTGGAATTCTCTACTCGGACATTTACTCGGCCGATGCGATAAACGCGGTGAAAAACAGCGATTTCTCGGGCAATCGAGGCAGCGGTATGAGCTTCAAACAGTTGGGCCTACGTATTATTAATTCCCGAATCGAGAACAACAAGTTGGCGGGTATCAGACATAATCCGGCAGTCTCTGCGATTCAGCAGAGAGAATTTGCCGGATGGTTCATGCAAACACCAACCTGGACAATCGACACACCCTACAATCCTCTGATCGTACCGCATCTCGAGGAAAACACGATCAAACTGTCAATCGGTGAAACTAAATACATCGTGACCGCGAGAGTCAGGGAGGAAAACATTGAACGTACGATACAAATCCGATGCACACCGGGATTCGTCATCGGCATTCAATTGTTAAATCCTATTCACAATCGCAGCACAGAAAATATTGTTTTGTACGATTCTCAACAGATCAACCAACGAGCCACTAACTGGCACGTCAAAAGAGACTTGTCGGTATTCCCATTATCGACCAGCTCTTTTACAGTTATTCTCGAATACACCAGCGGTTCGGATGCACTAGGAGGTGCCGTTATGGTCATCACTAGCTTACCAGCTCCTCTCCAGGACATTCGTAATCGTATCGTCAAAGGACCCATTCCGACTCTTACAATCACAAAGTCCAAAATACGTGCCAACAAAATAGGCTTACTCGCCTCTTATTACAATCGTTATCTCGACGAACTTGGCGATCATTATTTGCGCAAAGCCAACGAGACTATACGAATCGTTAATTGTGAAATATCGCACAACCAAGAACAAGCTATTTACATATTATCACCGCATTGGAACGTTTTCGCCTCCAACATTTCCGAGATTTCTATTCACATCAACAACACCCTCGTCACTGACAACGGCAAAGGAATTTTGCAGTTTTCTCGTGACATGAGACAATCCAACAATTTATTTCACTGGATAATGCAAGATTCGACGATCGAGCGAAATCAAGCTGGTGGATTCGAAGTTTCCCTTCCTTACGTTTGGCAATACAACGAGAATTTCACGCACTCGCTTTACTTCGGTAACAACACGTGGCGAAACAACGACAAATTTGCTTTCATAATCGACGGTCATTATGCCAATTTAAACATTTCACAAAATCGCTTCGATTCCAACCAATGCAAAAATGGTTTAATCTCCATTAGGGGAATGGAGAAAAAAATGAAAATCGATAATAATCGAATTGAGAGAAACTCCGGCACTCATATGGTCGAGTTTCGGGCAGACAGTCAGTCCGAGATTTCCGGTGAGATCGATGCTCGATTTTATCTCAACGAAATCAAAAACAATCATTACGATTCTCCGATGAGTCGGAACTCGCATCAAATTTATCGAAGTCAAACGTACGTCGTGGGTTTTCACGGGATACAAAAAGTCGTGATAAATCGTAATTTGTTCGGTGATAATTCTTTGGATTACGAGCTCTTGGCGGGAATCAGGACAGCGAAGATCAACAATACGGTCGACGTGACGGAAAATTGGTGGGGAACCGACGAGGACGATAAAATCAAAGAAAGAATATTCGATTTTGACGATTGGAACGATCACGCGGTTGCTAATTTTCGGCCTTACTTGACAACCGATACTTTGGATTCCTCAATTTCGCCCACGTGGGAATTACGACCTAAAATTGATCTCGACAGTCTCGGTGGTCGCATCACGGAGAATTTGTCTTTGTATTATCGTGCCAAACCTTACGTCATACGTTCGGACATAACGGTAATGCCCGAAGCGACGTTGAACATTTATCCGGACGTCGTGATGGAGTTTGCTCCAAACGTGGGGATCCTCGTGCTAGGAACTCTGAACGCGATTGGAGCTCCTCATCACGAGATAATCATGAGACCGATAAAACATACGACTGAAGATTCCAACGCGTTGCCTGCTCCAGTAGCAAAACGTTCGATCAACGAGGAGCTCAAAGTCGAGACTATAAGACTGTGTAAAAATGGTAAATGCTCAACAAACGCTCGAGAGGGTTTCGTCGAGCTTTTTAATCGTACGACGCTTCAGTGGATTCCGATTTGCGACGAAAGATTCACCGAGAGAAACGCTCAAGTTGCGTGTCGACAATTAGGCAGAGATTCCTTGAACGTCTACGTGTCGAAAGATCGTCGCTGGGAGTTGCATCCTGGTTCAATGACGAGAATATGGTCGTGGCCTGAGCCACTTCAGTGTTTCGGGAACGAGGCTCGCCTAGAAGAGTGTCAAATACGTTTGAACGGTCAATTGTTCGGGCACAAGTACGATTGCCCTTGGGATGGAAACTTTGTTTTCATAAACTGTGGAGAGAGGAATTTAGCGAAAGATTATGATTATTGGGGCGGCGTAAGAATCGCGGACAGCGAATTCGAGCACCACCTTTACGAACACCGCATGCACGACGTCGTCACTCACGAAGCTGTTCGACGCGTGGAGTCACGTCTGAAATATATAAATATCACGGGAGCTGGTATTCTGCACAACAAAAAATCGGCGGCTGTACAAACGATTGTCAAAAGTCCGAGCATCACGAGAGTCTCGATAAAGCAAAGTGCTTATCACGGTATCAACGTCGTGTCGCCGAGTCACAACGTTGAACTTTTGCTCAACGAAATTGACGACGCGCTTGGTAACGGTGTCAATGTTTTGTCCATCACCGGTGAAGGTCGAGAAGCCGAAGAATCATCTTTCACACCTATCAAAGATCTCAATATCCCTTATCATTTGTTCAGCATGGTCGACATTTGCGACACGAGTAAAGAAATAACGATCGAAGAGAGAGTCTTGGTTTATTACAAATACGACAACAATCCGGTCAATTGCGTGAAAATATTCCGCAGTGCATATCGCGCGAAACCTTTTGGTTTCCGGCTGCTCCAGTTCAACCTTTACAATTCCACGAATAAACCAGGTCGTGCCGATGGCATAACGCTTTACGATGGCGAGGTTTATAACGTGACTGCCAAGCTAATAGGACACTTGGAGTTCGACAGTCCTGACGAGAAAAAATTGTTCAAAACTTGGGGACCGAGCCTCAGCGTCAAATTGTTCGCTAATGGGGCGAGCGACGTTCATGGCTTTATCGCCGAAGTCGTCACTTTACCAATCTCTGCGATCGGCTTTAATCGCGACGTCCAACACAACATTTCGTACTCCAGTATCTCTAATTGCCGCGAAGGTGCCATCAAGTATGCCAGCGCGGGCGAAGTTAACGCTGTTATGACACTGGAAAAAAATCAATTCGTCAATAACTGCGAAAAACTTTATGGCAACTTTTCAACTTGCAAATCCGCCCTTTGGCTCGACGTACAAAATACACAGTCTTTGTACTTCAGAAATAATCTCGTGCGAGCCAATCAAGGTGGCCTTTCCATACGCGCCGATTCCAGAGGCTCCGCCACTTCGCTCAAAGGCTGGATTCACAATAATTTGTTCGCTGACAACCTCAACAAACCTGCTCTCTACATCGAAGGACGACAAAGCAGTCCGTACCAGGAAGTCACTATTTTCCGCAATTATTTCGTTAAAAATAATGCACCCTACAGCAACAACATTGTTCTCAAACAAGTCGTCAGTAATATGACGCTCAATTATCTCCACGCTAATCTCGGTCTTCATCTTCTGGAAATATCCGGCTTCGAGAGAGTTCGTCTGCCGATTTATCAGAGCACGTCGCATAATGGATTTTACAAGTAAGTTTTTCATCATTTTCTTGTCATTTCGATCTACAAAATCCAACAGTTACAATCATTTTTTTTCGATACTTAACCCTAGAACGGTAACCTCTAGTCAAAAACGACTCCAGGCGACTTTAAATCTCTGCCTCGCTTCGCTCTCCCGGTTTTTATCGTTTTATCGCATTTTTGACTAATTTTTTGACTTTAAGCAAAATTTTCCCAGGCTCACGTGATCCTGCATTAAAAAACGTAAATAATGAGCCCAAGTTGAACTCTTTTCGTTAAATTTTACCGGAGATATGAATTTTTCAAAATTGGGGTCATTTTCGATAATATTTTTTTTTCCTTCACAGAAATTACGCAATAGATCGTACAGGTCGCAGTACCATTGTTGCCGGTACACCAGGTCAGCAGTACGTGGACAACGTTTTCTTCAATCCTGACAACGATTACGAAATTCTTACGATGAATCGATCTTTGTGAGTACTTTTGAATTTTCCAACTGAAAATGTAAATTTTGAGTAGTTTTGATAAATAACTATTAATTTTTTTCCGTGTATTTTAATTTCATACGTCGATAAAATCGCATGTGCATGATTTAATGAAAATATCCCAGGGTGGTCAGCATGGAATGGTACAAGAAGTAAGTAACCAAGTAATTCGTAATTTTTTTCATAATTCCAGTATTTGTAAAATATTCATGCGGTTTTTACATTCTAACCTCACTGCTTCACTGCGTCACTACCTGTAAATATAAATCTTTAAACCAAAAGAGCAATCAACGAGGTAAAATTTTTGTATGGCAAAAAATTGGACTCGAATTTTCAAAAAATGCAAATTCACGAAATCTACTTTATGTCTGTACAGTAATTTTCTAATAATTTGCCTGATTGGTGGATGTTTGGATGAGGTGTAAAAAAAAAAAAAAACAGAATAATTAATTGTTTTAATTGATTTTGATGTAATTTTGAGAAATTGATGACAATCGTTGCAACGTTAATCATAGACATAGACTGCACGTATACCTGATTAACAGACTTTCAACGAGTATCAATAAAATGTATGAAAAGATTTTGAAAAAATCGTCAAATTCGATCGAGTTTGTATTTATTGAAATAATCATTGAACAGCCAATTAGAGATGTGGAGATCTCACGTCGATGCCACACATAATTGGTGGGGCTACAACGAGACACTGGCAGTTGCTGGAAGAATCCGCGATCGCGGGGATTCACCGGAATTACTGCAAGTCGATTATCAACCGTTCCACATGAATAACAAATCTGTATTGAATGGCAAATGCCCACCAGCATGGGATCTCGTTGGGGACACATGCTACATTTACATCGGAGCTCCAATGGATTTTTATTCGGCACGAGATTTCTGTCGAGTATGTTTCCAATTTCTCTGTTTTTTTTTTACATGCAAATTTTTCGTACATTTCTAATTTATCTTTATCATTGAAAAAAAAAAGAGTTTCCGGTTCAATTATTGCAAATTAATTCATTGAAATTCCATCATTTGCTCGGGAGGTTATATTTTTGTGGTAATTATTTTTTCAACTCATTTTCACAGTCGGCCAACGCCTCAATGCCTTTCATTATGGGCGAATACATAGAATTGTGGAAATTCTTGAGAAAACAACAAGATCGTTTTGATTACTCCGAGAGAGTTTGGGTGCAACAATTGGAACGCATCGATCAGTGCACGACCTTTACTTATCAGAAGATCGAGATCGATCATTGTGGTCAGCCGAGTCCGTTCATTTGCGAAATAGGTAAAAAAAAAAGAAAATGTTTAAGATTTTTTTTTTTTTTGGAGCTCTCATGGACGGGAGAAAATTTGATAGAAAATACATTTTTTCAGCGAGTTCGAATGAGGAGAGAAAATGAAAAAATATGTTCAAAAGTTTTTTTTTTTTCATTTCTATCGATTTTAAAGTTTGAAATGAAAATTTCCTAAACTTATCGGTTTTTTTCTTTAATGTTTTTAACTTTTAGATCCTAGAGTCCATATAGATCCGCTATCCTGGAGAAAGGATATGGTTGCGGTTGGTGTTCTGGGCGCAATTGGTGCGGCTCTGGCTCTTTTGGCTGCCGCAATTGGTTTTTGGATCTCAAAGTCTAAAAGACGGAAATTGGAAAGACTCGAAAGGCGAAACTCGATTCGTCAATCTTTGCATTCGTTGAGATCGGTTGGCTCAACGTCTGGATTTACAGAATTGAATTACAGAAGAAAACCTATAGCGGTGAGTAAAAAAAATTGAAACTTGGGTTTTAAATAATTTCGGGAAAAACGATAAAATTGACAAGTTCGCAAAACATTTTCCCTCCGAACCCGATCGTCTAATTGTACGATTCGAAACATTTCCACACGGAGAGACAAAAATATAAAAAATTACTGCGCCATCATAGTTCCCTGCTCCCATGTCGTCCCTCTGAAAGATTTCAACAAAGACATTGTCATTTTTCATTGAAATTCTATTAAAAATATCCGAAAATTTTTTTTTGCCAAATTTTCACATTTTTCGCTCAATTTCAGATAAAAAATGACTATGTATTTGCCAAAATCTCTCGGAGGACGATATGGTGTCATAGGAATTTTGATAAAAAATTGTTCTCCCTGCATCGATTAAAATGATGAAAAAAAAAAAATAGTTTGTAAATTTGCGGGCTTTGGAAATTGCAGACGAAACAATCGACAGATACTTTGAATTCACGGTCGCTGGATTACAAGAAGATGATGAGCGGAGGGAGCATAGATTCGATGGACAAATCGCAGTTGAATTCTTCGATGGAGGATAATCAAAGTTACGACGTGTACGAAGCGCACAATCCGCGTTATTCACCGAGCACGAGCGACTTCAAAGCAGCGGTTGAGAAATATCCAGTAACGCACGCGGACAATCCGGTTTTCGATTTGGCGTACAGGAACGAAGGTTTTCGGAATCATTCGACGTTCACGTCGAGGAATACGAGCAATTGGCCATCAGTGGCAAACAGCGAAGTAGCAACGGACGAGGTACAATCGGAGCGAATGAACGAAGCCGAATATCTGAATAACAACGCTTCTACGTTGCCGTTAAACACGAGCTTAGCAATGACGGATTCGATAACCGAGCTCAAACGCGACATTGACTCGACCCCGGCATATTCGACAATGGATTATGGAAATTACGAGCCTCCTCCAACGACCCCGGGTTCAGAACCCGTCCCCGAATATTTCAGTCCACCACTGCCGCAGCCTTATTATTATGACGAGCGTCCACGAAGTGGCACTTTGTTAGAAACGAATCTTGACACTGGTGAGGAAAAACCTTTGCGTTCCAAGAGCGAGGCACTGCTAGAAACTAATTTTGACGTTTTTTTGCCTAACGAACCAACGGAACTGACCCAATTGTCGGCAGACTCGAGAAGCAAAAGTCAACCGTTAGAAACTGCCATGTGAACAAAATATAAAAACAGAAAAAAGTACAAAATTGAGGATTTGGTGGAAAAATCTCTTTTAGAATAATTTCAATGAAAAAACTCCATGAGTTTCCATTTTCTTCACTTTTTTTCTTTCTACATCGATTCGCAAAGTTGCGTTTCGCGTCAAAGTACTGTAATTATATTTATGCTCAAAGAATAACGATTCCTCTGGACTAGAACAGCCCCCTCCATCCGCTACGAAATTAATTGCAAAACCAAGAATCGCCCGTTCTTTCTCTTCTGCCTGAGTCTCAAAACGGTTAATGAGCCGTTTTGATCTCTGCCGAAAGATTCCGCGATTCGTATCCCCAGAAATTGAGCATATTCGTTAAGACACAAAAACAAGAAAAAATTTCTATAAAGCGTTTTAAGCGCCAAATGAATATTCCTGAAAAGTTATCGCTGCGTAACGATTGAAAATCGTGTCGTACAGTTGCTCGAGTGCATATTGAGCCTTGTAAATATAGTATAAACTAATAATTAACAAGACGAAACACTCGTTTGTTGAATGATTGATCAAGAGATAAAGAAAAATTAGTTTTAATTGTTAGAGGGACACACGCTTCCTTCAAACTCGGGTCATCCAATATTTCTATCGTTTTTCTTTTTTACCGCGAATTAGCCTTAAGTTTAGCGAACTATTTATTCGCCAAGTATTTTGTATTATATAAGATTTAAAATCCTTTTTTTTTTATAGTCGTCGTAGAATAAGCTTAGCAATGGGAAATCGTACTAATTAGCGATAATTTTAAGCTCGATTTAAGTTTATTCGTTACTTCTAATATTTGAGTTTATTATTCGCAAATGTGTCACTGCCAAAACACGATTTTTGGAGAGAGAAAGTGAGTTGGACCATTTTCGTAATGATTTTCTTTGAAAATTGTTTTATTTGTGATATAAATCCCGCTCGAACGCCTTTCTCTCTCAGTCTAAAATATTTGTATGCATTATTTTGTTAAGAGTGTGCATGCTTTTGAGAAATAATGTCTGGAAACTTAATATACATTTTCTAGACCCTTTACGAATTATATTCATAGCCAGCTTTTCAAATCCACCCTGTCCTCTTACATATACTTCCATTATATAGATAATATACATATATATATATATATATATATATTAAAAAAATGCATGTATTATATACATCGAGACTTTAATACCCTATTGGTCTAAAGTTAACCATTTTGTATTAATCGATATTCGTATTTACACATCACGAAGAAACCGATCCTCCGTCCATATCGAATTATTTCTTTAGATTACGAGTTTATAAGGTAAAGATTTTTTTCTCAATTATTAAAGCATCTCGTATCGAAACATTCGATGGTTTCTACTTTTTTTTTTTCTATTCCTTAAGGACACTCCACCGTGCATCTCCAGCAAGGAATCTCGAAAACGTCTAGCCATTTATAAAGAATTATGAAAATTGCTTTTACTCGATTGTGACTGATGAGAAGCTTTTCAAGTTGCTTGAACGAAGTAGTGGGACGACGAATCGGTTTTTCGTTCGTCGTGTGAATTTAAGGCAGAATTGTGTTTTTTTTTTCACATTTGTTCTGGCGAGTCTTTTCGTGGAATTCGAATACGAACAATTGAGAAAAAAATACAAACTTGAACAAAGTTTTACTCGACGAATGAAATTTCTTGTGCCATTCGTTGGACAAACAATTCGATGGGATATCATTCACGATAATTTTGAAATCGATGTTGCTGATAATTTCAAAATGGCTGATTTTGGAAAATTTTTTTCTTTTTCGTTTCTCTAAATATTGAAATTTCAAATGAGAGTTTCGAATGGGATTTTTTCTGTGTGACAACCTATTTTGTCAGGATTCTCAAAGGAACATAAAGCAGGTGCAATAATATTGTAACATATTTGTTGAATTCAGATTTAAAAATATTAAACTATTTACATTAATAATGGAAGAATTTTGTAAAACGAGGCGGTTTAAAATTTTTTTTTACGTTAATTAAAAGCTCTTTCCGAAGAGTCTTAAAGTTAATTGACAGTTTTCGCACGTGCATTACTTAATGTAAACGATAAAAAATAAAATCATCTTCGGAACAAAATAATTTGACGTTGTGAATTTTATTTCGATTCGCCTCCCACTCCAAAAACTCAGTTCCACTTTTTTTTATTATTATATGGTTCGCAACTCGTAATTTTCGTCAAAATAAACTTGACCTACTGTTGTCCTTGTTGTGTGTCCTTCGATCGTCGTGGACGCTGTGTCAACGTTCGAAAGGTTTGAGAAAAGGATGGAAAGGTTCGTCGCAAAAAAATGAGTCTTGTGATATTTGTTTTTCATGTTTTTCATTTTTTTAACGATATTCGATATCTCGATAATTAAATCGGTGCAACATAAACATAAATCATGTTGATTCATCCGTAGTAAAACAGCAAGAGCAGAGTAAGAAGTATCTCAAGATAAATGATCTGTAAATCGTAGAGAGAGAGAGAGAGAGATTCGTACGGACTTGCAGTTGAGCCGAAAAACGAGTCAAAATCTAATGAACAGGGAATCGGATTTTTTTTCATAATTTTCTAAAATTTCTCTGATTTTTTCGGTGCTGTGTACGAAAGGTGTGAAAAATCTTGAGATACTTGACTTGCGAATAAAAAAATCTATTCCGCTCTGCCGGGAACACACATTTCATGCAACTTTCGCTCGATTCCACTCTGTGTCATGCCACTAAACATTTATCCATTCCTGCGCAGCACTCTTTCCGTTTTTTCAAGTCATACTTTCCATTTCTCTCATCGCAAAATACTTGCATTTTGCTTAAAACGAAAATTGTGTCTTACGTAAATAAAACAATAAAATAGTTGAAGCTCGGGTTTTTGGAGCTTGCGACATCTGGTGGTCGAGGCTGAAACGACGAATTCGTCTCTTTCGAGTCGTTGTCTCTGAAGGAAAGTATTTCGTGAAAAAAAAAACACAATTTTTCGTTTTTCTTGGTCAGCTTATTAAAAGAAATTTCATAACGATTGGAAAAATTCCATCGGGCGTAGGATACTCGAATAACACTTTTTTTTCATAGAGACAAATGTCATTGCGATGTTTCTTCAAATTTTTAACATTTAAATAACCATACGATATATTGCAAAGATTTATTTTTAATATATTAGAGACTATATGGGGAAATAATCATACGAAGATTCTTTCACCACCGCGTGAACTTGGGACGTTTTTTTTTCATTCCTCCTGGCGTCGTTGCGTGGTGAAAGAATTGGTCGTATGACTACGATGTATTCACTAAGAAATATATTAATATATCGTATATTTTTTCTCTTATATCTACTTTAGGATAAATAGTGTAAATATATATTTTCTTTAATATATTTAACTTTGTTTTCAAGGCCGCTGTCACTTGTAAAAATGGAATTTAAAGATTTTTCAGAAAAATCTTTGCAACAGTTAATTCGAAGAAAATAAATGTGGACCGGGCGGCCATTGTTGTCATACATAAGAATTTATGTATGTTACATATTGCACGAGTTGTATTCGAAACCTATTGCACCCACATTGGATACAATGTCTCAAATATGTACGAAAACGAAATTATAGCTGAATACCGTTTGCATATTATTTTCTCTTTAAATATTTACGAGAAAATGTGAAGGTAAAACTATACGAAATATCTATACACTAGAGAGATATATAACCTAACGCTACATCACGGATTCTTAAACGATCGCGTCTTTCGACTCGTGTGATTATTATTATGCACATTTCATTGTTCTTTCGCTGAACTTGATTTCTTCTCGTAAAAATGAGCGAAAATATATTAAAATACGAGAGTTACCGCAAGAAGCGCTAGTATCGCGACCGCTCGAAATCGACAGTTACATGGCAAGGCTGGGGCCAAAAGGTTCAGGAGGAGCCTTCAGTAAAATAAAGTTCGATATTTTGTTGTTGACGGGATAGTCGAATAATTTGTCTGGTTTCTTAAGCGAGTAAAAATTAGGGTTTTTTTTACATCGTGTAATAATTATTATCACTACGTTGAATAACTTAACGCGAATAATATTTTATTGGTTACTCGTGAAATTTTCCGCGCGTCTTTAGTTTCGCGCGAAACGTGTGCGTTCGAGCCGCCATGCAAAGTTCGCGGACGCTAGCGCCACTGGCGATAAATTTGCGTAACTTTTGTTCGAGAAAAAAAATTGCACTTCGATAGGTTTGTTGAGAGAGACAGTAAAAGATGGCAAAGGTGATATTTACACGTAAATAAATGACGCCGACAAATATCGGGAATGAGAATTATGAAAAAATAATGCGAAATATTGAATATTCCATTAAAATGGCGCCACACTAAACATCGATACGATTCGCGATACGCGGCTGCCACTCGTTTAACCTTCATCAGGTCAAAACCACCCCCAGGCGACTTTACATCGAAAAAAAAAAAAAAACAACAAAACAATCGGGTTTGATAAACGCGGCCACGATTCCAAGTCACAATAAGTGTAAATTTTGTTTCTGGTCTTTGTTTCGCTGGTCACACGGGGTCGGAATGACCCCAGCAATGTTTAAACGCTTGCCGCGTTGACAGTATCGTTCCGAACGATACATAAAAATTCAGGATATTAGTTTAAACCTTTCAGAATGAGAATATCATGCCAAAAAATTTTTATCCAATTTCCAAAATGGCGGAAAAAAATCAGCAAGGAGGCAATGTGTAAAAAAAAAAAAATTACGGGCAGCCCAAAGGACCGTTGGAGAGGTCAACAGTCTCGGGCGCCAATACTTGTAGCAATTCTAGCTCAAAGTTGCGCTTGGGGTCATTTTGACCCTGGGTGACCACGGTGGGTTAAAAATTCTCAAATGATTCAAGTCCCTAAAATTCTTTTACCGACATTCGAAGCAAATTTCGGAGTATCGAAAGTTTCGTCTCTCCTGCGATGACGGGGGCGACGCCATATTGCTTATCGTAATTATCTGCTGTTATAAAATGCTGCCAACATTATTTCGCGATTGCTCATGGATGTTGTAATCTTTTTGCACATAAATGATTGCACCTTAATTCTTATTGTCATTGGCTATAACACGATAAAATATATCAATAGTTTTGCATAATAATAAATAAACATCGATAATCTTAAAATAAAAACATCTGTGGAAGACTCTTGTAATTTTTGTTGTTCGTTTCAACATATTCATTCACAATGAATATACGCGTGTAGAATGTATTTCGAAAGTGTATAACTTGTCGTTCTAACCTTTTCATAATATATTTCTTAATGGGAAAGCATAGAAAAGACATTTTACGCTTTTCGTTTCGATCTCTTGATATTTATATATCTATAGATATACGTTTGCAGCATTTATTAAACTAGTGCAATTATGGTGGGACAGCCAAGCTCTCGTGAAACGGTTTGACCTTGAAAGACAAATTGCGTTCGTTCAACGGGAGTTTCTCTCTCTTTCGGGACTGTTTACAAAATTTTTTAAAAGTCCTCAGTCAGTGCCTGGAAAACGTCGAATTGGCTTTTTTCGTAACATTTTTTTTTTTTAATAAAAAAAATAATTGATGCCAATAAAATTTTCGATCTCCGAGTTTAAAAAATCGAACGACCGAGCGAAATTTTAGCGAAAAGTTAAATTTAATCGTGCATTGCTTTGTAGCTGATAAAACGAATCGAGGACGAAAGCTGAGATTGAAGTGAATATTTGTTATTGCGACCGTTTGGCTTCGTCTCTAGACTAGAAAGAGCGTGTCATTTTTGTTATTTACGTGAGTTGGGTCCTAACTGTATTTTTTTTTTTTTTTTTTTCTTTAATTTTCCTCCCCTGGTGGGCGTTACTGCTGCCATCTATCAAGTGCCGTTGTATGCTGAGCGAGAAGTCAATTATGCAGAAAATCAAAGACAGAGAGAGGCATTGAAAAGTGTGCAAGGAAAATTATCACGTGAGTTTTCTGTCGGGCGAGGTATCAGGCATAGACTTTAGCGAAAGGGAGCATCGAGCACCCTGAGAGAAAAAGAAGAACGAATAACTATTGGAAAGTTTCATTTTCTTGCGACCCTGGTTCGCGAATTCGAAATGAAACCAAAATGGCCGCTTGGGATGGAACGAAAGTCTGAGAAAGAATATAATCGAAAAGAATCGATCCAGCAGTTTCGTAACGCAGAAATTCGACGAGGAATCGAGAATTTCGGGAACAAGCGGCCATGACACCTTTAGCGACGCCAGCGCCGCGATCGGTAATGAAGATTCCCAATAATTTCGTGCCAGGGAAACAGATGGTTGACGTTTGTTTTTTCTTCTTTGTTAAAACGCTTCGTGGAGATGAAATAAAAAAGGTTCTAGTTGTTGGCCGCTTGGAGCGGAAGCATTTGTAAACTTTTTTCGATATCCTGCCGCGGATCCAAATGCGCCATGTGCAAACATTCAGGCGCGGCAAGTTGGAGAGTTACGTACGTCGAAGCTCCCTGATTAATCGCGCTCTCGTGTATAAAATCGTATTTTGTTGGGTTACCGTTTGACGGCTCGATTTTCGACAGGGCTACCAGGGGCGCTTGTTGAGCCATCGGCGATAAGCCCCCCACACTTGGCGATGTGTAATAATTTGTTGGGCTGACCGGTGGCGACGGATATGGCCAATAAAAGGCTGGCGAGTACGTTGGCGCGTATTGCGGGATCGCACGTGCCAACAATGCATTCTGAGGTATGAATATACCTCCAGGTCGAAATTGCGGTGGCGGTGGCATCATCGTACCTCCTGTATTTAATATAAAAAAAGAAAAACAAAAAAAAATCATTAACACAAGTTTATATTTTGCACAATAAAAAACACAACTCTGTAAATATTTTTCATCGATTTTTACATCAGGCCCGAGCTGTCTGAATGGTCGAGACTGAGAGTTTCTTTCTTTGAGAGTTTCTTTTTGTTACTCGAATTTTTTTACCTGGTTTTTTTTTTAATAAAAACCAGAAAATAGCTTTTAATTGCGGGAATAAAAATGGACGTTAACCAAAAGATTCTGAACAGTATTTTTGGTGACCTTGAAGTGAAAGTTTTGGAACTCTCAATAAAAAGACCACAAGGGCAATTTGTAATTTTGGTTTCATAGTAAACACGAGTCCCTCCGATTGTTCGACAAAAAAGTAACAAATCAGTAAGAGAAATAAAAAAAATAAAAAAATAAAATAAAATAGGACAGCACGAGACAGCAGAAAAATTTAGTTTCTAGAACTCGCGCGAATGGCTTCGCAATCCAAATGTAGATAAATGTGTGAACCGGATGTACCGAAAGTTATATAACGTTGCATACATGAACGGAGAAAAAAAAACCACCAACAACCACTTGACCGATGGACCCATGATCTCTATTTACAGTACGAAATAAAAAAAATAAAAAAACTACTTGCTAAGCCAGTTTGGCTGGACTTTGTACAAAGATCACAACTCGCATTAATTCTTTTGGAATTTTTGGATAAATGTTTTGATTGTACAAAGTCCTGGTTTTGGCCGGGAATGGACGACGTTGATGCCGAAATATTGAGTGCAATTCATTTCACAATTAACTCGAAAAAAAAAAGTTGGAAATTTCGTTTCTATCGAAAAAAAAAAAAAAAAAAAACAATGGATTTATTTTGACAACAATCGTCGTACACTCACGATTCAGGAATAATGTATGGACTTGGCCTACCTGGAAGCACAGAAGTTAGTATTTTGTACGTAGAGTCCCCAGCTACCATACCATGATCGAGACTGCACCATTGTAATAATTTGTTGTATTTATATATTCCTTCTTCTATTTTTTCTTGGAAAAAATATATATATACGTTGTTGTGTATGTAGGCTGCACGCACCAGTTGCGAGATTCCTGCCCCTCTGCCAAATCACCAAGTAAGATAATTCCATCCCCCACGCACACGCACACAGCTATAACGAGTTTCTCAACCCTTCTCTTTTCTCTTACCCTTCAATATGCAAATATATGTATGGGAATTTAACGCACGAGGCATTTAGCATCAATTTGACCCACTTTACGAAATTTCCATCATTTCCCATTCTGTTACGATATTTATTTGACTCCAAATCTGAATAAATTTTTGAATAAATTTTTTGGATAATTTTTCGTAATCGCTCAGAAATAATCAAATTTGTTTTTTTATTTTTGGTTTGTTTTCTGTTATGATATTTGTTTGACTCCAAATCGAATTTACTCCAAATTTTGGCAAATCGAAGAAATTGAGCGACGATTTTTTAAATGAATTATCAAATTGAAACCTTTCATTTTTCATAATTGATTTTATTATTTTTTCATTTTGCTGATTTGGCTTGATTTTTTTTTTCAATGTTATTGGAAATATTTTTGGAATATTTTCGTTCCTGTGGGTCGTTGATTGGACGAAATTGTTGTCGAATACCTCGTGCTCGTGTGCTTGACATACATATATAGATATTTTTCTCGATCGTGTGTTTTCGTCCCGCTACAACCACATTAAGCATTTTTCCAAAGAACCCGCACATACACGTAGACTAAACGAGTGTTTGATAACAATATTGATTCGATTAATAATCCGCTTGGAAAATACAAAAACAAGAGAACGATCGGTTAACCCACGATCGAAGCCCTTAATCGGCCCTGAAACGTATATATGTTTATAAATAAATGGAAAATTAAACCGCAAGAGGATAGAGAGTTGTATAAAGAGAGTAGAAAGCATCGTGGATAGAGCGAAAATATTTGAGATTTCGTGGCCCTCTGTTAAAATGATTATTTTTTATTTTTCGGGAATAATTTATGTTCCGGTTCTGTGGAGACTTGGGAAAACAGAGAAAAGAGAAAGTGAGAGAGAGAGAGAGTAACAGACACGTAAAAGTTTCATTTCTATTCGTTGAGCTGAATTCCGAGCAGAAATTCACTCAATAATTGATCGAGATTGATTGACCACTGAAATAATTCGTAAAAATTAGCCCGGATTTTGCTTCAAATTGATCGAACAAATTCAAGCAAATTTTCCATTTCATTTTCTCCCAATTATTCCCTTTCCCTTAATCCGTTCGTTTTTTTTTCTCCCCCCCCAATTTCGGAGTCCACCGAACAGCGATATCTGACAATCTTCTGGACGATAAGCTGCGCTAAATAGAAGCATAGCGTCACAAAGTAAATAGTCAGGATGGAAATAAAAAATTAAAGATGAATCGATAAGAGCGATATACAATTAGAAATGATAAGATTTATAAGATGAAAAGAGAGCAAGTTTTGTTTCCAACTGAGAAGAAACAAAATTTGACAAAAACCTCAAATTTATCGATGAGGAAGTTTATAAAATATTGACAAATTTTTCGAGTTCTTTTTGATGTCAAGAAACCAAAAATTCTTATTAGAAAGTAACGACCCCTCGATAGATTACAAAAAAAAAAAAAAATTATACTGAATAAAAGGTTTTGAAGAAAAAGACCATGAAGAGCGGATAAAAAGTGTTACGACACAAAAAAAAAATCTCTCCGAATCCGAAAGATACCTGCGAACCCAGTAAAGTTTACCTTAGAAAACGTGACAGGAAATATGGACGCAATTTTCACAAATTTTTTTTGCGAAAAAAAAAAACAAAGTGTCACCAATGAATTGACCGAAAAGTTGACATAAAAAATGGTAATTATCAAGCATGCAATAAAAATGGAAAAATTCTTGAAAAAAGCGAGAAAAACAACTATGAAAATTGGCAAAAAAAAAAGGTTTGTGTAAAAAGTACGTCCACGGTAGGTAAAATTGGGATATACAAGAGTCCACCAACCCGTCAAGCGCAAAGATATCCACGAGACACGAGTACATTTATTTAACATGATTATTGAATTATTAATAATATAATCTTCGATATACAGAAAAGTATACAAGTAAAAAACTTTGTAGTGTTTTTTTTTTCGTGTGATTGTGTACTTGTGTGAATGTGTGCGGGTGTGAGTTTCGTTGGTGTAACGATAGAAATTCCTATGTCCCATAATAAGGCTATAATGAGTCAGTACAACAAAAAAGGCAAATTAAAAAAATAAATCAGTCGAGATTTGTTTTTTTAACTCAAGTTCAATTGCCTGTGTTTGAACGCGAGAGACCTTGCGCGACTGGTTAGCTTTCGCCAGAGCGAAAAGGCAGAAAAACGATGTTCCATTGTTTCAATCGTAAGTCCAAAAAGGACACAAGACTTTTGCAATCGGTGAGTTTAAAGCTTGATGGATAATCGGAGAAAATATTTCATGAAAGCCAAAAATCGTCAAGGTGTCGTGGATCGTTGATTCCACGTTGTGAAAATTATTCCAAAATATCATAATGAGTTGTTATTATTGTCAAAAAAAAAAAAAAAGAATCGTAAAAAGATGGAATGCATGAAAATTCGTGGAGGCACGAGAGACATTCAAAAATTCGAAATCGCCAAATAATCGTGAAAACAATTTTTCCCACGAGTGTGAAAATGTGAGAAAAAAATATTTCTCCAGTAACGTTGTCAGAGATTCGTTGATCTTCGCGTCTAAAAATTGACGCGACGATAAACTTTATTTTCGTATTTTTTGAGTGGCTCAGCCATTGCCTGGGGATGAGAAATTTCCCACGAACTGATTCTTGTCCTCAAATATGAAAAGCTCTGGACGAAAAAATGTTTCGTAAGACGAACCGACACAAAATGGAGCAACAAAACGATCAGAGGGTACCAGCGGATCGATGCAACTCGATCCAGCACCAAGAATGTATTTTCTGATCGACGATAAAATGAGAAAAAAAAAGAGCGCAATGAACCAACGAAATTTTAGAGAAAACGAAAAAAAAATGGAATTAAGTATCTAAACGCCATCGGCAGTCACCACGTGTTAGCAATCAACAACACCAGACAAATTATCCACCACAGCCTTTCACGATCTTCTGTATAAATGCAATGAAAATAATTGTTGTTTTTTTTTTTTTTTTGGTTTTTCGAGTTAGTACGATAGTGAATATGGAAAAAAAAAGTACTTTCATTTTTTCGTACGAAACGCATATTTGCCCATGATGTATTCGCAGATCCAGCGAAAGCCAACAGTTTAATGGAATTACAAATACACACACATACGTATAATATTTCGAAAAAGCATATACATATATGTGTGTTTAATTAAACCACAGTAGTGCACGCGAATATAGTTCGGGGCGCATCTTACCAACGTCCAAAAAAAAAAAAAGAAATAACCCCTTATATTATTATATAAATAATAAAATAGAATTAAACGAAAAAAAAACGACCGATGCGACACTTTGATTTTGGAATGTTTTCTCCCCAAGTCCCAGGTCCACGTTTTGCTTCGTTCTCAAGTGCAAACCTGACTACGTGTACCGTGAATTGTTTCTCCTTGTCGAAAACATTTCAACATCTCCGATAAACACCCCCTACGGGAAAATTCCGAGATGCACCCCTACGTAAATGCGAGCTGATAGATTTCCGAAGATTTCCAAACGTCCCAAGCGGCCTCACTTGCTTCTCTTCGGCTTTTTAATGAATTTTAATTCGTTCGTTAATTCACGATGGAAATTGTGACTCCGGGAAATCTAACATCTCGTACTTTTCTGTTAAAATCTATAATGCCTACATGCTATAAATAAAGCGGGCTCGAAGAATATAAATCTTCTTGTTACAAGTTCCAGCGAACGTTGAATATTTCGTTCACTCCTGTTTTTATCTCTCGACAAACTCTAATCGTAGTTCGTGGTGGAAGACTTTAAATTTTCAAAAATATTTATCTTTCTCGTTTCTTTTTGATTTTAAAGTAATTTGGAGAAGAAAAAACGATTTGACGAGTCGCATGAGTATTGCTTCTCAATTATCAAGGAATTCGTTCTTGTGTCGTGTTATTAATTTGCTCGAAAAAACAAATCGCAATTATAACAAGAGAGAGAGAGACGTTTTCGTATTGATAATAATAAAAGTAATAATGATCATTATAGTAATAGTTATAACAATAATTATAATAATATTAGTATAAGGACGAATTCCTTTCGTTATTGTTTTCGCGACAAAAAAAAAAAAAATTATGTCAAATGTCCCTTCACAAAACCACTCCATGCAAACCGGATCGACGAATCCACTTTTTTTTCTATTCATTTTTCTCTTTCGCTGTCTCTCGTCAGACTTTCTATGCGACGTCTCGAAAAACGAGGAAAAGTCTATTGGCAAGATATGAGGTTGGTCAGCATTCGAGAGTATTTTTGAAAAGTAAACTTTCCACAAAGTCACGAGGAAGAAAGAGAAAAACGAGAAATAGAAAAAAATTCTTTTGTTGCAAATGAAAAATCATTCATTTTCCTATAATTTCCAAGATTTCCCCCTAACCGCGACAAATCGATCGAATCGATTCGAAGGTCGATAGAGAAAAAATGTTGGTATCTGAGAAATCAAGGGGGGACCTCAGAGCTCTTGACCTCGACGAGCTTTGAGCTTTCCTCCAAAAATAACTAATTTGCAATCGTCGAAAAATGCACTAAAGTTTCGAAGGAAACGTGAGCAAATGTTTTAATCAGTTCGCACATTTTGCATCAATGGATACGAACCATGAAAATAAAAAATACAGGCACCTCGATTGAATGCTCATTCACGACCTTAGGCTCAGTCTCTGGCGGTGGGAATGTGTAGATGGAAGATTTCGGGATTCAGGAAAGAGTCTCGTTAGATTACACTACAAGGAAGTTTTGTACGAAACAGAGCTTACGATTACGAAAAAAAAAAATATATCTATGTGTGTGTAAAATTATTTGTATATATATATAAATATATCGATTTTCTGTCACGTGGAAAAAAAGGCTTTACGAAAAATATTCTCTTAATCATACGACGAGTTTTCACTCAACGTGGAAACTTTGTCGACTAAGCTTAGCAAAGACCGATGGAAAAAGTCTATCAAAATATATATATTTATTTTATTCATACGCGAATTTATGTACCAATCGCGATTATGTTCTGAAAACACTATGTACATCGTGTGATATCGTCTCAGTGATAATTCATGCAAGCTTTCGATTCGCGAGCTGTATTTTCTCGTAAGGCACGAACGTGTTTTCGTTATTATTCTTTTTCTTTTTTCTCTGCATTCCGGAATGTTGTAAAAAGGATGAAAAGGGGAACGAAGAGAATCGAACGTGCTTCTCCAACTGCACAACTCGTTGAGTCCGATTACTTGTTCGTTATTTCGAACGTTATTACTTTAATGTGCCGCTTATATCAATTGGTTATTCTAAGTACTTTGTTTTTCTTATCATCACACGCGAGTTTGAGTTTTTTTGATGGAGCTAAAGACTCCAAGGCACTTGTTATGTTTCGTAACGAAATATATATTTTTACGTGTATAGAAAATTCGAAAAATTAAGTTTTATCTGCTTGGAGCCTTGGGAGTAGAATTATTCTCTGAAAAATTTGGTTACTGCGATACCATTTTTCTTTGAGAAGATTGCACTGCATGGGAATTATTGTTTCGGCCTTTCCACACTGAAAAAAATGTGGAAAAGTGAGGGAACTATTGACTTGAAAATTCTTTTGGTATTTCTCTGGCTGTCGATCGATTCGTACTCAAGATTTACTCCGTAAAATGATTATCACGAAAAATTAAGTTTCGAGAAAGACTCACTGCCGTATAAAAAAATGGCTTTTGTTGTTTTTGTCTTATGGAATCGTCAGAGCTTTGCGAGAACTGTTTTTTTTTTTGGTGGAGCCTAAAAAATGGCTATTTTTCTGGTTCGGTATCGACGAAGAATTTCAACAACGAGAAAATTATTTAAAAGTTTTTCGACCCGAGGGACGACGAGGAATATCAATCGGGCGAAAAAATTTGAACGAGATATTCGATATGAAAAATGAATAAAAAAAATATCGCGTTCTTTGATACTCGACGAGATTTAGTGATTTTCGTTCGAGAGAAAAAGAGACACTGGAAATCTTGGTTCACGTGTCAAGAGACGATGAAGACCGTAGGAATTTACATTTGTGGATAAAATTGAGCGGGATAAGCTAAGGCAGGATTGGTAGGTGGCCCAGGTGGGAAGGCAGCGGGCGTTTGCCAAGTCGGTCGTTTGGGTAAAGAGCCAACAGTTTCTGTGGGGAAAGCACTTTCCCAGGATCGTTTAAGGCCCATGAGAGCCGCTTGATTGATTTGGGCGGATTGAACGATCGGAGGCAACAGTCCAGGATGATGGGTGGGTGGGGCACGAAGAATAGGGATTCGGGCGGACGGCATATTGAATAATAAGAAAGGAGCATGAGGATTTTGTTGATGCAAAGCCGAAGGATGATGCTGGGCAGCCATCGTGTAATTGGACAATTGATGTTGTTGGGGTCGTGGAGGAGGTGGAAGAGCGAGAGCTTTGCTCGAGGAAACGTGGTTCGGAGGAACAGCTCCGGAAGGATTTTGTCCAGGGTTAGCAGCGAGTGCCATAAGGAAAAAATCCTGATTTCTAATCGCCTGAGCCTGAGCCTGAGCTTGTGCCTGTGCTTGTGCGTGTGCCTGTGCCTGTGCTTGTGCCTGCACAAGTGCATGAATTTCCCACAGATGTGGCTGTGGGTTTTGTACCGGTAGGCTCGCCTGTGGCGGCGGCGGATGAGCAAGAGCCGCGGGTGTGTGAGTGGTCAACGTACCGGGTGAGAGAAGTGACTTCGCGGGCGGTGGTTGGGCTCCTGTTAATACGACATTCATGTCTTCACCACTGCATTGGAAAACCTCGATGTATCGCTGCTTCTTTCCGAATATCATGTAACGATGATGACGCTGTGTTGCACATGCGAACGCCGAATTCTCGCTGTCCATTTGGATGAATGCCTCGCCGGAAGGTTGACCCTGATGAACATAAATTTCATTTAATAAATCGACGTCCGAGCGCAAGGGCTAACGCAATTCTGGCAATTTTTCAAAAGTAGTACTGTCGGGTTTAGCATTAGTGTTGAGAATTTAATAAAATTTAGCATAGTCAGATTTTTAAGAGGCTACAGAGAACCAGAAAAAAAAAATTCGCATTGGTAGTTTCGTACATTTTAACATCGAGTTTTTTGAGAAATCTCAGTTTTTATTGTTTTTTACAATTAATTCTTATCAATTCTTAGGAGAAATCACAGTTTTCATTGTAAAATACAACAAAATGTATGAAATCGATGTTAAATTCATGAAATTCCCAATGCGAATATCTTTTTTCTGGTTATCCGTACCTTCTTGAAAAATTGACTGGATATTTTTCTTGTCACTACTGTTCCAAATTTTATTAAATTCTGAACGTACCACCTCAAGTCGAAACAGGAAAAAGTGACAAGAACTACTTTTCGCTTTGTTAAAAATCGAATCGAGTATTTTTTGTCACTTCAAACAAGAGGTCCAGAAAATCAAAAAAATCAAATTAGTATAAAATTATTTAACGGCCTACAGTAAAAAAAAAAAAAACCAAGAGTCAATAATATTTTTGAAAAACAATGTTTCTTACTTGCTCTAAACATCTTCAGCTTTGTGAAATGACTTACAAATCTTTACCACACAATTTGGAAAATTTTGGCAACTTTGAGTACGAAAAAAAAAAAAACACAAATTCGTCAAGATCGTGAGAAATATTTGTCGAAACATACTTGAGCATTGTAAACCATGTGGACTCCTTGATAGACGATATTTTTCGAGTGCTCCCCCATGAATTCCAAAATATGCTCGACCAGAGCCTCGTAAGGTAAGCCCCGTAATCGAACGCAGTCCTTGCGAGTCCCCGACGTGATGATGTGTTGAGGCAGCAAAGGAATCGGTAATATCGGTTGGATGGTTTCGTACGTCTTTGGATCGATCGCCCTGTTCAAAACCTGCAAAAAAAAAGCGACAAAAACAATTCGTTTTTATTTTTAATTCCAATTTTTCGAAGCAGTTGAAATTTAACATTAAAATCATTCGACAAAGAATTATGTCGTTGATGGAGTGAACCTACTTGTTGCACTTCCGCCGTCGTACTACGGAATAATTCGATGTATCGCGTGCCAATGGATTCTCGATGTTTGCTAAGTGCTTTCGCCGCATCTTCCTCTTTGGCGAATAAAACGAACGCGTCGCCGGTCGCCCGGCCATCGGGTTTTTTAACGAACAACACACCGTCCTCGTTGTCGAAAACGTGACACGGTTTCTGCCCTCCGAGGAAGAAATCGATCTGGAAAATAAAAAAAAAAAAAACGGTTAAACAAACTTTTCTTCATCTTTATGAATTTTTTTTTTTTTAATTTGAAGTAAAAAAAAAAACTCACGACTTGTTTGGCGACACAATCATAAGGCAGTCCTCTCATTCGCACGATAACTTGTGCTCCACGTGAGAGAAAAGCATGAGCCTCGCCACTGGCGCCACCAGCGACCCGGACAAATTCCTCGCCCGATGCTTTGTAAACTTCGATGTACCGCGTACCAATGTGATGCTTGTGCCTTTTCAACGCCATGTCTCTGTGTTCTTTGCTTACAAAACGCACTAATGCCTCACCGTTACGTCGACCCTGATGACTCAAACACAGGGCAACGCCACCCCTGCGAAACAAAGACGAAGAAAAACATTTTTATGAGATGAAAACTTTGAGAAAATTCCACATTCGAGCGATGCTTATTTTTTTAACAAATATTTCAAAAACATTTCTGACACAATAATTATAATCAATTCACCGAATTCCGACAGTTTTCATTCGTTATTATTGGCTCGCAAGATTTAGCAAACGATCGAGATTGAATATTTTTAGACAACTACGAAATTGACAAATTTCTTTTTCCTATTTATTGATTTTTAATTAATAATTTCATTAATCATTTAATTAATAATTGAGAAAAAAGATACAGCTACGAAAAAACGTCGAATTGCTTTTACATTTCCAAAACACGAACATAAAAACATTGAATATTTATAAAATGCATTTTTGGATTACCTGATGATTGTAACGAGTCCAAGTAGCTTGCATATCGATGTTGCATTTTATTGGTATTAGAATATTTTTGTACGATAACTTTCATAATTCGCGAAAGAATTTAAAATTTTTAAATTCAAGTATTTTTTTTTTTTTTTTACTCACTTGGCAACATTCAATCCTCGGAAAAACTTGGCCGTGTCCTGATCGGACGACTGCCAAGGAAGTCCTCGTGCTCTGACCACACAATTGTTGTCTACTTCCTCATCTTTTGAGCTGGTTTTCAAAATCGAACATTCAGATAAATTAATTACAATCTTAACGCTGCGGATTCACAGGAAAAGCAAAAAAAAGAACAATGGAGCAAAATCCACAAAAAGGCAGGAATGTAAAATTTTTTAAAAAATGTTTAAATAATTTCAATTTGACTAAAAAATGAAAATTACCATATTCCAGGTTCTAAGACGAGATTGATCACTTCTGGAGTTTGAAAAACGTGTCCTGAAACAAAAATATTTCCACTAAAAATCGTGACAACATTTAGAGTCGAAATTTCGAAAAAAAATTGTTAAAAATCATAAAAACGATTGGCAAACGTTTCCATGTAACCGGACACTCTTATCCTGTCTCTGATTTCTCCGGAAAAAAATTAATTTTATCCGAACGAATGCGAAATCGCGAATTATATCCTGACGATCGTGATTCTCGTTTCTCATTCATGCAGCAACTCCGAAACCGCGTGCCAAGCAAAATACCATTCGATCTGCTGATTCTGCATGAACATTTCGCTCTCGTCACCTTTTCAGCGATTTTTTTTGAGCTCGTTCTTATAAATTTATTCAAGAGTTTCCTTTGAATATTTTTTTTTTTTTCAATAAAGCAAATCGATTGTAAAAACTTGAGAATTGGACCGGAAAATTTTGTATTGTGAATTAAAGATCAAAATGGTTTTCAATGTAAAATTTGAAAAAAAAAAACGAATAAAAATTCATAATTTTTCACTTTCAATGAACATCGAGGGACGAAAAATTCTCGTCACTTTCGCAAGAGAATTTACACACGCACACACGTACGAAAACACATTCGCATACACACACACACGTCCAATTAAATTGCTACATAAGATTATGGTGCACGTTCGATCGATTTTTCTCGCTCAAGATCCGAAGGTCGTGAAATAGTCACTGGAGTCCAATAGAAAAAGCAGTCTCCATTGGTTCAGAGCTTATCAATCATGTGATCGAATAGGCAAATTAAATGTACTTGAAAAAAATATTTTTATAGCAAGAAAATTACAGCAGCGAATTGGTCTCGAAATTTAAAGAAAAAAAAAATCGATTTTGTGCAGCGAAAGAATTTTTTTTCTTTTTTCAAAGAGTGGAAAAACGATGAGCTCAAGCCAAAATCGTTTTTGTAATTATACACAAGATCACAGGAACTCTCGATTGTTTTCTCAACACTGGGGACACAAAATATTTTCAAACAGACACAATGCCGAATTATCAGAATTGATGTCAACAGAAAAATGAAAAGTGCACAATGTTTTCAAGTTGCACAATTATTTGTCCACGTGGTTTTGTAATATTTTTATATCGAAAACGTTCGAATTATGTTGACGAAAAAAAAATTTGAGAAAATTGATTTTCCATTCAAACAAAAGTGAAAAAAGAATGAAAATTTGAAAAGCAATTTTGTATCGAAGGTCATGTAGCTTTTGCAGATTTTTGATTTTTCAATAATAATCAGACGATGCTTGAAAATTTATTTTTATCGATGGATTGGAAGAAAAAAAAAAAAGAAAACACGAGCTGAGGTCTAGGTTGGTCACCACTGTGATAAGAAGTGCAGCATGGCCGTTCTCTCTCGTAATATTAAACAGTCCGAGCCTAGAGGCTCGTAAAAAGCTCTGTTCTACACTTCGGTACTAAGAATTCGGTCTAGCAAACTTATCGCTTCACCTTCGTTCATGTCTTTACGAGTCCAGGGGCTATTTTTTACAATGCAAATTTTGCTCGTTGAAAATATCCTCGAGAAATACTGTGGCCATCGATTTCAAAACCCACACAATTTTTTCTTTTTTTGTTGTCGAAATTTTTCGTCAATATAGATTTTTGGATTATATTTTCAAAGCATTTTTTCTCAATCACTGGGAAAGAAAATTAGCAACAAATAGTCTCACCATCCTTGATCATCCTCTGTATTACGTTCACCATGTCCTGAATTTCCTTAATGTTAAAAACATTGTCAGTGTCGGGCGATAAGCCAAAATCTATTAATTTTTTTGATTAAGGATTTATAGACACACACACACATTTAGAAATATTTTAATAAGAAAGAGGAAAATAAATTATGTCGAAGCTTGCATCGTTGCAATGCAACGGAATCCATTATTTTATTCAATTCGTTGCAAACGGAGACAAAATTTAACACATTGTCTTATAAAATCTATTTGCAAATGAAAAACTGAATGTCAAAGAAAAATTAAGACATTGGAGAAAATCCAATAAATGGTTAGTCGACAAAATATTTTTCGTTGGACTCCAACGATGCAAACTTCAATATCGTGGGAAAACAAATATAGGGGAAGCATTGAAGGACCCTTCGTTGACACACTGGGTCAAATAGACCCAGAATACGCAGTGTTCTCGATGTAGATCCAAGCCAAGAGATTCAATATTTATGTCAGCAGAGAGTTAAAATTTCGGAAAAAGATCGAATTGAGACGAAAACAAGGCCAAAAAACGATTTTGCAAGATTTACAGTTTCTAGAAACTGGCGTTTCGACACCTTTTTTTTTTTACAACGAGACAACCGATGCGTTCTTGTTTCTCGAGTCTTTCTCAAAACTCTCTCCCATTTTCAGGGACTCACTAATTTTTCCTTCGAAAAATAATAATTTTTCGTCTATTAATGGACGAAAAATTATTATGGCTGAATAAAATCGACCATTTTATTTTGGACCATTGATCGACCTCGACGTTCGAAATTTATAAAAAATAAACTCACCAAAAGAAATGGCCTCGGTTTGTCGAAAAAATAGATAGCGATATTTTGAAATAAATGAGAAGACGAAACTTGGATAGTGTAGTAAAAGATCGAAGGAGAACTGGAAGTCGTAACTCGTAAGAACGAACGCTGGACCGTCGTTGCAATATCTTCACGGTGATGACCTTTAAACCGCCGACCGATTGATAAGCTTTTCTCGGCCCAACCAGCGTCTTTTTTACGGTGGAAACAACCAATGGAAACGATATGAAAATAATAATTTTTTGTTACACTGCGACGCTAGAAATTGGACGCGAATCATTTCCACAAGATTTAATCTGAATTTTTCAATATTTCGAAATGGAAATGAAAAAAAAAAAAACCGGGACTTTCGATCGCGCAGCCAAAATGGAGATTTCCCCAAAAACTCAGAAACCAACGGCGGGTGAAGTAAAAAATTTATAAAATCGTTCGAGCTGTAAAAACATTTTTGAAAATCGATTTCAAAATTAATATTCCAAGCTGCAAAAATTAATTTTTTTGCCAATATTTAATTTATTTCGATAGAAAATTTTCTCTCGAATGAGAAAAAAATGTTTTCAGTTGCAATTTCCGTGAGTGAACTATTTTCGATCGAGGATTTTTTACTAATAATTAGACAGAACAATTAGCACGTGATATCAGTCTTTCAACTCCCGAGAGGCGAGAGCATTGTTGAATCGTTTCTCCCTTCTCTCTCTCTCTCTCTCTCTCTTTCTCTCTTTTTATCGAGTTCTCGCACAAAGGCAGTATCGATTCGATATCACCTGCAACAGGTGGTTTTTGTTTTTTTAATCGTATCGAGCGTGAGCTCGCTTCTCGTATCAGATACTTCTAAGCACGTAAGAATGATGGTACGATTGAAAAAGAGTTTCAAAATTCACGTCCATGCGAGCGGATCATAGCACGAAATAAAAAAAAATGAGGCAGTTCAAAAAATACCGCAAAAACCGAAAAATATTGAAGAAAAAAAACGAGTCGATCGATTCTCGAAATCGAGTTTATTTCTTGAGACAAGTTTTGCACGAATTTCGAAAAAAAAAATCGACTCTGATCGTGTCAAAGTCACCGAAAAAAAATAAAGATCGAAATTTGCTTCAGAATTTTTGGTTACGACGATTTTCTAACGCACGAAACATTTTTCTAAACACAAATAATAAACACGAAGACGCAAGCATTTTTCCTTCTCCTTTTCGTTTGCTCGGCTGACCAATCACTGCAAACCTCAACCGACAATGCTCGGACTGTGTTCGAACGACCTTTTGGACGAGCCGAAACTCACGATATGTATTTGTGTACGACCCACGGGCACATTTCGTTAGGACGGAAACACGTGTTTGCTGTTCGACAGTAAACCCCCTCTGGATTGCCACACGACCCCGTATAAGACGTTCCGCGTACGATCAAGAATTTCTTTACTATTTCGACGTGCTTTTTCAAATTTTCTCAATAAAAAATTGAAGCTCGACATTTCCCAATGAACGGAGGCTGATGAGCAGTTTGGTCGCAGAATTTTTTTGTCGTTAATATTTTGATCACTGGGGTCAATTTTTTATTTGAGTTTCGATTGAGAAAAATGTTCAACGTGTTCGTGATTTATTTCGTTTTTTCATTAGACACGAGCAAAGAGAATCGATTGTAGAAATTTTTATTATTTCCACAAAAAAAAGCGGAATTTATCGATAATTAATAAATAATTATCGGCTTTTAATCGTTACGACGATCAATTTACGAAATCCACGAATTTTTTCGTTTTATTATTTGAGAAAAAAAAGTCTCGCGCCACATGGAATTCTCCGTATAAAAAATCCTTTACACATCGGTGTATGCACGTTCCTCCAACGAAAGCAAAAGTTTTGAATCGCCTGCTTGTGCATTCTTTACGGAAGGAGGCTGTTGGGCGGCAAAAAAATTTCTCTCGACAATCTTCCGGGATGCTCGTCTCCAAGGTCACGTTCGCGAGAGTACGACAGTGTGTGAAATATCGCGGTTGACAAACAATATTTTCAATACGATACAAAAAATCAAGATTTCGTCAGTTTCTTTGTGAGAAATAATCCAGATTCTCAATGCGTCTGGACATTTTGTCATTAAAACGTATCTTCGTCGATAATCACTGAGCGATAACTTGACTGATTATTTTTCCGAAATAGACAGCCTCGTCGAATTTTTCCGTTCGGCTGAGATCGAAAAATAAAAAACATCGTGAATTTCTTCGATCTCATCGAGTCGATTTTCTCATGATTCAGTTACGAAAAATTACGATATTTTCTTATTGGAAATTCTTCCTGATCCCTCGAAACCTCGTGTATTTCGTTTACTTCGCTATTTTGCCAATTATTCGTAAGAAAAACAAATCAATGCCAAATAAAAATGACTCACGATCAAAAAACGTACCTCGAGGTTCTTTTGTTGTGAGATTTCAAGTCGACGTAGCAAGTAGAAGTGTTTCGGAGAAAACGTGCTGCACCCACAAAATAAAAAACAGAAACAATGGGAAAAGACACACTTGCCACACCATAAAAAAGGGTCGTTTAATCGAGTTTTCAGAACTCGCTAAAGTCGTAAGAAACTACGTCGAAGTGAAATAATTAACCGACGAGTCGAAAATAAAGAGAATTTTTCACACCGGCTGATGGAAGCGGGAGGCCCAATTAACCGCGAAAAACTTGGCAATAAATATCGGCAGCGGGTTTCGGGAGAGAAAACAATAATTTGTTTTTTTTTTTTTACTAGAAGGAGAATGTGTACACGCTGCAACGTGGTAAAGTCAACTGTGCCCCTGACTCAACGGACGGCCAAGACACGACCAAAGACGTCGTTAAGACTGTGGACGGACACTTTACGAACGTGTGAGTCGGGTCGCTTGCTTGTGTGACGCGTGGACGTGCACAGACGCTCTGGTTTGTCGGTGTGCTCATAGTACACCGAAAGAAAGTCGCGTCGGGGGCTCAATACTCTTCTACGTACTTTTACAGCTGTGGAGGACTCGAATCTTCGAGTTTTCGTGTGTATACATGCAAATGCGATATACATTTTAAAGCAGTGTGAAACATCGTTTGTGTACGTGAGTTTTTTTTCACTTGTTCAAAAGCAATCGGGCTTGACGACATTGCCCACGCGAATTCATCAAACTTTTTATTCGTTTCAATTCTCCCGGCGAGTCGCTCAACGAATACGAATATTATTCACCGAGTATGTAAAAAGGTGCGAAGCAATTAAATTTCGCATAACCTCGCTGCGGACAATTTCGGAAACGATGTTTAATTTTGACTCGTCGGAATGCAACGAGTCTTTTCTTTATTCTATCTCTAAAAAGTGTAATGCGCAGTGTTCGTTTACGAGTCGATCGAACGATCTTTTTTGAGACTCGAATAATAAATCTGCCAGAAAAATTGAGAGACGGTACGAAAGTCATGGCACGAAGGAAATATTTCACGTTGCATCGATCCAAACTTGAAAAATCATGGGAATTATTATTATTCCTCTTGGTCACGTGACTCGAGCCTCCAATCATCAGGAATAATAACAAACACGTGACAATGTTCATTTTCGTGAGACTTTGTCGTGTTTGTCATAAAGTTTTCGAGTCAATTTTGAAACGAATACGGTTTTTAGATTCTTGCAGATTTTATTAAACGCTTATAGAGTGCTTGAAGTTTTTTTATGCGACACTGAAGTTCGCAACGTTGGGATCCAACGAAAAATCCTTTCCTATTAATTTTTTGTTAAATTTAAAAAACCAAGACATTTTTCGTACCGATTTTGGGTTTGGATCCTAAAAAAAAATCGTTTCATCGTCCTGACCAAATATCGAATAAGAATCTTGAAATCTGCTCAAGAAAAAAGGGAATTTCGTTGCATTCCAACGATACAAACTTCAACATCGTAGTTTTTTATTCCGCTGCTTCGTTGAGTAAACAACGACGCGTACTTACGACACCAACGTTCCTACTGCCATGCTTTTTTTTTTTTTAGATTCGTTTATCGGAACTCGAAGAAAGCTTTCAACAATAGGTGGTTTGAAAAATATTGTTCTATCGGCACGTTTCTTCGCGACTACCCGTAACGTGTGAATGAATAAAAAACAAAAAGTAACCTCGTTCGTGGATCGTTCTATGTTGTATTTATGCTTGGAACGAACTGACCACACAGGGTCAATGGGTTCTCGTTATCGATTTCTTAACTACTGTGTCTTGCTTCACAAAAATTAAGGGCGTACTCGAGGATTTTTCGTCTTTTCGTCGTAGAAACTCGTGTAAAAGTTCCGGAACGTAATTTCTCTAATTTTTAACGATTAATACAATTCCAACCGACGATGCAATTATTTTTGAATTAACACGTCGCTCTCGATTCACCGCTTAACGAGAGATCGAACATTTTCTAATGGCTTTTTGGTCAACTAATGATTTCCTTGGGCAGGGACTCTTTTTCTAAGAGAAATTCAATGACCTTGCAATTGCAGGACATTTTAAGGTGTTCCTTCCTCCGGGATTGTTATTTTTTCGAGAAAAAAAATTCCAAAACCAAAGCTCGGTGTCCTCGTTGTCCAAAAATCGAAAAAATCGACCAATCCATTGAATTCGAAGAATTTTTCATACTTTTCTTTGATTTACGAAAACTGCCGTGTTGACTCGAACTTTTTGAAGCCGATCGGTCGAAATTTGTCGTAAACTGATAAATGAATTAGAAATTTTTCTTTTTTTTTCGGAAAGTCGGAATGAACTCGTTTGCTTGTTGACCGTGGGTCAGGCGAACTGTAAATGGACCTTTTTCTCGTATCCTGGCGTAACAGGAGATCGAGTATGTAGTCGTGCAGTGATTCGCAATCGACGTTGTATCTTGAGAGACAGAGAAAAAATTGGGCGAGCGAGAAGCAAGGATCTCCTCGAAGAGAAACAGAGATAGAGAGGAGCAGCGACGGTGTCGTCGCTTCTTCGAGAGCCGAAGAAGGGCTCCACCGACTAAACAGCTAGGAAGAACCGTTCTATGGGAACCATATAATCTTTCTCTTTCTCTCTCTCTCTCGCTCTTGTTCACTTTTGCAACGTAGCGACTGAGGTATAACAGTACCGTAATACGAGACGTGGCTCGTCAGTGGTTGTCAATCAAATATTTTAGCACGAGGAAGAGAACATTGCGAACGCTGTCGTCGAAAATTTCGAGGAAGGAGTGCGAAAATGAAAAATTGCTAAGCGATTAAATTTCTCGTGAAGAAACATCGAACGTTTCGTCACGAACTGACGAACTTGCAAGCCTTCGTCAATGAATTTCTACGGAATGAATTTTTCTATCCACCGAAATCTCTGCTTGTTTTTTTTTTTGGACGAAATTTCTTGCGGAAGTAACGAAACGAAAGTGACGGAAAGATCGAGTACGATGTTGAAGTTTGCAGCGTTGGGATGCAACGAAATTCCGTTTTTTCTTGAGCAGAGCTCAAGATTCTTATTCGACATTTGGTCAGGACGATAAAACGATTTTTTTTTAGGATCCAAACCCAAAATCGGTACGAAAAATGTTTTGGTTTTTTAAATTTAACAAAAAATTAATAGGAAAGGATTTTTCGTTGGATCCCAACGTTGCGAACTTCAGTGTCGCATAAAAAAACTTTATGCACTCTATAAACGTTTAATAAAATCTGCAAAAATCTAAAAACTGTAGTCGTTCCAAAATTGACTCGAAAACTTTATGACAAACACGACAAAGTTTCACAGAAATGAACATTGTCACGTGTTTGTTATTATTCCTGATGATTGGAGGCTTGAGTCACGTGACCAAAAGGAATAATAATAATTCCCATGATTTTTTAAGTTTGGATCGATGCAACGTGAAATATTTCCTTCGTTCCATAATTTTCGTACCGTCTCTCAATTTTTCTGGCAGTTTTTGAAGCTGAACAAAGAATTAATAGAAAAAGCATTTTTCGTTGGACCCCACCGTTGCGAGCTTCAGTATCATGGATCGCAGCGTGACGGAAAAAATACGAGGGTTCGTACTTTTCTCCCCGAACGCTAGAAATCCAGAAAATTGATAAAATATTGAAAATTTATCGAAATCACTCTGCCCAGCAACAGAGAATCTTCCTCCTAATCTATTCGTGCAAACGAAGCAGACCTCGTGACAATTATTTACATTCCTATGACTACGAAAGTCCTTTGCTTTATCGCCGAATGCCAAGGCCCTAATGACCCCATGGACGCTGTTGGGTATTCGAGAAAAAAGTAATGGCCTTGAAGAAACGTCGAGACTTGAGGTCGAAAGTAGTTTTCCCATGGAGAAAGCTTCGAAATGTTTCAACGTGTTTTTTTTTTTCCATCGAAATTTTCGAATATCAAAAATTTAGTTTCGCGACCAATAAATCAAAAAAATAAAATAAAAAAAATTGCAAAATTTCGGAATTTCCTGAAAATAATAAAATCCCTCGGATTTGTTAGTTTTGTCATTAGTCACCAAAGTTATAAAATAAAAAAGGATACATTCTATCATTTCACGAACGCTGAGACTCGATAATTCTTCCTGTGACGAATAACAAGTTGTGAATTCTTTTCTGAGGTCGTGGAAGCTCGTGTAATGGTCAGGAAGATCGAGGTATTTGTTGAAACTTTCGGGATGTAGACACTGTCTCAAGGGAGCTTGACCATCGACGACGAAACGCGGTGAACTTCCTGCGGAAACGCACGTCAGGGTCGACCACCATGTTTCAAACTGTAAAAACAACAAAAAAAAAAACAAAATTTAATTTTAAAAAACATTCATGTTAATCGATGCCCGAAGGAATGGAAAGATTTTCCGAGTGAAAAAAAAATGACTCTGAAGTTTGCAACGTTGATATTCAACGAAAAATATTTCATCTATTGATTATTTATTGAATTTTGAAAATTGTTGCAACTTTTCGTGTCGATTGAGTTTTTGGGTGGCAAGGGAGGATCGTTTTATTGTTCGGATCAAATATTGAATAATAATTACGAGTTCTGCTCAAGAAAAAACAGATATTCGTTGCATTCCAACGATGCAAACTTCAGCAACATTGAAAAAAACATCGAGAACGATACGATCGATAGAAAATGTTGCTCAGGAATTAATGCACATTTGCTTGGCGTGTGCCTGTAAACAGAAAATTACATTTTCGTCCACAACAATGAGGGCGATGTCCCCTCGTGTCAGTAAACAAAAAAAAGGAAAGGATAACGGCCCCTATTACATCGTAATTCGTCGTTTTTTTTTTTCGACATCGAACATACATCGATGTCGATGCACCTTGCTACCCGCATTGCTTCGTCATCAGTAACAAATAAAACAAAACACTCGATTGTTTAGAGTCGCTGAAACGATGCAATGGAACGAGCAATTGCAAAGAGATTTTTTCCTCAAGATTTTATTGTTGCTACGACGTGTTATCGATCGCTCGATAAATGAGAATTTCGAATGAGAAGCTTTTGTGGCTCTTCGCGAACGCTGAATCGTTAATTTTGACGAAAATCGTTGCGGGTATTGATTTTCAGAAAAATAATAGAAAGTAAAAAAAAAAAGTACAGACTTGTGCACAATATTTTACAAAATTTGCAGAAATTAGAGCGGTTGGACGATTTTTTGAAAAACTCAGATTTTCGTAAAATTCGAAAAATCATAAAATTCAAACCGTTCAACCGATATTTCCCAAATTCAATACCGACCTTCCCATTATGATACTCTATTCATAAAAAAAAAAATTAGTAATAAATCTTAAAATTTGCGGAAGCTAGAGCGTCGACAGCCTTTTTTTGAAAATTTAAAAATGCCGTAGAATTCGTATTTTTCTAGCAATTCCAACAAAATTCTCAGAGAATGAAGAACTTGTATAGATTAACATCTGTGCAAAACGGGAGCCCTGTAGCTCAAACCGTTCTCGAGTTATGAACGTTTGAAATTTTCAGTGTCAGAACACACACACACACACACATCCGGACATTTTTTCTAAATATGATTTTTCGATGTTTTGGGACATTTTAAGCACATTGACATTGAAAACTGGAAAAAAAAAAAAAATTTTCATCTTCACATAGCTTCCTCTGTGAGGAAGCAAATATGAGTGAGAAAGAGAATTTGTCAGTATAAAAAATCCGAGGCCCATGATTTTATGATGATGGGATATTTACGGGAATTGTTGGAGTGTCTCAATTTCACTGTCGCAATATTAATTGCGATGTTACAAGGAGAAAAGTCCTCGAGGGATTGAGATAGCGGCAGGACATGAATTTCATACTCGACTTCCTTTCCCCTCCAGATTCCCTCGCATTACACAGTGTTTTTTCGTCATAGCGGTTGGCAACTTTTGTTAATATTTCTCATTCGTATGACAAGGTAGCTACGCCAACGTCCCTGTGACGTAACGGTTTTGCGAATGACGATTATACATGAAACCTGACATTAGCGTGAGTTGCCGCACTTCGGAGATCATAGCCAAGACGGAGTTGATATGTAAGTACAGACGACTGTCTATTTCGATGTAAACGTGTCGCCCCTTCCATCCGCACGCAAAAACGTGCACGAATGACAATTTGTCAGTATTTACATTGACGAGTAAACGTACTCGCTATATTTCGGTAAAGCTCGTTTTGCGCAATTGAGCTGCTTTCAAAAATGCATAATAGACGAGATAAGAAACAAACGCGTTTGATAATCAGCATAGTCCACGAGTTTTTATTTGACGAACAAACTGTCTGGCCAAAAGAACGATTTTCCGAAAAATTTGGATTATTAATCATGGCAGGAAACTTGTCATTAGTCCCAGGATCGTTAAGTGGAGTTTCCTGACCTTGATTAACCCTTCGAGTGCATACTGGGTCGTTTTGACCCCAACGATTTTCCGTCAGCGATTGATTGGCATTTAATTTTTGTTTTCGTCAAAAAATACATTCAGGCCCATAAAATGTGGTCAAGTTTCTACAAAAAACGATTTTACAAAAAGAAATTGCATATTTGCACCGGAATACAACAATTTGAAAAATGCCTTGGGTCAGATTGACCCAATATGCGCTTAGAGGAAATGTGCACTCGTAGGGTTAAGGCGAAATTTGAATTTTATGATAAATCTCTGTTTTCATTGCATTTTACAATGAGTTCTTATCAATTCTCAGGAGAAATCACAGTTTTCACTGTAAAATACAATAAAATGTATGAAATCGATGTATGAAATTACCAATGCGAATATCTTTTTTCTAGTTCTCTGTAGCCTCTTGAAAATTTGACTGGATCTTTTTCTCAAATTCAAATTCAAATCAAGTGGAATTTTCACGAGGCTACAGAGAACCAGAAAAAAGATATTCGCATTGGTAGTTTCGTACATTTAACATTGAGTTTTATGACTAATCTCAGTTTTCATTGTATTTTACAATAAATTCTTATCAATTCTTAGAAGAAATCACAGTTTTCATTGTAAAATACAACAAAATGTTTGAAATCGATGTTAAATTCATGAAATTCCCAATGCGAATATCTTTTTTCTGGTTCTCTGTAGTCTCTTGAAAATTTGACTGGATCTTTTTCTCAAATTCAAATTCAAATCAAGTGGAATTTTCACGAGGCTACAGAGAACCAGAAAAAAGATATTCGCATTGGTAGTTTCGTACATTTAACATTGAGTTTTGTGACAAATCTCAGTTTTCATTGTATTTTACAATAAATTCTTATCAATTCTTAGAAGAAATCACAGTTTTCATTGTAAAATACAACAAAATGTTTGAAATCGATGTTAAATTCATGAAATTCCCAATGCGAATATCTTTTTTCTGGTTCTCTGTAGCCTCTTGAAAATTTGACTGGATCTTTTTCTCATCATAATTTCCTAATGCACCAAATTTTATTAAATTCTAAAACGGTAATTCTAAAACCGACAGTACTACCTGAACTGAATTATTGAGAGTTTGGTTCTGGAAAATCTCTGACACATTCTCAATGTTTGCTTCATGAATTCCAAAACCAGTACGAAGGATACAATTATTTTTAGAATTATAGCTTTAAGAAGATTGCTAAGTCTCGAGGAATGGAAAGTTTAATGAAAATCAGAGTGGGAATCATCGTGTCAGATATTCGTTCTTACCTGACGTATCGCCTGCTCCAAGGGAATTCCATTCTCGCGAATGAATTGTTCGGTAAGGGCAGGAGCATGGGCGAGTGCAGTTTCCGACAAAACGCCGCTGCTTCCGGCTGGTATTGCGTTATTGTCCGCACCCTCCGCACCTCGATCCATTGCCGCTGGTTTCACCACGTACTGCTGCCATCCCATTACCTAAAATCGACAAATTATCAAAAGTTACGATTTTTCGTGAAAAAAAATGGAAAAAGTTTGTTGAATTTCGTTCAAGGTCATGGTTATTCATTGTCGGGCATTACGTTGGCAAGAAAAATATAATAAATTACGTAAACGAGTATTTAAAATGTCTCAAGATTCATGGGATAACAAACGCATCGAAATTAGGTCGAAACTCATTGAATTCCATTGATAAGCAAATACTCTCCATAGGTTCATGCAGACATTTCATAATCGCTAATTCATGAGAACCACTGAAAGTTCTAGAGCGCCTGCAATTATGCATCCAGGCACTTCGCTTGCCACTGTCACGTTGTACCAGTTGCATATTCATAGGCGCAAAGAAGGTTTTTTTCCTTCACAGCCAACAAGGGATCATTAGAAAATCTTTTCATTATCGCTCATTTCCCGTGTCGCTTACAGCGAAAAAAAAATTATAGCCAATGTATTCATCGGACAAGTCCGATCGCTGAATTCATTTTTTTCTGGCTCTATTTTTATTCGATTTTTAGACGATGTTCAAGTTTGCATCATTTTTTCTTGATCAGATCTCAAGATTCTTTGTCAATATTTGGTCAGCACGATAAAACGATATTTTTTCGTGATCCAAACCCAAAATCGGTACGAAAATCGTCATGGTTCTTAAAATTCAACAAACAGTTGATAGAAAAAGCATTTTTCGTGGGACCTCAACGTTGCAAACTTCAGTGTCATATTTTTAGTGAAAAACGTCGTTCGACTAAAGAGATCCATACATTTTTATTTATAAACATAAATATACGAAACGAAAGCCTGGAATCCAAAATAACTACGAGAAAATTTAAAGAGCGAAACTTTATGCAGTTCGCAATGTTGGAAGAGACCGAAAAATATTTCTGTTTACTGATGATTTGTTTAATTTTTAAAATCATCCAAATTTTTCATCATCGTAATTACATTCTGCATTTCAATAATGAGCTTGAGAAAAAAAAAACAATTTTGAGACACACTTCAATATGTCACGAAACTTTTTCCTATTTTAAAAAACTATGCCTTTTCAGTCTCCAGAATATTCAACAATGAATTTATTCCAACGGCCTGGATAAACATTTTTATTCTTGCAACTCTGGAAGGCAACGAAAAATATTTATTTTTACTGATGAATTGTTTAATTTTTAAAATCATCCAAATTTTTCATCGTCGTAATTAAATTCTGCATTTCAATAATGAGCTTGAGAAAATAAAAACAATTTCGATACAAACTTCAATATGTCACGAAACTTTTTCCGATTTTAAAAAACTATGCCTTTTCATTCTCCACAATATTCAACAATGAATTTATTCCAACGGCCTGGATAAACATTTTTATTCTTGCAACTCTGGAAGGCAACGAAAAATATTTATTTTTACTGATGATTTGTTTAATTTTTAAAATCATCCAAATTTTTCATCGTCGTAATTAAATTCTGCATTTCAATAATGAGCTTGAGAAAATAAAAACAATTTCGATACAAACTTCAATATGTCACGAAACTTTTTCCTGTTTTCAACAACTATGCCTTTTCATTCTCTACAATATTCAACAATAAATTTATTCCAACGGCCTGGATAAACGTTTTTATTCTTGCAACGTCCGTACACGTTCGTAAGTGATAATGACATGGATGTGACTTTCATAAGACAAAATCCCTGAAATTAAACGAATTTGAAAAAAATGTTTAAAAAAAATGCAGGAACTGTTTGCAGCAAGGACGAACGTTTGATCCTCCTAACGATCTTTCGTCATCGTGACATCGCGACTGTTTCTCTCTGCGGAGGGATAAGTGACAGATGGTGGTATTGAGTATGACGCGAAACCAACAAGGATGTTTAATTGCAATTGCGAAAATTATCGTACACTTTGTATCTTTCCACAATTCCAATGAAAAAAAAAAAGTTACAAAAAGTTACGAAATTCTTATAATTATTGGGAGCAAATTTATTCCATCAAAAAAACTTGAATCTTGATTTTGCAAAAATTACAACTTTTTTGATTTTTCATCAAAATTTCAAAAGCCAAAACTATGGCAAGGAATATAAAAAAATAATAAAAATTTTTAAAAATCGAACGATCAATGGGAACAGGAAAAATTTCGTGTGCTCGTCAATAGAAAAGTCTCACAAGTGTTTTTGCACGAAATACAAAATCCGAACAAGAGTTAACCCTTCCGAGAGCTCGAAACAATATTCTTTTTTTTATTTTTATTTTTGCATAATGTGCGCGCGATTCGCATAGATTATGAGGAGCGTGTATAAATCGTGGATGTATATGTGAGCGCGTATCACGTCTTCTTGAAGAGTCACGGTAGAACGTAAGAAATATATAATGAAGGAGTTCTCGAGCGTCGTGGACGTCGATCGGTTGAGCACACCACTGGGGTTAACAGATCAAGGTGGTTTGCCATATAATCCCGCATGTAATAACCGAATGCAAAAAAAAAAAAAGGTTTTCCATTTTACAGTTTTTCGCAGCAGCATAAAACGCGTCGAAACGGTTTGATCGCACGAGTCGTAATATTTTTTCAAAGAAATAAAAAAAAGTGAAGAAAAAGCAGGGAAAAAAAAATTCCCAAGAAATGATTTAAAAAAAAAAATATAGTCGAAAATTGCGAGAACGACATTCCCAAGATTCATTTATCTCGCCGAGCAAATTCCCCAGTTTTCGTACCCTCAACTATACGAAAGTGCATTCTCAATATTGAACAAACATCGCGAGAGACTAGAAGCTCGATAAAAGATTTTTAATCGTAATTCAAACATGGGAAAAACTCTGTCTACGATTTCTTATCTTGTGACAACTGTGTGATGTGAGAATTCCGAGATGAGAGACTCTCGGAAGCTTCGAAATACCTCGGAGGTACAAAGTCTTGTTCTAGAGACGTGTGAGACTATCACTCGCAGAATCCCATCAGCACGAACCTCTCCGGAGAGACTCGCTAATTTCAGGGATTTAATTGACGCACAGTCACTTTTAATTACACTTTTTTTTATTATCCTTTTTTTTTTTTCATTTTTTAATAAATGCTTTACGCAATATCAATTGTGCTACTATTTTTTCGTTTTAACTGCAAGAATATTACTAACAATTATATTATTTATAATAAGAATAGTAATAACATCGATTATATAGCTTCGCGTGCTTTCGAAAAATTACCATTGCAACCTTCGACTCTTATCAAGAAGCGCTTTGACAAGTTGCACTTAAATGTGGAAATGCATGCAGATGCATTATGTATCCTCCATGACCATACATTCGTTTTTTTATATATACTTAAAACTTTACGAAAACGCAACTTTTGTGAACGCTCGTGTCAAAGTTTCGTTATCGAAAAACGTGAATTGAAGGAAAAAAAAAATAAAAAATTACAATGTCGTAATTTTTCGATAATTTAAAAAGTCCGGACGTTGGGACGGTTTAAATTTTCACATTTTCCGAAAAATATTACATGCACGAATGACTGCAGAGTCAAAATTTAAAAAAATTTGCAAATATTGATGGATTTTTTTTTTTATTGTTCTGGAATTTTTTGTAGACACATTTTTATTCTTTGATGATGTTGCAATATTCTTTGGATTGGTGAGTAACGTTTTTCACGTGAAGATCAATAAATACACAAAGTTTTGGAATTATTAATACTCGTCCTTGCGCCGAAAGGATTCGAGAGAATTTTAACGCTGCACACGAAGATTGTTGTGACTCAAAATCGTAATCGAGCCGGAGACGATTTTCGTTTTCTCGTGCTTTGACGTTCGAAATAAATTTTTGAAAAATTTGCAATTTTCTTTGAAAAATATGAAAAATTGGGACACGAGGAAAGAAGTGGAAACTTTCTGTTTTTAACAATTATCAGAAAATTTCTCGGTGCTCGAAAATGTGACATTAGGAAAATGAACTATGCGAAGAATTTGGTCGGAAATAATGAGCTGATCGAGTCACATTTTTGAGGCAGTATTTCCCATGACAAAAAAAAAGCTCGTTAACATTTTATGTGTTTTTTGTGTTTATTGCGACAATTTTGACGAGAGCAAGTCACTCTCGTTCTGGATCATCGATGCGAGCATTTCAATCTCAGATAATCTGCTGCACTTCACAACGATGAACTCGTGGTAATTATTATTCCAGCTGTATCGCGACGATATGTTTATAAATATGCGCATAACGTTGCCATCGTCTTGTTGAATCGTCGACCAACGATTTCTCCTCATACGCGTAATTTCTTCGGAATCATTGAACACTCGCGAGAGACAAGGAATCATGAATATTCCAGATGTAACCTCGCGAACTAGACTTGTTACAATAATTCCATGGAAAGACTATTTATGCGCGATTTTACGAAATAAACGTCGAGCAGTTAACATCATTTTATTCTGGGTCAATTTTTTTTACTCTCCAGAAAATCAAATCGAAAAAAATCGAAAGATTAAAAAAAATGGCAACTCGTGATTTTTAAAATTCTACATTTACCATGACGACGTTGAAATTGAAAAATTCTCACTCTCCGCAACCAAAAATTGGGCGACGTCGAAAACCCAAAAAATAATAGAAAATAAAAGCATTTCGCCTCGTGCTCCATTTTGACAAGGAGTCTGAAGTTTGCAACGTTGATATTTAACGAAAAATATTTTGATTTATTAATTATTTATTGAATTTTGAAAATTGTCGCAATTTTTCGTGTCGATTGAGTTTTTGGGTGGCAAGGGAGGATCGTTTTATTGTCCAGACCAAATATTTAATAATAATTACGCGAGTTCTGCTCAAGAAATATTAATTAATTAAATAATTAATTAATTTGTTTGCAACGATTTATGCTTTCGAAATGAGGAAAATGTCTGTAAAGCTTCGAGAGGATTTTACTCAATCGGGAAAAACTTATGAGCACGCATAGATGTCAAATGTCTGAAATGAAAAGAAAGAAGATTACGGAAACGTACAGCAAAAGCTGTGCAGACTCGAACCGACGAGTTCCTGGCAGATGTTTCTCGAGGATGGGCAGCTGCTCTCGATTTTACCGAACGTAAATGGGAAGCGCAAGCGCACAAGCATTTATCGACGAACAACATTAACAATCGCATTATCTATTAAGGTAGTTCGAGGGTCAAAGTTTACTTTCGAAATAATCGAAAACGTTTTCCACAGCAGAAGAAGATAAAAAGGAATTCTTCAATCCTGTGTTGTCTTTTTTGGATGTAAAGAAATTGGAAACATTTTTTTTAAACATTTTTCGTACTTTGGAAAATTTTCCAAGGCCCAAATCCAGAATTTTTTTTTACCTATTCCGGTATCCTGGGGTCATGAATGACCCCAATTTTGAAAAATTCATATCTCCGGTAAAATTTAACGAAAAGCGTTCCACTCGGTCTCATTCTTTTCGTTTTTTCAACGCAGGATCACGTGAGCCTGGGGCGATTTTGCTCAAAGTCAAAAAAATTAGTCAAAAATGCGGTAAAACGATAAAAAACGAGAGAACGAAGGGAGAAAGGGCGCGGAATTAAAAATCGCCCGGGGTCGTTTTTGACCCCAGGTCACTGTTTTACTATTCGATAAATTGTTCGGTTCGAATGTTTCCCAACGGTAAATATAAGAGAAAAATAGTAATCAAAATGGTTGCGGAACGTATGCGAACATCGATGGATAAGAAAAAACCTCGAAGTGACTTTTGGACGTCAAAAGATTCTTCTCTCATGAATATTGCAAATGCGTTCGTGTGAGAATAGCGTGAAAGAGCAAAGGAGAGGAAGGAGAGGACGAGAAGAAAAAAAAAAGAGAAAAAAAAAAGCGACGAGGAGATCGGCGGTCATAGGTCGTGTCTCCTCGCGCGCGCGGTCACCGCGAAACGTCGTCGAGGTCGACGGGAACAGACTCGTCACGCGGACCCGTGCCCTTGGCAATTCGCCATCTTGTACGACGAGTTTTACTGTGTCAGAGACAAGAGCGTCAAATTGCACGACGACAAACGAGCCCTCGCAAGAAATGAGGATGAAACTAATGTAGGAGAAAAAAAAATAGAAAGGAAACAGAAAAACTTGCCTCCCCTCTCATCCCTGCGACGATAAACCTCGATATGACATTTATCGAATACGAGAGCTCTCGAAGAAGCTGCTTCTCGATCGTCCTCGATCCGGAATCCACGCAAAAACCGCATACAAATGCACGCCATCATCAACTGCCAATTCTTTTTCTACTTTTTCACTCTACGATTATTAATAATCGCAGCTAATTGAGCCACTCTGCGTTCCAAAGCATCGTCACATTTTTATGGCATCAATTAAATTCTACAAAGACACGACAAGCATTTCCTCATTTTGTTCTCTTTTATTTATATAGAGACGAAAAAACTAATCGACAAAGAATTTTTACGTTACGTTGATTCTTAATTATTTACTTTTCGTATTTATTGTGAACGTCGGTGACGAATTTTGTCGAAAATCGTATTGACAAAAGTGTTTTATGTTTAAAATTGAAAAAAATATATATTTTGAATAACAATTTTCGTTGAAGAGTTATTCGAATTTTAAAAAATTTACAGTTCGATTGTTGCAATGTTGTTTTTGTGACGATTCCCACCCGGATGTTCATCAACTTTCACGAGTCTGAAGTTTGCAACGTTGATATTCAACGAAAACTATTTGATCTATTAATTATTTAATAAATTTTGAAAATTTTCGCAATTTTTCGTGTCGATGAAGTTTTTGGGTGGCAAGGGAGGATCGTTTTATTGTCCAGACCAAATATTTAATAATAATTACGAGTTCTGATAAAAAAAAAACAGTTTTCGATCAATTTGTCTCGAACTTTTTTTTTCTCTCTCTCTCTCTCAATCGGATCACGCTCGCTGCTTAAAGACATCGTGATAATAATACCAGATAATCCTAGAGGGTTTTTCCCCATGCCCCATAGAAATGACACCATAGCCACACATAGACGATTATTCAGTAAGCATGCGTATATACGAGCGGGTGTTTGCGAACGAGTGAATGAGCCAAAAGAGAAATTATCGTTCATCAGATTTCATATCTTTCCACAGGCGAAAACTTATCGCTTTTAAGTCCGAAGATAAAACGATTTTTTTTCAGCCATTCGTCAACGTTGAGACGTCTAACGTCGTGTGCCTCATTTTTTCGTCCAAAATTCACGAATAAATTCTGGGGCTCGTCACAATAATGAAGGAAAGAGGAAAATGTTGATCGAATTTCGAGAAAAACTGTTTTTTTTTTTCCCGGTCATTCGATGATCGATCTGCAAACTAAATATTTTTAGATATTTTCAAAATTTTCGTTAATTTGGCAGCATTTTTGGTTTCTAACGGAATCGTCAGCAAAATTTATGATTCGATCGACAAAAATTAGCTTCCGAAGAGACTTTCCAGAATATTTCTTGCTGCGATGACACAATTTTTGGGATTATTCAAAAAAAAAAAAAACGTTTAGTCGAACGTATCGAACAAAATATCGATTTTTTCCAACAAAATTCTATTTTCAGTGTCGATGATGCTTCGAATCTCACTTTTTCAGTCCGAACCATACGCGGAGATTTTATCACGAATGCATTCCGTTGAGCTTATCAGAAAGTCTTGTTTTTCTTGCAAATGAAGCTCCGGCGTAAATTTCGAGTATAAATTTTCGGGAATGTCTCAATCAGGAATCGCGTTTTGCAATCAATGAGAAAAGGAGTAAATATTGAGAGACGATAAAAATAAATAAAGAGATGATTGCGTGAATCTCGTGGAAGCCCAAAAAATTTTGACGTTCTTTCTCAACCGAATAAGCCCCGAGAGTCCGTCCAACGAGAAGAGAAACAGGGAAAGAGGATTTACAGGAAACTTTTCGTTGGACGTTTTCTTTGCTCTAAGCGATCGGTAAATATTTCCTCGAGCTAAAAGTTCGGTACACTTTGAATTCTTCAGGAAAATCCTCTACCTGCTGGCCGAGGATCTCACGAATATTTCGAGACGTGGTCCAGGTAAGAATTTCGATGAAACATCGAGACAAAAGGAAAGGCGATGAAAATGCAAAGTGTGGAAATTTCCTGGCCTCGAAGTATCGTCGTTCAAAATAACGATTTTTATAATTTTTATGTTTTTATTCGATGCAACTTTATTTTGACGTGATTCTCGTAAAAAAAAAAAAAATTAGAAAATTGTTTCGTTGTTGAAATTTTTGCCTGGAAAAAAATGCCCAAACGTTTTTTCGTCAATTCTCGATCGCTGGCTCCTGAATTATTTAAAACACCCCTTCGGCACTGGACGTAATCGGACCGGATATTGCAAAGTTTTTTTCGCTTAATTCAAACCATTTGGAATAGTCCTTGAGCATGAATTTTCCTAAACCCTGACACATGGAATGCTAAAAGAGGTTCGTCCATGTTCTGAATATTTACAGCCCATTCTAATGCTAAACAATTCTCGCGCTCGTTCCGGATTCGCTAAATATTCTCCCATCGTTTTTTTCGGTGCCCAACTCTTTGCTCGTTGAACCAAATATCTTTTGCTGCTTCATTCCACTTCATGAAAAAATTCTCAACGAATATCGAGTAGTTTTGGGGAAAAAATAAATCTAAAAACAAGCTCGAGTTCAACGTTAAAAAAAATATTCAAAAAAAAGTTTTTTATCGACAATATCCTGGCTTCGCGAGAGCTTTTACAATCTTTGACTTTAGGAGTCGACTTTCGCGCACGAGGTCCGCGATGCTCCGCCTCCACGATGTCCGATGATTCGAGAAACAATGGCAGCTCGTTGAGAAATAAATACACAGACGTCGTGCAAGGAAATATTCCAGAAATCATTCGATTTTGACGATTTTTTTTTACAAATTACATATTTCAAATTCCATGACGTGAAAAAATGGGAAAAAAAAACTTTTTCTTATATTTACGAAGTTAATTCTGAAAAATTGCATTTTTAATGGTCGAAATGTTTGCCAGAAAGTGTGCAGCGATTTCTTATTTTCGTTACGGAATTAAAATTTGTGTGGAAATTTGTCAAATATTACGATTAATTAGGAAAATTTTTAATTTTGAGAAAAATGAAGGAAACTCGTCGATGTTTCGAGAAAATTTAATTTCGAATGTTTTTTACAATGAAATTGTCAGCCAGCAAACCTGTGACGAGATTCGCATCGAGTTTGATTCTTTTTATTTCGTACAACAATTCAGATTTCTTATCGATCATGTTCGCGTGAGAACGAGGAAGATAAATATTAAAAAATTGACAAAAAGTCCGGTGAAAATCAAGTGAAAACATTGTGTGGATTGTGGCACGAAGTGCGATGCAGGAAGCGCTGTTGTTTAGCGGGACACAACTTCCGGGTTTGAGGGACAAATTGTGGCCGAACTTTGCGCCTCGCTGTGACCTTTCGCCGTGAATAATTTTTTAGAAAACTTTGAATAACAAAGAAGCGTTTGAGGTTCGGTCGAGATCCAAAAATACGAAAACGTCGCTATAAATATTCACACGTCCCTGTTTTTTCCTTTCCATAGAAATGACTCGACAATTTCCCAAAGGAAAAAAAACTGAACAAGAAAAAAAAGGAAATTCTCGTAAGTTTCTGAATCGATTTCGATTTTTCGATGTTTTTATTTTTGGACCAGAAAATAATTTCGAAAAGTTTCGACAAGTAAAACTCAGAGTAATCGCTACCAGACTTTTCGCTGATAAAGAAATACACGATAAAAGGAAAAGCTCAACGAAATATCATCAGGTAAATGCGTTCGCGAGTTTTCCTCGTTCTGTGCGTTAAAAAAAAATTTTAAACGTGTTGTGAGCACGGGGGAAACGAACGCCATTGACGGTCTCGATTCGTGAGAGCACCTGGCACAGTCCGTAGCGCAATAAAGTCTCGACAACGATATATTTCGTCGATATTCGAGTTCGGAATTGAAAATCCCTCGAAAATGGCACGAATGAAGCAACAGGACAGACTTTGAGTCACCGGTTCTCAAGCAATCGGAATTTATTATTTCGAATTCGTGAATTGGCAAATAATTCATTGAATTTTGGCAAAAAATTACCTTATTTTGGAGAGCGTCGATGAGTACGTAAGCGAGATACGTGATTTCCTCTTCATCGGATCCGAGTGCATTACCCTGGAGTCCAGCCGTCGCCACGTAAAGGGCGACAAGGTGAGTCGGGCCTTTTCCGGCCATCATCTGCATTTTTCCGTCAAATTTGTTTCCGGTCGCACGAGTGCGCCGTTAACAAAAATCGAGGATAAGAAAAAAGCGAGGGAAAGAGCGACAAGACCAACGAGAACGAAACAGAAAACAATAATAAGCAAGAAACGTGTTGGTTTATTTTGATTCGTCGATATTCGCACGTTCACTGTCTCGAGAGAAATCGACGAGGAGGAAAAGAGCGTGTAACAATGTAAGGAACTTCGAAACTCGAACAGCACGTTGTGTCAAACGTTTTGAACACACTGGAAGGTCACAATTCGTTTTTAATATAAAAAAGAGTTTGTTAAATCGCTTTGACATTAGAATAACCACAAAAATCTCAAAAAAATAATATTTCTATTCATCAGATTAAACTTTCGACAATAAAGAGTCAAGAAAAAATCGAGAGCACCACGAAGCACGATAAGTTTTGAAAAACTCGCGTGTTCACCGCACTCGTATCACACTGGCACGACGATACATCGTCGTTCTCGAACGCGTGTCCTCCCGACAATGACTCTTAGTTTCTATACCTCGAAAAGAAAAAAATCACAAGCGAATCTTGATCGCAGGGCGATTTCCCTTTAAAACAAAGACGAAACGTAACTTCCGCAGGCACTTGTCGTTTATTTTTCTTTAAGAAATACCACTGCTGGCACTTTAGAAACTGGAACAATGCAGAAAATCGTGAATAACTATCGAAGCACCACAATTTTTGGGAAAAGGCAGAGTTTGCCCGGAACAATTAGTTTTTGCGTGTAAATTCTTTTGATAGAACGTCACGTTTACCCGGAAAATAACGATTTTCGTATCGTTGCTTCGATGGCTCGAGAAAATTGTTCATTTAATTTTTTAATAAAAACTCCCTTCGCGGATATACATTTCTATATATGTGTAGATACATATATACAAACATATATATATGGCTAAAGATTCGACGGAGAGGTTTATAAGCCGTGCCGTGATGTGTACGTCGGACTGGGCCGACCACGGTCGCGTGCACTGTCGTTGGCTCACCTGGCGACTGCGCGTCGCTTACCTACCGAACAACCAACACACCTCGATCCAAAGACGCTTATTCGTCGACCACCACCATCACCAATCTCCGCCAACAGCCCAACACATCGAAACGCACGCAGACTTTGACAAATATCAACACAAATGCGAAGCCACGCACACTGCCGAAGAATTTATCGTTTTAACGGCCTATAACGAACGAGCACGAGCAAACACGTTCAAGCCTAGATACGAGGATACATCGATGAACCAACAGGTACCAACACACCGAGAGAAAACCTCTCCTGGAAAATACACTACACGAAACGTGCTCATTGCTAACCACGAGATAGAGCTTCGCGCGACTGTAGTGCGATGGTGCTACAGGTTGGAGCTACACAGACACACGGACGCGTAAACCGCTGCATACTATTGCTACGATCACCGCCGCACGAACGGTAAACGTACGCGTTTTTCCCTTTCCTCTCGATTCTCCATTATGTACTGGCTTCTGTCTCTCTGATGTGAAAAAGGAAAATATTTTGGTCGGCTGATGGATTAATATCGAAGGTAAATGAAGCTCCTAATTAGCTTTTCGACTCTACACACATTTTCAGACTCTTCGATGTGTAAATCGAACGAATATCATAACCGAGAGAGTTTATCATCGCGGAGAAGTGTAAAAACCTGTTTTTAAATTTCGGTCGATTATGTCTGAGGAAAAGTTTGAGTTTGTATAGAGTGGAGACTCTCGATCGTTGATCATTCGGTTCTCGCGTAGTCGAGTCTCCTCGCCACACAACTCGACGCGCCAACGACGCGAGAGCTCTTCGCGTTAATGGGAAAACGAACGATCGCGATTTTCAAGAGAAATTGGAAATCGATCCTATTTTCTACAAGACACATCGACGGGAGACGGCGCACAAAATCCGCGTCATTTCGTCTCGAGTGGCAGGTTCGACCCCCGAAGGGAAAGGCGGGCCAAGCGCTCTCCTTGTCTCCTTCATCCAGGTGCACGCGAAGACCCTCTACTCGCTCGAGACTTCCCCTTCCACGACTGCCGCACTTTGCGGGAATAAAACGAACCGCTCCCCCCTCCTCTTTAGTCCCGACGGTTTCGCTCGACTCCCATATTGCGCTTCCCTCTACATTTCTAGCTCTTGAGATATCTGTCTGTCAACAATTCTCTTTTTTCTTCTTGCACCGATTACAACAAAGTTCGGAATGCCAAGTGATTATAAAAACATTGATATCGACAGGGTGATTGACACTGCGATTCGATATTCCGAAATGCGCAGATCGTCGTGAAGCAAATCGTTCCGAAATGATTTCCTACGAATCACGACCTTTCCATCGTTTGGATGAATCCTCGCATCGGTGACGATCGCTCATCAACGTATCATTCATTTTCTAAGAGAAAAACTATTGTTTGAGGATCGTTTATTTTTATTTAGTGAAAGTCTACGATGCTCAGAATCGTCTCCAGCAATTTCTGACTTATTACAGGATGATGAGTGACGTGTGTCAAGAAATATTTTTGGCTAAGGTTTTCCTAATAAAAAATTAACTTCAAAATCGTCGTTTTATTATTTTATAAATATAGTCCCTGAAGAATCGATATTATCATATCATCTTATTGATAAAAATATGTTTAAGGACGATGGCTACACACAACAATGTTGCCATGTCAAAAACATAGGAAAATTCGAAATTATTAGAATTTCATAAAATTTGGTTATTATATTCTTTAGTATTAAAAAAAAAAAAAATTTTGAAAATTTTTCTTCTACATAGTTTTCGAATAATTGAACACCAGAGTTTACATGCATAAGCATAACGTTCAGATATATATAGGTATATCTTTTGCATATTGTAAACTCCAATTATTCGACAACTATGTAAACAAAAAATTTGATAAAAATTGTGTCATCGTATTTGATGCTAAAGAATGTTATCACCAAATTTGTTAAATTCTTATCACACTGTCGTAAGTAGCCAACCTCCTTAATGTATTGCCATCGCAAAACGACTTTATTTAGGGTTTTCTCAAAATTTTGTATAAACGTTCTTGGCACCAAAACTAAAAGATTTCTCCCGTGGAGAAAAATTTTCTGACGTTCAGAATTCGAGATATTTAATTTTCAATTTTTTTTTTTTCCCATCTAAACGCATGTAAATTGAAGTCACGTTTCGTCGAAAAGTTGAAAGAAAAAAAACAAAAGACGCGACTTCGATTTACACGCGTTTAGATGGGAAACATTAAAAAATTGGAAATTAAATATCTCAAATTCTAAACGTCAGAAAATTTTTCTTCATAGAAGAAAACTGTTAGTTTTGGTGCCAAGAACGTTTATACAAAATTTTGAAAGAACCCTAAATAAAGTCGTTTCGTGATAGGAATATCTTAATAATTCAATTTTGACGAGCGTTGTAGGGTAAAACACCCGATAGTCAGCCAGAAACCAATAGTCGGCCTTACATGAGTGCGAAGAGTGGAAAATATATCTTTCGTACTCTTCCCACTCATACAAAGAATAGGCAGAGGCCGACTACAGGTTTCTGGCTGAGTACTGGGTGGTTTACCCTACATTGTAAAACGAGGCATTTGAGAACGTACGAAAAAAAAAAAAACAGCTGACGCCGTGGTCGGTTATGAGTTATCTCGTGTGTTTATTTTTTAACATTTCAATCGATTTTTAATAGAAAAGTCCAAAAACTAAGATTCCTGGGAATCCAAGGAATACATCGATTTGTTTTTTATTATGAAATCTTGGAAATAATCACTGGAAAAAATCGAAAACTTTTGACTATTCCATGCCGGTGGGGATAAGCGTCTAAAAACACTGTGGATTCAATAATTAATTACTGCCGATCTAGATTGCAAATAATATCAAAATTTGGCACATCGATTCAGTAAATGTTTATTTACGTCTACAAAAATTTTTAACCCTTTTTCTTGGACCGCACAAATTCATCGATCTTAATTAAAAATTTAATTAATATAGAGTGTTAATTTCGTTGGTTCCAAAGTTGTCGAATTAATTCTGTTTTGCTCTGCGACTGATATTGTTGCGTATGGAAATGGTTTGACGATCGACTGTAGGAACTCGTTCCTATCGCGGTTTCTCATCAATCATTCGAGTGTTTTTCGCACGTACACGTTTTTATTGATGATTTCTCAAAAGGTTCAGCTCCAGGTTTCTTTAATATCCTGATTTATATTGCGCAGACAGGTTGCAGGATTGAATCCATCAAGAATCGTGTTCGCGAAGCGCCTTCAGCATTCCTCGATCTATTGCTTATTCTTCAACGCTGACATCGGTTTATAGGCGAGACGCGAGTGGCTCTCGAAGGCATTCATGATCTGGTCTACGACTCGGGGGGCTTCGTTGAAACGTAAGACCATCACGTACGTGCAAACACTAACGCTTTCATTCATTCGCTCCCCCGCTATTCGTTTTCCTACAAATATAACGCGCTACATAATGAATCTCGTGAATTATTCACCGCCAACTCTTCTCTAAGTCATTACGACAAATCGTTGGAATCGCGGAGCACTGCGTTCCCATTATTAGCAATTTTGGTGCTTGCCTTTTTTTTCTGGAGCTCGAAATTTATTTCTTTCGTCAAATCGCGATTCACCAGAGACTCGACTATTTTTTTTTTTTTCAATGTACAAAGACGAGAGACACAAACTGGAAAATACGTGCAACTAATCTCTCGCGGACACGTGATTAATTTCATTCGGGAAGCGAAAGTGTACGACGGAACGGGGCGGCGGGGAGGGGATGGGAGGGGGGGGGGAGAAACACATGGAAACGGATCGTATAAATTTATTTCACAAAATTCTTTCGCAATGGAGTTTCGCGTCTCGATATGTTGTCGCTGGCAAGGGAGATCGTTCACCGAGTTCTGGCATAATTAAAGGTGGAATGGAAATTTACTTGGCCCCGAGCAATGCGTCGTTCGGAGGAACTCGCGCGGGAGCCGAAATTGCAACAACCAGTCGCGAGGAATAATGCAACGTGGAAAGATTTTGGGGAAACAAGTCGCGCAGCAGGGTCTGCTACTCCCTCGTTCACATTTTAATGCACACGATACAAAATCCTTTTTCTCAACATCGAACCACCTGTGTATAGATATATTCGAATAATGTCATTTATACACCTTTGTACACACGCTCAAACGCATACAGTTTATGCAAGCCACGTGCGTTTCCTCGTTCGATGCATGCGGTTGTTCGCAACATTGGCCGTTTGAACTTTGCAGCGCGGCTCATCCAGACTTTTTTTTCAAAGGGAATTTCATCAATTTCCAGCTAATCTGATCGTCAAAATGCATTCATCGAAAACGAAGAGAATTTAAAAATATTCAGTTTTCAAATTTACAAATTTTTGTAGAAACACGAAAAAGATTTCGTTTGTTTTTTTTTCAAACAAAAATTTGACGCAATATCGTCGTCGCTTTGGATATTTTTAGAAACTTTAAAATAAAAACCATTTCGATTGCAACATTCTGCAAATCTCCATGCGATCGTCAACGTACTCTGAAAAAAAAAAAGCTCAGCCTTGCACTTTGACGTCATAAATTTACGCTTTACATTCATAGTTTACGGACTTCTTCCGTGCAAGCGTCCTGAACTTTGACCCCCACCGATTGCGCCATGTAACGAGCAAGGTGCCACGACACGTGACTGCCATTTTTTTCCAACCTTCTTGCAGTATACTTGGTCGATGCCATGCGGTTCGACACGAGCTCGCTACGTTTGACAATCTTGAGAAAATAACTCACGTTAACATTTTTTCGAACGTTGTTTATCGAATGATTGATTTATTCAAAATTTCATCATTTAGTTCGTATTTTTGTGTTGGCTGCAAAATATTTTGTTGTGTTTACGAAATATGGAATTTTTCGATAAAAACGAAGTTTATGGTTCAAAATACAAGATTCTCAAGATGCACGATGCTCAAATCTTCCTGTAGGAGGATATTTTTTATTTTGGCTTTCTCATCTTGAGGAAGCAATTTGCAAATTTCAATTTGCAGCGTTTTTTGTATTTGCATTTAAATTATATAATTTCAATGACTTTTCTTGAAAGTTAAGAGGAAATACAGATTTATACACACACGGAAAAAAAAATTTCGTTGGAAAAGATCGATATTTTGTTCGATACGTTCGACTAAACGTTTTTTTGAATAATCTCAAAAATAGTGTCGTTGCAGCACGAAATCTTGTAGAAAGTCTCTTCAGAAGCAATTTTTTGTCGTTCGAATCGTAAATTTCGTTGACAATTCCGTTAGAAACCAAATTTACTGCTAAAATAACGAAAAATTTTGAAATTATCCAAAAATATTTAGTTTGCCGTGTTCAACAAAATATCGACGATTTTTAACAAAATTTTATTTCCCGTGCAATATTTTACAAAATTTGCAAAACGTAATGAGTTGATCACTCGGTAAATTTTTTCGTTTTTTTCAATGAATAAATGATCCACAATTTTTTGCGAGCTCGTAATAATGCAGAATCGACTCGAAACAGAAATTGACAAATCGAGGACACGAGTGTCAAAGTATCGAGACGAGAGAGTCTGAAAAACTATGAAAAATGAATGTGTGCGTCGAAGAGTGCAAAGTTCGAGGTTGCAGGAGAATCGAACGCGAGAATAAAAAAGGAAATAAAATAAAGTGGGTCGATAGAAAAATGAAGGATAGGTCGGACCTTCGTATCCTCCAACATTTTTAAACTTATTCTCAAAACTGTGAAGATGCTTAAGAGAGGACAGAGAGGTCGACGATGAGTGAACGTAAAAAGAGAATAAAAAAAAAAAAAAAGAATAGACTTGAACTTCGAACATTAGGACGTCTCGATGAGACAGAGTCACGAAGACGAATCCTGGCCTGTGCTTTATGTCCAAGGCGAGAAAAGCAGCGTGACAAGTTCCAACTTTTATTTTTTCTCCGTAGTGGTAGCCCGATCGTCCCAACAAAATAAAACACACACACACACACACATTTACAGGTTATGGGAAGCGATGGATATTACAGAAGCGAAGCGACTGTTCATGCTGTTGAAACGAGGAAATGCTTTTGCCCAGAGTGGGATCGTGCTTAGGCCTTTTAGTTTTACACACGAACACATGACACAAAAGCAGGACGAAAGCACACCATTCCATGTAAAAATGTGTGTGTTTCCAGCAAATTTTCCCTCTGACAAACAAAAGGGCGTAAGATCCGCGATCGCAATAGAGATCGATGGATTTTACGTCTCTTTGACTTTTCTCGCAGGCGTTACTCGACACGTACACGTATAGGGAGGCTCCCTCTAAAATGACTCGAACGCAGCTCTCCCATTGGTCGACCACCTGTTGCTCTCGAAGCTCCGAGACTGGGCATTGGTCAGAAACCTCGCTAAGCATCCTCTTCCCAAGCTCGAGACAAGTGCAACAGAGAAACGCTCGGAAATCTACTCCGTTCGAGCTCTTGACGAGAATAAAAAAAAATTAAGTGCTGTTGGAAACACGAACGTGACGAACGGCGGAGTGGGGCTTTGCGACGCTCTCGGCTTCTTCGACGAGGGGAGAGGCGCCTTCGATCCTTCTCCAATATATTTCTCGTCCTTATGAACGTCCATATGCAGGGATTGAAAAAAAAAAATGAAAACAAAAAACGTTCTACCGTGTCAGCAAATCTGGAGTGAATTTTTTTATTTTCAAGCAATTCTCAACGAAGCTCCGATTTCCATTTGACGGAAATAACTAGTTTCCTCCCCGGAAAACCTGTTTTTATTAAATTACATTTCGATCCGGTCGACACTCAATTAAAAATCTCTGCTCTATCATTTCGCTGCGCGTGCTATTTTTTCATTTTTTAATATTTTCAACAATATCGAACGTTTCGTTTTTATCAACTCGCTGTTACTTCCTCTCGGCTTTGCTTTACCTCACAAAATCGTTCCTCCTCGCGAGGCTCGACAGGTGTCCAATGCACACAGGTTGCCTGCTGCAAGGAATGCATCGCTTGTGAACAGTTATCCTTAGAGCCTTAAGGACCCCGATCCTTCACACTGGCGCCTCGTCAATAGCATACAGAATTCGTTGCGCAACACCGTTTCAAACAAGTGAGAAATGATCGCGGAAGAGCGTTTGAAAAAATCCTTTCATTCAATATACAGCCGTGGGATTAAATTACACTTGCGATAAAACTGATTGAGCAGACAATAATCGAGATTTTCGATGCAAACATATGATTTTTATGACGTTTAAATTGCAGTGTTGCAAGCGCAACTGCGTTTTTCTTACGGGACTCTATTTTTTTATTCGAAGAAAAAAAAAATAGTGGGGAAATCGTTAATAATTATTTATGAAACGATCGGCCAGTGATTTGCACGTCTGCGAAACTTTTTTCAATCGAATCTAAAGGAAAAATTAATTATTCATTACGCGCCAACAAACTGGCCCTCGGAATACTTTAAGGACGTTGTATGCGAAATTTTCTATCGATAGAAATCCTCCAAATTTGCACCACACAAAGAGAGAAGAGTCGAGATATTTATTTATAAAAATCACAATTTTCAGTAGTTTCTCATAAGAGCGTGTGTTAAAAATTGCAATTTTCAACATTTAATATTTCCATTTCTAAATGGTGAAGCCTCTTAAAACTTTGCATACACTTTTATGCAACATCGAAGAAACTTTATTTACTTTTTCAAAAAAAATCGGTCGTTAAATTTTTTCGAGATTTTTTTAATTATCTAACAAATACAGATTTCCTCGGACAATTTTGAATTTAGAGTAAATTGTTCTTTAAGCAATTCGTAACAACTTTTTTTAATGAACTTTGGCTCCCAAACCATTTCGTACGTAAAAAAAAAACTAAAAACATAAATTTAGATTTGTAAATTTAACTTTGCATACACTTTTATGCAACATCGAAGAAACTTTATTTACTTTTTCAAAAAAAATCGGTCGTTAAATTTTTTCGAAATTTTTTTTATTATATAACAAATACAGTTTACTTCGGAGAATCTTGGATTTGGAGTATGTTGTTCTTTAGTCTATTTGTAACAAATTTTTTTAATGAACTTTGGCTCGCAAACCATTTTGTATGTAAGAAAAACTGAAAAGAAAAATTTTCATTTGATCGTCGCCATACAACGTCCTTAATTCGTTCAGGGAACAACAACGTGGAGTTTCCTCGCGATAATTCATTGAGAACAGACTCGTTCGAACTACAAATGTGTAGATACACATGAAACTTTTAAACGCTATGGAAATACACCATGAAAACACGATGCACCTGTCGCTTCGTCCACCTGTTTCACTCGACCCCAGGAAACTTCGGTCCTACACACGAATAACTGCGAACAATGGAGTAAACACCGTGGGTAAAGCAGAATGTAACACCCTGTTAAAGTTTCAGAGTGTCCCGACCATTTTTCGGTGCGAACCCCGTTATTCGAAGGTTGACAGGAAAGAAAGGAGCGAGGGAGTCACAGGACATTTAATAATTACATGGGAGCTTCGTTTCGTGCGCGTTTCCTTGACTTTGTACAAAGAAACGATAGAATCTCGTGTATTTTTATTTTGATCAGAATCGCAATCGAAACGCCGAATTTCCTTCGACTCAAATTTTCAATGAAACCTCCTGAAGCTATGATTTGAAAAAAAGGTTTTCTCAACGATTCTCTGAGCAGTTGGAACGGGCTGAAGATTTTCAAAGCACAATGAAACCTCCAATTTTCTAGGCATCCAGTTTTTTTTCATAATCACAGGATCCAGGCTTCGACGTTCGTACAAAAAACCTTCGGAGAAGAGCTAATGAATGAAACTTTGAAAAAATTGCCCCTTAAACTCATTTCCTCTGTTTATTTTTTGTGTTCACATTCCAGCCACTTATACAAGCAGCCACTAAGGTACAAGCCTACCATTCGAATCTCAGCGATCATCCCGGAGATGTAATTAAAATATTACTATCACGAATCGACTTTATTTAGGGTTCTTTCAAAATTTTGTACAAACGTTCTTTGGCACCAAAACTAACAGTTTTCTCCTGTGAAGAAAAATTTTCTGACGTTTTTAGACTTTGGAATATTTAATTTTCAATTTTTTATTTTCTCCATCTAAACGCGTGTAAATTTAAGTCGCGTTTCTTTTGTTTTTTTCTTGCAATTTTTTTAACGAAACGTAAATTCAATTTACATTCGTTTGGATGGAAAAAATAAAAAATTGGAAATTAAATATCTCAAATTCTAAGAGTCAGAAAATTTTTCTTCACAGGAGAAAACTTTTAGTTTTGGTGCCAAGAACGTTTATACAAAATTTTGAAAGAACCCTATATACAGTCGATTATCTTTCTTGTATATTTTGAACTTTTGTTCCAACGGTGCAATCCCCCAAAAGCGAGATCTTCCTCGAAAGCAACTTCCGAGCACTGAAAATGAAATTTTGTAGAAAAAAATCGATATTCTGTTCAACACGGTAAACTAAATATTTTTGGATAATTTCAAAATTTTCGTTATTCTGACAATATTTTTTATTTCTTACGGAACTGTCAGCTAAATTTACGATTGGAATGACAAAAATTAGTTTTTCGAAGAGACTTTCTAGAATATTTCTCGCTGCAATAACAAAATTTTTGTGATTTTTCAAAAAAAAAAACCTTTAGTTAGAATCGATCTTTGCGAACAAAATTTTCTTTTCAGTGTTCTGAATTTTTCCGAATTTCTCAGGTCCGTGCATAATTTTTTGGAAAATTGGAAAAATATTAGGGAATCGACCACCGCAGGTGCAAATAAAAAGTCGATGGAAAGAAATCTCGTGAAGTGAAATTATCGAGACGAGGGAGAAGAGCGTGATACAGCGGTTCGTTTGCACTTACAGTTTCGCGAGTAGCGACTATCCGAGCCTCAATCACGCCGTCATTTCGTGCGCACGGAGATAAACACACGTGCACGAGACCGGAAACCATAGAATTTTCTCACGAGCAATTAACACCCTGTATTTGAAAAAAAAAAAAAAAAAATTCTTTCCTTCCTTTTATATAACCCATGGAAACACACTCATTCATTCCCTCGTTCATTCAATCGTTTCCCTCGCTTTTTCTTTGATCCCCATTGAAAAATTCTCGATGCAACGCGCATTTGTTCCTGGGAAATTCCAGGCGAAAGCTTCTCGCAACGAGAGTGTGATCGAACTCGCAACACGCGTGTGCTATACACTTTGGCATTGCACTCTCGGTCCATTATCATTTGCCAGCTCCCACCTGTAGGAACACACTCAAAATGTACGAACCGTGTGTGTGGATTACTTGGCTTTTTGCTCTCGAATCATTAACTCTATTCCGTGGTAACGGGACCAACGCTAACTCTCGTCTTTTACTTTTCTCGAGGCTTCCCCGGTCACTTTGCAACGGACTCACGTTTACTCCTTGCTCCGAGACGAGAGCCTCGAAAAATTCGAAATTCGAATTCGTGATTCGCGATTAAACAATCTCCAGAAAATTCTACTACGAAATTGTGTTTGTGCCCTTTTCGGGCAAAAACCACTGAACACAGGAACGAAGCTCATGAATCAGAACAGCTTTTCGGCTGTACAGCCTTCCGATAATTTTTTTTTTTTTTGGGAACCCGAACCAAAAAATCACATTTTTCGTCATATTTTGGATTTTCAAAATTCACAAGCAACTAAAAAATGATAACAAATGAAAAATCGTTGATTACCAATTCAAAGATAATTCGAAAACGAAGATAATGGGCTGGAGTGCCAGTTTGTAAAAAAAAAAAAATGTTATAGCGATTTTCGTAAAATCAAAGTTTGAAGATTTTTTAAAAATTTCTCAAAGTTTTAAATTTTAAAAATTCGTATTTTTTGACAGAATTGCCGTTTATTGTTATGAGGGGAAACTGGACAATGTAAAGTTTTCGAATTTTGAGTCGCCATCGCGACTCAAAAGTCAAAGGATGCTAAGATTTCGATACTGGCTTCGAAAATCTTGAATATTTTTTACCCACTCATCTCCAGTCAGTTTTTTCCCTTTTTCGTTCGTTTCGCGGCTCTATATACGATCCTAATCGACGCGGCACCAGGACGACCAGGAGAGCAAGGCGTTTTCTTCCTTGGCTCCGGAGCTCTCGACAAATCCGGGTTTGCTTGCTCGCGGTCGTTACAGGACTCGTATATCCGGTTTCGGAGTCAACGAGAGAGCTCTCGATACAGCGGATTCTCCGTCGATCTCACAGCGTCTCGGAGTCTCTACGCAAAAGAGTTATGTAAGGTGCAAAAGCACAGAAGGCTGATATATATTCTCAAAACCCCTTCATCGTCCCAAGAGGCCAGGATCCAAAGTATTACGAGAGCGTTGGAAAAAAACGTGAAATTTCAAAATTATTGGACAATTTTTTTGTTTGCTAGAAAAAAAATGTTCACCTCATGGGAAAATTGTAGCAAGGAATGAAATTTTTGTCCGGAGGTTAATTTCGATCGAACGCGTGACTTCGAGTCGCGAGAAACGTCAAAACCTCTTCATCGTCCCAAAAGGCTAGGATCCAAAGTATTACGAGAGCGATGGAAAAAAACGTGAAATTTCAAAATTATTGGACAATTTTTTTGTTTGCTAGAAAAAAAATGTTCACCTCATGGGAAAATTGTAGCAAGGAATGAAATTTTTGTCCGGAGGTTAATTTCGATCGAACGCGTGACTTCGAGTCGCGAGAAACATCAAAACCTCTTCATCGTCCCAAAAGGCTAGGATCCAAAGTATTACGAGAGCGTTGGAAAAAAACGTGAAATTTCAAAATTATTGGACAATTTTTTTGTTTGCTAGAAAAAAAATGTTCACCTCATGGGAAAATTGTAGCAAGGAATGAAATTTTTGTCCGGAGGTTAATTTCGATCGAACGCGTGACTTCGAGTCGCGAGAAACGAGGTCAGGGAACAGGAGAGAATAGAATCGAGGTTGATCGGTGAAAATGTAAATAGGAATAGAGGAAATGAGCAATAGGTTGTTGAGCCCCACTCAATCATGCGCGATTTTGTCCTCGTTCTCCCTTTTCTCTCTTCCTCCGGTTGTCGTACTTTCCCTCATCGTTGGTTTGTTTTTATTCGATCAACGTAAGAGCCAGTGAGCTATCCCCGCGGAAGAAAAAGCAAAGAAAAAAAAGTCATGAACATCGTAAAGCCTACGCGGTTTGTTTTTCCGGAGTCGAGGTGAAGTCGTGCTCCGGGGCTCTCCCCGGGAATCTCACGCGAAATCTGCGTGATCTCGATGCAGCACAGAATCGACTGCGCACCTTCGAGGCAAATATTATCTCGAAAGTGGCTACCGGACTTTGTTTCCTTAATTTCGCTCAAAATCAAACAATCACTGTCAATCGCTGAGCGAGCTCAATAATCCGGAGTAAAATTTGCTCATAACGCGTCAGTCAGGCCAATGACTCGCAGAATTTGTTTCAATTATTTAGCGTCAATTGCATTTTCCAATGAGTGTCACGTCACGTTTTATTGGAAACTTTCGGTTATGCGTTGAAATGGAAATTTCTACGAAAATCTGAGTTTTTTGAAAAATCGTCCAATCGCTCTAATTTCTGTAAATTTTGTAAAATATCGCACTGGAAATAAAATTTTGTTAAAAATCGTCGATATTTTGTTGAGCACGGTAAACTAAATATTTTTGGATAATTTCAAAATTTTCGTTTTTTCGGCAGTTTGGATTTTTCGATCTTTACGAAAATCTGAGTTTTTTGAAAAATCGTCCAACCGTTCTAATTTCTGCAATTTTTGTAAAATATCGTGCTGGAAATAAAATTTTGTTAAAAATCGTCGATATTTTGTTGAACACGGTAAACTAAATATTTTTTGGATAATTTCAAAATTTTCGTTATTTTGGCAGTGTATTTGGTTTCTAACGGAATCGTCAGCAAAATTTACGATGGGAACGACAAAAATTGGCTTCCGAAGAGACTTTCTAGAATATTTCTTGCTGCAATGACACAATTTTTGGGATTATTAAAAAAAAAAAAAAACGTTTAGTCGAACGTATCGAACTAAATATCGATCTTTTCCAAAAAAATTTTATTTTCAGTGTACGGAGACGTTCCACTCATCCAAACCCTTTCGCTCTTACGTTCGTTATTCTCGAAACAAGATCGAGGATAATGCAGTCCATATGCACCTGCTAGTTTTCTCGATGTGCAATAAAAAAATGCATAATAAAAACGTAACACTCATAGGTCCATTAAAAATCTGTTGCTCTATTTGTACATACGCGAATTTTAACGTAACATCAGTGGACAAGGTGAAGCAGGACTCGGTACGAGAAATATCGTCGTGTAAGTGCATACTTTGCTGCAACATAACTTTTACGATGCGAAATTCTCTCGTTTTTCACTCGCTTTATCTCCGGCCTTCCTGCGCAAACTATCACGCGAAATAAACATACTCTCGACCACTCGATACATACATGCACTTGCATACGAAAGTGCAACAAGTAGAAACATTTTCTATAATAACGCACGTAATTTATAGGAAGGGACGTTATAATAATTCTTGATGATTTCGCAGCTTTGCTGCCATTTTCTCTTGAGCCCTGGCACACAAAACTGTATCAAAATTAATCACCGCCATATTTTCATTCTCGTGGGTATGGCTACACTGTATTCAGCATTTCGAAACACATTCACAATTTCTACGTCCATTGGCATCTCGTACGAGTCTCCCTGCTTTTCATGAATGTTTGTGACACGAATTTTGCAAAAAAAAAAAAAAATAATAATTAAAAACTTCCGAGTAATAAATTTCGTATTGATTGCACGCGGAGAGAATATTAAAAATTACTATATGACATCATATGCTTTTCTGGTACCATATCGTCATCCTGAGAGATTTGACCAAATAGACAATAATTTTTCATCGGAAATTGGACGAAAAAACGCAAATTTTGGCGAAAAATGTCAAAACTTCCGCTATTTTTGTTATAAACGATGTAACCCGGGGTCACGAATGACCCCAATTTTGAAAAACTCATATCTCCGGTAAAATTTAACGAAAAGGTTTCAACCTGGGCTCATTCTTTTCGTTTTTTAATGCAGGATCACGTGAGCCTTGGGCAATTTTGCTTGGAGTCAAAAAATTATTCAAAAATGCGGTAAAACGATAAAAAACGGGAGAACGAAGCGAGGGAGGGATTTAAAGTCGCCTGGGGTCGTTTTTGACCCCAGGTTACCGTTCTAGGGTTAAAATACTTTAGAGGCACCACGTGGGACCAAGAAACCATGATGCCATAGTCATTTTTTATATTATTTTCTCTCCCTGCATAAAAAGGCTTCCAAGGGCTGAAGGAGTTGTGAATTTCACTTCGAAATGAGACGAGGGCCACGTGAGCCATTTCTCAACAGGACGTTCGCGATCATTCGAAGCAAAAATGAGTCCAAGTTTCGTAATTGTAAGAATAACGAATTTTAAATGGTTTCAATGCAGAGAATAAAGTTTATTTTTGAATTCGTTGACAACGGGAAGATTGTTTATTTTTATGGATACGAATGTCTTTGCCCGGAGTTTATATCGTGGCGTACTTGTTTGGCGTTATAATTCAGAATAGTTGCTCAACCATGAACGACCTCATCGCTGGAGCAGTATAAAAAAAAATAAAAGAAAGAATGAGAGAAAGAGAAGGAACATGGTGGAGCATACGTAGCGACAATGGTCGGCCTTGTCACGTCACGTTCTCATTGCTCGACGTAAAACTATAGCGCACACTGTCTAGTCCGTTTGGATGCGAACTCGGTAAGCGCACACATTATCGTCAGAGATTCAACACGTAAATTTGTACATATGTGTGTGGATATTCACATAAACAACGGCGGAGAACGGAGGATGAAGAAATGTTGCGGTATCTCCGAGACAGAGAGCTTGCCCAGAATTGTTGCCAGCCGGTTGATTCGCCAACTCACCACCACAACCGCGTCTATCCTTATTTTCTTGCTGCGTCCTTGCGGAATAGATCCTGCGAGCTTACTGCGCGTCCAGTGCGACACAAAACGCTATTTTTTAATGGATTTCCTCCGGGGAAGACATTCTTAAGCGTTATGAGTTCGAACTATTCCTACAAAGTCTAGATTTCGTCTTTCAATCCGGTCGTTTCGACCCTTTTGGCTTGCGAGTCAAAAACTTGTTTTTTTTTTTCTTTTATTATTGTATTTATGGATACCGCGAACAATTGCGCTGGCGACAGTTGCAAGACGCCACCGTCCCTCTTACGCAAACATCCAAGTTTCAAGGCTTTCAAACCCCAAACACGCCCAAGATGGAAATTTTAGCATGAAAATCATTTTTTCGTGTTCAACCAGAAATATCGTTGCGTAGGAATCGCATTTACTAGTCATTCGCACCGTTGGACCAAGATTTTCTTATTTTTGAGCTTCCGCTATGCTCCTTTTTCCGCGTTCTTCCCAACAGTCGATTCGGATTAGCATGTATTTGCCGATGACATCAGAGCACCATCAAAATCTTGGCGGACTGTGACGTATCTGTTTCGATGATTACGTCTCCGCTGACCAGTCGAGCTTCACAAAGTTTTGTAGACATACAGGCTGCTCCAAAATTTGGGCTCGTGAGCTCTCGGAATTTGCCAGGATTTTGATTTCATTGATTGAGTGATTATCGCAAAATTAAGCGACAATGGAGTTTGGCCGAAGATGAACTTTTCGCTTTTGGAATCTCCAGCTTTGGACGTGACCTTTGAAACGACCTGTGTGTTTAAGGTCCCAGAGTCATGCGGATGGAACATTCGAAACGTTCATAGACATTCGAGAGAACGTTTACTGAGCCGTGCATACAGATACAAAAAGAACACTGAGAAGCCAGTAATTTTGGAAAGAATCTGATGCCAATGGCGGAACTCATCTCGGTGCGAAATAAAATTGAATACAATTTGGAGAGCAGTGATAAAAATAGCGACACTAGAGCAGGACTGAGTGTTTACTCGTAATTCGTCATGGAGGTCGAGTCCGTTGCGAGGACGAAAAAGTATAATCACGAATGGAAAGGACAGTAATGAGGAAAAAAATGGTAAGAGACGAGGATTCCTCGGGGCGACACTCATCAGGAAACGTTGGTAAATAAAGGTTGATCAGTATCCTAGAGTACGGAGCCTGTACAAACAAATGAAAAATACTTAAACAGCCTTGGATTATTTTAGTTGGTGTATAACAAGTGGAGTTTGAAACTCTCATACAAAAAAGCAGAATCAGAGGTGAACGAGTGTATGTTGCAAGAGAATGAATATATGAAAAAGTGAGAGAAGCAGGAGGTTGGAAAGAGGGAAAGGAGAAGAAGAAAAAAAGTGGTGGCATAAAAAAGGGAATAGGTGCGGGTAAATAATCACCTGTTGGCTATATAGCAAAAGGCCTTTCTGCACAAGACTGCTAAGCACATATACGAAGCGAGTACGTATAGTATAATGGAGGAGAGTCATGGATGAACGAGTGGAGAGAGAGGGAGAGCAATAAGAGGAGGAAGTGGAATAAAAAGTAAATTGTTGGCAAATATTCACTTCTGTCATAAATGAGAGAAGAAACAAAGAGAAAAACAGCCTCCAAGAAGAAGAAGAAGAAGAAGAAGTTCCTATTGGACGACTGGGAAGGACTATTGTGTTGCCTACTCCACTGTGTCGAATGGATAGCTATGCAGTTCTAATCGAATGGTACAAGGTCTCAGCAGCATCGGAGGATAGAACATAAGGCTATTTTCTTGCGTCCGTAGACGCGATGGTGAAGAAGCGGAAGTAAAGGCGAAAGGAGCGCAGAGGCAAGAAGCATCCTAGATAGCGGTTGGGCAATGCCAACCTGGTATAAGAAACGAAGAATAAGAAGGAAGAAAAGAAGTTGAGGAAGAGTTGGTCCCTGGTAGCGGGCAAGAGAGCGGGACCATCAACAGAAATGTGCAACAAAGAGGATATGAGAGTTTAAGAGCGAGAGGAAAGTCACTATACAAGTCAACGAGAGAGAGCGGCAAGCGTGTAGAAGAGATAGTGGTCGCTGACCCTCTCGGAACGTTGACTCCATGTAGTCAGTCCCCTCTTTTACATTCAACACCGGAGAATTCTCCCTCCCTCTCTCTCTCTTCTCTCGTTCTTACTCCATACTTTTCCTTCTTGCTCATAGCATGATCTGGTCTCTCTGCGAGCTCGTTCCAACCACGAGGCAAAACTTTAGCTTGCTTTGGAGCGCTCGCCAAGCTGCCTCACCTTACCATTCTCTGGCTGAGAAGCTATAGCTACACCCGGGACAAGACTCTAGTCGTGGAACCTAGCCCCAACCATCACTGAATCTACTCTAGTATATCCAGCGTTTCGACTGTCTCCAGACGAGGCTGCGATACTCTCGCCTCCGGACCTATGCTGCATGCACAGCAAGCAAGCAAAGCAACGTTGCTCGAGAAGCATCCCTCGGTCGTCTGTCGCCGATCTCTTCCACGCAACAAGACATACAATTCATTTTTCTGTATATAGAATATGAAAAGGCTTGCTAGTAAGATTTCAAGAGTTTATCACTTTAAATGATATCACTGCCAAAAATAGTACAAAAATAAATATCACAAACAAGAATTTTATTTTATTTAAGGTAGTACTGTCGGTTTTAGAATTACCGTTCAGAATTTAATTAAATTTGGTACAGGCTACAGAGAACCAGAAAAAAGATTTTAACATTGAGTTTTATGATAAATCTCAGTTTTCATCGTATTTTACAATGAAAACTGATTTCTCCTAGGAACTGATAGAAATTCATTGCAAAATACAATGAAAACTGAGATTTATCATAAAACTCAATGTTAAAAGTACGAAACTACCAATGCGAATATCTTTTTTCGGGTTCTCTGTAGCCTTGTGAAAATTTCACTTGATTTGAATTTGAATTTGAGAAAAAGATCCAGTCAAATTTTCGAGAGGCCACTGAAAACCAGAAAAAAGATATTCGCATTGGTAATTTCATGAATTTAACATCGATTTCATACATTTCATTGTATTGTACAATGAAAACTATGATTTCTTCTAAAAATTGATAAGAATTTATTGTAAAATACAATGAAAACTGAGATTTATCATAAAACTCAATGTCAAATTTACGAAACTACCAATGCGAATATCTTTTTTCTGGTTCTCTGTAGCCACTTGAAAATTTGACTGGATCTTTTTCTAATCATAATCTACTACTGTACTAAATTTAATTAAATTTAAAACGGTAATTCTAAAACCGACAGTACTACATTAACAATAATGTACGAAATTTTTACGCGAATGGTCCCACCCCAGATAAATGTGAATTTTATATTATTTTATTTATTTCTTTATTTTTGTTTGTTTGTAATTTTTTGTTTGAAAAATTGAAACGTATGCGATATTTAGACGTGTAATCGATTTTTTTTTAAATATATTTTTTTGTGACATTTTTGTGTTGGATATTTTTGCTGGATATTTTAGTCCGTGATATAAAGAACCTTTTTTTTTTCATTTCGTTGTTTTTATTTCCAACGAAACTCGAACGACGATTTTTTTCGCCACGAAAAGAACGAACCGTAAATCCGATTGGCAGCTGATTCCGATTGCCGCATATAATTCATGGTACAATAACGACGTCCTCATAACGCAGAAAGGTAATGAGCGAGATTCTAATTTTCCTCAAAGCCAAGAAAGCACGAGAACTTTTGATGCTCCCGGTTGATTGGATCTGCGAGCTCGTCTAATTGGGAGATTTCTAGAGGAACACACATTTATGCGCTTTACATAGAGACACTGTACAGAAACACGCGGTGATACCCAGTCCCGGGGAATTCTCAGGCAGAATTTATACCGTTATCGGTAATCAGCACGAGAAATCACGCGCGGGTGGGATCGTTAAAACGAATTATTCTACGTACGATCTACCATAATCCTACATCGTGCGCGTGCACATGTGTCTGTGCTTCTCCTTCAGCTTTACGCCGGAATATACGCATATTTCAGTTTATAGAGTCGAAGAATTTACTAGTACGAACGGAACAACAAAGCCACCAGATTTCATTAAGTTAAGTATAATTGCCAGCGAAGCCAGCAGTCTCTTAAGGAAAAATGCCGATCACTGACTATACAGGTCACCGCAAAAGTTACATTAAATCTCTCGTGGAACGTTGCTTTACGAAATTGTCGAGAAAAACGTTTATCCTCGATGTAAACTCGATCAAAACGTAATTAAAAAAAAAAAACATAAAAAAACTGAATATCATCGACTAATTTATCGAAACAATTGCCAATATTTAGGTTTTACAAAAAATCAGGAACACGAAACGATATTTTTCGCCCAAGGACCATTGGAAAGATTCAAAAATCGTAGAAAATTAACTCCCCGCCCTTTTTCCCTTCGTTCTCCCGTTTTTGTTTATCGTTTTACCGCATTTTTTACTAATTTTTTTACTCCAAACAAAATTACCCCAGGCTCACGCGATCCTGTATTTAAAAACGAAAAAAATGAGCCCAAGTTGAACCCTTTTCGTTCAATTTTACCGGAGATATGAATTTTTCAAAATTGGGGTCATTTATGACCCCAGGTTACCGGAATAGGTGAAAAAAAAAAAAATAGGTTTACCGTTCTAGGGTTAAAATCTCATTTGAGATTTTTCACTCAACCCCTTTCTCCGTGAGAACGATTGGAAGTTTCTGTGACGTCATAATACGGGCATATTCACGTATATACGAGAGTTCTCTTGATGTTTTGGAAAATCCGCAATTTTCGATGACCGAGTGGCCCTATAACGCCAAAAGCTTTTAATGCGGAAACGATTTTCAAACGCGTTCGTTTGGTTCGGTGACGCGAAAAAACTGTAATTTTGCTGGACTCCATCAAGCTCGACTCCGTGATGAGCACAAGAAAGACTGTGTGAGGAAGAGAATGAAAAAAAAACGAGCGTGAAATTGTGGCTGGCGTTGAAATCTCTCCGATAAGTTAATCGCCATGTTGTTTGGAAAGCATCAGACAACGTAGAACGTTAATAATAACGTGCCTTTTATTGCAACAATTGCAGCAACTGGCAGCAGGCAAAAGAAAATAATTCTCGGTAATTTGTTACGACGAAGCGTAAAATATTTTATTTTATTTGCATTTTTGTGTCTTCTTTTTTTTTTGCAGTATTGTTTTTCTCTCTTTCGGTTTTGAACTCTGTGTGTTATGAACGTTTATCAGTATTCCACGTGGATGGCTCGATAATACTTTCGCGTGTAGTAATTCTCGACCTTAACAGGTGAGTTCGTGCGTGTTTACCAGCGCCCCGCTCTTTCGTGAGCTCAACGTCTTTTCCGGATTCGGATACCAAGCACGACGTGAGTCGACGCTTTTTTTTTCTCGCGTCCTTCCCTTCACTCTTTCTTCCCTCGCTCCTCCTTTTCTCTCTTTTTCTTGCACCGAAACCTCCGAGAGCCGGTTTCAGTCCCGGTTCATCCGTGAGGGATTAACATTTTTTTCCCTGGATACATCAATCACGTTGTGACGATGCTAGAGCACTGACTGGGATCGAAACAACTGTTCCTAGGAAAGGAATCTCTTCCTACTCCTCCGTCAGCTCCTTCGCCTTTCTCGTTTCAGCCCGAAGTTTCGATTCTCTTTTTTTCGAGCTTTCTTTTCGTTTAATATTGGAAATTTCGTTTCTTTCAAATCGACTGCGTTTTCGTTGAAAAATTCGATGAATTTTTCGCAGTTTTTCTTCGTATTTTTCGACGAACCACCAAGTTCGACGAAACGAACATTTTTCAGCATTATTTTTCGACTCTTGCATAACACGAATCGTTCTTTCGTCAAAATCGTCATCATTTTTCAATTTTTTGAGGGAGCAGCGTCGTCGGAATGTCGGAAAAAAATAGTCCGCGTGAAAATGATAGAAAAGTTAAAAAAATCGATGGAGAGAATTGTCACGAAGTCTGGAAAAATGTGTTTCAGATTCTCGATAAATTTTTATAAAAATCGGAAGCTAGATTTCGTTAAGGTATCTTTAAGTTTGTACATTGAAAATTGCTACTTAATGGGTCATAGCCCATATCTTCGTGAAAGAGGGTTGTTCAACTCGCGATGGGAAGGTTCGACCGTTCGGGTCCGTTTCCTCGAGTGGTGTGTGCGCGCCAGCACTCGGGAAGGTTCGAGCAGCGAAGCGCGTCTAGCAGCTTTACACGCAGGGCCGTGTGTCCCGCTTTATGCTTTCGCAGAGCTAATTTCCTGTCGGTTTCTCTTGAGAGACTGATCCACAAAGCTCATAAAATGTTTCCTAACTCAATTTTTCATCGTACAAACACCTTTGCTTCTCTTTAGACATTTGGGGAAAGAAGGAAACAAGCTCGAGCTAGTCGGTAATGGAAATTGCTCGCATATCGCAACGTTGAGAAGTTTGGCGCTCGAAACGCTGTCACTTTTCGCTTTCGTTAGTTCTCCACGAGTTGTTTTTAACCAAAACAGATTCTATAATCATTTGTAACTGACCTCTAAACGCCCTCTGACCTTCCAATCTCTTTTTTTTATCCTCACGATACAAACTGAAATAAAATATTCCCACATGATTGTTTCCTGCAAGTGCTTTTTTTTCTACTACAAGTTCTTGGCGCTCGCAACGCCGTTGCATAAAAGCGTCAATCTGCGCAACTTTCTCATCGGTTTTTACTTTTCACGTAAATTTATGAAAATTAATGTGTAAAAAATGAGAAAAATTGTGAATTCCTTGTCGATCGAAAATCTGATACGAAAATTTCATTTTTCTTAAAAAAAATCTCAGTTTTTCTTAAATTTTGTAAAACTCTCGAGTAACGCCATCTGTCTTGGCTGTGGCCGAACTAAAGTTGGCGTTTTTTGTTCGGTTACGTTTATTACGAGCGAAGAGAGAACTTGATAAATTGTTCCCGGTTCGAATCGTAACTCGTAACTCGTGTGTATTTACTATTTTGATTTGTAGACGACGATGGCTGTCAAAGAGAAAACATTGGAGTCAAACGACGAATTCGAGTGGAATGTGGAAAACGAGATACAGCTTTTTTTCGCAATGAACGGCCACAAGCCCGTAGGTAAGTACGTTTGACAAAAAAGTAGTCAATTTTTTCTCTGATCCACGAAAAGCCATCGTTGAGGTTAAGTTGTCAAATTTCCGGGGAAAAATCGAGTGAAAATCAAAGATTTTTGTTCCCCTTTTTCCTTAGGCGTAAACAAATATTTCCACATGGTTTGTATCTGGGAAAAATTTCGTGCGGCTACGCACAAAGATATTTCCTTAAAACCAATCTGGGATCATCTCGAGTCAATGTACGATCTGATGGCGCTGGACGACATGGAAGACTTGCCATTTCCCAGTAACGAGGTGGACTTTAATTTGCCCGAAGCAGAATTCCACAACCTAATGAAATCGTCTCGCAAAAAAGAAGAGCCGGAGAGCAGCAAGAACAAAGAGCAAAAAGAGAAATTCAAAGATATCGGCAAAAAGGAAAAAGACCCCAAAGAAACTCCAAAGAAAGATTTACCCCCGAGAGATCAGAAAATTAACAAAGAAGCTGACAAGAAGAAAGAGGAAGTTAAGAAAGTCGTCAAAGAACCCGAAATCAAAAAGGAAAAGCAAAGGGATTTGAAGGACGTTAAAAAAGATTACAAAACTTCGAAATCCAGGCCGAAAGGAAAAGACGAACTCGAAGAGACTTCGCCAAGTGAGTAGCAACAAAATCGTCCAAATAAATAAAAAGGAAAAACAAGTTTTGTTTCAAACTTTGGAGTTTTTTTGAATTTTGAAAATCATGTCAATTTTTCGTGTCGAGTTTTTGGATCGCCGAAGAAAAAGGAGAATTTCCTTGCATTCCGACGATGCTAACTTTGACATAATTCTCACCATTGATATTTTTTTTTTTTTTCAGCCTCAGCGATAAAGAAAGAGAGAAAAGACTCCGGGTCTAGTCGCGAGGAACTGAAAAGAGTGCCCAAACGACCTACGAGACAAAGCATCGATAATTCTTCCAAAACATCCTCCAGTCCTCGAGACACTCCGCCGTTGAAACGTCGACGTATATAATTCTATTCGACGCAGCCCGCCTCTCTCTCTCTCTCTTTCCTCATATTTAAGTTTCATTTAAAAATTCTCTACTCAGTATCGTTCGCTCGCAGAAAAATTTGAGAATATTTTCTCAGCAAACCCGACCTTTTGAGCAACATTTTTCATTACAGTAAATATAAGTCACGCTTTGTACATAAAATACGTTTTTTTTCTAATAAATTAATCGTGTTGCCAACAGAATTTTTCCGTTCAACATCCTCCCAATTAATTTTACTCCCAACTGGCTCAACATCAATTTCCCGCCATGTAAAAATTCTTTGGGAGCTCCGTCAAGTCTCTTTCCACCGAGACAAGCGAGTAAAGACAAATTTGGTTCAGCGTGATTAGTGGAAAAGGTACTTTGCTTGTTTATGGTTTTTCCTCACGGTCCTAATGCACTGATCATGGGATTCGACGTTATTTTGAGTTCCAGCGTTCAATCTTGATGGGGAATCAACAATAATTACTTTTTAACTGCGATAACGAGGCTATTTAGAAAAAAGAGTTGATCTTTGGTCACTAGTTTATGGAATTGTGTAATTTTTCGATCGTTCTTTAGGAATTTGTAGATTCTCTTTGACAAAGATAGCGCGGAGCCAAAGCTGCGGATCCTTTGCAGTCAATCTGTCAGAGGACTGCACGGTGTGGAAATCACTGAACTTGCATAGAAAAACTGATTTTTTTAGGACATTTTTGGCACTGTCGATGATTCGAATTGCATTAACGAAGGGTGAGGGTTTGGCATAAATAAAGAGACAAGGTTTTGGTTTTTTTGTGAGGTTACCAGTGGAGATTTATTGTAGATTTTCGAAGAGTGAGATATTTAGCATCGGTTTTGTTGAGGTTCGTGTGATTGCGACGGAGATATAGCGTCGAACGAGGAATCGCCTTCGATGTGGTCGTCCACGAGAATAGAGTCGAGGAATGCCATCTCAAAGTTGATTGTTGATATCGAACTCGTTAGCGATGAGAAAATCTTCAAAAACCTCCAGATTGACAGCCGCATTTTTCTTCCCAAGTTTTTCTCCCCATCCCGACGAAAGATGTTGATTTGGTGTTGAAAAATAGCATCTTCATCTTTTCACCGGAGTCTTCTCGCTTCGCGCTCGGACTCGAGTAAGGTTAGGATGTCTCCTTCGCGCACCGGGCCCTTTACGTTCCTGATGATCTGACGATTTTGTTCACCAAGAAACTCGACTTTTACTTGGGTACATTGTCCCTGCGAGCCCGTACGACCGAGAACTTTAATAACACGTGCAAGTACCACTGGTTTCTCCATGACTTTTCACGTGGCTTCGATGCAACCGTAAAAGAATGCTTCGAGGAAATGAAAGAGGTTTTGTAACGGCGTTCGTCAAGCGACAGCCCGAAGCACGCGTTCAACACGGACCACTTCCGGTTTAGTTGTTCTATTGACTCACGCGTCATTGAACCGCGCTGTCAGCGGCGCTGAGTCACGTGACATTCAACAACGGAAAATTGAATAAAATTCAGTCAACAGAATCCCGAATTTCGCACATTTTTTAAATACAATGCGTGAACATGGCCAATTCGTACTTTCTGCAACAGTTTGTCAAATTTTTCTTTTCAGAAATGTCGAGAAACGGACCTTTAATCGAAAGAAAAATCATTCGTGTTTCGTGAAGAAAATCACAAATGAAAAAAATGAAAATTGCAAGCAGGAAAGACGAGTTAGAGTTCAGAACCGATTCCGAGGGTTGAAGGTAACCTGTGAGACTCTTTTCGAATCAAAACTCATTTTCAATGTCCATATATTTTTGTTCCATAGTCTTCATAAATTTTTGGCTACACACTCACATTCTTACATACACCATTTTACAACTTCGATCGGTAAATTCTTGCGCTGCTTTTCCGACAATGGAAATATATAATATAATAATTCTATGTGTATAATGATGTTCTTTGAGAACTTCATTCAAAGGGCCTCCGCATATCTTTTTAAATTCATTTCGTTGCTACGTTGGTTATCCATATAAGGAAAAAAAATATTTCGGCTATCCATCGGTCGCGCGTGAGTGCGAGAGACATAACCAAAAAGCAGACGCACGATTTTCTCGGAAATCCTCGATGCTTCCGAGAAAAAGAGTGACACTGTATTTTTCTCGAAATATCTTGTTTATCCGAGCAAAACATGTGGCGAGATTGTTACCGCGATCGTACGACCGATGGATCGCCTCAAGGATTCCGCTTTGATTAAACGAGCTATATATTTTCGTTTGATTTTAATATCGTACATCGTATAAATTTAATTCTTCTTCTTACGGTGGGATCTGAATCGTCGAATATTTTTTATCGCGAGTATCGGTGATGCGGCTGTACAATAATTCTACTCTTCGCATTTTGCTACTCCAAATCAGCTCGCTTTAAAAATCTTCTCAATAAATCGATTTTTTCAAAAGTCGATATATCCGAGGAGTTTTTTTGGAGTAAAAAAAAACGAGGGTTACAGTTTTTACACTGACGATGATGCAATGAACTTGTTTCTTATCCAAAAATGCAAATCATCGAAAATTTACTTTTCTCCATTAAACGACGAATTAATGATTGCAGTTTTGGCAGCATCATCGGGTCCCCACTCTCCGCCTTCGTATACTTCGTCAGAACATTTTGTTTTTCGTTTGACAGTCTTTACGTTTTTTTTAAATATCTTTTTTTTTTTAAAAAAAAAAGCACATTAAGCACTGCGTAAAGTTCGGACCAGTGATTCGATTGAAAAATTGATTTTTCACGAAATTTCATCAATCGATCAAATAGGGCTGTCGATTATTTTGATTATTTTTGGATTCATCGTGTTTTTGGCGATGGGACAATTTGGATAATAAATTGATTTGATTTTCGTGTAATTTCGAATAAAAATTCCGAGAGCACGTGTTTTCGAGGGAAACAAAATTTGGAGCGAGAGCAAAAAATGTAAAAATGGGGAAAAATCAATTTTTCAAGCAACAAATCTCGGAATCGTTTCCCCAGGTTTTCGGCGCTTCAACCTAATTGAAAAAATATACAATATTCACGATATTCTCGCGACGTTTGCTCATCGAGCAGGGAAGATATTTTTTTAATTTTTAACATCACACGATTAATCCAGCGTTTCGATAAGATCCATTCGCAATCTCGTTGAATGACAAAAATCATGGACAAATGTTTTATTTGCATCTATACAATTCGACAAAATACATTAACAACAATTAGGCGATCGAGATATTTCTTGTTGAATAACGTTCTGTTCGTTCTGTAAAAATTGAAAGTTCGACTCGGTCGTCGAGGAGGGTAAAAATTATTGTCAAATTGTTAATTTATCAAGTTTCATCAACTTCTTTCGAATTTAGCAATTTTTTTTCATTCTTTTCATTAGTTCATCGCGTACGAGAGTATACAGAGTCGAACGGAGAACGAGAGAAACCTGAGTGCGAAATGTGAGTGTGGAACAATAACGTCGAGGACGGTTTATCTAGAGACAGGAAGAAAAAAAAGAGAAAAAAAAATGTAAAGTTATTTCGGCCATTTGCTTAGAGTCTGCGTCTCCGAGATCGAGGCAAGAGATCGCGACGTTGCTTAAGACTCGAGGAATCTCTTATATTAACGTAAATACGCTTCGATTTAAAATTTCACTACCGCCGAGCCTTCCGCGGAGACAATTGGACGAAACAAAAGTCCCGACCACTTGGGAGCACGCGAAATAAACAAGCACCATTCTTGTCAAACTTCCTTCTCTCTCGTTTTTCGCAATCGAATGTTTTCCATGGACCACCAAGTGCTGGTCACCGATTCAGTGGGAATGTGGACCAAAGTTTTCAAAATTCGCCTCAACTCAGAACTTTCTAGGCAACCGTAATACTGTAGCCGCATAAAAAAGAAAAAAACAAAATTAAGAATCAGTAAAAACAAAAGTTACTAACAAACGTGCAGTCGCTAACGAATTCGTGAAATAATCGACGATATTTTGCTCGAATCAACTTATCGGATGAGTATCTTTCGCGACGGTTCAATGATAAGTACAGCTCGAGACTTTGTGCTCCCTTAATGAAACTTTAATTAAATAATATTGCGATTTAAATGTCCCACTGTGTTTAGGTAAGGCAAAGTATCTGGCGCGTAACATTAAATCGCAAGTAAGAAAATCTAACTCGCGAAGGTCTACGTGTAATATTTACATCGTCAAATACAATGAATTTATAAGTTTTGTAATGATTTTTTCCGGTATTTCTCTCAACAGATACACGGAGAGAATATAATACGAAAAATTACTATGACATCATAGTTCTCTGGTAGCATATCGTTGCCCTGAGAGATTTGAGCAAATACGCAGTAATTTTTAAGGTAGTGCTGTCGATTTCAGAATTACCGTTCAGAATTTAATAAAATTTGGTACAGTGGTAGATTATGATGAGAAAAAGATCCAGTCAAATTTTCAAGAGGCCACAGAGAACCAGAAAAAAGATATTCGATTTGGTAATTTTATGAATTTAACATCGATTTCATACATTTCATTGTATTTTACAATGAAAACTGTGATTTCTTCTAAGAATTGATAAGAATTTATTGTAAAATACAAAGAAAACTGAGATTTATCATAAAAGTCAATGTTGAATTTACGAAACTACCAATGCGAATATATTTTTTCTGCTTTTCTGTAGCCTCGTGAAAATTTCACTTGATTTTAATTTGAATTTGAGAAAAAGATCCAGTCAAATTTTCAAGAGGCCACAGAGAACCAGAAAAAAGATTTTCGCATTGATAATTTCACGAATTTAACATCGATTTCATACTTTTCATTGTATTCTACAATGAAAACTGTAATTTCTCCTAAGAATTTATAAGAATTCATTGTAAAATACAATGAAAAGTGAAATTTATCATAAAACTCAATGTTAAATGTACGAAACTACCAATGCGAATTTTTTCTGGTTCGCTGTAGCCCCTTGAAAATTTGACTGGATCTTTTTCTAATGACAATCTGCAAATGCACCAAATTTTATTAAATTCTAAACGGTAATTCTAAAACCGACGGTACTACTTTAATCGGAAATAAGGCGAAAAATGTCAAAACTTGGTGAAAAATCTCAAAGATCTATTTTCAATAGAATATGAATGAAAAATGACTGTTTTTTGTTAAAATCCTTTGGAGCGACGACACGGGACCATGATGCCATAGTCATTTTTGAAATGATTTTTTCTCCGTGTAGCACTGATTTCGATGAGAGAATTTTGTTGATTTTATACATAATTTTCTCAATGGAAAAGTAGACCTAGGTTTAGATATTTCTCTTCATGCCGTTAAGTTGTTATTTTAATTTCGTTTCTCACAAAATATGAATTATCGGATTGATTATTTTACAGATTTAAATGGTAATTTACAAATTTGCATAAACGCGCGAACTAAGCTGTCGGGGACTCTGGCTCGCGGTCGATTTCGCGCGACAGTGAAATACGGGAAAGACTCTTTTTGGTCGTTGACATTAATCGTAAATCGTTTCGATTGTTTTGGGCGGTTCGCATCAAGGAAAGAGAGACAAGCGCCAACATTTCCAGACTTTTTTTTCCATCAGGAATGCAGCCTTGCGCAAAAAAGTTGATTGAATTCCGCCTCTTTAAGTTTCTTCGCCCGCAGCCCCTTATGTTCCAAGTTGAGAGAGAAAAAGCTTCGATGAGAAGCGACGAATCGTTCAACCAGCTTGGAAACTTTGTTTAGCCATCCTCAGGAACTGACTTTCCGCTTTTTTCTTTATATACACACTCAACAGTGTATATACAAAATCGAATGTAATAATGAACCATCTAACTATTTATCCGATTGAAATTGTTACTGCCACAAGTTGGTCGAGAGAGTTTGGCCCGGCAGCACGCTCGAAGCTGGCTTTCCCAATCCGGCGAGTGACATTTGCGACATCTGCTGTGGTAACTGCCGTGAGAACAACAACAAGAAAGTGAGCGGACAATCGAGTGAATCGTTCGACGAAAAACAAAGAAAAAAAAAAAAAATGCAGGTGGCGGTAAAATAATTTGATTCGCACTTTCTCGTGAAAATTCAAGGTCGTGCGCACCGACGTGAACGATCACCTGACACGATACTCGTCGTGATCGATAAGAAAGAAGGAAATATTCACCTGCGGCGCGAAAGGTGTATTTATTTGCGGCTGTGCAGGGAGATTGAAGAACGGATTACTTCCCGGTGCAGGTTGCAAGTTCTGCGACGCCATCATCCCGCTCCAACCATTGTTACTACTAACGTTACTCTGTCCCTGCATCTGCATCATTTGTGAAGGAACTTGAGGCACGCCCTGGAAGTACCCAATTGTATTGTGTAATTGGGAGTAAAAATATTTTCCAGAGTCACCGGGGGTCAAAATGACCCGGAGCGCAACTTTGAGTTAGAATTACTACGAGTTATTGGCGCTCGCGACGGGTGGCCTCCTCTCCGACGGTGCTTTGGGTGCCCGAAAAAAAAAATTTCACATTGCTTCCTTGCTGATTTTTTTTCGCCATTTTGAAAATTGGATAAAAAATTTTTTCCTTGATTTTCTTATTCGGAAAGGTTCGAACTAATATCCTGAATTTTTATGTGGCGTTCGGAACGATACTGGCAACGCGGCAAGCGTTTAAACACGGCTGGGGTCATTCCGACCTCGTATGATCAGCGCGTTATTGCGAGAACGTTTGATCGCGAAGGATTAAACGTTCAAAAGCGATAAAATTTGATTTTGTATTTTTTCCACAGAAAACAAAAAGAAATGCCGACGATCCGGCTGCGTAAAAAATAAGAAAATGGAAAAACACGTAAATAAGGCGCTTCGTCGGACGATGAATTCGCTCGCTCGTGCGGTCAAGAAGTTATAAATTATTACGTACCATTTGACTTTGCATCGTCATCGCGTTGCCTGGTAAGCCGTTAATCTGATTGACCGCGCCCATGTGTAAACTGCTAGCTAATGGATTGACCATCTGACTGGAGTTCAGCCCAATTTGGTTGGTCGCAATGTTCAATTGGTTCGCACCGGGCATTCCAATTTGTCCTTGCATTTGATTTATTTGGCCCAAGCCGCTCGGTTGGCTAGGAAAACTATTCTGTTGTCCAAATCCTCCCAAGTTTTGTACGGGTTGAGCAAATTGTTGGACTGCTTGTTGTTGCGGGTACATGGAGCCACCTTCAAGGTCAAACATTTATTGTTTTTCACAAGAAATTCATTTTTTTAATAAAAATAAAAAATGCTCATCGTAATGAGCCAGTTAGTGAAAAACTACGATTTTTTTAATTTCCCAAGACCAAACTGGATCGCTCGGACATTTTTCTTACTCCCAAAAATTATATCGAACGATAAGCTTGCGAAAATATATTCCGATACTTCTGGCGGACAAAGAGAGCAATAAAAATGAGTGTGCGAATGGGGAATTGAATAAGGACATGCGGAAACTGACCTTGAACCGCAAAAGGCGATTGTTGATGGCTCGGAGTTCCATAAAGCGCGAGAATACTGTCCTTCGTCATTTTGCTCTTTTCCTGGGCCGTCGGTGCTGGCTGATTGAAGAAATTCTCCTCGTCCGTTTTACTCGCGACGCCGGTTGATTCCGTGCTGCCGTTTGTTGCACCTGCCGCTGGGGCTGGTGACGAATTCGCTGGGGTGGCTGACAGGAAAGACGAGAATATGTCGTCGCCCGACGTCGAACCGTTCGCATTCGTCTGATTTACCGGAGCATCTTTACAAACGAATCAACGAATGAATTTTTTGTGTTTTGAAAACGATTTTCCACTGTCTTCTCGGCAGAATTTCTGAAGCTTTGACTAGCGTATTACGGAAGTTGCTTTAAAGAGTTGACTCAATCGTTTATTTCCTTATTTTCCAATAAAACACTCACCAAGCCCCAAAAGATCCAACGTCGCTGTAGCATTTGCTCTGTTCGGTTTAGGACTCACGGAGCTTCGTGGTTTTGGTATTTGCGGCACTATTTCCGGTTTTTTAACCGGTGGAAGAGAATTTTGGCTGGTGCTTGATTTCGTGCCCTCCTTCTTTCGTCGACGTTGTCGTTCCGCCTCTTCATCGAGCTCCTTGTCCCAATTCACCTGAAATTATCATCGTTTTTCGTTCAAACACCAAAATCTACAATCTCGCCAATGGAAAGATTCAATTTCCACAGCAAAAACATGGAGCGTGCAAAGTTTCGTCGTCAAATTATCGAATTATGAGTGTAAAACAATTTGCAAGCTCCTCCACGAATTCTTTGCATCCCAGCAAAAATGAAAAATTACCTTCGGTAGAGGAGGCGGGACCCACTCTCTCGCGATGTATTTTTTGTGTTCGTACTTGGCTCTGATGAAACTTTCCAAGCTGCAGTCGGTCTGTGGTCTCCTGAAGCTGTCGGGTAGATTAGCTTCGTACACGGCTCTGGCGCGCGAATTGCCCATTTGCTGGAGGCTCTGGTTTCGACGAAAAGCGTAAAGTTAATACGGCTCGAATATCATTTCCCAGTATTTCATGTTTCAAGCAAAATTCTGCTTGAAAAACCGATAAATTTTTTTCCCCGTTCCCTTGCAATCTTATCGTCTACGATAAAAATAATTTCTGCATTCGATTATTGCTCACCACAACTTGTTCCGGTGTCCACGTGTCCAAGTTAACTGATTTAACTTTGCTTATGTGAACTCCAAGATTTCTGTGTATTCCTGCGCAGCGAATACACAAGAAAATACCCAGATTCCAGCTCGCCCATCTCGGTCCTGTAAAAAATACATTTTCCGTAACGCCCCGAAACTTTTGTTTCTCTCATTTCCTTTGACGGGCTTTGCCATATGTTTTTAGACGTTTAACAATCTGCGGAGACGATTTACAGTTTGCTCAAGGGAAACAGGATTTCTTTACGCGTAGAATTTGAAAGAAAAATATTTTAATGGCGAAACGGTGAATCGTTGGAGAACGACGAGTAACGACGGCTCTTGAAATGCTTTTTTTTTTTTTCAATTTTTGCGTAAAAATGCTTTGGCCGAACAGCTGATTTGTGGGAGGACTCGAAGGGGCGGCGTTGCATTACTCTGGACACATTTTTTTAAAAGAGCGACTACTGCGACTTGGAGAATTGTTATCAACAATAATTACAGGCTGAATTCTCGTTTGACGAGCTTCGTAAAGCGTTTTCTTAGAACGACCATTCGACGATCGAGCGTCATCGGGAAGTTTATGACGTTACGCCATTTTCGAGGTTTCGCTTGTCAATTGCTCGAAGATTTGTCGCGATATGAGTAGCAAAGAGAATAATAATAATGGGAATGATAATAATACGATCATCTGTGCGAATTATACGCCCGGTTGTAACTAGGTCGCGAGAACTAAGGCCAAAATCGATATACAGCTAACCAAAGTGTCAGATGCCTCGTGGGCTTATCTCTAAATGGGAGGGTTGGAGGGAGCAGGGGAAACATAAAAACGTCAAAAATTTGTGGCTAGTTGGAGGAGAAAGACTGACTTTGAGTTCGTCGACGTTGCAGCCATTGAGGCTCGAAATATTTTCATAAAAGTTCGTACAAGCAAGGCGAGTGAATAATTTAGCGTGTATATGTTTTCGCAGGTGTAAACGAACCTTTGGCATCACAATCGACACAATACTTGTTGTCCTCGTCGCGCAACATTTGCGTCAAAAGATCCTGGCACTTGTCCTGGATCTGTTTCGCCCGCTCCTTCTCAAACCGCGACGTCATTTTTATCCTGTTATTTTTTTCTGTCTTCTCTTTATTTCTCTTTTTCTGTTATTCTACGCGTTTGCCTCACGGCTTGTGGTTTATCGTGCACGTTTCACCGAAACTCGCGGTTCTAAATATCTTTTAAACGCTCGAATACCGAATGAGAGGCTTCGGAGACCGTCCGATTCTGGGTGGTCGAACCAACTCGATGTACACGATAGAAGATAAATTTATAGACAGCGAAGAGACGCTGCTGACCATGACGGGGGGACGTGACGGTCACGAACGTGGTACACCCTGTATATATGTATATTACGCTCGAGAAACCTCCACCACCGACATCTGTTGCTTCATTTTCTCATTATTTGCAAGAGCGTCCGTTGGTAAGAACGACGAGTCGTTACGTTCTCTACATAGTTTGTATCTAAACCGCGATCTAAACGAGGATGAATGAATTTTTACGATAATTCAACGGAAGAGGCTGGATCAGTAGTTAAAATTTGCAAAAATTTTTGCATTGACACTACCAAACACTACCTCACGATTTCCTATGGATTTGTGAGGGAAAAAGTTCGATATTGTTGACTCGTGCAGGGGCAATATGGACAATGGGCGTCGACTGCGTTTCTCGTTGATTTTCCGCAAGGGCTCAGTCAATAACAAGAACGTAACGCGACTAGTTCGAAATCCCCTCGCTGGAGACGTTGTCTGTATGAATCGATGACCCAAGCGCGAATTATTTTTAACGTCGCAACCGGCAGCGAAGTGGGGATGTTGAAAAGCGAATCGTGAATCGTTTCAGTTGTTTTGAGTCGCGAGTGGATGTAAGAAGTCTGGTTTCTCGTCGCGATCCCGAGTGTCCGTATCACATATGCGCGAGTAGTGTGTGTTCGTCGATTCGTTACGACTCGACTATAAATACGTTTGAGAAATAATAAACGAAAAAAAAAAACAGTTGAATAGCAAAAAAAAGAATCAAGACGAAAAACATCGGGTAAACCGTAAGCCCGTTCGATCGGCGATAAGCTTTTCAGTGTTGTTTTTGTATAACAAGTGAAAAATCGTGTTTTTTCAAAAGGATCAAAAGTACCTAATCAAAGTATAAGAAACCAAAATTTGCGGAAGAAAGTGCATGCGGCCGGGCCGTTAGCAGAAAACTCCTTCGCCATCGAGAATGTCGCAGCGCGAGACCGTGATACATCTCGTTGCCGGAGGGTGGGTCAACGTTTTTTTAATGCATTATTTTCACATCCATTCCACGTTCTCGCGTGTTAAACGAGTTTCTAGCATTTACATTTTACTACAAGATTCTAAACGAGAAAATCTTTTTTTCACTTTATACTCCGCTGGAAAATTACGTCCTTTCGACCAAGACCTACACCAATGATACTTTTTTTTTAATAATTCACTACAAAGAAAATGTTACACATATTTACATATGTGTACATTCGCGAAAGCCGTTTAGTGCGCAGCGGCTGAGAAAACATACGTAGCCGGTCGAGCCGCATGCTGAATACTTGTGCACGTGATCATAAATCATAATAACAATAATATCAACAAATATAACCGGTTTCCAGTTCACAATGAATTGATATGGATCAAAATTAAATTAGAACTTTCGCTCGTGGTATTTCGAGTTGGTAAACAACGATTGTTTGTGCAGTTCATATTTTCGATATTTGCCCCTCCTCTCTCCGGCGTTTCTGCCACTTTATTCGCCCGACGTTGAGCAAATGCGTAGGACACTCGAACAATTTACGATCTATTTTTATCGTACTCGGTGCTTCAATTGTGTCATATTATTCGAATCATGTTGCGGGACCGAGGGGAGGCCACAAATGCACCATCAACATACGAAATTCATTCCAACTCTGCAACATCGAACCTTAATCCCTCCTTTTCGCTATATTATTGCTTTTATCATCCTGATACTCGTTATTATTATTGTTCTTGTGAAAACTTTCGGCGCAATAACTTTTCGGCCCTGCGCCTTCGGTGTTTACCTCCGCGACCCAAATACCCCGTTAGTGTTTGCGAATTTGTGTGCGTGTGTGAGTTTATATCGCGTGCGTCTTAAAATGGACGTTTTTCGAACGATTGTTTCTTTTTTTTTTCACGTAAAACGATAAAAATAAACTTTTCTCTTTGATTTTTTTGATTTCAAGAAAAATCTCATGACGCAACGACATTTTTCGTTTCCGGTAGGAAACAAAGTCCTGACTTTTTTTTCCAACATTTTTCGAAATCGTTTTGAAAAACGGTGCAATCGTTGAAACAATTGCGAGTGACTGATCGTACATCTGATATGTCAGGTGTACCCTTCTTGGCGAGTGTAAACTTCAAAACATATTGATCGTCCCGCGTCTCGAATCTACGCAGTTGAAATTATTTTGTTCTGCAGTTTGTATATGTTTGCGCATACTACATGCGAGCAGGTATTTTGTCCCAACTTTTCCATCATTCATGCTCCAGACGATAATATTTTTCCAGGAAATTCTCCGACTGAAATATCGAATTTACAGTTTTTTACAATTTTTTCGACACCAAGAATCGACGGAATCGATTTACTTTTCGTTGAAATATCGCGCTCGTTTACTAGTGAACGGGATTTTGTTTTTTTTTGTCGAATTCGGTGAAAAAAATGAAGAACGTTATGCTTGGGAATAGAAATTCATTTTTATCGAATTTTCTCCATAAATACGACAGAAGGGACAAAAATAATTTTTTTTAAACTTATTTATACGAGTTTTTTTTTCCGGATCCACGATCCGAGTTGGTGAACGAAACGTATTCGGTGCTTTCGAACGATCTGAATTTCCTGATACAATTTTCCGCATTGTTTCGTTAGGAAAATCGTAGTTTTCGAATGAAACATCGACGCTGCGTCTTCGTTCTGCAGGGAATGTAAGGAACACGTTATTTTTACGGTAAAGCGTGACCGGCATGCGTTGTATATTTACGGCTTTCGAACGTCGTCAAGGTTATGAACTGCCATTTTAACAGAAGTAGCAATTGCTCGAGGTTTTCCTTGCAGAAAATTATGAAAACATTTTTTTTATCTTTTGCTTCATCCGAGCTTTATGGCAAATGTTCATTTTTTTAGGTTAAGTCGCAAGAGGACTGAAAAATTATTTTTTCACAAACGAAATGCTTTTTCTTCTCTGGCCGATTGTTTAAAAAATGCTTTGAAAAATCGAGAGGCAAGAAAAAATTATCTTGTCAATTTTTCATCGTGTTTATCGACTCGATCGTAGATTTTATCTAAATGTGTCAACATGTCGATCTAATAAGTAGTTAATAATAACACGGAGCTATCACATGAAGGGAAAGTGTGTGAAAATGGTTGCAAGTTTCCTCTCACCTCGATTTCCATTTTTTATTTAACGACCAATCCTCCCGATGACATTTTTGTCTTTTCAACATAATAATCGAGTAAACTCGTCGATTCCGTTATCGTATTGCTATCACAAAACGACTTTATTTATGGTTCTTTCAAAATTTAGTACAAACGTTTTTGGCACCAAAACTAACAATTTTCTCCTATGAAGAAAAATTTTCTGACGTTTAGAATTTGAGATATTTAATTTCCAATTTTTTACTTTTCTCATCTAAACGCGTGTAAATTGAGATCGCGTTTCTTTTGTTTTTTTTCTCGCAACTTTTTAACGAAACGTGACTTCAATTTACACGCTTTTAGATGGGAAAAATAAACAAATTGGAAATGAAATATCTCAAATTCTAAACGTCAGAAAAAATGTCGTTTTATTGTCCTCACCGAATATCGAACGAGAATCATGAGCTCTGTTAAAAAAAAAAACAGAATTTCGTTGCATCCCAACGGCTCAAAGTTCAACATCGTAAAAATCTTCGAAATGATGTTTCGAGTGAAAAAATTTCACGAACATTTTCTTTTTTCTGGACGATTAGAAAAAATTCTGCAGACTCGGATATTTATATTCTCGGCACATTAAAAAAAAATCACTCTGTCAAGCCCGACACGTGAATATATACGCGATATTATTTTTACGTGTACTTGACCAATTTTTCGCTGTTCCTCGAGCTGATCAATTTGATTTGTTGTTGTACGATCGACGCTTAGAATCTTCAAGGTCGACGTACGTTACGTCACATCGTATACAACGATACGTTCGATATGTGCACTCGTGTGTATATTGCAATACGTTAGGTCAGGGCAAACATGAATGAAGTAGATTATCGATTTTTTTTCAATACCAGAACATTGCATTGTTATTTTTAAAAATAGAAACGTGATTATTAATTTATTCATTAATAAAGTTGATTGTGTGAATATCCGAGTGGATAATCCGATGTTTTTGACCGGAGTTTCCGACGTTGGAACGTAGCGAAAAATTTGTGTAATTTTGGGCAAAGATTTTTTCTTTGGGTCGCGAAAGATCGACTCGTTGTCGTAACCAAATTACTGCATAGGAATTTTTTGATTTTTTACCTTGAGTAAGCAATTTTGTTGCGTTCCAACGATCCGAGGTTCACGGTTTCCACTCAGTAGTTTTTAATTAATTAAATAGCAACGGAATGTGCGATTTTTGAATTTTTAACGTTATTGGGTTTCGAATGAATTCAGGGTTGCTGGCACGGTCGGTGCGATCGTTACCTGCCCTCTCGAAGTCGTCAAAACACGATTGCAGTCATCGACTTCCGGTTTTTATCCACCGCCCGGAAATAAAGAGTTGACTTCTGGTCATGTTACCTGCAAGAGTTTTCCCACACCCCAGCAAAGGCGGCGACTCTGCACTGGAGGATACCCAAGGTAATTTCTATGATTTTTCATTTTTTTGAACAAAATTAAAAAATCGTGTATATTTTTTTAAATTTGAACAATTTATTATTATCGGGAAATTTTTAATTTCTAATGAACTCTCGATTATCGTGGAAAAATGACAAAAAGGATCTGCATAAAGTGTAAAAACTTGTAATCTCAATTTTTTTAATTTTTTTACATTTATTTTTTCTTGGGTTTTTGTTTTTGTTTTTTTTGGGTAATAATTTTGAAAAAAATAATAGGTACGCTCTCGTGGCACTTTCTCATTGCGGGGTTGCACCTCCACCAGGAGGTGGTCCACACCACAGTCATGCTCCAACGGGCTTGGTACATTGTCTGAGGTACATAGTCGAGCACGAAGGTCCACGTGCGCTGTTCAAAGGTCTGGGACCGAATCTCGTTGGCGTCGCGCCGTCGAGGGCCATCTACTTTTGCACATATTCACAGAGCAAGGCCTTCTTCAATTCTGTCCTACCAGCTGACAGTCCCTTGGTTCACGTTTGTTCGGCATCGTGTGCTGGTAAGTATGTCAATCATTTTTACAGACTAGTCTCCTTTTTTCGTTGCTCATATTTAACCCTAGAACGGTAATCTTATTATTTTTTTTCCTGCCTATTTCGTTAACCTGAGGTCATGAATAAACGCAATTTTGAAAAATTCATATCTCCGGTAAAATTTAACGAAAAGGGTTCAACTTGGGCTCATTCTTTTCGTTTTTTAATGCAGGATCACGTGAGCCTGGGGCTATTTTGCTTGAAGTCGAAAAATTAGTCAAAAATGCGGTGAAACGATAACAAAAAACGGGAGAACGAAGCGAGGGAGGGATTTAAAGTCGCCTGGGGTCGTTTTTGTCCCCAGGTTACCGTTCTAGGGTTAATCGCCACATTCTCATGGCAAATGAAAAAATAATGATGTTGAATTTTACGTCGTTGGAATATGCAACGGAATTTATCATTTTAATCAATTTTTTCAAGACAGAGCCAAAAATTCTCATGCGTCTATGACGATTATTTGCAAATGAAAAACTGAATGTCAAAGAAAAATTGAAGCGATTCCGAAAATCTTAGAAATGGTGAGTGGATTAAATATTTTTCGTTGGTCTCCAACGATGCGAGCTTCAATATCGTTAAATATTTTATCATCTTAAAAAAGTGTAAATTCACTTTAAACTCGAACGAAAGTAAAAATCTAGATGACACGAAGTTCTCAACGTTGGGATCCAACGAAAAATACTTTTTCCATTAATTGTTTGTTCAATTTCAAAAACTATGACAATTTTCGTGATTTTGGGTTTTGATCCCAAAGAAAAATCGTTTTATCATCCTGACAAAGTATCGAGTAAGAATCTTGGGATCTGCTCAAGAAAAAACAGAATTTCGTTGCATTCCAACGATGCAAACTTCAACATCGTAAAATCTAGTCAATATATTTTTTTTCAAAAATCAAATTCGCAGGTGAATAGTCTGTTAATTTCGATAACTGTAAAAACTAGTCAGCCTCATAGAAATGAATGAAACGACGAATAAATAAAAAACGACGAGGCGTTAGGCGATTAAGCTCGATTGTGGAGAATCCGTAAATAGAAATCGCGCTACACTCGAGAAAGAATTAAGTGAATCAGGTTTTTTATGCACCAACATCTCCTGGTCGTTTCTCACGTCATTTGTTTATCAATTGGACACTCACACGGCCTTACAAATGTCCGATTAATCGAGGCACGAAAGCTCGAGCTTGGTTTCTCGTATTGTAATCTTCCGCGATGACCCCTTGACCCGGGCTCGTGCATCCGCGTTTATTTTTTACTCACACGCTTGTAATAAAAAAAAAAAAAAAAAAAGTACATATAGAAATTCGCATACCCAGGCGCGTGGCGCACGCTTAGAACCATCTCGACTCCCTCAACACCGACGCAGGCTCATCGACGTCAACGGGCCGCCCCGAGAGATTTATAAAAAATATTTGCCAACGTTTTTTCTCAGCGATTTTCGATCAGAGAATTTTGTCTAATTCGAAAATCCGATAAAAATGTTCAATGCGTTGACACATCGGGCCATTCTGACCCAGACTAATCGTTGCCTTCCAATAATCTCGATTCTAAAAATATTTTCAGGACCAGCGCTTTCTCATCGATGGACACGATTTTTTAAACTTTCGAAAACAAAGTCCACTCGCTCAAATTTATTAATACGTAATTATTCAACGTGAAAAAATTCAGCTCCTAATCACCTCGAGCCAGGACGGAAATAAAAATGAGAAAAACCTTCAGGATTAGCCTCAAACGACGAATCGTCGATTGAGAAAATTCCTCGTTAATGCAGTCGTCCGATAAGGTAATCCGGACACAAACGAAAAAATCAAACAACGAAGGTCGCGCAGATAAAGCTTGGTCAGGATTTCCTACACTCGGGAGAATCGTCGTTTACTACAGCTGCTTTGTTGACGTCTGGTCTCGGTCTCTTACGAGCCTTGCTCAATGAGCTCCGACTCGAATTGATCGTTTGCACCTTCGCATTCCATTCGCGGTTCGATAACACCAACGAATTATTTTTATTCTTGGAATTTCGACACGCTTTCCTTTTCTAGGAAACTCACTAGTTTTTATCTCGTTTTCCTTCACCGAGAAAACGGAGCGAAGCTCCTCGTACACGCCTTGATCGCGTGGTACAGCGAAAATTATTCCGGAGGATATTTCCGCGAGTCTCACGTGCGACGTGTCACGTAGACCAGACTTTGCCGAACGTGCACTCAATGTCACGTCGATGACTTCGTCTTCCGTTGATTAATCGTTGCGATGTTTTTGAGTCTCGACCGAAATTTAAAAAAATCAATATTCGGAATCTACAACTTTCTCGATGCGATGAATTTTTTTATTTGGAAGTGAATACTCTGATTTTTTAATCCGTGTCAAATTGTGTGGAGAAAAAATAATCAAATTTTCGTCAAATTCGAGATTTTGCCTCGATCTTTATCGCGGTCCAGTGGCGAAGTTATTTGGATTTAGAAATAGCGCGATCATTGCATAAATACGCGTTTCCCATCGCTTCGAGTCACTCACACACAGACCTCGACGTTGGGATTAAATTACCGGCGCACAATCTAAACATAGATCGATCTTGTTACGTCACGATAAACAAGTTTGTTTTCTTATTGACACGGCGCAAATAGGAACGTTGCCTTCGTACACTCGAGAAAGGAAAAAGACAACAAAAACAAATCGTCTCGAGCGTAGCTTCGTCAGCTAAATGACGTTTAATTGAATTTCTTATCAATTTGAGAATTCCATTTACGTGGAAACTACAGATTCTATGTTTTTATTTAATTTCCTTCAATTAATTACTCTCTGATTTTTCATTACAGTTTTCGACACAAATCGATTTTATAGAAAAATACAGAATTTTTTTACCTTCAATCCGATCATGTCGACAAATTCATTTTTTTTTTTTTCAATTAAATGTCGATTGAGTTTTTAGGTGGCAAGGGAGAATCGTTTTATTGTCCAGACCAAATATTTAATAATAATTACGAGCTCTGCTCAAGAAAAAACAGAATTTCGTTGCATTCCAACGATGCAAACTTCAGCATCATTCTAAACGCATGTAAATTGGAGTCACGTTTCGTTAAAAAGTTGCAAGAAAAAAAAAACAAAAGAAACGCGTCTGTACACGCGTTTAGATGGAAAAAAAATTGGAAATTAAATATCTCAATTTCTAGATGTCAGAAAATGTTTCTTTCGTATAGAAAAGTTGTTTGTTTTAATGTCAAGAACATTTACACAAAATTTTAAGAAAATCGTAAATCAAACCGTTTTGCGATAGTTATACCTTCAGGAGAGAGTTCTATATCGTGGTGTCGTAGCACCTGAACACGTCGGGCTATTTTGGGACGACAATACGTAGTAACGATGTAGACACGCTCGTGTTTGGACTCTACAAGATCCCAGTGGCTTTTCCACTCGGTGCAAATGGACTTTTCTGTCGTTGAACTTTTTCAGGAATCCTCGCGGTATAAACAAAGTTTGTGCTCGATTTATAAATTCCCTTATAAATTAAATGGAAATTAATTTTCAACTGCGTTTTCGTTGTGACCTTGTCTGAGAAAAATTATCAAAATTGAGTCTTTGGGAAGTCGAGTAAAAAACATCAGCAAAGATAATCTTGGATGACGAAACGATAAGAGGATTTTCATTAATTATACGTTACGACATGATCTTTATCCTGGAATCTTCGGGTGCATCGAACGTTGAATTTTCGTGAATTTTTCAATATTATGCAACAACGAAGATAATTAAAAAAAAAAAAAAAAAACATTGTGATGATTAAAATTTTCGAGGAGGCCTGTGTCCCAGTAAAAATATACGAATTCAATGATGCTGAAGTTTGCATCGTTGGAATGCAACGAAATTCTGTTTTTTCTTGAGCAGAACTCGTTATTATTATTCAATATTTGGTCCGGACCATAAAACGATCCTCCCTTGCCACCTAAAAACTCAATCGACACGGAAAATTGCGACAATTTTAAAAATTCAATAAATAATTAATAGGTGAAATATTTTTCGTTAAATATCAACGTTGCGAGCTTCAGAGTCGCCGAATTCATTATTATCTCAAATTTCAATTATCTCGAATCTGGTCTGGATCTTTCTATGATCGTTAATTATCGATTTACTTATTGAATTTCAATTTAATTTGATTCGATAAATAAATCGATAAGCAAAAGTCTGTAATGACGATTTGTTGGCAATCAGTTGTGAAGAGGGTATGTGTGTGTGTGTGTAGAACGAAGTGAGCTAAACGTACATGTCAATATAATCAGATCGTTGATGACCTTGAGAGTAGAAAAAAAAAAAAAAAAAACGCTTGAACGTTCTAGTTTATTCGCCATGTGTTAAAAATCGCGTCTCGTGATGTTAAAGTGCCAAATCAAATTCTCCATCGTCTATATGCGTCGATGATTTTTTTTATTTGCTCCATTATTAGCGGTTCGTACTTTTGGCAACGAGCCCAATCATTTCGTAAAATTATTACCGGAATCTTTGACTCGCTGTTCTCGATACGAAACGACAATTAAAACGGAATTTAAATAAAAAAAAAAAAACCGAAATAACGATGCGGTCACTACGTTCGTCTATTATATTAATAGGGACGGCTACAAGTCTTTTGGAATTCGCTATACGAACTCGTTTACTTTTATGCGCAGCACCGTGTCCCTTGAAACGAAAAAAAAAGATAGAAATTAAAAAAAAAAACTTCGTCTTCGTTGGTCGCGACGTAGTACGTTTCAGGTTCTTTTCCCCTCGATCACGTTTCCGCACTCGGTCGAGACACGCGAGTATCTTTGAAAGTTTGCACATTCGATGTGTTACTCCACAAGTCGTTCCGTCTCGAAATTTCTGGCCCTTAACTTTATTTTTCAGTTCATTATTCCTACGATTATTTATTTATTTATTTATTTATTTCAATTAAAATTTTTATTTTCATTTATTTATTTATTTTTAATTTCATTTAATTATTCATTATTTTTAATAATAATAATTTAATTATTATTATTTATTATTATTAATTCTCTCGTCAAAGTTGTCGATCTTGAAAAAAGGCAAAAGGAAATAATTTTGTTTTTTTATACGTCGTAATTCGAATTTTTAGGTAATTCGTCGCTTTCGAATTTTTTCGTGATAGAAATTTGAATTTCATGAATGAGCGACATTACGGAGACCCTTAATGACGTATGGTTATTGTTTTTTTTTTTTTTACATTGTTTATAAATAATTGAATAACTTCCGTTCGCACCAACTGATAATCGTTCGGTCGAACAATTGTTTGCACAATCGGTTCGTGGCATTCTTGACTGTTTGATTATCCGAAAATTTGCACCAGTCGTGGACTCAGTCCGTTACGATGGAATTTTATGTGTATTGCTAACTGACGCGGATGAGTTCACACACACGTGCTCGAAACGTGATTCCTTGCCCAAGGATTGTCAAACGTTGAATATTCATAAGTGTGACTTGTCGTGGAAGAAACAGCACATGGAACTTATTTATCGACATGGGTCACTGATTGATTAACGAGATATCAGGTGACGAACGCAATAAGTTAATGAATAGGATCAAATTATTGCACCCATAAAAAAGATTTATTAAAAATCAATAAAATTTATTCAATTGAAGAAAATTTATTTATTTAAATACCAACCTATTTATTTGTTCCAAATAAATTTATTCATTTAATATATAAATCTTCTGGATTATTCAAAACAAATAAAAATTTTATTTGAACGTAATAAATATGTCATTTATTTTTAAGAACATATTTATTTTCTCGAAGTAAATAATTTATTCATTATGAACAAATAAATTTATTTATTCTGAACGAATAAATTTATTTATTGTTAACAAATAATTTTAATGAATAAACCTTGTTATTTAAAAAGAAGAAATATTTCTTGGGATTCAATAAATAAGTATTGAATTGGAAGAAATGTATTGTAAATATACTCCTTTATTACTTTTCAATAAATGTTTTTTCTGGGTGTGAGTGATGAGAAAATGTGATTTTACGAAATCGTTTTGCATTCGAGAAAAAATTGAATGAATTTACAAACATGGAAATTTTTTCAATTTTCTCATCTCGTACTTTTTACTCCAATTCTTTTTTATTCATCATGACGATTTATTTTTTCACTTTCTTATCACACGCTTCTTATCGAACGAGCATCTTGCTCATAAAAACAAAACGATGATACAAATTTTACGATTCTTTTGCCAAAAGACACAAATTTTCGACGTCCGATTCCTCGACGTACAATTCTTTCACAATTGCATCCTCAGTTACCATGGAATATCGACGACTTCTCGTGCCTCCGAGCTCTCGAACTTTTACGTCCATTCCTATCGATTTTGTGAAGATTCCTGACGCGTCAGCCAAAATTGTGACCTGCATACAGTGGGAATCTCAATTTATTCAAAAAACATTACGTTGCAACATTTTTTGTATAGACATTCGTCCGAACACCCCCAACCAATTGACACAATTTCAGTTTTATGAGATTTTGAAAATACAATCTCTCACGTAAAAGCTTCAGAAACTTCGAGACACTTTGAAAAATTATCCGGAACACAATTTCAGAAATTTTCTGTGCAAATCTTCGCGAAATATTATTTTAATGGCAAAATGTAATTTTGGCGAATTTTTTTGCTTAATGAGATCGTGAAAAACATGCCATTCGAATTTTAAATCAATCTTCAAATCGTGTCGTCACGATATATCGCCCGTTGTTTGCGTATTACAATGACATAATGCGAACAGCTAGAAATGCCCTCAACATGCACATACCGACTGTGCGTAGTATTGCGTAATTCGAACGTTATGTCACTGTAAACAGAATACGATAAAATTGAATAATTTTAAGATTCCAAACGATGTTGAAGTTTCCATCGTTCGATTGCAACGAAATTCCATTTTTCCTTTAGCAGATTTCAAGATTCTTATCGAAAATTTTTACTCAGGACGTTAAAACGATATTTTTATTGGATCCAAACCCAAAATCCGTACGAAAATTGTCATGGTTTTTGAAATTGAACAAACAATCAATGAAAAAAGTATTTTTCGTTGGACCCCAACGTTGCAAACTTCCGTGTCGTCATTGCAAAGAGTTTATACGAATCTTGAAAGTTACGATTATGTTTATACTTTGTCCGGGGCTCCCTTGGCCCAGCCCCAAGCCGACAGCACGTACGGATCATTGACGGAGACGCAAATTATTTCCTGAAAACCCTTCGATTTTAATTCGTCCGATCTATAAAAAAAAAAAAAAAAATCAAAAAACAAAGAATTATTCGCTACTTGTCGCTTTTGTCATTTAAATCGATTTTCCGTTTTATGCGAACAAAGCGAAATGCACGAAGCGATCATTGTATTGCCAGGAAAATGGAATTCGAATTTTTTTCATGGCAAAATAATTTGAGGTTATGAGCTTCTTAAATAAACAGAGTATCAAGAGATAAATTTAATTATTAAAAAACTTAAGAAAGCTTCAGACTGCAGAGCGAATGTTTATCTCGTGGAAAAACTTTGATCGATTAATTACTTCACGACAAATCCTCGCAAATGAATTCTCGAGCATCCTGGCAAAAAAGCGCCTGGAACACCGAAAATTATTGCCTTTTTCCCACGAACCAAATCGTAAATATTTGTTGTTTTTTCCGAGGCCTCTTCGTACAATTCTGCACTGGGTAATTTATCGCCGACACTTATCTGTGTCATGCTCGCGAAATGATACTCCGAAGATATTAATTATGCCGTCGATAACAAAAAACGTTGGATCGAATGACAGAAAATAATAGAACGACGATTATTTTCACATGCTCGTTAAATCGATTCGATTCAGTTTATTCCTAGATATCAATCCGATGAAAGAAGAAGAACTGAATAATGTAAGAAACGTCCAATAAGACGCGATGATATCAATTTTATAACAAAAGAAAAATCGATAAGAAAAAAAAAACCAAATTATCGGAAATACAAATAAAATAGTCGATAAGCTTCGCTAATATTTGTCGAGGTCCTCATAGAATCGATACGCAATATTCTTTCCAAACACAACGTACGGAATAACGTTTACGCAACCCAAACATGAACGAACATTGAAAATTTAGTTTTTTATTAATATATATATTTTTTTTTTTTTTCGTAACTTCAGACTTTTCTGGCACATCGAGTTTTTTTTTGTGTGACATTTTTTGTAGGCAAGTTTCGAGCACTTTTAAAGTTTCCGAACTTCTTTGGGCAACTTTTTCAAGTTCTCGAGATTTGTTTCTTTGAAATGAACAAAAAATAAAGCCGATTCAATCGTTTTAATTGATTCGCAGTGTCAATTAACCCTAGAACGGTAACCTTATTTTTTTTTTTTTACCTATTTCGGTAACCTGGGGTCATAAATGACCCCAATTTTGAAAAATTCATATCTCCGGTAAAATTGAACGAAAAGGCTTCAACCTGGGCTCGTTCTTTTCGTTTTTTTAATGCAGAATCACGCGAGCCTCGGGCAATTTTGCTCAAAGTCAAAAAATTAGTGAAAAATGCGGTAAAACGACAAAAAACCGAAGAAAGAAGGGAGAAAGGGCGCGAGATTTAAAGTCGTCCGGAGGTTACCGTTCCGAGGTTAAAAATTGAACAAAATTTTTGACTGCACATTTACAAATTTCGAGAACTATTTATCGGAGAACGGAACAAGACGAAAAACCAAGATTATCTGATTGAGAGTACGTTGAACATGTTGCAGGTTTCGTGGCGAGCACCGCAACAAATCCGATATGGTTTGTGAAAACAAGGCTACAGCTAGATCCTCACATGAAACGAATGACTGCCATCGAGTGCATCCGGAGGATATATCAACAATCGGTAAGGTATATTAAAAACTCATCGGATGCACCGAGGCTTGCGTAACATAAAAAAAAAAAACAGTTTTTACGAACGATCCACAACCAGATGTAAAATCCTGAATCTCAAAAAATTGAAGACGAAGAAACATTTTTTTTTTTTTTAATAAACGAAGAATTGAGCTTTTTGGTCACTGGCCCCGAAAAGGCTGTTTCGACTCGGCCAATATTTGGCACTTAAACTCGTAACTTTGAAAAACAAGTTTGCGTCGGTTCTGGCACGATCTCTGACTCTTGGTAATTCCAAAACACATAGTCTCGTTTATTAGTCGGTTATCGTAGTGAATACGCCGATGAGAATTGAAGCAATTTATCGCGACCCAGAAATAGGCACTTGGGACAAAAATAAAAAAATAATGGCTGGCCGCTGATGAATAACGAGTCCGAAAATTCAATTTGTACTCGTCATGCCACGTTGGACTTGTTAAAAATATTGAACAAATTTGTTTCATTGTTGCAAGGCGTTAAGAATAGTGTCGCATGATCCATTCACTAGAATTTCTTTTCGTCTGGGTTTTTTCTTCTCTTTTATCATCGAAGAAACATCTCGAGTTCCGAGACCCGATTAATTTTTTCGTCGCTACGAAAAATCTCGTAAATTTCATTCGCAATAATTCGCAAAGGCGTTGAAATTTTGCTTCAACTGTTTGCAAATGTTTAGCTCGTTCGAAACGCCTTTGGAATTTAAACGCATTTATTTTTGGCTCGCACACGTAGCCTTATACCCACGCACATTCATGGCCTTAACGTTTTCCTTCCAAGTATGACTTTCCGATTATTTCTAACGTAAATCCACGGGACGAGCAGGCCCGGCTGTTTCTTTTTTTGTTTGAGACGATACGAAAATCTAACGACCACTGATTCGCGAGCGAAATACATTGACAAAAATCTAGAAAAAATTAAACTTCCCAGGAAAAAAAAAACGATTTTTCTTTAGGATCCAAACCCAAAATCACGAAAATTTTCATAGTTTTTGAAATTGAACGAACAATTGATAGAAAAAGTAGTTTTCGTTGGATCCCAACGTTGAGAACTTCGTGTCATCTAGATTTTTACTTTCGTTCGAGTTTAAAGTGAATTTACACATTTTAAAGATAATAAAATTTTTAACGATATTGAAGCTCGCATCGTTGGAGGCCAACGAAAAATATTTAATCCACTCACCATTTCTAAGATTTTCGGAATCGCTTCAATTTTTCTTTGACATTCAGTTTTTCATTTGCAAATAATCGTCATAGACACATGAGAATTTTTGGCTCTGTCTTGAAAAAATTGATTAAAATGATAAATTCCGTTGCATATTCCAACGACGTAAAATTCAACATCATTATTTTTTCATTTGCCATGAGAATGTGGCGATTAACCCTAGAACGGTAACCTGGGGACAAAAACGACCCCAGGCGAATTTAAATCCCTCCCTCGCTTCGTTCTCCCGTTTTTTGTTATCGTTTCACCGCATTTTTGACTAATTTTTCGACTTCAAGCAAAATAGCCCCGGGCTCACGTGATCCTGCATTAAAAAACGAAAAGAATGAGCCCAAGTTGAACGCTTTTCGTTAAATTTTACCAGAGATATGAATTTTTCAAAATTGCGGTCATTTATGACCCCAGGTTACCGGAGTAGGTAAAAAAAAAAATAAGATTTCCGTTCTAGGGTTAAATGAAATGTCGAGAAATTTAGCGTTTTTTTTTATTATCACGTTTCCTAGTCAGTAATCCCAGAATTAATGACCTCTATTTCTTCGGGTTTTTCGTATCAAGAGTCGCACTGTTCTTCTGTATAAAGTGCAATATCTCGATAAAAATACGCTCAAATGCGTAATAGCTGTGATTGCGATAAACTTTATCGCCATTCGGTGCAAAAATTGTTGTAAATTGCATCGTCACTCATCGTACGATTCGAGAGAGAATGATCCTCGGGGCAATGTGCCGTGTTTGTGTGTCGAGGGAAAAGGACATAAAGAAGTCTCGTCTCCGGTCTATGTGTCGTGGGTATGACAAGCCATCGATATAAATATATGATGCCGAGTTGTTCTTGGCGCCTGCTGACCTTGAGTGTATCTATAGACTCGACAGAGACGAGTGAAGAGAGAGAGAGAGGGCGATAGAAACGAGAGGGAGAGAAATGCGCGAAATATATTTCACACACGCCGGCTTTTCGACTTCCGGACCACTTGCCGAATACTTTGAACGAGCCATTTTACCGGAAGTGCAAAAAAATTGACGAAAATGCCAATTTTTTGTGACAAACAATCAATAATTTTCAGTCTGATCGAAAAAGTCAAATTCTTCGCCGTTCTCTATTTCGTTAAACACGAAAATATTGAATTGTTCGATTTTTATGGAAATTTGATGAAAGTAAAAAATCTGCCCGCAGAAAATGAAAATATTTTTTCAAAGATCCAACTAGTTTTTTTTTTTTTTTGAAAAAATTAATATGTCAATATTTAATCACGATTTCTAATTGCTCTTTGAAATTCGATGATAAGGCGAATCCTTGGAGATTCTTCGTGGCAATTTTTCGTCAAGATAAATTGTAGTCCCAAGTGTACGAATCGAAAAAAATGGGAGAGATTAACAAGCAGCCAATTCTTCGCACACTTGTTTCGTGGTCCTCCCGTGCAATTGAGAGTTTGAAAACTTTCCACTGATTCCTCGAGAAGATACAATATTTCAATGCTGAACTATGTTTTCTCGAGTATAACGTTCTATGACGAATAGGGCAGCGTGCTCTGGCTTCTGGCTCGTCCGTACACGTCGAAATATCGCGGAAGAATTTCCTCCGATTAAAGGTGCCAGGGAAAAGTCGGTAAACAAACTCTTGTGAAATAAAATCAAGCGCAGTCCACATTTTCATTTTTTTCTCCAACGAAAACTCTGCGAAAATTTTCCAATTCGATGACACTGAAAAATACTTTTCCCATTCATTTTTCGTTCAATTTTTAAAAAATTACAAATTTCGTATCGATTTTGTTTTTCAATCCTGAAAAAAGATCGTTTCGTTGTCCTGATTAAATATTGAATAAGAATCATGAGCTTTGCTGAACAAAAAAAAAAAAAACGGAATTTCGTTGCATTCCAACCATGAAAACTCCAACATCGTCCCATTCGCGAGTCTCATTTTTTTTCTCCAATCTCTCGATATAAATTTTGGCAAATAAAAAAAATGCTACATTTTTTAGACTTTTGATCAAGCCCCCCTTCTCACTCTGGATCTTATCTCTGATCGATCGAAATTAATATCTTTCGATCAGACTTCGATGCAATAATAAATGACAAAAAAAAACTCAGCCCCACTCGTGCTATTAGCACGCTTTTGGCACGTGCGTTCTGATAACAACAGAGGCCAATAAAACTCAACTACGCTGCCTACGAGTCATCACGAAATACTTGTTTTTATTATCGAACTGGCGCTTATTGGTCAGCACGTCGATTGTTTATGTTCCACACTTTGACGATCTATATATATATATAGCTTCGTATTAAACCATTCTTAATGATAAAACGTGCCGCGTTAACGATACTTTCGTTCATTTCGATTTGATGTATTGCAATCGATAACAATCGTTTTCTCAGACGAATTAAGCTCATCCCTTGTTCGTACAATGATAACAAACACACTTTGACATTTCGCGACTGTACACATTCGTAGAAAAACAATTTCATCGTTTTTTGGTGTTTTGTAATTTTATTAAATTTGTAACTTTAAAAAAATTGTGTTTCGACGAAAATTTCGAAAATAAATCTTCAAATTATTACACGAAATTCCGGAAGTGATGATTAACATTTTGTCAAAATCAAGGACCATCATTGACGAGATTGGAACAAAAAAAAAAATGAGTAAAATCAAGGATTTCGGGTTTTTAGAAATCTTTAGAAATTAGAAATCCAAAAGCTCAGGTGGTCAGTTGTTCGGAGACGCGAAATAATCAAATTTGCCGGACTCTCGTTGTATGAAAAGCCAATGTCTCGATGATAAGGTGTATCGAAGAGTTTCTCACTGTGGATCCAGGCTGGTCGACCTGTGATACTCGTATCTAATCGACAAGACGAAATCCCATCGTGGGGGACCTTCCAAAACGTTTTTTCAGTCTTTCGCACAATCCACGGCTTTCGTTCTTTTTTTTTGTTTTTTTTTTTTTTTTAACAGTCGATTTTACATTTTTCGAGCATTTCACGTATTAGCTCCATTGTAAAATGTAGTTTTATAATTATCGTTGCTAATCTCGAGACTAATGAAGATTTGATTAATTTCTGATTTGCAGGGCTTCCTCGGATTTTACAAAGGCATCGTCGCTTCTTACATGGGAATAAGCGAAACAGTCGTACATTTCGTCATCTACGAAGCAGTGAAAAATTGGCTCATAACACATCGTTCCAGGGCACCAACGAATGTTGACGATGGATCAAAAACTTCACGTGACTTTTTGGAGTTTATGGCAGCAGGAGCTTTCTCGAAAACCATTGCCTCGTGCATCGCTTATCCTCATGGTAACAGCCAGCTTTTCGCTTTCTGGAAAATCCTTCACATTTACGAATTTTTCGTACGGATCGAAAATAATTTGCAGGAGCTCTGCAAACTCAGGCACGAAAAATTTCAATAGGAAGTTCAATTTTTTCGTCAAAACAAGATTGACAAAATTATATTTCGTGCACACGGGACGCTCGTAATGTTACGACGATTTTTATCGAGTTACGTAAACCAGAAATAACTGTTGTGGATCGAAGTCTCAAATATCGCGTGTTTGCTCGTTGGATCGTACTTTTATTGATTAATCAAACATATTGCACGTCACACGACCTCCTGCAAACTTTAAACGAACCTAAACGATCAACTTCATGATATTCATTGTTACGTTTATCTAATCTGTCCGGGAGATGAACGTGGACGTCGCATCAATTTAATTTTGAAAATTTAATCGATAAGACGAGACTGACAATATCTGCAGGAAGCATTTCATTGAATTTTTTCAAACACTGCCATTTCAACAATGAAATTATTGTTTTTTGGGTTTTTTTAAAATCACAATTCTCTCGTGAATTTTTTTTTTTTACAATCTGGTCACTAACTTTTTAAATATTTGTACGAAATGATTTAAAATGCCCGAAGCTTTCCATACGAAAGTAACTAAAGTTTTGATAAGATTTCATATTTATTCACAAGCTCGATTCTTTTTTTAACTTTGCGGAATGATTCCTCTTAATGAACCGGAAGATAAAATTCGTGGTAGTCAAAGGAACGAAAAATATTGAATTCTTGATTTTTAAATCTCTCAGTTTTGCCAATTGCCCAGCTTTCTTTTTTTTTTTTTTTTGAGTTTTCTGGCTCAACGAACGATCGTAATTTTCATTATTTTGCTTCTGGAGACATAAGAAAAATTATTGAGGAAACGATAAACATTTTAATTCATAGAATTAACAACAAGTCCTCGTGGTAGTTTGCTGGACTGTAAATCGTGCCATTTTTTGATAAAGCACGACTGCATAAACCAAAGATAAGAGAAAGAGCGGGAACGACAATGTTATTGACTGTCTAAGTCGCAGACTGCGTCGCATACATTTTCATTATCACGTTTGTACAAAGAGAGAGAGAGGAATCAAAATAAGAGAAATTCTTTAACACCTGTTAAGATTTTTTTTTATCACTTGGTTGCTTGGGACGATACACGATGGATCTGGCATGCATTAATATTGTGCTCGACAGAGTTATATCCCGACGGTTCGCCATTCCTTTGGCTTTTTGCCAAACGCTTCCACTTTGAGCCATGGACTTTATACATAATGATATTCTGCGTTTCGCAATAAATAACTCGAGAATACGGGTGACCGTTCGATCAGGGTTTTCGCAATAATCGTGTTCGCTGAGTCGAATAGAAAATTCATGAATTTTCTTTCTAGTTTAAAAAACAAATTTTATGATTTTTCGAATATTACGAAAATATGAGTTTTTTAAAAAGTCGTCCAACCGCTCTAATTTTTGCACAATTTTTTTAAAGATATTGTGTATACTGCACTTGCTGTTTACTTTCTAAAAAAAAATGGTCGAAATTATATAATTTCAATGCAAATACAAAAAACACTGCAAATTGAAATTTGCAAATTGTTTCCTCAAGATTCTCCAAATGCACGATGCTCACTGAGCATCCTTTTTATTTTTGCTTCACAAAATTATTGCGAAAAAGTGAAAAAAAAAGTTACACACCGAAATCCTTCGTATTTGAAAAGTTTTTTCATCCTTGTCTCAATTTATTATTCAAATGAAAATTGTTCCTGGGAATTTTTTGTTATAGAAGTCGCACGGACTCGTCTGAGAGAAGAAGGCACAAAATATCGTTCGTTCTGGCAAACTTTAAATACGGTATACACAGAGGAAGGTCCGAGAGGCTTGTACCGGGGTTTGGCGACTCAATTGGTGCGACAAATTCCAAACACAGCAATTATGATGGCAACGTACGAGGCTGTAGTTTATATTTTAACGCGACACTACCATCCCTCGAACCCGAGCTCAGCAAACAGCCAGCATTCGTCTCAATACTACAGCGAGAGCAAGTCCAAAACAAGATTGGTCTAGGATTTGCTACGTGGTCCTGAATAAATAGGAGCCACGCAACATTTATTCGTTTATTTCGAGGCCGCACAAACAGTGCGAAATGCTGCTCGCGAAAAATCCATTTTTTTGGATGCTTTTCCGAGCTCGAGGCATTTGAGAAAATTTCCGTTTTGGAGTAACGGAAAGCTGGGATCGTCTCGAGTCGTTGGCAACAAGATCAAGGATCTTTGCTTCGTCACGATCTATTCGAGCGCGACATTTGTTGAAAACAAACGAGTGGGACGAAAAATTAAACATCCCCGAACAAGATTCGAATTGATTTGTACATTTTTTTCGAACGATGGTTTTTCTCGATTTGGTAATAATTCATCGCTGGAAACTCTTGAAAACTTTTCGAACGTCGTTCGAGTGCTCAATTTTTTGCTTCTGTCGTTAAATTTTATCTTTTCGATACTAGAATATGGAATAAATGTTTTAAGGCCTGTGGGCAACTGGAGGAACGTTCGATGGCCTTAAAAATACGTTTTACCCGAATCCAAATTTATTTTCCATCAATTTTTGGATTTTTACTTCCCCATTTTCTAGTGAACATGAAACTTAAGAAAATTCATGTTGAAAACAACGAATTTTCCAAAAATGTATTAATTGAAAAATCAATTTTGTCGAATCGTCAAAATTTCTCCAGTTCTCGCGTCACGCGACCTCGGAGTTTGCCTCCCAATCAAAATCGAATCTTGTTGCTCGTTTCTCGAAGAATCTCGAAACACAAACCTCTTTGAAACCCCGCCTAGTTCGTAACCAGGTCGTCAGTAAACAAAAGCCAGGAATTGCTGTTCGAAAGTCATTGTAAAAAAAAAAAAACGAATTTTCCTAAAAATAAACCGACAACAATTTTCAAAATTGTGACTAAATTTTTCCAGCTTGACTTTGTAGCTCATTCTATTAAAACGAAACCTCCGAATAGGAAAACTGTTGACTCTAAAAATTGCAACAAAAAAGACATTGTAATTTGAGTAAAAATGATAGCGACTTTTTTTGGAATTTGCGTTTATTTAATTTTTCGAAACATATTGTGATAAAGCGAGATTGTAATGATTTCAGAAATTTTATTGTGATTTTTGGCAGATTTGTATAAGGAAAATGTGAAAAAAAGAAAAAAGAGCTTTCAAGATCGACGACGTGGTACGAACGCGATCGTCACAATGCCTATCAGAAAAAAAGAGAGATTCCTCTTCGATGAGTGTCATTTGCAACGGAATAAAAAAAACTGTATTAGCTGATAAGAGACTCAAGAACAAGGAGCAAGAGTAAACTGATAAAGAAGTTATTGGAAAAATATTATTTTTTGCATTGAAAGTGTTACTATGACAAATATAGACATTGCAAGGTAGTTGGCTCCCTTGTCTCCTCGCTTTACAAATAAAAAGGAAAAAAAACGGTTAAACTAAATAAACGATAGATGGAGTCATGTAAATAATAAATATTAGAATCTATTCGTAGATGACCCAGATTGTTTTTATCTTTCCATTATTTACGTTGTACATAGTTATTTGTATAGAATGGGAGACGAAAGGATAGAAGTATTAAATGTTTTTTTTGACCTTGTATAAACGATTCGTTATCCAGAGATCCGACGATGCGATGGGTCGCAATAGTATGCTTGGGAATAAAAGAGTACGAGCGAGAGAGAAATGAAGAAAGATTGAATGAGTCGTCTCTCCGATCCTCACTGAAAATTGCAGCCCCATACTATTTTTTGTTTTGTGCTTTGAATCAAGCAGCTGATTATATTGAGAAAACGTGCTAGGAATTGACAATTTGGACGTTTCATTTGAGCCACAAAAAGGAAAACATTGGACACGTGAGGAGAAGTCTTGTAAAAAAATTTGACAGCCTGCGTCCAAATTGTACGAATATGTCGAACTGACGAAATGAGAGTCGACGAGATATTCTGTGATTTTAGTTTATCCGTTGAAGGTTTAATTGAAAAACAAGCAAAAGATGGTCAAAACTTTCTGATGTATTTTTTTCTTCGTTTTTTTTTTTAAGTTTCTGAATGCATAGGTGCCAAACGAGCCACTGAAGTGTACAAATAGTATGAATGATCTTTCTTACGAATATAAATGTGAGCAAAAGAACGACGACGTAGTTTCATGGAGAGGAAAAGAGAAAATTCATTCTTTTCGTCGTTGAAAATAAATAAAAATAAAAAAAACAAAGACGTAGTAATGAAAAGGGTGAAGCCTGAATTACGTATGACCTCTCGACGTGTACGACACACACACACACAAACTCGCATATTGATAGAAAAAGTTGATTATGTTGCTGAAAGACTGAATTAATTTTATCGTACGTAGAGCGTAGAATGTTCGTTTTCCAAAAGTTATTACGGTCGAGACCGTAAACGAGCCACGAGCCGACCCAAAACAAATGGCTGTAGGATCATTTCAAATTATATTGCAAAAATTCAAACGAAATAAATGAGACGATAAAGAGTATTTTTTCGAGTATCTTTAGTGGTCATTTTATTAAAGCACTCAATTTATCCACCTGAGAAGAGGAAAAAAAAACAATAAGCAGCCGGTTCGGCGTTTATAAAATATGCTGAGAAATTGTCGTTTAAAAAACAATAAAAAAGATGAATATCATAAAACTTTTTCGTCGTGTACCATAGACTTATTTTTAGGAAGCTTTTCTTCGGGAACTAAGAAAATTGGAAAATGCCGATCCCCCTCGAGCATGTAAGTGGCTGTATTAGAGTCGCCCAGCCAGACTGGGTTTTTATTATAAAGATAATAAAATCTTATATAACCTCGAATTACAACAAAGAAAATCCTGATAATTAGAATTATTTGAGAAACGCATAATCAGATAATAAGCGAGCTACGTTTTCGAGTTTATAAAACGATGCTGTTGAATATTATGTTCCTCAACCCTTGTACATTATAACTTTACCTTGTATTATTTAAATATGAAAATTAAAAAGCATTGCAAATAAAGCGAACGTATTTTATTATTTTATTCAACAAATACTTTTTTTTTTACAAAATGTGTCAAGTTTTTGAAGATTTATGAAACTGTACATGGAAAAATTGCTTCGCGAGGATCGCAAAACGTTGAAACTACGTGTATACTTTTTTTTCCTATTCCCTTGATAAACTGTTCTTTCTGTAGTCCGTGATGATTGTTTTCATTGCATTGCTAATGAAGCGAATGTACTTTCTTCTTTTATTTTATTCAACAATTTTTTTTTTTTTTTACAAAATACAATATTCCTGTCAAATTTTTGGAGATTTATGAAACTGTACATGGAGAAATGGCTTCGCGAGGATCGTAAAACGTTAAATTTGCGACTGTAATGTTTTTTGTTTTTTCAGATATTTCGATGATGCCAATTTTTTTTCTATTCTTTTGATAAACCGTTCGTTTTGTAGTCATTGATGGTAATCTTCATTGCATTGATGAACTTGGAACGATCACATTTGTTGGATTGGACGTGCAGTGCTAGTGCAAGAAACGGAATTTTTCTTAAACTTCGGCCACTCAAACCAACGCTCTCTTGGCATAAAGCTGTTAGGCCCGAATCGTTCTCTTCGTCATCACTGTCTGCAGATGCCTCCGAATCTCGGGAATCCGTGTACGTTACGAGACCCGTCTGCAAATTTGAAAAAAAAATGGAGAAAAACGTATTTTTTTAGTTTTTTTTTTCGATCTGGGCGCAGTTTTCTCGTGAAAGTAAAAAAATATTTGCGTGGAATTTTCGTACCCTCACTAATTCGTCGAGACAACTTTGGTAAATCATAGAAATTGCTCGTTTTCCAGGATGCCCAATGAACTGTTTTATGTCTGCGCGATCTACGAACGCGAGATCAATCGCCTCGGTCACATTGCTTGTCGTTAGAATCATTACGTTTGGATAACTCTTTATCTGATCGAGCTGCGTCAAAAGAGCATTTACGACGCGTATCGCATCCGACGGTTCAGTCCCGTTTGTGCACGATTTACGGGCGTGCGCCAGAGACTCGACCTCGTCTATCAAAACGCATACCAGAGCTCGTGAATCTTCTAGCAGACAACGCACTTCATCGAATAATTTCATCACCAGTTTGCCACTCTGAAAAATTATCACGTTGGAATGCAACGAAATTCTTTTCTTTTTTCTGTGACCAAGTTCATTGGTCAAATGCAGAATTACAATTACGATGATTGAAACGATTGATTTTTGCGACCAAAAAAGTATATCGGCTCGAAAAATTTGCATGATTTTAAAATTTAAGGTAGTACCGTCGGTTTTTGAATTACCGTTTAGAATTTAATAAAATTTGGTACAGTGGTAGATTATGATAAGAAAAAGATCCAGTCAAATTTTCAAGAGGCTACGGAGAACCAGAAAAAAGATATTCGCATTGGTAATTTCATGAATTTAACATCGATTTCATACATTTCATTGGATTTCACAATAAAAACTGTGATTTCTCCTAAAAATTGATAAGAATTAATTGTAAAATACAATGAAAACTGAGATTTATCATAAAACTCGATGTTAAATGTACGAAACTTCCAATGCGAATATCTTTTTTCTGGTTCTCTGTAGCCTCTTGAAAATTTGACTGGATCCTTTTCTAATCATAATTTCCTAATGTACCAAATTTTATTAAATTCTAAACGGTAATTCTATAACGGTAATGCGAACTTCAGCTTCATGAAAAATTACCGTTATCCACCGTCCGCTTTTTCTCTAGTTGAAAATTACAAGCTTTATGGTTCAAAAGAAATTCCTGACAACTTTACCTCTGAGAACCATTTGGAAAAGAGACTGTGACTGTTGATTTCGATCAATTGTACGTATGAATATCTGTCTCCGAGTCTGATTGCCGCTTTGTGAGCTAGGGCTTTGCACAAACTTGTTTTCCCTGTGCCCGGTGGTCCGTGCAGCAAAATAACTTTGTTCCAACTTATAATGTTCGGGTTTACTTTCTTCTCTGAAAATACAACTGAAGTCTCTAAAAAATTGAGTAACTGAAAAAGTAAAATGCACCTTGATTTATAAGTCGCTATTTTCCTACAAGAAACTAAATTCTTTGTACATCAGAAGTTTGTATAATTTTTTTTGAGTTTTTGAGTGTAAAATGAATTGAGGAACGCTCACGTTGGTTTTTATGTCGTTTTCGTAGTGCAAGCTTTCCCAGAGTCCTTCGTATTCGCAAGCAGGTAAAATAATGTGAGAAGCGACACTGATTTCTTCAGAATCGTGTTGCATGGTTTCTGTCGCAGGTTTTTCTTCCGTGAGCTTGTAAACAAAAATTCTCCAAGTCATTTCTTCATCCATTGAGATAACGACCCGTCCCTGGAGTGAAGATATTTTGTAGGGACACAAAAAGAATTAAGGATTGTTCGTAATGTTCACGAACGATATGTAAACGAAAAAATGTTCGAAAAATATTTACTCGGTCCCCATTGTTGGTTGTACAAACAATAGAATCAACGTGTTGTTTTAATTCGTCCGAAAATTTCGACTGTTTTGATAGAGTTAGAACGTTCCTTTCTGCACGTATATATTTGCAACCTTTCAAATCCTTTTTTGTCATTTCCTTTATTTTTTCTGTGGGCATGATGCTTCGATCACGACAATAATAAGAAATTATTTAACAAAATAGTGAGCTGTGTTTAGTGCTCCGAAATGATTGAACATTGAAAAATAATATTGTAAAATTGAAACCGGTGAATATTCAGATACCTGTTAATTTTTTGACACACCTCGACGTAAAAAATTTTATCCGATCCAGCCATGATTTTTTTCTCTTGCAGAAAAAACACTATTTCAACGCGTTTTAAATAAACAATCGCTCACGTACGTGTGTCACGCACCTCTGAAAACTAACAACTTATTTGAAAAGTAACGACCAAGCTTTTCAGGCAGTCCGGGCGAGTCAGGTAAGGTTTGCTTGTATTTTCGTACACTGTGGTAAAACAGGCAGCGTTCTTACCTCTGATGCTCATGAAGCCGCGACTTTGGCTGATTTCGACAAATGTGTTATGTGTTTTTATAATTTTTCAACTTTAATTAATCAAGTGAGAATGTCTTTATGTTGATATTTTGCATTGTTCGCATAGGCGAACTCATTCGGTGTTGTTCGCCGTTTAAATTTCCCGCGAAAACTCAATCGGTAAATATGACGACGAGAACAAAATTTTTCCCTCACTTCGACGACTCATGAATCCTTGTGCATGTCCAATGAAAATATCGTGTGCGGACGCTTCGGATTTTATAAATCTCGAGAGGGGAGGATGTAACCGTCGAAAACGGACTTTTAATTCAGCCCTTGACTTTTCGACATGTAATTAATAAACGAAATAATTGTGTTGTATTAAATGAAAATAAACAACGTACTCGTAAGATTTTTAATCGATGGACGGCGACGAGAATCGTGGTGGAAGGAAGAAATCTGTGGAGCCAAGCAGAGAAATGGTATGCGTCCAACCGACTCAATATTTTTTTGTTTATAATTAGTTCTAGGCTATTTTAAACATATTTTATTACATCTTTCATCGACATAAGTATCTCGACGTGCCATATCACGATTATTCTTTTTTTCCTCCCCAAAAAGATCGCGAAATGAAACTTTTACATTTCTTTTCTATTCCATACACAAGCTTTTGAAATCGTGATAATAATTCATCAAGCACAAAAAATTGTTATCGTGTCACAGCTTGCCAAATACAAGGCTATGGCTCAAGATATGAGCAACAGCCAACTGGGCGAACCCTCGGACGAGGAGCTTTTGCCCAATGACACAACCGGACAATCCATAGAGCCGCAAGGCACTAGCGTGAGTTTTTTCATGAGTAATTTTATGCCCTGAATTCTAAGAAATTCCACATAAATATCCCATAAAAATTAAAACATTCAAACGACCTCAAACGGACTCAAACTTTTGCTTTTGAGCTTCTATTCTATTTATAAACACAAACAAATCCAAGGAAATAATCCGGAGGGTTCTGCCCCTTTGTAAACCGATGGGAACTAAAAAAACTTTTGGAATCTTCATTTTTGGAGTTTATTAATAAACTTTAACGTGTTATTTAACAATGATCAACTCAATTTTTTTTTTTATACTTTTAAATCTTCAGATTTGGGTCCAAAATTATTCTCCATGGAAAATTGGTCCGATCCTTGATTTCCCATAAGGAAAAATTTTATTTATCTACTCGTAAAACCAGCGGATTGTAGAAATTCTTTTTAGTTCTTTCTCGACTTAAATAATTGGATTGTTTTTCTCTGGAATCTCAGATCACGGAAGGAATTTCCTCCCGCGATATTACCCAGAGCAGCATGAGCGTCAGCGAGGGCGAAGCGGATGGAGATTTGGAAGGAATGGCAGGAAGAGTCGCGGAGCTCGAAGAATTGCTGCAAGGGAAAGAGGCTGTTGTCGAGGCTTTAAGCACGGAAATCGATCACTTGAGAGCAGAAGCTTCGTCTCCCAATTCTTCGCAGAGCCATAACAGCAGTCCCCAATATAGAGACGTTTTGCTCATTTATCACACCAAAGTAAGAAAATCTCTGATTCATTTTTTAACAAATATTTTTATTCGGCAGGAGGAAAACTCGATTTTTTATTTTTTTTATTTTTTAATAACTCCAAGTCCATCGGCCCAATTTTCAGAAATCTCTATGTTTGATGATGTTAAAGTTTGCATCGTTAAAATGCAACGGAATTCGACGTTTTAATCCATTTTTTGAAAGCAGAGCCAAAAATAGAAAAAAAGTGTTTGTAGATGACAATTATGTGCAAATCGAAAACTGAATCTGAAAGAAAAATTAAGGCGATTCCGGAAAATAAAAAATAAAATTTTCGTCGGTCGATGCAAACTTTTATATCGTTATTTTTAAATAACCCTCTTCGGAATAATTCTGTGTTCCATCAAAAATATTCGCGAATTACTTCGGCTAGAAATTATTCACGGAAAATCTTGGAGGTTTTTAACAATAAAGTTATTGATTTCAATTTTCTGTCGCCGAGAGAATGTTTTGAAATTCAATTTTCGTTTTCGTCGTAAAATAAATGTCGGGCCATAAACTATGAATAATTTACCACAAAAAACGTCTCTGCAAAAAAAAAAAAAAACAGAAAATGCACATTTACCGGAATACAATGACTCGAAAAACGCTTTGGGTCAGATTGACCCATTAAGCACTTATAAGAATTGAGATAATCAACTGTGAGTCATTAAAGATTTCACAAATGAAGAATTGAGTCGTCCTCCTGCCATTTTATTCCGGTGAATATTTCCGATGCTTTGAAAAACGTTTCGGGGATAACGTTTCTCTTTTGTTTTTCCAGCTGCAAGATTTCGAGAGAGCTGTTAACCAACGTGACGATTTGATCCACGATTTGACAGCATCTTTGGAGCAAGCATTGTCAGCGAGAGATGCATTGAAAGTTCAACTTCAATCGATGGCAGCAAATACCCTGATACCATCGGAAATGGGTAATTGCACTTCTGTCCAAGATCGCATTGATTTTCTGGAGAGTGAACTGATCGAGCACAAATCGATGATAAGCCAGTTGAACGGAGAGCTATTGAGATCTCAGGAGACGGTAAGAAAATTGGAAATGGAAAAACAGGCACAAACCGCTGAGATCGACGATTACAAAACCCGAGTGAATCAATTAAACGAGAAGATTCGCGTCGGTGCTGTCGAGAACACTTTGAATATTGCTGAGACGATGGAAATGCAGAAACAATACGAAGCGAGGGTCGACAAAATAAAAAAAGACATGCAAGTCATTCTTGAGAAATTTAACGCAGAGACTAAATCGAAAAGTGTGCAACACGATGAAGCCATGAGAGTGAGTACTTTTTCGAATGTTTCAAAGACATTTTTACAAGATTATCGTTTGAGACAACGACGTTGAAGTTTTCATCGTTGGAATGCAACAAAATTTTTTATTTTCTTCGACTAAGCTCATTATTCGATAGCAGAACGTAATCATGACGATAAAACGATCGATTTTTCCGACCCAAAAATCATATCGGCTCGAAAAATTTTAATAAATTAAATTAAATTTAAATAAATAAAAAAAAAAATTGAATAACAATTTAAAAAAATAAATAAATAATTTGATTAAAAATTTAAATAAATAAATAAATAAATATTTCCGTTGCGTTCCAACGACGCGAACTGCAGCTTCATTCTGAGAAATCGCGTATTTTTCTTGTTTTAATAAAAAGAATCTTCCTCCACAGGAACTGGAATCGAAGTATCAGCGCGAATTGATAGAAATGAAAGGAAAATACGAGGAGCAGTATCGAAATTTAGCAGATCGTTACAACCAGGAATGGCCAGATTTGGAGAGTAAACACGCGAAAGAGTTGTCAGTTTTCCAGGCGCAATTGTCATCCTACAAAAAAACGGTTGAAGCATTGAAGCTCGAGTTGGTGAACCGTTCGGATTCGCAGCAATCGATCGTTTCCGAGGTGAATAGTTTGAGAGAAAAGCTTTTGCACAGTCAAAAGGACAAGGAAATGTTGAACGAGCAGATTAATTTGCACAAGGTCCAATTGGACGAGTTGACTTCGAAGTACGTCGCTGCCGCGAGTATTTTGGACTCTAAAGAAAGCATCGAAAGGTCGTTGGAAGAAGCGCTCACGAACGTTGCCATGCTCAAGCAGGAGAACGAGGCGTTGAAGTTCAAACACGACGATCTGAGCGCCCGTTACGCTGCGGCACAATCGCTCATCGAAAACAATCAAGCGCACGAGAGATCGATGAACAACCGAATATTCGATCTCGAAAAATCACTCTCTCGTTTGAGTGGCGTGAGCGTGAGCATGTTTAGTGAATTCAACGAAACAACTTACCAAACTTTCGACGACGTTGCCGTGCAGTTCCACGCCACTCGCCAAAAGCTGGAAGAACGAGCGGAGCTGGAGCGACAGCTGGTCGAAAAAATTCGCTCGTTGGAGGAACAAGTCACTCGTGCTCACGAGGAACTAAACCGCACGAATCTCGAGAAAGAATCGTACGAAAAACAATTGAAAGACATGAAGAACACTTGCGACAAATTGCGATCGGAACGAGCCTCGAAGCAGCAAGAAAACTCTGAGGATCCTCAGCCATTCCGAAGCTCCCTGTATTTCGATTCAGAAACTTTGGCCGAGTCTCAAAATCTCGATAAAAACCCACTGACCAACGAGCTCCGAGCGAAAATCGATTTTTACAAAAACGAAATCGATCGTCTTCAGGAAACTGTCGCCTCGAAGGATCGTGAGAATACAGAATTGCTCAATAAATTTACTAACGTTACAGAAAAGTTGAAAAAATCCGAGGCAGAGTGCGAACACGTGAAAAATGGCTTGGCCATCGCCTGGGAACAATGCGCAGAATTTGAAGAAAAACTCAATCAAACGTTGGCCATGAACGAAACTAAATCCGTCGAATTTTTGAGCGCCTCCAAATTGGAACGAGGGGACAGCGATGGCTCGAAAACTTCCAACGATAGTTTCAAAACAGCAAAACAATGCAATATCACAGAAAAAAGTGTCCAAACTGAAAACTCGATCGAGGAAACTGAGGATTCTCTCGAAGCGGTGGACGTTAAATCATTGATGGAAGAAATAACGTCGCTGAGAAAAGAGAACGAAAATTTGTCCAAAGAGGTAAGCAGCTTGATGGGGAATCTTCAAAATTTTGATGAAATTTCGAAAAAGCTTCAAGGAGTCGCCGCCGAGAATAACGAGTTGCGATTGGACAACGAGAAGCTTTATCAAGACCAAAACAAAATAGACTCGTTGCTGAAAAGCATAGCTGAGCTGACAGCAGAAAAAACAGCCCTGACTCGTGAATTGTCGAATCTCGCTGACAAGCACAGAGAAGAATTGGAACTCGTGAGACAAGACTCGAGAATGGAAATCGAGAAAATACGAAACTTGATGCTCACCGCAAAACAAAGCGATACGGGCCACGAAGAATTGCGAAACGAATTGGAAGCTCGTCACGCCAAAGAAATGGAAGAACTACGAACTTATTTCGAGGAAAAATGCCTGCAAATGGAAAAACAATATTCCGACGAAATATTTAGTCAACAGTCGAAGAAAATGTCTGACAACGACAGCGAAATCGAAGATCTCACCGAAGATTTGTATTTCGGCGGTGGTGGTGATTGCTCCAATACCAATCGGACTTCTGTCGATAATTCGCGAAATGAATGTCGGCTCCTTAACGTTGAAGCCAAAATCTACAGTAACGAGAGCAACGCTGTTGTGCAATCCGGTCTCGTTACAGCCGTTAATCAGGTGAGATTCCGTTCCCCGTAAAGAAACATTCGCAAATTCCATTATTTCTGACATTTAACCCTCCGTGGTCACCAGAGGTCAAAATGACCCCAAGCGTAACTTTGACCTAGAATTACTACAAGTTAATGGCGCTCGAGACGGCTGGCCTGCTCTCCGACGGTGCTTTGGGTGCCCGAAAAAGAAAAATTTCACATTGCTTCCTTGCTGATTTTTTTTTCGCCATTTTGAAAATTGGACAAAATATTTTTCCCTCGATATTCTTATTCGGAAAGGTTCGAACTAATATCCTGAATTTTTATCTGTCGTTCGGAACGATACTGGCAACGCGGCAAGCGTTTAAACACGGCTGGGGTCATTTCGACCCCGTGTGACCAGCGCGTTATTTCTAGAACGTGTGACCACGGAGGGTTGACATCGTATCGAAGCTTCTTTTTCCAATTGCCCAGAAGAATACGACACAAAAAGATTTTTCGCTGCGATCCTTCGTTGCATCTTTTTCACAGGTTCAAATATTTTGTTTCACGAAACCGAGCATGATTCCTTGAATGTGTCTTGTCGTTAATAACAAATCCTATCCAAAGAAAAAACGATTTCGTTCATTCCGTATCGAATGAATTTTTCCGCCAGGGCATTTTTCTCGACCTCCTATTCTTTTTTACTTGAAAAAAAAAATTCGATAAAATTTCATTCAATTTTTAGACACTTTTTTATAAGGCGGAAAGAAACAGGCGAAAAAAATTCCAGCACGCTGACACGGTGCATTTGATTATAATATATTTCGACGTACTTTGACCTTTTCATTCTTAACTAACATTTGAATTGTGTGTGACCCTCTACTCGCGCATGCAGCTTTGTCAAACAGAATGGGACCCGGCTCTTGAGAATGGCGAGTTAACGAAGCTCCGTACCGCCTACAATAATCAACTTGAAGAGCAGGTAGCTCTCGCTAAGCTCGACATTGTCAACGCTCTTCAGGAACAAATTCAGGTAGTTTTCTCCCCACTAACACACTTTTTTTTTTTTATTAATTATCATTATCAGCATAATTATCGTTTTATCGCAGAATAATTATAATAATAATTATAATTATCAGCATCGAAGATTTCGCAGCGTTTTTCCCGAGTTTGTGCAATTTTCTACCTTGATTCGTCGTTTGTGAATAATTTTTACTCCCTTTTCAAGCATCGGCGATACCCAGGAAGAATTTTTAATGATCACAAATAAATGTACATCCCAGAATATTTTCTTTTTTTGCAAACAATCGTTCGTTTCATTCGAAATAATGAATTTTTTTTTGCAAAATGTAAATTTTTGCCGTGAAGTCTCGAAATTTGTTTTTTTTTTTTTTCGTAATCAGGCTTTGCTGACCGTCGAATCCGACATGGAAGACAATTGGCCAACAGAATTGCTCGAGCTCCGTAACAAATTTACTAACAACGCCAAGCGGGAAACGGAAGAGCTGAGGTCAATTCATGCCGCTGAATTGAAGCAACTGAGGGACGAGCATTCGCGTAATGTTTCAAGAATAATCGAACGACATCAAGAGGAAATGAGAAAAATCATGGAAGACTGCAGCGCTGACGAGAAGAAAAAGCAGATGGAAAATTTGACTTCGTCCCTCGACAACAGCGTCTTAGTTCGTGAGAGGTACGTGTCGCTCTTTCGTTTTTTTTTTTTTGCTTTTTTTCTATTGTGAAATTTCTGATTGCATCGCGGAAGAAAAATTGACTGAATTGCGTCGTGTCGCAGGGACAATTTGTACAAGACTTGCGTCACCCTCAAAGAACTGATCGTAGACTTGACCAAGTATTTCGTCGTTTGCGAGGAAGAGCTGAACAATACTCTGATAAGCGAAGTTTTAAAGCGACAGACAGTGGTCGAGAAGGAACTATTGTCGCTGAATTCCGAGCAAAATAATGCGAGCAAGGACGAGGACACGACAGATTTCCGTGTCCCACAAAAATCACCGGAAACAAAAATCAAGAGAGTCCATTTTGCCCCTCAGTGCAGTCAACTGGTCTCTATAATGAACGACGATTCAGATAATTTCCAATCTGTCGTTGACGCTGAAAAAGATCTCGGTACGAAAGTTCGTCGGGAATTGGACGATTGTCTAAAACGCTTGAAATGTGAAAGCGCACAAGTTCTCGGAATAACTCTCACACCCGGGGAATCTATGCTCGATGTTCTGTCCAAACAAGTTTTGTGGACAACGAAAGTCAACGAGGAACTCAGTGCCAAATTAATCGAAGCTGAGAATATCGTCGCTGCTTATCAAGAAGAAACTCGAATTCTCAAAAGCAAAGTCGTTGGCCTTCAACAAAGTCTTCTCGATTTTGAGAACAAGAAGGAAATCATTTCCGAGGGATACGGAGAACACGAGGAAACTGGCGGAGATCTGGTCATTCAAGATTTTTCGCAGTTGCAAGAAAAAGGTATTTCGCCATTTTTAAACACCGAAGCCGGATTATTTACGATGTTGATGTTTGCATCGTTGGAATGCAACGAAATTCCGTTTTTTCTTGAGCAGAATTTTAAAAGTGTAAAAATGAATAATAGTGTAAAAATGAAAATTCATGAAAAACCTTTTGTTTCAGCACGTCACGCGATCATGAGCGGCATCGGCGACAACGCTTACCTGTTGCAATTGATCGAAGAACTTTGTCGTTACAACGACAAAATAACGGACGAAATGAGGAAAGAAAAGGACGATTTGCAGCAGCAGGTAATGGAGGGAGCAGGAGTCAAGATTGCCAAGCATTGCATGTTTACGATACGTATTCAAGAGCTTTTCCAAAGAAAAATGTCGTTGGATTTGTCGCATTCTAGCAGCAACCGACTTTGTTTTTTTTTCTTCTTTGTTTTGTTAGTTTGATACATCGGAGCTCGAGACTTTTTCTGCGAGACGCATGGTCCGTGTTCGTGACACATCATTCACTCGAAATTTCGCGTTTTCAAATAATATCCAGAGCTTTCCACGTCGCAGTGATTTACTAAGTTAATCAGAGGGCAAATAGCTGTTACACACTGGTCATGCGAGTTTTGTCGATATTTTTCATCCTCGACAGTGGAAAATAGTTGTCAAAAAAAAAAAAAAATATTGCACTCAACGCCCATCCACTCATCTTCATATTTTCACAAGGGATTACGAGTCTCCGATGTTTCCAAAGAGTCAAAAATTTTCAATTATTGAATATTATGGCTTTCTGGAAATTCTGGAGCGTGCTAATCTCTTAGGAGGCTGGTGAGTTGAACGAGAATCGTTGAAACGTTGTTGAATTTTAGTGCAAAATCGATGAAATCATCGGGATACGAGAAAATTTGTAAAAATCATTTCTAATGTCTCGATTGTTCCGTTAGAATTCGATTAAAATTTGTCAAAATTTGAACTGTTCTATAAAGCAGCTAGCCCAATTCGGCTCGATCGTACAGAGCAACCGACAGATTGAAACTTCTCAGTCTCATCGATGCAGAAAAATGCATATTCATATTTGGCGTTCTATTGTATTGCCAGCAGGTGCCTTTAGAACCCACTCCTACCCCATGCATTCACAGGGTTTCCTGTCGAAAGGTAAATTATAGAACTACTAATATTTATTTCAACAATCCATCCTTTTTTTCAACAACAAACAATTCAGCGCTCCGGTTCGGTATAATATCAGCAGCATTTGAATTTTCACACCAACTAATTGTAACGATAATTCATACGAATTCTTGCGAAGCCAATTAAATCGCCGAAAAATTGGTATTATTACTAAGGCATGTGCGATTTGCTTTTTTTTTTTTGTGTGTGGAGGTTTTTTTCCAGCAAAATCTCATGGAACGATGCACGAGACTCACTCAAATTTTCATTTCACTCTCAAGCATGGTTTGCTTTTCTACACGTTTGTTGTTTTTCTTTTTGAAACGATTGTTCGAACGATTGTCAACTCAAAAAGGTCCGAATGCTCTTTCCATCTTGGTAAATTGAGTCAACAATTTATTTTTCGCACTTTTCACATCACATCACTCCGTGCTGAATCATAAAAATACTAAACGTCCATCGAGCTTACTAAAAAATCAATGAGTTTGAGTTAACATTTTGGGAATGGAATTTCAACCGATTTTCTAGCATTTTAACTGTTGCCATTTATTTAGATCGAAGCTGCGGACAAACAATTACGCGGCACGAGGAAGTTCCTGGAGGAACAGGCCAGCGAACGTGAAATCGAACGCGACGAAGCTGCTCGACAGATTAACACACTTCAGGAACAAATCAAGGAACGCGAACGTGAAAAAGAAAGAGATCTTCGCATCTCCTCGGAGGTATGTTTTTCGGGGTCTAGCCATTTTATTGTTCTCACGGGGTTTTCGATTTCATATAATCATTCACTGGTACACGAGACTAACAAAGGTCTAGAGCTATGGAATTTATATTACAAACAATCATAATAAATCCATACAGGGAATTTGGACAAAAATTATTAAAAAATATTCATTCCATTTTTTTTTCATCAGTTGGAATCAATTTTTTACTTTTCCGAAATAAAATGAAATTTTATTTTGTACAGAGATCTGTAGAATTGAAATTTTGAGAAATATTTCAGTCGTTGACCGAAAAGTCCATAATTTTCGATCATTTTTTTTTTAACCTCATGACAAATTTACACGAGGATTGAAATGAATATGAAAAAAAAATTATAATCGATGCACCTTCACGAAATCCAGCTTTTTCAGCTTAAATATTCAGTAGACGTGTTTTTTTTTTTAAATAGAAAAAAAAATTACGAGCAAGTCCCAAGAACGTATCCAGAAAAATGACTAAAACAGAAAATACAGATATTTTTTGGCAATTTGAAAAAAATGGTTGTAGCACATGCTGAAGTAATGAATAAAATTCAAAATGGTGATTAAACTATTTTTCTGTATATTGTGCTGGTAAAATCGAATTTTCTCGAACTCCATTACATTCGATTGGATATCAGGCTGATGGGTAATTTGACAAAATAGAATTTGACAATAACACGAGCTTTGTAACACGCATCACCGCATAAAAACATCTTAACACAGGTTGACATAAATTTTGAATTTTTTTTTCTGCACTGGTGGTTTTGGTTTTTCTGTTTGACGCACAAACCAGTCTTCACTGTCGCCTGTATCATCAACGGTGGTTCGTGTGCTTGAAGCAACTGACATCAATGCAGCTGTGAGTGAGATTTTTCTTTCAGTTTAAATTTCTTTGGTCGCCGAGGTCACGTGACAATAATTCTGAAACGGGGTTTTTTTGGGCGATGGAAATTTTCAAATGTTCAATAATTGCGCCTTTAACATTTGACTAACTCACGGAAATCTTGAATCTCGAACTTGAATTTTCTTTAATCCTCCATGGTCACACGCTCTAGAAATAACGCGCTGGTCACACGGGGTCGAAATGACCCCAGCCGTGTTTAAACGCTTGCCGCGTTGCCAGTATCGTTCCGAACGACCGATAAAAATTCAGGATACTAGTTCGAACCTTTCCGAATAAGAAAATCGAGGGAAAACATTTTTATCCAATTTTTAAAATGGCGAAAAAAAATCAGCAAGGAAGAAATGTGAAATTTTTTTTTCCGGGCACCCAAAGCACCGTCGGAGCCGAGGCCAGCCGTCTCGAGCGCCAGTAACTTTCAGTAATTCTAGCTCAAAGTTACGCTAGGGGTCATTTTGACCCCTGGTGACCACGGAGGGTTAAAGTGAAAAATTATTTAAAAAATCATCGGCAGGTTTTTTAATCTTTTGACCGGAAGTCTGCGGTGTAATTTGGGGTTACGAATTATCGGGACATACGTTCGAAGCATACATAAATACCGATGCCTCAATTGATAAATTGAATAATCGGGATTACGATATTTAAAATGCTCGTGCACAACAGGTCGAGGCTCTCGAGTCACAAATGCGCGAAATGGCTTCGCTTATGTCCGAGACCCAAGCGAAGAAAGCCGAGACTGAGAGCGAATTGAAAGTCGCGGTTGACAAGATATGGGTACTCAGGGACATTATTGTCGAGCTCGAGCAACAGATACAAGCGAGAATCGAGAAAGAAGAGACTCTCATCGGACAGATCGAGCAATTGGAAGAAGTTATTGCTGCACAAACGAAAAATCAACACGAATTGGCACAAGAATTAGACGCGATTAAAATGGGCGGTGAAAACAGTCAGCTCAACGAACACATAACACATTTAGAAGTGAGTTTCATTTTCGCGAAAAGTTTTCCCCAGAAAAATCATTTTTATACGTAATTTTTCTGTTTTTTTGGAAAAATTAAAAATTTATTTCCATACAGGATGAACTGAGAAAGCACAAATTGAGCTCTGAACATTTTGACGTAAATTCATCGGCGCTGAAGCAAATGAGAATCGAATTACACGACATGCAAAATCAACTGGAAAAACGAACGCGAGAATTGGAATCGTTGCACATGTGTGGCTCCAACTTGAGCATCAGTCAACCGAGCGAAGATGTTTCGATTCGTGAACAAATCGACGGTTCCCGATGCCCTACACCGGACGATCCAAACTCACCACCAACTTTGCCACTCGATCTGCTTCTAAAGCTCAAGGAAAAATTGTTGAAACACGCCAGAGCCGAGGAAGTCGCTTTCAAAAGAATCAAAGATCTCGATATGCAGCTCGCCGCGTACAAAATCCAAAACGAGGTATTCCAACTATTAAAATCTTTATTTTCCAAAGTTTTCCACAGTATCGAAGTTTCAAGAATAGAACAAATTGTAAAAAATGTGCAAGTCGGTAAAGGTTTGAAAAATCACGTACGCAGAGATAAAATCTGTGTTTTGTTGTTCGTGTTACGAATACGACGATAACTTGTACGTTTGATAATGCTCAACGTTCGCAAACCTCACAGGAGCTTCAAGCGGAACAGGAAATTCTCCAGCAGACCGCATCGGAGCAATTGTTCCAAATGGAAGCGATGAGAGGTCGTTTGGAGCAGCAAAAGCAAAGTGCTCCATTCGCACAGAGACAGGCAACCTCTCGTTTAGAGTTGCAGTTACACGAGGCCAACGCAAAATTGCAGTCTTTCGAACAAACCATAGCGGACAAAGAGCTCGAGGTAAGAAACTTTATTTTTCAATATTTTTTTTTGTTAGTTTTGTCCTTTAAATACGATTAAGTATCCATGGCTACGAATAATTCAACGTTTCACGGCGTTTCAGGTGACCGAACTGAACGAACAGCTGCAACGTACCAATCAGTTGTTGCAGGACAAGCAAAAAGAGTTTATGAACGTAGTACAGACCGAGAACAACGCCATACAAGAACTCAAGGACCGTTTGAAGATTCTGGAGGAGGAGAAAAAATTGTTAGAGGTAAAAAAAGCGTAAAATGGAAAAAAAATAGGATTTCGGCACGAAACGACTTTATTTAGGGTTCTATCAAAATTGTGCATAAACGTTCTTTGTACCAAAACTAACAGTTTTCTCCTCACAAGAATTTGCGATATTTAATGTCCCATTTTTTATTTTTCTCATCAAAACGCGTGTAAATTGGGGTCACGTTTCGTTAAAAAGCTGCAGGAAAAAACCAAAAGAAGCGCGATTTCAATTTACACGCGTTTAGATGGAAAAAATAATAAATGGGAAATTAAATATCTCAAATTCTAAACGTCAGAAAATTTTTCTTCACAGGAGACAACTGTTAGTTTTGATGCCAAGAATTTTTATACAAAATTTTGAAAGAATCCTAAATAAATTCGTTTTGTGATGATAATACGTTAACGAAGAGAAAAATGTCTCGAAAAACTAAATCGAAGTTCGAACAGAAAAAAAACCGATTTCGATTCTCACTTTTTGTTTTTCGTCTGCTTTTCAGTCTAAAGTTGGTGTCCAAGAACGTGCCCAGGTGGAATTGCCTCAACTGATAGACTCGATGTTGGCTGATAAGAACGAGGAGATCGATCATTTGAAGGAGCAATTATCGAAGCGCGACAGGCAGCTCCAGCAACATTTATCAGGAGCAAACATCGAAGAGAACAATTTGGGAAAACAATGCGAGCTTAAGAACAGTGCTCGAACGTTAAGCGACATTTTGTCTATAAATTCGGAATGTGAGGATTACTCCGAGGTGATCCGTGAGAATACAAACTTGTCGCACGCGTTGCCGCACAATATTTCGACGTTCAAAGTCCTCAGCACACCGATCGGAGCGAAAGAGTCGTATCAAGCGTCTCCGGGCGCTTTGCTCGACGAGAACAAGCCGCCGATGCACGTGCCGAGGCTGGAGCTCGGTTCTTCCCACTCGCCGAGTTTCTCGAGCACAACTTGTCCTCGTCATTCACGAGTCTCTTTGGATCTTATGCAAACTGCAGACTCTGATTTGAAATCGCCTTCGTCCGAGGGGACCGGAGAATCGCCGACGAATCACGCCAAGACGAACGGTTCGACGGAAAACGAAGTCGACTGCACTTGCGCGCTTGACCAGACGAACAAAAAGAGCGAAAAAAGCTTGTCCTCTTCTCGACGAAACAAAACTCCGCCTTCAAAATCCGTGAGCCTCGTCGCCAACGACCAAACGGTGAACATTCGTATCCAAGAGCTTGAGAATCAATTAGAAAAAATAAAAAACGAGTTGGACGCAAAGTCGACGAGTTTGAACAAACGCGAAGCCGAGCTGAACGCGCTGCAACGAAATCTCGAAGAACTGCGCCTCGAGTTTAAAGAAACAACGGAAACGTTGACGCGCGATAAAGATTTTTACAAAAATCAGTACGAACTCTCGCAAGCCTCGGAGCTTAAAATTCGCAGAGATCTCGAAGAGGTAGAAAATACGCTCAAGCTGCAAAGCCACGATTTGGAAGAGTTCAAAAACATGATGCAAGTGAACGAGAGAATTCTGAGCGAACTCAAGACGGAAAACGTTAATTTGAAAGAAACGACGAGTCGCCAACAAAACATAAACAAAAGTTACGAAGTCAAATTGGAGGAAAAGTCAGAAGAATTGAAAAATCTACGTCAATTAATATTCGACAAGGACGTTACCATCGAAACTGTACAAACCCGCAATCTCGAGATTGAAAATGAGAATAAAAAACTGTACGAGTACAAAACCAAATACGATCAGTGCAAAAAAGATCTTGGCGAATGTAAAACAGAAATGAGACGTTTGACCGAAGGTTTGAACAATCGTGACCAAATAATTCGACGATTGGAGGAAATGGCGAGGAGAACAAGCATCTCGGGTTCTTCCTCGCCCGTCGATAACAAAGATCAAGAAATTCATCATCTGCAAGAGTACCTGAAGGAGAAGGAGAAGGTGATAAGGCAGATGAGCGACGACAGCAAAAGTCTTCATCGCGCACTCGAGACGATACAGAACAAGATGAAGGAGTCGGGCAACGTCGTAGAGTTGCGTAAAAAGTTGAAAGAGGAGCGTAGATTCAACGCCGAGCTAAAGGCAATGGTGGAGAAGTTGAAACAGGAGCTCGAAAGTTTCAAGGCCGAATCGGTGCGTCAGTCCATCGAAGGCGCTGACATCGAAGACATGGTGCAGCGTGAGCTCGACCTCTCGGCTCGCCTGGATCAGCAAATAATGGACGTCATCGAGAGCGAAACGGAAGACACGACTCCTCGAAGAATAGAGAAGCACTCGTGCAATTCCCTCACGATAAAACCGGCCGAGCACGATCGGACGGAAAAAGTGATGCAGAAATACACGGAACTGCGTCAAAAATTGAAGCAAACTCTCAAAGCGAATCAAGAATTGATAAAACAACGGGACAACCGTGAAGTCGAGAGAGAAATGAACGAAGCTCTCATCGCCGAATACGAGGCACGAATATTCCAACTGAGCTCCGAACTCGACGAGAATTTAGCGATAGTAAAAGAACTCGACGCCGAAGTCTCCTCGAAAAGATCGATCGTTCGAAACCTCGAAGTTCAACTGCAACGAGAAAAATCTGCTTCTCAAACCGCTCACAATCACGACTCCGAACTTATTTCACAATTGCGAATAAAATTAGTTGCTTCTCTCGACAACGAGGAACGTGTTCGTCGCGAGCTCACACAGTTGCGCCAGGAACACAAGAATTTAGAGACTCGACTGAACACCGCTCGCGATCAAATCGAATTACAAAAGTCTGGGGAATCCCACGTTCTCAAGGATCTCTTGGAAGCCGAGCAAACGAGGTACGTCAAATTAGCTGAATTGCACGAAAAAGAACAGCGTGACAACGCCGAATTACGAGAAACTTTAGATCGCGTCGAATCGGAGAAAAATCGATACGAAAAGGAGCTCGAGTGTGCGAACGAGGAACACGACAAGTTGGCCAGCAGCCTAGCTCTCGCGGAAGGTGTCAAAGACCATCTCGAGATCGAAGTCAAGAGAGCCAAGGAAGAGTTGAAAAGTCGCGGCGAAGAGTGCGACTGGTTACAAAAGAGAATAAAAACTCTGACGGACGGACTTGCCAAAAGACAGCAACAAACTTCCGACGAACATGTTGAGCTGAAAAACCTTCGTCGTGGCTTAGGCAACGCTCGCGAAGTCATGCTTGATCTCGAAGCCGATAACAACGAAGTCAAGGCTCAGCTTACCAAAGCGTGGGAAGAAAAAATGCAACTAGGAGAATGGCTTCAAGCTGCAACCACCGCCGAAAATGAACTCAAGAGAAAGCTCCAAGTCGCCAAAGACGAGGAGGACCGACTCAAGGAAACGATCAATGACTTACAGACCGAACTGCAACTCAGTGTCAAAAGAGAAATGGAATTGACCGAAGAAATCCAAAAAGAACGATTTTCCACCGAGAAAAACGTGCCTGCCAAGTTCGTTCAAAAAATTAAGGTACGTCGTGCATTTCAATGGGAAATCAATTCAAACAACGAGTCAACGTCCCACATACAAATTCACGAGTTTCAAATATTTGTCAAAACGTTATTAACGATTGTGTCGCGTACTTTTTTCAGGAGTTAAACGAAGTCATGGAAAAACACGCACACGACAACAATATCCTGCACGAGAAACTCTCCAAGGCGCGCCAAGAGCGAGAACTTTTTGCGACGCGTGTAAGAGATCTCGAGTCACAATTGGCTCAAAAGATTCGAGAGATTAACACACTTGCTGCTTCAGGAGGAATAAATGTTCACTTGACGGAAAAAGTTGGTTACAGTTTCTATTCACAATTTTTTCGCAGATTTATCAGTCTCACTTAATCCTCCGTGGTCACCAGGGGTCAAAATGACCCCAAGCGCAACCTTGAGCTAGAATTAAATGCCCGAAAAAAAAAATTCACATTGCTTCCTTGCCGATTTTTTTTCGCCATTTTGAAAATTAGATAAAAAATGTTTCCCTCGATTTTCTTATCCGGAAAGGTTCGAACTAATGTCCTGAATTTTTATTCGTCGTTCGGAACGATACTGGCAACGCGGCGAGCGTTCAAACACGGCTGTGGTCATTCCGACCCCGTGTGACCACGGAGGCTTGGAATATTTCGTACAGAATGTTCGGCTTATCAAAATATAAATTTTTACTTTTTCACACAGCGAATTTACTGGATCATGAAAAATAAGAGAAATTTTCTGCTGCACAAGTTTTAATAATTGTTTTTTTTTTTTTATAATTTTAAAGTTGCAGCATTTCTATGGAAAGTATTTGCGCGTCGACAGTCGAAGGAAAGCTCTTGCTTATCAGAAGCAATATCTGTTATGCATGGTCGGTGGTTATCAATTGTCGGAGGACCGGACCCTGTCGGTTCTGGCTCAATTGACCCACGAGCAACGAATGCACACGACGACAGACTCGAAACGAAAAAGTCCTAAAATTCGCTTCAAATGTGCGGCCCTAGTCATTATCAGTATACACAGAATGAAGTGGATGATAAATCGTTGGCGAACCGGAAGGAGAGTCGGTGCTACTGCGGTTTTGGGCCACCACGAACAGTCGTTCGTTCCGATAAGAAGAGCGCCGTCGAATCATTCGCCTCCGGTGAGAGACAGAGCAGCTGGTAACGGGTACGAAACTTTTCAACATTCTAAATCGTCGTTTCTATTAATTAACCCAAAAAATTGATGAATTCTAAAAAAACTCGAAATTTATTTCCATGGAAATCTTTTTGTTTTTTTTTTTTTTTTTTAATCTTTCGATCAAATATTTTCAAATTTCTTGCAAAAATTGTGTAAACGCTTCAGCAAAGTTTTGGCGGGTAAACGCGAAATTAATCGTAATTCAAAAAATTCGACGTCCCAACAGTGACTTCTCGCTGGAACGTTACTTGGGCCGATTCATGGATATTCAACAAAGACTCGGATTAGCGATCCCAGAATCGGAGACGTGAATTCCCATGCCGAACAAAAAGTCGCTCGTACGAAATTACCAAAATGACAAATAGTATTAAGTTTTTTGAAGCTCGCACAGAATCCAGCGCATTTTGTATCGTCCTCCATCGCGAGAAATCGCATTGAGGAATAAATTTCTTCTCGACGCGACAATCGAAGGAGAAGGATGAAAAAATCACTCGGGTTAAAAATAACGCGTCAAACGTGGTGCATGTTGTTAATTGTAATGATATTTTGAAAGAGGGACTGTAAATTGATAACACTAAGAAAAATGTGTAAGATACTTGAGTTATATTCTTGTAGAAACGTAAGTTTATTTTTAGAAAAATTGTGCACAAAGCAATGGGAGCGAGTGCGATCCTGGCAACGAGAAATACCGTTGAATGTCAATTTTTGAGTAATTTTAAATGCCGGTGACACAACAATCAGTCCAGTCATACGAATACGTTCTTCCTTATGCATAATAATCACCAAAGTTGGATATTTTATTAATAGCTTTTTCCCCCTTTTTTCCGTTTCTTTATTGGTATTTTATTTTCGTCAAACAGAAGTCGTTGGATTTTCTCAATAAACCATACAAATATGTGCCTTGTAAATCTTAATAGTATACGTGTTTAGTATTTATTATCGAGAGCGTTTGTTTCTTCGGTTTTATTTTTAAATATTGTGATTTGGAATGTTACCTTATCGAATGAGAATAAAAAGTATGCGAATTTCTACACTCATTTTTAAAACTCAACATCGAGTCTTGTCAATTTTTCTTCATCTTCGAACATTTTTTTGCAGTGTACTAAATTAATCTTGGGAGTATAGTTTTGTCTCATTTTTCAGTAACAAGCACCAATGTTTATCGATTTTTTGGTCGGGACGAGAAACGATTCTCGTGAACAGTACACGATTTTTCAAAATTAAAATAACAAGTCACGTTTATACTCCCAAGAAAATTTTAAATGATTAGAATTCAATGAAATTTGGTAAGTATATTCTTTAATTTTAAACATGAATATACAAATTTTTTAAGATTTTTCTTCTACATAGTTTTCGAGTAATTGAGCACTAGAGTTTACACGCATAAGCATAGGATTCAGATATATATAGATATATCTTTTGCATATTGTAAACTCCAATTATTCGACAACTATGTAGACGAAAATTTTGAAAAAAATTGTGTCATGGTATTCGATGCTAAAGAATGTCATTACCAAATTTTATTAAATTCTTATCATATTGTCGTATGTAGCCAACCTCCTTAAATTCTAAACGGTAATCGTGAAATCGACAGTACTATATACCCTTATAAAATGCGCAGACTTTGACAATAACTCAAAGTCCATCCAGTAGCACCAGTTGGAACAACCTCTTTGGGCCTCACGAACGTCAATCGGGTTTTTCGACTTGCAACGAGAGTTCTATTAAATTTATGAGAATTTTATCTTCAGGAATATTTACTTTTCGACTGATAGGGTAAACCACCCAGTACTCAGCCAGAAACCTGTAGTCGGCCTCTGTCTATTCTTTGTATGAGTGGGAAGAGTGCGAAAGATATATTTTCCACTCTTCGCACTCATGTAAGGCCGACTAATGGTTTCTGGCTGACTATCGGGTGTTTTACCCTATATTGTCAAGTCTGCGTCATATCTATATTTCTGTGTTTATATATTCATTTCTATGCACTATTAAAAAGGGAAGAAATCGTGGAAGTAGCGAATTATTTCGGTTCCTAATAGACTCTGTGACAATATTTTCTTCTCGCGGTATCTCCCTCACTACAAAGTTTTCTTTTCTCGCATATTTACATATTTACAAAGAATCGTATGATAAAATATATTAGCGAGTATCTAGGCATACTCTCAACATTTTTTTCGCTATTTTTGGGGAGTTCATAAGTTTCGTAAGGCTCTTTATGTTTTTTGTGTTTGTGAGTAATCGAAAGGAGTCTCAAGGTCAATGGTCAGTGTGTAAACTAGGGTTTACAGATTTATTCACAGTCGAAAAGTCTAATGGCCTTGAAAAAATAAACAACGCCAAGGATCCGACGTGTTTATCTTCGATACTCGATTACTCATCGGTCGACTTTCCGACTCGGAATTTGAGCCTGAAAACTTCCTCCACAAACATTACAAACCAGTGTCGCCAATTATCGAAGCGCCGTGCCAGTTCGATGATTCTTTTTTTTTTTTCATTTGTTACTGCTAAATGCAAAAGCTTCGAACTATTTCCGGCTTCCTATGCTAAGAATGTGACGAAAAAATAACTGTGTGTTGCGATGTTCGTGTGGCTTGTGTACAGAAAAAAAATTTTCTACCTTGACACAAAATGATTTTTTTTCGCACATTTATGGACCTACGTAGAGATTTTGCTATTACGTTTTCGTACTATTGTGCACACAGCCATACAGTCTTCTACTTGCTAAATAAAAACATACGAGAAATAGTTGAAAAAGATTCCTGTTGCAAGGAAACTACGGTTTTGCAAAATAAACGCGCGAGTTTGTTCGGATGATTTTTGAGGTTATGTTTCGATATAATTTTCGAGATTCGATTTAATGAAAAAGGCGGGAAACGATAAACTGCTGTAAAAATGAAAAAAGTTGTGTGGAAATGAGGGGAAGAGGGCGTCAATGTACGGCACAAGCGTCTTTGAAGTTGGTGGCGTTGAAGGGCAAGAAGTAATCGTCGTGCAACTGTCGGACGATGGCTTCGATCGGGCAGAGAATAGTTTCGCGTCGTGAAGTTTCGCCATCTTCGTTAGTGTCGAAGTAACGTGCTATGTAATAATTCGCATTGCGACAAAACGGTATTGTTTTTGTGAGATCGTGTCCGTTGAGTAAAACGCGGTAATAAAAATCACTGGCAAGGCGATTTTCGTTTTTCGGATTCGTTCGGTACACCTCGATTATTAAACGCGAAGCGTATGGCGGCATTATTATACGTTCGGACACGATACCGAGTGCGAAACTGAGATGCTGGATCGTCAAATCGTGGGCCGAAAAAAGTGTGACTTTTGGCTTGGATTCCGAAACTATTTGTAACATGTGCGAAACCACCGTTCTCAACATACCGTACGCACGTAAAAGTGAATATTTACGAGAGTTGTGATTATTCAAACTTTGTCGGTGTTCCCACTCGATGTATGCGAACAACGCACTCACGTCTTCCGCTTTTATGCACATCCGCTGATTCTCCATGTCGATGCAGGGCAGCTTCGCATCGTGACAGATGTACGTGAGTAATGCATCTTTCAATGTATTCGAATCCATGTGTTGAGGCTGATCCGGCATCTCGAAAACCGTTCGCCCGAGTTGTTTCATCAGATCCATTACCGCTGGATGAGATTTCAGGTGGTCAGCCATTTCCTGAAATTTTTAATCGTGCTAATTCGTCGCCACGACTAGGCACTGTGAAAATATCCTCCGAATATTGACTTTTGACCACGAAACTGAAGTTTCCTTCGTTGGAATGCAACAAAATTCTGTTTTTTCTTGAGCTCACGATTTTTGTTCAAAATTTTTCAGCAGGACGATAAAACGATCGTTTTTTAGGATTCGGACACAAAATCGATTCGAAAATTGTCATATTTTTTTGAAATTGAACAAACAATGAAAAGAAAAAATATTTTTCGTTAGAGTTGCGAACTCCCGTGTCATTTATTTTGATAATCGATGCGCTCGTTTCAATTTCTCTAGTAAATTCAGTTTTCGAATAGCAAAGAAGAAAAAATATTTAGTTTTCGTTGCATTCCAACGATGCGAACTTCAACATCGCATCTTCTGACTCGTTCGCGCGGAATATTGAAAATTAGAAATTCAACAAAATCAACAATTTAGGAAAATGTTCTATTTTTTTTTTCCTACGAAAAAGGTCGAATTTCACAGGCTCAGAAAAATCAGAATCTACGGTTTATCGAGTGCAAAGTCCCAAGTGATTGCGATGCCAAATATTTGCGCGAATTTCGGTCAAAATGAAATTACTTCGTGCTTGACTAACCTTGTGGTATTCTTTCATATAATGTTCGGCAGCCGGACAAGCGCAATCAGTGTTGCAAAAAACGTAACTCTGACTCTCGCGAAAAGTGAATTTCGGGAGATTTTGTAAATTTTCATTTTCCAAGAACGAGTACAAGAAAGCAACTCCGCTCTGAACGGTTCTGCGCATCGGTGTGCTGTAAGCCATAACATCCTTCGCCGAAATCGTGCCATTGCCAAGACGTAATTTTTCGTGATAAGCGTTGCGGAGCAACGAGCCAGTTTTCAACAGTTGGCCAACGCCGAGTGAGGTCAACTGGCCGATTTTACAGTCTCTCGTGTTTTCCGGTAACATGGGAAAACTGTGAAACGGTCCTAGAAATTGCGACCACGCTGCTCGCGAATGGATCGAAACATTTTGCAAAAAACTCTGATACGTTTGATGCAACGTTTCTAATTCGCTGTTCGGCCTCAAATCTCCACCGCAATTCACTGTGCTTATGTTTCGCACGTGTGCCAGAGGCCCTCGATCTCCGTGACGCGTGACAATAATGACACCCTCCAAGGTCACGTTGCCATCGATTGTACCTGCGCCCAAAATAACCGATCGTTTCGATCGAAATTATTAATTACTCATCAAGGGCCTATAATCATTTTTTTCTGGATTGGATTTTTCTCGTAAAATTAAAAATTTCGTTTAATAAGAAAAAAAAAAAAAATATGTTTTCAATGAAAAAATTCGTTCGAAAACGTAAACGTTTTTTTTACCTTCGGATCCGACGGGAATGTCTTTTGGTAAATGACAAATTTTGAAAATCCTTCGATTGCGAAGATCGCGCTTCATTTGTCGTGGAAAGTCTCGCATCGGTATTTCACTGCCCAGTGGTTTGCCCGGCACGGAATTGGTCTCCTCGTCCCCGATGTATTTGTACATGCCTAAAAATATACAATCGATCCAATTTTTTATTCTCCAATCATCCACGACACAAAAATATAGGTGAAACAATAAATCTATAAGATTTTTTTTATTTTTAGAAAAATACATTACAATTGAAAGTTGCTGCCGAGTTGGTTATTCATAGGAATAATCAAATGTCATTCCTTTCGGTAATTGGGTAATTCGGTAAATAATTAAAAAACGTCTTTTTGCAAAAAATGGTCCCAATTTTTGTTTTTTTATGAATTACTATCAATTAAAAATTATACGACGATCAATTATTAGGGAAGAAAGGATAAATTTTTTTTTTATCAAATCAGAAAAAATCTAGAAAAACCGTAGAATTAATTCAATCGAATATTCAGAAAATTTCGTCCCTGACGAAATTTATATTTATATTATATTTATAAATAAATATATTCACAAATATATTTTTTCTATGAATCAATAAAAAATTATACGAGGATCAATTATTAGAGAAGAAAAGGTAAATTTTTTTTTTTTTTCAAATCAGAAAAAATCTTAAAAAACCGCAGAATTAATTTAATCGAATATTCAGAAAATTTCGTCCCTGAAGAAACTAATATATCAAGAAATTAGTACTTGGACGACACATGAAATTATTTTCCCCAGAGATTTTGGAAAAAAGTAAGAAATTACAGAAAAAATTTCGATAACACTTTCAAATTTTTTTTCTTTTTGACAAGTGCAATATTCCTTATTCATTAGCGTCATTTTTATTTTTGGGTCACTGGTGTATTAAAAAAAACAAAAAAAAAAAAAAACGAGGCACGTGTCGAGCGCACGAGACTCGGGGAAAATTACGGAACGGTGTTGATTAAATGAATAACCTCGTGTACGGTATTGACGAAAAAAAAAAGTCCAGCCGCGTGTTTTGTGACGTTTGCATCGTTGGAATGCAGCGAAACGATTTTTTTCATTGTCAAAATTTATTATTTAAATGGACAATGTAATTACGACGATAAAACGATCGGTTTTCCCGACTCAAAAAGTATATCGGAAAAGTACATCGAAAAATTTGGATGATTTTGAAAATGCAGCGAATCGTCGATGAAAAAAAATTGTTTTTCTTTGCATACCCACGTCGCAAACTCAAGCGTCATTTTTTAAATTAATAAACAGTGCAGAGAAAAGTTTAGAAAAAATAGTTGAGAATTACCGGCGACGAGGAGAAAAATCCAAATGCTGAGAACCGCATAGCAAGAAATAGCTCGATGTTGGTAAGACAAACGCGTTATTTCGGAAAACATCTCGACAGCGTTTCCTGCTTGGATGTCGGCTGAGAAGTATTCAACTCCGAAGAAGATCGGCTAATTTGAATGCCATGGTGGAGAGGGGAAACGTCGTTGTTGGAACGTTAAGGCAATCGCGTTGACGCGGGGGTCAAAGGCGAGGATGGAACGGCAGAAAGTAAATTTACTGTCGTTTCGATTTATATCTTATCGCGACTTCGAACGTTTCCCGGTATCCTCAAATTTTCACGTGCCATCTTTGCAACGTTACAATGCGATCGATCGTGTATACGTTTCTCCGATTAAGGAGGAAAAAAAACAAACACCACAGAAGGTCATTTCGTTGAGCACACTTTTGTCATTCGTTGTTCGTTTTAGATCGAAATTCAACAGTAATTACGTGAGTTTTGTGGGACCTTTTTTTGCTGCGAAGTTTGGTTATGCCCGGCAGACTCTATGGAAAGAAATCCATGACACTATGAGCTTACGAACGACACGCACACGACCATCGACTTTCGCCACTCGTCGAGCTCGCCCGTTTTAGTTCACGAAACACAGCGTAGGGGATGCGAGCTTTGCGGCAATAAACTGCTGGCCAACGAGATGTGCGCAGGCGCAACTCTCTCCTTCAGGGCTTGCTACGAATCCACGCGAAAGTCAAACGAGCTTTTAATTCTGCAGGTACGAACTGCTTTTTTTTTTCTTCTCTCGAGAGACTCTCGCTTGATTTCGTTTTACTCAGAATTCTCAAAATCGACTCTTATCAGGCTCGGAGAAAAATTGAACCAAATTTTGGAAAACGCAACTTTTAATCGCGTATTTACCCACATCGTGTTTACTTCAGATTATCGGGACGATCACGTGTCGAAAACAATGACACTGAAGTTCCCAACGTTGGGGTTCAACAAAAATACGATTTCTATTGATTTTTTGATAGATTTTTAAAACCATAACTATTTTCGTACCGATTTTGGGTTTGGATCTTGAAAAAATATCGATTTAGTCTCCTGACTGAATCTTTATATGTAGAAAATTGATTTACTACAAAATTGCGTTTTTGTGCCCTTTTCACGCAAAAACCACTGAACCAATTTCGATGAATCTTTCACATTCTGATAATTAATTTTTTTTGGGAACCCGAACCAAAAAATCACATTTTTCGTCACATTTTCCACTTTCAAAATTCACAAGCAACTAAAAAATGATAATAAATGAAAAATCGTTAATTACCAATTCAAAGATAATTCGAAAACGAAGATAACGAGCTGGAGTGCCAGTTTGTAAAAATAAAAAAGTTACAGCGATTTTCGTAAAATCAAAGTTTGAAGATTTTGAAAAAAAAAATTTTCCACATACAGCCAGCCGTACCCTTCAGCGCCAACCAAATGTGCAGGCACACCCAGAAATAAGAATCTTGAGATCTGCTCAAGAAAACAAATTTTGAAACTTTTTTTTGACTTTGAAATCGAACAAAACGATGTACACAATCGACAACGAACTAATTAAAAAACGAATGTCAAGTTCGAGATTCATTTTTCCTGCTATTATTTTTTATTGCTTATTTATTTAACAGTTCATTCAGTTCTCGTTATATTTCATGCCCTATTGAGTTGTTTGAACAAATATCACTTCCCGACATCTCGGCACTTGGAATCTTATCGTGTCGTACTGTGTTCTGTGAACAAATATTACTCCTCGATGTCTGGCGACTAACGATCAATGAAAAACGAAAGAAATTTCTACCGGAGTCTCGATTAATATATTTCAAATATTAACGAGCAACAATTTGGCAGAAGACGAGCAGGGCACGACTCTGAAGCTTGCAACGTTGATATTTAACGAAAAATATTTTGTGTATTAATTATTTATTGAATTTTTTAAATTGTTGCAATTTTTCGTGTCGATTGAGTTTTTAGGTGGCGAGGGAGGATCGTTTTATCGTCCGGACTAAATATTGAATAATAATTACGAGTTCTGCTTAAGAAAAAACAGAATTTCGTTGCATTCCAACGATGCAAACTTCAGCATCATAGCAACGCCACGAGAGATTTATTTGTTGTATTTCATTCCCAGCGATAAAAAAAAATCGGAATTTCTTTGAAATTCATATCAGAAAAATCATCATTTCCTGTATATTTAATTACGTACTCGATTCATCAACAATTGCAATGATTTATTTTAATGAATGCGAGTTCTCAATAAACGAGGCAACTTGGCGTTTGACTCGAACCCGCTTTGCGCGGGCATTTGGAAGCTACGCAGGCGTGTCTGATTACATTCATGTTTCGACTACTGAAACACTGACGTCACTGACTTGCCGCGTTTATTTGTATTAATGCGATATCGAATCACGAGGACTTGCCATTCACAAACAATAGTGCGACTCGTGAGTTTTCTGTTTCGTTTCAATTTGGTTTTTTTTTTTTTTAAGAAATCGTGGCGCGATTTAAGGTCGAAAAATTACTTTATTTAGGGTTCTTTCAAAATTTTTGATAAACGTTCTTGGCATCGAAACTAACAGTTTTCTCCTATGAAGAAAAATTTTCTGACGTTTAGAAATTTAATTTCTAATTTTTTATTTTTTGCATCTAAACGCGTGTAAATTGAAATCTCGCGCTTCTTTTGGTTTTTTCTTGCAGCTTTTTGACGAAATGTGACTCCACTGAAAATAAAATTTTGTTGGAAAAGATCGATATTTTGTTGGATACGTTCGACTAAACGTGTTTTTCGAAAAATCACAAAAATTTTGTCATTGCAGCAAGAAATATTCTAGAAAGTCTCTACAAAAGCAAATTTTTGTCATGCCCATCGTAAATTTTGTTGAGAGTTCCGTAAGAAATGAAAAATATTGTCAAAATTACGAAAATTTTGAAATTATCCAAAAATATTTAGTTTACCGTATTCAACAAAATATCGACCATTTTTAACAAAATTTTTATTTTTAGTGTCCAATTTGCACGCGTTTAGATGAGAAATATAAAAAATGGGACATTTTTTAGAAGAAAATTTTTCTTCACACGAGGAAGCAAAAAAATTAATAAAAAGAATTTGAAATCAGGGGAAAATAAATCGTTGCTAAAAAAATTTGACGCCCTCATTTTCATGGGCGCGACGTTTATTTAGTTTCTATCAGTTTGAATGGTTCGTGACAGGATCCCTACTGAGTAAGCGGTCGTCTCAACTTTCTCCACGTGTATTCGATTCGGTGAGGAATGAAGGGACGAATCAAATGTGAATTTTAACGACCAGCCGAGCTTTCGTTATTTTTAGACACTGCTGCTTTTCCGCGTTCCGAGAATATCCCTTTTCATACCCTTGCAGACGCTGTGAAAAAAGATACATACTTATACATCGATGAATTATACGAACGCGTCATTTCGTTTTCCCTTGAGAACAGAAAGGATCATAATACGAAACCGATCGTTGGAAGCCTCTCGGTATGACCACGAATCCCTCTTTTGCTTCTGGTTGCAAATCCCTCGAGGCATCGTTGCTCGATGAGTCGAAAATAATCTTTTCGAGTTTGTACATTTTTCGAGCTCGCTACAAAAATTCTTAAACGCTAATCATCGAATTACATTTTCATTGAGAACATTTTCACATTATTTCGAAAAATGTTAAATTTGTTTAAAAATATTTTCCAGTTTCAAGAGTTTTATTAATTTAATTGATAATTTTAATAATTAGAAGAAAACTCAATTAAATTTATTCAACGATTACGAAATTGTTCATTTGCTTTAATTTCGTTTTTATTAGTTTCAAAATCGAATCGTTTTCAGGATGTTTTTTCAGTTATTTTTTAACGTTCCAATAAATCGGGCAGACTCGACAAAAAAAAACTGGTTATTTTTAGAAAATTGATTTTATTTTCTCCGGAGGTTGGATTTTAATCCCTTAGAATTTTCGTCCGCGATGCCAGCGGTTTGTAGAGTCCTCAGGTGTTTCGCAACAACTAAAGGATTTCACTTGTCGTGGCATGCTTATATCTGTAGCGAGAGAGAGAATGAGCGAAGGAAGAGAGATAATTGAGAACCGGAGAAATTCTCGGTACAAGTTTAATTTTCATGTATTCTTTTCCATTTGCCACGTTTCGTCGTCGCATCGAGCTTCCATTTTAATTAAAATAAAATATTTTCTTGCAAAATTTCTTAAATTATTCAATTCTCTGGAAATTAGTTGTTCGATTCGTTTTTTTTTTATCAATTTCAGTTCAGCGAGCATTTTCCATTCATTTCGGTAATTTATGAGGCTTTCGGGTTTCTCGGTGTCTCCCTCCTCGCTCAGCGAATACAAAGTATTTCGGCAACTCGAAATTCAAAAACAAAGAATCATCGATTCTCAAAAAAAAAAAAAAAAAAATGAAAAATTCAGAATTAACAGAACCTCCGAGATAAACTGTTGGAGAATTTTTAGCATTTAGACGTTATAGTTGGTCCCATGGAAGGGATGAGAACCCAAAAAAAAAAAAGAACTGGTGAAATACGAAAAAGGAGAATGAAGGAGCAGCCAGTCAGTGGAGAAATCGTGAGGGCCAATATAACGCAGTCTGGTCTAAAAATAGAAGTTGCAGTCTTTTCGTAACACGCAATAATGCTCAGGATTACGAGGGTAAGCATATTCTCCTGCTACAATCGCAATTTTGGATTTTTTCCACTTTCTTTCATTCATCTCGCTAAATATCTCTCTCTCTCTCTCTCGCTCTTTCTACAGGTTTGCACTAAAAATGAAATTTTGTTAAAAATCGTCAGCATTTTGTTGAATACGGTAAACTAAATATTTTTGAATAATTTCAAAATTTTCGTTCTTTTGACAATATTTTTCGCTACAATCGCAATTTTGGATTCTTTCCACTTTCTTTCATTCATCTCGCTAAATATCTCTCTCTCTCTCTCTCTCTCGCTCTTTCTACAGGTTTGCACTAAAAAGGAAATTTTGTTAAAAATCGTCAACATTTTGTTGAATACGGTAAACTAAATATTTTTGAATAATTTCAAAATTTTCGTTATTTTGACAATATTTTTCATTTCTTACGGAACTGTCAACAAAATTTACGATGGGCATGACAAAAATTTGCTTTTGAAGAGACTTTCTAGAATATTTTTTGCTGCAATGACTAAATTTTTGTGATTTTTCGAAAAAAACGTTTAGTCGAACGTATCCAACAAAATATCGATCTTTTCCAACAAAATTTTATTTTCAGTGTGTGGAATTAAGCTGCACACACCGGATTCGTAACCTACGCACGAATCTCGACCATCAGTGCTAGCTTGCTATTTATTCATATATACGTGTTGATGTATATTCATGTCGGTTTATTCGCGAAGGTATGTGTGCGTGTGTGAGTGTGATATAGAAACGAACGCCTGCGCGGGGGTGAAAAGCGCCCTATATAAGGACGGCAAAGCAACCCCAAGCACTACTCACATTCGGAAACGCAACGTCTCCAAGAGTACCATTAGTATTTACGAACAGCGGAGGAAGAAAAAAAATCAAAAAACAGTTCAACAAACCGGGGAGCATGGGGTTCTCAAGAATAAGCCTTTTCTGGGCTCTTGTCATCCTTCAAACTTGTTTCTACACGGTGAGTGTCGAGATAATTATATTTTCTCCTAACGAACGATCCAAACTTGCAAAATTTTTATCGAACGTAATTATTTACGAGATTTTTATTTTTAAAAACGATTCCAATTCCGTTTTTTTTACAAGTAACGACAAGTTTGACAAATTTAATGAAATTTTTGAGCGGTCGAAATGTTTCGTTTAAATCGACGGGTGATTGAAATTACCGAGTGTTTATGCGAAAGTTCGTCCAACTAGCACGACTTAACGAATGTGCTCGCTGCTGATTCGTACGGTTGAGTGCTTTCCATGATATTATTCCGCTCGGTTTTCAATACGCTTTGTACAAAGTTTGGAAATCTTAGCGAAGAATACTCTGGACTTGTTGATTAACCGTGCCGGAAAGCCTTTGACGAAAAAATTCCATTGCCCACTGAGTAAAATGACAATATACACAAATGAGTAACGATGAGTGAAGCTTGTGAGATTACGTTGAGTTTTCGGCATTTCTGAATCAAAATTTTTGGAGAAAATGTTTTTTTTTTTGCTGGGCAAGGGTTTTGGAATTTTCACACAAACTTTCGTTAATTTTTTGACGAAATTCTCGGCGTTCGTAGTGACTGTAAAATCAGATCCTCACTCGGGAATGGTAAGAAGACATTTTTGCATTTTTCTAGTAACTAAAAATCCTTCGAATCACGTCTTAATAGTTTTTACTAAAAAATTTATTCTCTGGCTCAAAAGTAACGAAATAAAAATAAAATTTAACGGTGTACGAGACTCGTGGCGAACCGCCGATAAACTGATTTTTAAAAAACGTCATACGTTGATTGGCACTTCTCATCAGTTTGAATAGACTCGCAAGGGTGTCCGACATCGTTATTTTTTTTCTTTTCAATGTGTCGATGCTTCCACACGGGATTTTTATCGATCTTCCGCAACACCAGCGTATTTACTTTTGACATTTTCTCATCCACAAAAAAATGAGTGATGGGCTTTCCTAAAAAAATCTCCGGGCAGTGGAAAAACGATTTTTTAATCTCACACCAAATATGCCAAATGTCAGGGTTCGCAGGAATGAACTTTTCGCTCGAATCGTTTCGCAGTCTTGACGTTACATGTTCGTATAGCACAGGAGGCAAAAAATTCCTGTTCTTTAAATAACAAATTATCATTTTCTAATTAAACTTTCAAATTTTTCTTCTCATCAACTTTTTTTTTTTAATTTGCAATTGAAAACTTAATTTTTTCGTATAAATACTTCGGTACTTGCTGCAACTTCTACAAAAATATTGATCATTATCTTTTCAATTATTCAATCAACCGCGTTACGTTGAGAAACGATTTTTAATTGGAGGAATTTTTTTTTTTTTTACGTCACGAGCTCCGGGACGTGAAACGAAAGAAAATTCAAATATTTTCGAACGCTTTGGCATTTGAGGCTCTAAATAGTGTTCTTTGATGTAGCGCGTACTATTTAATTACACGCGATTTTGTGCTCGATTGCATTCTACCAAAGGAAACGTTGCCATTATCTCGAGATTCGCGCTATTGTGACGAGCAATCGGATTTACCGTTTAATCATCAAAAGTACAAGATTCCAGATCTTTCATTATCGAGGGACTCATTGAAATAGAGACTTTTATCTTTGATTAGAAATCAAACGCGAGGGATCGACGTTAAAGATTGGAAGAGAATGAAAATTCCAAGTTCTTATCGTCGAAGAAATTTCAATAGAAAAAAAATGTCAATTAATTTGTTTCTCGATTAACAATCAAATCGTCCTCACCGTTGCTAAAGTTTTAAAGACGTATGCAAAATTTTCTATCGATAGAATTCCTTTAAATTTGCACCATACAAAGAAAATAGTGATTTCTGATGACTCGCGCAATTTTAAGAGGTTTCATCATGTAGAAGTCGAGATATTTATAAAAATCACAATTCTCAGTAATTTCTCATAAGAGCGTGTGTTAAAAGTTGCAATTTTCAACATTAAATATTTCGATTTCTAAATGGTGAAGCCTCTTGAAACTTTCATACACTTTTATGCAACATCGAAGAAAATTTATTTAGTTTTTCAAAAAAATCGCTCGTTAAATTTTTTTCAAAATTTTTTTTATTATATAACTAATACAGATTACCTCGGACAATCTTGGATTTAGAGTACGTTGTTCTTTAGTCAATTTGCAACAACTTTTTTTAATGAACTTAGGCTCGAAAACCATTTTGTATGTAAGAAAAACTGAAAAGAAAAATTAAGATTTGACCGTCGCCATACAACGTCCTTAAGCAGTGCCAAAAACCATAGAAATCATTTTCTACGCTTACTCGATGATTTTTTCGATGAATCTAGTGTCACAAACTTTCTCGACTACCCTCATGTGGCGCAGGCATTTCAATTACGCTTTGGCTCAAAACCGCCTTTGAAGATTTGACTCCGTGAAACCTGCGTCAAAGACATTCACGAGCTTCTTTTCAGTCTTTACTAAGAATCGCTCTTTCTCTAATAACGAAGACTTCATAACGATGGAAAAAGCCCTTTTGTCTCAAGTTTTTCAAATTTATTAGTTGTTGGGAATCAGAGAGGCAGTGGCTCAGTGGTAACGGGCCCGGCTCCCACCCAGCGAGCCCGGGTTCGATTCCCGCCGCCGACACCAATGGATTTTTCTAAGTGTCCTAAGCTGTACTCTCTGTGGTTCGGAACCCACGTAAAAAATGTAGGTCCACAGTGTGCGTAGTGGAGAAAAACAAAAACAGTGGGAAGAAAAGAAACAAATAGTGGAAATAAAAATAAATAGAGGAAATACAAAAAGCACACCATGTAAAAACCCGACAAGGGTATGCATGTAAAACTCCACTACTACTACTACTAGTTGTTGGGAATCCTTTTAATTCCAGGATTTATAATCGCAGAAAAAAAATGTGCTCGATCGTTTCGTATCGTTCAATAGAACATTCAAAATATTTTGTGAATTCGCTCAGCACGAAATTTTGAGTAGTTTCCATCCAGGAATTCGTGCACCACGCGATACTGATTCTCACGACGCGATACTGAACCGTCAAGGGGTTTTCTCGCATCGCCCCATAAACTGGAATTATTCATACTGGAATTTCAGCTGCAGACAACTGTTGCATCTCGTTAAGGAAAAAGATTGCACAGATTCATTAACGGGAGCGTTGAAAATTCCTGTGAAAAATTATAAAATGATTTATCGAGTCGAAATGGACCAGAATTTTCGAATAATTTCACTTGAAATAAATTTTTAATTTATTTCCTTGCGACTGTTGATACGGCGCTCCAATAACTCAATTGTTGCCAATTTTTTTTCGGTTATTTACGAGAATAAAGAGAGAGAAAGAGAGCAAAACTGTTGAACGAAGAAAAAAAAATACATTTTGACGGACACGAAAATAGATTTTATTTATCAAACGACCACGGTCGACCGAGGCGTTTATTAAAAGTGTCTCAACACTGGCCAGTCGGTGTGACACTTATTGTACGTCGCAGGAGAATTTAATTAGTTCTTTACAAAATTCTTCCTGCATGTAAAGTCCGATAAATAGATTGCCTCGTATACATCAAAGTTGTTGCAACTTTTCCATGGCGCAGTTTTTTCCCAACATCGTTTACTCGAGTTGTACACGGGAGAAGAATTCTTCGAGAACGAAAAAGCGATATTTCTACCAAGTTTCTCATTACTCTGATATTTTTTCAAATCTTTGTACGACGTTCAGTTTTTATTGAGGAGATTGGCTACACACAACAATGTTGCCATGTTAAAAGCATAGGAAAATTCGAAATTATTATTTAATTTAATTTAATTAATTAATTAATAATAATTAATAATAAATTTAAATAATTAATTAATTAATTTAATGAAATTTGGTGAGTATATTTTTTAGTATTAAATATGAATGTACAAATTTTTTAAGATTTTTCTTCTACATGGTTTTCGAGTTATTGAAAACTACAGTTTACATGCATAAGCATAGGATTCAGATATGTATAGGTATAGCTTTTGCATATTGTAAACTCCAATTATTCGACAACTATGTAGACGAAAAATTTGAAAAAAATTGTGTCATCGTACACCCATCAGAAAAAAGATTTATTAAAAATCAATAAAATTTATTTAATTGAAGAAAATTTATTTATTTAATATATGAATCTTCTGGATTATTCAAAATAAATAGAAATTTTATTTGAACGTAATAAATATGTCATTTATTTTTAAGAATATATTTATTTACTCGAAGTAAATAATTTATTTACTGCAAGGAAATAATTTATTCATTCTAAACAAATAAATTTATTAATTTTTAACAAATAATTGAAAATAATAAACCTCGTTATTTAGAAAAAAGAAATATTTTTTGGGATTCAATAAATAAGTATTTTGCATTCAAAGAAATGTAAATATACTCCTTTATTACTTTTTAATAAGTGTTTTTTCATTTGATGCTAAAGAATGCCATCACCAAATTTTAGTAAATTCTTATCGTCTTGTCGTATGTAGCCAACCTCCTTAACGAATGAAACGCCCTCCCAAACAATGAGAGCAACGGGAGCATGAGAGAGCACGCGATTTTGCCCTTTTTTCGCGAAGCAAATCTTTAAACATGTAATCGCGTCGCTGCTCAATGGCGAAATCCGATTATAGTTTCCATTCAATTTTTCTTACTTTGATGCGAACGTCTTTTTACGAGGTTGCCTCGTGTTGACGACTCTGAGATCGATTTCCCACAGTCTTTATAGAACACAAAAATTTATTTACTTTGCTTTTACACAGTCGATAACGAGTGAGCTCATAAATCTTTTATCTTTTATACGTATGTTGATAGTTTTTTTTATCAGCCGATAAAAAAACGATTTTTACAATCTTTTAACAGCTTAAACAGGTTTTTCGCATATTTATGGTCACCATAATCGAATAGTCGATATTTTGATGAATTCGCGGTCACTGGGACGTCGATCGAAACGCCAGAGAGAATTTTTCACAAAAAAATTTGTTAAAATTTAATTTTTTTTCGTAAATTTTATTTGGTTGTTGCGAAAGAAAAAAAAAACTAGAAATTACAAGTGCATACAAACACGTCGTTCTCACTGATGCGTGCTCTTTGTATTTCTGTCTCTTTCATTCCCTCGCTGTGGAGTTGATATGTACGAATTGCTAGCACGCGCAAACCTCGTGGATCCATCACAAAAAGCATCAAGCTCTTTCCCACACTCGCACAGAGGAAAATGCTCCGTTCAAGAATCTCCACGAAGTTGTGTTGGAGAAACGGAAAAAGATAGAGGTCCTTAAGCAAACAAAAGAGAGACTGCTTTCCACATGGCACAAATTTACAAAAGATATCGCAAACATGCTCCTTCTTGAGCCTATTCAAACGTCATTCAAGCTTCTAATATTTACAAAAAATGGTGTTTACTCCACATCAACAATTTATGGTCCAAATTACTTTACTGTGAGGTCATTTTTTTTTTCGAGAATCGCTGAATGAAAAATATTTGTCGAAATTCGTTAAGGACGTTGTATCGCGACGGTCAAATCTAAATTTTTGTTTTTAGTTTTTTTTTACATACAAAATGGTTTGCGAGACCAAATTCATTGAAAAAAGTTGTTGCAAATTGACTAAAGAACAACGTGCTCTAAATCCAAGATTGTCCGAGGTAATCTGTAGTTGTTATATAATAAACAAAATTTCGAAAAAATTTTACGACCGATTTTTTTGAAAAATTAAATAAAGCTTCTTCGATGTTACATAAAAGTGTATGCAAAGTTTTAAGAGGCTTCACCATTTAGAAATCGAAATATTTAATGTTGAAAATTGCAACTTTTAACACACGCTCTTATGAGAAACTACTGAAAATTGTGATTTTTATAAATAAATATCTCGACCTCTACATGGTGAAAGCTCTTAAAATTGCGCGAGCTATTAGACACCACTATTTTTTTTTTGCTCGTTGCAAATTTAAAGGAATTTTATCGATTGAAAATTTTGCATACAACGTCCTTAAGAAATTCTTTCTCAATACGACATTCCTTATTAATCATTCGTGTTTTTATTTTTCTTCGCCACTTTGTCCCAAAATTTTCGATCGCAATAAAGTTTTGTTACGATTCTCTAGGTTTAGTTCGAATCGAGACTTTGCTGACTTTGCGTCGAACGTTTTTCGTATCGTTGAGAACAAATATTTTTACCTTTCAACTCTCTCTCTCGACTCAATGATCCTCGTTTCCTTGCCGTCTCTCTTATACCGCCTTATCCTACGATCAGTAATTTCCTCTTTTCGCGCCATACGATCCCGAGCAAACGACAGCACTCCATTTGCAACTCGACCCTACGTCGATTTTGTCAAGGGTGTACTGATTTCTTTTCCTCTCATTCTCCTCCTCCGCGCTACATATCTTATGTGATGGTATATACTTATATATATATATCTATACAATAAATATGTAAGAGAAGGGTTTCCCTCGAGAGATTCTCCATGTACGTCCATTCGCCCACAGCAGAGCCCCTTAGAAATTTATTTTCCTCGAAGCAAAAAGTTCATGGATTACTGCTGGGAATTCGTAATTCAATCTTTCTTGGGGTTCCCTAACGATTTGTATCCTGTATCGTATAAAATCATGGAAATGTGCTTTATCCTTTTTTTCTCGATTGAAATATACGTGCGAAGATTTCATCCACAGGGCCAATTACGAATTCACAAACTTTTAATGAAACTTTAAATTTCTCTTTAATTATACAAAAATAAATTAATACTCTTTTTTTGTTAATGAATTCTGCTGATTTTTTCACGTTCGTTGATTATTGATTTTTGCATCGAGAAATTAATTTTGAATCTTTATTTTATTTTTTCACACATTTGCACGAGAAACATTCAAGTGAAAACAACGATATCCGGTTGTTAAGAATTGGTAGAGTGTCGAGTGACAAAGATAACGAGTTATATTGAAACTGCGAAATAACGTCCTGCCCAAGATGTATTATGGTTTTGTGTACCCATTGCACGTTCGTATTAAAAGCGTGCTCCATCGTGTCGTGACGTCCTGCAGAATACGTGCTCGTTTTCTTCCTCCGATCTACTTCATTTTGTCACAGATGCACTTATATCTTTCACGCGACTTGTTAAAGACTGGAGAGTGAAGATTTTATGGGATGTATAAGGAATAATCGAATGGCATCAATTTTCGAAGGTTAATTGGAAAGATTTGCTGTTGAAAAAATTGAGCTAATTGTGTAATTGATTAAATTTCGAGGGGTGCATAATTAAATGTGCATTTTTATTAAACGTCAAGTTGACAAAGTACGTGGTTGGTCCTTGTTCGACGCACATGGAAATTCTGAATGAATAATGCTCACACTGGAAATGAAATTTTGTTAAAAATCGTCGATATTTTGTTGAATACGGTAAACTAAATATTTTTTGATAATTTCAAAATTTTCGTTATTTTGACAATATTTTTCATTTCTTACGGAACTGTCAACAAAATTTACGATGGGCATGACAAAAATTTGCTTTTGAAGAGACTTTCTAGAATATTTCTTGCTGCAATGACTAAATTTTTGTGATTTTTCGAAAAAAACGTTTAGTCGAACGTATCGAACTAAATATCCATCTTTTTCAACAAAATTTTGTTTTCAGTTCACACGTATGTTTTTTTTTGAAGTATTACGACGCGTGTGACCTTAGCAGTTTGCAGGGTAAACGCAGTAAACGATTCGTCATTTGGGAGGGGCGTGACACGAGTTGGAACAAACGTGAAGCATTAATAAATCATGGGAGTTGGTGGGTTGCTCGTTTTCTCGTGTCCCTCTCGTCCTTGCGTGATTCATTCGAAACCTCTAAAATCTATGAGAACGGCGGGTTAATTCCTGAGTATCCCGGAATTGGAATTTGCATCTGGAGCTCCGTTTAAACCTCCACTTTGGTCGGAAAGCTGCGAATTTGATGCTGCCATTCTGGGTTCTCGGCTCCATATGTTTTAGTCTGGTTTTCTCGTTGAATTCTCGAAAATTCTGTTTAGGAAATACTCGCTGTGCAGCTTAAGTATAAGCATGGGATTTATAATCTCGAGGCACTTTCATCCGAGAAATTTAGGGATTAAAGGATGCCGGAGTTTTGCGATATACTTCTCGGCAACTCGTGCGTAACTATTGGCCTTGAAAATGCATCGAAACACCCACAATTTTTGAATAAATTTCAGAAAAGAATGAAACGCAGTTCGTATACTCGTTCGAGTCGCTCGTCGTTGTCCGTGAAGTTTTTATCATCAATTTGCAATTTCATATCATGTCCAAGAGTCTCGTGAGCGATACCTGAAATAAAAAATTCAAAAACATCCACAGGGCCGATGTTGGAATTTTTCAAAAATTTCAACCCCCATAAAGGGTGAGTCCCGACGTTTTTGTTTTTCAAATTTCATATTTCTCCGTTTTTCCACAGTTCCTAATATTCCATGCAATAAAAACGATGAGATTCATATTTTTTGTCATTTCATTGAACTCGAACGTTTCGAACTTCATAGCAATTTTTAAACATAATCGCCATGCAATTTCAAATTTTCATTGTTTTTAATCCTCGCGCTTATCTCGTTGTGGAGGAGTTGCCATTTTTGAGATTTAATACTCAAGCCCCTTTAACGCTAATCAGCACGAAAAAGCAAGAGAGAGAGAGAGAGAGACAGAGCGAGAGAGAGGAAGAAAACAGGATAGTTTCCTCGCGCTGCTATAATACCAATATTGTGTTTGAACTCAGGAATATTGTGAAGACTAGGAAAGCCATATTTCTATGTTGCATAGCTCTGGCGAGTATTACCTTTGCAAGGACTTCATATATTCGCAAGTGGTCCGGTCGTAAAGTTTCCAAGTCCTTGAACTGCTAAATTAGAAAACAGAAACTATGTGCATCTTATATAAATATATTCGTGTATATAATGTACAAACGTTGCGTAGAATCCAGCTACATATATATATGCAATCATTACGGTCATTATGAGAAACCTTCAGCCGAATATTTTGCAAAGAACGAAGGACAGTGCACGATTCGTGACATTGGAGTCCCAATTTCTCGAAACTTTAAGCTACCACGATCTTTCATGAAATCTTCTTCTCTTTGGTACTCAAAGAGGATTTCTCTTTGACATCTACTGTTCGTACAAAGCAGTACGAGCGGCTGTGGCTTCGTCGATATGATCTCAGGAATAATCCTAACTTCGCACAGGATTTATCAACTGGCTGCACTCCTAATTGGCAATCAACGATATTCCTATTCCGATCGATCAAATATCTGATTCGGTGAATTCTTCAAATTTTTATGGATCGACACAAATGCGTTAAAAGAATCGGGATTAAAAATAAAAATTATAATTTTTTATATTTCATAAATTTATTTTATATTTATTATTATTTATTTATTTATTGTTAAATATATGATAAATATAATAAATATAATAATATATTTATTATATTAAAAATAAATTTGAATAAATTTGTAATTAATTTATTTAACTCGCGATCGACAGTCTCGCTAACGAAACAGAAACGGACACTTTTTGAGATTTACCAAATTATTCCTCGTTCTACGTTTTTTCTCTCAGAGTCGCTGCGACGTCATAAAATCCAAATACACTGAAAACAAAATTTTGTTGAAAAAAAAATTGGATATTTAGTTCGATACGTTCGACTAAACGTTTTTTAGAATAATTCCAAAAATTGTGTCATTGCAGCAAGAAATATTTTAGAAAGTCTCTTCGGAAGCAAATTTTTGTCGTTCCACTCGTAAATTTCGCTGACAATTCCCTTAGAAACAAAATATACTGCCAAAATAACGAAAATTTTGAAATTATCAAAAAATATTTAGTTTACCGTATTCAACAAAATATCGACGATTTTTAAAAAAAATTCATTTCCAGTGTAGGACCTTGAAATGTTTTCTTCACTTGTGATCCCTTGAGCAATACTCTTATCGAATATTCTTGAAATACCAGGCATCACTTAACTCGGAATCGAGTGATGGACACAAGTATCCAGAGCAACATATTGAATACTCCTGCTTGCCATCTGCGAAGAACGATGCGGAAAGTGGAAGAGTGACACGCGAAGCGTACCGAGAGGTTTATTTGAAATATCTGTTGCCTCTTTCACCGAATCTTTATTGTACAAAAAACAATATAGTAGCGTCGATTCTATATTTATACATTCCGAATATGCTTAAGCTTTCTTCTGCTCGATGAAATTCAAGTATCGACACACTCGTACTTTCTATTATTGGCTTGTTTTATCGTTTCATGCTTGTGTTCGATGTGAGGAGATTCGTTTTGAGGAAAACATCGTAATATATTCGTACGAAGTGCATCGTTCAGAAACGACAAGAGATTTCCATATAAATTTTGCTGGAAACTGAAAATCGTTTAGGAAAAATAAATCGAGATTGAAAATTTATTGAAAAGCATGAACCGTGCGTTTTGAGGCATTGAAAAATCGCGAGCCATTATATCGAGGTCGTTAATTAACTTTATTAGGGGTTGAGAAAGTAAGGAATTTATTGTTTATTTTTATTGCAACGTTTATTGCATAAAATCAGTCAAAATTATTATTGAACTCGAAACCTTCGTCGTAATTTTTTTTCACAAGAATTTGCACGATACTTTTTCAAGGATTTATTTAAGCCGACAGTTTGCGGGGTAGAACGTCCGAGGTCGAGGATTAAGCGTCACGTTGTTTTTGATGATTTTATCCTGGGGATTTTATGAAGTATGCACTTTGTGTTCATATTTTCTGGCATCGTATATAAAGGCACTTTCGCCATTAATATACATGACGGTGAAGTGGCAGCTCACGATTTCTCCAGGAGTTCCCGCAGTATAAACGAAAACATAGCACTTTTGATTCTCCATTTTATCGAAACTTGCGGAATATTTAAATAAACTTTTAAAACGTGTTTTTTACGAGATTCATCGAGAGCTAAAATATTTTTCGAAAATGGATTTATTCATTTTTCAATTTCAATTCCATTAAATTGATCGAAACTTTTCACGGACTTGGGGAAAATTATGAAAAACTCCATGGAAGCAAAATTTTTTTAAAAATGCAGCAAATAAGTTTTTTTTTTTTTTTTTTTCTTAAAGTTAAAGTTTTCTAAAAGTGGTTGAGCTTAATTTTTCTCCCACGAGGTGGGACGCGATGAGAATGACGCACGGTAATCGTGAGTGACCATGGACGAAGCTTTGATTGATTCTGATTGCGCCTTAACCACCGGAAGCGGTGGTTCGACGCGAGATAGCCGCGAACCCAACGTTGACAGTAAATTTTCAACGGGCCTGACAAAAGCCGATTGGGCGGGTTTCCTCTCTGCCTATTTTCAGAATCTCCGACGATCGAGCTTTCGATCTATGGACAAATCTATCCAAGACTTAATGAGACACGACGTTCATTAACTTTGACATATCATCATGCTCTCATATCTTGCGGCCTGGATATACATCTTATTATTATTATTATTTGCGTTGGTGTACCCCTTAATTGAAAATTTTCCGAAATTTCCCTTAAAATGTTGTGGTTGGAATGCAACGAAATTCTGTTTTTTCTTGAGCAGAACTCGTGATCATTATTAAATATTTGGTCTGGACAACAAAACGATCCTCCCTCGCCACCTAAAAACTCGACAATCGACACGAAAAATTGCCACAATTTTGAAAATTCAATAAACAATTAATACACAAAATATTTTTCGTTAAATATCAACGTTGCAAACTTCAGAGTCGTTAATTAAACGCAATTGAGATTTCGATCATGAAAACACACACTGCTTATCATTCGATCCACTGACGAAAAAGCTTCGGTCTGCAGGAAAGTGTCTATTTATGTATGCAACGAAACGTTCAATGAAGTTGGATAAATCACTCGGTGCAGTACATTCTCTATAGCCAATACATTGCGAATATACGCGGACATAACGTGATTTCGCACGTTTTGTCACGCACGTGGGCACAAAAGAGAACACAGCATCCATGCCCACAATTAGCAGTGAACGTCATCAGCATCTGGGTCTACATCACCCTTTCCTCGTACTCGAGGCTTCCACATGTAAAACGTACATCTATGTTTCCATGAGAACACACATATAGTCAGACGTGGCAGTGATATCCGTAGACCGAAGGGCTGAGGGTGTTTCGCAACGAAACCGCGATTGTGAGTTGCGTCGTAAGCGAACGTTCTCGTAAATGAATATCTTCGTGAATTATGAACACATACGTTCACGCGAATTTCTCTAACTGAAAGGCACGTTCGAACTGGCGATCAGTATCCTCGCTCATGTGCCGATATCGTTATAACGGCCCTGCGGCATAGTCCTGGGCGAGATAACGCAATTTGTGACACGTAAATATTTTTAATTATCGCCCACCCGATGCAAAATGACATTAGTCGTCGTCCACGAGATTCACTCGGTACGTTCGTTTGGTTTGGAAATTAAAAAATTTCCATCATCGGGTTTTGATTTTAATTTAAAAATTTCAGATTATCTGGAAAATATGAAATTTACTGCTTCGTTGGACGAAGCTAGTGGATCGGAACATTGAGAAGGATTTATACAGTCAAAGTGATAACTTTGTTAATTTATGTCTGTTTTGGAAAGATTGATAACATCGAGATATGCACGCGGTTCGTTTGCTCTCGAGTACCCTAGGCAGGGGCTCGTAATGTCCGAAAAATATATGCACAGTTTACAATGTATAATTCGCATTATATAAACCCTCGCGATAACGCCTGTTGTTTGTAAACGACAAGGACTGTGGGTTTTCGGTCACCTGCCATAAACATCAAGCAACATCCCTCTGCACATCCCTCACACTTCGCGTATCCCGCCAGGATAGCAAACGCCCTGTGCGTTATGAATTGATCGTGGCCTCACTCTCCTCCACCACAGTCATGCCGCAGTGTCAACGAGTCTCTGTAGTTTTTCGAGAGGACAATACGGAAGTGGAAAGAGGCAGATGTGGGAAGAGAGTGGGCGAGACTTGCGCTTCTGCACCCTTTATTCTTTCGTTTTCACAGGCTGCGGCTATATAATTTAACGCGATCCTGAATCCTGATCCAATTACGATGAATAATTTTATTGCAACGGTTCAAAAATACGGAATCATTCAGAATTGTCTATTGAGAATCAAATAAGATTTTTTTTTTGGAAAGTGAACATCCGACTCGTTTCCTCATAGAGAAAGCTTCGTGACGGTGAAAATTGTTTTTTACAGTTTTCTAGTTGATGTGCTCAAAATGTCCTTAAACATGGAAAAATCATGTTTAGAAAAAATGTCCGGATGTGTGTGTGTGTGTGTGTTCTGGAACTGTAAAATTCAAACGTTCATAACTCGAGAACGCTTTGAGCTACAGGGCTCCCGTTTTGCACAGATGTTGATCTAAACAAGCTCTTCATTCTCTGAGAATTTTGTTGGAATTGCTAGAAAAATATGAATTCTGCGGCATTTTGAAATTTTCAAAAAAAGGGTGTCGACGCTCTAGCTTCCGCAAATTTTAAGATTTATTACTAATTTTTTTTTTATAAATAGAGTATCATAATGGGAAGGTTGGTATTGAATTTGGGAAATATTGGTTGAACGGTTTAAATTTTATGATTTTTCGAATTTTACGAAAATCTGAGTTTTTCGAAAAATCGTCCAACCGCTCTAATTTCTGCAAATTTTGTAAAATATTGTGTATGAGTCCGTACTTCCTCTTTACTTTCTAGAAAAGTTGTCGAAATTATTTAATTTTCGAATGAATTACAGGAAAAGAAATTCATTTTGTGCTTTCCAGCATCAATTCTGATCCACTGTGGAATTATTGTTGCTTTTTTTTATCATGATTTCTCTACTAGGCCATCTGCCAAGAGGAAGACAACAGTCGCTGTTTGCCTCGGAAAACTTTCTTCGCTCTCTTGCGCCTCCCAGAGGTCGGTTCGAATCTCGCTGCGTATTCAAGAACAGCGCGAATTATTCAGGACGCGAAAGATCGTACGGACTATGTAAATCTGAAAAGTCACATGAGTACCGAAGATGGCGAAGATGCGAAAATCTGCTTGCCGCCCGGTGTTTATCTCGATTTGTTCAACGATCCTTCGCTGCGCGGTCACTTGACTGCCCTCGGTCGAGCACAAAAAATGCTCGAGGATCCTATGGATCGTGCCGATGTGATGGCTGCCCTGACCGCCGATGATATCGTCGACTCGGAAAAACGAAGTATCGCGACACTCGCTAAAAACGGTGACTTGCCCATTTCTATCCAAGATCGCAGTCAGACGTCCACCAGCGATGACGATGCATCCGGACAATCGACCAGGTTGGATTCACTTTCTTTTAATTATACACTGAAAACAAAATTTTGTTGGAAAAGATCGATATTTCGTTAGATACGTTCGAATAAACGTTTTTTTTTTTTTAATAATCCCAAAAATTGTGTCATTGCAGCAAGAAATATTCTAGAAAGTCTCTTCGGAAGCAAATTTTTGTCGTTCCACTCGTAAATTTCGCTGACGATTCCGTTAGAAACCAAAAATACTGGCGAAATAACGAAAATTTTGAAATTATCAAAAAATATTTAGCTTTACCGTGTTCAACAAAGTATCGACGATTTTTAACAAAATTTCATTTCCCGTGCCGGTTGGTGAACTTTCAAGTTTCAACTGATAAAACGTAATAATGTTGAACTTGCCAACGCTGTTTAGATTCGATTCCCTAAGCAGCGAGTCGCTCGACGGTTTGATGAAGATTCTCGCAGACAGTGGAGTCGAGGATCGGCACAATATTCCGGAGATCGCTGCGGAATATACGCTCCCCAATGGGGAATTGAATCTCGAGGCCTTGGCGCGAGATTTCCCACCCGCTGGTAAGAGGAACGTGGCTGCCTTGGCCCGAGACTTTGCTTTACCAATGCAGACTTCGTCCGGAGGAAAACGGAACATCGCTGCCTTGGCGCGAGATTATGGGCTACCGAGTGGCAAGAGAAACGTTGGTACTTTGGCCCGCGACCGGATGTTACCACCGAATGGTAAAAGGAATATCGCTTCGTTGCCCCGAATTTATCTGCTGCCAACGTTCTACGGAAGCGGCAAGCGAAACATCGGCTCCGTAGCGGGAACGAGCAACCGCTTGCGCTTTGGTAAACGTTTCCTCGGTGCATTGGCACGATCGGGTGATTTCCCACGTTGGGACAACGAGAAACGAAACATGGCGGCTTTGGCAAGAAACGGTGACATTTACGGCAAACGCAACGTTGGCACTTTGGCGAGAGACTGGAGTCTTCCGAACCAGAATCGTCAAGGACGCTCGTTGAGTGGACACGAGTCGAACGCCGAGCGTTTCGATCGCGAACTTCAAAAGCTCAGCCTCGAGATACAACGCAATCGCCAAAATAACGCTCAACCGGAAACCGAGCGAATTAATGACAATACCAAAAAACCACTGCAAACCAGCGCCTTCGAAGCCGAAATGACAAACGCCAAAAACGACATGATCAAAAACGTCATGGCAAGCTCCAATCGATCCAAACGCCAGATTGACTACACGGACGAATATCCACTTCCGGTTATGCAGAACACTAATGTTTTCGACTACGAGGACATGATCGAGGCACTCACCGGCGAATATCCCAACACGCAGAAGAGATTCATGGGTCAGTGCTTTTTCCTTCAATTTTATACTCGCAATATTTTTCTACCAAATAATTCCATTTTTTCTCGAATTTATTTCCAACCTGGAAACTCGTAGGGCAATTCGTTAAAAACGACAATAATATGATTCTTCTCAGGGTTCAGAAAACTCGCCCAGAGTCCATGAAATCGTAATCAAAATTTTGTTTTTTTTTTCGATGCATGAGATCGTTATTTTTGTCTCAAATTATATATTGGAATCCCACAGAACTTTTGAGAAAGTTCGTCAAATCGATTTTTAAGAAATGAAAAAAAAAACTTTTTTGTATGGCAGCAGGACAACTCTTTTCTCTACTTCTCTCTTCTTTGATAACTCCAAGTTGATAATCTCGATTTTCTGACCTTTTCCATGAATAATTTCCACCGGAATCACGAATGGAATTTATTACACACAGAGTTATTCCGAAGAGAGTTATTTATCAAGAGAAATTTCTGAGAATGAAGATTGTCAGGACGTTGAAGTTTGCATCGTCGAAATGCAACGAGGTCCTCATTTTTCTTGAGCAGATCTCACGATTCTCATTGAAAATTTGTTGAGAACGATAAAACGATTTTTTTTTTTCGATACAAATTCAAAATCGAGACAAAAATTGTCATGGTTTCGGAAATTGAGAAAATGATGAATAGAAAAAGTATATTTTTCTTTGTGAACTTGCGTGTCAGATTATCAACTTGGAGAGAGCAGAGTCGTCCTCCTGTTTTTTGTATCCTCTCGAACGAATCACTGGATATTCATGAGTTTTTAATTTTTAGTCACCAAGACAGTGATTAACGTAAAATTGATTAGAAAGCTACAAAGACTCGGTTGTAAATGTTAGGAACAGGTGAGGGCGGAACGGAGTTGCAGGACGGTGGCGACACAACGTCGGGGTACATCGACATGTACCAACCAAGTAAGAGACATATCGGAGCATTGGCACGCCATGGATGGCTACCATCCTTCAAGGCGGCACGATTTTCGCGCTCCCCACGATATCTGGTCGGCAGGTCAGATTAGCAGGTTTCCCACTCCGTGTATAATCCGTTCTTTCTCTTTCTCTCCCATGTTGCTGTCAATGTGTCAGTGTCCTTGTAGAAGCCCGCAGAGATCCGGAGAAAATATTCAACGTCCTTTTGTCCGCCGAAAAGTCCGCCAAAAAACAAAACGAAATCGTCGCCTTAGATTAGGTGTTTTTTGTCTTTTTTTTTTTCGTTCAATGTTTTCCGGTTTCAAACACGAAATTCCGGTCCAAAACGAAACGATGAAACCCCGAGATTCGTGATGATCGAGCCGCCATGGCCGAATTAACTCTTCGCGAATGACAAGAGTCTTTTTCGTCACGAGCGACAATTTTTTTTCGAAAATCTTATTTCTCAAAACAAAAAGAATCAAATGGAGAGTATTCCATAAATTTTCCATTTTTTTTTCTCTCCAAATACGTGAGATATAGAAAGATCCACGTTGCCATGAAAAATCTCACGATTCGCGGAAACTTAACGTATTACTATCACAAAACGATTTTGTTTAGGATTCTTTCAATTTTGTATAAACTTTCTTGCCACCAAAACTAACAGTTTTCTCCTCTGAAAAAAAATTTTCTGACGTTTAGAATTTGAGATATTTAATTTCCCATTTTTTATAAAAAAATTTGGAAAAATAAAAAATTTGGAAATTAAATATCTCAAATTCTAAACGTCAGAAAATTTTTCTTCATAGGAGAAAACTGTTTGTTTTGGTGCCAAGAACGTTTATACAAAATTTTGGAAGAACCCCAAATAAAGTCGCTCCGCGATATAGTAATGTTTTAATTATTATCCTTGTTCTTGAGAAAAACGTGCAACTCATGGGATTGACGTTTGTCGATAATTCCTCGTGGTGGAAATCGTTTTGCTTTGCTCTGGACAATCCATCCATGTGTTTATGTTTATGGAAACTTTTTCATAGTTATCGGTGTCATAGACTGCTGGTAGCGATAGATCAGCATTAGTTTCGATGTTAGATAGATGATCGTTACAAAAAATCTGCCGCAGCATCCAGACACAGAGATGATCTGGATCCAGCCATTTTTTATACTTATTTCTGCATCTTTATCGATGTTTCTCAAACTTTGTCATCTCACAGCCACCAAAACTCACGTCACTCAGAAATCATCGATTCACGATGATTATCATAAAAAATAAAAACTCTATCGTCGCGTCTCTTGTCTCGATAATTAGTAAACGACAAAAATTAGAAAAATTCGTAATGTAAATCGTCACACGATGCAAGTTAGGGATTTCCGGTCGGTAATCCTCGGGATTCTATGAGCAGCGGAAAAATTCCGATAATCATCCCCTAGACTTCCGGTAACTTGAACTCGTTACCGGCTGAGGAAAGTGGAAAAAAAAAATGCTGCCGATAAAAGCTAATTAACGAAGGTTACGTCGTGGGGTCCGTGGGAACAGTCTCACGTCTGTCCACGGACTCGATGACTCGTTGATTCCAACGCGAAGTAAAATTATATTTTGAAATATTCCGTTGCATCCTGCTCGTCGGCATTTTACTCGACGCCGCGGTCGGTAAGTTATCGACCGAGCAAGTTTCATGTACTGCTCGCTCGATTGCCAGGTAACGATGTCCTGTTTCCGAGAAACTGAAGATTCCTGCCTACCATCGCAGCTGGGAACTTTGATGTCTTCTGAGACCAACACGCCACATCATCAAGACTCAAAGTTTCGGACGATCCTGCGTCCTCATTTTGACACAATTCACTTCATCGATCTCACTTCTTCATCGTTCATCGTTATCCATTGATTTATTCATTTTCTTAAACGACAAAGACATTCGTTTACATGTTTTCATTGATTAAACAGTGCGTGTCGTGAATTCGCATCGCTCTATGATAATTAATAATTGCGATTGGGATTGGAGGGAGCGATTGACACTTTGTCTTATTGGGATTTTGCAGGGAGGATCCCGCAGATGGGACCTCGGCCAACGACTCCGCCAACTCGCCGGTTGGGACGTTAACTCATTATCGGAGACCGAGGACCCGCTGTCTGCAGTCCCTGCAAAGAGATTGTCGTCATGGCTTCATAAGGAATCCACCATTGCCCGAGACTGACGATATTCTTGGCCGAAAGCTTCACTTCACAGCCTCTGATTTACTATAGAATTTATTATTTCGATCACTCTCCTAATCGGAACTCTCGTTGTTCTCAATAAATGCAAATAGGTGCGAAGCATTTGCCTCAAATATTTCGAGACTTTGACGGCGGTTTGCCGGGAGAACGGAACTCGCATTAATCTCGCTTGACGATGTGATTTTTTTTTTTCTTCCTTATTAACGGCGACGCGAACCAAAGATTAGGGGATTCGAACGGGGCAGCGAACAAGGCGAAAAATGCGAAAGAGCATCGGGCATATCCACTGTAAATATATAACGAATAGAAACTTTGCACCACTCGGAGTTTCACCGAAACGTAAGACAATAACAAAAACCAGATCAACACAAAAATACATTTTCCCAAAACCTCCACGTAGTTGCCAAAACACTCGAAGAGAAAATGAAGAAACAAAAAAAAAAACGCACAGAATCCAAAGAAAACGCATTAGAGCCCTGTCCTGTACGCGAGAAACGAAACGATGCAACGAAACGTGTGTTAAACGAATAATTAAGAACGAGAGAGTTATTCTGAATGGGCAAAAAGTGCATTCTCAATATTTTTCCAAACCAGCTCCGAATTTATTTTCCTTGCAACGACTTTCTCTGTGGACTGTAAGATGCAGGAGACTTTTCCACGGGCTCTCGGCTCTCTAAATTATCCCAATTTTTGCTACTGCGTCTCCCAAGATATTCCAACTATCGTTGAAGCAAAAAATTATCAAATATATAGACGTCGGTAGTCGCAGGCTGCAAAATAATCATTTAAATAAATCCTCAATGCAGTTTGGACGATTTGGCAAGTGCACAATCCGGTTGATCGTCCAACGGACTCGACAACCACAAAAATATCTTTTCCAGACTAGTCTCATTGAAGCAGCGCTTGAGCCTTTATAATAAACGAGAAATTCTATCAATTTACAATTTTAAAATTCCTCTGGCTGAGAATCTTTAGAAAAATTAAAAAAAAACAAACAAAAAAACGGTGTTTATCTGTGAAAATTCCGTTAGAGCTCAGTGAATACGTCTTAATAGATAGTGGTAATTTTTTCGTTCACATTTATTCATTCATCGGTGTAAGTTCGTAGTGCAAAATCGAGGTATTATAGAAATATAAACATACTTTCAAATATATATGCATATTTGAGAAAATATTCATATGTATATAAGTCGATTGCAAAAATAATGAATTCTGGATATCGATGGAGAAATGTCAAGTGGAGAGAATAAAAAAATAATAAAAACGATGATAACTGACGAAAATCGAAGTGTCTGGCTTCCATTTTCGTGCACTCATGAGGATTTGTCACGATGATGCGAATATAGTTTCCATTCGTGACACTGTTTTATCGTTTCGAGCATGTGTTTTCGAAGACGACGAACAACGCCGATCATTGCTGTGAACGACATATAAACTTAAATACGAAATTTATTGATCTACGTGTAATATGTGTTTGACTATAGACAATAATGTGGATAATATAATTGACAATAAAAAGGATAATAATATTGAACTTATAATATGCTCCTGGCTATGGTAATTGTGAGTTTTTATTAATTTTCATTGATTCTTTTCGAAATTTTACATTCATTCGTCACTTTGTGGGATTCTCATGAGAGCTCTTTTTTTTATCAGATCAAATCTTACGACTACGTCCATTCCTCGCGTTAATTGGGAATTGATAAATCATTACAAAATTAAAGAGAAAATTTCTTTGTCAGTTGCTCTGCTCCCTGCCAATCTCCAATGATCGACTCATCCAGCGATACCTGTCAGCAGGCTTCCCACTATGTTAAGCACCGGTGTCAGGGCATCCCCAAGCACACCATCGGTTAGAGATCCGAGAAGGTTACCCAGCAGGCCGCCTCTGTTGTTACATGCTGCGTCCTTTCCACTTCCTCCTCCAAGGATTTTATCCAGTGCCTTGGTTAGTGATCTGATCAGTCCTGCCACCAAGTCTTCATTCCCAGGTGTGCTTTCCGAACTCAAGTTCGTACCACCGAGCAAGTGTGACAATAATTCGCGCACTGCCGTCAACGTCTTCGAGAGATCGAGGAGATCGCCTTTGTTACCGGTCAATCCTTTTATTTTTATTTTTGCTACGTTTATTAAAAGATTGTCAAGAATAACGCCCAGTTGGCCCAATAAGGGACGAAGTCCTTTCGGCGGCCTGCCAGACCCACAGTCCACTCCCTCAGCCTTCGAAGTCGATTGGCTACTTGGCGCATTGGTTGTTGCTGCACGACGCTCCCGGATTTCCGGCACAGCCAAAACTGTCGCCTGTTGGAAAATTTATTCGAAAATACAAAATTCGTCTAGGTCGTGATTCTGGAATTTTCTTCCTTTGCTCAAAGATCCAATGGTGAAAACTCATCAGTTCAGAATTTTGTATTAATCAGTATTTTTGAAATTTTCGGTTTATTAATATTTTTATGATTTACTTATTCAAAATTACGAAACTTTTGATTTTTGTGACAAATTTCTACAATTTTTTCACGTTCGAAAAAAAAAACGTTCGGTTATGTGCAGAAACTATCGTTTCTTTGCTTTTAATACGTTTTCGTATATTCACTTACCACCAAACTGAGCACGATGACGGTTTGGATCTTCATTTCGTCAAGCTGCGAAGTGGCTGGTTGGTCGGTAGTGAAGTGTACGTTTTCTTGAGGTTTCTTGAGGCTTTATACTATCGTCGAGATCACGCGTTAACCGAACTCTTTTAATAATTCATCGTTTGGCTCGACATCGCTGATAAGAGTCAACGAAAACGAACATGCATCAGTATCAGTGTTTCAAATAATTCTATTTGCGAATAATGAATGCTAGTTAAAAAGGAAACGTTATTTCCGGACCATTATCGCCACTACTTCATTCCTACTTTATCGTTATTTTTATTTATCCCCAAAAGATTTAGATTTTATTATATTTATGCGCTTAAATTGTGATAAAGAAAAACCATTTTCCATTAAAAAAAAAACTAATGTGGATTGAGCACGTTTACGAAAACTTCCTGATACGAAAATCGTATTTTTTTCTTTTTTGCTACAGACCATCACTTCAAGTTTATCGACCACAAAATATTTGTGACTCAATTACGAGGTGAATTTAGTTAAATCTTCGAGCTCCAGGAACTTGCCAACTTGTGGAGCTTTTGTCAAACGAAAAAAATTAAAATTCTTCCTTACGAGGAATTTCAAAGTCTTCCTCTTTATCCCCATCCAAGAAACCCATTAAAAATTTCAGCTTATCAGGAAAAATAACGCAACGTGTAGCATTCGCTTTGGCCAAGTTTGGAATTCCTGAAACGCTGGTACGTCAAATTGAGGCACGTCATTGCAGCAAATGTTCGTTTGTCAATTGTAGGTGCAAATAGGCTCGGCTTTATCTTGGCTTACCTCAAAGTGATGTAACGTCGATTTTCCGTGCCAGGTCAATCCACGGGAATGTAGTCGTCGAGGAAAAAATAAACTTGGATTCCATTTTTTACAATAGAAAAGAAACGACGATGAATAATGCAAAACAAAAATGTGTGGATTATTCGAATTTTTCGAAATTCGAATAATTGTTGCCACTAAAAATTAATGTTTTTTGAGGTGAAAATAAATATTGACCGCAAAGAAAAAAGCTACTCGCAAAATGTGGATATGGGAAGATGAGGGAAGCCGAAAAGTAGAAAAACAATCGATAAACACGAGTCTATATATATTATTGTTTCTATATATTTACAATATTTTTCATTCTGTTCATGTTGCACAATATAAATTAACAGTGAAATTACGTCGATAACGCTGATTGTTTTTTTGCTTAAGCATTTTTTACATTCTTTGCTAAAATATGCCACCGGCACTGCGATGATAGTTGAGTTGGGCGTGTTGGGCATAATCGTAACTTTGTTGATCGTACCATTCGGCGGATGATGGGTTTGTTCCAGTGGGTACTTGACCACCGAGACTCGTGTGAGACGAATGGTGATGATGCCCCGGATGACCCGTAGCCCCGTAATCAGCCCCATGAAAATGATTGAATTGTCCCCAGCCCAATTGCGCTCGTGACCAGTCTGCGTTTGCTGAACAAAATACCGAACGTTATCATTTGCCTTTAGAGTCATTCCATTTATTCTTGGATGTGAAAACATTCTTTTTGGAAAGAAATGATTGAAAATTTTCGATGAAATTCGCATCTTCGTCGTTTTATAGCGTTTTTATCGTTCAATTTCAATCGAAGACAACTTTATCATACACCATTCTGTTCGTTATGAAAAAACGAAGAGAACGGTGTCAATTAAATTGTCCTGACTGGTACGAAGACCGTTTTATGATAAAGAGAAGTTTGGGCTCCTTTTTGACCTCGTTAAAGGGTTTCCGTTCAAAAAATAAGTGGGTCAAGATGTTTTTGAATATTCGGTGGTTAGTTTAAGGGCGTTGTATGACGACGGTCAAATCTAAATTTTTGTTTTCAGTTTTTCTTACATACAAAATGGTTTGCGAGCTTAAGTTCATTGAAAAAAGTTGTTACAAATTGACTAAAGAACAACATGCTCTAAATCCAAGATTGTCCGAGGTAATCTGTATTTGTTATATAGTAAACAAAATTTCGAAAAAATTTTACGACTGATTTTTTTGAAAAACTTGATTGAGCTTCTTCGAAGTTACATAACAGTGTATGCAAAGTTTTAAGAGGCTCCATCATTTAGAAATCGAAATTTTTAATGTTGAAAATTGCAACTTTTAACACACGCTCTTATGAGAAATTACTGAAAATTGTAATTTTTATAATTAAATATCTCGACTTCTACACGGTGAAAGCTCTTAAAATTGCACGAGCTATTAGACATCACTATTCTCTTTGTGTGGTGCGAATTTAAATGAATTCTATCGATAGCAAATTTTGCATACAACCTCCTTAAATGAAATGTAAAAGGAATATGCTGAAAATATTCTCACCACTATTGTGTGATAGGGTACCAGGAGCTGCATGAGCAGCAGGTGGTGGAATCGAGCCAGAAATTTGTCCAAGTTGCATGCCACCTCCATGTCCAGGAATGCCACTCAAGTGGCTGGACATAGTGACAGCTTGAATAGCTTCGCTGAGGGTAGTTGGTACTTGAGGAATCGAGCTGGTCATTTGCGGAGTGGCACCAAGGGAAGAAGCCTGATTAACGTTCGTCGTCGAGGACTGATGGAGACTGGTAGGTATTTGGGCAATTCCTCCGGTCATTTGAGGCACTTGTGATAATTGTCCAAGCTCATGGCTGGCAGCGGCGTATTGGCAAGGTGTCATTGGCAATCCATGGCTAATGCCTCCCGAATGTTTACGCATACGAGCTCGTCGATTGCTGAACCAAACCTGAATCCGAGCTTCCGTCAAACCGGTACGTTGGGCCAGTTCTTCTCGAGCATAGACATCCGGATATTGGGCACGTAGGAAAGCCGTTTCCAGTTGTTCCAATTGGGCACCCGTGAACGTTGTCCTGCTACGACGTTGCTTACGCTTTAAGGTGATTCCAGGCTCACTCGCTACGTCCGAATCATCGCCACAAGCTCCTAAACAAATTGGAGAACAAACAATTTATAAACAATGATTTTTTCATTGGCAACTATGAGGCTCACTCGTTGCATGGAGACTTTTCCATTGAAACGAGAAGCTATTCACAATGTCAAGAGGTAAATAGGGAAAAAGATTGGATTTTTTTTTTTTGGAAACTTGTGTCTGCTCGTGCGATTTGTATTTAGTATTAAAAGTATCGTTTTGTTATTTCGCAAACGGGATTCTCCGTCTTTCCTCTTTAGAAATATTATTAACCGTTTAATACGTTGCTCCATTGAGGAATTCGTGGTGGTGAGAAAGGAAAACACGAAGGAGGAATCTTGGACGAAATACCATTTGGTGGTCCATTGAGATTCACTTGTGCGCGAGATTAGGATCGAAGTTTCCTCGTCCTCTTGTGCCTCGGAGCTTCGATCCTACAGTAAGATCCTTCGGAAGGGATTTTCTAAAGTTTATTCTTCGTGCAAGATCCTTCGCTGCGGTAACTGAAGTGTTTTCATATTTTTCAAGAAGAATGCTCACAGCTAAGACGACTTTGTTCATTGTCATCTCGTTCGGTCCATTATTCGCGATTTTCTTGGTTGCTTTTTCGGCGTACATGTAAGTACATACTTTGTTGCCAATCCTTCATTTTATTCAGACGAAAAAAAAGATCGATAAATCGATCTTACGCTCGAACGTCCACGTGACAAGTTCGTTTATGGATTTACTCCCCATTTTTTTTTTCTCTTTCGTTATACACGGTCAATTTACGAAAATGTAAGGACAATTGGATCGTTCCTCGCCAACCGAAAGGACTTTATAAAGACTCGTTCTTGAGTGGTTTGTTATGACATCTTGATGCCTGTTTATGTTTGTCTATTGGCCAATCTTTACGAACCACACGCTTCGACGGTTTACCCGGATCAGCAGCTTCTCTAAATTTATACCTTCGATCTTTAAGAAATTCTACTTAAGGGCTGAATCGATTCGGATGGATACATCGGCGAGGGCTGCCGTCACTCGAGGCGGTAAAATACACATAAACAAAATAATCTCGCATTTGAATTTTGTATCAATGTTTGACAAATTTTTAGTTTGTTTTCTCATAGAGGAAGCTATGTGACGGTGGAAATTTTTTTTTCCAGTTTTCAATGTCAATGTGCTTGAAATGTCCCAAAACATCGAAAAATCATATTCAGAAATAATGTCCGGACGTGTGTGTGTGTGTATGTTCTGGGACTGTAAAATTCAAACGTTCATAACTCGAGAATGGTTTGAGCTACAGGGCTCCCGTTTTGCGCAGATGTCAATCTATACAAGTTCTTCATTCTCTGAGAATGTTGTTTGGAATTGCTAGAAAAATACGAATTCTACGGCACTTTGAAATTTTCAAAAAAAAAGGTGTCGACGCTCTAGCTTCCGCAAATTTTAAGATTTGACACTAATTTTTTTTTTATGAATAGAATATCATAATGGGAAGGTTGGTATCAAATTTGGGAAATATCGGATGAACGGTTTAAATTTTATGATTTTTCGAATTTTACGAAAATTTGAGTTTTTCGAAAAATCGTCCAACCGCTCTAATTTCTGCAAATTTTGTAGGATATTGTGTGCAAGTCCGTACATCCTCTTTACTTTGTAGAAAAGTTGTTGAAATTATAAAATTTAAATGCAAATACAAAAAACGCTGCAAATTAAAATTTGCAAATTGCTTCCTCAAGATTGCTCAACATGCACGATGCTAAAAAAAATTTGCCTCGTTTTTTACGTTTGTTTTGTAGTAAGAAAATAATCCTTCGAGGATTAACGTTTCCGCATGTATTTTTCTGCTCTATTGGTTGCAAACAATTGCCGATATCCTAGCAAATCTGGCAATTATCGTGTTTCTACACGAAGGCAATTACTGGGCAATGAATCGGGCGTGATACCGTGGGAACCGTGAGAATATTTTTTTTCTTTTTTCGGAAGCAATTCCTGATTTATTGAGTTTCGTATCCTGGGAGGATCTGTGGGAAGTCCTCTTCCATTTCTATGTCGGAGGCACCTTACGAGAGGAAGAGAAAGAGATGCGCCCAAGATCAAAAAGGACAACCCGGTGTGATGTTTGCCCGAGATCACAGTACGACCTGCCATTCGGTGCTCGTTTGAAAATTGCTTTGGATTCATCGAGAGGTACAGTATTTTGTCAGACTGGACTAATACACAGGGGCAGGTTGGTAAAGAATGTCGTGGCATTCGGTGTGTTTTCTAATAGATGAGGAACGTACAAAATATCCGGCCCATACACAGTCGTGCGGTTACTTCATTGTGCAATAACGACGAGTCGTTCGCGTCGAGATTTGGTCCAAGGAAGAGGGAGATGAAAAAATGCTCGAGACTCGAAGTGCGATTGGTAGAGAAGACGAAAAACTCGAGTGCACGAATTCCCAGCGGCAAATCCTTTGAGTGGTCGGCGAGAGATGATCCAAAGTGTCGAGGAAACTTTTGACAGATTGCCAAGTACATTGGTCATCAGTGGTTCAGTCATTGGCAGCCAAAGTTTCATTCCCTCGAGCAAGAAAAAGATGCAATCATGTCTGTAACTGTATTTTCTTTTCCTCGCTCCAAATGGTCAATAACTGTATCGTGTTTTTTTTTTTACTAAGCTCTCTGACGACTGTCACATTTGTCAAAAGTCTGAAGAGACGACTGGTCCACAACGGACGGCGAATATATATACATATACGCAATACTGGAAATGGAGCTCGGCCTCGAGTCACGAAGAATTGACAATAGGACAGCAACTAGCTCGACTCGTTTTTTCTTCTCTGCCACACGAGAAACCGGCTTCTGCTTTAAACTCTTTTTGTACACAATCTGTAACATGGACTAGTAATAATGAAGGACAAGCAAATAAAGGAACGAGGCGTTATGAAGTTGATTTAATTTTCATTCTCGATGTTTTTTTTTTTTTTTTCATTATTTATTGTCCACTATTTATTATGCCACTGCCAATATTTCAACTTGACGTTACTTACGAAACTCAATAGAAAAGCTCCTTTGGCCAAGAATCTCCGGAACCTTATCAATTAATAATTCACAGAAATAAATAGACGCTAGTCCGCGTAGGAAAAATTTGAAAAATCCAATAGAATCGACGGTCGAAAATTTCGGCAAATTCACTAATCAGCTTCGTAGCCCAAACATGTTTTCTTTCACTTCAAACAAATATACTATTTTTCACGTGTTTTCGTGTCGAAAACACGTGGCAGGTGTAAAGGTCGACTCTTTCTTTTTTTCTCTCGCCCTTTGCCTGCTCGCTTTCATTCTATTCCTCAGTGGTCGTCGTCGTCGTCGTCGCCGATACAAGTTGTATTGTGTATTGCGGGCGTGTGTTGTGAAATATTGCCAAACATACATTTCGGTCTCTTTCCTCTTATGTCGGCATCTTTTCGACAAAACGTTACACAGAAGGAGAGAAGAAGAGAGAAAAGTGTTAGCCTGGGGAGAAGGGGCAAGATGAAAAGGCGGTGGCGGCAGCTTATACAATTTTTTTATATACGAGGATAATATACATATAGATATGTACATATGTAAACATATATATTATATGTACATAAAGCATTGAGAGTAAGTGACAAGAGTTTAAAAGGAAAGGCTCGATGGTATGGACACCTTTCATTATTAGAGATGCAACTTGTCTCTGTGCTTCACACTATTCTTCTATTCTTCCGATTGTCCTCCGGAAGAGTCGTATAGGAAACTTGCCGCCAAAGGAATACCGCGACAATATTCCAATTCTTTTACATATAAATGTTTATTACTTTATATACATATATATATTTTTCATTTACCATGGATGTATTATAGTTTGGCAGGACTCACGTCACTCCTTTTTTATTACTCATGCACCTTTGACAGAACGAGAGATCTGGAGGAAAAGCTCGATCAATGGAGGCTTCCACCTCGAACCGAATGGGCGTGCAGTTTATCAATTTGTTCGACCATCGATATATCGATCGTGAGAAAATTTGAAAAAAGATAAAGTACAGACTTGTACGGAATATTTTATAAAATTTGCAGAAATTAGAACGGTTGGGGGATTTTTCGAAAAACTCAGATTTTCGTAAAATTCGAAGAATCATTAAATTTAAACGGTTCAACCGATATTTTCCAAATTTCATACCAACCTTCCCATTATGATACTCTATTTATAAAAAAAAAATTATTAATAAATCTTTAAATTTGCTAGAGCGTCGACACCTTTTTTTTGAAAATTTCAAAATGCCCTACAATTCGTATTTTTCTAGCAATTTCAACAAAATTCTCAGAGAATAAAGAGCTTGTTTAGATTAATCATCACGCGCGCTGAAGCGCGCGAACGGTTTTCTTCTATGTATAATAACTTATCGAGATATGCGACAGCTTCTTGAAACCAACTTATTTTGGAGCAGAATTCGGACCTCCACTTTTTCCTAGTGAAAACCATGGCTCAAATTTTTTAAAGTTGGCGCGCCACAACCTTTTTTTGCTCTATATTATAATTTTTCGGACCTCCACTCTTTTTTATTGTGAGTGATGGAGAAAGTCTCTTCTAGTCATTTGCGTTCCTGGATCATATTTGATCCACAATTTTTGAAAAATATATATATATATATATTTCAACCCCGAAGCTGTGGCTCCATGACGAGATTTCGTAGATCTGGGAATTCCCAGTGATGGAGAAAGTCTCCCTGCGTGCTCTCGTGAAGAGTTCTAGTCATTCGGGCTCCCGGATAAATTTTTATCCACCATTTTTGAAAAATAAATATATATACAAATTTCAACCCCGAAGCTGTGGCTCTATGACGAGTTTTCGTAGATCTGGCAATTCCCAGTGATGGAGGAAGTCTCCCTGCGTGTCCTCGTGAAGAGTTCTCGTCGATTGCGTTTCTGGAAAATTTTTTACCCACCATTTTCGGAAAAAAAGAAATAAAAATAGTTCAAATCCCGAAGCTGAGGCTCCCAGACACGTTTTCGTAGATCTGGCAATTCCCAGTGATGGAGAGAGTTTCCCTGCGTACCCTCGTGAAGAGTTCTAGTTAATCGCGTTCCCAGATATATTTTTATCCACCATTTTCGGAAAAAAGAAATAAAAAAATTTTCAATCCCGAAGCTGAGGCTCTATGACGCGTTTTCGTAGATCTGGCGATTCTGCGTGATGGAGAAAGTCTCCCTGCGTGCTCTCGTGAAGAGTTCTAGTCGATCGCGTTCCCGGATAAATTTTTATCCACGATTGTTTAAAAAAAAATATACATAAATTTAAAGCCCGAAGCTGTGGCTCTGTGACGAGTTTTCGTGGATCTGGCAATTCCCAGTGATGGAGAAAGTCCCCCTGCGTGCTCTCGTGAAGAGTTCTAGTCGATCGCGTTCTGGGATAAATTTTGATCCACGATTGTTTAAAAAAAAATATACATAAATTTAAAGCCCGAAGCTGTGGCTCTGTGACGAGTTTTCGTGGGTCTGGCAATTCCCAGTGATGGAGAAAGTCCCCCTGCGTGCTCTCGTGAAGAGTTCTAGTCAATCGCGTTCCTTGATAAATTTTGATCCACGATTTTTGAAAAAAAATATATATATATAAATTTAAATCCCGAAGCTGTGGCTCTATGACGAGTTTTCGTGGATCTGTCAATTCCCAGTGATGGAGAAAGTCTCCAAGCGTGTCCTCGAGAAGAGTTCTAGTAAATTCCACTTTCATGCATACGAAAAAAAGTTTTATTCCGATAGGAACATATAACCGCACGCGTATATACGCAACTGTCAAACCAACAGCCGGAACTGTCAGACTGACAGTGGGAGAGTCAAAACACGGTGTATAACAGGACCGACCAATCACAGGACGAATAAAACGACAACAATAACGTTCGAGATATATCGTTACTTAGAACTTTTTATAAGGGGAAAGGGGATAAGGGGACATCTGTGCAAAACGGGAGCCCTGTAGCTCAAACCGTTCTCGAGTTATGAACGTTTGAACTTTACAGTTCCAGAACATACACACACACACACATCCGGATATTTTTTCTAGATATGATTTTTTGAGGTTTTGGGACATTTTTAGCACATTGACATTGAAAACTGGAGAAAAAAAAATGTCACCAAGCAAAACAAGTAAATGTATCGATGTTCTTTCATGATGAATTTCCAAGTTCGTTGAATCAACAAAATTCCAATTGACAATGAGCAAAAAGATTTAACTGTTCAATTCAGTCGGTCGGTTTGAGTGATTTTTTGAATTTTCAAATTCTGGTCCTTTCCACATTTCGTAGGCTCTGAGAATTTGGTTTCTCAGGGGATTCAGTGATGGAATGTTTCTCACGAGGCTCCAATTTCCATTTTCTCTTAATTTCGTAAAGCAGTGCGATTTTTTAATGTTTTGTTTCCACCTCTGTGTCTTTAGCGTCTAGTCATCGGAGGAATAACTTTATTACCGAAGGTTATGGGGTTTTTGTTTTATTCTACAATGGCAAATGTTTGGAAAGTTTTTTTTGCAGCTGACGATTTTTATGAGCACGTTCGTTTTATACACGTGTGGAGCACGAGGTGGAGCACGATGCACCTTTTTCCTGTCTCTCGTTATCTGGAACGCCTGCAGATACAAAACTATGGCTATATATATAAAAAGAGGCCAATATGCTCGTGCGCGACGATAATTATCAATTATCGCAATTAGGACGTGTCGGGGTGGTGTTCTCGCTCACGAGCTGTATTTTTGTTCTCCCTTGATCCCTCATCTTATTCGAGAGTCAAGCAAGAGCGCGAACCAGCCAAGAAATATCTATACGAGCGCGGAAGGCTCGCGTCGACCAGGTGCGTTCCTTACGAGTCAAAATTTCCTCTCTTTCTCTCTCTGTCCCTCTCTCCCTCACTCTTTCTCTTGCACGGTCCCTCGAGGGCCCTTTGCAGAGAGCCGGCATTCCATCGTGCGCCCTCTGACATCGAGCACGGCCGAGAGCAAGACAGAAACTCATAAACGAGCGAGGAGGCTAGACGTAAAGAGAAAGAAAGAGGAAGACACGTGAATATCAAGCTCGCGGCTAAATTCTCGCAGAGAACATGAAATTTTTCTAGATATCATTTTTTTCTCTTTGCATCTCTTTTGTTTACGTCATTGAAATCATTTCGAGACAATGAGAAAGTTGCACTGGTCCGAAGCTTGAGATCGATGCCTCGTCGCGATCTTCAGGGTATCGAACAATTTTACATTGAAATTTCATTTTTTTTAGTCGATTTTTTTGCTCCTTCCTTTTCGCCTGCTTGCTATGAATATTTTACATCGATCGATGTGCACTGAAAACAAAAATTTGTTGAAAAAGACGAAAATTTTGTTCGATACGTTAAACTAAAAGTTTTTTTTTAATAATCCCAAAAATTGTGTCAATGCCGCAAGAAATATTTTAGAAAGTCTCTTCAGAAGCTAATTTTTGTCGTTCCACTCGTTAATTTCGCTGACTATTCCGTTAGAAACCAAATACACTGTCAAAATAACGAAAATTTTGAAATTATCAAAAAATATTTAGTTTACCGTATTCAACAAAATATCAACCATTTTTAACAAAATTTCATTACCAGTGCGTGTCGATCCATACATGCACCTACACACACCTGTGTATACATGTATTTCGAAGCCCTTTGCACGGCACGCACATGCCTCGCGCTCACGCCAAGAAAGGGCGGCACTCGATGAAATCCTTTATAGATTTTATCGTCCGTGCTTTAAGGGGTTTAGCGATATACTCGGTGGGTTATTGTTTCATTTCCATCGACGAGAAAGGGAGAGAGAGAAAGATTGCGAACTGTCGAGACGAAGAATGCGTTATAGATATACATTTACGCGGACCTTGATTTCGACGAGTTGTTAGCAGGCACAATAAAATATATCGCTAACGTAAAACGGCGTTATATCGTTCATCTTGTGCCATTTTTTATCTTCGAGTCATTGTTTCCTACGTCGAGGCAATTTGATTCAAATCATTAACCCTCCGTGGTTACCAGGGGTCAATATGACCCCAAAGGCAACTTTGAGCTAGAATTACTACAAGTTATTGGCCCCGGAGACGGTTGGCATCCTCTCCAAGGTGCTGTGGGTGCCCGAGAAAAAAAAATTTACATTGCTTCCTTCCCGATTTTTTTTCGCCATTTTGAAAATTGGATAAAAATTTTTTCCCTCGATATTCTTATTCGGAAAGGTCCGAACTAATATCCCGAATTTTTATGTGTCGTTCATAACGATACTGGCAACGTGACAAGCGTTTAAACATGTCTGGGGTCATTCCGACCCCGCGTGACCATCGCGTTATTTCCAGAACGTGTGACCACGGAAAATCAATAAAATTCCATCCATGTAATAAAGAATCCATGATTAATTCAACAATATTTAGAAATTTAATTCACGAATCCTCAGCATTTAATGAGAAGATACATTCAATGAGATAATGTCTCAACAGAAATGAATGCGAATTTTGTTTCTGCTAAACTTTTAGATATTCCACTTTCAATTTGTTCTTGTGAATGGAGAAACAAAAATAACGTTTTCTTCACATTTATGTAATCGTACAAGGAAAAGTCTGGTGCCTATGAATTGTTGGAAGCATTTGAATGAATTTGCGGTTATAGCAGTTCATGACTCTCCGTATATGACGCTGACGCATTGCCGCGCAGATACATCGAGGAATCGTGCTGTGCCAACGAAAGAAGATAAGACGTTTACATGCGCAGCTATTTTCATATCTCCATTGTAATGGCTGACGAGTATTATCTGATAGTTTATGTCAACTAATAAGTCAAAAGTATCTATATCTATATCCACTGAGAATCAACCACTTTGCCACGTGCATTCATTTATTTACACACATAAATTTTAATCATTTGTACATTACACCGTTTCATTATGCAATCAATAATAATTTTATGCATAACTATCTGTGTTTTCATTGAGATAACGTCAGGCCCAAAATAGCAAACGACGTTCATTATACTTGGAATAATCAACCGATAAAAAATTTGCATCTCAATGTATTTGCCACGGATATATTTTTTTTTTCAGTTAACAAATCGTTTTCCATTGAATATTAATTTTTGTGGAATTTATGAATTTATAGAAACTTTGGAGTTTCGAGATTTCTGGATTTTTCTGTGTGGATCGAATATTTTGGCATGCTCGAATTTTCACGAAGGAAGAAATTTTCTCTATGTTAATTTTTACGTGTAATTTTGTATGGAATTCCGGAACTCGTGAGCAATGAAAATTGTTTTGGTTCATTTAGAACTCAATGTGAAGCAAGCCACGAGTAAAAGCATGTGTATGCATGTATCCATTCGTATGTATGTGTGTAACCGTTTGAACACCTGTGATAGGCATAATCAATAAGAATCCTTTCGATGATGAAAAGCCACTTGGGATTGGATGAATAGATCGCGTGAAAAGATGCGTGTAATCAATTAGTAGGCTGCTGCATTCCCTCAGGGCTCTTGTGTACGTGTGTGTCTTCTTACGCGCTTTCTCAAGAGCAAATACCACCTCATACACATATAAATATTCTTTCACTCTTCCTCTTCACCACTTTCTCATTCCTCGATTATTTTCTCTCCCTTTCTCTCTCGCTGTATCTTTCTTTTTATGTCTCTCAGCCACTTGGATTGAATTCTGTCCCTTGCTCGCGTAAATTAGCATCGTCATCGAGAAATGTGCTTGTCAGGATCCCTGCCTTCGGCGTTTCGTGTATAACACGTGCATATATATATACGAACAGCCGATCGATTGATTTTTTATATCTTGGCCAATTCCCTGCACGTGGGCGTGAATTTTTGTTGCATCGATTTTACCGATTCTGTACATACTTTGAAGGTTTGGATGTCAATGGATAGCTTAATTGGCCATTTCATCGTATACGTCGAAATCAATTGCACCATCACTGAAAACAAAAATTTGTTGAAAAAGACGAAAATTTTCTTCGATACGTTCAACTAAACGTTTTTTTTGAATAATCCCAAAAATTGTGTCAATGCAGCAAGAAATATTTTAGAAAGTCTCTTCGGAAACTAATTTTTGTCGTTCCACTCGTAATTTTCACTGACAATTCCGTTAGAAAACAAATATACTGTCAATGTAACGAAAATTTTGAAATTATCAAAAAATATTTAGTTTATCGTATTCAACAAAATATCGACCATTTTTGACAAAATTTCATTCCCAGTGCGAAAGTTCTCCAAGGAGTTGGATGCCATGTCAAATTTACTCCAATGTCGAGGTAGAGACTAAAAAATAAAATATTGAAAAAATAAACGAAAACATTTTAAATTCGCCGAAAGGCAACGAGAAAGAAAATACAAACCAACGTACAAAAAACAAATTTTCCAATTCTATAATTGTTTAGAGACCCCAGAAGCAAATTAGTTAAGCATAAGAATTCATATGTAAATAAAAACAATAAAAACACTTGAAAATGAAATGAAATGTCGAGATAGATTCGAATCGTCGATTTATTCAATTGCAATGCGTTTGAAAATCTTGTTTCAAGTTTCAATGAATTGTGAACGTGTAAAACGAACTGAATCTCGTGGTGGAAAGAAAGGGTTGGAAGATTGGGGATGTCGTTAAGAAGTTACGAAACAGAATCGCTGCGTCGTGTTTGGAATGAATTTTCGTCACCAACAGAGATCTCGAGCTGTTGCATGCTTCCGCGTGACTGTTTTCCATGGATCTCCATTTTTATTTTTTTTCTCTCATCTCCGGGATCGCTGTTCGAGAGAGTTGCGTGCTTTCCGCGTGTCGAATTGCACGACGGGCCTCCCAATGAATGGTGAAAAAGGTGCCGCACCTCGTGGGCTATAAATCTACCGACGACCGAGAGAGAAAGAATGAGAAAGAGAGAAAGATGCAAGTTTTCTGTCTCTTTTTCCTGTAAGATGGACCGCGACTCCGGGGCCCTTCTCCCTCCCTTCTCCTGCCACAGAATCCATCTTTCTCTTTCCCTCTTTTCTTACATTTCTACCGCACGCACGTACAGCCACCTATCGCTATAGTTTCTACTCCAAATCGACTCTTGGGGGTCCCAAAAATGTCAAACTTTTCGTGTGTGAGGTCTCTCCCTTAAATGGTAACGAATGCCCACTCCGAAGGCTTCTGTATGCCATCACAATGCAACCAAAAGTGCATGCAGGCGTTCTTGCCCTGCTGCGGCGTGGTTGACACACTACAAGGGTAGCGGTGTGTCTACCCCTGTCAACGCCCGTACTTTATTATATATTGCTTTTCTTCTTTCCTCCTTTTTCACCATTTTCCTTCACTGTTTCGCTACCACGACGAATACAGCAGCCAAGTCACCCTTATTTTTATGGCCCACCCTTCACGATGTCATTATATACTGTCATCCGGTTCTCTCTCATATTCTCATCTTATCTCGCCACCAACGGTCATCCGGGTTTCCGATTCGTCTTCACATGACGAACAATTCCTTCGATAATTCTATTTAATTACTACATAGCTCGTCCATCGTCCTTAACCCTAGAATGGTAACCTCTAACACTGAAAACAAAAATTTGTTGAAAAAGACGAAAATTTTGTTCGATACGTTCAACTAAACGTTTTTTTTTTAATAATCCCAAAAATTGTGTCAATGCAGCAAGAAATATTTTAGAAAGTCTCTTCGGAAGCTAATTTTTGTCGTTCCACTCGTTAATTTCGCTGATAATTCCGTTAGAAACCAAATATACTGTCAAAATAACGAAAATTTTGAAATTATCCAAAAATATTTAGTTTACCGTAGTCAACAAAATATCTACCATTTTTAACAAAATTTCATTCCCAGTGCAGGCGATTTTAAATCCTGCGCCCTTTCTCCCTTCGTTCTCCCGTTTTTTATCGTTTTACCGCATTTTTCACTATTTTTTCGACTTCAATCAAAATTGCCCCAAGCTCACCTGATCCTGCATTAAAAAACGAAGAGAATGAGACCAAGATGAACGCTTTTCGTTTAATTTTACCGGAGATATGAATTTTTCAAAATTTTATGCATTTTTCAAAATTTGATGAATTTTTCAGGCTACCGGAATAGATTTTTAAAAATTGAGGTTACCGTTCTAGGGTTAATCGCTCGTCTTGTGAAAAATGTCCAGGCAACAGACTCTTTAGAAATCGCTACAGTTTCTCGACGACGTCAAATCGGAGCAAACGAACCTTCGGAATTTGGATTTTTAAACATTTTTACGTGACGTTTTCATCTCGAAGAGAGATCGTGTCGTGCGAGCTCAAGTTTTGGAGGAACTACGTCGGTGGTCTGTTGCACGAATCGATATGATCTTTCTCGTAAATATATGCGTGTAGACACGACTGTATAATTACATGGTATAACGCTTTCGCGCTTAGAATTTCCTTCTGTTAGAACGATCGCTATCCACGATTATACTTTGCGCTATATTTATATGTAATCTCCATGTCTCTATGTATATGTTCGTGTTTTCTTTGGCTGATGCGAGGTTCGATCTTGCTCGTATTAGCATTTTATGCGCTTTAAATTTTTGTTGTAAATACGGGCGCGTTACTTTATCAGGATGTTCTGATTAAATCGTTTCCGCACTGAGTTTCACTCACGCTCCAACGGAGTAACGAAATTCGATTTACCGTTATATTTTAAGTTGGACTGTGAATGAAATTTTGTTAAAAATGGTCGATATTTTTTTGAATACGTTAAACTAAATATTTTTTGATAATTTCAAAATTTTCGTTATTTTGACAGTATATTTGGTTTCTAACGGAATTGTCAGCGAAATTTACGAGTGGATCGACAAAAATTTGCTTCCGAAGAGACTTTCTAAAATATTTCTTGCTGCAATGACACAATTTTTGGGATTATTCAAAAAAACGTTTAGTCGAACGTATCGAACAAAATTTTCGTCTTTTTCAACAAAATTTTGTTTTCAGTGTGCTCAAGGCGATATCCCGAAAAAGAAACACAATTTTTTAATGATTTTCGAGTTCGATCAAAAATTTATTTCTTGTTCTCGATGTTTATTAAAAAAAAAAAAAAAATATCGAAATAAATGAAGAATGTAGATCAAGCCGTGGACGGTGCGAGAAAAATTTCACGATAATTTCTATGGAGACGATTGAACGAGGCACACGCAATGAAAATCTGAAAACTTTATACATCCGTTTCAAGGTAACGGCGTGTCGTGAACCGATTGAAAAGTCAAGATAGGCAATAAAATAAAAAGGAATTGTGACGAATACGAGGATTATCTGTTCCACCGTTTTGTGTGACATCGCGAGAGTATTATACAGCCTGCCAGTCCAGAGAGCAAAGAGGCTCAAGGAAGCAGACCCGAGATCGTGAGTATTATCCAAATGCATTAATAACTTGTGGAGATTCCGATACGCCGTTCTCGGAAAAACTCACTTAAAGAAGTTCCGAGTGTACAGTCACGTCCACCAGTAATTCTTTGAAAATTATTCGCAGACGAGAAAATCGTTAAAGTTAAAATGAAAAACAAAAGTTTCCAAAATTCCAACAACAAAAATCGACAATTTTTACTTTATTTGTTTCCCAAAGGAATTTATTAATTGTCACTACATGCTCCTCGATCAAGGAGCATATTTTCTAGAATCTAGTTCTCGATACTCTCTTGATATCTCGATAAAAATCAGCGTAACGACGTTTTTCAAAAGACTCGATTGAGCTGACTGTACCGCCCAAGTTGCTTTGATAATAAATTCGTGAGTATATTTTCTCATTCACTGACGGCCGAGCCCTTTTTATGTTTGGAAGAGTATCTCGCGGATGATCCAAAGTAGAATATCTCAGTGGGTACGAAGCGGTGGAGCTTTTTCTACACCCTGACATTTATATCGTACATTCGTGTATATATCGGTCTGTGAGGAATCGATTTGTCTCACGATGTGCTCCCGATAAAGTATCGTGGAGTATACGTACATGGGTGTACTCACGCATGTACATGTGAATTGAGCAAAGGCAGCGAAAGCTGTCAGGAAAATGGCATTGCATTACGACTCTATCTGGAGGAGAACGAGTTCAAATTCGAACGACGTACACGCAGGCATTAACTAAAACATGCATTAATAATTGACCCGGCAAAAGTTCTTGCACATTGGCGAGGCCGAGATTTGACATCCGTAAAGGACGCGGAGATGATATTCTTATGATGCCAAGTCCTCGCATGGCGATAAACACGTTTTAACAACTTTTTTTTTTTTCTTCGGATATTTCCGATGAAGATAACAAGATGTAGATGGTGATACGATCGTTTATTTTTATTGGGGACTCTTCAAATTTGTATGTTTGAATATTTCGGACGAGAGACGCGAAATTTGCTGGATGAAAACGATGTTTTTTTTTTTTTTTCTTTCTTTAATTAACAATTACGTATTGTTAATTAAAGAAATACTTTCGTTTTTTTTTTCGAAAGTATTTCTTTCGTTTTTTAATGCAGAATCACGTGAGCCTGGGGCAATTTTGCTTCAAGTCAAAAAATCAGTCGAAAATGCGGTAAAACGATAAAAAACGGGAGAACGAAGCGAGAGAGGGATTCAAAGTCGCCTGGGGTCGTTTTTGACCCCGGGTTAGCGTTCTAGGGTTGATATGAAATGATTAAAAGCATGGGAATCGCTTAATGTACATGGGGACGATCTCAGGGATCAATTTTGAATATACACGCGATATTAGGTCGACGTGGAAGGACCATGATGAAGAACGAGCAAGAAAGAAGTACAGAGGATGATGAAAATAAAAGAATAAGAGGCGAAGGAGAGAGCGAGATGGAAAAGGATTGCGAGGGGTGGGCAGGACCCATTAGGCTAATCCCTCGTCGGCGGCTTGAGGCCAAAGCCAAGGGAAATAAGACGGAATAAGAAAGCCACAGAGGCTACGTGTCATTTCTGGTGTTGCTTGGCCCGCCGACACCTATACCAACCCCCTCCCCCTCCTCAATCCAGCCGACACTCTTTTTTCTCTCTCTCTCTCTTTTCATTCTTTCTCTTATTCTTTGTATCTGAATACACGGAACAAGATGATCAGAGGTGCTCGCGTGGCATCGTCATCGCGCTGTTACATTCGCTAATTAATCACTGTTGCCAATTATTTTCTTTATTTTTCAATTACTTATCAACTTTTTTAATTGACTGTCAAGTTTTTTAGCGATGTATTAATTTTCCTAATTATTCAATCAATTTTCTTGGTGTTTTAACATTTTCTCGCTTATGAATCATCGCTCCATGTTGTGACGCGTTTAGTATATACGAATTATTGTTAAGTGTTGTTAACTGCACAGCAAAGTTGCCGGAGTAACTGACTCATAATTATGAAAGCCTCACGTATTTTCCTTCAAGCACCAATCACATTTTTCATTCTCTCTGTTGCTGTATAATGGCTTGTTTTATTTTCCGAGTAGTTTGAACGCGAGCGTTGAGGAATCAAGGGAATTCGCATCATTCGGAGTTTCGTAGAGTCGCGAAAATTTTTTGTTAGCCGAGTTAAAAGTACCGATAAAAATGGAAGAGATTCGCGTTTTATTGCGAATTAATCGTTGAGTTTGATAAATTAATTGATTTTTCAATTCGACTGAAATATATTCGTTAATGAAAGTTTATTGTCGAAATTCTTGTACTAAATTATAAGCAAGTCCGCGTAATTACACGTCCCGATGAATTTCTGTTTAAGAAAAAAGAAATAATAATTATTCGTTACACTCGGAAGACAAGAAAAGAAAATAAAAACTTGGGAGACGATGAGGTAATCGTACGGTATATCTCGGAACAGGTATTAAAAGAAAAGTAATTATGGTCTCGCGAGAAACGATCATAAAGGATCACAGTTTCAAGTCTTCGTGCCTTGTGTGGCCACGGCCTATCTTTACATGTTAATGCGTTTGTGTGCGTGTGTGTGTTTGTACTCCGCAGAGGATAAGCCAATACGAAACGAACGATTATTAGTCTCGTGTTCTCCAAACGTTTACGAGTGTTTAGCCAATTTTAGCGTCACTGCGCGTACGGAAAGAGAGAAACGAACAGGAGAGCAGAAACAGAGAAAAAATAAAACAATATTGCTCTCGGTGTATTATACCAAGTTTTGCACTTATATGATCGCGCGATAACGACGCGATGGAAAATCTCTGGAGACGCATTTTTTCACGCAACGTTTCGGTCCATCACGCAGTCATAATGATCTATCGATGTGACGTGGCCTGCAGCCTCCGCTGAGTCATCAAGCTCTCTGCACACTCCAAGGAAACAAAATGTTGAAATTTATCAAAAATTTGTTTCTTCGTCTTTAGGAATCGATTTTTTGAATTATTTACTTTTTAATTAGGGAGTTCGATAATGAGAAATTCTTCGAGACTCTAAATTCTGCAATTTGTTCATTTTTCACACTCGGAATGGATAGACTGTCGAAGAAAGTGGAAAATTGCCAGGAAATATTGTTACTGCATGGAGAAATAATTAGGAAATCATCATCAAGCATAATTAGGCTTGTCAATTAAGCTTGTGGTTGGATAAAACGAGGGATGTCCGAATGAGCACCACTGGCGACGTGTGGCAGGCGGTACGTTTGATCTCCGCGGGATTCTCCCGAGAGAGAAGGCCTCCTCCCCCTCTTTTAAGCTTCTATATCGTCCATGGACTGAGAGCAAAGGAGAAGAGATCCTGCTGCTCAAACTGTACTTCGCGAGAGCATGGTCTTTTCGTGCCTGCTCTTTCCACACATTCTCGCGATCATCGAGTTCCTGTCTCAATAGATTTCTCTGTGTGTGTGTGTGTGTCTTCTCGTATACGTATCGCATCGGTTCTGAAATCCTCATTTCGAGATCAGCATCCGAAACTTAAGTATATCGTGCCCTCGGAATTCCCATCCTTCATATTCTTGAATAAGCGACATTCCATTCCAGACTCAATGAAGATTCAGCTCAAACTCCCGAATCCAACACTTCGCGAGACAACGAATCGGAGAAAATCTTTTCCCTTTTTTTCTTTCGTAAAATAATGATTTTCAAATCATTTGATTTTTAAAGTTTCTCACTTCAAGAAGTGAAGAATTGTGCTGGAATATTTGTTCTGCTTGTAAATGTTTACGATGAAAATGGAAAAATTTCGTACATTTTGGTTTTGAAAATTTTGGTTTTTAGTGTTTGAGCGATTTTTTTTTTGTAATTAGAAACGATAGCTGAACGATTAAAAAAGAATGTATTCGTAAACAGATATAAATTTATACGAGTGCGTATCGTGATAGAACGGAGTGAAGGAAAGAAGAAGGATAATGCGTGCTCGCCTTTTGGCCCGTAAGATATTGACACTCCTGTAATCCGTTTGTCGGACGTGTGGGCAACCTGGTTAATCCAGGCTCACGCCCACCGGAGATTAAATCCTGCGGTCCTGCAGCCGCTGCCGCCGTCTCGGCCGTGCCAACTTTTTCGACTTGTTTCTCCCGCTCGCCCGAGGACCAAAAGAAGGGAGAATTCTGCTTTCTGTCTTTTTCTTTTTCTCTCGGTTCCTTCTTGCCTCCCGCGTTCGTTTCCCTCTGGTCTTGGCTCGTCATCGTCGTCTTACCGTCCATCGAGCAAGTCGGCACAGTCCAACACCGAATCTAATACAATATGCCTTGACTTTTCTCGTGTTCACACTCTCGTGAGCTCTCGCATGTTATATTACCGCGTGAACGCTCTCACGTCAAACTTCGTCGAGAGATATTCTGTCCGTGATTTTTAAAAACCTCTCCTTGATACCTTTTCATGGTCTTTGCGGTGGTTTTTTTTTCTACGTTGGTTGACACACACACACATACATACACACACCCCCGAGAGGACGTTTGTTTTATTTTTTTTCAATTTCGCATAAAAAATTTCGTATTTTTTTCTCGAACGACTGAAATCTCGAGAAATCGCATTTTGACAGCATTCTGATTTCTTGTTTTTTGCTACTGTTTTTCCATCTCGCCATGAATCGGTTTTCGAACCTTTGAATTCCTCGTGTATTGATTTGAAAAAAAAAAAGGAAATGGTAAACTCACCACCACCGAGGATTCCATCGATGGAATAATCTTTCTTGCTGTCATCGCCCGGTCTTCCTCCTCGAAGCAGTCTACTGATGGAAGTCACGCTCGGAGGATCCAAAAAGTTTTCCTGCAGCAGAATAACAACACGTAGAATTTCGTGTCAATCGGTCCAAGGCGAGAAAGGAAGAGAGGAGCAAGGAAGCTGCAGAGATCACGTGATTAATGATTCTCGTTTTTGGTTGTTTCGAAGCGCCACTGTGCTCGAGAAGCTTCGATTTAAATGTCAGTTTGGTTCATAGAATAATCTTCCCTTTTCTCTGAGTGAGAGATTGTTACAAATGATCGTCAGCAATAAATGGATTTTGTCAATAACAACAAATCGTTTCGATTTATTCGTTCATATTGATTTAGATTAAGGGCTCAAAATAAAATGAGCTTCGTTCTTGAAAAAACTTTTCCCAGAGCAATAAAAACTTCTTAATTACTCGACTCCGAATGATAAATACAAAATCTTTTTTTAATTATCCATAACGTAAAAAAAAAAGGAAACAATTTTAGTGTCTCATTTTTTTTTTTTTTTTACAATCAAGAGAATATTATTGCATGAAAAATTATCCTCGAGATAAAACCTATTTCCTGGACTCATACGCGGTGCATATATGCACAAACCTTTGAATCATAAAAGAAGAAATAATGAGAATAAAACGAAGAGAAAAATCCTTCGTTGCAACTTTCGCCGGAAATCCCAGTGTAATTATCTCTCCACCCGGGTGTTCGTGCGTTTCTTGAGATTGATAAACGGATGGGCGATGTACACACCAATCGTAAACGTATGTGCATCGTTATGGTACTCTCAGGCAAAAGAGTATTACAACGAAAAAAAAAAATACAAGTTGATACAACAATAAAAATAAAAACAAATGATGTTCAAAATGAACGAAAAAAAATTCCTCTCTACCCAGTCAATTTCCTGATTTCTCTTCCTGCTCAGGAGGGTTCGTTCCTGAAGTTTCTCCGAGCATTGTCGTCAGCTTCGTCTCACAAACGTTCCAAAACGAACGTCAGGCAAAAAACAATCCGGTAAAGAGCCTTAAGGATAAAATGTAAAACAGCCGCAGATCGATCGCTTTACAAAAAAACAACAAAAATAATGGAAACACGGAAGTGCGAGAATACGACAAGAGAGTGAAGATAAGGTCGTGACGCGTTGCTGGATTGCGTTCTCGGTTCCTCGTCGTACAATAGTGAAGAGCAAAAAAAAAAGAGAAACGTGTAGAGACAAGATGATCGAAGTTCCTCGAGTCCCTTTCTCTCTTTCTCTCAATATTTCTACGCGATCCGCTATCTCGTTTCGATCTCAGCAAAAGATCGAGCTCGCGGATCTGAGAAACAATAACGATCGTGGCTGTGGCACGAAAGAAAGGACGCGATCTCTGTCCGCATATTCGTAGATGTAAACGTAACATATACGTGAGTACGTACGATTGCCCTATACGTTTCAGATTGCCCGCGCGTGTGTGTGTGTGTGTGTGTTTCATGTGAGTCCCGGGATCAGGGCGATGACAGGAAAAGAGAGATGGAGAAAAGAGCCTCAGGGGGCCCTCTCGCGGGGCCCGGGGAACGCCTCCTTCCAACATTAAATGCCGTATTAATGCCGACCACGGTCTTTCTCGAACGACTGCCCTTCCTCCACGCAACGACGTACGTGCTTTCTGATTATCTATATATATATACACATTTATCCATATATATATACACAGACGTACATATGTAAAGACTCTATACGCTGAGCATGTAGAAAGAAACGTGTGTGTGCGTGTGTGTGTGTTTTTTATGTGAAGGTAAAAAACCACGAAAGCTCGGTCCTCTCGTTTTTTTTTTTTTTCGGAATGCAATTTATCTCTTTATCAGAAGATCGACAAAGACACCGCGAGCCAGCAGCCAGAGCTGCGGAACGAGTTAGAGGGAGAGACGAAGTTTTGGAGTGCAGGATTTCCGATGTACCAAGAAATCGGAATTGAGTGTTTAATTCGATTTTTAATCACTTTTAGGATTTAGTTTTATCGTGCACGATATAGAAATGGAAAATGCAACTTTTTTGGGTGCTCGTGAACCTTGCCTGGTTTAGAATGTTTTCGTTATCACTGAAAACAAAATTTTGTTGAAAGAGATGGATATTTTGTTCGATACGTATCGTTTTTTTGAATAATCCCAAAAATTGTGTCATTGCAGCAAGAAATATTTCCGTTAGAAACCAAATGTACTGGCAAAACAACGAAAATTTTGCAATATTATCCAAAAATATTTAGTTTACCGTATTCAACAAAATATTGACGATTTTTAACAAAATTTCATTTACAGTTTTGCAATCGTTTATTGCATGCTCATTTTTTTTTTAGGAACTTGTCGTGTTCTACCGAATTGAAACGATGGGAATATCGAAGATTCACACATCGTCTTCTCGCTGCAAATAGAGCCTTATCGATAGCTCTTAATTCGATTATTACCAGCCACTTGGACCATGTTACCGCGTATATTATTATGGCGTCCTGTTTTATTGATCGTAAAGAACATTTTACTTCTGATATGACGGTGATCGGTGATAAAAGATATCGATTCATGCGAGTTACGATCGATCACATAGAAAAACGCGAGGGGGAGAGAATACTGGTGTACGTCGTACGATTTATAAGGCAGAAGGAAAATGAGCGAGAGAGAGAAGAGAGAAGAAATGGGCACATGCGCCATTGAGTAGTGGGTGCGTTCCGCCGGTCGGCAGAAACGTATTAGAGGACACGCGCCCGTACGTCGCCTAAGGCTTTTCAATACGAACACCATAGACATATATATTCAGATCTATACATTTAGCTGTGTGTTACGCCCGCCTCTGTTGCAAAATTGTAAAAATATCCATTCGCGATATGATCGTTGTCTGCGATACAAGATCCTTCTTCATTTGTACACACACATCGACAGATAAACTGCTTAATGTTAAAAGGGCAAGAAACCATTGTTTCTGTGCTGCGCGGAAACATCTTTTCTCGAACCTTCGGCTTTGATCCATAATACGATGCACAATAATGCATTTATCTGTGTATATGTATCTACCACGAGACGTTTTTGCGTGATCGTTGCAAGGGTCAATCGCTAGCCGGAAGGAACGAGCACTCTGTCTCGCAGGGTCTTGAAGACATCCTCATCCTTCTTTCTCTCCGTTGAAGATTGAAAATTATCTGCATGGACTCTTCTATTATCGGCTACGAGGCAATATTATGGCTTCAGGAAATTTCACTATGCAGTTTTTTTTTTTTCATCTTGTTGCATTTACTGCCTCGTACGTTTGTGTCTCGTGGATGAAAGGAAAATTGCTCTGGGCAACAGCTGGGACTTTGGGCTTTGGGAAACTTTGTTGACTCGAAGAAATTTTTATAGGAAAATTCGCAGTGGCTTGAGAGATGTTCGCGATGTTTCGCGTGACGTATTTTTCGTTCTTTTCTTAATTACCTTGATGAGTTTGTCCCGGATTTCCCAGGCAAAGATTCCAGGGTTCTCGCGTTTGAGTTCCTCGATTTTTGATTCAACTTCCGGTGTGGCGACGCGGGGCTTACTTCCTCCGATGACTCCTGGCCTTATCGAACCAGTTTCCGAATATCTGTTCAATATTTTTGACACACAACCGTGCGATACCCTCAGTTGACGGGATATCACACACGGCCTGACTCCGGCTGCAGCCATTTCCACGATCTTCAGTCTTATCACGTTTGGCAATGGTCGTCCATTTATAAATACACCACCCAATTGATTCATTCGGCCTTGTCCTGCGTTCGAAAGATAAAAAAACATTTTTACTTCATATTTCGATTTTTAATTACAAATTTTCGATTTGTTAATGAATTCCTTTATTTTCCTGGACTCACTAATTCTGCTAGAGGCAAAAGGTATCACAGCGAACGTGACATTCGTTATTTTTTGTTGTCAACGCGTGTCAAGACAATTCCAATGTTCCGGGAAAAAATTCCTCAACATCTCAATCAGAATTTTCCACTCGTAAGGGAAATCAAGTTTTTTTTTGGGGAAGATGGGAAAATAATTATGGAAGCGAAAGAATAAAGAATGAAGGCTTGTAAATGGCGTTAAATTGGTGTAGCTAGTGTATGCTTATGGGGTAGGCGTGTTCGGTCATTCGTGGCAAGTCCCCGTGCTACACAACACATGAGAAAATATGTTTCTCTCTCGCTCTCTCTCTTCTTCGTTCTTTCTAACCATCTCTTTTTTATCTCTTATCTCTTTTTTTCCTTTTACTTCCTTTTCATCTTTCAAAACTAACGAGTATAAACTCCGCATGGGTCGTTGAATTAGCTACCCTTTCTACGTGACACCACTCGAGCCATCCTAATCGTTCAGGACTCTGCAATCTTTTTTTTTCTCATTCTGCATCTCTCTCTCTCTCTCTCTCTCTCTCTCTCTCTCTCTCTCTTTCTCTCTCTCATAATTACTATGTTTCTGTTATTTACCGAGTCTCGCCACTTGAACCAGCGCCAAAAGGATCCACCAACTTGTAATTACTGTGATCATCATTTCGAAAAACATCTCCTCGGCTCTGCACGCGAAACCCTTTTTCCTACGCTTAGGAGGATCGTCTCTACGATTCTTACTCGACGTATAACTTCGGGAGATAACTGACAATAAAATAACTCGGGTATTCTTTTCAAATTTCGCGAAAAAATGAAAATTTTCTGGTTTAAAAAATTTCGAAAAAAAAAAACGAACTCGAGCTGAATTAACGTGGAGATTTTTCTGAAGAAAAATTCAAAATTTCGTCGCTGCGAGGCTTCTGAGTGAAGCTCGAATGAGCTTGGTATAAAAATTTCTCAAAAAACCAAGCTATTGGAATTTTTGGTACATTTTTTATGGGCACGTGTGCCCAAAATCGATATTTCTTGTCAACATCCATGATGCTTTACCGAGTTCATTCCGATCGTTCACTAAATCGCATAAGCGGCGTTTCGAGGAGAGACAAAAAAAAATACGCACAAAAATAGCCAACCTTGGTACGGATATGCTCCATAAAGGTGACACATTCCCGCAGCCCCGTCCATGGATCCGGATGCGTGGTGATTTTCGGTGATAGCCACAACGACGATAATTCCAAAACTCGAACTATCTCAATTCACTCACAAACTCGAAAATTTTTTATACGTCATCAAGGTGACGATTCACTCGCGAATTTGTTTACGGGAGATAAAAAAAAAAAAAAAAAAAAACAAAAACAAAAACAAGAAAACGATCGAAGAATGTGGAAATGTCGATAAGAAACTCGCGAGTCCGGTCGAACCGGTGCCGGGAAAATGTTTTGGCAATTGTCACATCGAAGGGCTCCGATGGCGAATCGCGACGAAGACACCGATAACACGTGAGCAAGATAGCGACAAGCTATATCGAAGGGGGATCAAGTTTCGCGCGTGAGTTAGAGAGGGAAAGAGAAAAGAGGAGGGAAAGAGAGATGAAGGAAAGATAAAGTCCGCGAGAGGCGAGAGATCGCGTGGCTTTCGTTACGAGGGGTTTCACAGCAATAACTTGATTGTCAGAGTCGTTGGTGTATGGAGGCTCTTCAGCTCAGGTCAGGGGGCTCTCTCCTCTTCTTCGGTGTGTATTTCGGTTCGAGGGATCCCAGAAGTGTGAGTGAGCGAGAGAGCGAATGAACGAACGAGTGAGCGAGAGAGAGCAATTGAGCAAAAGCGAGCGTGAGAGAGAGAGAGAGAGAAAAAACGTTTGGTGACGAAGAGGGCCCCGAAGAGGATTCTGAACAGTACGAGCAAGGGAGATCTCCCGCTCAAAGGGGCTGACGATTGTTCGAAAAACTCCCGGACGATTCGAAAGTCTCTGGGGGGCCCCCGAGATCTATGGAAACGCCTTCGATCCACGTGGTTGGTGAACATGCAATTCTCTGATGGGCGTACACCCAACAAGTTTCCGCCTACAGTCGAGACTCCATCTAGCTTCGTATGTGCATATACGTACGTGTACGTATGTGATATGCATTAAGAACAAACACACATACCGACCATATAATCAGACTTGATGGAGCCACATAGAAAAATAAAAATCTCCATCGATCTCCAAAAAGTTTCATTTCGAAATAAAGAAAAAAAAATACTCTCCTCGGAGAACCGAAGTACTGATGAAAATGTCAATTCACGTTTTCGAAATATTGGCAAACACGTCGTAAGCTGAAGTCTTCGCCATTTCCACACGCCAAGAACTAGCAGAAAATTTCGTTCTTCGTTTCATTTCGTTCATTTGATCGAGCGTCGATTTTTGATTTTTTCGAGTGATCCATCAACATCGCCAGCCTTCGGACATTTAAACCATGACACGATTTTGACGCTTTGATCTTGGATGTCGAGAAAAAAAAAGTGAAAATATCCACAAATTGCTTTTCTTAATTGCGCCGGACCCGTTCAAAAAGCCGCGCATGGGCCAACGCAAGAGACACTCCTGTGCATGCTTACCTACGCGTTGGCTTTGCTTGCGAAAGTACCTTTACGTTATTTATGTGCATGTATATGTATACGCGATTATTTGCGTTTATAGCTATGAGTTACGACTGTATGCAGAGAAGTAATTAAAGCCGAGCTCGAACTGAGACGGATGGAGGGTATAATTTGAGTCGCGAGGAACGAGAAGAGCAAGCAGCTTTAAGAATAAGGGTTAAAAATGCGAAATAGATTGTTGAATTGTGCGAAAAAATAGCTTTTAATTTAACATTCGCTGCTCACGTTTCGAAGCTTTTAAATATTCCGCGAATCGTCATAAACCAAATGATCAATATCGAGAAATCAAAAAGTTACGAATTCGTCATTAATAATTTAATTAATGTTTCTCCGGACAAAATCGCATCACGATTTTCGTTTTAGTCGTCTGCTCCCATAATCAAAGAGTGTTTTCATCGCTTTTGTAATATTAATCAGTGATAAGAGTGATTATTCGAGATAATTGCGTGACAAACCAATCCCTTAAGTGTTGGAGCTCATTGTACGTGCAAACACGAGGAAAAAGCATGTACACACAATCGGATGGGGGTTGTGGGCACGCTTGCCTGTCACCGTCTATAATATACTGTGGTATGCACGTAAGTTTATATACCCAAAGATTATTTACAGCCTTCGCTGTGTCAGGAAGTAAAATCATGATACAGCTATGATGGATGGTTGTAAATTTTACCAAGAATCGTTAAATTACGAAAAAAGAAAAACCTTTCGAGCAAGAAGTGTCCTATGAAAAATGACGAAGAAAAAAAAACTGCCACACCATCAATCCATTATGACGCGATGAACGAAAAACTATATACCGAATAATTTCGTAGAGTGTCTTAAGGATGTTGAGTCCCCAATCGCAAATGATAAGAAAATTCTGAAAATTTGGTACCTTTTTGTGTGAAATATTCAAGAGATCGTGTAAAAATTTCACGACCATTAGGAAGCTCGTTATTGAACAATTAACATTAATAAATTGAATGTAGTCAAACGTAGTCTTATGGAAACTGGTATAACTTTGCGATAAGTTTTTATTTTTGACCTCATCATTTTTGAATATCTAAAATATACTGAAAGCATCGGAAACAAAACCAAGTTTATTGATAAATATTTTTTGTATTTGTTTAAAAAATTGTTCTTAACAAAAACGTTAATTTTTTAATAACGAGCTTCCTAATCGTTGTGAAATTTGTACACGACCTCTTGAATGCTTTGTACAAAAACATACTAAATTTTCAGAATTTTCTTATCATTTTTTATTTTAACCCTTCACTGAAAACAAAAATTTGTTGAAGAAGACGAAAATTTTGTTCGATACGTTCAACTAAACGTTTTTTTTGAATAATCCCAAAAATTGTGTCAATGCAGCAAGAAATATTTTAGAAAGTCTCTTCGGAAGCAAATTTTTGTCGTTCCACTCGTAAATTTCGCTGACAATTCCGTTAGAAACCAAACATACTGTCAAAATAACGAAAATTTTGAAATTATCATAAAATATTTAGTTTACCGTATTCAACAAAATATCGACCATTTTTAACAAAATTTCATTCCCAGTGTTAAGGTGGTTGAAGTAATGATGATAGAATTCTTAAAATTTGGTATATTTTTACAAAAACTGTTCAGAAAGTCGTGTACAAATTTCACGACGATTAAGAAGCTATTTATCGAACAATTAACATCCAAAAGTTCCACATACACACTCAACATCCTTAAATTTTTGAATTATACGAAACGATTGGATTTTGGAAGCAATTTAAACTCTCGGGGTCCCTGATATCAAGTGAAATTGCGTGAAAATTGAACGCGCACTCCTGGAGATTCAACGCGGATGAGGGATAATCGTCAGAAAGGCAAAAGGATATATGTACGTGTGTTGGTCCGTTGGAAATGCATGTGCAAGGATCGCCAACTGCATACAATCGCACGAGGCTGTCTCTCGGAACGAGGAATATTTACAACGCTCCAGTCTGTCGTCCGGTGAGTAAAATCATAATGAATGTATGATGGGACGTTATAAATTTTATGGCGGTGTTGGCTTTCTTGTATATAAAAGTATGTACTGTACACACGCACATATACACATATAGAGATGCACTAAGTACATAGAGAGTTGTTCGTTATGCACCAGTCCCAGCGAAAAGGAGGCGCTACGCTCTGCGTCGCGTTAAACTAATACACAACGCTGCAGCAAAAGTTGTAAATCTTTTTGCCGCCTGGCTCAAGCTTCGGGACGCCACCGCCGCGCGAACGGTAGCGTGGCGGAAGAGAGGACGAAAGCGCGCGCGGTCACCGAGGACACCGAAAAGGAAGCAAAAAGCGAAAAAGGAGCTTCGAGGGAACAGGTCGAAAGTTGTGAGAACGAGCTGGACCGAACAAAAGTTGCGGGAGGTCCTTTCCACACAAGTATCTTTTGTGTATATCGAAGGTCGGACCATGGAGCTCGTCAGAAATTACTTCGTTTTGCCATCAAACGCTCGCTTAATTCGCGTTTTGTCGCAATTTTGATTCGATGGTCCAAAAAATGTTTTCTAGATCTTCTGGGCAGGTTTTCGCCTGATAAAAAGATTCAGGAAACAATTCTGTACTTTGCTCAGTATTTTGGCTCCGAAGGATCGAGAAAAAAGATCGAAACTTCGTTTTGATTGCGAAAAATGCGATTTCAACAGAAAACTATAAAATCGTACCTGAAATTTTAAGATGAGACGTCAAAGTTCGAAGAGCTAGGGACCCCCAAAGCGAAAGACCGAGTGAGTAGGCACTGTTTCTTCCGAGAGTCCGACGGTGGCAGGCTACAAATATTGTGCTGGTTCAGGCCGAGAGGTGAAGATTGGGACAAGATTTACAATGCAGGTTTTCTCCGTACTTTTGACTCATCGCGTTTATTCTTGTTTGACAGAGCGAACAGGATCGAGCATACACTTTGTGTACATGTGGATGTTGCTCTTGAAAAGTGAGATATGCGTGTATATAGATTTTGTTGAAACGCCTTCGGAGACCCCCGCCGGAGCAGCCCCAGGGCGAACACTAAACTCAATTTCGCGTAAACTTCGAATAGATTATTTTGCTCTACGGGGTCCATGCAGCCCGTTGCGCTATTTAACGCCCATGGTGGACGGAAGCGCGCGGTGATACGCGATGGCCACGTTGTGGGGCTACCGACGACTCGCTGTATATATATGCATGCAGTTTTCTTCTATTAAGCAAGGTCACTCGGTCCTGGTTAACGTATTAAGCTTTCGTACAGCCTCCTCTGCTCTGCTCCCAACTTCCTGAGATTTAGTCTTTACTTTTAGCCTCTTTATACACAGAAGATCGTTAACGACCTTGTCACGGTTCTAATCCGGAAGATTCCGAAGATTGTGGCAGTTTTTTTTTTTTTTTAAGGTCTTCCACTTACAACAGTGACCCTCGGAGTCGTTTTTTGTTTTCCGGTCCTTCGTACTAAGTGAAAATTTTATGAAAATCGATTCGATGTGAATTTCGACTTGTTTTTTCTCTTCGTGTCAAAATCTCGATGATTATGCGCCCAAGAAGCTTCAAGATCATCAAAATAGCTGACGATTCTATATTTTTGGATTCGCAGGATTTTAAGGACGAGGGGATAACTTTTCCGCCCTTCTGGTCGATCGTCGAATGAATCGTCGAGAAAAACGAAACGTCGTCTTTCAAAAACTTTTTTCCTCGTTCCTGTTGTGCAGCAAATGGAAAAATGGACGCAGGAGCATTTTTTAGAATGGATGGAATCTTGATTTTTTAAAAAGCGTGAAAAATGCGGAGGGAACAGTTTTGAAAGTTTCGATTTTTGTCCTTAAAGTACCAACACCTGTCACACACCAGTAAACAATGGATGTAACTCGAAAATTAACATTTTTGCACACCTTACGCTTAATGTATGTAGACGTTATTCAAGTACTCGTAAGATGATGGTTCTTCGCGCATAGTATGCGTTCCGGAAGACACGGCGTGTCATTCCCTGTGAAAGAAGTGTTGCAAAATCGTTTTAGTTCCGTGTCACCTTTTTCTCAACTGGTGTATCCCGTTGCTTGTCTTTTCGGGCATTCCCGAATAATATTGAACGTTTCCAGCGAGCACGTGTCCCTGAGAGACAACGCTAGGACGAAGGGTCTCAATGTTTTCGGTCCGTGGCCATTTTTCATGGCGGATATATTGTCGCAGAACGGCAAAATTTCCGTGACGATTAAATAATCCTCGAGAAACTCAAAAATAACAAATTCACGAAGCAGGATCAAAAACCTCATTCTGGAAAATCAATTTTTCTCAAAATTTTTCGTTTCGTTCGTTCGCGATGCTTCGAAAATGAGATTATAAAATACGAAAAGATTGCGGACGATTAAAAAATTGTCGAATTCAAATCCAACAAGAAATATTTCGTTTTTTATTTTTAAATCTTGTAACGAATGAGGTAATTAATAATGCTGATTGATATCACGATCATTAAGAACCTCATAATTACATGCAACTGTCCAGAGCCTTGGAACTCACACATCGACGTAACTGAACGTTAAAAGGGCGTATCCCAAATCATTTGAAACGTTAAATTATGTGAGACGTGTGTTTTTGATTTCGAGCAATTAATTAACGTACCAGAAAATTTATTTATCTTCAGTTTATCGAGGAGCACGAGGCGAAGGGCCCAAGGCCCAGGGTTCCTCGTATAATCGACGTGGTGCAGTTCAGATATTTTCTGTACCAATTGACACCACGAGGAAGTAGAGTTCGAGGCGTTGAAAAATGTACGAATGATTGGTTGACAGGAGGACCTTCTTTAGGTCCTAGATCCTCTGCTGGTCTTGAAAAATAAAAATGTAATGAAAAAAAAAAAAAATCATCTACGAGTTCCCGGGGATTCCTCGGGTTCCAGCGCAGCTCGAACGACCACAGAATTTTTCTCTCTCTCTCTCTCTCTCTCTTCATCCCCGCGTTTCCACCATAAACAGCCGCATTAAAATTTCTAATGGAGCTTAACGCCGCCCCGATTCTCACCTAGTTTAACATAACAACGACACATCGGCCATTACTCAAAACACGACCGCGACCGATCTCTTTTAACTTATTTTTCTCCCTCCTTCTTACCGCGTTCCTCTTTGTAAAAAAGTCCGGCTTCTTTACGAGTTCTCCCGAACTCTCCGAACGCTGGACCAGTTTCTCGGCTCTTCTTGCTAGACTTTCCTACGCGAAAGAAATATATATGTTTTTTTTTTTAATGTCAGTGTGAGGTCTTCAGAGTCTCTCTAGCTCTCTCTCTCTCTCTCTCTCTCTCTCTCTCTCTCTCTCTCTTTATCTTCGTCTCTCTCTCTTACCGCCCCCGAGGCGCCTTTGACAACGACTGATGTCCGGTTATCTTTCATCAAGATTTATCGGAGACTTGGACTAATTGCCCCTTTTAATAGAAATTTGTTTCTTTTTTCTACTCACATACTAAGCGATCACCCTGAGAAAAGAGTAAAAACACGTGTTCCCATGTGCGACGTGTCAGTTCTGAATGTCCGCACGATATATATTTTTCTTTTTACAAATGATTGCCCAAAAAGTATACATTAGTGCGAGAAAAAGTTTTTCGACCGTTTTGATGCACCGCCTGAAATTGTTTCGTGTGTTTCTACACCGAAAATGAAATTTTGTTAAAAATCGTCGATATTTTGTTAAACACGGTAAAAACTTAATATTTTTGGATAATTTCAAAATTTTCATTATTTTGCCAGTGTATTTAGTTTCTAACGGAATCGTCAGCAAAATTTACGATTGGAGCGACAAAAATTAGCTTCTGGAGAGACTTTCTAGAATATTTCTTGCTGCAATGACACAATTTTTGGGATTATTCAAAAAAACGAACGTATCGAACAAAATATCGATCTCTTCCGACAAAATTTCGTTTTCACTGTATGATTTTTTTCTGTAATTGCCTAATTTATTGACAAGTTGAATATTTTTCTGTCTTAATTATTAAGAACGGAGTGGAGGGAGGGGGGGGGGGGGATTTTCCAGGAAGAAGATGAATAATTAATACGATTATCCAGCATCAACCCACGTGGGTGTTTCTAGAAATTCTCTGACGTTTGGTCATAGATCTTCCTCCTGTTTCTTCCCTCATCGCATTTTACTTTTGAGAGTTGCGTTCTCCTCTCTTTCATTATTCTCTTTTCTCTTGGTCGATCGAATTGTTTCGCCTCAAGCCTATCCAGGATCTCGTAACAAATATTTCCCCGTGTTTACGTAATTTCGTTACATATTTTTTCCTTTGTTTGCTTCTTTGTTACAAAGGACTCTGGATGCTTTCTCTCTGCTGCTGGTCTTTCGGGAAAAGCTTTTCTCGTTAGTACGAGACAATGGATCTTTCGAAAGTTTTAGTTCGTGGATGACACTCCACTGGATTGACGTTTGCTGTCTATGGCGTTGACTCCAGTTTTAACCACCTGCATATTTTAGGCCCTCGGCTTTATTTGCATAAACGCTATTCAGCTCGTATGTGTTTATTTTTTCTTTGACAGGATTGTGAAATATTGCTTTCGCAATTTAATTGTCGTGGCTAAATATGCAAAAGAGGTAAATTTTTTTGGCTAAACTTTGATTCACGACAAAAAATATTCTCGAGTAATTAAAAAAAGAAAAATAAATCGTTTTTCTTTCTCGCAGTAAAAATGGGAATATTTGGTGGAAAGAAAAATATTGGAAGACTAATCAAGCCATAATTGACCCTAGAACGGTAACTTGATTTTTTTTTACCTATTCCCAATTTTGAAAAATTCATATCTCCGGGAAAATTTAACGAAAAGGGTTCATTTGGGCTCATTATTTTCATTTTTTAATGCAGGATCACACGAGCCTGAGGCAATTTTGTTTGAAGTTGAAAAATTAGTGAAAAATCCCGTAAAACTGTGAAAAACGGGAGAACGAAGGGAGACAGGGATTTAAAATCGCCTGGGGTCGTTTCTGACCCCAGGTTACCGTTCTAGGGTTAAAAAATACTTTAAGCTGGATTTCAGTTTCTTCCTTTTGTATAAAAATTAAAAACTTCGCACATGCTCGTCTATACTCGCAGCTATACTCATTAGACTCCCAAATGACCGAAATATTCTTGGTGATTGCCTTATTGAGGATCGTGAACGAGCATCTCTTTTGCATAACTTTAGAACTGGCTCAGAACTGTGCTCGATCGCTCCTGTGACGGGGCCCACCCGTGTGCATATTCCTCCAGCAAAAGGAAAGTGTCGATACGGCTATGAGACGTTTGGTTCGAAATTTGACGTTTCAAGGGAGGCTTTCGTTTTCTATACAAATTTTGTATCAAATTAATCATTTTTTTATGTCCATCAAGTATTTTTTTTATGCACGAGGACCCAAAAGGAATTGTGCGGTCACCCATCCAGGTAGTGGCTTCGCCTACAGTGACTCACTGCGTCACTGTCGGTTATCGATTAATTTTATTATCCTGTCAATTATTAGCATAATGGCAATTCAATTTTTTTCTTATAGCAAAAGTAATCAAATAGTTTCGCTAAAATGATTGATTGACAGCAATTATTTTTATTCAAAAATAATCACATAAAATAAAACATTTGGATGAAAATAATTAATGGATGAAAAAAATGGTATTAAACGTGAAATGTTTAGAGGCTGAGACGTTGATAGATTAGGGTTGGAATAGCCCATATACATGTATTAGTAGCCAGTCAGCGAAGCGGTTAATACGCGGTCAGTAGTTTTGGGAAAATTATGCTAAGTTCTCTGTTTGCCAAGCTCGACGCCCGTCGAGTTTCAATGTTTTTTTCTCACCTCTTACAAACGTAACATTAGTGCATTTTTCAATGACTCTCGCGGAAACCGATGAGGTGATCCGAATATTCAAATAAAAGTTTCTCCATTGTTCACCGACAAAAGGGAACCGTGCAAATTCCATTTTCACCATCAATTCAAATTCATTATTCTTCCCTTTTTCATTTCTCTACTAAGCAAAGAATCGAGCAGAATAACTTTTGAGCCAAGCGAAAGATTAAAGAAGAAGTTGCAAATACTTTGACCCACTTTTTTCACTTTCAAGTGCAACGATTTCCAGGACACCGTTCATTTTTCAGGACCTTTATATTTCGTGTAATGACGTCACATCGAATTGTTCACAAAATGAGATTTTTACACGCCGGGGACACGAGCCGAGTCGAGTCTCATTTCGTAAATCCGAGGCGTCACATAATTTACGTGAAATTTGGCAATGAGCTCTTTGCTCGTGAGTCGGAGAACTGCGAGAGAAACAGAGAGAGAGAGAGACTGAGACAAAGAGAAAGATAAAGAAAGATGGAGCCAGGCACGGCGGACCAAAAGAGCGGCACCTTTGAAGGAATTAGTCTTATTGGGCACAAAATTGGAACAGAGGCCTTCTGACCCTGTGCATAGAGGTTTCTACACGTAACATATACGTATAGACAAAGATGGTCCATGAGTCTTTCGTTTTTGGTGTGTTGCACGTTGTGCTTTGATCTGGCTCTCTCTCTCTCTTTCTTTCCACTGTCTCTATGGGCCTCACACGTTTTTCCTCCCTCTTCCCACACCATAACGAGCTGAATTATGTTCATACCCTTGCGCATACAGCCACAGGCTCCTTATAGTTTGCGAACCCACGCAGCAAAAGCCCCCACACGAAGATTTTCTCTTTTCGAATCTTTGCACTAAGTCCCTTCTGGAAAAAATTCCATCCCTTGAGAAAAGAATAATCAGGAGCTCGTGCTCGATGAATTTTCCTGATTTCCCGATGAAAATTTCCAGTCCAAAGAAACGAAACTTGAGATTTTGGAAACTGCGTAAGGATCCAAGCAATTTTTCCATTTTTTTCCACCGGGAAAAGTTGTTTTATTTCCTCCCTGATAAATATCTATTGACACCTCCAAGTCTGAAGATTTTGTTGCAGAAAATTGACACGTCGAATAATATACTGGAAAGTCGCCCTTTAGGTATGCAGCCCATTCGCAATTCTTTTACTCCAGCGAGTAAAGCGACGCGCGGAAGAGAATTGTACGAGTCGCTCGTGCTCGCACGATGCGATATAGCGAGAAGGAGGAGAATCCTAACCGATGAGATTCGCAAGTACGTAATGGGTATTGGCTCTGTGCGTAACTTACTTCCCGTAAGATATGTACTGACCTTTGACACAAAGGCGTTGCGGATCTTTACTCTCTATATAGCTGTTGGATGTTATACACTCTCGTGTTGTTCAGCAGCTCCAGCAGCAGCCACACACAGTCTCCCTGGCAAAGGAACCGATGATTTTTCTCTCTCTCTCTCTCTCTCTCTTTCATTCTCTCTCTCTCTTTCTCTCTTTTCTTCTTTCTCGATGGTCTCGAGATGCACGTAAAACATATATGCCTGAATCGACTCTCGGCATTCCTCTACCAAGTGGGCAAAGTCAGCAAAACGTATTATCATCGTTTTGTACTCCATGGCATTGCTTTCGACTCGGCTATTCTCTGTCTTTTATTTCAATAGGAAATTACGCACCTCGCTCACAAAAATTAAAAAGAAACAGAAAATAAAAGGTGCACAAATATATCGAACATTCCTGCTGAATCTTTTCTTCTGCAGAGCTCGGAATCATCGTGCAGTTTACTTTTTTAAACCGCTCGTTTAGCACTTTTTTTATGACACAGTTGACAGTTTTTTTTTGCCAATATAATTAGGAAAATAAAATCAAAAATTTCATTTAAAATTGTAAGGAGAGAGCCTTCGAAACATTTGGGAGTTTTTAACAATAAAATACTCGTAAGCCGGTAGTCCTCACGTGGCTTTCGCCGGATAGGATAATTCAGTGTATCGGCGTGTACACACCCTTTATACAAGTACGTGGATAATGGCGTCGGAGGGAACCGACAAAGGAGTTTATTTAAATATCTCGAGGGGGTCACTCTGGCCCCCGCACCGAACCGTTCGAAAATTCGTGTACGCGCCAAGGCGATAATATTTGAGCGCTCAACGTCCAAGCTCATTCTGCTTCGTCTTTCTTTCTCTCATTCGATTCCTCGAGTACCTTAAGAAGGGTGGCGCGAATCTTTCGCCGACTGTGGCCCGTGCACTCATTTATTTATTAAAGGTCTCTTTATGGGGCTCGTCACATAAGCTTGGGAATCGAATTGTGCTTGAACAACTTCGGTAATGGATTATACCAGAAATAGGCATGGTTCCTATTTCAATTTATTCATTTTCCAACTGTTGCTGGAGTTGCTCAAAAAATCGATTTTCTTCGAATCATTCAAAATTCTGTTGCCTGCATTTTACAATTTTGTCCGGTACGTTCAAGGACGTTGTATGGCGACGTCCAAATTTAAATTTTTGTTCTCAGTTTTTCTTACATACAAAATCGTTCGCGAGCCCAAATTCATTAAAAAAAGTTGTTGCGAATTGCTTAAAGAACAACTTACTCTAAATTCAAAATTGTCCGAGGTAATCTGTATTTGTTATATAATAAATAAAATTTCGAAAAAATTTTACGACTGATTTTTTTGAAAAACTAAATAAAGCTTCTTCGATGTTACATAAAAGTGTATGCAAAGTTTTAAGAGGCTTCACCATTTAGAAATCGAAATATTTAATGTTGAAAATTGCAACTTTTAACACACGCTCTTATGAGAAACTACTGAAAATTGTAATTTTCATAAATAAGTATCTCGACTTCTACATGGTGAAGCCTCTTAAAATTGCGCGAGCAATTAGAGATCACGATTCTCTTTGCATGTGGTGCAAATTTGAAGGAATTCTATCGATAGAAAATTTTGCATACAACGTCTTTACTCAAATACAATTAACAAAATACAGAAATAATTGCTCGAGGGAAAGTCACGAAGCATTGCGAGAATATAAGTTTTCTTTCTCGTTGATATGTTGTAAATTTTCTACATTCGTTGTTGAATCTCTCGGTGAATGATTATCGCGTTAATAAATCACGTTTGATTTATTTGATCGGCAGTGAGCCAGTTTCTTTTGTAGTTGCAATTTTAATGTTTCACGTATCGTTGAGATCTTGATTCGGATAAAGTATGAATTAATCTAGAGGCGACGAACAGTTCGATTAAACAGCGATGGCAGCTTTGTAACAGCGTTAATGGGAAACCGGTAAATATTATTTGTATTTTGGATCAATTTACAGTTGCCGTCATAGTTCTTTCATGCACCGCCTGTACAGATTTATCCATAATCCAGCAAAGGACGTATACATGAAAAATGTTTCGTCCACGCATATGTGCAACATTTTTCACAGTAGAACAAAAAAATCATCCTTTTTGCTTCCTCACAAACGAAGCTATGTGACGGTGAAATTTTTTTTTCCAGTTTTTAATGTCAATGTGCTTAAAATGTCCCAAAACATCGAAAAATCATATCTAGAAAAAATGTCCGGATGTGTGTGTGTGTGTATGTTCTGGCACTGTAAAATTCAAACGTTCATAACACGAGAACGGTTTGAGCTACAGGGCTCCCGTTTTGCACAGATGTTAATCTATACAATTTCTTCATTCTCTGATAATTTTGTTGCAATTGCTAGAAAAATACGAATTCTACGGCATTTTGAAATTTTTAAAAAAAGTTGTCGACGCTCTAGCTTCCGCAATTTTTAAGATTTATTACTAATTTTTTTTTTATAAATAGAGTATCATAATGGGAAGGTTGGTATTGAATTTGGGAAATATTGGTTGAACGGTTCAAATTTTATGATTTTTCGAATTTTATGAAAATCTAAGTTTTTTGAAAAATCGTCCAACCGTTCTAATTTCTGCAAATTTTGTAAAATATTGTGTATAAGTCTGTACTTCCTCTTTAGTTTGTATTTATCATGAGGGAGGCAAGGTAAAGGGCTTGTTTCCAAGAAGCAAAGAAGTTCATTGATCACTGAATAAAACGTGGACGATTACGGCGTTTTGGGTGTTAGTAGAGAGATGGAAAGATGTGTATTCAAATATTCGTTCATAATCAAGGAAGCCGTCTTGTCGCGCCCACGCTAAAAGTCGTAATCCACTAAAAGGATATGCTGGAGCGTTCCCTTGGGCTACGGAGATGCGGCGAGCTAGTCGAAACTCGCCATCAGCCGAAAGAACACTCGAAAAGCGTGTATATAAATATAGACTAGGAAGGAAAGAGATAAAGAAAAAGCCGAAGAGAGAGAGAGAGAGAGAGAGAGGGAGAATGAAAGAGAAAGGGAAAGGATGGTTGAGACAGCCGGGCAAAAAGGAAGTCTAATGAAAGGCACGCGCAGCAGTGTCTGACGGCTCGGCGTGAGAATAAAATAATTAGCCCGAGTCGGTTCGTAGTGGGTGCAAAAAAAAGGACTTTTAGTATTCGAAGGAATAAAAAGACGGGAAGAGCTAGAAAATCAGTGACAGAGAAAGAGAGAAAATGAGAGAATTTAACGAAGAAGCCCCGAGCGGGAGACAAAGAGCGCGAAAAGAGTTCCGAGACTTCATCGCGGTCCAGGACTTGGATCGCGCGAGCTCTCTGAGAAGTAGAACCTAAAAGAGAAAGATAGTAGAATATTTCGCCGCGCGCAAAGGCCACGAAAAAACAAGAGAAGAAAAAAAACACTGAGACGTGGCGAAGGAGTAAGAGAGTTCACGAAGGACCAACGAAAAAAATAAAGACCAAGAGAGAGAGAGAGAGAGAGAGGGAGAGAGGAAAAGACTTGAGAAGAAAGTGAGATGAGAGAGTGGAAAAGATCTCGAACGACGAGCTCGGTGAACTGGCGAGAACTTGCGGAGAGACTGCGTGGCGAGAGATCGAAGAAAGAGAAGAAGAGCGAGTAAGCATATTAGTAAAGTTTGAGTGAGATGGAATCCACGAAGGCAAAAGATGAACTCGAAGGAAGAAAGAAAACGAGATGAAAAAGCGGCAATGATGCTGATACGAAGATGAAGAACGAAGAGATAGAAAGAGACACACGAAGCCTCGCACGCGAAGAGTTCTTCTACCAGGTGTGCGTCGTAAAACCTTAGAATGATGCTCTAATAAATCCCACTGAAAAATTGCGAGCCCTCGGGGTTGCCGAAGCTTCCTTCTCCCCCCTCTTTCGACCCTTTCTCACCCAAGCAATCCGTGGATCTCGTGCTTCTCTCGCTCAACCTCCATCGTGTGCAGCAAACTTTTCTCTTCCTCTCTCTCTCTCTTTCTCTGCTTCCTCTCTCCTTCTTTATCTCGCGAAATTCTTTATTATCATCCACCCCCTGTTCAGCTACGAGTCGTCGCAGTATCGGTGACTTCAATGCCGTTTTTTCTCCTAACGGAAGATCCTCTCACACATTATTGGCCTTCGAGTTCACGTGCCTAACGTCATCGCGACTCTGCGTTCTGCCTCTACCGAACAAGGGTCACATCTTGGCTTCCGTGGAATAAATATTGTTTATTGGACGCACGCTACGGAGAAAGTGGACGATGAAGAATTTGACCGAGAGGTCTTGTAATCGCAGCCTCTCTTTCGTTTAGTCGCTGCAGTCGCGGATGCCGCAATGGCAAACGTTCCAGGAAGATGTCGATCAAACTCTCACAACCTCATTTTTTCGATCTGCAGTTTTTTTGACGTTTCTCCGTTCGAATTCTTGAAAAAGTTTGAAAAAAGTTTATTCCGCTCGATTATTCCATCATAAACCATTGACGAGCGATCCATGAAAACTCACATTTTGCAATTGCTTTGCTTCCAAATTCGAAAATTCATGAATGAAGAAATTTTGATTGAAATTTAAACGCGGCTTCTCGTTGTAAACGAAACCGCCGAGACTTTTTAATTATTGTAATTCGTAAGGAGCGAGAAATCCATCAATTCATCTGGTCGACGATTGGCGGTACGGCTTTTGCAAAGAGCGAGCAATATCGCGGCATCGACACCGAAACGTTCCAAGTGGCGGGCAGTGAACAAAGAAGCCGCCGCCCTCTTACCCGCGTCTGTATTTTCTTTCCATGTCCGTAAACTTATTCGCACACACGGATCTTTCGATTTCTGTGCTTATAACAACGCTGCTCCGTACGATAATTCTAGGACATACGTCACAATGCTTTTTTATACTTCTGAACAGACATGCCCGCCTCCGTATGGATAAAACTGCTTTACAAGCAAATGCTATTTATTCCCATAGGAAATATTATCGCTCGAGCCTTTCTGACACGAAGCCTCACACGTCCAAATGGTTTGACAATTTTATAAAAATCGCCACTATACGTTTTTATGCTCAAAGAACGCGCCTCTCCTGACGTAAAACACAAGATGTATTATTATGCGTCCCAGCGCCGGAAGCTACAAACGTTTTTAAACCATAGACACGTATAGCAAAGCACTCTCGTAATATCGAGAAATTCATTTGCCGATGTATTCTAAACCAGTCAAACGAACAACAGAAAATATCAAGCAACTGACGTGTAATCAAAAAACCTTCATTGCAAAAATCCTTCACATATCCTTTCGTTCATTTTCATCGATTTGAATCATTGTCCGAAAATTTTCTCAACAGTCACATCGCAGTTTCGAAGAATTTACTTTAATTGTTTTTTTTCTTCAATTTCGTTTTTTTTGAATCCTTGTCTCGTTCCCCCGTGAGTTTTATAAATTTTTTTTTAAACAAAAGCTTGTCCGAACGGTCTCAGGCGAAAGAACAATGAATCGTTTATCCGCATGGGGTCCTCTTGCAAAAAAATGAATAACTAAACAATGAAAATGTTGAAATTTCTTCAAAATTCATAAAAAATAAAAATTGACGAAATCGGGGATTCCATCAAGAGACACACACACTGCATTCTGAGGTGAAAGAAACAGAGCCTCGTGCACACGAGCCAAAATTTTCTCTCTTTCTTAATACTTCTTTTTTTTGTAGAGAATATTTTTTTTTCTTAAAGAAACCACGCGACGATCCGCCAAGAATGTAACCATTATACGTGGAGATCTCAGATCTTTACCTCCGCAGAGATATACATATATATACAAAAATGTATATGTATAAATATAATGTTGAAGCAAGAACGAACCGAGAGAGATTTCGTCACAGTTCGTCTACTCTCTGTGAACGCGGATTGGATCCGGCCCGGTGTGTGTGTCGCTCTATAGCTGTATGCTCGCGACTTGGTCCTATTTACCGATTATGCAGCGTGTCCTCCCTTTGCGCTGCGCGGCTTCGTTCCTTCCATCGCTCTTTCCTTCCTTCCTTCGTTTCTGACTTTTACTGTATATCCATATGTTATGTGCGTCGGATTTTGAGGCTCATGCTCTGACGTTCCTCTTATACACGTAAACACATGAGAACACACATTTACATACATTTATGTCGTTTATATCTATACGTTGACCGAAACGTTTAGAGAACCGGTAAAAGACATTGAACGATATGCTCTTTCGCTACCGATTTTGTAATTCGAGTATTTTTCGGAGCCCACCGCGCCAGCTGAGGCTTCGGAGCGTTGCGAATCTATTCAGAGTCAAAGGTCGTGTGGCTTGTCCTATATATTTTAAATATTCGTGTATATATGGATAAATCGTAGATATTTGTGTGGGAGAAACGAGGATGACAAGTTTTTCGTGGGGTTGAAAAAATAAAAAGAAAGAGAGAGAACTGATCGTCCTGTTGGGACCACCGCTTCGCGATGCCCAACCTCCTTCAACCTCTGGTCCTTCCTTCGCATCTTGGGAGTTCGTTCCCAAGTCCCAAACGTCTCGATATGATCGAGGACTATCGATTTTCAAAAACTTATACCACTAAATCGCTATCATGGGAATTCTTCGACATCGTTTTTTTTTCTATGCAACTTATTCGCGATTCGGGACTTCTCGACGACACCCACGAGTGCAGGCCTCATGCATTCAGCATCGCGTCTCTTCAGATTGTCCCTAGACACCTGCTGTGGCCGGCTCACTGCCTTGGAAACGATCAACACCATTCTCTTACACTCTTGAGACTAAAATAACTTTGTCACGTTCATCTCACGAATTTTATGGACACTTTTCAGTTTGTTTGTGCTTCATGATCGTCGTGTAATTTTTATGTGTTTTTATAATCACTCACTCAGTCCTAAAATAACTTTTCCAAGGTCTCGGAACATTCAGGCCTTTGACTGATTTGTTTGTTGATGAATATTGTGTGTTCAGTCAAAACGATTGCAGTTTTTGAAATTATTGAAAATTTATTTCGTAATTTTTCTTCGATGACTTCGATGAACGCAATTAATGCACTGCGAATGAAATTTTGTTAAAAATGCTCGATATTTTGTTGAACACGTTAAACTAAATATTTTTTGATAATTTCAAAATTTTCGTTATTTTGACTGTATATTTAGTTTCTAACGAAATTTTCAGCGAAATTTACGAGTGGAACGACAAAAATTTGCTTTCGAAGAGACTTTCTAAAATATTTCTTGCTGCATTGACACAATTTTTGGGATTATTCAAAAAAACGTTCAGTTGAACGTATCGAACAAAATTTTCGTCTTTTTCAACAAATTTTTGTTTTCAGAGTGGAAAATGGCGATTGACCTTTTGACTTTCAGAAACGCAGAATTCCTCGGGGTGCTGAGTAACTGTTTTAAAATCGTTGCAAATGTCGAGAAAGAAACTGTTGAAAGAATAAGGGATGAAGATTTTATTTTGCAGCGCGCGACCTCCCGGTAAGGCGATGCGTGATCTTTTTTCCGCTTCTTCCTCTTTCTGTTTCCATTTCGGCTCAGAAGACTTTTGTGCTCTATTCTTAAGCTCGTATAATCCGCGAAGCTGACACTAACCCCGTTAGCCTCGAAACTTTTCTCTCGCTGACTTTTTAAATCGTTGTTTATTTACCGCATCCCCTGTAAGCTTCTTTTCCTCATGGCAAAAGATCGCTCTTTCCATAAATATCCAGTGAATTTCCTCTGAATATCACTTTTCCAAACGTCCAACAATCGCGAATTGGACGACGAAGATCAGGATTTAATTTTTGCAAAAAAAAAATCATTACCAGAAAAAATTCAATTCGTTCAGCTCGAAATTAAATAAACGGAGGTTTAAATTAACCGTAACTAATAAAGTGGACCGACGAATTATTACACTGGGAATGAAATTTTGTTAAAAATGCTCGATATTTTGTTGAATACGGTAAACTAAATATTTTTTGATAATTTCAAAATTTTCATTATTTTGACAGTATATTTGGTTTCTAACGAAATTGTCAGCGAAATTTACGAGTGGAAAAACAAAAATTTGCTTCCGAAGAGACTTTCTAAAATATTTCTTGCTGCATTGACACAATTTTTGGAAAAAAAAACATTTGGTTGAACGTATCGAACAAAATTTTCGTCTTTTTCAACAAATTTTTGTTTTCAATGCAAGGCGTTACGAATAGTCGAGTTATCGATGATTACATAATTATTGAAATCGAAGTACAACACCGTGCACGATATCCATGAATAAAAAGGTGTAGCAAATAACCGAAACCAGGAGGATCTCGTGTCACTAACAATTTCCACGTTTTCATCGGTTATTATTGTATTACTCGTAATAAAGAATGTCGAATTTGCGTGTCCACGATTATATCATCGCCCTAACAGATCGAGACTAATCCCCGCGGGCACAGCAAGAGAGAGAGAGAGAGAGAGAGAAAGGAAAAGAGCGATCATCTTAACCAAGCTTAACTAAAGCAACAAACAAGGGACGTTACGGTCTGTCTGTGGCGTATCAATTGACTCGATTCAGAACATATATACGTCTTAATTATGTGCGTATGATTTTTTTGCTTTTTTTTTGCCCCAAGGCACTGCCCAAAATTTTTTGGATCTCGCAGGTACGTCGAGGGTGTTCCGTAAAGATTAGAAGAATTTTCATCGCCCGGAGACTCAAGTGTTTGCTTGATTTTTGGCGCGGATTTTTTCCCTTTCGATGGGCTTCGTTAAGCTCGAAATCGTGAAGGAAAAAATCGTTCCCCCATGACTCGGAGCGAATTCCTCCGGCCACTGGAAAAGCTACAAACTCTACACCCGCGCGGACCAGCTCGACCGCTACGCAGCCTGCTCCCCATGTCATTTTCCTGATGCTTCCGTCTCTCTTGTTATGCGGACTCTCCTGCACGCTTAAATTACGTTAGTACGCTCGATCCTCCTGTAAAACTTGCAAAAGACGAACCATCGGGAAAGTCCATTTGTATGTGGACTTTGAACGTAGAAAAATAGACGAGCAGAGAACGCAGAGATCGATGAGACAAACGCTCTTTCTCCTTCTCCTCGCTACCAAAAAGGCACGAGAAAATTCTACGCTTTCGTTACACGTCGTTTGGCATTTTGACGCTAACGAATCAGCACTCCAAATGGATTTCGACGCTCCTTTTCTCGCTTCTTGGAAAGTCTGAAAGAGTTGGAAAGTCTAATTTATCGATGGCTTTCCAGAAGTGGCGAAAATCAATTGGCGACTATTTATTTTTGCTACTGACACTTTGTTCGTAGCGAATCAACTCTACGTCACTGTGTTCTGTTTCGAATTTTCTGACCATCCAATTTTTTTCATCTTCTAAGTGCACCTCAGCCTTTAAATGGAAAAAAGCGATAAAAAATAATAAATTTTTGGAGCAAATAGAATTGTCAATTTTTATACTCGCATTGATCAAAATACTTCGACGCCCTCGAATTTACTTAAAGTACATCAGGAATAAAGCGAAAAAGACCCAGTGACCCTTATATACGGACTCGGGGGTGTGGTTGTCGAAAAAATGTCGAATACACACATAATCGTTGCTCTGGGCTACGAGGACAAGTGGCCAGCGACGCTGTAGGGCAAGGACAAAATTATTTTCAAATCATGCCTACCTACTGTCACCACAGTGCTCACAATTTTGACAAGAATCGAAGTTAATCTTGGACGCCCCGCCGGCGAGTATACCGGAAAAAAGAGAGTGTCAGTCGAGCCAGAAATGACCACACATTTCTCATCCATTCTCTCACAGCTCCGATATATAAACGTTGCTCGAACGCGAGAGTGAGAGAAACCCTTTAACCAGTTGTAATCCGGGACCTGCAGACATGTTACAAAAGCGAGGAAGACCGCCCACTCGGTGTTTTCACATTTTCACGTTTATCTCCTCATCCTAGTCCGCTTTCGAGACTAGTCTCCAGCAAGGATTTTCATCCCGAAGAGATATTTCATACATCCATCGACGGTGTGTGTTTTTCTGTGTAAGAAAAAAAGGCAAAGTTGAGCACGAGCGAGAACCCAGGATTTCACAATATTTGACGAGCTTTTACGCGCCACGGAACTTGGCAAAGATCATCTCGATGATCCTCTCGCAAATCGCTTTAATCCTCGAAAGATCGCGTTTTGTTTCACAGCTTTTTCGCGACGGGACGTAACGAGATTAACCGCGTGCGTTCTCCTCGATTTTCTACATCTCAAAAGATTTCATCTTTTTTTTTTTCGGGTGTCGCTGCGTACAAGAACATTTTCGCTGCATCCGATGATGTGGGTCACGGAAGACACTTCAGCCAGGAATCTCGCTAAATCGTTCGCATGACTTTTTGAGACTGTTCTCTGAAATGGATCGGAAACCAGAGACGTGAAAATCTTTTCGTTTCGCAGCAAGAGACGCCATCGTGTTCAGTGACTTTTTCTGCAGAGAAGCTTCCTGACAAGAGGATTCAAAAATAAGCCACTTTTAAATCCTCCAAAAGTCTAACTTTTCCAATGAGAAATGTTTGAAAACTCTCGCATCAGTCGATGCGAGTGTGTCCACATTTTTGGCGCATTTTTTTTTTTTTCACAAATCTGCAAAGTCAAACGTTCCTTTCTCGTCGGATTTTTCACAGCAAGCGAAGCAAGAGTTTCTTTTCAAATGGAATTTTATACGATCCAGTATTTTTTATCAAGTTGGATTATTTTTATCGCTCCGTGTGTTGTGATTCGCGTATTATTTAAAGAATAATTAAGACGGAACTGACTAACCTGAAAGATTTGGGTACAGCATGGAGCGAATGCGGAGAGAGCACACACAAACGAGGGGAGAGATGCTCAGAATCTTTCTGAGCAGAACTAAGTTCATAACGCGTGATGACATGCCTACTTATGGCGTATATATCGCGGAGATTCAACAGCGCGTGCTTTACGCTCTCCTCCTGGAGTTATAACGCTGTATAAACGAGTACGTACAAGCAGCTAGAGATGAGCCAATAGAAAGGCGTCTCGGAGAATTTCATTAGGTCAATTATGCGGTCCCGCATGAATCCCAACGTGAAATTAGATTTGATACGTCATTTTCGTGACCCGAAACAACTTTGCGTCTCAATATAACGTAAACATGTTTATCTGCTGCGAAGTAATCTCAATCGAATCGATTTTATGAATAAAACACTGTCGATTCCGCAAGTGCAACGGGTCGAGACAATATTCATGAAAAACCTGAAAATTATCGAGGATTTGATCGCTGGAATAATCAATTATTTTCCGAAATTAAAATTTTTCAAATCGAGTCCAAATGATCGAATCCAAATTATTCCCAAATAATTGTTGAGTCCCTCTGGTTACTCGAAACTGAGAAAAGATATTTGTTGATTCAACAAAGCCAGGGCGAACGAAATCCATTTTCTTCATTTGACAAAACATTTTGTTTATTTGACAAAACTGCCACATTGACAGAAAAGGTAATGAGCACTGAGCGCATATGTAGTTGAGGCAATAACTTGTTTAGTCAAATGAACAAAATGGATTTTGTTCGCCTTGGCTTTGTTGAATCAACAAATTTATTTTTTCAGTGAATAAAGATCGAGCCTGCATCGCCACGATTTTCCAAGCCATATGGACGAATGCCAAAGTATCTGGCATATGTTAACCGGAAATGGAGCAGTATGTGACATTTTTTGCCACGACATTTTATTCCCACACGAGAAAATGTATAAAAATGATTTACGTTTTAACAGAATGATTTCTGTTCCCCATTTTTTTTCTTTCGTGGAATCTCGTCCCCTGGAAAAGTTTCCTAGTGGTAGAAAAAGTCTTCCGATCGTTGAGCAGACTCATCGAGAGCCAGTAAAAGTTGAACAACGCGTAGATAAAGCCTAGACGAAAGAATATAGTTTTGGAATCACAGTAACAGGGGTTACCATTGGCCACCATAAAGCACGGTTAAGACTCTGCTAACATCGAGATTTGGTGCGGGGGTAACCAGGCCCATGATGAATGAACCAACTTTTTTTTTCCTTCACATTACTTCTCTCCGTACGAGTCCATTTATTTATTTGTGTATGTGTGTGTGTTCTCCGGCATAGTTGCTCTCATACAGAGTTGCCGGCTACTTTCCTCCTCAATGCTCAATGCTTAGCTGCGCTGCAAAGAGCCGGAATCGAGGCGCGCGGCTGCAACGGCAGCTGGGACCGCCGCCCTGATTGGTCGCGCATCACGCCGCGTTTGTTGATCTTTTGCAAAGCGATACGCATATATACGTCGGCTATAAATGTGTATACATGTATATATATATATATAAATTCTGTATATAGTTATAGGCTGGCATGTATATATGTGCTTAATGATGAAGGGGACCATAACGCGATTTGGGGCCCCTTGGACGCAGTGTCCCGATTTTTCCAACACTCGTTCATCTCCCCCTCTTTTCCTTTCCCCCCGATAGGTGTACGCGTCAACCATCAGGATAACCGTGTGGATACGAATCTAAAGCAGAAACTCAAAGCCTCAACCCCCGGACACACCCGGCATTGCCAAGGACAGGAAGAAACCAACGAGGGGTTGATTCATCCCTCTTTGCTGCCAACCCCATAGCTTTCTGTCGATGCTCCATAGGTGTTAACTTTCAACTCAGCCATTTTGTACCGTGGCATCCGTGTTCTCTTTTGGTTTATTGCTGATGATCGGGACCGAGAGGAATTCGTGGTGAGCCTTTTTATCGTTTATATTTGTCGAAACAATAATTTCATTCGATGGACTGTTCGATACTGTCAATCGTTGAAATTTATTCAGACAACATTATAGATTTTTCTATAGTTCAATGGCATTCTATTTTTGGTTCATAATTTCTTCGTAATTTTTCGATCTATCGGGCGATGAAAATTTTTCTCTCAGCAGTTCGCCAGTTGATTACATTTCTCGTATAGTCATTCCTGATAACATTGGAATACGATGAAACGCTATTTTCTTCTCGTCACTTAGTAAAAACGGTATCCCATCATTAAATTCGCAACACCGGAGCTCTCGCTTGTTCCACCATGGATTTCCCATAGTTATTTATCCCCCTTTTTCTCTTGGAGAACCAGCAACGAAGCTCGCTCACATTTACTCTCATAAGTTGTGTTCCACCCCTACGGCAAAGATTTGCACGGTTTTCATTGGCTCGGTTAAGTTTGATTAATCTGTTCGTTTGTATACAAACGAATGTACATGCTCGTGTCTGTGTGTGTGTGTGTGGCTCTGTATAAATTTGTGCTGTGTCCTCTCGCTGGCGTATCATTGTCCGTAACGGTCTTGTCTCGTCGAGTCTCTCTGATTGGCTGAAAAGCACTGTGAATCGATCCTATTCATTACAGGAGGGTTGGTGTTGCCATTAAGGGTGACAACTACCATCGCGAGACCTATCTGAACTGGTTTTTCTCTCAGTCTCTCATATCTCTCGTATTTTTTGTCAGGATTATCAAGAACGATCGTCGCGTTATATAGTATCGAGTCGTTCGCCACAAAGTGCATTAATTATCGATAAATTTATTATCAAGTCTGATCAATTATTACTCGAGAAATTATTCACAGAAAATCATTCACTGAAGATAAAATTTTGTTGGAAAAGATCGATATTTTGTTGGATACGTTCGACTAAACGTTTTTTTTGAAAAATCACAAAAATTTTGTCATTGCAGCAAGAAATATTCTAGAAAGTCTCTTCAAAAGCAAATTTTTGTCATTCCCATCGTAAATTTTGTTGATAATTCCGTAAGAAATGAAAAATATTTTCAAAATTACGAAAATTTTAAAATTATCCAAAAATATTTAGTTTACCGTATTCAACAAAATATCGACCATTTTTAACAAAATTTAATTTTCACTGTTTGCCTTTGCTGAATTGATTGCAAAACTCTTATGGGAAATCGTAAGCCATAGAAATGGTTGGAACTTCGGAATCAAAGTCCCAAAATACTTTTAACTCGAGACATTTGTTTCGAGCCGATCCCGAGTGTCCTCTAAAACAGTGACATGTGCGTTCGGGTATAATTTCTTCGAAGAAAATCGTGTGAGGTAAAGCAAATATCGGTAAACAAGTTGTGTGCTCGCGTTAAGCGTGGCTGACGGCGTTCTTGAAGATCAAGATTAGCACAATACGTATATATATATACGTTTGCCCATCGACGAATATGACGGTGTCAGGGGTAGGGAAACGCCTCCCCTAAATTTCTTTCACACAGGACATGGGGTGCGGCATGGAATCTGGGAGTTCGTCACGCCTATCAAGCTTTGCCGTTGCCGATACATCTGTCGAGAGTTTTCGCCGAGGATAGCACGGGCGATCCCGGGGGAACTTGGAAATTTACCCATATTTAGTTTTTTTTTTTTTTCCTTTTTTTTTTCTCGACTACCCGCCGAATATTATTTACACGGTAAAAAGAAACCATGGGGTTTATTGGGCATGGGATTCTCATGGATCGCTCTGAACTTGAGGAAAAATATTCCTATGATTATTTTATCAGGAAAAAAATGCGCTAATTTTTTTTCTGGCCTGACGAGATCGTCTTCAGATTTCCACGGAGCAACGTTTATTCGTGTATACTTTCGAGGATGAGAAATGGACCTCACATATCGTTCACGATGATTCGCTATTCAACGATCCCTCCGCCCATTTACCAACCCCCATACACAGGCTCGATCCCTTTTCTATTCGATCGCGGCTCCTTTGAGGCTCACTTCGCTTTTCTCACCCTCAAATTTAACTCCCAGTACTCCAGAATGTTCTCCTTGGACCAATCTGTTGGCATCTTTTCTTGACGACTCTGCCTGCATGGCTTCTCGCCTTTCGTTTGTATCCGCTTTCCTAGGTGCATTTATATATCCGCGTGAATGTGTATTCACGTATTTAGAGTGCTGATGATGCTGTGGGTCAAGACCCCACACGAATCCGAAGCTCCGCCATTTTTCTCTTTTGTATCCCGTGAGAACTCTGAAAACCTTCCTCGTACACTAGGAATGAAATTTTGTTAAAAATGGTCGATATTTTGTTGAATACGGTAAACTAAATATTTTTTGATAATTTCAAAATTTTCGTTATTTTGACAGTGTATTTTGTTTCTAACGAAATTGTCAACGAAATTTACGAGTGGAACGACAAAAATTTGCTTTCGAAGAGACTTTATAAAATATTTCTTGCTGCATTGACACAATTTTTGGGATTATTAAAAAAAACGTTTAGTTGAACGTATCGAACAAAATTTTCGTCTTTTTCAACAAATTTTTGTTTTCAGTGATATTTTTCTCATTTTTAATAATTCATTTCTGGTGATTTTTAACGCTTATCGAGTGACAGCACCGATTTGGAGTTTCGTTCGGTCGAGTACACACGAATGGATATAATCCGACGTCCGCATCGTGGTGACTCAAGTTTTCCATTGGATTTCGATCTTCAGACTTCTAAACGTTATTTCAGAAAATCCAACATAGCCCAGGATTTAATAGACATTTTATTTTTTTAAAGAGAAAATTCAATAAAAATGCGAGACAGTGAGGAAAATTTTTGCTTTTTATTTTAAACAAATTTCATAAAAAAATAAATTCCAGGCAATAGCATTTTTTGCTGCTGTCATGAAAAGGTTTTGAGGGTGTCCCATCGGACAAAAAATGTCGAGCAAAGACAAACGTGACCCAGGCCCAACGATGGACTTTTGTGTCGAGGCACGAGGTCGCTCAACATCAGAAAGAAAAAGACAGCGAAGGAGAGAGAGAGAGAGAGAGTGAGAGGAGTATAGAATAAAAAGAGGTTTAAGAGTGAGACAGATCTCATAGCGACCACCTACCATGGAGACACAATGGGTCACAAATGCGTGGCGACAGCAAGAGCAGATATACGGCAGGCTGATTGCTCTCGTCGTTGTCGTTTGTGTCCCAACGACACGATTGTCGGTGTCGAGGCATCGTGAGACACCGAACAGGACCATTTTTCCTTCTTTTTTTTTCCTCAGATCTCAAATAACGACGACAACAACGTCACGACGAGTTTCTCCACTGTTGATTATCCATTGCCTTTCATTTATAAATTCATTTTTATTCCGTCTCCACGTCTCCCTACTACACAGTTCATTTCGTCATTGAAAGAGATGCTGCACGCGTTTCAGCAGATAATCACGTTTTTTTCGGAGCCCCAAAAAATCATTGAAAAAAAAAAAAAAAATCGAAAAAAAAAGTAACCTCTTAAAATCTCTCAAATTAAAAAATTGGATCGTTAAAAAAACTGGCATTCATCGCGATTTTACGCATTAAATCGAACCGAAAATTATTCCAAAACCATCAGAAATTTATTTTTTCGATAATTTCTCGTTAAATTTGCATTTTCGATTATTCTGGGATTTTTAAGGACAGTTTTGGTGGTGCAGAAAATAAATACGAAGCAAACAACCAATTCGAGAATATTTATCGTTTATTGCATAACGATTAATAATAATAATAATAATAATAATAAACTTATTAATAGTGATACCAATAAAAATACAGAATCGAATAGATCGATGTATATTAGTTGGATCGAGAGAAACGGGATGCAGGCACCATGGAGAAAGGGAAAAAGGATTCAGGCTGATTTTTTATGTACAAAATATCATAATGACTGGCCAATCAAATAGACAGATATGATTAATAATCACAACGAGATGTAGAACGACTACAAACATTTTTCCTAAAGATTATTCCTTTTTCTTTTTTTTTTTTTTTTCGTTCTTAAGAATTGACAAAAATGATTTTTTTTTGTATTTACAAGAAACTGGGACGTGAGTTTTTGTTGACTTATTATTAAGGAGGTACATTTATTAATTGTGCAAATGTATGCTCGATATATCGATCGTGCGTTATATAAATATTTATATGTACGTACTACATAACAATTAAGGCAATCGAAGGCAATCGATGTTAAGGCACTGTGCAGATAAATAGGCATCGATGAATACTCGACGTCACTGGGTCACGGTTTTCGGGAATTCGCTTCCAAAAACTTTCCATTTTCTACATTTTTTTTTATTTTTCTATTAAATTTTCGCGATTATTTCGAGAGCGCAATTTTTTTCTCAGTGCATTCTACCGCACACTTGAGAATCGATCCCACCCAGATAAGGATAACCACTCTTCGCTTCACTCGGACTATGAGGCGTCACGTGATGACCCATTCCCGAGGACGACATCCCGGAACCTCCACCCTGTACCATACACGCACTCATGCTCGATCCTGTCGGACTCGAACTTCCCCCTAAACCTCCCAGACTTATATTGCTCGTGGAAAGATTCGAGCCTAAATTCGTTCCCCCGTAATGCGATGCGTTGAAGAGCCTGGAATCATCGAAACGAAAACGGTACAAAATTAGAATTGTTTTTTTTTTTTCGAATCTAGAAATAATCGTCGAAAATGACAACGGCATAGTTTTTTTTTTTTTATGGAAAAAAAAAAATGCGGAAATGGTTTTTTTTTTCGGAGTAATTTTTTTAGTGTCAGTGACTGCTGATTTGGTTTTTGATTTTTATTAAAAAGAAAAATTTCGACAATGGAATGGATTGGCTCGGGATTGAGAACCGGGTCGAACGAAGTGGCCTTAATTGGCAAGTATTTTTTTCTCTTTGCAAAAAAGTCAAAAGAAAAAAAAGAGGAGGAGAGAAATGAGCCAACGTTTCAAAGTAACCGCCGAGGCAATTGGACGGGGACATTTCGGTCATTTTACGTATAGCAATAATAATCAAAAGGATTTTTTACTCGTTGGCTGTTCGTTTGCAAACCGATACCAACCGCGCATATATAGTGCATGTCAATAGATCTCGAGCCGCTTTTGCTCACAGGGATTTTTATATGTATATATATATATATTTCTATGCCTAAAGGGTCCCTATGCATTTTGCTAGTGCGGGTGCCGTTGCAGTCGGCACGGAAATCGGTTAAGGCGTGTCGGACACCCCCTTCTCAACACGCTGCTCAGGAGCACGCCGTAGACCCTTTGACCATTCTAAAGAGGGAAAGAAAGAGCAAAAAAGAAAAAAAAGAGAGAAAGAACCGCGGCCTGGAACAGTTAAGAGCTCTAAATCGTAATGTGCTGCCGTTGCTGCCCTTTGACTCTTCGCTATGGCCTCGAGATTGCCGCTCAAATTTTTTCTTCTTCATCTACTGGAACAATAATAACTTTTCCAGCCCAAAATTACTCTTATAATTTCGACAGATCCGTACAATCTTTTTTCCGATTTGCTTCAACGTCAACGTCGAGAATCCAAAAAAAAAAAAAAAATTCTACACGTTCAGTGATAAAATTTGTCCATAATTCGTACACTGGGAATAAAATTTTGTTAAAAATGGTCGATATTTTGTTGGATACGGTAAACTAAATATTTTTTGATAATTTCAAAATTTTCGTTATTTTGACTGTATATTTGGTTTCTAACGGAATCGTCAGCGAAATTTACGAGTGGAACGACAAAAATTTGCTTCCGAAGAGATTTTCTAAAATATTTCTTGCTGCGTTGACACAATTTTTGGGATTATTCAAAAAAACGTTTAGTTGAACGTATCGAACAAAATTTTCGTCTTTTTCAACAAATTTTTGTCTTCAGTGTAAATTTTCGAAAATTGTAAGATTTTTCTATGCTCGGTGATAATTTCGCTGATGAAAATTTCATTGATAAATTATTGCGAAGGACTTTTTTTTCTTTTTAAAATGTAAAATGGGTGGGGATCGCAACCAGAGTGGAGATCCAGTGTGGCCCCAGGGTGCTCGATGGGATTATTAGCCGGTAGCGTTTCATTACGGGGCCAGCAGCTACATAATTGCGGACCACACCGATGTTGTGATCTCTACGGGGCCCCACCATGAGCCTGGCTTGTCCAACATCCCCGGCTACCCCTCCCCCTCGTCCTGCAACTTTGCCTTACTTTTCCACGACGCTTTATCCCATGCAAGTTTCTCTTTTTCCTGTTCTTTTTTTTCACTCTCTTTCTGTATTTCTTTTTTGTGACTGCTATCGACATCCAGGCCAGAGAGAAGTCGTTCAAACTGAACTGCTCTGCAGCCTCAGAAATGATTCACAAATTTGCATTAAAAAGTTCGTTTCAACGTGAGAGTGGGAAAAAGGGATCAACGATTTAGTCGAAAAAAATTATCGAGATTTTAAAATTTTTGTATACGATTTGGAATATTTCTTCGAAAAGTGAAGGCGACCATTTTGAGACAATCGCTGTTAGCATTTATTGTAATAAGCCTGTCAATTTCACCGCGTGCTCGTTGGATATATGCGTTATATAATATCTATGGGTGTGCGAGAATGATTCTTGCAATTTAAAATGAACGAAGAGGTAATGTACTGGGAGATTGTACGAAGAGCGATGCCGAAACCCCATGGGGGGTCTTTCTATGTTCTTCGATATATTTTCCCTTCCCTCGTCTCTCGCGTTTCCCTGCCGGCCCCCTTTTCTATTCTTTTTTCTTTTCCTCTCTGTACATTCTCTCTCGAGAACGAGTTTTTGTAATTCTCGCCCCCGGGACTCGCTGAGAAAATGAATTCGCGACGACGAGATATGCAACGACTTAATTAGCGGGTGGCTCTCTTGGCATTGCGCTATTCCATTTATAACTCGTGTACATACGATCTCGTTCGTTCCCTCTATTATTTTTAACACGAATTATATTTTTGTGTAATTTATTTATTTCATTCGCATCGAGCCAATTGGATGAGAAGAAATTCCCACGAAATCATTTTTTTTCGAGGGTAAGTCGATTTTTTTCAAATTGAGAAAATTATTTTTGGGACCATCCAGGGATTGTCGTACTCAAAAAAAAAGACGATATTGGCAACAGGAATATTTTATTATTTTTTATATTTTATATTTTCGTATTTTTTATTTTTTGTTATTTTGGTTGATATATTTTGGTTTTTTAGGGAAAATATTTGGAATCCGAAGAAAAAAGTTTTCAAAGACGAGAAATGATTTTGCGTCGTATGTAAGAATGTTTAAAAAGTGAAAATTAACTCACCCATAATTATCAGGAGTAGCACGTGGCCATTGTTGTTGAGCAGCGTAATAATTGTCACTCGCATAATTGTAGTGTTGAGGGTAACCCGTGGTCGTTGCGGCAGCCGCGGCTGAGACTCCCGTTTGTCCATAACTTTGGTAACTTTCAGTGGCGGCGCTGGCATAATGTTGATTCGGAAAGGACTGGAGGCTGAACGCGTTTAATTGTTGACTGTTCAATTGTTTCCGTAGCCTCGCGCGTCTGTTACTGAACCAAACTTGAACTCTGGCTTCTGTCAATTTAGTTCTGCGACGAAAATAGAAAAAAAAACAAAAAATGACATTTTTTTTTCTCAACAATTTTTAAAAAAATTCGAAAAAATTGTTTCGTGAGAATTTGACGTACTTTTGAGCTAGTTCTTCTCTGGTGTAGACATCGGGATACTGCGTGCTTTGGAACGCAGCTTCCAATTGTTCCAACTGTTCACCCGTGAAGGTCGTACGACTCCGGCGTTGTTTCCTCTTAAGGGCGTATCCGGGCTCACTGTCGGTGTCGGAATACTCACCACCGCTACCAACGCTACCGCCTGAAGGACAGAACAAAAAAACGCTCGGACTTGAGAAAATACTCGAACACGTAAACGAAGGAAAAACTAATTTTAAAGCCGCAACGAAAAAATCGTGATTTGGTAGAAAAATTCAGTTCCACCGTAACGAATTTCCTTCTCAGGCGGTTCACCAGTGAATTAAAAAAAAACCGGTGAATACGAATGAAACTTCGGGAGGGTGCCAGGAAAATTATTGCGAACGAGGAAATTTAAAATTACCTATTTTACCATGATTCCATTTTCACCGGAAGTGACATGACACCTTTTGATAAAGACGAGAGATTTCATTCAAATTTTGAGTATTGAAAGATGAAATCGTGAACTTTTCAATGGTATTTAAAAAATTGTCCCTTGCCAGGGATTTTTCTGAGAAATTTAATCGCAAAAGTCATCGTGGATGCAAATCTCGGATGCAATATGTCACAATATTCGGCGCTTGCGTACTGACTGAATACTTTTACAGTTGAGACTTTATTAATAATATTAATTATCATAAATCATGGATTAAAATAATTGAAAACGTCATCGAAATTCGTACATTTTATTTAAACAGAGTATTTAGAAAATATCACGACAGGTTTCATGACATTTTTTCACGTCACGATTTTCACCAGTTCCGTCAGTGCGATGTCTTAATAAAGTGTAGCCTTACACACAGGAAGAAGGAGACAACAGGAAAAATTAGAATAATTCATTGGATTTTAGCGTTTAGTTAGTTTTGTCGCCAACGATGCAGCCAGGGGTCATGGGGGTTGTAACAGGTCATGAAAATATACACATGGCTAATGGGTCTCTCGGTGTAATGGATAGGGTTGGTTCATCATCGTCCAGAATGGATGTATGATCGAGAAGATGGCACGTGAGTGTTCGAAGCAGGACCTTTCAGTTGATTCCGAGCATTCTTACTAATCGTTTGATGGCATGTATTTCTTTGTCGTTTCGTCGCGTATATCTATATACTCCTTAATGTATTTACCGGTAGAGAGTCAGCGAAGAATTCGAGTCGCGGAGGTTTGAAAGGAAGGACGAGAGCACGTGCTAGACGTCAGATACCAAAGAGATAGGAAGCGAAGAAGAGATACAGAGAGAGAGAGAGAGAGAGAGAGAGAGAGAGAGAGAGAGAGAGAGAGAGAGAAGAAGAGATAGGGAGAGAGAGTGCCCGCCCACAGTTCACACGCCCGAGTCTGCAACCCACCATTAAACCCTCGTGATTACAGCTGTGCACCGGACTAACCTATACTAAACTAAAACACCGGAGAAATTAGGGTCCGGTTCTTGCTCTTTCGCCAACAGGAATTAAGTTCTTTGACATGTCCTGTCCCCTTTCTCCGTCCACTCTATCCACTCCAAGTTCTTCTTCCTCTTTCTTTTTATCTTCCTACACCCGGTCAACTGCAGTAGGCAAACTTTTTTCCCCAACCCTTTTTTTTTATTATATTAGTTTTGTTTTTTCTTCGGTTCGTGCTTCGAGCTAAACGAAAGTGGATTGAGACAAATCGGGATAGGACGGCCTGAGAGGGTATTGTAGATCCACGTTCTTTTCGTGCTGATAAAATTATTATACTTTGAGGATAATCGACGTAATTATCGCGAAAAACAATTTTTCGACGTCAATACTTTTTTTTTTTCGATTTAATAAAAATTTAGTTTTCTACGTCTAAGGATTGCGAGGAAAATATTCATCTGGAATAACGACATTTTCCTGATACGTTAATTGCATCTCGATCATTCAATTGACACTCCAAGGATCAATAAGGATCGATGTTTATTCAGCAAAAGATCGAAGTCAAATTGAGGGTATGAATCAATACCGGAAAGGTATATATAGAGCAGACTGGTTCTTCGGTAGTATTGTAAACAAAAAGGGAGGAAATATGATGGGGAAATGAAAGGCGAAATATTATCGAATAGAAATGCGGAGTGGTTGCTCGGGTTTGTCGGTTGAAGCGCGCGAGATTAAAGGCTGGTGAGGCCGCTTCTTACAAAGTCGTAAATCCTCGCGATCTCCAGCTTGCCGAAGAGTTGGATACAGCGAATGATTTTCGCTTCTATCTACATCCGCATATCACATAGATATATATAAATGTAGATGCGACTGTACAAATCGTGCAGAATCGTTTTTTATCTACTTTTCTCAAAGTTAACCCGTGCAACTTCTGCTTTTCTCGTAATTCTGTAATCGCCATATTTGTCTTGATCGTCTTACCGACTTTCCCGAAAACGCTAAACCCGCGTGCAACGATCCAGTCTTCATCAAAATCCGATAAACCTTTTCTAGGACTGCGAACAAACTCCTGGAAAGAATCCAATAAAACTCGCAGAAATAGCTTCCAGAAAAACTGGCAAAATGCACGGAAACTTTTATTTTTTGTCTTCGTTTTTTTTTATTCCTCAAGACTTTGTGTCATTTCTTCTCCCTCTGCTCTTCCTGGATACACAGAGCGATCGTGGTAAACCGCAAAAGTCCCTTAAACTCCTCGAACGCTTTTTTCTCCTTGTCTGTCCCCCCGCAGGCACCCAATTTGCTAAACAACGTACGTTCGATCAATAGGTTGCCTCTGTGTCGTAGAACAACATGTAAATAGAATTTGAAGGGGAAAGAAATGAAGATTGAAGATTCTCGACGATCGAGAAACGCGTATATAGACGGAATAAATATTATATCTGTGTTTAAGGGACGGCAGTGTCCATATGCCTGGTTGGCGAAAAGAAGAAGAAGAAGAAGAAGAAGAAGAAGAAGATCGTCGGTAAAGACTCGAGATCTGACTGCGAACGCTCTGAGCTTGGCGGTTCGCTAGATTAGAGGCAAGACCGGGGCACACTGCAGGAGGAGCTGCACCAGGTTTGAGAGAGACCACACGCCGCGGTATTGCTGAGGCGCACGCTCACCACCCTCGATAAATATATATATATATATATATTTGTATAGATATTCAGTTCAGCCGAACAGTGCACCTGTAAATACTCCAGGTGCATTTTTCACTGGCCAGCAATATCTAGACGCGATTTGTTTCCCAAGCATTCGGCTTACCATAGAAATTTGGAATAATCGTTTCAAACTCGAGAAAAAGAAAAATCGCGAGAAAAAAATCATCAACCAGAGCTCTGAATGAAAAGAGAAATATCCTAGAAAATCGAAGACATTCAAGTCTGAGAACTGCATTAATGTATTTTACTATCACAAAACGACTTTGTTTATGATTCTTTCAAATTTTTGTTTAAACGTTCTTGCCACCAAAACTAAAGTTTTCGTTAAAAACGTTGCAAGAAAATAACAAAATAAACGCGACTTCAATTTACACGCGTTTATGGGAAAGATAAAAAATTGGAAATTAAATGTCTCGAATTCTAAACGTCAGAAAATTTTTCTCCACAAGAGAAAACTGTTAGTTTTGGTGCCAAGAACGTTTATACAAAATTTTGAAAGAACCCTTAAAAAAGTCGTTTCGTGATAGTAAAGCTTTAAAAAAAAAATTTTGCGATTGGACCATGGACCAGATATCTTATTTGCCGCGAATCTCCTTCCCGCGCGGTCTCTCATATTTATATATATATTTTCCATGTTACATTCGCGAACATGTACAAAGAACAAAAAAAAAATTATCCTGTTCATACTTCATCGACGATTGCCTCGTACATGAGCATTACTACATACATTAGGGGCTCTAATCAAATTGGAATCTTCCACACGTTGGCTGACCGAGAGATAATAAACCGCCGGACGCACGTCCACGCGCTCCACGGGGAGCCTAATATATTTCATCGCGGCTGCGAACTATCGCACACCTTTCCGTGTCATGTAATAAATAAAAGAGAGAGATTCCCTTGAAGCTGGCCGCTTTACTCCAATATATACATACACATTTATATACATATACGTTTGTAAACATATGTATATGTAATGAGCAGTATACAGGTATCCAGTCTATACAAATATACATTCGCATTATGCTGAACTTTCGAAACTTATCCAGTCGAAAAATTATTAGAATCAAGCCAAAGAGCTTGCCGATTAACTCATTTTTATTTCTTTTTTTTTTTTTAAATAGGACTAGTTTAGCAATTTCGTATCCTCGATTAAATTCGTTCATCTCAATATAATATATCAATTTTTTTTTCGCACTAATCATATGCGATCCGAGAATAATTATCGTGAAACGGTTCATTCCATTCATTTGCAAATAAGCTTTATTTATTGTTACGGGCTTACCGAGAATTCCGTCGATCGAATGATTCCGTCGCGGATCGTCGCACCCTCGGGTCTGACTGTTGCTCGGACCTCGCAGTACTCTCGATATGCTGGATGCTGAAGGCGCTGATGTCTTGTCGCAAACACCGTCCTGCTGCGGCGAAACGACGTTGAGAAAGTTAATACAAGGAATTACGAGATTTTTTTTTTTTTTTTTTGAGATTGTTCAGATTTTTTGGGAAATTTTTTTTTTTTTTTTGGTTGTGAGAAAATTGAAACGACCAACAGACCTGCAATAATTTTTTTCTTATTTCCCAGGTGAATATTCCGGGATTCTGTCTCTTGAGTTTCTCGATTCTGGCCTCGACTTCCGGAGTCGCGACTCTCGGTTTGCTTCCCCCGATAACTCCGGGTCTTATAGACCCGGTTTCTTGGTAACGATTCAATATTTTGGAGACACAACCGTGAGAGACTCTCAATTGTCGCGATATGACGCAAGGCCTGACACCGGAGGCTGCCAACTCGACGATTTGACGTCGGGTATGGTTGGGCAAAGGACGCCCGTTGATGAAAACCCCACCGAGTTGGTTGAGGCGACCTTGTCCTGAAATTTAAAAGAAAGAAAAAAAAAGTTGATTTTTTTCCAAGGAAAAATGGCGAATTTCGCAAAAGAAACAAACTCTGCTCCCGCTCGTTAAAACGTATAATTCGTGGTTGAACTAGAAAAGCAATAAACTAGTACAGAGAGAAGGAAGAAAAAGAGAAATGGTTCACGAGCCCGAGCTTACGTTGGCACGCAAGGTGCCGCGTGGAAAAACGCAACTCATCCTAATTACCGTTAATGAGCCCCTCTTAATTAACTTAATTATAATTACGAAGTCAAACAAACGTCGTATATGAGCGAGCAGACGTGTATGGGACGGAGCTGGTCAAGTGGTGGGTTGGTTGTTGGTTACAGAGCACAGCTCTCATGAAAGGGAAGTGTACTTCACGGTCAGAGAAAACCGAACGAGCTCTTTCTCTTTTTTCCTGTTTTTTTCTTTTTTTTTTCATTTTGGTCAAAGAACGAAGGAACTTTGCGTGCTCGAGACGGATGGCCGGACGGATGGACTGGCCATCATATGGGAAAAACAACGCCACATGTGAAGGGCGCGCGGTTTCTCCGTTCGCCAGAAGTTACGGCCATTTTTTTTTTTTCCTACAAGCAGTAAACTCTCTTTAGCTTTTGCTGTACTTGGACTATACTAATATCTGCCTAATACTACCCAACTAACACTAGTATATACCAAGGCTTTTTCCTTGCCCGTCCACCCTACGCCATAACGTAATATTCCTTCGTTCTTGGGACTAAAGCTCTTAAAGGACCTTAAAACGTGTCTTAACAATTTCTGAAGCGGTTTGCCAGAACAGAAGGAACAATGAGAGTCGTTGGAAGACACTAATACCACGTTTACGCGTATTTACATAATCCCGTATACGTCTCCCGATGTTCTTCTGATGTCAGACCGACTCAGGAACGACACGTAGAAAAAAAAAAAAAAAAAAAAAACAATGAAAAAACAACAACAACAAAAAAACTCGATTTTCTACTTTCGAGTGCACCTCAGTCATGACGAATTTTTAGTTCGTTTCTGTTCGCTGAATATAACACATTTTTTTACGATCGTAAAAAATGCATCTCGGATTTTAATGAAATTATAAATAATTGTTCTTAAACATTGAATTTCGAAGGAATAATTAAACGCAGTGCGAGGCTCGTTCTTGCGTCAATGATTTTTCAGTATTCCTCTCCTTCTCTCTCTCTCTCCCATTTTTTTCTCATTTGGCGATGGTGCACGAAGCCGCGAGAGCAAAATGGAAAATCGAGCTATGATTCAAATTTAACGATGCACGCGGTATAATTGAAAGCGATAAGACTTGAGAGGAGAGCCATTGTTGCTTATGCAAAATGGAAAAAAATGGCGCGTGCGTACGTTCCTTAGACGTGGTCATGTGTACTTCAAACCCACAAAAATATACACCAGCTCCACGCAAACACATGCTTACCCATGGACGTATATACAAACACACATTTAAAAAGAAAAAAACATACAAGGCTTCCTCGATTACATCGTGGCTGTACGTATATGTGTGTAATAACCTGACATTTTAAATGGCGTGTTAATGGCGGTCCTGCTAAACTTTTATTCATCTTCGCGAGATAAGGGAGCCGCAAGATTACAGTCAAAAGATCGGGGTAAGGCTTTCCGAGAGAAAATTTAGAGAGATCGCTTCACAGTTTACATATTAATTTATCCCTGAGGCTTTAACAACAGACATCCTTTCAAAGGATTCTGCTTTTTCTTGAGCACTGCTCTCCGGTGGAGATCGAACGATACGATAACTCGATTTACCCCATCGACAAGAAGCAATGCATTAAAAAAATTGCATCCCTGCCTTTTATTCCTCTCTCTCTCTCTCTCTCTCTCTTTATATTCCTCTCTCGCACATAAACACCATACTCTATTCCGGCAAATTTGAGCTAATGCATCGTATATTCAGATTTGTCTGATAACGATCCCTTAAAGATTTCATCGGTCTTGGTGTTTTTTATTAAAATTTATACGGATCCGAAGTTACAACATATATGGGGCGGTGCGGACACGCGTACGTATTATAGTTACGTATAATCTCACCCACGCATACATGCAAGTTTGTACATGTCTTGAGCGCGTGCTCAAGACGAGGAGAAAAACACGAGTGAGGGCGCGAGCTCTAGACCTTCGAAATATCATACACAATACATGAATGTGTATATATATATATATAGGGTTTGTACGAGGCTCGGACACCTCAGGTATGACGTCAGTCAGGCCGCGGGGCCCGCCGGGATTACAGGTAAGATCAAAAGGCGCCGACCGACGCCGCTGCACACACTTGGTGAACGCGAGACTTCTCCTCTCTCTGAGGCTTTGGACGCTCGTACGCGTTTCTCCTCTCCTATACATATTTATATATGTATGTATCGCTCTTGGACTCACGACGAAAAGAGGAAAGCAAAAGAGAGAGAGAGAGAGAGAGAGAAGGAGATGAGCCAGAACTCACGCTTTGCTCCGAGGACCCCAAAGGGGACCCAAAGCGAAATGGTCTCCTCATCTATACGTTCGAGCATCGTGGTTATAAGCTTTGGGCAAAACGGCTTCGTATTTCAATACATACATTCGTAATACATAATACCGTTGGATTTTTCATCACACTCGAGCATAAACCTCCGATTCAATTATCTGTATCGATGTGATAAAATATTATGTTATTCCGCTCTATCCGAATGATTGTTTTTGCATCAACATTTTTATTTCATTATTTTAATTGATTTTTCAATATCTAGAGTCATTACGTTATTAATTATCGTTTCCATAATTAATCGTGCGGCAGTCGTGAATTTTTGACAATTTTTATGAAGCAAAATAATTATTTTTATGGAAAAAATTAATTGAATAAATAAATTTCATCATTTACATGGAAAAATTACGGAAAACTAGAGATTGTCTCTGGTGTCGATTCGCCAGTTTTTCCACCAGAAACGTATTAAGTTGGCTCTGAACTAATCGGTGGCAAGATCGTTGAAAAGCAGCGAGGAAAGCTGATCACCGATTTCGAGTGTGGTCCCGGAGCCGGAATTGTACGAAGACAGAGGCAAGTGCAATATTTTTTGTCAGAGACTTGTGCCCGGAGAGTTGAGACGTAAAAATGTTAATATCTTGTAATTACGTTAAATTACACTTTAATCATTATTAAAAAGCTCGCTGATTGCTCTTAGTTTTGTTTCGTAATTATGGAAGTTACGAGCAGGTCAAGGATTCGTGTGGTCTTTAGTGTAAAGAGACCAAAGTCTTGAGGACTGTAGTTTAAAAGTCCATACGTGTGTACGTCGCACTGTGTGCACTAACGTCAACATAAAAAAAAACATTATTATAAGCATCTAACTTTTGTACCGGTACTCGAAGTTTTCCATAACATTAGGCCTGACCACATAAATATGTATAAGTATTTATGAACATAACTCAATATATCTAGCTGTTTTATTACTCGGACTTGACGCAGTACGACGATAAAACAAATTTATTCACGCAATGAACTAATGGGAAAGCGATAATATGTCGTTGGTATTATCAACTAATTAACGTGTGCTATCGATGGTGTTTAACGGGACGTTTCATCTCGAAATCAGTGACATCATTCCTCTCGAGAGCTTTTTACACTTTTAACTTCGTTCTCTCCAGTTATCGTTGTAAATATGCATAAAAGGACAAAAAAATAAAGAATACATAAGACGAGGGCAAGAAAAAGGGATGCTCGGGGATCGGTACACGCAAACACGAGACAGAAGCCTCGCGCGGTGTGCTGCTCGTCCATCCATTAAATAACTCAACGCTCGTACTACTTACGTATATAATTATGGGTTTTCTCGCGCATACGTAAAATTACACCGCACACGGGACGGCGGTTAAACTTACAAGCGTCCAAAAAGTGTCCTCGTATATATCACCGGAGGGCTGTGAAAAACTCTACTTTCTTCTTTCTTACATACATCTCTGTATATATTCGTTGATACGTATATATCGTATGTATGGACTAGATGTGTAGCTCCTATGTAAAAAAATTTGGTCGTTGTATGAGAAATTCATATTCAATAAAAAATGGACCACCCGGACAATAACAGGGAATATAAAAAAAAAAAGTTGTAAATATATATATGTGTGAGAATGCGAAGGATGCATGTAAAGGCGCGCGCTATCGTCGAAGGTGAAGTGCACCGTGCATTAAAATGAGCCGAGGAAATAATTTAGAGCATGAATTATTGATTACGGGCAATTGATTTTGAGCGATCACGTTAATACCCATGATCGAGACGATATGTGTCGCGATATGATGAAGCCCCTTTAAACACGCTCTGATTTTGTCTCTCTCTCTCTCACTTATTTTTCCATGATGCGAGAACTCTTCGGTGTCTTGAGTGAATTTTGGAATGAATTTTACGGATGTACACGATTCGAAGCCCTTGCGAGGACAGCCGAGTTAATAGAGTACGCGGAATCTTCTCTCGGAGGCCGAATGATTTCCAGTTAATCAATCAGCCCGAGAAATCGTCGCACCCAATGAAGCCAGATCGGCAAATTATGACAAATTGGCAAAAACCGGTAGCTGGGAAATGAGATGCTTTTACCGCAGCGAGAAAGGAAGATGTGTCCGAGTTGCAAAGAATTATTTTTCGTTATAATGTAATGACCAGGACTAATCGATTCTACAACGATTCGTGGTCTATTAATTGATCGTTAAGCTGATTATTCTCGTTTCATTCTTTCGCTGTCGTTCGATTGTCAGTTGACTTCTTTTGAAATGATCGCTAATGATTGATCTTCTTGTTTCGAGAATGTTTTATGAGAGGAAATTGTCGGTAGTGAAACAATAGACAGTTCGGTAGGAAGGACCGAGGCAAACCGGTCTTACCGATCATCATCTTGGTCTCCCATCTTGACTATAAAACGTCCCTGTGCGGCCTGCGTAATGAGACGGTCGATGTGCATCGACCAAGAACTATTCAACATCTTCCCTATCGACTTTCATGTACCTTGGATTATTTATGTACTTTTATGTACATGGATCATGAGAGAATGCAATATACACCGTCCGCGTTCTGTCTCTCGATGGACATACTTGCTGCGTATTTGTATGGACGTATACTTACACACATACTTATACGTGCAGTGTAACATCCACGCGCTCTCTCTCTCAGCGAAGGCTTCAATCATCTCGCGCCGTCGCCCCGGGCCGATCCGATATCAGACATTAGAGTTGTGCCCCGCACGTCGGAAACTCGTCGGGACTCTGATCCACCGCCGCCCACCAACGCACCGGTATAAATATACTAATGCTCTATATCTATACATACGATTGTCCGATCCCTAAGAACCTACCTGCTCTTCGATCTCTTCTCATATTCGCTTCCTAGGGCGACCTCATTCTCTTTTCCTATAAACTTGCATATTGATGTCGGAGCACCCCTCAAATGGCTACTTTTTGTTGTAAGTATCTATAAATAATTATCGTCACGTCGATTTTAAATGTTTGATAATATTGAAGCATTCCTGAGAATCCAAATGACGCAGCATCCGGAGGAATCGTTGTGGAAAAGAGAAGAAAAGACTGTCATGATCGTTCGTTAATTAAAAAAGGTTGATTTTTGTTGAGCTCGTTATTGGCCAGTCGTAAAATCATTATGCATGACCTTCCATATCTCTTGCACTTGGCACGTCAGACGTCATAGCTATTTGACGGGTACTTGTGAGTGCGAAGGCAGGAGGTTCCAAAGATGAGTATGGACCAGTGCTCACGTTCTTGGAAGTTGCTCTTGACACTGCCTTTATGACGGGACCATTATGGTTTTACTAGGGGGCATATATATCATAATCAATTGCGTAGGACCATGCAGGGCAGCTCGACTGTGCAGGCTTCGAAAAGGTCGCAGGCTTTCTTTTCCATGGTTGGAAGGGTACATCCGGGTGCCTTATTCCGTACGACGGACCAGTTGGGTAAGAAGTAATAAAACCTGGCACGCAAGATGTATCCGTTAATGACTCGAGCACGTAGAAGAATATTGTCTCCAAAGGCTAATTGACCATGAACGTCCTGGTATTTGGTTATTTTTGAAAATTCGTTACGCCACGAGCCGTCGGTAATATTTCTTGAAGCATACAGCGACGGTCGTTGGGTATTGTGTACCAGAAGCGTGAGCTAAATGATTTATGAAGCCACATGGATACCACGCAACTGTGGATTAAAGACTTGGGGGACTCGTGACAAATCAGAGAACAACGAATAGAGTATTTATTTGGTAAAGAGTAAGAAGACGATGATGCACATTGATGCGAGAAATCATTTGACAGATTACCGAAAGACTCACCTTGGTAGGGATATCCAGTGAAGTAAGTTGCCATGTTGAGTGTGCTGACAGCCATCAGGGTTGGTGGGCCGTTGTCAATCGACTCGATGGATTGGTTCACTCTGTCTGTAACGCTCTTGATTGCGATACAGACCCGGAGCAGTTGAAAGGCAGCGACGAATGTTGAGTAACACTTGGCAAGTTGATAACAATTATAAACACTTTGCAATATCACTCGAACGAACCCTCGATTAAATTCGAACTGACGTTGGTATGCTACGAGAATAAAATTCAAAACAAACGCGAAGGAATCGAACAGCCTTGTAACGAATAAGGCGCGAACGAGCTATCTGATATTTGTCTTCGAATGATGAACAACGAGGACCTGTTATGCTCTCGGGGTCTCGACTCCAACTGTCGGACAAACTCCAGAAGTGGGAACACTCTAGCGGTTATGCTCTGTCCTGTTCTTGTGCTGCTGTTCGTTTTAATATCCGTGACCGAGGGCCACCGGCGCGTTTGAAGCCAAAGCCACGGCTCGCAAGAGCACGGGGCCTATGAGACTTGAAATACTCTGTGAGGTGCAATAGAGAAAAGAGATCAAGACAGGCTCCGCCTTCTTCGCGGTCGAGCTCACCAAGAAAGTCGCCGTGGCAACCGACCATCCTTCCGATCAGCATAACCTGCATTGGTCGATTTCTTGGTGGGGCATCTTGTTCCATCAGAGGTGGTCACTCTTGAGACCCCGCCTGCTGCGAACAGAGGCCAACCTGGAACACATCTTCGCCCACGCGCTTGCATTCACTCCTTCTCTGTTTCACAGGTTTTCTACCTGCTGGAGGTACCCACGCGTATGTATAACGGCCGCTTTCGGGCGCCTTTATGTTCCTGCTCTTTGGACCCTCCTCGTGAACGTTGCTGTAATATCGATTACGTTTCCATCTAATTATCCTTGCACCTTGGTGAATTCCTATTGCGACAGATAATGCAAATGCACCTTCCAGAGTTCACAAACATCACTTCCATTCCAAAAATTCAGAAATGTCAGGTTCTAGTGTGGGCGAGTAAAGTAGGTAAAAATTATTTAACCCTGCAGTTGCAGTCATTGATCGTTAAACCCTCGATAATTCATACGAAACACTTTCTAGAGCACGGGTCTCATTAGATTTCGGGCGTTCGAACATATATGATGGTTCCCTGCGGTGACCGACACAGAGCCTACCTAACACGCGTATAATCACTCGTCACGGCAACGCCGATCGTGCGTCACTTTGCCTGTGCTGGGCACACATCAGCCGAATCTTCTAAGCTTCGGATATAACACTCGTACGACGATGGCGACTCTGATGACTCGTTCAAATGAGCATTGTAATCCACCCTGAGACACAATAAATGCATATAAATGCATGATCCACCACACCGCAAATTGGACACACGCTTCAGGCTTCATTGTTCAGGCTTCATGAATGATTGGACCTTTATTTATTCCCTTGATATATGTGACAGTGGCGAAAGATTACTCTGGTGTTCCAGGCCTACTCGTTGATGACGTTAAGTTCGTCGCGAATACAACAAGCTTAAGATCTTCAAGTGTCAATACTTTTCGAGCTAGTTCCTGCACAAAAAAGACCTGGAGTGCCGGCCAATTGTTTCAGTTGGACAATAGCGAATTAATCGTTTCGCCATCGAAACTTTCAAACTTACAGAATGACGACATGATGTCAACACCCGGACCGATGTGTTCGTTCTTCCTCGAAATGAGCATTTTCCCAGAGGAGAACATGCCCATCGCATATACGGCAAACACATACACCCATGTTAGTGTAAATACATTGCAATAGCACGTGTCGTGATTGTAGTTTATGGGGAGCTGATTGCGGTAGCGTGTGGGATGGGTGTGGGGTCTCGCATCGCCCCCGTCCCGGTTGCTGTAGTTCTGCATTTTATACCCGTAATCTGGACGACGTCGTGGACATCGTTCTCGAGGCTGCCAACACGCCTTCCTGTATGTTCCAAGCATCGGGCTTATACATAGATTTTTTGATACGAAGGTGTGCACGTTCGATGGTATAAAACGATACGTATCCATTCTTCGTGTCAGTGTTTCATTTCGTAATCATTAAGATATGCATTATCCCATAATGACGAGGTGCCGGGCGGCGCATACCGTATCCGATCAGGACTTCGACTCTCCGCCATACCTGGAGACTGATTATTTTTTCTTTTACTCAATCTAAAAGCGTACTATACTACTGTTAGCCGCCGTGGTGTAAGGTAACGCGCATAAATTGGCTACAAAACGCCCCGTGCGAATGCGTAACTGCATTCTTCTGCGGTCGAGCCTCGATACTCGATGAGACACGATGATGGATTTCATTCATCGTCTCTTCTGTTTTTTTCCTCTCATGAAACATTCTCCGCTGCACGATGTTAATTCCCTATTACTACTCTGTTTACTATGCGCGATTATTCGCTTTTAGTGCTCGCAGTTTTATTATTATACGAACGTGCTTCTTGCCTCTAAACTTTATCGCAGGAATTCATTAAGTAGTTCGGTACACTTATGAAGCTAAATAAAACAATTTTTTGATTTTTATTAAAGCCAGTTTGAATATTTATTGATGAATGTTTTTCCATATTAATAATATATATTCGAAGAAGTTGCAATAATTTTTTTTTATAGCAAATAGTGAGTTAACGAGTGAGATACTGCCAATTGGCGAGGGCTAAAAAAAAGCCGCTTTACCGATTTATTTGAAAAAGGTACACGTCCTGAAATGTCATCTGGACCTCGTGCTGAACCGTGCGAAGTCAAGCGATAGGGAATCACGATTTTAAAAAAGTGGTACATCGGACCAGCTCACCGCGGATCTGCAACTTTAAATTGGACTTAGTGGTCTGTACGAATACATTGGAAGTAAGGAGGAGAGACAAGCGGATGTCTCAATCTCTCATGACTCCAAGTCCCAGGAGCAGTTTTCGAAATGAACGAGTACGCAGCTCTCGTTGGTACAAGAGACATGTATATAATAAACGTATAAACATCATGGTGTATTCTGCTGATGGTGAATCGAGCTGCGGGGTTGTGGAACTATGAAAAACTCTCCCGCTGCTTGGATGATCAATCGTCCAGTCCGGACTGACGTTTACGAATGGTTATACACTCGCTGATTCCCCCGTGTGTCTTTGATGGTGGGAAAGAAGCAAAGCAAAAGGATTGACTTTTCTCGGTCAGAGGTGAATCTACCAAGAGGAATAGAAATATCGTTTTAGTGGAAATGAGAATTTTGCAAGTCGGAGAAGACACTGCTCGATACCTATAAACGATATCCCATTCAAACTCTTTGTTACATGTGATTCCAGAGTTGAAGATTGCCCAAGGGACGTTAAACGGCCACCAGGAACTCCATAGCGTTAAAAATTTCAATGGAGAGCTAACTCGGCCAACGGCAACACATACAGCAAGTTTGAATCGGCATTCAGAAATAGTGGGAGTGGATTGTGTCCCTGGGCGTGAAGTGATGCCACGCGTTCCCTTAGGACTCACGAACCAACTAATTGTTCACCATTCACCCCTTTCGCATTGCGTTCGCGCGCGCCATCAATTGAGTAGGTCTGAGAATTGAAGAAGAAGAATGAGAAGGTAGAAGGAGAAGCGATAGGAAATACCAGAGAAAAGAAGAAAAACGATAGGCGTGTTTGGCTGATTTTCCCTGTGGGATCCTTGTTCGCCTTTTCAATATTCTCGGATCTCCCTGTTTTTCTCTACCTCATAACTATTACTCATTGCATTGACGTATTTTGACAAGTCAGTTAAGAATCACAGTAGACCAAGTTTAAACCTCCCACTCGCGCTACACGACCATCTAACAGTTTGCTCGCGCAAAAATCATTGAATCGTCGACTGCGAATGGTGGGCGGGTATTTTTCTGTGAACGCAACTCCCACCATCTGTGCATAGTGTGAAAATATTCAAGATATGATTAATTTTTCTCTCCACCGGTGTTGCTGATGCTTTTACTCTGGCGGAAGCGATACGCTTGTGCTGTCAGTGTCAGTTTTGCGATCCCCTCGAGGGCTCCTCCTGGGTAAGACACCTAAAAGGTAGAGACGTCGGAGCAACTTGTCCAGGTGTCTGCGAGGGTTTCGGCACTTTGGACTAAATGGAATTAATACTATTCCTTCGCCAGAGACTAATGTAATGAAGTATTAAGCTCTCGCTGACCACTTCAGCAAATGTGAAATTCAAGGAACTCGACGGCTCATCAAATTTTAATCTCGTTGATAGGGCAACGAGTTTAAAATCAAAAAGGTGGCAATTTATCCGAATTCCGATTCTGTTATTCTGTCACGGTGACGATAAAGATTACGTAATGATTGTGCTCCATAAAAATAATGATTGATAAACGATATCGCAAACTCAGCAAGTACTTCGGCCAAAATCGAAGACTCATGTATCGGCAGAGCAGGATGTAAACCATTAAAATAACAACTCCCGCGAGCAGAAGTGATAGATGGGTTGCATGCCAATCGTTCCTGTTGGCAAGGCCCATTAAAGTGCGTGGGCTCCGACGAACGGGCTCACATTTACACCTGAGCCTTACGGCGAGTCAAGGCGCGAGCCATTTCTGTTGCTGCTGTTGCTGCTGGTGAGGGTTTGTTCTTTTTACTAGAAAGACAGAGAGCAGGCCAAGCGAGAGAAAGAAACAGATATGAAAAGTGCCATGAGCCGCGCCATTGACTCACAGAGGGCCTCAACTTGGCCCGCAGTTAATTGCCAGCATTTAATGAGCACTCTTTGACGTGCCGCATACCGCCTCGTGTGTGTACCTCGCATATAAAAGCTGTATGCTCTCTGTTCTTCTCTGGAGTATCCGTAACACGTTTTCTTCGTAACTGAGCAACGGAAAACGCGAACAATATATGAAATTCCAACCAAACGTCGATACCAAATCATTTTTTTTTTGATATCTATCAATTTTTACGTGTTCCTGTTTTTTTTTTTTTTTTTTGACATCATGAGGTCCATTGGTTCTCAGGTGATCCGCCAATCACACGGTCGATGAAAATCCTGCTGCACAAAAAATGCAAGTCACGCGTTGTTTTCCTTTTTCCAAAGAATGAAATGACACTTTTCTCTTTCTCGAAATATTAAGCACAACTAATATAGTGCCTTAAGATCCGGTACAATTTCTTTCAAGGTTTCTTGAGAGACGAATAAAAATGCGTTATTATGATTTATCGCGTACGCAATATATTACAGGTTAAACGGTTATTGCAGAAGGTACACTAGAGTCCGCAGTGGACTTTATTAAAAAAAACAAAATGAGGTAGAAAAGCCAAGTGGAGTCCAGGATTTCCAGACAAATCCATGAGATTTATGCTAATTGGTTGTAATTAAATGAGGATAACTCCTCTCCGGTCGTATAAAGTGTATTCGTCGCGGTGTAATTAAGCACATATTACCGGAGTCTATTGGAGAAACCTTTAATCAGAAAGCGTGAAAAAATATTTATATATAGTTAGCGATGTTTATAAACGCGAGGTTCGACTCCGAACGCGAGGAAACTCAGCTGCGGAGCACGCCATCTCGAGAAAACACCCTTCGGCGATTTACCGTCTTGAACAAGTGTTTCCGGAGCCCTCCAGGCAGGTAATAATCTAGACGGCAAACGAGAGTGAGGAAGCGAGAAAAAGACACTTCCAGAGAGCTTCATTTCACGTGGCGTGGAAGTTATAATGCAGAGCATATTTGAAGGCTGTGCCAGCGTATGGTTAGTGAGCTTTGACCTGGGCAGTTGGCCTGGGCAATAACAACTACAGGGAACCATTCATACGTTCATTCGATCTTGTATAACCACCAACCACCCTCTCATTTTTCCCACAATGCCCAGAATTCATCTCGACTGCCTGCAAGTCCTGTAACTCTGGTCGCAGTGCATGGACCACACGCAGCTAAAAGTAATTCATGAAACGTTAAAACGTCCAAAGTCAAACGCATATACTTGACAACTGTAACGCCGACTCAGGGTCCTCCTCCCTCTCCATTCCTCCCCGTCGCATTTTCTTACCTGCATGCAGCCTCGCAATGCTGCACGGAAGGATGCTGGCTCGATTCCGCCATCCCCCGGTTTGCCAACAATCAGCCCATTGACAATTGCGGTCACTAAATCAAGATGGCGGTGACTTTTGTCGGTTCGTATAAAAATGGCGCTCACCGTCGTGTTCTTTGTGACCACGCCGACCCCATTCTCGAGACGAATGATTTGAGTGGCTTCGAACACCAAACCGACAATGCCCTGTGACAAAGAGAGAATGGAAGGAAAGCGGGCGCGCCACGACTGGAGCACAAAAAAAAAATGCGACCCTGGTTGACCATTTTTTTCTAATCTTCATATTACTCAGGTGTACTTTTCATACTGAATGTCAATTCATAGAGATCGGCACCATTATTCAATGCGGTTGGAGAGACTGTCGGTTTTTTCTTGTTTGATCAGTGTGCTCGTTTTTTAATACTTTTGCGATAAATATTGCTGGCTCTGAACTTTCCACAAAGGTTCACCGGAACACGAGGGTCTATGCATTCGAGTCGCTGGCCGGAAGTCAAGGATTATCCGACACAACAAACAAACGTTGACCAGAAACGATTTCGACCAATGAATCAATTCTTCACGATGGCTAACGAGGAAAAAAGCAGCTTTGCCTTACGCCAACGCTTGGGTAATCTGTTTTCCTCGCTACTCACAATGAGAGATCATCGATTATTCGAGAAGAACGAGTCTCCATTTTAACCAGTATCGACGAGATGAGCTCAGGAAGTAAAAACATAGTATTTCATTTCGTAAATATCATAAATGCGCCATCTATCCTATTTTTGGAAATTCAAGCAAGCACATTCAAGCAAACAGTGTCCTGTCGTTGTCAATGATCAGGACCAGATAATATTCAACTCCAGAGTCTGCTCTACCGACAACGCAGTGGCTAGAAATCTTCCTAATTTCGATTATCGCATGAGAGTGTCCCTAAAAGTCAGAGATTACATTTCACCTTTCTCAGCTGCTAGAACGGCCGGGCTACCTGACATCGGTAAGTACGATCGCCTGTGCCGGTGGACGCTAACTGACGCTTTTCAATTTGTGAAAAATGATTCATTTCGAATCTATTTTTTGAAAAGATTCCGAACTACCGAAAGATTTTCACAAAATACCGTACACCCCAAAACTGTCCAGAAGCAATTGGCGAACATAAAATCCAAATATTCGATATTAAGGGGTTAATTTGGCAACTTTTGAAACTTGCTTTGTGGATAAATTGTACATCAATGGAACATTCAGGAATTCGTGTTTGAATAAATCAAACAATACACAGTTGATTTGAAGGGAGGCGCCGGTCAAATGGAGATTCCAATTTTACGACAAAATTTACTTTATCGACATATGATAATAACGCGATCAATCACCTTGGCAAGTTTCTTATTCGATAGGAACACGGAGAAGCGAAACAGGGATGCTGCTTCTAATACTTTTCGTTTGATACCTACAGTCGGTACGATAAATGATATTTAAAAAAAAAATTATAGTTTCCCCATGATCGATAACTTTGTCGGTCTCTACGTAGTTCCTCGTAAAAACGCTCTGCGCGGCGCTTTCGGCGTCGAATTTAGAGGTCTCAACGTTGATTCAAATTCATTTTTGGACGTTTCGCGATTATCTTTTTTTTTCTGGATTCGATCTCACTCACTTTCGTAGTAAAATCTTATTTTTTCGCCGTCAGTTATTCGTTGAGACTCCAAAAATTTTATGCAAAAATGAAAAATCGGAAAAAAATAAGTTTTGGGACATCCTCGCGCGAACGGGTGAAGGAAAAAATGGATTTTGTCGCAAACGATTTTTCAAGTGCCTGGCTTTGCTCTCGTTCCTCTTAGTTGTGTAAATAATTAAGAAAATGATTCAACAATTAATTGCAAATGATATATTTTATTCAATAGTAACATGTATCATTTAATTCTTACGTCACTATCACAGAAATATCACGGATGAATATTGAGAAGATGATAAACATAATAAATATCTTATGAGATTATAACGAGTGAAAAATATCCTTAAAATAAAAGAACGAAACTAAAATTGTTTACGGAGCAAAAGGATTTTTGTCCGAAGTGTTCGAAATAACGTGCACGAAGAAGAATAAAAATAAAAAATATAAAAAAAAAAGATCGATGACAATGACGTGCATGAAGTGCACTTCGTGCTTATTGCTTGTAACAATTTTCTAGATGAATCTTGAAAACGTATAAAATTTAAACAGTATTTAAAGCCATGTACCAAAACATTCAACGTTATCGTATAAAATCTATTCGTAAAAATAGTTGTTCGTTGGACCGACATTTTTAAAACGTAGCTTAATGTCAATACAAAATATTTTTAATACATCTAACGATACTGGGTCATGGTCGCTCTTGGGATTTATGGGAAAATCACATGGAAATTTTCGTATATCAATTCTTACACGATGAGGATCATAAAATACGCAATAAAATGAAAATAGTGGAAATTTTAGAAATTAAATTTAAATTGTTAACCCTTCGTCTGCAAACCTGGGTCATTCGTGTCCGGGCAAATACAACGGTTCAATTATTGCATCAAAAATGAATGAAAAAATGTATTTTTCTATAATTTTTTTAAAATGAAATTCCAAGTTGAAGATTTCGAACTGTAGCTTGCGTTTTTTCAGAATTTTTTGAATGTAAGAACAGGCTCAAAAAACGGTCTGTTCATGTTTACAGACGAAGTGTTAAAAATCGGTGTTTGAGTAATTGCGAAAAGTATTTGTGGGACCAATACTACCAAGGCCTCCACATTGGATCACCCTCGTCGACTCCTTCAACATCGATCTCTTCGTCGTCGTCCCCACCGGTGGGACGAGCATCGCCTTTGACCATTTTGTTGTCCGTTATTTTCGTAATTACCAACGGACGATTATTGGTCTGGTCACGCACCAAAAGGACATTTGCAGCCGGCAGACTTTTTACATCAGGATTTTGATGCTCGTGTACACGAACGGAAACGGTTGGGTTATTTGGTACATCCGGATGTTCGGACGAGTCGGAGATAACGGAATATCGTGATGAATCGTTCGGTGAATCGGTGCCTCGCGAATCCATTGATATGGTTATGTCCATGGGCAAATTGGGCGTTCGAGATTCTGTGTAAACTTCGTTTTTCTCGTGCTCGAGAATCACCGACGGCGATGCATTCTTAGCCGTAACCGTGACGCTTCTTTGTCGTGTTGTTCGGAGACCGGAAGCAAGATGGCGGGCCAGACGCTCGCCAGATTCGCCGGGAAGAGCCGCCAGATAACGACAAGCCTCCGCAGCACAATGCCCGAAACCTGATTGCCAGCGATTTTCAGACGAACTTGCATCTTCGTTCGGAGATCCTGCGGATGACAATCCCGAAGGACGAGAAGCGTGCAATCTCTGCAAATGTCGAACCGTCAGCTCGAGGATATCCGCCTTTTCCAATTTACTTATGTTTTCACCTTCGGTCTATAAAACATTCGAATAAAACAAAAGTTATTCGCAAATCTCTTTTATAATGAAAAAAAAAGCATTTCGTTTGAATTCGTAATTAAAAAATTTTGTTGTCAGTTGAGCTTTTCAATTTTCGCAGATCGTTGGTAACGCGAATGAAAATATTTTCATTCGAGAAATGAAAAAAAAAAAATGATCCACAGTTGATCAACAAAAAAACTTCCGTCGATCGATTTCTCTGACTCAATGCTTCGATCGAGCAGCAAGCTCGCGAGCTTTCAAGCTCGTGGATGGACCACGAGAGGGCGAAACCTATCGCAACTGCGTTCATGATTTTTTCACTCAAGCTGTGTCTTATAAATAAAATGATCGAAACCTTGTTTTAAAAGTAAAGTGCGCCACGATCAATCTTTAGAATCGAAGTCGCGTTCTTGATTTAGAATCCTCGAGAACTGACCGTGGCGAGGTCCCAGAATCGCTTTTGGTATACGTTACGCCCTCACGTGTCACAAAAACATTCGATGATTCAGAATCATGGGCTATACATTTCTGTGCTGTTTCATTAACGCGGCGCATTGACCATCGCGCAATAAATCACGTCAATTACAATCGAATACGAAATAATTCTATTCATCGCTATCGCGCCCATCAATTTCGTAGAAACTTTATAATAACTCATTACAAAAATGTGTTAATTCTATTCAGCTCATTAAAAAAACGTCGAAAATGCCGAACGAAATAATTTTTTTTTTTACATTTTCCATATTTTAATAAATTGAGTGTCCAATTTTTGTTGGAATTTTGAGGTAAAAATCGTTTTCACGTCGTACCACGCAGCCGGAGCTGCAGCTTTTTTGTAAATTCGTAATTTCGACGATAATAACCAAAACGCTGAAGAGCTTCGTGCAGAAATATTTAGCCCTACGATTGCCACGATTTTTTTCAGGAAATGGAAACATTTTTACTTGCAAAAACGAATGAGCGTGATCTTGAAAAAAATTTAGGGTCTAGAGCAAAAAATGGAACATCTCTAGAAAAAACTGACCCTGTTTGCGTGAAATTGATAGGCTCTTGAAAAAACCTTTGGCCGAAGATTCGATCGTCGGGTGTACAGAGAGCTCATCATCGAGCCCTTCGTGGTTCCCAGGACTTGGCGTGGATCGTGCAAAATTGAGGCTTCGATACCGCGCTTTTTTCGCTATCGCACAAAATATACCCTCGCTTTCTATATACAAATATTTTTACTTTTTTTAACCGATCGTGATTGCCGAAGAACTCTGCTGTTTGTTCTGGACTGAGTTTGCACGCAAACACAGCACACCGTGAGATCTCGGTGTAACGAATTCGGGTTACAAGTCGTGCAGAATTGGAAGTTGAAGCGCGTCGCGCGGTAAAACTGACGGTGATTGCACGCTTGGGTAAGCGTTTTATTATCGGTTAAAGAATAAAAAGTATTTGCGATTCTGAGAGAATATAAAAAACGTCTAACGATCTCACGTACCGGATGTACGATATAGCAATTATAATCGAGGCATTGATTAAAATCGAAAGCCCTAAATCAACGCGAACGCGATTATAAATTATTCAAACTCTCATTTTTCTTGCCTGATCGCTTATATTTTTTTTTGCGTGGAAATGTGTTCAAGTTTTTTTTTATAAAAAATCGAGAAAATGTAAAAAAATTAGAATCATGATAGTTTTTCAAAAGGATAGAAATTATTTACGAATAATTTCGAACTGAATGTGGGAAATTTTTTTTTTTTTTGTCAAGAATCTTTGAATGGGAGGCTGCGAGCAAAAACATCGAATCTAATCAAACTGATTAACCGCGTTCGTAGTATGAATGAGTTCATTCTCGCGACGACGTCGGTCTAAAAATTATTTACGCGAGTCATTGCTCGTCACGGTTGGTGCCAATTCGACATGTCACACTCGTCGGAATTCAACAGATTAACACGACCTTTTGGCACCTCGTCAACAATCGATGAAATATGTCACTCATCGCGACTTGGCAAAGCAATAATAATTTTTGAGATAAACAAATATACGTACCTCTAGGGCATCGACCATGAGATCTTTCAATTCGTCCAAGCAACGATTGATACGGGCTCTCCTTTTTCGCTCCAACAACGGTTTTGTTATCTGACGATAAAAATGAAAAAAAAAAAACAAAAAAAATTGACGTGAATTTTTTTTCATTCCGGGGAGATTGAATTTTATGGCGCGAAAAGAAAATTAAACGCGAAACGCGAGAATTACGTTCACAAAAAAAAAAATAACACGAAATTTTTTGTTTTTCGCAAATTTAATAAGATTCGGAAAATGTTTCGATGCGCCTGAAAATTTTTTGGCATAGCTTACCTTTTTGTACTGATAAGTCCTGGAAACTGGATGTGGATAATCGTACGACATCATTGCACGTTTGTATTTTTAATTATTCGTTATTATTTTGTATAATGAATAAAATATGATTATGAAAAAAAGGAAAAAAAAACGAGAACATGAATGTTTACAAGTCGATTGCACGAATAACGATCAAACTTGTAGATGTCATAACAAATAGAGGATTTTTCGAACGAATTTGTCAATTGACAGTTCGGGTTTTAGTGAAATTAGTTCCAGCGGGTGCTCTCGGTGGAGTCCCTACGCCAACTGACTCGTTTCTCCGGCAGCCATTCCGGTGGAGCCTCCCCTCGCTCTCTGCACTTCAAAACCCTCCGCTAAAGCTACTTTACCATTTCATTCTCTTGGTTTAGTTGTGTGTGCGCTACGGTGGCCCGTGTAAAAGCGATGCTGCTTCTTTTTCTTTCGTCTTTTCTTCGCGCTCTCTCCTTCTTTTTCTTTCTCTAGCATTTCTTCGTTGCTCATTGCTTCCTTCTCTCTCTCTCGGCCACTTTCCTACGCTCCAAATATCGTGGGTGGGACTTCTAGTCGATCCGGGGAGGAGGAACCATAGAATCAAATTGAAGCTCGATCAATCTCGTCAAATAAAAACAACAAGCCGGTCCTACTGGTTTTCAACGCACAACATTATCAACTCGCCCGCACTACTTCATGGGAACGCCATACTCGAGGAAAAACTTTCGATGCAGTCGCGTGTTCGTGCAAATGAGCTTTCTTATCAGAACTTTCAATAAATATTACAATCTTAATCAATTCATTAGCGTTCACATTCATTTTTTTCAATCCCTCGACATCCTGTTCACTTTTTCATTCAACTTCTTATGTATTTACCAAGCGATACTTTCTCACGCCTCTGCACGTGAAACGAACTTTTGAAATATACGAAACATGATTTTTTATATCGCAGGAACGCCTGAGTAAAGTTCCAAAATTAAAAAAAAAAAAACGTACACAGAAAATGAAATTTTGTTAAAAATGGTCGATATTTTGTTGAATACGGTAAACTAAATATTTTTGGATAATTTCAAAATTTTCGTTATTTTGACAATATTTTTCATTTCTTACGAAACTTTCAACAAAATTTACGATGCGAATGACAAAAATTTGCTTTTGAAGAGACTTTCTAGAATATTTCTTGCTGCAATGACAACATTTTTGTGATTTTTCGAAAAAAAACGTTTAGTCGAACGTATCCAACGAAATATCGATCTTTTCCAACAAATTTTTTTTTTCAGAGTATTGGCTACTCCGTTAGAATCGGAATGAAAATTGTCCCTCAGATATTTTTTTGCTGTCCTGGATCGTGGGAGGAAGTGAACGAGAGACTTTCACACCCTTTGACTTCGTAATACTTGGGAGTGTCATAAAGGATATATTTCTGTGGCACTCAACTTGCATCTCCGGTGATGTGTCGTCGCAGAGTCAAGAGGGAGGCCTCCTGTCACTTGGCTATCAAATTTTCGGCTGCACGAAACACTCACTTCTCATTTGCGACAGGATCAGATTGAACGAGTGAGACTACAGAATAAGTGTGACTTTGTCCTCTTAACTTTGTCACTGTTCTCGCATCCACGAACGATGCAGTTCGAAGCAAGTCGAGAAATTTCTTTGTTGTAGTTAAAAATCTTTTACAATTTTTTTTCTTGATTATTCCTGATTAATAAAAATTTCACAATCGTACCAAATCTTGATGAAGGCATTCGAGAAGAAAAAGTGAACTTAATCGTCCACCAAATAGACCTCATTAAATAATTTCGTGCACCAGAGAGTATGGTATCGTTTCACGTAAGTTCCCAGACGTCACAAGCCCGAATGGTTGTCGGCTGTACTCCTCATTACCAGTTTAAGGGGAACCGGAAATAAATCAAAATAAGAATAAACCCCAAATTCAAAAAAACATAGCACGGCTCTGAAAAATGTCAGATTCTAAATTCAACGAAGCAAAACGTCGAGTATAATGAAGTCGCACAAGAAGAAATGAACTCTCACACACGTACGGGAGAGATTCGACTCGTTTATCCGCCACGATTCAGTGACCACGGTTCTAATTTCTGTGATGAGAGAAATCAGGTTCCCAAACTATACACATTTTTTTTTTTACCATTCTCATGATTTTCCTCATGGCGGAGCTTAAAATGACACGCACGACGAAGTTCCTATATCTTTACGACGGTATCAGAATGTCTCAATACGAAAAAAAAATGCACACTGAAAATAAAATTTTGTTGGAAAAGATCGATATTTTGTTGGAATACGTTCGACTAAACGTTTTTGTTCGAAAAATCACAAAAATGTTGTCATTGCAGCAAGAAATATTCTAGAAAGTCTCTTCAAAAGCAAATTTTTGTAATTCCCATCGTAAATTTTGTTGACAATTCCGTAAGAAATGAAAAATATTGTCAAAATAACGAAAATTTTGAAATTATCAAAAAATATTTAGTTTATCGTATTCAACAAAAAATCTACGATTTTTAACAAAATTTAATTTTCAGTGCAGTAAATTTCTCTGATTTAAAATTTCAAAACCAATTACTATTCGGTCCCGTCGTAAATATAATTATTTTTCCCAATCTCTCTTTCTCTTTCCCTCGCTCCATTCTCCTGCACGAAATTTATTTACGATTTTTGTTATAATTATTAAAAACAGTATTACGAAGCGTGCCTCGCTGTTTATTGAAATCCGAAGAAGCAGGAACCGAGTCCCACAAGTCTCGCGTGACATTTGGACGGCTATGTAACCCAGAGCCATAAGCGACGTGCGACGAATGAGTGCGCATTACCAGGAAGAAAAACAATAATTAGTGATGTCATCGAGGCTCAATCCGAGCTTATCGCACGAGCCGTGACTGCACGGGCATTTCTTATCACCAATATATAAGTATATGTATAAATACGCATTCACATATACAAATAGATATATATATTAAGAATGTGTTGGAATACGAGCGGAGCGTGCGAATGTTTACGATTTGAGTCGCGATGATCCACGAGAAACGTGAATGCTCTGCATCAGCTTTGTCTGCATGCAAACTATACTTATATGTAAATATATACGATTATATAGTCGTCGTTATATCTATATATACACCCAAGTATATACGTGTGTATATGTGTGAATTGCGAGGAGCGAAGAGAGGCAAAGGCGTCAATGAGAGTGGCCAGCGAATGCATGAATGACGCTGTCACGTCATTCTCCTTCCTTCGTTTCTCTCTCCACCGCACCAGCTAGTGTGTTAGGTCTCTCAGATAAGAATTGCGTGGGGACGATCTTTAGAATTCTTTCTTTGACGTTGGCGAACCGCGACACGATCGACCAAACAATCTTTTCTTTTCTTCTCCTGATTTTTTTTTTTCTCTCAATCTATATATTGTGTATATAGGCATGAAGTTTTGCCGACGTGTGAATTGAGGATGAAAAGAACGATATGCGCGTGTATGCGTCCGTGCGTGTATACGAATAATCCACTAAAAGTCTGGGTGAAAAAAAAAAAAATGATAAGCACTTGCAAAGTTTACGATCCTCCCAGCAGGTTTCAAAAGATAAATTCTACAAACGAAATGAACATTTTTCGAAAAAAAATGTCAACGAAAATCGTTATTTTTATTGCGTTTTGTCGACTGCGCAAAATCCAACGTGACCAAACATCGAAAATGACTCTAAAATGCACGAAAAAATCAACGCAATGACACTCGTGGAGTGTGCTGAAAAGAAGCATAAAATAGAACCGGTACGAAAGCGAGCTCCGCAAAAGTCAGTGTCGCGTAGTGTAAAGACGCGAGAGGCGAAAAAAAAATGTACAGGAAGAGAGCGAAGAGAAAAAAAGGGCATTGGTTGGGAAGGAGAAACAGCGAGAAAACGAGAGAAGAAAAGAAAATAAGAACAAAGAGGAAAAAAAAGCTCCGTGGTTTGTGTTCGCGGCTCGAGCTCTCGGTATGAGGACGTGTGCTAGTCGCGTGTGGGGCTCGCGCCTCGTTTTCCATCTCTTTTCAGCTCCCTCGTGGATTTAGCTATACTGAATATATCTATATACATTTAAAATGTATGTATAAACGGAGATATCTATATATGTAGAATATCAGGCCCCTTGGTGGCTCGACGCTGGGCCCCGATCGCTTCCTCTCTCTAGTCCCGTGCCGGCTGAAGGGCCCGTGTGGGACGCGATGCCTCGCCTCGTTCTCACGGTAGCCTCTCCGAAGGGGCCCTCTGCTTCCTCCGTTCGTACGTTTCAACTACTACTATGCTACTTACTACTAACACTAACTACGACTATACACATTGACGCGACTCGAGCTGCTGCTGCTGCTGTTTTGTTGCTTCTGGCGTGACGAGCGAGAATATATTTGCCTCTTTGTTATACGTGCGCATGATATATATATATATATCGATATAGTGCACGCGCGTCGCAGAGTGAGCCCTCTCGCGTGCGTTCTCTTTCTCCGGAGCTTTCTTGCTTTACTTTACTCTCTCGTGTTCCATAGACAGGGCCCCACGTGGGCCAATGCACGCTACACGACAGTCACGCGTCCGAAGGGGCCCCACTTTTTCTCTTCTCGCTCATCCACCGGACTCGATCGTTTTTTTTTTCTTTTTTATGGGTCTTTGGAGATGTTTTTTCTCTTTGATTCTCTTGGCTCTACAATTGGCGCGATCTTTACAAGGCCCTTTTGCAGAAATGCTCCGGTGGAAAGGGCAGCTTTATAACACACACAGCGAAACTATTCTCGCGATTTTACTCCTTACGCTCCTTAGCAGTCTCGTCCTAATCGATCGTTGAGTCGCGAACTCGTAAACGCTCGATCATTACTTTCAAGCTTATAGATCATTTATATCGATTTTCTATACTTTTTGGTATATGTTTACGTGCATGCAACGAGTCTCGCTTAACGATTTTTAATCACTGCGTTTTTCATTCGATTATTCGTTATTACGATCATTTCTTTTCGAGAATTCAAGGCAAAGGAAGTTTTTTAAAGAACCATACAGATTGTCCCGCGGTATTTTGTCGCAAAACGTTACTGGCCAATGTTCCGCAGAGCTCCGGGTGGTTCTTGCGAGCTCGACAATGGAACGGAGAGTAAAAATACGTGTATCTTGGAAATTGGACACGAATCACTTCCGCAATAGCGAAGAAACCACTCTTAACAATCGAATAACATTTGGTCACTACGCATATGCATATATACGTATTAAGAGTGTGTTTTGCTCGTCATGTTGCGAGAAGTGAATGAAACGTGTAGAGCCAGCTTGGCCACACGCAAAATTTCAATTTCCGGTCCATTAACGCGGTAAAAGGCAACGCGAGCTGCGACTCGGGTGTTCAAAACACCGTGCGCGCGGCGGTATACTCGCCGCTGAAGTGTGTTATACATCTCGCACGAAAGCGAGTCTATTCACGAGAAAACCTCATCAAATTTCCACACGCTATAGAGACCTTTACACTCGTGTGTATCCGCGTATCTATCGAGAGAGTTCGCGTGTAAAATTTTACGCTCCGCAAGACTTTACGCGATAATGCGTTTGTGTATACAGAATATAATCTTTGTATATGAACAAAAAGATTATAGGCGATCGGAAGAATTGAATGAAGGGCATCAGTTGGTTGCATAATGACGAGGATTTTATGAATGGAAATTCTCGCGTGGACACACGCTCCAGGGAGGGACTTTCGCTGTGTCGACAAACAGCAGCCGAGAGTCACAAAGTCTCTTTCACGACTCTTTCAACCGATTCACGATACAACCGGAAATACAATCTCGCGAAAAATAAAAATAATATGGAATTGAAGAAAAAAAAGAGGAATTTTTAACGCTGAAAATGGCCAAGATCGTGCGGGGCTTTATTAATTAATCATGCACTTTCCGGCATTACCTCCACGGTACGCAACAACGTGTGTGTTGACGGAAATCAATAAATTCAAAGTTTATACACGACACTGAAACAAAACCGTGTGAATCCGAGTCGAAAGTTGAACGATTTGTATCAACGGACGTTGTTCACGCATGGACATTATATAGCGAACGAAAATTATACGCGGACGCGATTGAATTACAAGTTTATAGTTTCGTGATAAGAGTAACGAGGGAAAAAGTGTCTTTCCCGTCGCAAGTAAAAGTCGCATTTGCATAATAAAAGAAATCAGAGGGACATAAAGGAATATACGATTATATATGCGCGTGTTTATCACCGAGACGTGACAATTTCTCTCTTGACCGAATGCGCGCACCTGTTCCCTCCAATTTATGTATCCCACGATCTCGAGATTGCAGCAAACGAAAATATACGTACATGTGAAAACATACATATTATTTTGTTTATTATATATCTGTGTATACCCGGAGTAACCGATTTATTTCGCTCTCTCGCGAATATGTGAAAAAAACGTCCCGATTTCGCGCGCGTGCACACACGCAACGTTCCAGCATCACGAATAAAAATTCCATCGGGACTCCGCATACACACGGACACACACCGAGCCGCATATTCTGTACATCAACACAAAACACGCGTTTTACCTATACAGAGAGCAAAAGAGAAGAGCACACGAGAGAAGACACGTGCGCGTATCCGGCGGTGAATTAACTTTTGAAATCCTTACGTCCGGTTATCAACGTTGCTCGGCGAATCGCTCGCGTCGCTTTTTGTGGCTACGAACGTTTACACACAGAAATATAAATGTGTGTGTGCGTGTATAACGATTAAAGCCGCTCGGGATAAAGCGTGTATGTGCCTTAACCATTTTATACACAGAGAGCAGAGAACACAGCACGAAATACAAACAGGCCAGTCTAAAAAGTCTTTGCTAATTCACATCTGATCGATCGATCGATAGATTCTGCGAAGGAAGCTCTCAATAATTTTCGATAGATAATCTGTGACGCGAAAATACCGAAGCGACTCTCCCCCGATCGCTTATTACCAATCATTAAACAATTAATCAACATAATTTTGCAGTGAACATCGAATTAAAAAAAAATTTGCTGAGAAATTTCGTGATTTATCGATCCTCCAACCCTTGGATTCAACTTTCCGGACACTCAGTATATATTCGTGTGTATACATGGGCACGAATATATATATAATGTGTGTCAGAAGGAGGGGAGCGGGCTGCTGCGATCACGCAATGGATATCTGTCGGATGGCTCTCTTTCTCTTGTATTCGACGCGCCGCTTAAAAGCACGTCAGTCCCAAGTGCAACTGCATCTCACAGATACAGAGAGATATATACAGCAGGCATGCAGGCATGCAGAAATGGAAGCATAAGCCGCGGGGCACTTCATCTACATATAATTGGCCTTATGGTTTCAAACTGTTTGTCGAGGCTCTCCTCGCGCGCTCTCTACGCTCTTTCGAAACTATTTTTCTTTTTTTTATCATTATTTTAACATGTATATACAGATGTTGTTTTTTGTTAGAATTCGTAATGGTTTTGCTGGCACGATTCCATATGTGGTGCTCGATGTAATTTATGCTACATTAATTTACCCAAGGCGATTGTACTTTTGTCTCAACTGCATATTACATGCATCTGTATATGTATTTTTTAATACATATGTATGTACGAATGTACTTTATTGCATATAATGGACGAGGGTACACGATAATTGTACTATCAATGATATATCGCACGCAGAATAGAATTTCATGAGAGTTTATCCTTTTAAACCCGTTCGGGCGATAGATTAAGTGTAAATAATACAAAAGAGCGACAAAGATCGAGGACAATGAGAGCAGTGTACAGATTAGTCTTGTCTGACTGTATAAAGGAATGGTCGACTTGTTCCACTAGCGGAACGTGTGCCTCGAGTCTCTCTTTTTCTCTCCCTGCTCTGCTGTCATGGCAGATAGTGCGTATAACTATGAGGTTTTGTAACGACTGGTGGTCACGAGTTCGCTCTGTGACACACGTGGGACCAGTAGTGATATTGCAGTTGCGATATTGTTGGAGAAAATTGGGGCAATACGAAACACTGGAGCAAAATGGTGGACGAGAGAGTCGGAAAACAGGAAACGTCGCTTTGTTTATGGGTTTCTTTGGAATCTGCGCCTCTTTTTTTTTTCTTACACAGTGTGTGGCTTGGTTCGTGGCACATCGGATGACTGCTCGTCACATTGTTAAAAAGCTCGAATTTTCGGCCTCGAACCTGCTGCCGCTTGTTTGAGTGTTGCCATTTTGTACGCAATGCTCCAACAAGTTCCGAGAGACTGATTCTAACGTGACTGTGCCAAAATCCCCCGAGTTTTCCCCACGCAAGGGAAAAGGCAATTGTAGCGAGGGCGCGAGTGAGAAACGTGCGTGTGGGCGGTGTCGGAACGATTGGAGCGCGAAGAAGACGATTCTACGGAGTTTATGTATTAGCGTATGAGATTTACGTCCGACATTTTACAAACGCCTGTATATGTAAGCGGACCTCTTTACTCTTTGTCTCTCCCTCCCTCGACGTCGTCCCTCTTCCCTCTCGCTCTCTCTCTCTGTCTCTCTGGTTTTTATCTCTTACTGTGACGTACGTATTCAGAGCAGCATGTATATAGTTAAAGCAATAGTTCCGCGGTAGCAAAGCACGGGCTGTAAATATGCACGCGGGACGCTTCCTGCAACGCTTCGCGAACTCAGTTTCGTTCCCACGACTCGCTTGGGCATTCATATCCCCGCGTTCCACACCGCTCGCTTCCATCTTCCTCTTTCTCTGTGTCTGTGCCTGTTGAATTAAGAGACGCGCGCGACTCCACTTGTACGGCCATCAGCGCCACCAACTGACACATTGAAACAACCAGCCCAGACATATCGTCACGGACACTGACGTCCAACGAACGTGCTTCGTTCTCCCGGCCTTGCCTTCATGCACATACATATATTTATGCCTCTACGGGATTTTATGTGCATGTCTATATATATATTTGTCCTTATACCTATGGACTAACCTGCAGGAAGCGTGGCAGACACGTGGTCAAACATAACAGCACGCCAAGCTCTCCAACCACACTGTCTCTCGTTGCGCCATATTCTGTACACTTCAATCCCGATTGTCCCTAATTATCAGCCACTCGCCAATCCGATTTATTCGCGTCAGAAAGATTTCACTCGAGCCTCACTCTTTTAACGATTCTCCACCGCGCACACGAGAATCTTCTAATGACGCGAGAATGAATGAACGCACCGAGGACGCGACTATTCAAATCAAAAGTATTTAATGACAATTTCATTATCAATTGATTAATGATATTCTCTCGAGCTCCGTGTATTGTTACGAAAGCCTGCGACGACTCTGCGACCAGCGTTGCCCGACAAAATCCCGAATTTTCGTTCAAACTTAACACTGGAAATGAAATTTTGTTAAAAATCGTCGATATTTTGTTGAATACGGTAAACTAAATATTTTTGGATAAATTACAAAATTTTCGTTGTTTTGCCAGTATATTTGGTTTCTAACGGAATTGTCAGCGAAATTTACGAGTGGAACGACAAAAATTTGCTTCCAAAGAGACTTTCTAGAATATTTCTTGCTGCAATGACACAATTTTTGGGATTATTCAAAAAAACGTTTAGTCGAACGCATCGAAGAAAATATCCATGCACGAATATTTAAACTTTAATTCCGAGAAAACTTTGTGCTTAAATGTTTCGATGATAAAAATTATTATATTTTTCTAAAGTCCATAAATTATACGATTTTATCGCTAAACCGCGAGTCTGTATTGCAAAAGGTTGTGATGCCGAATCTAAGGCGCAATAGCGGAATGACAAATGGTACGAATGCTGCATGAAACGAGTTTCCAAAGCGTGTCAGACGCGTGATCAGGTATAGGCTGAAAAAAAAAACACAGCGTGTATGACCCAAAGGCAAAGGACTCCTCAACAAATCGAGAGAGGATTCTTCATCTTTTCTTTCAGTGGTCGCCTCCCGCAGAACGGCAACAGCAACGGAGACTAAAAAGAGAAGAAAAAAAAAACGTTCCCACGAGTATGGAGGCGAATTCACGGCTGAAAGCACGGAGAGCGTGTCCGTCGCGTGGCTTCGTCCTCTTTGACTGGAGGAATTGGACCAGGTGGTCGATCCTTTCGAAGGATTCTATATACGTACAAATATATATCTATACAATTCAAAAGGATCGTTTTTTTTTGTCGTGAGGAATACCGTGAGATTCTTCCCATGAATATCAAAAGATCTGGTCCAGGCGTGCGCTGATCACGATCCTTCGTCCTCGTAACCGTTTCTCCCACCAAATAACCGCGTCCATTGCCATCGTTTCGTGCTAATCGAGTCTACGTGAATGATCCAGGGACTTAGTCTCTCGAGCTCCGCGAAAATATCCGCAAGAAAGGACACGCAAATTAACGCTCAATATCCCATCCAAACAAACGCGTATAAACCCATTTCAAAGTTGGCAATTTCTTTCTGAAAGTCTCACGCATCGCACCGCCGCAAGAGATCCTCGAACCACAGAGAAAAATTCTGAAGTTCCCTTGTTTATGTATAACGGATAAATTAAAAGTGTCGAGAAGCGAAATTTGCAAAACTTAATGACGCACTGCGAGAACGAAGAAAATAAATATTGAAAAAAAAAAAAAAAAAAAAACCTATTACGATGGACGGGGATCAGGGTGGTGGAAAAAATTTCGGAAAAAAAAGGAATCTCGCTGTTTCGTGGGACCAAAAATTTTGCGAAAGGATCTTTGAATACATTTACCATAAATTTGCATCCCATTATAATCGTAGTGCCAGTGTTTCGAAAAATTTATATATTTATATATCATCGTATAGAAAAAATAGGCACATATCGATACATGGGATAGAGATACGCCCCGGCGCCAACCGAACGTTGTTTTTTCTCTCGTATTCAGCGCAGCTACCGTATTAATGTAAAACAAGTTAGCGATGGTGCTTCCTTCCAGAAATATCTCTCTTTCATCTCTGCAGGCTCGTTTTATTTTCTCGCACTCTTTTCCTACATCTCTCGCGCATTCATTTGCCTCGAAGATGTAACAGTTAAATATTTTCGGAGCATCCGTTACGAGCGACGAAAGAATCATTCGTTTTTGGATGGCCAAGCAGTAAAAAGCGTGGGAAGAACGAGGGTTGAGTTTCTTCGAGGGGCGAATTTGTGCCCTTCGGTTCTTGGGGCTCGAACGAGTCGCGAATCCTTGTAAGGAACCGTTCTATACTTCCTGAAGTAGGTGTCCTGCACCTGACGTCTTTACCGTGAGAAAATCGGCGTGTGTGACGCGAGGGGCTCTGCTTTTTTTTTTCCTGTTTTCCTTCTTTCTTTTTGCTGCTCTGTCTTCACTCCCTTTCTTTTTTTTTTATATAACTTTTAACGCACCGACCACGCTCACGAAAAGGGGGTTGGTCGTTGATGCAACGCGGTCTCACTTTGCACCACGTTCCTGTGTGTGTGTGTGTGTGTGTGTGTGTGTGCCGCTTCCTCGAGATGCAACTCTCGGATTACACACCGAAACAGGTATAACGACCGCGTGTGCGTTTTAACAGCCACGCGAGCAGCACACTTGCCGCACAGGAACGATTCGATTGTCTATTTATACATGTTCTTCGTACTCGATACATAATTCATTGCAATTTGAAAAAATTAACTTTATCGCTATCGCGGGTGCTCAATAATTAAGGATTTTTCTATTTGCTTCTTCTCATTGACGAAGAAAAAACATGAATTTTGTAACTGCGGTTCGTTTTTACACATTTTGTAAAATGCGTCGAGGCCGAAATATTTGAAGCACGGTTCAATTGTCGAAGTTGAAATTCAGGTCGTACGGGACAGCTATTCGCGTGAGTCACGCGACAGTTTTAAAATAGAAGACGCGTTCACGCGCCTCTAGTGCTTTTTCGTTGTTTTCTTTTGTTTGATTTTTATAGGGCAAGCGAGAAGAGGTGACGTGAATAATATATGGCGAAGTATTTGTTGGAACACTTACGTGTACGCTCGTTTGAAATAATATCCGTGCTCGGAGCAACAACATCAGCAAAAAGCGTTCGACGCAGCCACCACAAATTGCAGGTAACGTTAGATTAATGTCTTCACCGTGACGCTTTTCGATGTAGAGACTCGCGTGGTGATAAAAAATAAACAAGTACGAAAAGAACGATGAGGCGAAAGAGAGGAGACTTCGATTCGGGCGTGTTTGTTTCTGGCCCTTGGAAAGGGAACAAGGGCATAGCAACGCCCATGAACACCTGCAGTGGCAAATTGAAGATGACCCACTATTGCCGATAATGATGATATGTTTACGTATGTTCAGTACGTATATTAAGGGACATGTCCACTTACGATTGGACCACCTGAGGGCCAAGTTTTGTCAAGTTTTTTTTTTTTTACATTTGCAGGTGGTGATCTGGAGTATCAGCAAATAACGTTCGGCCTCGGTGGTACGATTTTTTTCCAAAATTCATAAAAGAGAATACTCTTTGGCTCCGGAGGCACGAGGGTTTCTCGCGAGGAGTGAATACTCGTTTTTCCGACGTAGTTCGATATTTTTTTTGAGGTTATTTACAGTTAAGGTCGAAGCTGTGCTGCCATGTTCACACCATTTACGAAAAAGATCGATTTTTCTTACAGATTCATTCACAGTCTCGGCTCTCAAGATTAAATGACAAATTTGCTGGATAAATATTTTTTGAAAATCTTCACGTACACTGCAATGTTTTGGTTTATTGAAATTACTAAATTTTGAAAAGTATTCGTGTTCACTAAACAAGCATTTGAAAAGTAACGAAATATCTGCATTTGAATATACATGAAGGACGTATCGACGGGAACATGCGGTGGCAGAATAACCTGCAATTTCTTAAGGAATTATTATATGGATAAAGAAGAAGATGAAGAAGAAACAGAGGAGAAGGATGGAGAAAAAAACGGGGAAGATGCTTTATTTATGTACGAAGAAATTACAGCGTTTCTTATATCGTTGCCACCGCAAATTCGACCGCAGGAAGAGTCGACCGAGAACGATGTAATCGAAGCCAAACTGCCACTCAGATCGAGTCTCTTCGATCACGTATCGCCGTACCTTCAATTTCAACTTCACAGCTCGATCAGCATCGATATCCCATTCGAACTGACCAATTCTCTCAAATGGAAGTTGACACCTACAACGCCAAAAATCGTGCGAAAAATTGTGACGAATACAGGTTACGGAATGACGAGAGATCCGAGCGATTGGTGCGGTTCTTGGTGCGAAGCGATGTTTGCTTTCAACTTTGAGTACATAAAGAATTTTCAGAAAATCAATCATTTTCCGGGAGCGCATGAGATCGGAAACAAAGATCGTTTGTGTCGGAACTTGAACAGACTCGCCAATTTGCACGGGAGAAAAAAATTTGATTTTATTCCCGACACTTATATCGTTCCCGAGGATTGGCCAAAGATTCGAGCCAATTGGCAGAAATGTAGACGCAACAAGTGGATCATAAAACCACCGGCATCTTCGTGCGGTCGTGGCATTTTTTTGATAACCGAATTCGCAAAGATTCCACGAATCATAAACAACGGGAAAATGGTAGTCCAAAGATATTTGTCAAGGCCAAAATTAATTGACAACACGAAATTCGATCTTCGGATTTATGTTCTGGTGACGAGTTTCGATCCTTTGAAAATTTACGTCTACCGCGAAGGTCTCGTGCGTTTCGCTTGTGATAATTACCGCAACAGCCCTTCCAATCTTGACAACCACTTTATGCACCTGACCAACTACAGCGTCAACAGATCTTGCTCACGGTACGAATGCAACGACACTCTCGACACTGGCAAAGGCCACAAGTGGTCCTTGCGTTGCCTCTGGTCCTACTTGAATAATCAAGGAGTCGATACAACGTGGGTGTTGAAAAAAATAAATGACCTTATCGTTAAAACTATTATCGCATGCGCCTCGAGCATCAACTCGTTCACAAGAACCCATATTTCCTCGAGATATTCCTGCTACGAGCTCTTAGGCTTTGACGTTTTACTCGACGAGAACACTAAGCCTTGGCTTCTCGAGGTTAATATATCACCGAGTCTGCAAACCTCGTCACCCCTTGACGAGGCTGTCAAAGGTCCTCTCGTAAGAGACACTCTGAACATCGTTGGTTATCAAGTACCAGACAACATTCCTCGATTATCGCTCAACCATTTGCAGGCTAAATACAACGAGACCATTTCAAAGTCATCCTCGGTTTGCCAAGATCATCAATTCTACGACAAACAAATCACGCGAATGGCCAGAAGAAAACAAACTTTTTATTCCCGCATTTGCAATCGTAAAAATAATTGTTTCGTCAATTCTATACTCGATGCACTCACTCCCGATGACGTACGTCATCTCATGAGATACGAGGACGAACTCAAGGTCATCGGAGACTTTATAAAAATCTTTCCAACCTCCCAGACTCGTAGATATTTCAAATACTTTACAAAGCTCTCATACTACGATTTGCTATTCGACGCATGGGAGAAAACTTATGGCTCTGACGACAGCAGAGAAAATGGTATCGTAAGACTTCGAAATTTGAGCAAAATGAAGTACCACATGGCTGATTGAAAAAACGGATCAGTACGAACCAATCACCGTCGATCCCGGCCTGTTTTTTCGAAGCGAGTAAAGTTTCAAATTGTTCGTTAACGTGCGTGAATAATGTAAAAAGATTTGCAGTAAAAAAAAAATTGTAAATTAATTAAAAATTGTGTACACGTCAGCAGATTTGTTTTTGTTAATTATTTATCTTACCAAATGCCTGCCTTTTTTTAATAATCAGAATCTCCGTAAATTTAGAAGGAGACACATCGCATCGTCATATTTTGCTTTTTCGTAATTTGAACCAACGAAAAATATATCAATCGGTTCGAACGAGCGTGATTGTTGTTCCGATTGCCAGGCAGCATCTTTAATTGCATATGATTGATTCGATCATTAAACAAAGAGGAAATCAAATTATCGAATTGAAAAAGGAGGGTGCCAGGCCATACGTGGTTTCTTACATGAACGAATGTATAGTACATTGATGACCCGTGCTCGATCCCTCCAAGAAACATATGAGGTTTCACGGTCATAAAACGTGCCGAGGTTAATAAATGTGTACTGACAATTTAATGTCTCTATTGTACGTACTATAACTGTATGGGCTATATATACGAGGTCTGGACAGATGGAACGACAACTGTAAGGAGTGAGACGACAGTCACAGCAAGAGAACGACTTTTGATTCGGTTAATACAAAGGGGTCCAGATTTCTTGGCTTCCGGCCTTCGAATTCAATTAATCGACTATTCCGTCACTTAAAAGATAATATATCAGGCATATAAGTTGAGGAGGAAGTATTATTATACTTGCATCATTGCTGTACAGAGTATAATGACGCGTAATGATGCATCTGGGGCTGCTTTCATTGATAGACAAGCCGGACATGGCGCGAGATGCATCACGAAAATTAATGGACATGGTCGTTATTCTCGGGACGACAATTAATCGTTCTGTCTATCCATCAAAAGTGACAAACGTAACTCTTCGCTCTGGCTACACTTTTTAAGCGTACACTATAAGAAAAGAAATTTGTTGATACAACAAAATTTGTGATGAATCAACAAATCCCACGGTCGCGGATGGCGCAAAAAATATTTTTTTTTTCATTTTACAAAACAATTCAGTTATTTCAACTGCCCAAAAATAGACAATTGGTCCATCCAAAGACCAAAAAGTTGATCAAACTGATGATTTAGTTTATACAACTGAAAGTTTTGTTAAACGAAACGCGGGATATTTTTTTTTCTTAATCCCTCAAAGCAATCAAACATTTAGTCAACCAGAGTTCGATTTTTTTATTCAAACGACTTCATTTGGTCACGATAAACGATTAAAGGTGTTCAAGCAACTGAACGACTGATCAGGATAAATTGATTGTTTTGACCACCCAAGTTTATTGCCTGAACTACATATGCGTTCACCGCAACATTACTTTTTTTGAATCAACAAAATTGTAGCGAACAAATTGAAATTTATTGATTTAACAAATTTATTTTCTCAGTACAACGAGACGCGTCACATTTCCAAGAGAATCGATCCATTAGAAAAACTTTACGTCGATAATCTACGATGCGAGGTCAAATTTGTTGAATAATAAAATAATTGTAGCTGTAAAAATGACGTGACGAATGAAAACTTCAATATGGCACGAGACGAAATAGCTACACTAAAAATGAAATTTTGTTAAAAATCGTCAACATTTTGTTGAATATGGTAAACTAAATATTTTTGGATAATTTCAAAATTTCCGTAATTTTGACAATATTTTTCATTTCTTACGGAACTGTCAACAAAATTTACGATGGGCATGACAAAAATTTGCTTTTGAAGAGACTTTCTAGAATATTTCTTGCTGCAATGACAAAATTTTTGTGATTTTTTGAAAAAAACGTTTAGTCGAACGTATCCAACAAAATATCGATCTTTTCCAACAAAATTTTATTTTCAGTGATACGCTCCAAAGTTACGTTAAATTTGTTACACATTTGTACGAGTCAGTATACGATTTGAAGAATCGGTCAAAGACGAATATATATTGGCTTAAGCGCATCAAAGTTTGCAAGAGCACACCTAACTGTCGTTTGAAGACAATGGGGACCTCGGGAGAAGTAGCCATCTCCATACATCCGTGCATATGTATACAAGAGCCAGGGTAGTGTCCACGACAGTCAATGAATTGATATCGTTATTGTAACAACATAATAGACATATTTTCTTATTGAGATTGCAGTCTCGTACGTGTGACGTGCGCGTATGCGATGCGGCAAAGGCCGTTTCTTAGTCTGAGCGCCTTTATGAATGTATTCATTCATGCTCCGAAGAGAGTTCGTGTATCAAGCTCGATCTCGTCGAACGAGCTGTAATACTTACGTGTTTATAATACACGTATGTGCATATACATAAGCAAAGACGTAAGAAGGCACGGGGGAGGGAGAGGGTGTTGGTAAAATGTTCGAAGGAGAGGCTGGTAAGTACAGGAGAAGGCTAAGGACCCCGGGTCACTTTGAGTGATCGTGTGACGACGAGAGAGCCTTGTGCTGGGAAAGAGTTCAGATGGGCATACTCGCTGTGTGTTGATGGTTTAGAAACTTCTTATCTTTGAAGTAACTTTATGAAGATGAATGAAGTGGGTGTGTATATCGTAGAGGAGCGCTGCGTGAGATTGTAAGAAAAATGAGAATATTTTTGATCCTTGACGAGCTGTTTTAATTATTTCTGCACGTCAGTCGAGTTCTGCGTTTCATTTTCCACAGAAAATAAAATTTTGTTAAAAATCGTCGATATTTTGTTGAATACGGTAAACTAAATATTTTTGGATAATTTCAAAATTTTCGTTATTTTGACAATATTTTTCATTTCTTACGGAACTGTCAACAAAATTCACGATGGGAATGACAGAAATTTGCTTTTGAAGAGACTTTCTAGAATATTTCTTTCTGCAATGACAACATTTTTGTGATTTTTCGAACAAAAACGTTTAGTCGAACGTATCCAACAAAATATCGATCTTTTCCAACAAAATTTTATTTTCAATGCAATTGCCAAATGTTTTGTCGAACAATTGTGTCTGAGAAACGAAGCATCAACCGACAATCATTCACGAATATTTAATCATTAACTCGGGTTGTATTGAATAATCATTTTCTCGTCTTGTGAGAGACTCTCCGGTGTATCTGGGATACGATTAAAGTCTACTTAATCGAATCGTCTGGAGCAGATACCCACGCATAGTTACGATCATGAATACGTACATGAGCGTAAAACTCGTTGGTTGTACGGAGAGCGAAAGAGAACGAGAGAACGAGAGAGAGAGAGAGAGAGAGGAATAAAAAGAGAAGATGGTGCGAGTTCGGCATCTCGACCATCCGGTCGGTGGAGAAAGATCGCGAGACCGTGCTATCGGTAAAGTAGCCTCGTGCCAGCGACTACTTCTCGGTTCGTATCTGCGGAGAATCCAGAGGCAAGCGAGCGGGGGCGTGCTCCAAAGGAGAGTCGATGTAACGACTTAATAAACCGTTGGCGGTGGTTGCAAGCGTGATATAGACGCGGGGGAGGAACGGGAGGAAGTTCGGATGAAAGGAGAAGGAGTTGGAGAAAGAAAAACGGAGTCCTGGCTGAGGAGAGCGAGCGAAAAGCAAGGGAAAGAGTTAGGAGAGCGGAGAAGGAACGCGATAGCGAGAAAAAAGTCAAACGAGAGAGAAAGAGAAAAAAGAGGAGAGAAGGGGCAAGTTCTACAGCGGATCGCTATAGTGATCGGTCAGGTGCGTCGCGTGCCTCGTTGCCCCTTCTTTCTTCGACTTCTTTGCTCTTCAGTAGCTTATTCTTCTTCGCTTCTTTCTCGCTCTTTGCGCGGCACTGGCTCGTGTTTTGTTTTGGGAAGGCCCGAACGAGCTCGTTCCCACGCTTCCGACTGACTCGTGGCTCTTCCATACACTCGTACTCTTCTATCTTCTTCACAAACACACACACACACACACACACTAATATTTATACACCCACACAATCATCTAAAGTTCTACTGGTTATTGCGCGCCTCGTGGACACTCGACGTGAGCGCAATAACGATATAAAGAGCCGTATACACCAACCAGCCGAGCTCTGATACGATAAAGACGATGGCGGTATATGTGCACACTCGTTTGGCGCACAATCAGTCCACGGCCGTCGTACAATTTGTTACTGCCGATACTTATTTCCACTCGGAAGCATATGTTACGTTCATAAAAATATCTTATTACCCACTGCTTTTCGGAATTGAATTACATATTGCTCCATTGTCGAGTTATTATTCATAATCATCAATGCTGCTACGACCAATATCGAAGAAAATCGTTTTTTTATTACGCATATTATTTTTACTGCCTGATACCACGAGAAGATTGATTTAGTATTTGTTGAAAATCTTAGGCTCCAATCCGACGGGGTCCAAAAAAAAAAAAAAAACACTTTTTGGTAAAACAAACGGTTCCCATTGCAAGGGACGATCGTCGCTCTTATTCGAAAGGAATTGAGTCCATAACTTTGGGATGCGACGAATATTTTGGATCAAAAATATTTTCAAGAAATTCGACACGTTTGCACACTCTGCTGGCAAATCGCAGATTTAAATGTCGTTGGGTTATTGCAACTCGAACGTGAAAGCAAAAGCACGTAGGAAAGCGTAATTGGGGAACACGTGATTGAATTTTGATATTTCGAACCCTGAAGAGAAAAATAAAAATTGTTTGTTTCCTAAATTCTGTTTGGCTTGGATTTCAATGGTTAAGAATCGATTTTCACACAGTAATTTCATCGAGCGATCGAAGCACTTTCACAGTCTCTTCTTCTCGTTCGTGTTTATGGGTTTCCTCGATGGGACTTTCGAGGAGCGGAGCGAAGAATTTCTTTTGCTAACGTAAACACACGAAATTCGTCGCGTGTCATGTCTTCACGTTTGAGTGTTGACTCCCCGGCGTGGGTTTTCCAGACGCACTCCCTCGAATCTCAATGTGGAGGTTTTCAATCTCACATAAACAGCTGACGAGCCACATATTCTCACGCAGAAACGCCTCGGCCCTTATCGCCCTTACGTTCCAACACTCCCAGGGAAAAATAACGAAACGCTTAACACTCTACACGCTATTATGCCTCTCGTATACTTAACGTATACCGTGTGTGAATATTCGACTGTTTCCGTTCGTCCGTATTGTTTGTCATGTAAATATTGTCACGCTCCAAGTGCAGCTAATAGGAAGTGGGCGTTATTTAATTAGGAGAACGAAAGCATCGGAATGATTCACAGATTTTGTGAATAAACTTTTCATATCAAAGTCTAAACGTTGTCTGGAGCTAAAATATTGAATCGTCCGTCATTTTTACCCCTTGCGTTACAAATCAAAATTGAACCGAGGGTTCGGTCTGAATTGATTGCGATGTCATGGGCGAAAACCTTCGAAAACTCAGTTTGGCTTCAAAATGCATATTTTTTGTTTACCCACCAACTACAGTGAAACTAACAATTTTCCGATATCGAGGCATCGTAATTTCGTTGAGTCAGGATTCGTACGATTGATTTTGCTACAAATGTCTCGAAAAATATGAATTCTATCAAAAGTTATGAGCTCCCAAAGTAATGAAGAAACAGAAATTTATTTCGCGACTTTCCTGCACCCTCCTATAAAAGCTTCGGAATGGAGAGCCTCGTTCACGAATCAGGGTAGTATATCGTAGTGGGTTGTGAGTGCTGGGATTATAAGCGTGCTTACCACGCGAGCCGCGTGTGTGTACAGGCATGCGAGCTGCACGTGTAGATACTTCATAAAAGCTTCGGGACAGAAGGAGAAAGGGAGAAAGAAAAAGTGAAAAAAAAGGAGATAGAAAGGAGAGGCAAGGATTCCTACAGAGTTTTTCGGTTCCCACGATGTGTTCTCGGGGTGTGCGTCAGGTGGCTAGCGTTCCCTCTGAGGTGCTCGCACGACCTCACTCCCTTCGATCTCTTGCCTCCCTCGCTCTCATTCTCTCGTTCTTTCTCCTTCGTTTCATCAAAATAGACCTAATGGCAAAGACCCTGATCCTTCCAACGTTTAAAGAATACTTCCCGGGAGCATCGTTTCCGAAACACCCATCTTTCTGCCTCAATAAACTTGCATCTGGGTGAAGTAACTCTGACAAATCCCTTGGAGGGATTTGACACAGGCAAAGAAACAAATAAACACCATAGAATCGATTTCAGAATCCTCGTTAATTTTTTTCCACCACATTCATCCAGTTCGAAAGTTCATAGAAACGAGAAAACAGACATAACATTTTACATGATTTGTTTTTCTCTCAAGATTCAGACTCGTTTGTTATCCGTGATGTTTATCGTCGTAAATTTCAAATCAGAAGACTGAATATTTTGTTGGAAAAGATCGATATTTTGTTGGAAACGTTCGACTAAACGTTTTTTTCGAAAAATCACAAAAATGTTGTCATTGCAGCAAGAAATATTCTAGAAAGTCTCTTCAAAAGCAAATTTTTGTCATTCCCATCGTAAATTTTGTTGACAGTTTCGTAAGAAATGAAAAATATTGTCAAAGTTACGAAAATTTTGAAATTATCCGAAAATATTTAGTTTACCGTATTCAACAAAATATCGACCATTTTTAACATAATTCTATTTTCAGTGAAACTACCATTTCTCGTTGTTGGTTCGTTTGTCCTGTAAGTTTCCTTTTTGTGTGTTTTCCGATTTTTCTCGCAGGGGAATTAGAATTTGCTGACTTACGATTTGGTTATGTTTCGAAAATTTTCGGTATGGAGTGACGGAGAAGACGAGGAGAGAAGAAATTCAAAAAAAAAGATTATCATTTATTCAAATCCATGTTCGATACAACAAAAATAATTGGAACCGTGAAACCGTGAAAGGCACGGAGCTTGAAGTGCGTCGATCATAAAAGCGCGACGTTCTCGTTTACATGATAAATGTTATAAAGACGGTTCCACGGAACACGAAGGCGTTACTGGACGAAAAATGTGTCGGTTGATTAAAAAATCTAGAATGGCAAGAGAAAAGAAAAAAAAAATGAAGAAATGCGCATTCGTTTAAGGAGCAAATGAAAGGAAAACATGCACTCGTGGATTTGTTCGTTGTAATGAATCCCGGTGTCGATTAATCGAGGTCGAGTGGCTTTGTAATTGAGTGCGAATTAAAGAAAATAATTTGACTCGAACGTTGTGATGACAGTTTGCGACGTTCGTGTTCCTTGACGATTATTCCAACGACTAAGTGTCGGTGGTTGCGTCGTTGAGATGAAATTTCATTTTGCACAATGATTGGAGTCTGGCGATGCCTTTTTGGCGATCATCGGCATGCTGGTCTTCCCAGGCGTCCAACAGCATGTTGTGGTATCGTTGAATATCAAAGAATTGAAAGTACTCGTGAGAGGTTGGCGTGGGGAAGATTTTTTCAAAGTTGCCAATTTGGGTGAGTTCGTCCTCGTAAGCGACGAGATGGCGAACGTCATCGGGGGTCAAATCCTCGAGGATGTCGAAGAGATAATCATCGCGGCTGGTGAGATCTGTGTAGAGCAATTGCTTCTGTTTCTCTTGTTCGGTAAGCGCAGTTTTGTGGAGTTGCGTGTTCATGCGAATGGGAAGTTCGAGATCGTGAACTTTGGCGAGGTTGCTTGATTCGCGGTTGGTCATGGAGTCGGAAACTTGATAGCCAACGATGTTTAAAACGTTTCTGATGAGTGGCCCTTTAACAGCGATATCGAGAGGCGAGGAAGATTGCAGGGAAGGTGATATGTTGACCTCGAGAAGCCATGGCTTGAGGTTCTCATCGAGGAGAATATCGATTCCGAAGAGTTCGTAACAACAGTATCTGGACGTGGTGTTGCATCTCGTTAAACTATTGATCGAGGATTCACCAGCAATCATCGTCTTTACGATAATGTCTTTGATTTTCGCCCAAAGTTTCTCAGTGTTGACATTTTCTTTTTCGAGATAAGACCACAAAGCTTTTACGGTCCATTTGTGTCCGCGGCAGGAGTCTGCGCAGTCGTTGCTCGTGTAAGTCGCGCTGGATTTGTTAATACTGTAATTGGTCAAGTGCATGAAACGATCGCTCAAATAGTTTATGTCGTCGACGTACTTGACCGAAGCAAAGCGGACGAGACCATCGGGATAAATGTAAATACGTAACGGATTAAAACTCGAAACGAGAACGTAGAGGCGCAGGTCGAATTTGGCTCCACCGATGAGCTTTGGTTTGGACAAATATTGCTGAACTATCACGGGCTTTTTCTTGGGAATCTGCGACCATTTGTGAACTACTCTTATGCCAGTTCCACGTGCCGATGCCGGAGGCTTTATAATCCATTTTTCTTTGCCTCCTGTTTTCTCCCACACCTGACGAAAGCAACGGAAATCCTGCGGCAAAACATAAGTACGCGGTGCGAAACCAAACTCTTTTCTCCCGTGCTTAATCATCATGCGACTGAGACTTCGCCACAATCTGTCTTTACGACCGACTTGAAAAGTGCCCGGAAAATGATTGATTTTTTGGTTTTCTTTGATCGTTTTGAAATACGCGGACTTCATGTGTTTGCCCCAAATCGCGCACCACTCCGGTGACTTCTTAACCAGTCGGTAGCCCGTGTTTACCAGAGTCTTGCGCACCAACAATGGCGTTATCGTTGTCCAACGCCATTTCATATGTTTTCTCAGACTACGAGGCAAATTTGGTACTTTTGTACTATCGTAAGATTGAAAGGCTACGTATGGCGGGACATTGGCAAAGAGACTGCGTCTCAATGGCAGTGAATAATTTTCATCTTCTATGTTCGCTACGCTCGTGTCATCGTTGTCCGTTGTCGAGACACCGTCGGTCAACGACAATTCTTCTTCTTGGTCATCCTCGTACTGAGAATCGAGATCCTCGACGTTATCGATTTCCCCACCTATGCGCCCCAGCTCGTGAGGACTGTACGCTATCACGTCCATTCTTTATTTTCTGAAACAACCCCGCAACAAATTTCATGCTCTTTATTTTATTTCATTCTGAATTTAAAAAATAACAAAATTTTTTTAATTTTAGCAATTTTTTGTAAAGTTTATTGTTGAAAAATGAATGAAAAAATCATTCGAAATTATTATAAATAAAAAGCTATTTTTGTAGAGTTTGAAAAATGGTCGAATTTTCTTGAAATTTTAACGAATTCCAGTTTCAAAATTTTTGATTTCGCTCCAAAGTTCAGATTTGAAAAAAAAAAAAGAGAGAAAATTTTATTGTCGCGTTAGCCTTAGCAATTTTTTTGTAAAGTATATTGTCGGAAAATAAATTTAAAAATCTATTTTTGTAGAGTTTGAAAAATGGTTGAATTTAAAAAAAATTTTAGCCAATTGCGAAGCTTCAAAATTTTTTATCTGGCTGGAAAATACAGATTCGAAAAAAAAAGAGAGAAAATTTAATTATTGAATTTTCTTGACCTTCGAGATCGTGTACATCTCGGCAAAAAAAAAAGTGAATTTAATGTTTTTAAACAAATGTATATTCATCCCATACCTATCACAGCTTGTCAATCATCAGCGTCACGATCAGTTATCAACCTCGAAGAGCCAACTGCAACAGAGCAAATAGAAACGCGATTTTTATACGTGCTATATATGCGAAGAGGCTCGTCGTAAATACTCAGAAAGACAAATTTCCAAAAGAGCAAAAGAAAAAAACGGCAGATACTACGAAAAAGCAAATTCAAAATAATTGAACACGAGGTTTAATTCGTCACCCTGAACGAACCTTCAAAAAGAATAATGAAAAGCAATAAATCCCAACTGTGATCACACGGGACGTGTAATTCGATCATGTGCATATATACGCGCCGAGTAAACACCCAGTAATTCTTGAACAAGCAAAAGCTTTCATTTTGCAAAGTTATGTGACTCGAACGACACATATACTTTTTTTTCAATGCCAAAAAGATCAAAGTATTGCGCAAGCTTGAAAAAAGTTAATTTTGGAATATTTCAATAATTTATATTATTATTATTATTATTATTCTTGTTTTTTTTTTTACGACGAATTAAGCAAGTCAAAGTTAATTGCCGATGCAATTTCACGAAGGCATGGATAAAGGTGAGGATAAATAATGGTAAGACACGAAAACAGTTGAATTATGTTTAAAACAATTTCAGTTGTTTATTCAATTATTAAAACGTGCGATAAACCCGTCCATTGTGCATGGAATTGAATAATGGTAACGGGATCATAAAAAAAAAGTCATATCTTAAACATAACAAGTAAATTTCCTATCATGATATAATAATAATATTATTACTTTATGAGAAAACAGTAATCTCAGGTACAAAACAAACAACCCTTATCACAGACATCAATTAAAGCTTGATCACCTACACGTTTTTGTTTCATAAACTCTAACAATAATCGTATTATTCGTGTATGTGTGTATGTGTGTGTATCGTTATACTTTGTGTATGGTAAATGTGTATATTTATATATGAATGTTAATAATTGCTGATTCGCAAATGCGTTCGAGATACGATAAACATTATTGGAAGACATGGATTTGTCGTTATCGTTATAAATCGTTTTGCCTCGTCGCTTTATTTGTTATTTTTTTTGTATATTTCGTTGCTTGTGCCCTTCACTAGGCGGTCGTCTCGTATTGTTGGTCCCCTTTTCCAAGGAGAGGCGCGTCCGCCGGCTCCAGTCACGACGAAGAACCCGTTTACATCGTGGTTGAAAATTCTTCGTTGTTTTTGTCGAAGCGATTGCTTCATCCGTATTAGCGACGTATCCCAGTCGTTTCGGAATGGATGATGTTGAATGTTCACCATGGACGCCAGACGGCTGCTGATGATGATTCCGTAGAGTCGCCCGATGAACTGGCGACGCTCATTGGACTTTGCGGTGGAGTGTAAACGTTTTGTGACAAGTTTTCCAACATTTTTGGAACACTTGGGGCAACTGGACTGGTCGCACCGTTTACTTGTTGCGGAGTCGCTGGTCCCTCGAGACGTCGTAGACAACCACCGAGATGACGCATGAGCGAGGCACCTGCTGCCGGATGAACTGCAGAGGCCACTGGGGTCGACAAGAACGTCGAGACTTCCTGCGCGCACTGAGTAAAACCTTCGCGAAATCTGTCGGCGTAACTGTTCTCCGGTGTCAGAGTAAGACGACGAGCTGCTCTCAGTGTATGAAGATGACGGACGGTGAGCTCGAGGATGTCTGCTTTCTCCAATTTAGCGACATTTTCACCTTCAGCCTGAAGAGCTGTCACCATGAGGTCCTTGAGCTCATCGAGACAACGGTTGATGCGAGCTCGTCTTTTCCTCTCGAGCATCGGCTTCATCACTTTTCTGTATTGATACGTTCTCGATACTGGCTCTTCGTACTCCATACCTCCACTTACTGACGTGTAGGTTGTGTGTGGTGCCATTTTGATAGTTTGATACTTGACGAAGATAACGAAACACTTGGTTAAACGCACTGATTACAAAAACACTTGTTTTCGCTGATTGTTGAATCTTCAATACGAAGTCAAATGTCAAAAAGGTATTGAGAAACTTGCTGATTGCGATAGAAGAACAAAACAAATCTTGTGTATCACTTTGATTGAATTTTTTGACAATTCACAAGGTAAGATACTCTCGAGCTCTCTTAGGTTAGATGCTTGTTCCTCGGAGTGCCGAGCTGATCTGTTGCTGATCTGAGTTCTGGAGGGGGTCTTATACCGGTATTTATACGGGTTGGCAGGATCCCCACTCTTTGGAAGTTGTATACTCGTCGTCGTCACACCACAACGTGTGCTCGAGCGGTCCCCCTCGAAAGCGGCCCCGACGGGACGTGCACACACACATTACCGGCTGCACGAAAGCGAGAGGGTACCATGCACAGAGGCAGTCGTGCGACAAAGAGACGAAAGCAGAGGGGGAAACGTATACAAGCAGCAACAGCAGCAGCAGCAGCAGCAGCAGCAGCAGTAACAGCAGCTACCAGCCGGAGGAGCGTATCGTGGGAAGCTCGCGGGCCGAAGCGTTCCCACAGCCCAACAAGCGGCGCAGGTCTGCTGGGCCAGGTTGGCTGCTGCTGCTTGCGGGAATACTATAGAGCGGTAAGCGGGCGCGGGGTGAGGGGACTTTCGAGCGACACACCTGCACCCTCTTGGACGTGAGGCCCGCGTGAGGCCCACGAGGATCACTGTGACTCTCTTGCGGGCCAAACGCACGGGAGAAAGAAAGAAAGAGAGCCTCGGAACGTGCGAGTCTAACAGAGAAAACGGACAGTGGACGCACAGCCGAGCACACGCCACGACGCGCGACCAGCACGAGGACGTCTCGCGCGTCCTCCTTCTTCTCCTCTTCCTCCTCAGCCTCCTCTTCCTCTTCACTTCTTCTTCTTCTTCTTCGTACTCTTCTTCCTCCAACTCAGCCTCATCTGTATATCCTCTCTATATTATATCGCAGTAGCAATACTCTACACATATATATATATATTTAGGCTTATACATTGCTTTACCTCGTGGAGAACCAACAACGAGTTGTCTATCGCTCTCGCGTATTGCGGCTAGGAAACGAACGAGCTTGCGCTCCCGACACTTGTCGGTCGAGCTACGGGGTATGTATTATCCGAGTGTATATAGACGCGGCCTCGCGCCGTCACGTGCACACTCGCTCGTAATTGCGATCTCGTGCGAGCAGCTACTTGTTGCACTGTGATGTTTGTGCTCATACACATATATCTCTATATATTCTTACCAGCCGACTTCGTAACTATACTGAGGAAAGCGCGGATCGGATGCGCAGAATGTTAAACGTTTCGCTAACATTTTCTTTTCATTTCTTTTTGCTTCACGTTTTTTCAGTCGATTTTCACGTTCAGGAGAAGTGAGTTTTGTCTTGTCAGACGCGAGATACTTCGACTGCTCTTTTCATATATGTCCATCGAAGATTCTTGCTGCAAACTTGAGACTTTGTTTTGCTATTCATTCCGAGACGACTTCGATTACAGCTTCCACATAGTTCGATGAGGTTCATTAGTCCGCGGCTGTTTTTCATTTTCCCATCAAACTCCGCAACGATTCGTTCAATATTTTTCGAAAAATTGTGTGTTTTTTTTTTTCATTTTTTGAAAATTTCGAACTAACGTATCGAATCTTCACCCGAGACCTGCGTTGATTTTACCACCACGTTGTGTTAGGATCTCGAACGCCGAATCTTTATAATTCATATAACCGGTTTACCTGCGAGAGATCGGATCTGTCGTGTTGTTGAAAATGAACGACAAGGAGAGAAGGGAACTCTTGCAACGAGGCGATGCCGCGCTTCTTTCTTCACTTTACGTACATTAAACGTAGATTTTTAATGACCCTATCGTGCCTATCTCATCCCTTCCAAAAAGCCAGAGTTCTCGAAACGACGTTTCTTGACAGGAGCTCGCTTGAGACACGAGAAAGACGATGGTACACCAGCCAAGACATGGCAACGATGGGTTCCACTTGCGGCGACTTAACGAGGTGTTTAGGCCCTTTCGAAAAACCGATATCCCAAACATCTCGCAGCAACGTTCTCTCGTCGCCGACTTGCTCGTAGAACCACAATGGGTGGGGCTTGAAAACCTCCTGAAAATCAAGTTTATTTACGACCTCTAAAAAGCTCAGATGTGGCGAAAGCATCGACCAAGAACCTGCAGCCTCCTCGTTGACTATATCAGAAGTGCGGTATGACTTATGACATGGCTTTCGTTTTCTTGGACCAAGGCGGAGTAACGGATCTAACGAAGAACAAAAACGACAGGGGGCGAGACGACGATCGTCCTGAACACTTTACGGGGCTCAACTTGAATTTTACGACAGGATTTCTCATTCGATATTCTATAGTCAGAAAAAATCAGTTAAAACCTAAGAAAAACGAGTCAACGAAACGATAAGTTTTTATTCAGGGACGTTAAGGTACTTTGTTAATTATCCCAGAGTTGAAGAATTTTTCACGCTTGTTTATCGATATGATCAATGTAATTATTCCTGAAGTAGTAATAACGTTTACGAGAGCTCCGTAATAAAAAAAATTATCAAATAAAAAATGCAACATTGTGAGCTATTGTTGATTGGTGTGCGCCTATCCTATTTCCACAATTTCGTTTATCAGCGCACACGCCTATCCGAGAAAGATGCATGAACTCACGCAGTGCCCTTTTTTCTCGCAACGGGTATACGAGATAGCTTCGTTAACAGGATTCCAATCGAGCGCGATATTAACGGTTCGAATGTTTAATACACGGGCGGTGTGTACGATAAATCGAGTAATCGACAAGTGAGCGTTATAGTTCGCCCACGTATGCTGTAATCGGGGCTGGTGTAATTGCTCCATAGGAAATAATAAATAGTCAATGGGGGAGAATGGTATCACTTATTAATGGAATACCAATCTCCGATTTGCCATTCAGTCCAAATGGAAAAAACACAAACGTACGTGCATATACTTGAGGGAATTAATCGATATCCACGAGTTTCGTATGTCTGTTTGGTTAACGTTTGTGGTGTGTGAAGTTTGAGCTTGTTGAACTGTGCACTTGGTGCACAATGTGCTATTGATATATACGTATGAGCTATGAAGGAAGTGTCCAGCTGGCATTGCAATTATCGCATTGATCGCTTATTCGAGCGCCGGATGCCAGCACGTGGGTATAATATAAGCAGCGATATAGAGGACGAGGCCTTTATTCATGCATTGAGCGGACAACGTAGTCGTTTTGCTGCTTGTGCTCTACGCTCGTACGATACACAGTGCGGCGGGGTCTCTGGATGGTGTAGAGCTCGCGCTTTATTACGGACGTGCGGTAATTCGATGGTTTCATGTACGACGAGGGGGCGGTAGGAGAACGTGGACCGAGGACTGCTACTGGTGAACCAATGTACGTTACACTCGAGCCAGAGCGGAAGGGACGCGTAGTGATTTGGTCACTTGAATCGATTCATTGAGCAAATGGCGAGGCGGAGCGCGGGAAAAAGTTACAAGTGATCGCAACGTCGATGTTCCAAGGGCCTTTGTCGCATAAGGTCTGAATTGACCGCAGATTGAATGAAGGAGGGAATATTCGTTCGTGAATATTCAAAAATTTGCTTCAAAGTTGCGACGAGATTAGGCGATCTAGTTGAAATTTGCAGGAACGATTCAACAGCGTTGTTTGCCAATCACCGCGAGGGCTTTTCGCACTCCCTTGCACGCTTCTGCCTTGATCCGCTTTATTATTGTTCCATCCTTCTCCAGTCTCACTATCTCTGCTCGAACTTACTCATCAGCTTCTATGCCTTATTAACGTTGGCAGGATACACACGTACGAGAGAGATTGTGAAAGAATGGCGAAAGGGGTAGCAGGAGCGTGTGCGAGAGCGAACGGTAGAAAAAGAGAAAGAGAGAAGGCAGAGAGCCACCGAAATTCCACGAGTTTACTCGTTGGCTCGTGCTACGCCCGAGCGCCGACGCCACGGCTCGAACGTGGGAATATTCCCAGGCTCTTCTCGAAGAACTGCGAACCCGTCGTTCCGGCCCGACGGATATGAGAGGGGAAAAGAGGGATATTCACGGGACCACGACCGCACACACGGAATGTTCGTCGAAGCTGCTCCTCCTTCAACTTCGTCTTATTACTTATGCTTCGTTTACTCGGTACCAGTCCGACACAAAGTCGTAAAGAAGCGAGGCTTCTTATTTTGCCGAGCAACTTGTATGGACGATAAAAAACGTAGGTGTGATCTGGGCTACGCATACCGTGACGGAGGACAAGCGAAGCACTGTGATTGGTTTTGACCAAAACTCGAACTATGGATATTGGCATCGTTGTGTCTCTTTCCCACTAACGTCGTTTCTAGGACAATCATTCGGCTAACCAGGCAATTGGCAACTGAAAGCCTATACGCATGTATGCACGCAGAGTTGCAGTCCATTTTGCGTATAACGTAAAGAGGATGAGGAGCCCTGCAGGCTTCATTGTGTGCTGAAGCGTACGTCCTCTTTCATGCTGAACGAGCGAGCAGGACGAATGGCGCAGAACATGCCATCCTGCTGCTGCTGCTGCCTTTCCCACAACCTCGGCTCCTTCAGTATTTTCCATCCTTGTTCTTCTCGCACCAAATTACAAGAGCATCGCCTTAGCCATCGGTGGTAATGTAACCTTAGCGCGACCCATTGCTGTGCTCTCAGGGGCGCACGAGAGTCTTGTGAACATAAATCGAGCCCATTGTCAGTAGCACGGGCCACACTATTCTTGCCCGCATCTTGCTCGGTTTTGCCTGCTCTCAGCCTAAGAAGGCTTCGCAGGTATGAAGCGCTGGATCCCCAAGAGGGCTTACACTTTTTTCTCTCTCCTCTTCCTACTCTTTGTTTTTTTTTTCGTTCTTATTCCTGTTTAGGGTCTTGATGAACTCGACCTCGGCTCTGTGCCAATCCTTGAGCATCCACGACCTAGCCAGCTCGACAGCTTTGTCCAGCTACTTCCAATGCGCCATCATCATCATTATCGTCATCATCATAATCACGATCATCATCGTCATCACCATAATACCTCGTTGTACCTGCGGCGCGTCCGTACTACGACGTTTGTAATTCGTCCATTATCCGCACGCTTCCGTTTGCCATCCGCATCAGGACGACGGGTCGCACGGGCCGCTCCATATTTTTCTAATGATTCGCCATCCGTGCTCTTTTCCTTGTGTACGCGTATGACCACAAGAAAGTCTAGCTATTCATATGCTTCCAAGCGCATCCGTAGCAATAGTGTTTGTTTTTTCATTCGCGTATCGAATTAATTCGATTCCATCTTTCTATATCAATCATAATCCGAAGTAAACCGCGTGATTGAAATTTAATTGAGGGACGAGACTATGAAAATCATTTAGTCAAGTTTCTCGAAGCTTTTGGCCATTCTCCTGGCAAAAAATTTATTTCACTTTCGAAATAGAATGTCCGGCATGATGCAGACCGTCGAAAAAGAAAATTTGACCTTTCAAGACACGTAATTATCTCCTTAAAGACTAATCTGTAGTCCGGTCAAAACATCTCGAATGTACGCACGAATAAATGATGTTGAATGCTACAGATTATTTTCTAGGTACCATTAAAAATCGTTTCCATATACGTACGCACATTGAACGCTGAGAAAACCGCGTGAGTTTGTCCGCAATACACACTGCGGCCTCGTGCCGCGTCGTTCTCGCACGCTCGGTAGTGATTAATTGGACTCGCGCGCCTCTCCACTCGTACTCACTCGCACGCTCCATTAAAACCGCTTCTTCCCGACGTAAGGCCGAGACAGCAATCACGCCACGGAGCGACGCGACCAGAGTTTTCTGATGTGAATCGTCGCCGTTTCACGATTACGCAAGTCGCCGGCGACCAACAAAGGCGACGGCTCAATCCATATGAGTGAAAGTATATCCAACATGTACGCGTGGTCGCTTTTGAATCATAGTTGTTAAAATCTGTATTGACGTAACTTGCAGAATTAAGGAAAACTGCGTACAATGAGAGTCTGAAGCTAGAAGTGATCCGAGATTGGCATCTTGAGTTGTTCATCCGGTTGGGCACGCTGTGAACGTCGTTAAGGTATTACTATCACGAAACGACTTTATTTAAGGTTCTTTCAAAATTATGCATAAACGTTTTTGGCACCAAAACAAACAGTTTTCTCCTATGAAGAAAAAATTTCTGACGTTTAGAATTTGAGATATTTCATTTCCAATGTTTTATTTCCAAGGAAAAAACTGTTAGTTTTGGTGCCAAGAACATTTATACAAAATTTTGAAAGAACCCAAAATAAAGTCGTTTTGTGATAGTAATAATTCTATTTTCGCTAAAATCCCGACGGAATTGAGTGATAAAGGGAGCGAAAAATAAAGAAACGATAATTATCTCGTACAACGAAATAACCGGCAAACGTGATAAACTTAATGAGCTCGCATGGAAGATGGATCGGCAACGAAGCTGGAAAGAATCGTCGATCGTCGTCGCATACGTCCGATTGATCGATCTTAATCAAAGTCACAAAGAAAAAGGGAATCAGAATCTGGCATGAATTATATGGCTCCGGTCTATCATTAATACGCCTCGGCGTTGATTTCTGCAGGTTGTTTCACCACTGGCGAGAAAATATCGACCGAAACACACGGAATTACTCGTACTAGCTGAATTAATAGTACTCGATTGAGTGTCGTTTTTTTAGAAGCAACAGGTAGTGGCTTCTCTCGTAATGGGAGAGAAAGAACAAAGTCATTCGAACTAAAGAGTCAAGGTAATAAAAAAAATCTTGTTCGGGAATACAGAGAGAAGCCGCTCACGAAGAAGACACTGGATGAGATCAGAAACGAAGAAGAGACAGAGCAAGAGAAAGAAGAGGGATATTGCTACTGGAAAGTACACCCCGAAGAGAACGTGTAAGGATCGCTCGTCGGCTTCTTCTGCTTCTTTTTCCCAGACTTTTTTCTCCCCTTTGATCCTCTCTCCCGGGAGCCGTCTTGTACAGATAAGAAATGGTATCCTCTAATTAGGATCGAGTTAAACCACTTTGGGTCGTATGGGATTGAAGGAGCATCTTCGAATCTCCATTTTACGAAAAATATCTTTGCGGAGAGAACTCTTGAGAATCCAAAATGCATCACCTGCTCATCACTCCGATTCATTTTCAGGATAAAATCGATGTTTAGAAATTTATTAAAATGAACCAATAATTGTTGGCTCCCAAATCAGATAGATAATGCGATTGATGAATGGATAAATGAATTGGTGCATTTTTAAATTGTTTACCTGAGCCATTTCCCTTTCGGGCTATTAACAAAGTTTCGGAAACAATTTGAGTCAAAACTTATGGCCACTGCTGTGGTGAGTCCCAATAAAGTCTGAAATTTCGTGCTCGGTTATCCGAGGAAGATGAATAGCTGAACCGAAACGACCAACTTTTTCTAATTAAAACCGAGACTGTGCACACACTGGCACTCGAAATTCCCTCCCATAGAGAACGAGAGAATGTCAAAAGAAAAAAAAAAACAAAAGACCCTGAAAAAACTATGAGATTGGAGACCACATGTAGTTTCTATCAGTCACTCAACCGTTGGATTTTAACTGAAACGATGGTTGGAAAGTCTGTACTATTTACCAACGGTCTGTGGTGTCTGTGTTGTTTCTGGTTCGCCCTTTCACGCATAACAGAGAGCTAACACACCCCCTTGGGAGTTGAATGTTGAGTGAAAACGAGCGAGAAGTACGAGGCGAGAAACGAATAGTTAAGGATGTACGTGAAGCTCATCCATTTCACTGACATCGTTCTTTCTCGCTTAAAACTCAAAAAGACCTCATAATGAAAGCGAATATTCTTGGACTCGTATTTGCCTCTCGCTCCGGCGTACATGTGCTTTGAAAAAGGAAAATCTCTGCGTCTCTGTCAGCGGCGCTTAAGCCCGAATCTCTTAACACCCTCCATGTGCCCTTAAGGCTCATTTCGTGTGCGTTTCTTGTTGAAGGGGCAGCTTGCCTGCCTTGGCAGCCTATATGTGAGATCGAGCTCGCTCTCTCCCTTTTTTCGAACGTGTGTTCAGCTCTGTTGCACTACGAGCTTCCAACACACACCGGGTGTGTGCGTTAAGACTCGCGTGACGTCTCTCTCGCTCTCGCACGCTCTGGCTCACGTCTCCTGTTTTCTTCGTGTCTTTCGTTCCTGCTCGCTCTTTCAGCACGTCACGCGTCTTTTAGGGGTTGGCTGTCGTCGTTCAGAAGGCACAGGTGGTATCACGACTCGTGGGAACTCACGGAGCAGAATCTTCCCGTGGCCATATACACGGAAGGACACACACACACAGAGAGGCATATGCACCCATAAGATTACACATATAAATGGCGAACCCCTTAGAAATGATGTGTATAGGACGAGCACAAGGAAACGCAGAGCTCGCAGCAATTCAGCTATAAGAAAAGCCCTGCAAGTGTGTCAGCTCCACCCTCCTGAGGATTGGCCTATTCTTTGTGGGTGTCGGTAAATAGGGCTGCGTCCTATGGCACACCTATACACACACTCTAAAAAGTTTTTTTTTTTTCAACTTTTTTTCTTCTCTCTTGCTCCCTTCGTTCATATACTCTCGTTTTCCTTCTCCTTGCTTTTCTCTCTTTCTCGCTCTCTCCGTCCACATAACCATCACGAGCCTCGTTTGGCTCCTTATTGAACTTCCCCCAGGGTGCCTTACGCCTATATAACGATATGACCCCAACGCACATACCTATACACGATTCACTATTTAGGGGTCGTTCCTCCACAGCCTCGTGACTGCCTCGTGGCCGGCACGGACATTCCCCCCTTCTTTATTTTACATTGTGTCTACTGTGGGAGAATTTCGACACACGTATGCCTTCCTCATGAAATGTTCGCTCGACGCTCTACACGCGATTTTTAAATCGGGATCACTCGCTGCTTCCACCCTCAATAGCTCTACTTTTTTTTTTCCTTTTTCAATCTCTCGCTACATCGGTTCTTTCTCTCGTTTATCGCACCATTGAACACTTCATTCTTATATGTACCTTACACACGATATTTTCCGAGGGACAGAAAATAGCCATGATCCTTACGACCGCACCAAATCTTTACAATGTACGAATATCGACTTAAATGCTTTGGATTTGTATGCCCAGATTTGTTGCAATGATTATGGTTTCTCGAGTTCCTCACTGACCAACAGGGAGCCCCATGAATTCGTCAAGGTTTCGATCCTTCGATCGGACCTTCTCGCATGCGACTCTATTCCTTTTTTTTTTTATTCACCAATTTATAAAAAGAAAAAAACAACGTGACACCAAACGGAACGAGGTGGCAATTATTACCTAATGAAGAAAAATAATCTCAAACTAAATTGTCCATCGATCGTTATTAGTTTCGAAATATTTTTCGTCACATTCGAAAAAATTTGAGGGGAGAGAAAAATTATGATGTATAGCTCTGATTGTTACGTCACTATTTTGCCTTCAACTGTTTCCGCAGACCCTTCGTGTCAAAAAGGTTGAAGATTTCTCATCAGGGGCCCACCGACGTTGCGTGTACCTTCGTTTTCTCGTTTTTGGCCACGCCTCGTTACTTTTTTTTTTTTTTTTCACATACGAGAGCGTGGCATGGATACATATATATAAATGTATTCAGCTTTACGAAGCTCTTACGCTCTCTTCTATGAATAACCAGTTTGCAGCGCAACGAACCGGTTAATTACTCATGAGTCGACGCCTGATGGGATATATTCTAGCTTCGGAAGAGCATAGAGCATTGCGTTCGGAAGAAAAATCATCGCAGGATCATGAAAGAACGCGCGGGGTTAATTATACTCTCTGCTTCGCTGCGGGGGGATCGAAGAATCGAAATTGGAAATTAAAAAAAAAGGGTTCTAAGTAAAAAAAAAAAAAAAAAAAAAAAAAAAAAATGTTTCCAATAACTCATCAAAGTGTAAAAAAAAATACGAATGTGTGTCTGTGTAATTGAGGGTTTGTTTTACATTATACAAATAGTTTCAAAATTCATCCTTCGAGTAGGGGAAAAAAAAATTAGTTCGACCGGCTCCACGGGGGGCTAGAGCCAAGTTTTGTCGAAATGGTTTTCGTGTCTCGTGGCAGCAAACAACGTGCTCTTATTTTTCGGCATTAATTATTGAAAAATCATAAAATAATGGTAATTATGACAAATAACTGAAAATATTGATTGATCATCCTATTGAATAAAAATTTCATTCGAATACGAAATTACGATGAGCTCGTTCGGATCGTCAACCAATTGATTTGGAAATCGAGCATTATCGTAAAATGGTTTTTCATTTAATGCCAGCAAATGAAATTAGCCTGACCATGAGAAATAATCGCTTTCTCCTCCGGCTGTTCAGGGCTCAGTGACTGCGTATAAATTAATGTTTTCTTCCCAATTCTGGAATCCTTGCATTTTTATGATCGAAGGCTGCTCAAGTTAAAAATCGTCGATTATAATTTTCTTTCATAAACGCTCAAAATTACAGAATTCATACGCGATTATTATATCTCAATGGACATTATTCATGATCCAACAACATCGTATCAAAAGTGTTACAGATAAAAAGAAGGTACAGACTACGATCTTATGTACGGAGTGTAAAGGATACCGGCCCGTTCAATAATTTCCAGAGAGCACTTATAAGGAGCGTTCGTCGTTACGCTGTATAGTTATAAACCCATGAAAAAGATGCGGGCACCGGAGAATTGACAGACGCGCTTGACAGACATCGTTCTTGCGATAAGGATGCGTGTGCGATTTTTGAGACAAATTGAGATCAGTATCGCGGCGCATGGACCAGAGATCGAGAAGCCAAAGGGCTATGCGGAAAAGTTTTTGCTGCATGCTAATTATGTCTGCCAGGTGAGACAGGGGCTTATCAAGTTTATCGTACCAAACGATACTCCTAGAGCAGATAAACGTTTTTGCATCAGCTGTCCCAAAAAACATATTCGAGTTTCAAAGTGGTCGGTATTTAGCAAAGTTTTAAAAATTTTCAATTTTTCATTTTACAATTGCTCGAGGATGTCGAGTCCCAAATCGCAAATAATAAGAAAATTCTGAAAATTTGGTATGTTTTAGTATGAAGTGTTTAAGAGATCGTGTAAAAATTTCACGACCATTAGGAAGCTCGTTATTGAACAATTAACATTAATAAATTAAATGTGATCAAATGTAGTTTTATGGAAACTGGTATAACTTTGCGATAAGTTTTTTTTTTGATCTCTCAATTTTTTAATATCTATAATATACTGAAAGCAACGGAAACAAAATAAAGTTTATTGATAAATATTTTTTTGTATTTGTTTAAAAAAATTTTCTTAACAAAAACGTTAATTTTTTAATAACGAGCTTCCTAATTGTCGTGAAATTTTTACACGACCCCTTCAATTATTTATACAAAAACATACTAGATTTTCAGAATTTTCTTATCATTTTTTATTTCAACCCTCAAGGTGGTTAAAGCAATGATGACAGAATTCTTAAAATTTGGTATGTTTTTCCATGAAGGATTCAGGACGTCGTGTACATCGTTAAAATGGTCGATCAATGAAAAATAGGAAGCAGGCTGAACGTCATTCACTGAATACACTTTCCTACTCCGTACAGTCGGATTTTTCGCACGCGATCGATAGATCGCCTTAATGACAGTATACCAAAGAGAAAAGTGTTTGAAAACTTTTTTCCTCGTAAATATATTGCGAGCTATAACTCATCTTGCAAATTTGGTGATGACTTTGGCGACACTGCGTACGAGGATGTATGATATATGCATGTTTGTCGACCTCGAGAGAATCTCGGCTCGTGCTGGGATGAATATGCGCAGTGGCGAAAGTACACCGAGAGCACGAGGGACACTTAATCGCACCTGCGATTTCTTATGACTTGACGTTAAACTCGCAGATATTTTCGCCTTGGCCACGCTCGCCACAACTGATATTTAACCTTGTTGGGTCCGCCATTTTAAATTCTGAATATACAGACAAACACACATACACTGGTATTTGCGCACACGAGAAAAAAAAAAGAAGAGTTTACGTTTGCGAATGATCGAGTAAAAGTAACGCAAACATAATCGGACGGGCGAGCAGGTAATTCTCTCGGAGATTTAACCTTGTGGATTGAGAGAGTAGCCTTTCGAGCTTCGAAGAGCATTTCAAATGGGATGAACCATTTGGATCTCGAGAAACGTAAACCTAGTGCCAGAAAATTTGATTTTATTTTCTCGTAAAAATTCGATGGAAAAGCCTTCGAAGAGGGCTCGAGCAAAGTCGATTTGTAAGATCGAAAAAAAATGGAAATTTTGTCAGAAAAATATTTCTCTCTGTTCTAACGCGACGAATCAAACGATGAATCATAAATACTGAACTGCCAGGCGTGCATTTCAGAAGGTACACGAGATAGCGTGTACCCAAGAGCCAGTGTACCGCGCGATCGTGTCACAGGAATCTTGGCTCTCGATATACGTGACAGTCTTTTGTGATATCGGCGAAAAAGTCTGAGAATGCTGGAAGGTAGATTGACGAGTATGTGTACAAAGTACTCCGTATAAGCGCGAGTTTATTTAACTTTTTCAACTTCCGTCCTTGTGTGTTCGAGTAATTTTCATTGGTTTCTTTGCTTGTGAAACGTGTATGTATATAGAAATATATGTGTGTGTAAAAAATACGGGCGACTTTTTACCTCGCGTCACAGTCAGGCTACGCCTGTCGAATGTCGCGTCAACTTTTTTCATCCAGCCTCGAACGAATTCATTGGAGAAGGAAACGATCGTGGAGGGCATTCGATCGCGGTTTGCTTTCAGTTTTAGATCAACGCGTAAAATCACTCCTGCCTCTTTCGACCTGAATTTTCAATGAATATCCAGGATAACAATTTGAGGAGGTTGGATCAAAACGATACAATGTTGCCATGCTAAAAACATAAAAAATTTCAAAAAGATAAGAATTTAAGGAGGTTGGCTACATACGACAATATGATAAGAATTTAATAAAATTTCGTGATGACATTCTTTAGCATCAAATACGATGACACCATTTTTTTCTAATTTTTCGTCTACATAGTTGTCGAATAATTGGAATTTACAATATACAAAAAATATACCTATATATATCTGAATCCTATGCTTATGCATGTAAACTCTAGTGCTCAATTACTCGAAAATTATGTAGAAAAGAAATCTTAAAAAATTTGTATTTTCATATTTAATACTAAAGAATATACTCGCCAAATTTCATTAAGGAGGTTGGCTACATACGACAATATGATAAGAATTTAATAAAATTTGGTGATGACATTCTTTAGCATCAAATACGATGACACAATTTATTTTTAATTTTTCGTCTACATAGTTGTCGAATAATTGGAGTTTACAATATGCAAAAAATATACCTATATATATCTGAATCCTATTCTTATGCATGTAAACTCTAGTGGACAATTACTCGAAAACTATGTAGAAGAAAAATGTTAAAAAATTTGTATATTCATATTTAATACTGAAGAGTATCCTCACAAAATTTTATTAAATTCTAATCATTTAGAATTTTCCTATGAAAAAATTTGTGTTTCTTGACTTGATGCCAAAGAATGTTCTGGCACCAAATTGAATAAAATTCTGATTATTTTGATTTCGTGATCCAACCTCCTTGATGTTGAAGCAGGTGAAACAATTTTTTTGTATTTTAGGCTGTCGAACATTCGATCCGAGGCGCCGTTCGACGTTTCTTTTAAAAAATACACCAGACAATTGTTATCCTCTGTGGAACGTTTAAAAATCGAAGCGACCTAAAATCTTATAATTGCGTCCACGACCTTACGAACTATATATATTCGACAGCAATTCGATGAATTTTCAGGATGGATTCACGTACATAAATCCACGTACGTATCGTGTCGTAGAGATCAAGGAGGAGAAAAAACGTGGCATGTGCTCGAGCTCGTCGTTTCATGCTGTACGCACACTCGCAATCACTATGTGCAGTATATATTTTCGAATGTTTTTTCTTTCTCTCGCTCATAATATTGCAGAGTTTATCTCAGAGGAACACAAATCATTGACAATCGTTTCCTCTCGTCGTTAAATTCTGACTGTTGTGTGGCTCTCTCGAATTCACGACACGACACGTCCTCCAACGGCCTCGAGAGAGAGACGGAAAACGGTAGAATGAACGAACGTGTACATTATATTTATTATAAATATACATATATATCTATACACTGTCTATATATATGACGTTATAGGAAAAGAGGCGCATGCCTTCACACCGCAAGTTCCCATGCCGCGACTGGTTCGATGTCGCGGTGCCATTGCCCGTTGTCTCTCATGTATAAATGCCCACGGCATATTGAGGCGAAAAGCAGCTAAGAGCTCGTGCCTCTTTCCGCTACGTGTGCGCACGTTTTGCCGTATCGTTCCAACGACGACCGAGTCGTATCTCTTTTTCTCTTTCTCATCGTTTACACTCTCTCTCTCTCTCTCTCTCTTTCTCTCTCTCTTGCAAGATCGCTTTCGCGCTTCACGTCGATCGGATTCTTTGTAGTTACCTCTCTTTTCCCCTCCTTCGGAAAGATCGTGAAACACGGACGTACACCGGGGAGTGACCGAAGCTACGCGTCTCGCATACGTTCATTAAAACGAGAGATATTCCAAGGGAGGTAAACAGCGAGATTATCGCGGCCTATCGAAACTTAAGGACACGACCCTGAGGCCATTGCCGCGGTCCTTCGTGATGCTGAAGTTTGCATCGACGAAATTCTCTTTTTTCTTTAGCAGAACTCGCAATTATTATTCAATATTTGATCCGGGCAATAAAAACGAAAAATTGCAACAATTTTTAAAATTCAATTAATAATTACTGGATAAAATATTTTTCATTGGAGATCAACGTCGCAAACTTCAGAGTCGGCTCCCTCGACGGTTTTAAGAAATTTCATTTCACCGCCGATCGAGAGAATCGTTCTGTGCGGACAGCGTTCATGAGATTTCTGAAAAAATAAATATTTCAGTCCAACGACGTCAAAAGTGGTTGTTGGACCAAAAAAAAAAAAAATAGCAGATTCTGTTCGAATTGATCGGAGCCCAAAAATGCCTAATTTATCGCTGAGCATTATTGTCACAGCAGGAAAATGGCTCAATCGCAAATTCAAATCACACAGTCGACGAGATGTGTAAAAACATCACGGCTCGTGGCATTCAGCTTCCTGGTATTACCCGAACGAAACGGCACGATCATCTCGGAAGAGCGATGAGCCAAGTTTCGTACAAAAGCTCATCACGGAACATCGTTTTTTTCTCTTTTTATCCTTGGCACGCCGGCTTGACGAAGCAGGCGTTACGAAATCAACGATCAACGATCTTTTTTCCGTCTCTCGCGTTGTGGAGTGTAGCATCAAAGAGCGTCACGCTTGGTCGTCTCGGTGGTCGCTTTTTTCTACAACCCCTTTTGAACTTTTTTCTTTTTCCTCCCTCCCCCGCGGCAGTAATACACCCTCTCACTGTATACTCAAGACTCGAGCTGGCAGAAAATACGGTTATGCATGGACCGAGTTCTCACAGAAGCAAAAGATTCTCAAGTGATCTGGCGAACATAAAAAACCGATTGCCTTTAAACATGTCTGTGCATGTATACATTTGAGCTCGAGCCATCTTTTACGTCACACCGCGTCGTTTCGTCGAATTTTCGTCGCATCAATACTGAAAATTAAATTTTGTTAAAAATGGTCGATATTTTGTTGAATACGGTAAACTAAATATTTTTGGATAATTTCAAAATTTTCGAAATTTTGACAATATTTTTCATTTCTTACGGAACTGTCTACAAAATTTACGATGGGAATGACAAAAATTTGCTTTTGAAGAGACTTTCTAGAATATTTCTTGCTGCAATGACAACATTTTTGTGATTTTTCGAAAAAAACGTTTAGTCGAACGTATCCAACAAAATATCGATCTTTTCCAACAAAATTTTCGTAATTTTGACAATATTTTTCATTTCTTACGGAACTGTCATCAAAATTTACGATGGGAATGACAAAAATTTGCTTTTGAAGAGACTTTCTAGAATATTTCTTGCTGCAATGACAACATTTTTGTGATTTTTCGAAAAAAACGTTTAGTCGAACGTATCCAACAAAATATCGATCTTTTCCAACGAAATTTTATTTTCAGTCAAAGTCACGGCAATATGCCGACAATGTTTAACTTTCGATCTATGTACTAAGAGCCTCCCGGGATTCACCGAGTGTTTGTTCCTTTCGTCACTCCTCTCAATACACAAATATACACATTTGCCATTCACCTGTGAAGCAAAAGATCGATCGTAACCGATCGATTGGGTCTGCGACGTTGGCGATAACTTGCACGACCGTGAATCGCGATCCGGGCCCGGGCGATCTATACAAAAAGCGCCCTCATTTTATTCCAGAACCTAATCATCTCGAACGTCCTTGCTTTCAATACTGTCTATATATAAATATACTCGTCGGAAATATTCTTCACGTAAATCGTGAATGCCCAAGAGTGCCCAACTCCGGAGTACTCTTCATTTTTTTTCCACCGATCTCCGGACCAGAAATAATGGTTATTTGCAGTTTCGGGGTTCAGTATTTAAAAGCGGAATGGCTTGAAAGAACTTTGAGAAAAAATCGATATTTCAGTTGAAAAATATTCGTTCGGAAAGTACAAAAAAAAAAATAAAGACACGAGTGATTTTTGTGAGGCTTTTTTTTCAGAATGCCCGCTCCATTTTTATCGATGTAAAAAATCCGATCCGAATCAAACGATTTCGATACAAAGAGCGCCATTTTTTTTCATTCGAAAAATACGTTATTGCAGGTTATTAAGATAATAATAATTATTCTTAACATCGAAGATAAGTCGGAGCAAGTTTAAAGGTGCCGGTCGATACGATCGTGTTAGCACGCATCCTCTAAGTATAATTCTGTGCCAAGCCGATCGAGATGAAGGCTCGATAATAATAGGTAGACTTGGAGAATGTATATGGCGAAGAGTTCAGTGACCAGAAGCCACCAAGTATTACGTTATTTAAGTTTTCCGAAGGTTATAATAAAAAGGTGACGTCAAGGAATTCTCCTCTGTGACGAGGATACAATGAGCGATCGTATAATCCGATAAATATCGAGTCCGTTACGAAGAGATAGTCGATCGAAAAAGAAAAAAAAACGATCGAGAAATGCAATCGCGAGGTATCCATAAAAAACCGGCTCCATAATTAAAAGAACAAAAAATAAATAAAGAGTAACTACAGCTTTGCAGATGCTAGATTTGAATAAAATCTTCTCTGCGATTTTAGTCGCCTTCTCAAAAGTCTAGCTTAAAAAAAAAATTAAAAAAAAAAAAAACAGTCGAAACACTAGTAACAACAATAATAAACGTGGATAAAAAGCAAAGCAACGAATACCAGTAGCCACGTATGGGAAGTTACAGTCTCGAGAGGTTCGAAAACTGTCAGAGCTCGAATACCTGATGAGATCTTCCAGAGATAAGAGATGCTGAAACGATACACACGATATTACGAGGTTCGAGGAGACGATGACCGCGATCGAGTCAGGCCAGATACCAAAGCGACAGTAGTAGCCGAAAGAATTTCCGGAGGAGATATTTTACGAAAGTGGATCGATCTCTCGAGTCTCGCATACAGATCTATCTTTATATACATATACGTACGACGATCAGGCGTGTCAGATGATCCGAGAGATAATAATTAGGAGCAGGAGCTGTAAGGATTCTCGAGATCTCTTCGTCCTGAGAAAAAACTTGAAACACGAAGAAAAGTAAAAAAGTTTCTGCCCAGAAAAAAAAAATTGTTTTCGTGAGGAAACACGAGAATGAGGATTTTTCATTTTTCGAAAATCGAACGATTGATTGCGTCATCGACCATCAAATTTTCGTTGCAAACCTTGCCACAAAATCGAGCATAATTACGAACACGAGCGAGAACGTGAATACAGAGATCGAAGTAAATTAAAACAAAAAAAAAAACGATATCCATACACACTTTTGATGTTTATTGCTCATCGTCGAGATACGCCGTCGCAAACGCGACGGACTTTTAATGGTCTTCCTCCAGATATATGCAATATTTAACTGAGGCGACTTCATCGATGATTCTGCGAAACGGATAATCGCTTTAACAACGTATACCCGTAACTTATATATATTATACACGTGTAGTTGACAGTTGGAATATATGTTTGAGTACGTGCAACCATTCCAAGCTAATTGGGATTCTGCGGATCGAGCCAAAAGCCCGGTGTGTTGAAAATTCGTGAGAACAATATTTAATACGAGATCCGGTATTGTCAATTTTGCGAATTATTTTCAGGTCACTAGAAAACGAGGTGCACAGGGATGCGATTCTTCACAAGTATTCTCCTCATTGGATCTGTGCTCATTTGAAATTTCATCAAAACAACAAATCTTGAAGTTTGAGAATTTTTTTCGATTTTATTGCAACGATTATGAAAATGTTATAGGCGACGTTGATGCTGACCACAAATAATCTGCGAGTCTCGTCACATATCGGAGGCTCGTACGTGGAAAAAACCATCGCTAATTACTAAAGCCACGAAACCACAAGATCGCAAATTCACGTAATTCCAAGCCTCGTCAATATTTTCCAATCTCGAGAAATTATTAGCGAAGTATATTCCTCGAATTTCTTAGAAACGAGGAAAAAATTAATTCGTCTTGTCAGAAAATAAGTGAATTTTTCCTCTTAAGGAAATAATTCATCGTAAATATATTCGAGAAACACATAGGGAAGGTCGCGTCTAACGTGTCCTATTGACGTATCACGAACTCTCGTTCCAATAGTCCGGGGTTTCCCCAAGCCAATATAGTTAAGCATATTGCCACGTTTGACGTTTACACGTGTTGAGCTCCAACGATTGTTCCACGTACGATAATCATCCTGTCGCGAGTTTTTCTCTATACATTTTTGAATCGTCGCCGAAAATCAACTAAAAACTTAATTTTTCGGACCAAGAAAATTTTTCTTCGTCTGTCAAATCGTTCTGTTCGTTCCAACACAGTTTTGATTATTCAATGGACTCGAGAAATCCGCTGAAATAAACCGTGACCTACAATGAAAATAAAATTTCGTTGGAAAAGATCGATATTTTGTTGGATACGTTCGACTAAACGTTTTTTTCGAAAAATCACAAAAATGTTGTCATTGCAGGAAGAAATATTCTAGAAAGTCTCTTCAAAAGCAAATTTTTGTCATTCCCATCGTAAATTTTGTTGACAGTTCCGTAAGAAATGAAAAAATATTGTCAAAATAACGAAAATTTTGAAATTATCCAAAAATCCTTGCATTACCGTATTCAACAAAATATCGACCATTTTTAACCAAATTTTCAGTGTAACTTTAGAAAAAAAAAAAAAAACATAAAAAAGTGTCAGCGCGAGATGAAAATATGTTGCTCCGTGTTTGCGAGGAAAGTCACGAATCCTGGACATTAATAATAATAACCATCGGTTGCCGAGTTCCGTACAATGCAAATTACTACATGCAGGACGTTATGAATGGAAAATAACCACAAAAATGTCTACGGTGTAATTGGCAATCGAAATGAACCGGAAACGGTGGATTAGTTTTGGAGCAACCGATGGGTTCTAACGTTGTTGAACGACTACAATGTTCTCCTTTTATCACATAAATTTCGCGTGATCCAGAGCCATTACTCTGCGGCATCGTTCTATTATACCTGGTGGCTGTGTATTATACAAAATACATTGGAGGATCACATACAGAGCGTGCATGAGAGTAAAAAATACAGAGTTTGTGTATTACCCGGTCCCGTGTATAGATCTCTCAAAGAGAGTCGCGCTCGCACGCCCCATTCTCGGTAACGATTACGATGAAATTACAATCGTCCCGCGCGTCTCATGAGAGCCCAGCCACGACCGCGTGTACTTGGCTGCGAGGGACCTCGAGTCCTTTTTACCCATCTCGCCTCTTAGTATTCAGCGATAAAAACGAGCGGCATAATCATAGCTCTCTTCTTGGATATACAAGAGCACGAGAGCTCATTCACTTCCTCGGCGAGTGTCGGTTGATACGACTTTTGGAAAAATAGTGATATACGTAGTGAATGGAAACACGAGTGTATACACGTATGAATATATATTTTCAATCTTGTTCTACGTACACGCGTGGTTACTTGTGAATACACTGAGTATTATAACCAAGCGTGCAGTCTCGACTTCGACTTGTTTGAACTTTATTTCTCCCTTTATTCCGTTCGTAACATTTACTTTCGGCCTAGCGTTCGTGTCCATACAGTCGCAGGGAGCTCGTAGCAATTTCAATAAAATCATTCAACCCTGCTCGAGGGTTGGGTACGTATAATTTTACGATTGAATCGATAATTCTCTTGACGTTTCATTCGTGGCAACAGATCTCGAAACCACACACACTTTAAATAAATATTAATCGTTTGAGATTTTATAGATTCTTTGGATCGTAATTGAACGATCCGCTTTGGCCAAATGAATATGAAATTGCAGTTTTTGGTTGTTGGGGCTTCTCGTATGGTTTCGATGCAAAATTATTTCTGGGGATCGATCTGAGAGAGAACAAGGGGACGTGTGACTAAGGAGTGGCTCGTTTGTGCACTTCGTAGATTAGTTCGTCCCTCGTTGCACTGTAAAGCAGTTTTTTTCTTCTTTTTTCTCTACACTGAAAATAAAATTTTGTTGGAAAAGATCGATATTTTGTTGGATACGTTCGACTAAACGTTTTTTTCGAAAAATCACAAAAATGTTGTCATTGCAGCAAGAAATATTCTAGAAAGTCTCTTCAAAAGCAAATTTTTGTCATTTCCATCGTAAATTTTGTTGACAGTTCCGTAAGAAATGAAAAATATTGTCAAAATTACGAAAATTTTGAAATTATCCAAAAATATTTAGTTTATCGTATTCAACAAAATATCGAGCATTTTTAACAAAATTTAATTTTCAGTGTATCTTGGTTTAGTCACATGTGTGTCACTGTTGCCCCTCGAAGATAGAATGAGAGCAAATGGAATAAATTTATTCTGTTCGCTGCGTGAGTCAGGACCGTTTATTCGCTACCATACATGTTCGGTTTGTAAGATGCGTGCCCATATTGTGGTACAATCTTTGGCTCCATTTCTCTCTCCCTCTCGCTCTCTTGCTTGCAATTTTAATAACACAACCACGTGACGTGAAAACTGGTCGTTGAGGGCGCGCACGGAGCGTGTACCAAACAGACGAGAGAGACCAGCGATTACGAGATGAAATTACTATTAAAGTTTCAAAGAACGTAATTACGTTGTAACAACGTACGCGTGGGGACGAAACTTGTGAAATAAGATTTTTTGACCCACAGTTTTCGCGGAGCAACCAAAAGGCGGAGAATCCGAATAACAATCCACAGAGGACTCGCTGCAGCAAGAAAATAAGAAATACACTGAGTTTTATGAAAGAAATAGAAAAGTGTAGAAAAATTTGTAACGAGCTGCAAATTCGCGATGCCACGTGTATAGAGAAAATCTTGAAAACGAGCTCAAGTGTAAAGAAATCTGCTGACGATACGGCCTCGGTGAAAGCCTTGAAAGATCAGAATATTGGAATCGAGAAACTGAAATTTAAATCCCACAGGAATTTATAGTTTAAAAAGATATTAAGTAAAGAATATTCCGTGCCAGCGGTCAATCATTCGGAAACTCGAATCCCATAAAACTATGAAAATATCTTGCTACAAAATTGCCATGAAAGCGAGTAGAAACGTGTATCGAATAAAGCAGGCGTTTTGCATTGGTGGGTACGTGTGTTCCGAGCGAGTAATTCGGGATCAACAATTGTGGCTGCGAGGGTCTTATTTACGAAAATAAAAAATAATAAAGAGGAGAATAAAAGTTGCATTATTTGGAGGTTTGCCTGAAAGAAATGGGAGGGAAAAAGGTTGGGGAGTTAACGTGGCCGAGTTATCGAGTGCAATACACACCGAAACATCCACACGTGTAGTTTCATATTTTCTGTATTCTCGGGAGATATTAAACACACAAACACACGAAGACGAATTTATATTGCGATGGATCTATAGATAAATATCTGTGAATAACCCACACAAATGAATGGCCATTCGTTTGGTTGGTACGAGAGAGGAGTGACGAGTGAAGCGCGCGAGGATATCGTGTGGCCTCCTCCGCCTTTTCGTCTCATTTAGTCTCTCCCTCTCGCTCGTAATAAAATCGCGTCACACAGTGCGACGAGGTCTCTCTCGCTCCTTTCTCGTTCGGTTGGAAGTGATGAGACTCGAAGAGATGGCGATTGCCGGTGTCTCGCGTATACGTGTGTATTATGTATACGAGTGAGCTAAAAATGTGGATACAGAGATCTACATACAGGCAGTGCGAGTGTGCGAAGTATGAAGGAGAGAGGCGAGAGCGGAGCTGATCGTGACGTCACGTCCGGCGCGCGAGGGACCCGCGCCTCTCAACGAGTGTGGGAACCGGCGGCAGGTGCGCGTCCGAGAGTCAGTCAGAGATCGTGCGCTGAGGACGTTCGAGCGGGGCGGTGAAGGGAAGACCGAACTAATACCAATACACGTGGGTACATACATTGAAAAATGGAGTGAGAGAGAGAGAGTGAAAGATGGAAAAGGGCGGTCGAGGGAGGCAAAAGAGTTGCTGGATGATAAGCGAGGGAGAAGGAACAACGAGGCGAGAGACGGAGAGGCTGCATTACTCGTGTCTTCGTTCCTCTTGTATTTTCAGGCGAGTTTTAATGCTAAGAGGTTTGCTCGGAGAGCGACGACGCGAGGCGTACTCAGGCAAAAGGGTGAGGGGCAAAAAAGTGGAACCCGCGCGCACTGCACACGCTTCAACAGAGTGTTCTCTCCGCAAGCGTGGTGGCATTTTTGTGTCTGTACGTTCGACGTTCACACAGCCATGCACATAATCGAATGGACTTGTCGTTCGTGGGGTTGCTTATGGCTTTTACGTCCTTTAGATTCTAGGCCGTCGATACATTTACATTTACGACTCTATGGATACCACGGAGCCTATGGGCTCGTGTGCGTCTTCTGTGTGTATGACACGCTCTTCGCGCACGCCGTACGCCTCACTCATTCGTATCCACACAAACGCAACCCCAGCTACTGCACACATTCTCAGCCGCATACGAGTTTATATATACATTGAAGTGCGACACGCACGCGTTAGACGTGTGTGTCTGACGTGCCGTCCACACGCACACGATCTTTCGTTTTTTCTGCTCTTGCTCTCGATCTTTGTTTCCCTCCATTCTTTTTTTTTTTTTTTTACCTTCTTCGTTTGTGTGTCTTTCTTTTTGGATTCTGTTAGTGACCACTGCAAAAAACAGGCAAAAATGGAGAGAGAGAAAACGATGCCGCAACCGCTTCACGAAATGACGAGCTATACGTCGACGTGCGGATTACTTACCGCGAGAAAGGGCTGCTACTTCTTTTCTCTCTCCTCCCTTTCGTCTCATGGGCCCAACAACGCGATTCAATATTTAGGGCACGAAGAATGGAAAGTGAGCGCACGATCATTTTTTCAGAATATAATTCTTCGTCTTTATCTTTGCTCCGATTGTTTATCGTTATTTTAATAAGCCTCGCGGGCCAAATGATCCATTTCCTGTCATTAAGGGATGATTCTCGATCGTAAAATCTTTAAATTACCGGAAACTTCCCGAATGATAAGAAAGTAGTAAGGCATGTCGGACGGATCTTTAATCTGACTTTTTTTTTCATGGCCAAAAATGTCGAATAAACGTTCGTCGATTGTCAAACACTTGAGGCAACACTCGCGGCCTCTCAATCATTGAATTCTCGAGGTCGCGCGACGTTTGTTAACATCACGATCCGCAAACATTGACAACTCGATGATGTCAGGAGAAAAATGAAGAAAAGACGAGGAAAAAAAAAAACACTGGGCGTCGTATCGATGAGAGCACGAATGCTTAGCCAACAATTGTCAGACGATGTGTCATTTGTTCATCGTTGCGTTTTATTTATTGCTCCGGCGCATTGCTAATGAGGAACTTGTAAATTACGTGTGACAGTTATTCTTCTTTTTACTTGCCATTATAATTTTTATATCATTTTTATTAATGCCTTTCGAACAGATCATCCGTTGCGTTTGATATCATGTCGAAATTTCGCTTGTGAAATAAAAATGATAATATTGCGAAAATATCGCACGAGATATGCGCTTGCAGCTAAATGTAAATTTACAATTTACATCTCGACGTACACAGCACAAGCGGTACTTGTACATTTCTTTTCCTACACGAACCCACTGAACATACATTTACGAATGTGGATTCTCCACCAATCACAATAAAATTGAAATTAATGCATTTCGTGTATCGAGTTTTATTTCTCAGCCAATCAAAAAGCCACGAAGGAAACCAGCAACGATTTTTTCAGGAATTATTCCCACAAATATAATCGCAGCGTCTAATTTCTTGTTTATTGTAAATTATTAACGAAAAGTATGAATTAAATCCTCAATTATCGAGCTGCACATTTTTTCGGACATGCTGAATGATCGTAATCAGTGAGCATGCAATTAATCTGGAAATTGTAAATATTTCACGTGACATAAAATGTTCCAAGATCGACGTATGATCGTAACAATGAATTTCGTGCGTAATATCGCGCAGTTACAGTTAATACATTGATGGAGCCTTGTGATGATCCGCGCAGCTGTTGCACTTTTGTCGTCGCGGAGATGCACCGAGGCATAACGCCGGTATGTGCCAAAATGAAATTTGCGGTTGGATATCTCGTTACGATAATTGGAAGAGTACGATTGCGAACGATGAAAAAAAGGAAGAAATTTGAAGAAAAAAAAAAACAAGTTGGTATAATGGAACACAAACTGTGAGAGGAATGAATGAATCTCGGAGCAATATGTGCGGTAGTAACTTCGAATATATGAAAGAGAAGAAGAAGCGAAAGAGAAAGACTGCATAAATTCGATTATCGGCAGAGCGAACGAGTTTTGTTCTTCAGGTTTTATTTCGAAGGATTTGCTCAATGTACATCGATGTACCTTCGTGTCTGTGTGTATGTAAAATGGGGGAAAGAAAATGTGGAAGAAGAAATATATAATACGTTCGCATCCGTCGTCATTAGCGAGATCTCGACAGCACGAACAAGTTTGTATCCACGTACATATATGTGTATATAAACGAGCTCCATCGCTCTGCAATCACACACTTGTTACCTTAAGAACAATTTTCTGACTTTTGTTAGACCATTACCATTTTTTTCTGGCTGACTCCATGCACGAAGGGACTGTAGTAACAAAAAAGAGAGACGTGGAGGGAGTGCGCCAATTACACGGCGGCGCTGGCCCTCCGTCGGATTCGAAGGAAAAAGGAATCGAATGGATTTCTTTCTTTTTCCTGGCGACTGGATGACAGGCTTTGAGAAACGTAGAAATTGCGTATTTATAAATGGTCTTTTCGATCGAAAGTTAAAAAAAAAAAAAAAATGAAGGCACGTTCCCGGACGAACTAATCAAGTACCTGACGTGATAGGGATCGTTCTGTTTCCACTTTTTAAAAAAGTTTCAACGCAAACTCTTGATTTTTAAAAGATCGACGTGTGTCGAATTTTTCCAAACGAGAGAGCGTGAATTATTGCCTTTCAAGGCGTTTTTTCCTCGGTTCCTAGCATTTCATCTTGGCGGAGGGAACGGCTCGCAATTTGAGCGCAATTACAGGGGAAGTCTCGGTAGAGAAATCCAGGGTGGATGATGAGCCCTTTCCTTCGTGGCCTCCTACCCAGGCCCGAGTATCTACTTCATTTCGCGGAGGTCTTGCGAGTGTGGCGCGCGGCATAAAGATTCAAACTCGTTGAGAAAGCCCAAGAATCCTTCTCCGATATTTCTCGTGTTTCGAGTCTCGTAATTAGCGAGAGCGAGAACGAGAGAGCAACCGATATACAAACGATAAATATATGTGCGGGTTCTTAGAGGCTGTTATATGCGCCACGAACGTGGATACGGGCGCCGACAATTGCGACGAATTTCCCACAAGTTTGCAACAAAATGATACAGACTTGCGAGACACACGCGCTTTTTTGTCACGAAAAGAAAAATAAATTGCAAGGAAATTATTTAAAAATATTGGAATTTCAAACAAAAAAAAAAGCTCTCTCCCGTTCAGGGCGTCGGTTCGTGTGACGCACGGGCATCTCTTGCTCCTACTCTCCCGATCAGGCGTCACGACGCCCGCGCTTTTTCGGCGCGCGGCGTCCCCGCTCGAAATAAACCGACCGCGCGAAAGCTCTGCTCCCGGTTACCCTCTCTCTCTCTCTCTCTCTCTCTTTCTATCGAGCTTTGGAATATTGGAAGAGCTCCGGGCGACTGATGTTTGCCTGGTGTTGGGGGCTGTTCGCAAGCAACCGCTGGGTACTTTGTCTTATCGAATGCTCCCTTTGGACGTCCCGAGCGATGCTTAATGAGCCTCTCACCGTTCAGAGAAAGTAATTCATTGATTTCTGACTTGTTTCTGTCATCGGAAGAATAAGATTCGTGGTTCTCGAGATACTCGAAGGAACATATTGGAATGCGACGGTACGAGAAGCCTTCCCAAACACATGACGAATAACCAATCGATATCGAACTTCTCCCTCCGTTCGTGCAAGAGCATGAAAAATTTATAACGCAGCAAAATCGAGAGGATTCCCTCGTCCCTCTTCGTAATAAAAAATCAATGTGCTTTTCTTTTTATGAATATCGAACGCGAGTATTGCGGGTTCTCAGTGCTCGTGATATCCTGGTATCGTGACGGCGGGCCAATCGGCCGACGCCCCAAATTCCGCCATTATTTACGTTTCTTCGTTTTGCAAAATCAACAACATTCCCATCGTTTGAAAAATCTCTGCCATACAGAAACCAGCAGAGTAGATTTTTTTAAAAAGCTGGCAAAACGTTGTGATTCGTCAATCAGTAATCGTGAGCAACGTTCTTCGTTGCTTAACTCGAAAGCTCGCCGAATGGAGTTGACATGGAACTAGGTCAGAAAGCACACCTCGACATGTGTTCCTGATATAGAATTTTTTAAACGCGGTATCGGTGTCATACACCTGCGAAAACCTCTCTATCAACTAGACAACGAAAATCTCGAATGGAGCAAGCCGCAAATCATCAACTTTCATGACGAACAGAGTCATCGTGTCGCCCTCGAATCATCGTGACTGTTGATGATTCGTCATTCGCAGGGTAGATTCGTATGTTCCCCTGCTCGTCGCTACGATCCTTCAGAACCAAACCAGGAAAGTTCACGTGTCACGACACACGTGTTCTGCTTTCCTGATGCGTAATACGGCGATGAAGTGACAACGTTTCACGTTAGGATCAGCCAACACTTGCCTAACGTCGATCCCCTTATTCCACAGTGATAAGACTGTCATTTCTCGTGTCTAACGATCGAATTTGTATTTGCTCGAAATATGGGATGAAATAATATCGAGGAGGAGCAGAATTTGAATATTTAGTGGAAAAAAAGGTGGAGAACTGTAAAATGACTGCGAGTATTGATGAAAATTGTAATTGTAGAAAAATGAAATGATTTTAGAAGCGATCATCATGGCTGCAAGAGCAGAAAGCAAATGACAATTGGGAGACTCTTCCGATGAGATGTTTTCCCGATGAGACGTTGGAGCAACGACGGAGTATTGCTACTTCCGTCCGGCGCACAAGATTCTTCCGGTGGTTCGAGCGCGAGGGAGAAGCTTTCAAAGCTTATCGAAAATTTTATAATATGCGCGTCTAGCTCGAAGAATACCTCTAGCTCGTTTATGGTTTCTCGATCCTTAGTCTCGTCGACTGTCGACCGCGTAATTCGTACAATGGGAAGCGTCGAGGTTTCGTCACGATATGATGCAACCTCGCTTTCAGGGGCGTCTCCCCAGGGTTTCAAAGCTTTTGACAATAGCGAGAGAATTTGTCAGTTGTGAAGCTTTGCGTTACTACTTCTTGCTCGGTACGGTCCTGATGTGAGCGAGAGCTTTTCCGGGGACAGCGCGAGACGCCCTGCACCTCTTGATAGGCGCCTGGTGCGGCGCCAGTGCGTCTCTCGACCTGCCACTTTCAGATCGCGGACAGGTGTGGTGCCCGCTTTCGGAGTTTCCTCTCTCATGGTCAGTGACCTCCTAAGCGAGTGTGTGGAGCTTTCCATGGACCAGAAACCTTTTCACTCCTACTTCGCTGCGTACGCGATTGACTACTGGGGAAGCTTTTGGAGCTCGTAGGCAGAGGTCAAAGCGGTGGAGGTGGTTCAGACTTTGGGGTAGGTTCGATTAATTATTAAGGCGTGTGTATATATGCGATACGACGAGAGAGACTCGAACATTTGGTTAGGGGCGGGCCACAGAGCGTATCGCATTGCGCGTGACCTTCCTGGACGATGGTGACTGAGCACCGATCTACCCATCTGTCGCGGCTCGGTCACGACGGGCTCTTTGCACCGGGAATCATGATAACGGTGGAAGTGTGCTCGCTGCACCGAATCGGATAACGAGAGGGCTTTGGTTGCACGTGCTTAGCGCGATGGAGAAGAACAAACCTGTTGTTGTACGGCGAGGAGTCTCGCAACCAATACATTTTCCAAAAGCTGCCATACGGCGACGCAACGAGAAGCTTTTACTGGCGCGCCAGTCCTCCGAACTCACTAACTGCTAGCAGGAACTCATGGCGTAGGAAGAGAAAACTGTAAAGCTCTAGAAAGCCACGTTTCGCGTCTACCCATACAGTGACTTTCTCCACTGGACATGCGCACGAGAGACTGTACTCACCGACGATATTCTACGCTTCGTGGCATGGCGAATGGACGAAAAGCTCTATATATTCTGCACTCCGATCAATATTGCAAAGCTTCGTCCATTAACAATGTATCCCACACAAACAACCTCGTTGACTAAAATCAATAAAATAAAGGGCCACCACAATACCCACGTATGGTTCATCATCCGGAATACAGAAAGTACCAAAGTCCTGCCCTACACCGTGTGCTCTGGACAAGAGTGAAGCCGCAGGAAAGCCATCGATTCAGTTGGCAAGTAAGTAGTGTACGGGAACACGACTTGTTCATACCTCCGGACTTAACCTCCGGAGGAACACTGCTGCGCCCTAACATCGCGAAAATCTACCCGGGGAGCAGAGCAGTGATGCGGGCCCCAGGATTACTAACCGATATGCTACGTCTTGCTCCTGTGCTTCAATCCAACAAGTATACATATAAGTATACCAGTAGCTTTGACGTCTGACAAAGCTGCACGTCAATTGGAAGACGTCGTCTGACGTACCACGCGGTCAGGGTAACACGTGGTGCAGGAGGGTTGCAAGCACAGCGAGCATTGCTTTTTGTAGCCGAAGTTTGAACATATATAGGAAGCTCCAATCAGCATGTTCTATAGTGCGAATGGAGCTACTGGTTGACGAGAAAGCGGCGATGATCGAGTTACCGCGATGAGCGGAGGATCGTCAGAGAATAATGACGATGATTGGGGGTGGCGAAGCGACGTCGTGGAGGCTGTCTCTATCGTTGTCTCGACGGAGAAGCCGTCTACGTCGACGTCTTGACGGGCCCGACATCAAGCGTCGTTATAACAGAGTTCAGTAGCCGGAGAACATGAGGATCTAGGCGGTTACGAGGCGTCGCGACGCCCTCATCACCCCTACAGTTACATCGCGTTAAACGGCGCTACACACACATGCACGTGGAGCCGCGCGTATGGTCGGGAGACTATTATAGATTTTCGGGCGTTGCCAGAACAGCGAGTTCCCCCAACGCGAAGGGGATGAAAATAGAACAGAGAGTGCGCGTTCTAATTCGGGACGTTCATGCGCGTTCCCGCGTCCAGAAAACCTCCTCGTCAACGATTCACAATCAGGCGCATATGTTCTATAGGGTTGCTGCTTCAAATGCCCATGAAATATCAATCGACTTGGCTGCTGCCTGGCTTTCTCCTCGCGAGTAATGAAAACAGCGGTGAAAGCTTGCGGGCTTTTGTCATTAAACTCTACAGGAGGATGTGGTTTCTCTGGCTTTTTGTGGCTACCAGGTACGAGGTCAGTGTTGCCTCGGTTCAAGCTTTTCGTCTCCGTCGAAACAGTGCTTTCGACACGGAACCAAACGTTTCGGAGCTTTCCGACGGTGCCTTTTTACTAGGAAAGCAGAAACGAAACGGAGGGTTAATAACGGAACTCACTCCCTCTTGCCACTGATATCTATTTATATCTATAGGCGGGTTGAAGCTGCGCCAACGTTGTGGGAGGGTGCGCGAGGCAACGAGAGAAAGAGAGAGAGAGCGAGCGAAAGTTTCATGAAGCAACGTGCACCGACGAAACAGTCGAGAAACCGAGGGAGAGAAAGACTGCGACCAATGATAAGCTTGGAAAGCTTCTTTCCCCTCGATTCAACGTGCAAAGTGCTTCGTGTACTTGGCGCAAATCAAGGGCACAGTAAATAAAACTCATGAAACTTTTCTACACAGTGGGCCAGAGTTTTGTATCGTTTTCCCATAAATATTCGCAATGGCCTTTAAAAGTTTGCTCTCCGCGTGTATTTCACGAGGCCAGGGCCGATGAGATCATTAAGGAAACAGCAGCCGAGGTGCCCATACTCGCGAGAGATTTTCCGTACATTTTCTTCTTTTCCTTTATCTGGCCAGCATACACGCATGGAAGAGTCGAGCGAGGCTCGTTAAATTTATCGTTTCTTTCAAAGGTGCCAGCGAATGCTCGAAACATCGACGACGCTTCGTTTCCTTATACACTCACGCCCGTATGTGTGGCTATTCGTATACGCGTATATGTGATACAAAGTCCCGCATGCACATTCGCCTCGACGCCATTACTCATTTTAGAAAGAATTTTACACGGGGCTCTGAATATAAATGTATAGTCAACGCGGTGGCAATACGTTAATGGCTTTGCTGGCGAGAGTGAAAATACACGCCTCGGGATATTAACCGAGAGAGTGCGTTTCAAAGACGGTGGTGAGCTCGTTCGCGGTCGTGGAAACTTGCCAGTGGAAACAAAGCGCGGGCGCGATCCGCCCATCGCGAAAACTCGTACCAAGAGCTCATGAGAAGGCAGGAGTCGATCGAGCTTTCTCTTGACCGAAAGCTCGCGTATCTATGAAGACTCAAGATTTCGTGCGGATTGGCCCAATGCCAACGATATCGAATCACGTCGAAAAAAACTTGAAGCAAACAAACTTGCGACTGAATTTAATTAAAATGCATGTATACAGCAATCAGGAAAATGCTCATTTGTATAATTCGATTCTCGTGCACATTCCGGTTTGAGGAACCTGAAGTACGTGCGGGTAAGCGACGAGGCTTCGTGTACCAATTGATTCGAGAGTTTTAATAAACATGAAATGTGACTGGACATCATGCAGGTACACGTTGACGAAGATACTTATTTGCAACATTGTACGCTCGCGTAATAAGTATTTGTGTTTAATTTCGCTTGTCACGACGAGGTCATAATTATTAATTAACCAATAAGAATATAATGCGAACGCTCCTTTTTTGCAGCAGCATCCATTCAAAAGACAACAACCGAGGTCTGGACGACGTACCGATACGGGCGCGGTCGAAAAAAAAATATTTTTCATCTTCTATGAGAACTCGAAGAATCTCGAACGCGTATGCGTGCGACTCGAAGGACAATGAGCGTTGGGACACGTGTTAATGAATGTAAACGGGTGATGCGGCACGCAGTATCAGATTTTATCAGTAATTGCAGGCTGACGTTAATCGCGTGCATATTATGGCGAGCCCTGCTGTAAGGGAAAGATGGAGGAAAAAAAAAATGCATGTAAATTTATCAGGCCGTTACGATCGTCACGATCGGATCCAGCTTGAATTTTCATATCCTGTAAATGAGAATCATGTGCAAATGTCCCTGAAACACGGATTGGCAACAACATTGTGAGACTTGGCAAATCGACAAAGCTATGAGGGAACCTTTTTTTTTTTAGAGTTCCCTCTTGACCCTGAGGAACCAAGAGGTACCCCTCCTTAACGGATCAGACTTGCTCGATTTTTGTAGAAATTTATTTTTATCTATGAAATGACGTTTCTAATTGTTTCCACGTTGGGTTTGTCAGATACGAAGCAAAACGGGCACATAACGAATGAGAAGCTTGTTGCAATCGTACCGCATTATATTCGCATCCAGAGTAACGTCGGATTCGCCTCCGTACGATACGATAAATATTCCCCAGGCCAAATGATCCGCCGTAGCATAATAATAACAAGAATAATATAATTTTGCTGCCGCGTACGCTTGGATTGAAAAAACATGGGACGTAAAGCAAGCGAGAGCTTCCCACTGTGTCTGCGGAGTATATGCACATGCGAAAAAATCAAGAGCACGATTTGCGTATGCATCAACTCCCGGGGGCGCGTGTTGCAAAGTCACGTGTGTACAAAAAAGACTTTCACGGATGTTCCGCTGCTTCTTGTTTCTCTTTTTTATTATTTCAATTTATGAGCGCAACCAACACGCCAAGGGACCACGTGAGGCCATCGCGAATGCCGCAAGCTGAATTTACATGGCGAAAAGTTTTCTCCGACTCAAACAAACAAACAAAACAACAACAACGACGAAAGAAATACGCGAGCAGCAGAGAGCGATCGAGAGAGAAAGGAAAATAAAGGAGTAGCGAAGAGATAGAAAAAGAAATTAAGGAGCAGGAGAGACGAGTGGGCAAAAGGATTTTGACAGAGTAAGATTCCGAGAGATCGCGACAATGACAGCCGAGTCACCGAAGCCAAGCTCTCCCTCTCGTTTAATTCGTGTAAATCCGAAAGAAAAATTCTCTGACGCACGAAGATACAAAGGGTTCGTTTGTCTCGCTCTAGTCCGGTCGTTCGCGAATGAAATTGAGTGAGTACGAGGAATATATCCTGGAGGCATAAAAAAGAAGACTCCGTGTAGCGAGATAGAGAAAGGGAGGAAGAGAAAGAGAGAAAAAACAACACAGAGAGACAGCGAAGAATGGAGCTCGGAGTCGAGGGCGCGAAGATGAAGAAGCAAACAAACAAAAAAAGGACATAATCGTTGTGAAGAGATCGTGAATCGGCCGAAATCGCGTCTCCAGCCAATAGCATACGAGCAAGGATCGGCAAAGGCGTGGCGAGACCACAAGACCCGAGCCAATCCTCGTTTAAGAACAAGCCAATCCACTCTTAGAATGAATATCTCGTCTTTGGGCTCTTCTCTCGATTCTCCCAATTGCGGTCACGCGCGTCCCCGCGAAGCCAACTATCACTACGGTCTCTCTGCGGTCGACGGTAAAGAACCAGCCTTTTATTCCGGCAATTCCTCCCTCTTTCCCTCTACACCTTGACAACACCCAAATTTGTGGCGCTGTCGTTTTTTCCCTTCTTCTTCCATTTGTCTGAATAAAACTAGAGCAAATCGCTTTTCGTCCAACTTTCGAACTAGAATATTCGCGACGTCGAATCTAGTTTTCTTTAAAATAGAAAAGCTTTGGCATTCGATCGATCGACGAATCGAAAAAACTTTGTATAGTTTTTCGTCGCAATTAAAACGACGACGTGCATGGAATTTCCTTTTTTATGAATGCTTTGATAAAAAATGACGATAATGGTCAACTAGGAACCGAGTTTCTTTGCCTCGCGGACAATTGCGTCGGCGGGGGGAAGAGATTATCCGGAAAGTCTCACGACAGTATTAAAAAGTCGTGGTTCATTTTCCAAAAAAATTCCAAAAGGGTTTTGAAAGTTGAAAAGTGCTCGGGCGAGAAAAGAGCAAAATGCTGGGTGCTGGGTGAGGGTAAAAAGTCTTTCAGGTTGCACAACCCCTTTATCATCTTCATAAAACACGAACGAATGAGAAACTGAGGCGGGCATTATTTTTTAGTGTCAGCAACGGTCATCCAAGGCCGACAGCACGAAATTCGTGTCTCACGCGGTTCAATGTTGGAAAAGAATTAAAAAGAAAAAAAGGAACGAGGAGGTACCGTGGGCCGTTGTAAAAGAAAAAAAAATCGTATATAATTTTCTGACGGATTGGAAGGAGCGTCCAAAGTATGATTTGTGACTCGTTTTTAAGGGGGCGATGTTAACCGTGTCCAGAGATTCGAACGACCCCTTCACTACCACTATTATGCACTTTACACTCGAATCACAATTCGTCTAGATCATCCATGGCTACCTTGATCCCTCTCTCGCTCTCTCGGACCCGTATACTTAAGAATATATATACTTTCGATATACAGATTCTACACGGAGGTTATGGTGATCGCTGCACCTGCGTTCTGAGGCTTCAAAACACACAGACAATGCCACTTGTCCCTTGGACGCGACGAACAACCAAAACTAAATACACACAGTAGTGTGTGTGTGTGTGTGTGTGTGTGTCGAGTGTATACAATGACATGTATGTTGGAATCCACCCTTGTGACAATAGGATTCGGTTATTCGAGATTTTCCATGTCCTCGTGCACACTGCTCTAGGCCATTCTACCCTCTAATGGCCCCCCCAGTGCTCGAGCACAATTTTGATGGGCCTTACCATTCCGAAAGAAAGGGGCGATGGAAAGGACTTGAGAGAGAGAGAGAGAAATTAAGGGGAAGAGCTCTGATTGAACCTTCGCCATCAACCATCTATGTATTCTGCATATGGAATTTTTTTTTTCTTCGTCCAAGGGACAGTGGGGCTGGGTAAATAGAAAAAAGAACCGAAAATGCGGTACCGGTTGCTCTCGCACGGATATGTATGCATTTGGAACGGTCCGATCGGGGGAACGGAATGTTTAGACGCAGAGGGTTGAACTCACGCGTGAAGGTACATTCAACGGTAACGGTCAGGACACAATAGAAGCTCGTGTGTTGAATTTCGAGGGAGGCTGTTCATAGGAAACGATGGGGATTAGATAAATTGCAATTATAATTTAAATTTAAAATTTATTCTGTCGGTGGACACACGTGGTTGCTTCTATACCGTTTCAACTTTTTCGTCAAATTACATGCGATGCATTCATGCATGCGAGCAGCCTTGACAATAAAAATAAAGTCCAATAATCTGCGCGAGCAATTTTTAGTATTTTTATTCTGCATCGAGATCGACTGAGGTTAAGATTCACAGAAAAAAGTATATTTGCTCTAAGGCTCAAGTAATTTATACTCGGAGAATAAAAATGGCCGATCCAACAGAACGAATAAATTTGGTGTATCGTTTAATCTGGAGAGTGTTAAAGGGTTCGCCGATTTTGTGCGTTCCGAGGATCGCATTTCTTCGAGGTTCCCCTCGCAGAGTCTGAATGCATTACACATCTCAAGTCCTCGAGAATTCGGCAAAGATTATATACAAATTTTATTTTATATCTCGTCGAAATTTTTTTTTCTCTTACTTTTTCATCTTCGGCGTGTCTGTGTGTATGTGTGCTTTTTTTTCTTTTATTCTTATACGAGCGTACAGATATTTTTGGTGAGACCCGAACGCGCGTTTTAATTCCTCGAGGCTATCGGTATCAGTGTCGCGTTCTCGTCCTCATCCGTACGTTTGTGTTTCATGCTAATATGTACATATGTACATATATACCACGTATGTTTTCACGAAAAAGAGAGAACAGACGAAACGAAAATATATATCCAAAAAATAAACAAGTGCCCCCCTACGGTTTCCCCCTCGGCGGTGGTGCACACGTGTGCTCGGGACGACGCCATGGCGGCAGCCAAACGACGACGACGAACAAGAAGAAGAAGACGATGACGACGACGACGACGACGAAGGCGACGACGATGCCGTCGATGAGGGAAAAGAGATGCAAAAGCATGAAAGAAATGAGAGAAAGAGCGAGATAAAAAGAAGAACAGGGGAAAGAAGGGAAAGGAGGGAGGGGCATGGGGTGAGCCGAAGAGATGAACGCAGGAAAGATGAGGCGAACGTGAGTCTCGGCGTGGGAATATGCGGCAGGTGCGCGACGGCGCTACCGGGGAGCCACTTGAAGGGAGGCAAGGCCCCCGCTAGCTCTGTGTTTCCCCCCTTTTGACCCCCCTAGCCCCTTTTTTCTTTACCACTCGTTCTCAACGCTGGAGTGCACCACACACTAAATAATACACTGGCACATTACTACACTTTACACAACGTACTCATACACATATGTCTGAATATACATTTTAAAATATATATAAATGTATATGGGTGTGCGTACGTAATCAAAAAGTATTGCAGGTGTAAAATCGATCGGGTGCCAACGAGAGAACTAAGAGCAACGTCGTTAAAGATCGCGGTCGTCAACCTCACACCGGAAAATCGTAATCGATAACTTTTTCCTCTCTCTCTCTCTCTCTCTCGTCACTCTTGCTTCCATTACACACAATTGTCGTAATCAGTTGAACATTATTATTTGTTAAATTTACGAGGCATTCGTGAGCTCGTTGCAAAAATCAACCTCGTCGTTCGAATTTTTCATCCAAATTATTCATCATTCCGATTAAATTTAATTTTCCATCCGGCAACATCGAGGGCGTAGTTTTCGAGTTATTAAGAGGCACGCGAGATTAATTTAATGATTTTCATGCGGTCGCTGGTACTGAGTCTTTCAATGTATTGAAAATCGCGTAATTAATTAAGAATTTGAGATTCCAATGATACGATGAATATGCAATTGGGTTGGCAAGTCTCGGAAGCATCGAAAATTAAGCGAAACGGTTTGATTAATTGAGATTCTGGATCAAGATTTGTTTTTTTTTTTTTTTTTTTTTTTTTTTCACGTCGCCGAGTCCAATTATCGATCGAGCACAATTTATTTGTTATTTTATTTTTCTACGTAGATTTCCTTTTTTTCACGTTGCTCATTATTTTTTAAACGGTAATACGCTGTCAATGTCAGCGAATGAAAAAAAATGCCTTTGAGGCATTTGGTAAGTTCGCGCTTGGAACTACCGCACAGTGGCCGCGCTTACATTTCGAGGAGAGAGAATAAAAAAGGGTTTGCGAGCTCGCAGACTCTCTCGTACTCTCGTACGGCGGTGGCGAGGTCAAGGATATCAAGAGGGTAAAAGTCGTCGTTTGCGTTCTCGCGCGCGAGCTCTTTTTTGTACTTGCTTCAAGTTTTTTAGTTTTTTTTTTTCTTTTACGTTTTCAAAGAGGCATCAGGTGCGCAATGCGCTGCTCGCGCCCCAAGGTGGAATTTAATTGTTGTCGTAAATTTGTTGCCAAGGACGCATTCATATGTTGCAGAGAGGGAGGGACGGAGCAGGAGGAAGAACGAGGGTGGAAAGGAGAGATTCGTATGGCAAGGTCGTTCTCTCTTTGCGGGAAAAAAAAATTAAAAAAAAAAAAACGACACATACATCTTCCCGTAATCCCTCGCTCGCTGTATCTCGTGAAACAAGAGGGAGCCACCGATCGCGAAAGTTTATTTATGTACGTACTCAACCCGTAGATCGCGATACATTTCATACGTTTGTACGTTTTGACAAGGCGAGCACGGCTGCTCGCGAGAGACTCTCGAAATAACGATCACCCAATAAAAATAAAAATATTGCTCTGATTTATTCACAGTCGACATGAAAATGCCTCAAGTTTCAAAATAAATGAGAAACTTTCAACAATTTGATCATCTCGATCAGAGATTTTTGTAAATCCATTCAGACATGCACGCAGTCTCGTACATCTGCTGATCGACTGGGTGGCGATGGGATTCCCGAGCTGTCAATGAGACCGCGGACGATGTGTATATAAAGCGAAATTTATTTCAATTTCTTTTAAACGTAAGGCGGAGTACTCGACATTGCAACGAGAGTATCGCGTGCACACGGTGTACAGCGAACGAGACGGGGATAGATGTGTATACCGTGCCACCGAGAGGGACTCTGATTAAACTAATTTATGACCGAAGTCTACTCGTTTTTCCGTCCTTTTTCCCTTCATTGAAATTCAATGCCATTCCTTCCAGAGAACGCAGACCCATAGGCCCGTTTATGGGCTATTCCATGTCAATTACATCGGGCTGCAATGTTTTTCTCCATTATTCATCGGATCGATTACTCGGAATACTCTCAAAAAAAAATTAAACAACAGCTTCATTGCCATTTGGAAAAAAAAAAAAAAAAAACAAGTTGAACGATACTTTTGACGATAAAAAAAAATTTCTAGTATAAAATAAAGTGACATGCGATAGCATAAATTTAACTTCTCAACACTAATTGCTTAATTAACGAAGTGGCAGACCTTTGCGACGGAGTAATATTGATAATGATTAAATCTACATAAACGAGATTAATTATGAGGGTAATTAAGAATGATCAAACGCAACAAGTCGCCGGAGACGATAAGAAATTTTCAGAAATCACGAAATTAATTGACCTCCGAAAAAAAAGACCATCTTGACTAATACTTTTTACCAATCGCAACCATTAAATCGAATTATCAGGAGGTGCGTGTGTCGAATAGATAAAAAGAAGCAAATTTAAGGGGTAAGCGACTACTTGCATGTCGAATTTACAGTCTAGGCGATATCCTCAGAGTTTATAAGTATATTCAAAACGGTAGCCGTGAGAGATCCTATCCACGCTCGTATAGTCCATTTTATCAAGACTTTCGATCAGGCCACACAGAAAGAGACCGAAATCAACGGGGGTCTCGTCATTTAAGATACGATTTTTGCGTGAGCACGAGACACAACGAGCGCAAACGAGTTTCCCATATCGAGTGGGATCCCATCTCACGATTTCCCTTTGAGACCCACACGGCGATTTCTCCCTGCTCGTCATCCACCAAAATCGAATAATAGTCAGCAAATTATGGAATCCCATAAAAGCGAACGGAGATAAGACACAAATACGAATTAATCATGATTGCCCGGGAGCCAAATTTCTATGGCTAAATAATTATCAATTAATTGAGATTTCTTCGAATAAATAAAACTAAAAAATCACCTTTATTTCAGCGAGAAAAGGGAGACCGCAGCAAAAATCAAAACGATATTATTGACCGCGTAAAAAAACGCTAAACGCGATTCTTGACAATTTGTCGATTAATCGAAAAAAAAACAGTGACAGGGCAGAACTCTAGGGAACCAATCAGTATGTCACTGTTTTGAGAATCGTGGTCGAAAAAGCCGGGCAGATAAAAAGTAGAAATAAGAATCGATTGAATCCAAAGTACGTAATTGATCGAGGATCCGATGGACCGTAATATTTGTCAATTGGTCAGAGGGTGAAGGGCTTGTCAATAAAGGAGAAGGAGAGTAAGAGGGACGTTAAAAATCGTGGCCGGAAATGGTCGAAAGAGGAGCGCGACGGAGTATACTCTCGCGAAGGCCCCACTGATCGTGCGCGCACCCGCGCGGAGGCTGTCGGAGGCGAGCGATCTCGTGGGAAAAAGGAGCAGGTGTGACTCGACCGAGACTTGCTTGAGCCTCGACATGGCCTTAAAGACGTGTGCGAGTACGAGCCAAACTATATATGTATACATTTAGAGTAAGAAACATATATACGCAGTGGTAAGAGCCGAGAGGGGAAGAAGCGAGTGAATGCCGAAGGAAAAGTGAGCAAGCGAGAGAGAGAGAGAGAGAGAGAGAGAGAGATCGAGAAGCAGCGAAGGGGCTGATGTGTTGCACGCACACGCGTACACGCGCAAGAAGCGTGTGGAACACGTGGTCACGCCGCAGTGGGCGTGCTCGAAACGAGAAAGAGGGATAAACATAGAGAAAAAGGAAGAAGATGAAACGGCGAAGATAGAGCAAGAAAAGGGGGACGGTAAATGAGGGATAGAAAGAGAGAAGGAGAGAGAGAACAATCTCCATGTAGCCTATGCGCGAACGGGCTTTTATAGGGTCTCTTCAATGAGGGAAAAGAGAAAGAGAGGAATGAAAAAACGAGAAGGAAATCTTTACAGCCGAGAGAGAACTGATATAATGGGCGCATGCTTAGACGTAGAGCATCGAAAAGGGGCGATGTGTGTAGAAAAAGAGAAACGAAGCACGGACACACGAATACACAACCACGGAGATATGGATAAGGAATATGAGAGCTTGCCGTTGGGCTTCTTATATGTTATTATCGGCTACCCACACTAAATATACACGTGCATATGTGTATACATGTTTGACCCCGGAGCGGATTAATCAACGATTTGTCCCGCGTGATTTAGGAACTCGAACCAACTCTCTTTACTTCTACCATCCGGCTCCGTAATCACTTGATCTTTTATCTTCCGCGATCGTTTCTTATTAACCAACAAAAATTCTAGCGTCCGTAATTTTTTGCTGTTCCACGATCGATCTTGCCAGACGATAACGAAGATTGAGAATAACCGAGTAGATAATTGTGCGTAATATTGCTCTCCAAAGAAACCAAGATTTTTCGGTAACTCTCGTTGAAGCCAAACGAGAAGGCTTCTGAACTAAAAATTAAATTTTGTTAAAAATGGTCGATATTTTGTTGAATACGGTAAAGTAAATATTTTTGGATAATTTCAAAATTTTCGTTATTTTGACAATATTTTTCATTTCTTAGGGAACTGTCAACAAAATTTACGATGGGCATGACAAAAATTTGCTTTTGAAGAGACTTTCTAGAACATTTCTTGCTGCAATGACAACATTTTTGTGATTTTTCGAAAAAACAAAATATCGATCTTTTCCAACAAAATTTTATTTTCGCAGTGTGCAATTATTTTATACTCGCAATTTGTTATAAAATGTCAGCAAAAAAAAAATCTGGAAAGCCTCGAAAAATAAAGCTGCCACTTTACAAATCGGTAGCTCCCTCCCAATGATTTTTATTTTATTTAATTTTTATTTTCTCGAACCCTTCGTCGAATCCCCATCGTCCAAACGCACAGTGTTTCGTGCGTTTTGGCAATAGCACAAAATAGCGAGGCGTTCGTTTAACGACTTAATAGCATGTTTTCCCTTTGGCTATTTATAGCGAGAGAATCCAAAGCAACAGGTTAACGCCTACGTTTCAGAAAACGTTGTGTGCCTACGGTCAGCAAAGAAGGGGGCGATCGAGACTATGGGGTGGAGGCGCGGGCGCGTGAAGCACACGCTTAATCGAGCAAGGGCGTTTGTATATATGTAGCCACGAGATTGCTCCGATGATTACGCCAGAGGGCAAGTTTCATTTTTTTTACGAATATGAATTATACCCTCTCTCTCTTTTGCTGGCATTCGTAAAACAGCCATGAATGTTGTCTATAGATACAACATACGAATTGTAAATCGAAGCTTATCTGAGTGTGTGTGTGTGTGTGTGTGTGTTGCAGCAACACACACGCATGAATCTCTTGCCCAGTCAAGTGCTATTTTTGCTCCTTTTGTTTCATTTTCTCCTCTCACGTGTTACATTATACCATCGAGCAGATAATTTCTTTCCAAGGAAGTAAGCAATTCGAGAGACTTGGCGAGTTCGACAAAGGATGAAAATAAAAGCTTGAAAAATTATACTCCCTGCTCGCTCTTTCGTGGATCCTCCAACGTGATCAATCTTTCGTCGTAACACGCTCAGGAAAATTACGTTCGTTTCATCGCTTCGTTTTTATCGAATATTCAGGGAGCAATTCGTCGCTATACTGGACCACTTTTTTAGTCTCGACTTATTGTTAAGGTATTACTATCACGAAACAACTTGATTTAGGATTCTTTCAAAATTTTGTATAAACTTTCTTGGCACCAAAACTAATGGTTCTCTCATCTGAAGAAAAATTTTCTGTCGTTTCGAATTCGAGATATTTAATTTCTCATTTTTTGTTTTTCCAATAGAAATAGAATATTTTTCCCATAGGAAATTTTTCCCATAGTCAGAAAATTTTTCTTCAGAGGAGAAAACTGTTAGTTTTGGTGCCAAGAACGTTTATACAAAATTTTGAAAGAATCCTAAATAAAGTCGTTTTGCGATAGTGATACGTTAAGGCAAAAAAAAAAACAGAAAATTTCAATAATTATTAGATTTTGTTTTTACTCACTCAATAGATCGCCCAGGAGCTGTTTATCTCTTTGGATAGCTGCAAAAGATAAACGAGATCGCGATGATAATTTACTTTTGAAATAACGTCGTCGAGACGTTTTTTGAATTCGTGAAAATTTATTTACATCATGAAAGAAAAAAATGGTTTTGCATACATTTGCAAAGAATCCTAAAAGCGCCAGGTGAAAAATTGTCGTTTTCCTGCATCAAAAATGAAAACTCGGTTTTAGTCTCGATCGAATCGTTCCGTCGGGGGTGGCTCGTTGCCTTTTCATGTAAAAGATTGTGCGTTCGAGATGCGAGAGAGACTCGCGCACCTGTGAAGAGCAGAACGATATTTTGCGTACTCGATTTCGGCGATTACTTTTGCTGGAGCGAAAAAGCAGCAAAATGGGGATGGAGAGTGGAAAGAGAAAAAGAAATGGCTAATGTAATGAAGGGTCCAATTATGGAGAGCTCCTCGTTTTTTACATTTTCACGAAGAGAGACACACGTGCACTTTGCCAGGATGATGTTATAGCCACGAAAGTGTTTTTTTCTCTTTTTCTCAGGACGAATTTGGCGCACATGTGCATGTGCAGGAATAAATGAGCCACGGGAAGGCTGGACGTTAAGTACGAGAGTAAAGACAAAAAGTATGAAGAAAGACAAAAAAAACAAAGTGTTTTGGAAGTTTGGACGCGAGAATGAATTTCTGGCTACGCTGTTAAGCGTTCGTGGCAGTCGTCTCGGTATAACTTGGTCCCGTTATCCACCAGGACCTCTCGTTACGGATATATATCCTCGTTTATGCGAGCATCTTTGAGCACACACTTGTCAGAGAACAGGAAGAGGCGCGAACGAGAGGATCCAAGATCGCGCAATTTAGTTTCTTACTTTCGATAAGCGTCCAAATGAACTTGGCGGTTTTAAGGGCACGAACAACGTTGCGTGTTACACACACACACATTTTATCCACACCACAAACCGATTCAGTTCGTAATGGCTGCTCGTAATTTCGAATTTTGTGGCTCTGGGAAATCGTCAAAGATCAAAAGGCACTCGTAGACATAACGTGTGAGCATTTTTTTTCGATTTTCCTTAATCCACAATCATTCGAAGCTAGAAACGATTAATTAACGAAAAATTAGAGTTCGAACAAATTTCGTCGAACGGAGTAAAAAACGAAAAAAAAAAACTAGAATTTCGATGATTTTTCCATTTTTGCAGTCTTTGTAATTCTTGTCACGCGATGAGAATTCTTTCGACTCGAGTTAACGATCAAGAGGCGATTCGTAAGCGTAATCCATCAAGGACCGATATTCCCGAGACCGAGATGTCGATGCGCATTGCTTATCGCGACATTGCGTTGCTCGTGCAACGTCTCAAGATTTACTCTCGTCATTCTCTCGAGCACTTTTGTTGTTTATTTGTGGGTGTGTATACGAGAGCAACGAGGATACTATGAATTTGAGAAGTACGGAGAGTTCTCGCGAGTGTAAGATCGTAACCGAAAGCTCTTGAAACGTTAAAACGCGTCGGTTACGCCTTTCTGATTGGCGGAAATCGATTTATCATGGAGCGAAGAAGACTGTACGGATAAAAGCGAAAAGCTCGTTTTACCGGTCTTGGGGAGCGACGCGGAGGATGTCGCGGGTTTATTGAGTGAGGATCAACCACGAGGAAACACGATTTCGATCGAATTGACGTTTCCACGATGCGTATAACCGAGTCATCGGCCCTAAACTACCTTTCCTGCTAAAGTGGGTACATACACGCCTGTCTTGGCGATTCCTTATACGAGAAATGCCATCTCCAGATAGCCGTACCAAGGGCTCAAGAAACTGGCAATTTATATTAACGATATATAAAACAAACAGCAATTGATATTCTTGTGTCTCTGTTACTTGGCAGAGAATTTCAAAGATTCTACGACACCATACCACAGACAAAAATATCCAACACAAAAATTTCACAAAAAAAAAAATTCCAAAAAAACAAACCAACAAAAAATACTTTACAAACAAAAATTACAAATAAACATAAAAATAAAACGAACAAAAATAAAATAATATCAAATTCTTCTGGTTTGTGATGCTTTTTTCACATTTTGGGGGCCCCACAATTTCCACAAAAATGTTGTGCATTGTTATTAAGTAAAATAAAATTTTTCTTGTTCGTGATATTTTTTGGTATGATATTATTTAAAGTCACGAAATCTTGTGATATTTTTAGCAAGTAAAATCACATTTCAAAAAGTTTAGATTACCAAGAAGCTACGATTTTTCAACAGCTGTATACAGAATTCCGATTAGTTCATAAATTTTTCTTCCTTTAATTCGGAAGAATCTCAAATTTTGTTAAATTACAGAAAAAATTGTTTCAACATTTTTTCTCACCAACTGCCACAAAGGAAAAAAAATAGTCTCGAAAAAAAAACCATTAAGAAATAATTAACGTATGATTCTCATCTCAACAACTTGTTCACGCAATTTCATAACGATTTGTGCACTCTCTCAAGCAACATTCGCGATAAAAGCACTTAAACAAATTCAGGAGGGAAAAGAAGGATTGCATAAAGAGAGAATCGGCAAGGAAGACTGTTGCGCAGAGAAGGAGGGGGAAAGGGCGACGGCAGAGAAAAAAGCTGTCGTTTTTAGGAGCGAGAGTTAATTCTGCGATGCTATCGTCACCGCGCGACCGGGTTTCCTCGAGGCGGGGCAATTGGATATATATGTAAAGTAGCCAGCGGACGAGATGAGGGCCACGGATGCTGTGTGTTGCAAAAGTGTTTCCGAAAGGTGAGATATACGGAGCAGCGGGAGATGGAGAACGAAAAAATAAGAAAAAAGTAAAGCGAGAGAGAGAGAGAGAGAAATAAGTAAACGAGAATCAAACGGTGAAGCAGTAGCTCGATTCTTTGGCGCACATGTGGCGTGGGCCAGGGCTCGTTTTCGATCGGATCTGTAAACACGTTCATCACTCTCACGCGGTTCTCCGGCGTGTTACAGAGGAGAATGAGGAGCAACAGCAGGAGCGGGTAACGGCAGCAACCACCAGGAGCAAAAGCAAAACGGCAGCAACATTAATCTACCCGTGTAAAACCACGTACATATATATATATGTATATGTACACGTGTAACAACTTCTCAAGAACTCGATCGAGACAACGAAACGTCCGGTATACACAACCGTTATATAGGCAATACCAATTTTCTTCTCCGGTAACGCGCGAACTGCTACGGATACGTCGATCGCGCGGGGCAGCTCGTAATTTACGTTACACACACACCGCTCATCATTCTCCGTGTGTATGAGAGTTTTCTGATATAAATTCGAAACTTACAACACCGCGCACGGTGAGAAGAATAATACGAAAAAAATTTAAGTCGCTCGAGGGTGTGAGAGCAAAATATAAAACAGTCGAGCGATCTTTCGAAAAAGCGAAGAGAATTTAACCTCGATCGAGAACCTCAATAAAAAGGTAAATTAGGGTCGACTAAGAGGAGATAACAACAAATTTTGTAAATATTGTGCACTCGATAGTAAAGCAAATTGGAGGAAAACGTTTTTTCGTTCATATCTGACAAGCGAATAAATCGGAATTTAAAATTTTTTAAACTCGATGCTAAAAATTCGTGGATTTATTTATTAATGATCACAGAAATGACGAAGCCAGAAAAAAAAACACAAAATCTTTTTAGTAAGAACGAAATACGCGAAAGGGAAAAAAAAAAGTTTCATAGAGACGCTGGAAACGTGTCAACGACCGAGAAAGGGACGAAACGCGAAAGTGGACATTTCGCGCACACGACCCCCACGTTCCGTACACGCTTTTAGGCCTCGCGAATGAAATTCCATCAGAAAATGGAAAGAATAGAATTTTCATGAGGCAGGTAAGCGGAATCTTCGAGATTTGGAGTAGCGAAATAGTATCGTGTGTAGATGTACATGTAAAAACATAAATACACACATATATATATATGTAGAGGGTCCCGCAGAGGGTCATAGGATGACGTACACGCGAGTAGTTGCGAGGGCGGAGGGGAAGCCTCGAGTGAGGTTTCGAAAAAAGGGAGAAAGAAAGTGAGAGGGAGGAAGAGAGACAGGGTGTGCACACGGGGCAAGCACACGCATTTGCCTCGAGACCGGCACACGAGGACAGGTGGCGACGGGAACCAGGGAACCTCGAAGCCACCGAGTTCTCACGCGCGAAACTTCCAGCTGCCATGAGGCGAAGAGCGACTCTCCGTTCCTCGTTGAGCTATCAGTCGTGTACTGAACGATTTCCTCTCTTTCTCTATCTTTCTTTTGATCACTCTCTCTCTCTCTCTCTCTCTCTCTCTCTCTCTCTTCCTTTCTCTGGTCCCTTCTGCTGTTGCTATTACGGCTGTTTAGCTGTTACTTCTTCACGATGTGCACCCATTCCTCTGGCTCCCTTCTTCGCCATGGGCTTTCTAAACGTACGAGCATCATGAGCAAAAGGGCATGCTCCTCGTCGCACTTTCGACACACGTTTGTATATACTCATGCCCATTGGAACGCCTGCTCGCACATCTATGGGAATACCCTCGTTCGAGTTATTTCTTTATGCCACACGTGCAACCTCGTGCACCCTACGCGAGAGGGTTCAACTGATTGGAATATACGATAAAGACTTGCGTTTGTTACGAGCATTGCATTCTTTCGCACATACGTGTGGCCAAATATCGACAGATGCTCGCGTGTGTGCGGTGGGTCAGGAATTTTCATGTCGCGAATAAATGATTCCATATGCCCCGGAATCCCCTATCCAGCGCGGTCGTTCCGGTCGCGAACGGTTATCATCGTTACAACGTCAAATAATTATTCAACGAGACTACCAACAATGCGAATTTATAATTGAACTGTACATTGTCCTTCGAGTCATTCCTTTGAACCGCGGTGAGACATATGTTGCTCGACCTTTTTATTTTTTATGGGTTTTTCGATTATTTCGCTCCCTTCACCATACAAAAAATTGCCAATTTTTTTGTTTTTCCATGGTCGGTTAAAAAATTCGCGAAAAAAAAGCGTTTTTTGTTCATCTGCAGTAAAAAAATCGTCGTGTCAATTTTTCTTCAGTTTTTTCGATCTAATTCGGAATGACTTTTCATTACTCAAGCTTTTCGATTAAAGTCCCTACGAAATATTACTCTCCGTGATAAAAAAATCTGTTTTTGTCGCAAAGTCACAAAGTTGAGGTTTATCCAAGTTTTTAAATGCAGGAATGCGTGCCTGAGTATTTTTTGTACGCGAGATTAAGTGGCGTCATTCATGCGTTAACCAAAAGGGGTTTTTGTGCGCCGGCTCTCCCTGCTCACCACCCTCTTTGCCATTCAACGTTTCGCTCTCATTGACCAGGCATTGTGCTGGCGCCTGATATACTTTGTTTTTTCTCTTTCTCTGCCTCATTCGCTCTTTCGCTCTTATATATACACGCTCGCAGTGCGGCTTCTTTCTCTCTCGTTATTCGGGGTCAGTTTTACGAGAGCCCTCCGACTGCGAGAATATCCGGGGTGGCTCCTCAGCGATCCTCCACCCTCGCAGTATTTAGCGGTTCTTCCGGTGTGGAGGACACAGGTGTGTGTTTCGGGTGTGACGATCATTACGAGAGTCACGGAGGCGAAATATTTTGTTAGATCCCATTTATGACTGCGGGGTCCGGATTTCATTACTAAGCTTTGCGAGAGCGGATGTGCTCGATTTGTGCATCTAGAATTACACGCCATTGCATTAATCCAAATTAGCGACTACGAAACCGGAAGTTCAAGGGTCAATGAATCTCAATTCTTCATTCGGAGGGTGAATCGTGATCGCGATAAAATTAAAACGGGTCAGCATTGGCTTACCGAGGGTTCCCTAGGGTTCCCGAGGGTTCCCGAGGGTTCTGGGGTGAGGGAATCTTGACCCATTGAGGCCGTAGAATCATTTTTCTAGAATCTCGTTTTCAGGCACGACTTTTCGGACGCAATAAATTTCAAACGATCGATATACACCGAATCACGAAGTCAACAGGTAATGATACCAGCGCCTGGAAGTCGACGCACCGGCAAACGTACCCGCATTTCGGGCTGCTGGGTGCACCGAACCTGACTTTTCAAACTTTTGTCTCAATAATCAGTCGACCGTGCAAATTCTCTCTAGCAATCAATGGAAATGTAAATATAGAGTGCGTCAGATGCAAATTTTCCGAGTGAACACAGTAGCAAAAAAGTAACTGGAAAAACCTTCGAGCAGTCGCGACAAAGTGGCGATCGCTGATGATTGATCGATCGAAAGGATTCACGAAAAAGGCGAATTTCGAGGTATTCGGACGTGGCATCACGGACAATGTGAAGGGAGCAAATCTCACAGATTTTTAAATTAGATTTTGCTTCGGTGATGAACCCTCCGAGTCGATTCTTTAAGCAGCAATCTTCCGAAATAACGAAAATTTTGAAATTATCGAAAAATATTTAGTTTACCGTATTCAACAAAATATCGAGCATTTTTAACAAAATTTAATTTTCCAGATTTGGAATAACTGGAAAAATGATAATCGAACCTAAAAGCTCAAGAGACTATCTCGAAAAATGTGGAGAGAAAAATGAATTATTCGAAAGTGGATAAAAGTGTAATTAAAAAAGAAAATAGTGAGGCTTCGGATCGGAGGCTTTGTGTGTATACGTATGTGGAGATAAAGAACCTACCAAACCTGTTCTATCGGAGCTTCAAAGTTGGTCGTGCGGATGCATTACGAACGGGAGCTGAGCGCGTCCTTGTTGTTGGTGGATGGGAGTACAGACGAGGCGAAGAGGGAAAGCAAGCGTCAAACCCGGCGCGAGAGCACACGTGTGCACAAGCGGCAGTGGCTTGCGCGCGCGTTTCTTTCTGGAGCCCCCACCCTCTTGGTTCGGTTTTGCTGTATAGCGCGTTCTGCGCCAGGCTCGAGCCTGGCTCGCTTCGAGCACAAGTCCTATCCAGCAGCGAGCCTTTTATCGCGCTCTTCGTTCAGCGCACGCTCAAGAGCTCGCCTGGACTTGGCTGCTGCGTTTTCTCTCTCGGTTCTTCGTTTTGCAGCGGCATGCGCCGCGCATGCGCCAATTGAGCTACTGTGCGCTGCTCGTGCTGCGCGCACGCTTGTCTCTTTCTCTCTCACTCGCGCCAACACTTTCTTTCTCTTTCCCTCAACCTTCCTATACGGGCATCGAGATCGGGGCTCACGTTTGAACGTATTTCCGTGTGTGAGTAAAGGCTCGTGAATCAAGGGCGAAGGGACGAGGGGGTAATGGGGGTCAGTGGTAAACGAGAGTCAACCTTGTACCAAAAATCTTCGATCGGAATTAAAATTGCTCATAAATTTTTCTAATCGTCATTTTTGATGACTTTCGGGTCATTGGATCGGGAGGAAACTCATTTTTTTGCTCCCTTTTGAGATTATAGAAATTGTACCCAATCAAACGTTCACAATCCTGAAATGTGGATGGAAGCATGTTTGTCAGCAGAATAAACGAAGTCGTTTAATCTCCGAGAAGACCGAGTGCAAATGAGTGACGTTCGTATGCTCAAGGGTATGGAAAATGAGGGAGTATTCGCCAAGGCTAAATTTTACGTCAATGAGGCCAGTCAATGAGATGTTATTATTCTCTGTATGGTACCAAAACAACAAGACCCTTTGGTCTGCTGAAGAAAATGTATTTTTTGCAATGAGACACAAGACTGAAAATAAAATTTTGTTGGATACGGTCGACTAAACGTTTTTTTCGAAAAATCCCAAAAATTTTGTCATTGCAGCAAGAAATATTCTATAAAGTCTCTTCAAAAGCAAATTTTTGTCATTCCCATCGTAAATTTTGTTGACAGTTCCGTAAGAAATGAAAAATATTGTCAAAATAACGAAAATTTTTGAAATTATCCAAAAATATTTAGTTTATCGTATTCAACAAAATATCGAGCAATTTTAACAAAATTTAATTTTCAGTTAAGAAGCTTTTGAGAAAGTGACTCTCATTTACTCGATCATCCCTATACGTCTCGTTCCCTCCATGCTTCCTTCGCGTTGTGGCTCCTTTGCTCAGGTTTAAAAAGGTGGGCTCTTCGATACCGTAGCCACAAGTTGCCAGCAGGGTTTTTGTTGTCCGCCCTTTTGTGTGGGTGAATGCGTTAGAGCGAACGTGTTGATGTGTACTTGTGACTGTGAACACGAACCCGTAGGGCACGTATGCCCTTAGAGCATTATTAGCTCGTCTCACCAAGAAGGCTCCCCCGACAAGACTCCCCCTCTCATTTCTCCGCGCATGCGTCAGCCCGAGAGTATATAAGCCTCGAAGATCTCTTTCCAACCCACATTCAATCACACCCACTCTGGTGAACGTGAAGCGAGACTATAGACCGAGGGCGAAAGCAGTCTTGAGGAAGAACCTCGTGTGCATTAAACTACGGTCGTGAGCACGCTGCCACATTTGCACGTGTACGAGATCGAGCGACAAGACTCGTTGGGGTGGGCAAAATAATCCTTTCTGTTTTCTTTTCAAACGCTCAATCGTTTCTTTCTCGATCGCTGTCTTCAAAGGCAAGAGAAAGACACAGACACACGAAAGGTGAATTTTGCCTTCGGGCAAAAACCAAGCAGACACTTGAAGAAAACACGTGAACCTCGGAACTCGATTTCGTACCGATCGCGACGAGTATCTTCGGACGATCTTTCCTCCTCATCCTCGTTATACATAATCGACTCACTTTTGATTTTCAAACTCTTTCGCTTCGAACATCATCCTCATGAAGATCTTAACGAGCGATATGAAAGTGCGCGCTACCGAATTGCTGCTTGTTACGAGAGGTGCCAAGGCCACGATCATCCGGCTTCGCCGATGGTACAACAAGATTCGATCGTCTTATTACGATACCGGTAAAACCGGTGTACGCACCATCACTACCGATCGATCGAGCAGCCGGGAGAACAAGATCAACCAGGATCGTCTCCATGCTATCAACCAACACGAGCTAACGACGACGACGACGACGACCGTTTACGACGACGACAACGACGACGACGACGACGAGATGAAAAACTTTGCAAAGGAGAACCTGGAGAACGAGTTAAGGGAACTGACGATGTCCGGCATTTCAACAACCGCCAGTCAACCTCGTGCCTGAGAGACTCACCGTGAATATCGTCGCAGCTTTCTTCGATGAGACAACATCGCCCTCCGCACAGGAAAATCTTCGCGAGTTCAAAGTCGCGATAATCGTTCAACATTCATCGCTTCCCATTCACGAAACTTCCACACCGATCAACCAGTTCTCCGGAAAGAAAAGCCACAGCCAGCCGTCAACGATTAATTCACGAGGTAAACACAATGCTAGGGGAGGGGGGAGGGTGTAAAGCTAGAAAGAGGGGAGAAAGAGTGTTCGTAAGAAAACTTTGATGTGATATAACACTGAAAATTTTCGATAAACCACTAGCTTTAAATTTCATTCTCAAACTTTTCATTTTCATTTACATTTTTTATTGATTTTTCGACTTTTTTGTATCTCCTGGTAAGGAGCTTTAATTTCAATCGTATCACGTTATCAAAACGCGTTAGACGTACACATCGTTCTCATAGACTTTAATCTTCTTCATAACGGAATCACATGCAATAATCGTTTTTGTAATTTAAAAAAAAAAATTAATTTCGATAGAATTTTATTCGTTAATATAGTGACGGAGTTTCCACTGTGATATTAATTATAAAAACATTAATTATGGATTATCTGACTTAGGAGTTTATCATAGATCGTAAAAATGATCGAACTTTCGTTCGACGTATAGGCCGCCCAGTGCATATTATATACGTAATATGAACATCTGTGATACCAACGAGGAAATGATGGTTATGCATGTTTCTAGAATTATTTTCAACTGTGATTTATATTAAGAAAAAAATGAAAAAAAAAAAAATGGAAGAGAAATGATGGAGAAAAACTGTGATATTATCGACGTAGGAAAACATTGTGATAATTGCATTAAGCACGTGATCGAATATGAAGCTTTAATGAGAGAATTTATGAAATTTCATTAACTTTAAGAAATCGTACGTCTTCCAAGCGTTCAAGTGGCAATATCAGATTTAATTTAGAAAATAACGAATCGATTGATAGAAAATATAAAAAAATATCAGTAAACTGTGATTTAATAATTAACGATCGTAATTATGATAAAAATGTTAGATTAAGTGAATCACAGCTCGAGCGATGCATTGTGATAAGTAGATGATTAATCGTCGAACCACTGTACCGATTGTTTGCACGGTCTGATTGGTTTTAATCCCAATTCTTTTCTAAAGGGTTTAAATTGACTTTTTTGTGTTGAAAATCTTATTCGTTTTCTTTTTTCGATGCTCTGTCGCAGCGTTTTTTAAACTTATCGCACTTTTCGTATTTTTATCGTTTATTCTTTTTGCACTCGTAGATAATTGTGTTGTATTCAATTATTGTCTTTCTTTTTCGTATCGTTTTGGTTTGTCCGCGTACAATATCATTATCGATTTGTGTTCTTTAGGTTACTTTGTCTTCGCAACAATGTTTTCTTTTTATTGTCAATAAATTGTGTGCCTAAAATAATCGTGATTTTTGTCCATTTTTATTCTGTGTTTTCCGAACATCCCCATTTCCTCATTTTCGTTGAAAATAATCGAAGGGCCCAAAAAACTGCTAAAGTGTCGATCGAAGTTATATTTTTCATGGTTCGTTCGCACTTTTATGGCCAAATGCTTTAATTAAGTCAAATATTCATCACGGGAAAATAATTAATTCTGGGTTCACGGACAGAGCATAGAAAATTTGCAAAATGATTCGTTTTAGAAAAAATAAAATAAAAATCAATGAACAACAATGATAGCAAAATACTGGAAAATAAAAATGATTCGTTTGCGGAAAAATAAAATAAAAATCGATTAATGAAAATTATCGCGAAATATTCGAAGAAAAAAAAAATTATTTTTAAAAATTGCATTCGTTTAAATTAGCATGGAAAAAAGTCATTTTCGTATTTATTAATTATTGGTCTTGTAATAATTGATTCGGTATAAAAATGAAGAAAATATTTAATTCTTGCCTTTGGAACGTCAAGGCCCCCCCCAGTCTGTGGTAAAGGTCAGCGTATGAAATTGTATAAACGGAGAAAAGGGGTCCTGGTCCCCTCCCTCGATTTCTTCATCCCCTAACGGAGCACCGCACCATCTGTGTCAAAAATTCTCAACCCTCTGGCTGAAGAAGCTTGGAGCTTCTCCCGAGAGAGGGCGACGCGCGTGTCTTTTTTCTTTTTGAAACTCGAGTCCAAATTTGCCGTCAGGATTGAGTCTTCCATTGGGTCTGATCGAATACTGTTCAGCACTACTTAGTCGAGTCATTTTTCATCCGATGATGAAACAACAACGTCGCCCGCCATCAATTTTTCCAAAATTTACTATACGACGTTTGAAAAATCAGAGCAATAAATTTTTCAAAAAGCAATTCAGCGTTTGTCAATTTTATTTTTCTACATTTTTACAGTTAGAAAGTATTATCGAAAATTTGACAAATCGATGACATTATCAAGATTTTTCCATCAGGTGAAAAGCCCCATAAACGAAACCCCATTGTCGACGAAAATAATTTCGAAAAAATATTTTGCATCTTGTACAATTTAAATCGAGGAACGATGATGTTCGGATAAAGATGGCAAATCATAGAAAGCATCCGAGGACAGTTTCTTTTACGAAAGCAAGGAAAAAAAAAAAAACGAAATTCTTAGTGATCAGATTACGAACATTAACCATCATAATATGGGGTAGCCAAAAACTACCTGAGGCGTTTTTTTTTATATGTACGATATACGATTCAATACAATTTTCCATTAAGATTATCGGCCTGATCTCCACGGAAATCTCGATTCCCAAACGCGTCGAGCATCAAATGGTATATAACCAAACGAATGGAACACGACACCGCGACGTGGCTCCAGGACCCTAGAAAAACATCTTTCCCTCGGAAGATCTTACGCCACATAAAGGAATTCCTTCTTTATAGCGAGCCCCTAATCTTTTCCCCTCCCACCCTTCGGTTTCTTCCGTCTGATTTTCATCAAAAAGTGGTGCGGAGAGTATTGGGTTACCGTTTTTCAAACCTCGGAAAATATTGTCAAATATTTGGCCCCTTGTGAACACGCGAAAAGCTTTTATCCACTCTTCGACAGGCTCTTTTTGATGCTCCGTTCGTATAGAAATATATATCGAAACTCTTCACGTTGCGAAGGACAACGTGACTTTATCAGGGATCTCGAAAGTTTTTTTTTTTTTTTAACGAAAACCAAATTTGTTGGAGATTGATTTTTTCATTTCAATTAATAAAAACGTTGATTGTCTTTAATTAAATAATTAGGAGTATCAATTTGGCATTAATTTATGAGGATAATTCTTCAATTAAATTCCGTTTAGATTATTTTAGAAATAAATCGATCGCACGTTAGTGATTGGGGTTTAAAATAAAATTCAGATGATTGTCATTTAAAAAATGATGCTGAAGTTTGCATCGTTGGAATGCTACGAAATTCTGTTTTTTCTTGAGCAGAACTCGTAATTATTATTCAATATTTAGTCTGGACAATAAAACAATCCTCCCTTGCCACCCAAAAACTCAATCGACACGATAAATTGCCACAATTATCAAAATTCAATAAACAATTAATAGATCAAATATTTTTCGGTGAATATCAACGTTGCAAACTTCAGAATCGTTTTAAAAATATTCTTCGTTATCAAAAAGTGGGACTGGAAAAAAATATTCTGGACACTGCAATGTTCGAATTAACCAAAATCTTGCGACCTTGAAAAATTGTTATTTTCATGTCTCCTTAAACGTTCTCAATAAACCCGAGTTTTATTTCCGAGAGAATTGCTTTGTCAAAGAGCCGAGAGCATTATGGAGTGCTTGCCGAGTTATTTACAAAAGCGGTCCACGCCAACAGATCATCCATTGTGCGACCTTCGGTCCAATGGCGCGGAGCATGGATCGTGTTGAGAGTGAAAAACCTGAAGAGAAAATTTTGCAGCATTTTTCCGTAAAATTGCAAGAAATTTTTTTACCACCCACGAAAGTCACGATCATAATTGTCAATTGTTTTCGTATTAACGAGAATTTGACAATTTGATATTTTTTTGGTACGAAAAAGAATGCGTTTGCAATTTTGATATTTTTGGATGCAGGCGCCACTGATTTTCAACTTGGATAGAATCTCGTAGAACGAGGAGTGTGAGTTCAGCGGCCCGTCACCGAGGACAATATTATACAGAGACAAATTTCTTTAAAATGTACCTTTTCGACTCTTAAAAGGGACAATTATTGTATTATTTGACGCCGTTTAGCCTGCTCAGAAAAGGTAGAAAGTCTAGTGAGAACATCTCATCGTTTTGAGAGTCGCGAGATGATTCGGTCCTCCGACGCCTGGGATGACAGAACGAAAGAGAAAAATTCTTATTGGCCCTTCGGATAACGTGTTTGAATGGACTCTGAGATACTTCGAGGATATTATTCTTGGTAAATCCTATGGAAATATTATTTTCAAGATAAAAAGAAGTTCGGAGCAGTGACTTTGGTCGAAATATATAAATTCTAATGCTCGATGAATCGTTCGTTTTATTTCGGAGTGTATATAACACGCGAATGAATCGTAGGCGTCACCAGGTGTCGCCTGGCTTATTGGCTTCGATAATAGACATATTAAGTCAACCATCAACGTCAAATTTGATCGCATTGTCCGCAGACTCTAGGCAAAAATCATATGCCAGGTGAAATATTTTCGAAGCAAGAATTTTTACTTTTTCACCTCGAGGAAAGCAGTCTCGTCATGTTGGCTTCGAAAAAATCCCCACAAAGCAAACACTTCGAGCGTTAAGTTTTACTAATACGCTCGCTTCGATATATAATCATCTGCCAAAGCTAAAATAACACATTTCTCGCCCTAGCAAAAGGCAATTTCGTGCGTTAACCCGAGCAGGCAATAAGTTTTAAATAAATAACCATTTTGAAAGAATCCTAGAGTTGCTTTTTCCTGCAGGTGAGAAAGCCAAAAAGCTATACGATCCGAAAGTATAATCGAGAGAAATAAAAAGACCGCATGCAGTTGGCTAAACCATGACGTTTCATTTTATTCTTTGGATTGACAATTTTTAGTAACTTTTTTATTTGGAATCCATTTTCTCAAAAATCTTCGATCCACATGGATTGAAAAAAAAATTAAGGACACTACTGGCAATAGTCCTTAATATTTTCGAATAAAAATTGCAATTTTATCGAAAGAGCCCAAACATCGAGCGAGCAATGGTAATAATTCGTTGAAATAATTGATAATTCCAAAAAAGAAAAACTATTAAAAAGAGAGGAAATAAAATAAGTAGAAAAATAATTCGGAAGGAATATCCAATTATCGATAAATTGGTTGGTCAGGTCGAATCGAAAAAACGTTAAGCCCCAACGGACGATAAATACGAAAGGTACTGAATGACTTTGAATTTTTAGAATGGGTGTCTCCTTGCCTAAAACTTACCTATTACGTTTATACGTGTTAAATGTATAGAACGTGGAGAGGTGAGGAGGAAGAGGCATGGGCAAAGTAGAAGGTCCTTTCCACTTATACGTTTCGATTTCTTTCACGTTTGCTGGGCAATTGGGTGTCTATCGAACAAGGAGGATGCCGAGCCCATATTTTTCTTCTTCTTCTTTACAGTCACCATCCTACGAACTCTGGCCAATTGGTACAAAGCGTTCATTCCACACGAAGGGTGGCTTTATACCATGGTACATACACGCATAGATATGTGTTGGATGAATTGGTCTCGGGACTGCTTTGAGGCAGTGATCCTTTGTGAACACGTGCACGAGGAATCGTGAATCTAACTAAAGAAAGTGCATTCACGAAGGAGGCATCGTCACAGCGAGTTTATATATATATATGTACACACTTACTTATGTATACAGGTTATTTGGTTTTTACGGGTCTCCAATATACCCCCTGAGGGCATAGAAACCCATACTAAGTGGATAATGGGCCACTGGCGACGAAAAACTATTTTTATTTTATTTTTTTTTCAACCTCACGTTTTAACACTGAGAAATAGTTTTTTTCTTCGTGTTTCCCTTTGGAGACTGCAGCATCGACGCCAATGGGGAGCAACCGTACCTGTGGCTCGTCGAAAGCAACGACGCTGTAGCTATATACCTCTTGGTCAATGGGCCCAAGGGTCTCTTGATCCTTTGTTAATACTTTTTGCCATTATACGTTCGAAAGAATGATAGAAATATTTGTATCTTTGCGCACAGCACGGTCCTTCACTCGTGTTCCAAGAGAAAACGTTCGAGAGAGACAGACAAACCGCGCGAAATGCCTCGAGAGGACTCTCCAAACCAAGTGCTACCCTCGATTCAAGAAAACCCCGATCATCCTCTCCTTCTAACCACCCTGTAGACACTTCGGTACTAAAAAGAAACTTTTAGGATTCTTGAAAGTTAGACTTTTCAATAAGTATCGATGAATGAGCGCGAAAAAACGAATGGGATTCGACGAAACACGACTACGTACACTGGGAATAAAATTTTGTTGGAAAAGATCGTTATTTTGTTGGATACGTTCGACTAAAACGTTTTTATTTTCAAAAAATCACAAAAATTTGGTCATTGCAGCAAGAAATATTCTAGAAAGTCTCTTCAAAAGCAAATTTTTGTCATTCCATCGTAAATTTTATTGACAGTTCCGTAAGAAATGAAAAATATTGTCAAAATAACGAAAATTTTGAAATTATCGAAAAATATTTAGTTTACCGTGTTCAACAAAATATCGACGATTTTTAACAAAATTTAATTTTCAGTGTACGATTGTGAGAAACTTCTTTTGCGTTCTGCCTCGCAGAATAGAATTTAAATTTTTACTAAAAAACCAAATTTGTAGAATCTGCAAAAAAAATCGTCAACCGACGATTAATTATATTTTTTACTAACAAATCGATGGCCAACGAGATGCAACTACCAGTAATTTCGTTAGGAAACAGTTTCGAGCGAAAAAAAGTCGTAAAATGTATTTCCTTTCTAACGAGCCTATCCGAGTTCGAATGGTCGTAGAAAAATGAAAAAGGACCATCGTGTGTAACACGATTTTGGTCGACCGAGCAATCTTTCATGCTATCTGACTACTCGTTAATCTTGGAAGACACTTGGTTCACGATGTGTTTTCAAACTCAGCTCTCTCTCTTTTTTTTCCTCTCTGGCTGTTCATAATACGTCCGACTCGTGTTCTAAATATATCCTGTGGAGTACAAGGCCCGCAGAAAGGGAGCTCTCGTTGGAGGACCTTAAAATCCAAAGGGCCAGGAAAGTCTCATCTCCACTTATCTCTAGTCGAGACGATGAGTTGTGGAGTACATTGAAGTCTCTGAGCAAAGACAAAAAAAATCCCTGCCCAGTCGGGCAAGTGTCCGGCGTCCCGTGCCGGCCACTGTGGCGACACCGCACGTGTTTGTTTTACAAATATATGGGCTGGTTCGTGTAAATTTACGAGATTCTCAAGTCGACTATTTCTCTTCGCTGTGTCGCTTATAATTAAACGTAGTTATCTAATAAATCGCCTGGAAGCTTGTCGACAAGTCTGGAGCACGAAATAAATTTTTCTTTCAAAATTATCCCTCGAATTAATGGCAATATTTTAATTTTTTGTCAGCTCTCACATTTCTCCTTTGCAAGGATGCGAATGGTTTTTATTTTTGAATTTTTAAATTCATAAAATTTTAGAAATTCATGTGGCCGTCCGCAATCGTCTGTTTAAAAGAACGACGAGGAAAAACATCCAAAAGACAACACTGAAAATACAATTTTGTTGGAAACGTTCGACTAAACGTTCGTTTTTTCAAAAAATCACAAAAATTTGGTCATTGCAGCAAGAAATATTCTAGAAAGTCTCTTCAAAAGCAAATTTTTGTCATTTCCATCGTAAATTTTGTTGACAGTTCCGTAAGAAATGAAAAATATTGTCAAAATAACGAAAATTTTGAAATTATCCAAAAATATTTAGTTTTTCGTATTCAACAAAATATCGAGCATTTTTAACAAAATTTAATTTTCAGTTAAAAATTAGCGCCTGTTAATTTGAAGCTGAATGTCCCATGCCCTTAATATAATCCACGAGAACGTATTTGACCCGGTCTTTCTGTCAGCTTGTCCTTTTATTTCTTATTTCCATGTACACGACGACGTACTAGGGGAGTCGGTACACGCGTTTCGACTTTCAACCACGTGTGGCTCGCATTACGGACCCGGAGGTTTTCAGGATGTCGTGGCATCGAAAAAACAAACACACTCGTGATTGTCGAGCGAGAAACCTCAAAAAATAAAAATTTGACCAAGAAAATCATAATTTTGTTAAATTCTCTAAACAGTGTAGCGATCGATAGACGATAATGGACGTCGTAAAATTCGTCCAGGTCAATATGACCCAGTGTGTCAATGCTGACAATACCCTAAATGAAGAAACACATAAAACTGGCTCAGAAAAATAGAGAAGCAATGAAAAATTGTTGCGGAGAGGCCAGAACACAAAGTTCCTTCGTCTCCATCGTTTTTCTCTCTCTCTCTCTCTCTCTCTCTCTCTTTTTGTGTTTCTCGGAGTACTCGCCTGCCAGCAATTATTACCGAAGTCTCGAGTGACCACTTCCGTTCGAAGCGAGAGATCCAGCAGCCAACGTACACCTTCTTATTTATATATAAACATATACATATATAATGCATGTTGTGATGAAGGGAGGAGGGTTCGTCGAATACATATATTCGTGTTCGATCTCGAAACTCGATATAACACTTGGAATTTTTGTTTTCTTCATGCTTCGGCGAGTTGTCGATCTACAGGTATTTTTTCTTCTTATTCTCATTCTTTATATTCTGGTTATGATGATTTCTTTTAATTTTTGTTGTTGTTCGAAGAATTCTCGATGTGGCTCGTTACCCTGGTTGCCGAGGTTGTGCAACGCGAATATCGCGCAGGCCAGTTGTATTTTATATAAACTCCGAGTCTCCGTCGTGTTATGCATGTGTATGAAACAGAAATGAGCATCACGAAAGAGGGAAGGAGGCTTTAAAATTGCTGCGGTCCATCACAAGCCGAGGGTTGCGAATGAAAAAACACGATACAGAGAAATAATGTTTGAGAAAATGAAAGAAAAGAAAGAGGAATTGAAAAAAGGAAATATAAATGCTTGCCACACTTTTTATACGCTGGTGTATATAATCCTCATCTCGCGAGTAGGTTTCATGTGCACGTGCGATGATGAGGTTCGCCTGGCACTGACACGCGAGCTCGCTTCGAATTCTCTCAGTTCGTATACGAACCCTTTCTCTCGTCTCCTAACTTTTCTTTTTTTTTCTGCCAATAAAAGCGAATCGAAAATATTGAACAGAATTCCACAATTTTGCGGTCGACTCGGCGAGCACGAACCGCTATTTTTTTTCTCACTTTTTGTGCGAATGCTTTATCGATATGGGGGATGATCAGGCACGCGTCTATTAATAGATAATTCCTTGCATCCGTAAGAAAAGGATGAAGACGCTTTGGCTTTAGAAAAATGAAAGCGAGAATCTCTATTTTTGTAGCTGCGAAGAGATTGCATGACGATGCAGAAAAAAAAAAAAAACCGAATGAAAAAACGTGCACGAGAAAAGACGCAAAAAGTGAAGACTCGCGCTGACCACGTGCAGCCGAACACGTGATGTCGTGGGAAACTCAAGGAGCCTTCTCAATACGAAAACAACAAAAAAAATGCTTCAAAAAATATAGAAAGAAATAATGTTATGAGTCGAAGAGAGGAAAGCAAGGAAGAAGAGGGCAGGACCGTGAGGCAACGTATTAAGAGGCATACATCAGAGACCCCATAATTCCAGGGTTGCTGGGGGCGTCGAGAAACTTTTTTTTACCACTTTTTTCAACCTTTTTTTTACGCTCGATTCAGGTAAAGCCACAACTTTTTTTTTACTTGTCGTTAAGCACCCTCTCGGAAATAGAAAAGGCTACAGGTGAATGAGCATGAAAAAAAAAAAAAAAAATCGTCCTATTAGATCGTCATTTTTTCGTAAGGAATAGTTTTCCGGTTTCAGGAAAGTTAATTAAGCTTTTTGGTGTCTTTTTGGGAAACCGTTTCCATTATTATTTCATTTTTTCTCATTGAATTGCGATGGAGAATGATTAATGCATTCAACGGCGATGAATATATTGAAACTTAACGTCAGCAGTAATCGAGGGAATTAATCGAATCGTATGAAATAATTAATTAATTAATTAACGATTAATCAAATATTATAAAGGATTGATTTTTTTTTATTGGACAATTCAATGAAAAAAAGAGCTTCCTCGGAGGATCACAAGGACGAATATCTGATCTCCAAATCGACGAGGCGTCGAGCACATTTATACATAATCATCCTCATCCCCGATGAGAAGTTTCGGTAATAAATGAACTGCGTCGAATTTCAAAGGGGTTTTACCACCGGAGGTTTCGCTTCATTACCAATTCTTTCCTTCTTTGGTGCTTGGCCCTTTGGGGCGCTGCATATAAGTCCCAAGATACGGAAATTCGATATTTACCCGTGCTCATTGCAATTTGAGGAGGAAAAAAAAGGTTTCTCCCAATTTAAGTTTTAGTAACCGATGAAACTGGATATTCCGGACGAATTTATATATGTGTACGCTTGAGTTGTGCGTGTGGCCCGCGCGATTGCGCGTTCGAATTTCAACCTGTGATCGCGCGACGAAAAGCTACGTAAGGTGAAAGAGAAAGGGGTGTCGAGGAAGGGGAGAGGGAGGCGAGAGGATGATTTAAATGTGAAACCCGTCATACACGTCTACATCGCCTTCGACGATATTTGATCGAAATTTTATTTTTTTCCCCTCCACTGCGCGACTCACTCCATTGCAATGTCTCATTCCGTAGCTTTAATTTCATGGAGATTAATAACCTGAAATCTTCGAGATCGAACGGTCCCTCGAGGACACACTGGAATTGAAATTTTGTTAAAAATCGTCGATATTTTGTTGAATACGGTAAACTAAATATTTTTTTTTAATTTCTAAATTTTCGTTATTTTGGCAGTAAATTTGGTTTCTAACGGAATTTTTAGCAAAATTTACGAGTGGAGCGAGCAAAATTTGTTTCCGAAGAGACTTTCTAAAATATTTCTTGCTGCACACAATTTTTGGGTTTATTCAAAAAAACGTTTAGTCGAACGTATCGAACGAAATATCGACCTTTTTCAACAAAATTTCGTTTTCGGTGCAGCGAACGCATGTTCTCATTAATTATTCCGACCGAATTAATTCGACCGAATGAAATATTATCTATTTATTTATCGAATCAAGGTTCGATCCTATGGCAATCTGGCATTCGATTAAAAAATTTGTACAGGGAAAACGAAACCGATGATTGAAAAAAAAAAAAAAATTAAAAACGAAAATTTAGGTGTTTGGATTCGGGAAATAAATATTCAACAGGCACGAGGGGTCCATGGTAAAGTTAGAATTCATTAGTTCATCGCACAAGCCCACCTGGTTGCCCGGTTGCCCGTTATAATAAGCGGGACGCGGTGATCGCGACCCTCGATCAATTTTCCTTTCTCTACATACACGTCATGCTACACCCTCGATGAAAAAAAAAAAATATCGAGTCGAGATACAGTTCGAGGGGAACGAGATAAAAAAAAAAAAAAAAACGAATATGAAAAAAGTAAAAACCGTACACGAGGCTCGGTCCGTTTTCCCAGGGCTACTGCCGTTACACCCTCGCGTCCTTACGCTCGAGGGGCGGCAACCTTTCGAGATTTTTGCGAAATATTATACGCTCGCACCTGCTTCACGACGAGAAATTACTTTCCATTTTTTCGGGCTGAAAGTTTCTCGATTCACGGACGAAATTCGGTCTCTTTGTCAAGAATGGAGCAAAAGAGGAATGGGAATAAAAAATAAAAATAAAAAAAATAAATAAGAGAACGGAAGCGACCGAGAGATAACCGGAGAAAATGATTCTCCAAAGTATCGTCGCAGCCATTTTAAGTTATGGCACTCAAATTACTACGATTCATGGCTTTTTTTTTTGGCTCGATTCTCTTTTTTTTTTCCTTTTCGTTTGTCGTTCGGGTGGCCGACTAATCCGAGAATGGTCCAGAGAGCACCCCATGGCCCCGTTCGATGCACCGCTGCACCGGACAGGAAATGCTTACAATACATCGTTTTTTTTTTTTGCCTCGTCCACTTTTCGCCCATTTTTATATTTCGGTCCACTTCTCGCACTGATGTCCACCCTCTGCTGCTTCCTCTTTTCCTCTCCCTCCAACCATTACGGTCTCGCTATTTATCTGCCGAAAAGAAGATCGAGAGTGTTGTGTTCTTTGGGGAATCTCGCGCAAGGATTCGTAATCCCAGCATCCGGTTTCGTCTTTCCTTTCGTGAGTGTTCAACATTCGAAACGTTATATACGGATTTTTATATCCCGCTGTCTCTCGTCCTCTGCCGATTCTTCGCCTATTGTCTGCTGGCTTTTTTTTTCTTTCTCTCCAAACATTTCCTTTCTGCCCTGCTTGTCCACGTAATCGTTCGCTTTCTCGTGAACTAATGACTTGGCGGGAAATCGCTTTAAGGATTTGTCAACATCAACACAACGAGCGAGACATCAGGAATTAGGGAAATTTCTCGTTGTTATTGTCGGAGTGATTAACGATCGAAAACAGTGGAAAGTTCGAAAGCCTGCGATGCATGACAAAATTGTGTTTGTGCCCTTTTCACGCAAAGTAATTTTGAAAATTTTTCATTTTATAATAATTAATATAATAATTTTTTTTTTTTTTCGGAACCCGAACCAAAAAATCACATTTTTTGTCAAATTTTCCACGTTCAAAGTTCACAATAAACAAAAAAATGATAATAAATGAAAAATCGCTAATCACCGAATCAAAAATAATTCGAAAACGAAGAAAATGTTTGATAAAGTCAAAGTTTAAAGATTTTGAAAAACTTTTTTAAACTTTTGATATTAAGCTAGCTGTACTCTTTAGCGCAACTCGATGTGCTGGGGAGCGAAGTCCACAGGCACGGCTAATGATTAATAAATCGAGGATCCATGACGCTGAATCAGAAAAAAAATCAAAAAAGAGTTCGGCTGGATAAAAAAGTTTGTTTATTTCCTGAATTTTTGAGTTATCGTTCGAACGATCGTTTCGATTGACAATGACGACAGAATTCCTGGAGGAGTCGGAATCAACCTCGCGCAATGTTCTGTAGGTTTCTATGCAAAAAAAAAAGAAATCGTCATCCTTCGACGTACACAATAAAAATAATAGCAAAGTCGGTAGCCCGCGAATAGATCACGAGCGTATACGCATACGTGAGCCTGGACGATGGACTATTATGGTTGGAGTAATGGCATATAGTAAGCGCAGCAGCTCGACGGGGAGTCCAGTTTCCATGGACGCATTATGTTCGATCGCTTAACCGACGCCCCAGCAATTTTCCATACACACGTATGTCTAGCATTTATCCTTCGATCTTCTTTCTCAACCCAGATCTTTATTGCTCAAAGGTTAAAATAGTTAAATAGATTTCCAGCTTTATATACACGTCGGAGGAAGCGAGTGGAGCATTCTTTGGAGACTATTGTGGGGCAATCACGTTGTTCAAGAAAAATGTCACACTTTCTTCAAGCTCCGAACAAAACGTTTGCAAGTCTCCACGTTATTACACACTGAGAAACCAAATTTACGATACACACTCGCAAGCGTTAGAGTCCTACCAGCAAAAGGTCGTAAAATGCCATTTTACTTCTTAACCATCGATCTGGGAAACAAAATCTACAGGCCATGGAAAAAGAGCCACAAAACTGAACGAATGACGACATTTTCAGCGAAAAACTCACCGACATTATCTTCCTTACGATTTTATATCAAGGGGTTGTTGCGTCGATTAATAAAAAATCGATAAGGACTTTTTCGATCGAGATACGTTGACGTAGTTGCTTTGTAATCCTGTCCAAAACTTTTCAGGGTGTCTGTAGAATTATATAAATAGTTGTGTACCCATAAAAATGTATGGAAACATATAATAAGATCATTTTCTGTGTGTGTGTGTGTGTGGCACAGTGTGCACAATGGCAGCACACATCCCAAAGGAAGCTCATGTCGAATGGTGAACGTTACAAGTATTTCCTAACGAGTGTGTATTATCCTGCAGGTTTATTGTTAGTTCAGTCATACATGGAAAAGCGAAGGGCGATGGGAAGGTTCGGACTGGGCCGTACGGGGGCAAAAGAGGGCACGATGGAAAATATATAGCGAGGATAGTGTCAGGAGAATGAGGAAGAGAGAGAAAAGGTCGTGGACTTGGTTCTTTGGTCTAGTTCCATTGGTTTGCTGGTCCTTTTTTGCTACGACGCCCATGTTTGCTTGTGTTTGGGCATAGCCGCGGAAAATCCATTCGACTAGTGGCTCAACAGTGCACACCCGTGCCTCGTCTTTTATCCTTTCGTCTTTTCTCTACATATATATTATATTTGTGTATGCATTATGGCTCTGGGTCTCCCAGACCATTGTGGGCTCCCACGGCGTTGTTATGGTAACCCGAAGATCGGTAGGACCCCCGAGGCAATGTCTTGTTTGGTCTTGGAGTCGCGGGGGTGTAAACGAGGGGGGTGGAAGGCTCAGAAAAATCGAGCAAACGAGAGGACGAGGAAGAAAATAAATAAAGAAAGCATCTCGCAGTCAAATACGAGCACGCACTCTTTTCATGGGCAACGTCAATCAGGTCCCTGCCTCCAATCGCACAACTTAGGCAGTCGAACAAGTTCTGAGACTCAAAACGATCGCAGACGTAGAAATTTTCATGTAAACAAGTTTAAAATACGCCCTTAAGAGTTTTGATGGTTCGTGCAGTAACTTTGAGCTCTTGTTGCCTTTCTACACCCTGGCAGACACACAGCCTGATGCATTTATCTTTTTTCTGTTTCCTCGATAGTCCTTCTTTTCCTGTTTGCCATTTTTATTGCTTTTTTCTTATTTATTCGACGTCTCGTAACGTTAAACGTTACGTTTCACTAAACGGTCGAGGAGAATGGTTTGATTTGTGATTGGCAAGTTGCCGATTGATCGATAAATGTCAGTCGCGCATTAATCACGGAGCATCATGTCGGAGCCACGATAACTCTTTTTCTTGACGTTGAACTTGTTTCCGAAATATTGTAATTAAGCGTTTGCTCACATGGGCTTTTTTTTCTTCTTTTTTTTTACAGGCCGATTATCTCCATGTGAAAAATATTGCGAATCGCAAGGGAAAGTTGAGACGATGCTATTGCTTTTTGGTTGGTCGTTGAGTGCGTGCACGTCGATGACGCCAGCGGGGTTATTCGTGAGGGATTAAGATAATTGAGGAGCGCTGCTAACGTATATCCTACAGACACATATAGAGCCGTCAATATCGTTGATGCTCGAGGCAACGGAGTTGTCCTCACTCGCGAAATGACTTCATTACGAGAGTTTGCTGCGTCGATGAGGCAATGAATAACGCGATATTTCGCTTTGAGAAAAAGAAAGGAACAAAGATGATGTTTGGCGACACGGAGAGTTTTTCATCGTGCGTTCTCGACGTTTGCGAGAGTCTCGCGATCTGCCGAATCCCTCTCGCGAAACGAGCGAGATACTTTTTTTTTTTTTTTTTTCGACATCACACAACGCGCAAGCCGCGTTTGTGTGTAAACAGGCAGCTCGTAAATTGCACTCTTCGGACACATACTCGAAGGAGGTGAGATACTCGCTCTCACGAGGCCAGGGGAAACGAAGAATAAAAAAAAGAAAGTCGATTTTTAAAAACGACTCGATCCTGCATCAGAGCGCCTAATTGCGAGTCAATTATGAGGCGACCCAATAATTTCGTTATTTCACACCGTGTGAATTATTCGTCGAGCTCGAACGAAATTTTTTTTTTTTTTTTTTTAATTTATTTCATCGTGCGTGCGATCGTCGGTATGAATAGTTTTCGACTTACCGAGTTAATGGAACGAACTGCCTCAGCCTTGAGGATCAAATCGGCCAGCGAAATGCTCCAGGCTGTCACGAGCGAGATCTGTATCAAGAAAGAAAAAGAAAATCTTCAATTTCCTTCATTCATTTCTTCCACAGTGCCTCCAAGTCATCGACGATGATCCACGGATTTCGAGTCACTCGCAAGAATATTGATGACCCGATAAACAACTCTGATCATCGCAAGATTGAAAAAAATTCACAATTCCCAAAATTTTCCTCTTCCTAGCCCACGAACTGGACAATAAAACGATTTCCATTCTTTGCTAAAGAATCGAGTCGAGTCGTTTTATGCGAGCAACCCATGAGGGTTTTTTTTTTTTTTTTATTCCAACTCACCCTAATAGAGGATAATCGAACTAATGAAATATACGATCGACACGTACCGGCCCCCGCGGTGAATCGAACCAACTAGAAAACTCCTACCCGCAGCTACGAAGCGATCAAACTTACGAGAAAAATGTTCCCTCGTCGGGGCATCCCTGGAGGAAAAGGAAGCTTGACATCGTGGGTGAAAAGAAAGCAAACAATACGTGAGAGATGAGCCAACGTGGAGATATAAACGAGAGAACATTCGGTAGAGAATATAAAAAGAAAAAAATAGCGACACACGTGTGTTTGGCCGAAGATGAGCCACCGGAGAGTTATAGTTTCGATCGAAAGGCAGTTATTCACGAGAACAAGGTCAACGAAAGATTCATCGGGGAGATTCGACTCCCGGTGCAGAGTCAAAAATGAGGGGGTAAGAAAAAAAAGCTTGCGATCAAGACTGACCGTCTGTACTCTCGATGTCGTCCTCTCGTGTTCTCCGCGCTTATCCTCTCGCCTTTTCACAAAGAAAAAAAAAAAAACATCCTATTCTTGTTTCTCTTTTTCTTACGATTTTTCCAAGGAGCGAGAGCTCGGAAGAAAAAAAAAGAAAGATCTACCTCGTGTCATGATTCCGAAGCACAATGGAAAATGTTGGAATTGTGTGCTGGCACGGGTGCGGGGCTAACGAGTCCGGAACACACGCGTCTATTGACCAACTTGGTCCTTCCATAAAGGGAAAAGAAAAAATAAAAGGCCGAGATGGCTCACGCTTTCACAAAGATGTTACGGGTGACAAAAATATTTAACAACAATCGCGAGATCTGTCCCTGGAGGATGAGGAATCCTTGGTGCCAATGAGAGCAGTGGGTGTCTCTGGAGAATGTCCAAAGAAGAAGCTCCAGAAAGACGGAGTCATCGGTCCGGAAGGATCCAGCACAAGGTGGTGGTCGTATCCGAGGAAAATTAAGGTATTGTGCTTGCGTGTGGAGAATCTTGGGATTGGAACTGGCCATGGAAGACCGCACGTCTTTGCCAAGCAAAGAACGACTTTTTCAGTAAATACCACCAGCCACAGTGACTGCATTCACCGTGTGTACACACATTGTCGATATTTGGTTGGATGACGCGTTGGTCTGTTCGCTTGACCACCTCCGGTGGGCCATTTCGTTCATAGCTCTATAGCCTGCTCCCTGATGCTTTGGTAAACGCGTGTATACTCAACTCACCCGCTGTCTCGGGTAGACCAAAGTTTGTCAACTGTGGGCTAAATGCTCGCATTGACGAGGCCGACCCAGGGGTCAACCGGTCAATCAATGGTACATAGATGTTACGTATTATTTAGAACATGTCCAATCGCGCAGTATGATGTCTTCTTTGGCAATGAACAAGACGAGGCAGAGGAGTAAGACGATGCGAACGAATGCACTGGACGTGTTTGCAGCTTGAGCTTTCTTTCAGTTGCCAGAAATCTCCGCTGTGCACGCTTGAGGATATGGGGAACGCGTGCTGCCATTTTCCAGCGGAGTTCGAGCTCCTTAGGCATTGATGGGCAGGCTTAATAAGAAGACTTTGGGAAGCATGTACGACCGGAGTGTGAACGAGAAGACGCGATCAGCTGTGAAAGCTTCTTTGAAGGAAGGTGTTCGGACACCCGTGATTATTGAGACCCCCGTGTGTCAACCAACGATTTCTGAGGAAGATACACGATGGATTGAAATCTTGTGAATGGATAAGCTGCACGTTTCCAGATTATACGTTACATCTTCAAAAAAAAACGTGCAGGATCGGAGACTCGAAATTTAACCGAACTTTAAGTTTCGAATGAAATTTGATGAATTGGCAGCAAGCAAAAGGCCAGCAATTAGATCCATTACGAAATAACATCCTAGAAAGTGGAATGACATCCTCTTGGAGGATTTTCCTTCCGAGTGGCATGATCGTAATGACTGGGACCACCCTCATTCGTCACTGAGGAAATAGCACATTTCTGGGTAACGATCCAACACCATTTTTACAAAAAGAAAGTGCCAACCAGCTATTACCTCTACACCCTCCAATTCCGGGTGTCCATTGCGAGAAGGATCTGTGACGTTATAATTCAGCTTAGAGATATTATTGCAGCAGGAACGTCAAGATCCGGTCGGAAGTGTCAAAGACAAAGAGACCGAGTGTCAAATCGTTGGAAATGCACAGAGACCGCCCGCGGTTTCTTCCTCATTGGGGAGAATGAGAGAGATCCTCAGAGTGCTAAGTATTGGCTACGCTTTAATAACGCATCCGCTTTTCTTCTAAGTGGCCTAGCTCGCAGGAGGAGTTTCCTGAAGCAGCCAACGACGCAGGCTCGATCGTTTTTCGAGTTCCTTTGAGCAAGTTCGAAAGAGCCGCAAAACAGGCCGCGCCCGACATACCACCCGATAACTTTGTCTCCAACAAAACCTAAAGCCTTCGTACCTGATCGCTGGTGCATCACTTGATGATGATGGAAATGCGAACCTGCCACTATATTTACCAGCTCGTTTTCTCTAGCCTGGCTTTCGAGGGTATCGTCATTCGTATAGTTCCCGCGCGTAAAGAGGTCTTTTCCGAACATTAAGCCCCGGTAGGCGTTAAACACACTCCCGTTAAAATAATCCAGCGGTGTCGTAGCAAAGCAAGCCGAAAGCATCAACGCAGTGCGTCTTGCCACGAAGCAGGGATCGACATTAATAGGTGCGTGTATTACGAGGGTAAGAAGGGAGATTATTACGGGGTACCGGGCACATAACACTCGGTCGACGATAGTGAAAGGGCCATCATTCTCGTTTTGTGTGTAGCGTTCGTAACACCGCCGCCGCCAACACGGAATCAGGAGCAGCTTCTTTTTTGTGCCTAACACGTTGATGTAGTTGAGAATTTTTTTTTTTTCAGGACATGAGAGACCCAATTAACAAGCTTCACTGAAACGTTGCGCCATCGAGGCTGGATCAGGGTAAAGAGGCATCATTGCCGGAGGCTGGCGCATCTCGTGTCTCGATTAGCCACGGTGACGTGTCACGTTGTGAACTTCTGTGGCATTTTTGCCGAAAGCCCCAGAAGCGGCAAACTGCCTCTTTAACTTGAGAGACTCTCTAGGTCGATTTCGACGAGGCCACAGAGGCGTGTGACATGCTCAACATGAAAAAACTACTTCCTTCCATTCTCGCAGGATCAAAATCCGCGCTCCCTTGACTCGTGAACCAACGTTAATCGCAACCCTGTTCCCTTTATTTAGGACCAGCGGCAAGATCGTGGATCATTTTTTTCTCCACTCTGCGACTACGTTCTTTCAAGGGGCCGAGAAGATAATTTGATTTTCCATCACGAAAGTTAATAAACTGCGAGAGAGAACCATAAAAATCATTCGAAAACGCCGTTAGACAGAATTTTCGAAATAAATATCGTACAAAGGGTGCACGGATTCGAAAATCCACGAGAGAATTGCTGGTGGTCGGTCTCGATGGGACCGAGGCAAAGGGTAAGGGAAAAGGTTTTCCATCGAAACCGATTAAAATTTCGAAGAGCGTGGAAAAACGTAAAAACCCATTTTCTTCGGAAAATTAAAAATTTGTGTAGGATTTCAAAGCGCCGAACATGTTCACCGTTCGTTCTACACCGATGTCTATCTTCACGCGTCTCAATGTGTGTCTCTGGCTATACGTGTGTGTGTTTATACGAGACTCATACGGTTTCGATTGAGGCTGGCTCTCACTTGCTAATTAACGACTCTCGTCGGGTTAACCTGTTTCGAGGATCGTTTGTGCTGACGCGCGCGAGCGGCAAATCATCAAAAGCCTGAAAGAGCCTGTGTTATATAGCCCGTGCGCTTCCGGCCTCGCATAGAGAACCGTTCGGAAAGCATCAAATTAGTATGGTGAAACGTTTCCTGGTCCTTTTCACCCCCGTTCGTTACGAAGCAGAGAAACGGAGCAAGAGAGAGAGAGAGAGAGAGAGAGAGAGAGAGAGAGAGAGAGAGAGAGAGAGAGAGAGAGAGAGAGAGAGAGAGAGAGAGAGAGAGACTTGGAACCGACTCGTTTGTCTTGAGGTCAGAGCGAGAGGAAAAAAAACTTTCGGGACTGCACGAGCGATCCTTCCACTCGAGGAGAAGGAGAATGCTGGGCTCTTTCGTAAATTGGGCTTAAGGACGAAATCTATTCCGAGGGCCCCACGGGTTTCGTGTGGGCGGGGTTGTTGCCCGTTGTAACTTTGCTCGAAAGATGAAAAATAATTTAAAAAAAATGAATAAGATCGAAGATATATTCTCGACCTTAGCGCGTTTCTTATATTAATAGTACCGTAGCTAACTAGCTGTAAGAATAGAGAGAGAAAAAAAAAGATGGAACGTGCAGGTGCACCAAATTTTCTAGAAATAATACAGCGAGATGATGCAGAGAAGCGAAAATTCAAAGGGGAACCCTGTGGGCATGAAACGCAATTAAATGTACAATCGTATCGTCCGGAACGGAATTATTAAGGTTTTTGAATACCTACGAAACTTGTTAATGTTAATTGTTCAATAAATAGCTTCTTAATCGTCGTGACATTTGTACAGGACCTCCTGAATCCTTCATGGAAAAACATACCAAATTTTAAGAATTCTGTCATCATTCCTTTAACCATCTTAAGGGTTGAAATAAAAAATGATAAGAAAATTCTTAAAACTTATTATCTTTTTGTATAAAGTATTTAAGAGGTCGTGTAAAAATTTCACGACGATTAGGAAGCTCGTTATTAAAAAATCAACATTTTTTTAAGAACAATTTTTTAAACAAATACAAAAAATATTTATCAATAAACTTCGTTTTTGTTTCGTTTTTGCTTCGTTTTTGTGTAGATATTAAAAAATTGAGAGGTCAAAAAAACAAACTTATCGCAAAGTTATACCAGTTTCCATAAAACTGCATTTGGCCACATTTAATTTATTAATGTTAATTGTTAAATAACGAGCTTCCTAATGGTCGTGAAATTTTTGCACGATTTCTCAAATACTTCATACTGAAACATACAAAATTTTCAGATCTTTCTTATCATTTGCGATTTGGCACTCGACATCCTTAAAATCGATTGACAATTTGCGAAAATGAAATAAAAAAACATCTTTGAATATACCCGCATGCTGTGCAACACTCGGTGGACATTGGAAACGAAAAAAACCAAACAAATCAAGTTTTTTCTGGTGGCACATGTTTGTCACGACGTTTGCAATATTTTGCATACAAACTTCTACATTTTGATTGCTGGAATGACACGCGAGGGACCCGGAGACGTAGAGCATCGGTAAAACGATAAATAAGAGAGACAAACTATATTTCCCGATGTCTCGAGAAACCAGACACCAAAGAGACTACTTTTCGATCCCCTTTTCATCGACCTACCCGCATGGTTTTATTTGCAGCGCATATTGTGCGCTGTTGGGCCAATTACCGATGCAACTTTTTTGACCATTTTTTTTTTTCGCCGAGTATTAAGTCCCTCGGAAAGATTCACGCGTACCAAAGAGCATCGCATACGGATTTCGGGACACGTGAAAATGTTTTGAAAACGTAGGCGCGATCTCATCGAGATCTCGGTTAAAATCGCATCGTTAAATATGTTCATCGATCTGGAAGCGAAAGAGACCCGTTCACCAAACACTCGAATCCTCCAGTGAATTATTACGAACATCTACGAGCTTACCCATACCTTTTAACATCTAGATTTTCGTTCTCGAGGATATTTTACCTGCTGCATCAGAACACACGTTCACAAATGTCTTCAAGGGCTAATCTCTCGTCCTAGTTTCTAACTCCACGAAGAAAAGAAACGTATATACGTATGTAACGTTTCTGTAATATATTTCTCGCGAGTTTACAGATTGAAGATGTCACGCATCGTTGAGTTTCTCCGACGATGAATCTCCTTTTTTTTTCAAGAGACGTTGGAAAGCGTACAACGAAAAAAAAAAAAAAAAACGTAAAAATGCGAAATCCAGAGCATGCGTAGTGTGCATGTGGGCCACATCGCGGGGACGCGGAGAAAGGACGCAGAGGATCATCCGTGCTGCTGGAAAGCATGCAATCCTCTCTTGATCTGGATTAAGACTCAAGGAGAGAGAAAGAGACAGAGAGAGAGAGAGAGAGAGAGAGAAAACAAACGAGGAAAAGAGATCGTACGTTCAATAGGATTTAGAAGGTGTTTACAGCTCCTTTGCGGCAAGATTCATTTTTCGTAACATCGAATTAAGTTGGCGGGACTTTATAGCAAATATGTCAAGGCTCAAAGCTCAAGATAATCTTTTTTTTTACAGCGTGAAATATTGCCCATTTATTGCGATAATAGAGTTTCATTTACACAGTTCACTCTGTTTTTGGATAACGAAGAGAAAAATGTGCAAAAAAGTTGCATTTTTTGAGCATTTTGTTTGAAAAAAAAAAAAAAAAATTGAAAAATTAACTTGAACCTGAAAATCCTCGAAGGGCTCCAGGTTTTTGCGATGATAGAGTTTCATTTACACAGTTCACTCTGTTTTTGGATAACAACGAGATAAATGTAGAAAAAATTTTCATTTTTTGAGCAATTTCTTAAAAAATAATAATTGAAATTTGAAAAAATTGAAAAATTAATTTGAACCTGAAAATCCTCGAAGGGCTCCAGGTTTTTGGGATAACAGAGTTTCATTTACACAGTTCACTCTGTTTTTGGAAAACGGAGCCAAAAATTTCTAAAAAATTTTTATTTTTTGGACATTTTCTTGAAAAAAAATTGAATTTTCGAAAAAATGGAATAATCAACTTGAAACTGACATTTTTCTAGAGGTTCCGGGTTTCTAGGATTCAAACGCCAGAAAAGAAAAGAAAAGACAGTATCAGTGAACTGAAGTAATTTTTCGTAGACACTTGTAGAGGCACGTCGTAGAGAAACGTAATCCGTGACGGAAGCCTCGAGAAGAAGGTGAAGCTCTCGGATATAATCGGAAAGTCTGAAGCACCGTTTAATTCGAGTGTGGGTAAGAGAAGCCCCCTTGACTAGAAAGACTCTCGATGTCGGTGTATACACAAATATATACATTAGTAAATGGTGTTGAATAAATAAAAGTATAGCTCCATAAGAAAATCGTCCTTTGACAATACGAACGCAGTGTAACATTTATGAACGCTTTGACTAAACGAAAAATTACTCGGGTTGTTAGTTCTAGATCGAAAGTAATTTAGCACGCGTGCGCGACACGAATGTAAAAAGCGACGAAATTTTGTCGCGGCGAATCGTAAGCCAAAGAAGAAGCGAATAATATTCTCGAGATTTCCATTCGTAAAGAATTTGAATTTCTCGGAGAAATCGTACGCACATATAGAAAGCATTGTGAGAAATTATGCACGCTTGAATTTAGTGCTGCTGCATTCGTCCGACGAGTGAAACTTTGTCCCAACGATTTGGGCATTTATCTCTCACCGACAAGCCGCGCGCGAGAATCTTTTATTTTTTTTTCTCGCCTGTTTTATTTGTCGTTCTTCCGCATATGTTCTTTGCCCTTCGGAGTTAAGAATCAAGTTGGAAATACAATAAAACCCGTGGAAATGGAAGCAGCAACGATGAACGCAAACTCAAGGTGCGCTCGACTAACGAATTCACTTTTATATATTCGTCGTTTGGACAGTAGAAAATCCGCGCTTTTACCAAAAAAAAAAGAATATATACGAGAAAACCGCGTCACGCCGATTTCCGCGGTCTCTCGTTATTCTTTCCACCCGGTCCTTCTGATCTTGTCAAGGAAAGCAGGGGGTGTATGAGGAAGAAAGGAGAGAAGAATCAAACTCTTGGGCAAAGAGGCAAAGATTCAAAAGGCGACCACCCGTTCCGGTGCGTTAAGAGAATTTCAAACCCGAAGAAACCTTCGCTCTCCATTATTCTCATTCCCTTTGACTCGTCACCGATACGCCGATTTTCTAGCTTCTCGCCCGGGGCTCCATAGCAAAAAGTACATAAATGAACGATGCAGAGAGCAAGAGAGAGAGAGAGAGAGAGAGGATGCACAATGTGCACTTCCATGTCGCATAAGTGCATACGAAAAAATTGATGCGAGCGAGCTCTCTGCTGTTCGGAGTTCGCGAGGGCGGCACGAGAATAAAGAGCAAGAGAAAGGAAAAGAGGCGGCATCGTCGTTTCATAGCTTTGTCGCCTCTTTCTAGTGGCCAAAAGGCACACATAGATCCATCGGCAATAGCCTAATATTCCGTGACGACAGGTCACTCCTGTCAATGTTCCTTTGACTCCGCCAACTTCAAATTTATGCTTTCCTTCGTTTTTCCTTATTCCTGCCTCGGTTTTCACATGAAAATCCATCCACGCTACATGGAAACCTTTTTATTGTTACTTTAAACGTTATTTATAACGAGGATGCACGCTATAGTATCGCGTACGTGAATATGTAGTGAAAAACTGAGCGTGCAAAATCAACGATGCCTTTTCAGAATTCTTTCGAATCTACTGACCAAAGTTATAATTCGATGCGATGATAAATGTCACATAAATGTTAATTTTTCGTAGAAATGTCTTCAAAATATTAAGCACTTCTGACGTCAAACGAGTGAATGTTTGTTGCCAATATTTGTGGATGCGTTTTAATATTTAAAAAATACGAATCTTTGAAAAACTGCAACGCCAAAAATTCAAGAGGGAAATTTAATTTTTCCATATTTTTCGAATTACGATGACATCAATTTTTTTAATTACAAAAAAATGATCTGGGAATTCACGAAATCCATGGATGGAAGTGAAATTAAGGAAATATTGAATATTTTAATTTTTTCGTTCCTTTTCATTTTTCTTTAATTTCGAAACGTTTCAATAATTATTCAATTTCGATGTAGTCAAATTTTCATCGAACGTTTTTTTTTTTTTTCCTTTTACGAGTGCACCGATCAAGTCCCCGTAAAATCATTCGTTCTGGATCTGTGTGGGTGGAATGACAAGAAACCGATTTCTCGGTGGAGTCGTTTCGCTAAATCAAGGGTCGGAAATCTAAGAGCTTCTCCGGAGTAAATTCGTGTCGACGTGGTGTATGAAAATTGTGGTATGTTGGAGAGCTGTACAGTCAGAAGATCGTTGGAAGCGTAACGGAATGCTCGTTCACGTTAAAAACGAGGCGTCAAATAAACGAGAGAATTCGTTACCGAAATTCCACGCTCTCGAGATGAACGTATAATTTTTCTCACTAGCACGAAATTATCGCGATTGGATTGATGCGAGGATGTGCAGCTGGCGAAAGCCTCGATCGTGCAATCCCCAAGGGCCATATCGAAATTAACGCGTGACGAAATGTTATGGAATCTTTTACAAGCATTGAAAAATTATAATTGGCTCTACGTGTACGAAAATAAAATCGTCACTCTTTAATCAAATTTTTCCTCGAATGTCAAAATTTAATTTTTTTTTTTTTTTAAGAAAAAAAAAATTATTTTATTAAAATATCGATCACAAATTACGCGAAAACAAAATTATGCGAAAAAATAAATAAATCGTGTTGCGATGAAATATCTGTTGATTGGGCTTGACGTTTGAACGAGCCACTGAATGAAATCCAGCGTAACATCGTACGACAGGTTCAACGAGCCATTACGAGCTGTCTGTCCCATTAGTTCGCTCGATTTTTTCCATGCATGTGATTGTCATGAAGGGAAACCGGAAATTGCGTGATCCTGCGACGCAAGAGTGGAAGAGGGAAATGACGCTGAGATTAGGGTCTTTAAGGGGGTGCGTAATGTTTTGTAAACTAAAAGGATCAGGAGGAGAGCAAGAAAGTGAGAGACTGAGAGAAAGAATCATCGTGCCATGAAATCGCGCCCACCCAGAGCTTGCTGTACGTACAATATTTTCTCTAAGCAAAAGATATTTAAGCTTTCAAAAAACTCATCCCGAGTATTCCTCGTAAGTGCTGGAGAAAAAATTATTTTCTGTATACCGAAAAGAGTGGTTAAGCAGAGACCATTTTTTTTTTCTTCGTCCACTTCGACGACGATGTTTCCGCAACGGTTTCTTCGCGGTAAGAATGACCGAAGATAATTGTAATATATTTTGGGAGTACGGAACAGAATAATAAAACGAGAACGTCAGAAAATATTTACTACATTTTCGAAAAAAAAAAACTTTTTCAACTCGATCGATTGAAATTTTGAAATTTCTTTTTTAATTCTCAAAGGAAACCATTTTAAAAAATGCAAAAAATAGTGTCGATTCATCCAGATGTCTCAATTCCTTTTCCATTGCCGAGACACATCTTTGTATACACTGAAAAGAAAATTTTGTTGGATACGTTCGACTAAACGTTTTTTTTTTTTTTAATTCCAAAAATTTTGTCACTGCAGCAAGAAATATTCTACACTGAAAATTAAATTTTGTCAAAAATCGTTGATATTTGGGTCAACACGGTAAACTAAATATTTTGGGATAATTTCAAAACTTTCGTAATTTTGAAAATATTTTTTATTTCTAACGGAGCTGTCAGCGAAATTTACGATTGAAATGACAAAAATTTGCTTTTCGAAGAGACTTTCTACAATATTTCTTGCTGGAATGACAAAATTTTTGTGATTTTTCAAAAAAAGTTTAGTCGAACGTATCCAACAAAATTTTCTTTTCAGTGTAATAATTCCCAAGCGCATCACAGAGAACAGTGAGAATCCATAAATTGATACAAAGCGCAAAAAATCAATTATTGCTGAATTGAGTCCAAAATTGCACCCCGAAAAGGCCAAAAGTGAGTCTGCATCTCGAAGTCTATTGTAAAATAATAAGCGACCTCCAAAAATCAGAGATACATAGCGAAGATTAAACGGAACCTTTCGAAAGAAAAAAAAAAAAAAACTCATCAGGACAAAAAGAAAGGTGCAGACAAAGGAAGAAAAGAATAAAGAACAAAATCTAACGCACAAAAGCGAAGCAGAGTCAATCAAGGATTTATAGTATAACCGGAAAAGGAGAAAGTCTCAGAACGGTTTCATCCATAGGATTATAGTTTAGCTCGCGTACCAATTTACACCATTTTCCCAAAATCACCCTGTAATGACAGGGAAGAATTTTTTTCTTTTCTTTTTCTCGTGGTTTGTCCTGGTGAATTGACTCTGCGGCATCGTCAAATGCCACCAATTTGGGCGAAGACCCAGAATCATTAAGGGCTGAAATATACTCGTATATATCGAAGAAGCGAGAGGGAAAGAGATGAAGAAGAAAGAGGAGGAAGAAGCTGGACAATGAGAGAAAAGAGTCTGGAAGTTCTCGAACGTTTTTTCCCTCTGTTTTTTTTTTTTTTTTTTCCACGTGACGCCATGATGGTTTTGTAACGTTGATGGGGCACTTGTTACGGTGGTGGATGCACGTGTTCTAATGGATACCGAAGGCTCTTTCTTCCTCGTTTCCCTCCTGCGAACGGGAGGAATCGACTAGAGTGAAAAAAGTAAAAAAAAAAAACGGGACGATCAATCTCTATGGAGTCCGAGGATGGTTGGCCCGGCCTAAGAAGCTTTCTGGTCTCTCGAAAACTATTACGAGGCTCAAACGTTAGAGATCCACGAGAATGAGGAAACGAACATGCTGATAACTTTCTTCCTCTTTTCAAAACCTGACAAAAATTATCTAAAGAGCCAAATAAATAATTCTCAGACAAATGACACGACCAACGATTTTGTTAAATTTCTTTGAATCGTATTAATTGAGATTCGCAAAAAGTAATTGATCGATATTTCCGAAATTAAGCTCTTTTTTCGATGTCAGAGAAATTTAGGATTCTCCCTTTTCCTGATAACATCTCGATGTATTTATTTTCAAAGAGAAATGTGCCAGAAAGTCTAAAGATTACAGAGAACACGTCGACTGAGAAATACTTGGAGATTTTTGGTAAAGCACAACTATGCACGTCGTTTTGTACATGAAAAGCCTAGAGCATCGTTCGATATGAAAAAAAAAAAAAAATAAATGAAGAAGCGTGATATGTGGGAAGACGTGATAGAACGAGAGGAGAGAACGCAGAGAATAAGAATTTTGAGCTCCAGTCCTGAAAGGGCCTCGCTATCTTGCGGAGTAATCTCGGTAGAGTCCTTAAAGATTCCCCTTTGCTGCGTGCCTCTTACTGGCCCTCGTAGGGCCCCCTTTTTTCAACCTTCAATCTGGACGATGAAGAAAAGAAGAGCGATCGCGAGGCAGAGAGAAAGAGAGAGAGAGAGAGCATTCCCTCGGTAAATGTTTCCCTCTCATTCTGCCTCGGATCTTCGAGAGTTCGAGGCGACCACCGAGGACCTCTGACTCACCCTTGCACGTGTTCAATTTCTGAGCTCTAGCCCCCTTAGTGTGCCCTCGACGAAGGTCCTTATCCCCCGCGTCTCGTCCAGAAAAGACGAGAAAAAAAAAGGAATAAAAAAAAAAAAGATCGAGAGACGAACGAAAATTTCTAACTGCCCGCTCGTTCGCCCTTTTTGGGCTCACCGCTCCGCCCACAGGACGACCAACGGCCTTTTCTATGTATACTCGACTATGAGTCGAGAAAAGAATATTGTCGTCTACGGCGTCTGTACTCTATACTTTTGTCCATATATAAAAATATATATATATATATCTTTACGAATGGCACAGGAAAAAGGCAAGAAAACGACTGACCCATCATCTACTTAAAAAGCGTCAACTCCAGTCGAAAAGCACATTATTTTCTCCGGGCCCATAAGAAATCTTCCAACCAAGTGCCAGCTCTGAGAAATCGTAAGAATCGTAATAAAAGACGTGTGTAGTGAAAAGTCGATTCTCGTAGTTCCAAATTATAATATGTACATTTTTATATTGGGCTGGGTACACAGCCCGTGAGTATTGTCGGCTGAAGATCGAAGGCAGAGAGTCCTGTCCACCTTCGCAGAGAAGTCCGTACAATAAATGGGAAATAGAAAATGTACAAATGGAAAATAACGAAGAGGCTGACTCGGGCGTTTTGTAGGCAGGAAGCAATCCGCGCCTCGATCATTATTTTCATCTCGACATTCGACGAGTTGCAAACATAAATCTTGGGAGCTGTTGGCATGGCTTCGAATTGATCATCAAATTTTTCACGATTTTCATTATTTCGAGGGTAAAAATAACATTTTTTGCCATCAATTTATCGCAAGAGTCGAAGTTCGGATCGAATGGAAAGAAAATTACGATTGTAATTCCGTTCGACATCGTTTTTTTTCGTTGAGGGTTAAAGAAAAAAATGGAAGCGAGTCTATAGAAGAAAAAAAAATTAATCCGGCACGTTCGCGGGACGTTTCGAATTTCTTAAGAAAGCACCGCGCGCCGCATTGACTATCGCAGCAACAAAAAATCGATTTTTTTCATTCAACGAGAGAGAATTTTTAAAATCCAAAGTGTTCTCCCGATTTCGCTCCATTCTCTCTTGCATAAGCAAAAAAAAAAAAAGATGAAAAAGAAGAAGAATTATGGTGGCAGCGATGTTGGAGGAAGAACCCAATAGACAGGATACCGCGATGACACGGTCCGACTAATCCTGCGATTGAAATCTCTAAGCTCCCTCGTTTGGGGCATGGTGGCAGAGCTACTGGTCACCGCGCGCGCGCATATATATCGTCAGAGAATATAAACCGCGACGAAAACACGCTCGTGTTCGGCCTCAAGTCCAAACTTCCAAAAGCAAGGATGGCAAACGATAAAGAGAGAGAGAGAGAGAGAGAGAGAGAGAGGAGAGAGAGAGAGAGAGAGAGAGAGAGAGAGAGAGAGAGAGAGAGAGAGAGAGAGAGAGAAAAAGACAAAAAAAGCGAAAGAAATACAAGATTTTTAAAGGGGGTGGTATTGCGAGGGGTAAATGTATAATTTATAACGATAATCCTTTAAGAATGGATTCTGCATCCACAAGCTATCTATAGAGACAGGAATTCACGGTGCTACGATTTTCAATGAGGATCCGTGCGTGCACCACTTTTTTCTTTATTCTTTTTCTGCAGCTCGAAGCTTCTCCTCTTTTTTCTTCACTCCCCCTTATTCGTTGGCGTTGTTCAAATTTTCTCGCTTTCAAAATGTTGCTCCTCTCCAACCAGCTCCTCGCAGACCCTCGTTTTTCGTCTTTAGCCCGAGACGAATGAATCGTGGATCGATAAATGTGATTTCTTTTTTCGAAATGGACCAAACGACCCTTTCAGAGAGAGAGAGAGAGAGAGAGAGAGAGGCTCTAACTACCCTTGGGACGACGTCACTGTGTTTCGTGATTTTTGTTTGCTTAGGTGCAGCCACTCGCTCCAACGACCCACACGACCTAAATACCCACACTCTCGCGTATACGAAAGGTTAATGTTTACTCAGGACCTATGCATGGAATTTCATAAATGAAAAACGGATCTACGCTCTCGCTTTCTCACTCGCTCGTTTTGTACGTAAAAGGGAGATGAATACGAATATATCGTGTACTTTTCGACAGTAAAAAACGACCGAGGTTTCCTTTCAATTCGTTGTCTCGTTGTCTAAAACGTTGAAAATTGTCGATTCGGGTATTTTGTTATGGAACGTTCGCATTACATTTCGAGAAAATCCTTGAAGATTCGAGAGTACAAACTTGCACAGTTCTCCAACAAGTTTACCCTCGTACTTCTCGTTCTAAACACTATTTTGTTGATGCTTGGGGATCCAGGAACCCCAAGTTTACATGTGATATTTGATATAAAGATAAATGGCGTAATATTGGATTTCCGGATCATCGTATTTGGAGATCAATCGGTTAGCACATTGATACTGGGTTTACCGATAAGTGGAAATTCCTTTTCAAGAATATAAGTGTGTGCGGATTTACGATTCAACTTTTCGATTGGTCCTCGATCGATTTAGAGTCTCTTCTTTCCTCGTGAGAGTCAATTACACCATTACGAATTAAATTGATCTCGAGAATTTTCTTCAAAATGTTTGTCGTCTCGGTTTAGATTTAAAAAATTTCCTCTTTAGGGCCAAAAAAGTTTGATTCCAGCGAATCAAACTGTCAGCCATTGTGATCGACTCAGAAAAATCATGAATTCCAATGAAAAATGGTTCACAAATCTCTTTGGGTCAAAATGACCCAACACGCTGATTTTTTTGCCTAAAAAAAATTTGCTCTCAATTTTTGGACGTTTGAAAAATATCAACGAAACTGTTTGACTCCACGTTTTGAAATTCTATTTTTTATTTTCGGTATGACAATAAAGAGGATGTGCAGGTTCTTTCGTCACATAATTTGCGCGACGGTCGATGTTTTCTTGACACTTTTTTCTTCCTATTCTCAGCACGGATATTGAGAAAGTAAGAAAAAAAAGGGAAAAAGGAGAGACTGAGGGTGCGATACGTGCTCCGGCATCGAAAATCCGAGTTAGCATTCCGTTCGGATTTGTAGAGCGGAGTTCCGGACTTCCGAGTGTTCAAATCGGAGCTTTTAGTTCAACACGGAGTTACGTTCGTACAGTGACAAAGTCTCATGTATATTTCTTCTGAAGAAAAGTAACAAGCGTCTCGCATCCCCGAGGACACTCGCGAGGGCTGCGCTTTGTATAAATTTCGTTCGGGGATGAGTCTCGCAAGGATAAAGGGACATTCATACCTGGCGTTGAAGAAGCAAGAAAAAAAAAAAGAAGAATCAAAAGTAAAAAAAGATTGAGAACAAGTCGAAACGCGTTCGCGGACGCTTTTTGTGCGCGACGATCACGGACCGAGACTCAGTTCATAAGGACTTGCGTGAGAAACTGGCTCAACTTGCAACATCGAGAGCAATCGCTCGGTGCAGGTTTGAACCTGCAACCAACACCAGGTGCAAACTTTTCTCCTTCAAGAAATCTTGCGCGTTTGTACGTGTTTTAAATCCACATGTATAAAAAAAATCCGCGTATTGTAACAGTGAAAGCGAGAGAACACCAAAGACCGAGGCCCGACACGTGCATGTGTCTTTGATAAAGTCTGTCAAAGAGCCTCGGCCTCCACCAAAGTCAGGGTCAATGTTAACCGGTCGGAATAAAGAAACTTGTTGGAACAGGAATCATCGTAATGTTACGGAACGAAATGCACTTGGAATCGTTCGAACTCGCATTTTCCATCACGCCGAAGTTTGCATCGTTGGAATAAAACGAAAAAATAAATGATTTATTAATTATTTTAATAATTAATGCACTCGTTGCAATTTTTCTAGAAAACTTTCACTTTCGAATGGCGTAAAAGACTGTCCCATTATTGGGAAAAACGTGCACTGAAAATAAAATTTTGTTAAAAATGGTCGATATTTTGTTGAATACGGTAAACTAAATATTTTTGGATAATTTCAAAATTTTCGTAATTTTGACAATATTTTTCCTTTCTTACGGAACTGTCAACAAAATTTACGATGGGAATGACAAAAATTTGCTTTTGAAGAGACTTTCTAGAATATTTCTTGCTGCAATGACAACATTTTTGTGATTTTTCGAAATAAACGTTTAGTCGAACGTATCCAACAAACAATCGATCTTTTCCAACAAAATTTTATTTTCAATGTGGTATAAAAATTTTATGCTCCGCTATAAAAAATAATTAATTTTCGTTGCAGCATTGTTCCTACATCTGCCAAAAGGCGCAAAAAACAATGAAAAGCTTCGAAATTTCGACGTAAAATAGCCTCAACGCTCCGGTACCAAAAAAACGAAATCCAACAATTTTGTTCGATTTTTTTAAACGACTGAATAGTTACTGGGGTGACCGCTATGGTGTTAATGAGTTTCCATGGTGTTAGGCAATGGGAAAATCGAAAGAAATGGAGAACGGAGCGATGGAGTGAAAAACTTGAACTGCGAACGCAATAAGGAAAAGTTATTCCAAAAATGGTAATAAGAGTAAAAAAAAAAAGATCGATCTATTTCGATGTTATCGAAAAACCGCCCTCTCATCGATCGTAATTGATCTCTATTTCGAAAATAGTGAATTATCGATAATGGGGATCGTTTCAAAATATTATTGGATGGTAATCTTTCCGGTTACGCCGTTACGACTAGACACAAATATACGAGGCACGTTAGTGCGAGTGTGTAAAATGCCGCGTGCAACGAGATCCCTAACTCTTTGATCCCGTAACCCAGAATCCAACCCTTTTAACCGTTCTCGTGGGGCGAAGGATCAAGCCAGGATTAAGGGGATGATGATGTAGTCGAAACGGGAAAAGGGTTAGAGCGGAAACTGAGCTGAGAATGAAGAAGAATGAAAGGGTTGCCGGTGAGTTGGCAATGTGTGATTGTTATTCACCTGTGAAAGGGTTGTCGTCGGTGGAGCACCGTGAACAATGGAATAATGGAAAGGCCCGTGTAACGTTATCTCGGGACAAGTGTTTTTAACCGAAAACACGTGTAATTAGATTTTTTCTGGTGTTTCGTAATTTCTCGTGTAATATCGAAGTTTTGGGGGTTGAAAAAAAAAAAAATAATATTCCGTGTGCACCTGGACCCGGAGGATGCATTTGCGAAAGGATGTTGACGTGAAAAATCCGTCGAATGACAACGAAAATAAGTGGAAGAAGGGAGTAAAGAAAATTTCCGAAAAAAGCAGCTGTCCGTTTTTCGAGCATTTTTTTTCACCGATTATTTTTTTTCTCTTTCTTACGAAAAAATTCTTGCAACGTATCAACAAATATATTTTTAGATGGGGGTAGAATATACACGGGATTCTTTAGAGCAGAGCCGATGTCTCAACACGTGTTGTGACGTCGAGTTCATGAGGGAAACGTATGGGGGTTGAAGGGAGAATAAAAATAGTGAAGGAAAAAAATGGAAGCCTCGAGCATGTGGGAGGAGGATAAAGAGAGCATCTTCGATGGATCCTTTCAACGCGATGATTCAATAGCCTCGTTCACTCTTTCAATTCAATTTTTTTTCTCTTCAAAGGACCCTCACCGTTTTTTTTTTTCTCTCGATTACGTCCAATAGAATCGATGCGTAGAATTGAGAGGATGCTCTCGCGAGTATTCGACAATCCTTTTGTACTATTTTGACCCTTTTTACCTGAAACTCACTCGTTCGACACAGTCTCGCGATTTTTCCGAGCCATCTCGTGCCTTGTATTTTCATTTATATTCACGAAGCTTGGAACTAAGGTACGTTGATCTTGCTGCAACCCTAAACGAGAGACGGAACGTCGAAGAGGGTCGAAAAAAAAAAGAAAAAAAAGAATTCCTTTCAAACCTCGTTGATCCTCGCATAAGATATGCATCTGGGATTTTGAATAGGAACGTACGAGAAATAAGGGAAATTCCATGAGAGATTTTCGTGATTTTGAATAATATTGCATGCCCCTTTCGGTCCGTTGCTTTCTGGGGTCAAAAGATCGAGGGGGACGAGGAAAAGGGCTTCACAGATCTTTCGGTGGACCCTTTTCGTTCGATGCACTGCATTAATCCCTACGCTCGACCCTTTCCTGTGTGTGTGTGTCTCTTTTAAATGCACCCCCTCTCTTCGATAATCTCTCGACTGGTCCAGCCACATAACTTTTTCCCTTTTCCTCCCCCCCCCCCTTCGTCTCTCTATTTCCATGTCACTTTTCCTTGACGTCTAAAGTCTGGACAAAGGGTTCCGGGTTCCGTGGTCGGTGCACCAAGTCCCAGCGGACCCCACGAGAGACGGACGACTAACATGCACGTGACGGAAAAATACTGTTCACCCCACAGACACACAAACGCACCGTCCAAAAATTTTCAACCAAAAAAAAAACAGCTCGCGCTTCCGGCACAACAAGAAAAATAATACTCGGTCAAATTTCATGTGTCCGAGGATATTTCCAGTTTGATTTACATTATAATAAGAAATAAAGGGAAAGAGAATGGACCGTTACTCACCGAACGATGACGCGGGAGAGAGCGATGTTGAAAAATCCGAAGAATTCAATTCACTGCAACAAAAATGTAATAATTAATAAAAATATTAACACTAGAACGTTAACATTGCTTTTTTTACCGTTTCCGGTAGGCTGGGGTCATAAATGACCCCAATTTTGAAAAATTAATATGTTTGGTAAAATTTCACGAAAACACTGAACAGAAAATTTTGTTGGATACGTCCGACTAAACTTTTTTTGAAAAATGACAAAAATGTTGTCATTCCAGCAAGAAATATTGTAGAAAGTCTCTTCGAAAAGCAAATTTTTGTCATTCCAATCGTAAATTTCGCTGACAGCTCCGTTAGAAATAAAAAATATTGTCAAAATTACGAAAGTTTTGAAATTATCACAAAATATTTAGTTTACCGTTTTGAACAGAATATCGACGTTTTTTGACAAAATTTAATTTTCAGTGTAGAATATTTCTTGCTGCAATGACAAAATTTTTGGGATTTGAAAGAAAAAAACGTTTAGTCGAACGTATCCAACAAAATTTTCTTTTCAGTGAAGAATTCAACTTGGGCTCATTCTTTTCGTTTTTTAATGCAGGATCACGTGTGAGCCTGGGGCAATTTTGCTTCAAGTAAAAAAATAGTCAAAAATGTGGTTGAAAAAAAAAAGGGTTAAAATAATGAAAATCAATTTGAAAGTGTTTTATTTCGAGAGAGACTTCAAGTGTTGAAAAAGAAATGATCTCGTATTTAGCAGTCGAAGAAATTCCAGAATTTTGGTTTCTTTCGTAACGCGCGATGGACATTCCGTAAGCTTATAAAATTCAGTCTCGCCTCGACGCCCGAATCCATCGAGAGGAAAAAAAACGTGATTCCAATTATAAAGATCTGTATCTGAAGAGTGGCACAGCGTCTACCTGTCCGAGAAGGAAAGAGCCTGCGATTACAGGAGTCGTAAAAAGTGAGATGCGTAAAAAAAAGCCGAGAGAATGCGAGGCAGAGAGGAAGAAACGAAAACGGTAGTCATGACGAGGACTATTTTTAGCCCGAGGAGATATTTCAACGTTTTTTTCGTTCCTTCTCTTTTCCAATCTCCATTTTTCCCTCGACCGCGACATATCTCACCCTCTCCTTTTCGCCGACTATTTTTTTTCTCAACCTGAAAGTCTGTTATTGGTTTTTCCTTGGACCTCGTTCTACGTTGTCTCGTCATAGTTGTTTGTCTTGTACGTAGCTCTTAAAATAAGGGACCGGTAGAGACTCCATTGGTCTTATCGTCAAAGGCAAACCTTTGTGCCCTCGGAGCGTTGATAACGAGCACACACGTATCTTTGTATTCAAATGGGAGGCAAAGTCTCGTGGAAGCGAGAAAAAAATGCAATTTCTCACGCTTTTTCAACAAGATCTGTGGCAACATTATTATCTTCGTAGTAAATCCAGAAATTCCATGTTTGAGAAAAGAGAAAACAAACATCTTTTTCACCCAAAAAATAAAAAATAAACAGGAAATCTTTTGGAGCAAATAAAAAATCAGTTAAAAAGTCTGACACTTCGATTCTTGAAATTCTGACGATCAAAAAATCGGAATTTATCGAAAAATTCAAACAAGAAGACACTCGAGAAAATTAAATAAATTTTCACACTGTCTATGAATAATTATTGGAAAAAAAAAAATTGTTACGAATCGTTTGTTTCGTAACCGTGTCCAAGGACATCGACCCAACGTGAATTGTTAATCGTTTCCATGGGCAAAGTCTGAGTGGAGGTAGCGTAACGAGGTTAATCTTCTGATCGAAAAATTGAGTGGAATCGTGCGTGCGATATGAGGCTCGATAGAGTTAACGCCCTGCTGACGGATCCTTGGGTCAGAGACAAGGAACCGCGTCAAGATCGTCAACGGTAGATTTCTCTAATCTCCGTAGAATCGAATCGAAGGGAGGGCGAAACTGATTGGAGCTTCGCTCAGAAACACGTATTACGAAAAAAGAAGAAAAAAAGAAAAAAAAAAACTCGAAATAAAAACGAAGTATGGGGTTTGTGGATGAGTTCTCGCGACACGTTCGCTCGTAACCGAATCCAACATGATCTGTGCCGGTGGGTATCTCGATCTGAAAATCGGTATGATTACTCGCCGAGGGGAGAAAAAAAAGTGGAAGAGAAAAAAGAGAAAGAACCATAAAGGAGAGAGAGAAAGAGAGAGAGAGAGAGCGAGGAGCTCGTAGTTGGTGCGGTTGAGATTGGAGGGCCGGACAAGGCGAGCGAGAGAGTGAAAAATAAAACATAAGAAAAGTACGAACGAGGGATATGAAGGGACGAGAGCAAAAGAGATGAAGATTAAAAAAGAAGGAAAGGATAAAAGAGGAAAAAAATGAGAGGGCAGTATTATATGGTCGAGCACAAGTTGCACCTGCCGCTGACGTCAGAAGGGACTTGTTGTTTGGACCTGCGCTTCTCTCCAGCCCCGGGGGTCACCACTACTGTTTCAAACTTGGCTTCCACTTTCCCGTCTCGCCCTTATTCTCTCAGCCTCTTAAATGCATAGCTCTTGTCCTCATCCTGCCTGTCGTTTGCTGCGTGTTATTTTATTCATTTTATTCTTTTTTGCTTGGTCGTTCCATTCTATGTTCTTTAATTTCTTTCCTTTTGCACGTGTGGCCAAGACTCGTCCGCGGTCTTGATGCGCGCACGTATACGCTATCGCGTCGAGCGTTCACGGACATTAATGGACGCGTTCAGCGAAAAGGGCACACGCGGAGAGTGCTAACAACCAAAAAGCCACAGCTCCACGAACCCCGTACAAAGAATTCTTCTAAATTGCGTCATTTCGTTACGTACGAAATTTGCCCACGTACAAATTTTTTATTTTTTTAAATGTTTTTATAGAATAGAGAATATCCGCAGGACTCTCACGATAGGCGCTCCCGTTCATTCGCGTATTATTTATATGCAAATTATAAAATGAGAATAAATTGCGAAATTTCTTGGCAAGGGAAGCAAGCGAGGCATCGTATTCCTTGCACGACATTAAAACCTCGAGGGCACATAGGGAAAAAAACCGTGACAATGAGACGCACTCGATCTTCTCCTTCCTCCTCCTCCTCCTCCTCCTCCTCCTCCTCCTCCTCCTCCTCCTCCTCCTCTTATTCTCCTTCCCCCTTTTATATTCGCGTTCGTAACAACGTCATCCTGTGTTTATACGAAAAATAACGCAAAGAGAGTTTCAAAGAATCGAAAACTATTAAAAAGCGAACGCAATTGAGAACACGCAATGTGAACACGTGCGTTTATTTCCAACGAAAATTCGAGTGAAATCGACTCGGCCCCCAAATTCACGAGTCAATATTTTAATCGTATAAGCGATTAGGACAATGGAGCTCTCTGTGGTTCTTTTTCAGAAGCTCATCCATTATTTAGCTTCAATAACAGGAACAGTATCGTTCAATGCAATTTACATGAATTACATTGCGGTATGAAAACAATTCGATTCGAAAACAATACGACGACAATAATTATTGGGTTTGTAAAAATTCCGAAGGGACCTTAATTGCAATAATATTAATAAACTCTCGAAACGCAATTGACTTGACGATAAATAATAATAATAATTATTATTATTTCTTTCTTTTTCAATTTCTTTTCATTTTCATTTTCAACTTTACATCAATTTTGTGAAATCGAAAAATATCGCGTCAAATTAGTTAATTAATAATTAATTAATAATTTTGTTATTTTTAATAATAATAATTACTAATTATTATTATTATTATTATTATTATTGATGATAACAAAGTTATTACTTAATTATTAATTAACTAATTTGACGAGATATTTTTCGATTTGACAAAATTGATGAAAAGTTGAAAAAGAAATAAATTTTCAATTTAAAACGCAGTGAAGATAAGATCGAAGAAATTGAATTTTTATTTCCAGCGAGAATCTCGGAGTGTGTATTTACTTACTGGGCTTGGAAAGACACTCGAACGACGACTGGGCTTGACGAAAATGCCAAGGTACAAAAGCAAGTTGTTTGGGAGAGTGAGAAAGAAAGAGAAAAATAATTTTGCACGTGCAAAGTAGTTTGTAGAGTTTGTATGTATATATGGGCACTCGTCGATTGCTCGGAGGTGGGTAAACTGAGACTAAGCACCATGCTAAAAGCTGGGGGTCCCCGAAAGAGGAATATATAAGCGGCAAGTATATTATGCGAGGACGCGGTTCGAGCCCGAAGACGAGAACGAGGGGAATCCTTACGGTGGACAAGGAGCACGAACTTTTGCCTCGTGGACTGGAAATCCTCGATGGGGAGGTAAAGTGAGAATTGACCAGGTCAAGATTCTTCTAGAGCCGGTGGGAAAATGTTATGAAAAAAAATATAATCGCGATGGTGGATGCGCACGTGTAAAAATAAATTTGTTTTATTATTCAGGACGCAGCAAGTGTCCTTGGTGAATTAATGGAAAGCAAAGGTTCGCGTCGTCGCATAAATTTCACTTGTATTTGGAAAATAGAAAATGAACTTGCTCGTGCAAACCCTCGGGCGACCCTCACCCTGAAAACAGGGAGAACGAGGGAACGAGGGAGAACCAAAATGAAAAACAAATACAATGCTCACGATGTACCTGTTGGTTTTTGTCGACGGAGGGGAGAAACGCTACAAGTTTTTCCATCTCTTTCCTTCACTTCCCATCTACCTGCGAGAGTCTGTGCGGATGTAACATCATCCCCAAATTCTACGTTACATTCCGATGGCTATGTACACTGAACGGGAATGCCAGAGGGGAACTCTCCGGTTTCGACCCCAGCGAGTTTTCAACCATTAAACCAAACAGGCACTTTGAACCGTCACGTTCGCTCAGGTGTATTTTAACGCGAGTCTCTTAAATAGTTACTCAAATATTGTCACGTAGGGGGACGAAGGAAACGTACAAATCTCATTAGCATGAAAAAAAATTCCCACAAAAAATCGCTTCCATTGATGGCGATTTGAAAATCGATTTTTCTCGAGGCAGAACGAGAGCAAAATAATTCAATATTTATAATGCTGAAGTTTGCATCGTTGGAATGCAACGAAATTCTGTTTTTTCTTCAACAGAACTCGTAATTATTATTCAATATTTCATCTGGACAATAAAACGATCCCTCCTTGCTATCCAAAAACTTAATCGACACGAAAAATTGCGAAAATTTTCAAAATTCAATAAATAATTAATGGATAATATATTTTTCGTTGAGTATCAACGTTGCAAACTCCAGATTCTTCAATATTTCGCAAATTTTTTAAAGCTTACATTTTAAATAATTGAAATAAATTTTTCAAGAGCTGAAAATATTCGAAAAAGTTTAGAAAATCGTGATAATGAGACGAAGAGGAAAAACGATAATTAAGTGGGTCGTAATGACGAGTAAAAGATTTTTAACGACTTCACCCTCTTGACAGAAAGCACGAATTTTTCAGCGTCAATTAAGCGGGTTGTTTGAAAAGTCACGAGGGAAAAAATAAATGCGATGAATTAGTCTGCAGTAAGAAAAAAATGTGAAGATTGGGCTGAGGTTGAAAAAAAGTCGTTAATGGAGTTGAAAACGTGGCTGAAATATAGCAGCTCACGTGTGTGTCGAGTGCGAGAAGTAAGGTCAAAAAAAAAAAAGAGAGAATTTTTAAAGCAATAGATTTAGTTTTTTTTTTTCTTGTTTTTTTCTACCCTCGTATATGAAAATTTTAGGGAAAGCAAAACGTGCGTGCGAGCGAACGTTAAGATGCTCGTTCCCGGTTACGGGATACGAGACCCCATAGGGGGTTTCATATGGTTTTGGGGTCTCGACCAGAAACAAGGGATAGAGTGTACGAAACGAGAAAAAAAAAGGAACTCAAGTTCGAGACGCATTCTTAATGACCATCAGCAGAAAGACACACGAGAGGACAGTCCTCCGATACTTTTCCCCCTGACTTTCTCGTATCTCGGTTGTCGCTACGCGTCTGGACGGTTTGGTTGGTCTCCGAGTGTCCCTTGTCACGTGCAGGACCCCCAACAGAGCGAGACTTGGAGGGATGTCGAGGAAAAAACAGTCGAAATACATAACACATTGCTTAGACAAAACGAGGCTTGTTTTTCTTGAAAAACGTTTTTTCTTTTTTCTCATTTGACGACGACGATAGTCGAGTTCAAAGAAAAATGGAGGAACAAGTTCGCCATGAATATTCCAATGAAACGACGCGTTTTTTTTTGTCGTAACAACAAATAAAAAACAACGACAACTTCATTCGCCATCGATTGTGCCCCTGGAGTCGTTTAAAATTAGGGAGAAAGGGAAATCGAAACTCAAGCCCAGAATCATCATTTTCTGTATGACAATGTTCCGGAGGACACAACCCCATCATTTCGTAAGAATATATAATGTTGAGGGGGGGATGCAGAATGGAGGTAGAATTTCGATGGCAATAATGACGAAATTCGATGGAGTAATGACGAGAGTCGATGTGGGTGGATGCGAGAGACTCGAACGTGTCGTAACAAGTTCGATCCTCAAGATCATTGTGTAGCAAAGAATGAGGAAGAGAAGCAACAGGAACGAACCTGCAAGACAACCCTCTACGCGGCATAGTGCACGAGCAAGCAAGAAAGCCCACGTTGGGTAAGTGAGAAAAAGAAGAAAGAGATGAGGAGTTATAAGAGGGGAAAGGAATATGAAGATTCGAATGAAAAAAAGAAATCGGAGAGCATCTCCTACGACGAGGAAGAGGATGCTCGCATCATGGACCAATCTCTCGTTCTCCTTCTTCCTCTCGTCCATTGAGACTAAGGATCTTATAGATTTGCTCTTCGGTGTGTTGTAGGGTTGTGTGGCGGGGGTGGTCGAGAGGGGCAGTGGATGGCATGCAGGGTCGCCGAGAGTGGTAGGTGGTTGGGGTGTACATAGGAGGCTCGGTGTGTGTATATAGCTATAGGGTGTGGTATAGGGTGAGTAACAAGGAACCGAGAAGAACGGCAGATGGTCGGCGTGGACCCCGAGCAACGTGGGAAGCTCCGAATTCTCAAAGTTCCCACAGCCAGAGTGCACCTGCCTTCCCCACTCCGAGATCCTACCGGCATCGTCGTTCGACGGCTATATAAGCTCCGGGGTTGCTTCATCGAGACATCATTCGCTCACTAGCGCTTCGAGCAAGCACACCACGAATATCCAAAACATAATAAAAACGTATTCGAAGAAACATCTTCAACGTTTCAACCTTCTTTGACTTTGAATATTCAAAATAATCATTACCACGTGTTTGTCATTTTATTGCGAGGAGCAAGTTTCAACTTGTACGAAGTTTCATCGTAGTTACTCATTGTTGTTTATAACTCTTTTAATTCGTCCGCGAATTATAATCAAGATGGCCGCGACCATGAGCCACGTGTTCGAGTGCGAGAACGAGTTGAACGACAATCTTTACAACCTCAAGATGTCACACAACAACAAAACATCGAGCATACGAAAAGTACGTAAAATATTGAAGCCACTTTTGCGATTGCTCAAAAAGAAGAGCAGCAAAATTGCCAAGTGTCAAAAAGCTGAGCCCCAATCGGAAATCTTCACCGAGGAAGTCGACAACCAGAACAATTCGAACGAGGCATTGGAACAGCGACTTCTGGCTGGTCTTCAGGATGCTGAGGAAGGAGCTGCCATCACCGTCTGCCTCGATGGACAAATGACAGTTGTCCCGGTAGTTCCTGGACAGTGCTACGTTCCTGTTCACTTCGCTCACACCCACGCCGGTGATTTCTACTGGACAACACTCTCCTTGGCCGACAGTGATCTCTGCTACAAGGAACGAGCATTCTCGCTCAATCAATTGCCCGAGGTGCAAGTTGCTTGAATCCAACAATTTGTCAACGCTGTGCAATTATGTTATCAGCAGTTTGTGCCATTCAAATTGCAACGTTATCTACCTCAATTGTGGAGAAGCACCCACACATCGACCAGGAGCCGAGAAATCAAGACTTAGTGGACTCGCGATGATACGCGAGTCTTTCGACTGGGAGCTGCTGTCATCGAGCATCAGCATCAGCACTCCAGAGGACACGAGAAGCATCAAAAGTTCTTCGAGTGTTTTGAGAATATCCTAGCAAATGGATTTCCAAAAAACAACAACAACAACAAACAACAACGACGACATAAGAAGAAGATGACATCCCACAACAGCCAACAATTCCAATTGGCCTTCGATCAAAACAACTTCGAAAAAAAAAAAACACTGTGATCGATAGTTTAGGTTGTACATGTTTTTTTTTTTACACAAACACACACACACAGACATGAAAAGATTTAAAGAAAAATCAAGTGATACTCGTTATATTGAAACGACACGTTATTTTCTTATCTTATTTCGTAAAAACTCACGAGTTCGGAATAGAAAGGGTTTAGAATTTTTTTCCTTCGATCGAAAAAAATGACTACATGATTTATATTTATATCAATTTTTTTTTTGTTTTTCGCGAACCAATCATACGAGTACGCGAATGTGATAAACGTACCTACTAGATATTACGATTTAGATGAATAAGAAAAATCCTACATTGTGATAATGGCTTTAAATGTATCGGCCTGATTCGGCTGATGAATTCTCATCGAACGTCTTCCATTTTTCATTTAATAATAATAAAAAAAAAAAAAACAATTTTATCAACATAAACAAATGTCTTCTCGAATTTACTGCTTCGTTCCTCCATACCCTCAATCCGTCCTTTACTTATAAATCATTCCGAAATTAATTGAAAAAAAAAAAACAAAAAAAAAATTGAAAATTATTCTGCGAAATGAAATATTTTGGCTGCAGAATAAATTTTAATGCCTTCGAGAAATTCGTTATTACTTTCATTCGCCTCGCTTATAACGGACAAATTTGTCGACAATACGGAGCTCCAGAGTTCGTTAAGAAAAGGCGGGACCGACTCCCTTGTGCCGGTGACCTGAGTATCTCGTTTAGTAAAGATCCGAGGGGTCTCTCTCGAGTCCCCTCGTAAGGCAACTTCACTCTCGTCTCGAGCTCGACGCACCAAAGATTAAGAATTATGGCGCCAAAAAACCAGGGCCGAGAAACTTTTGTCGAGGAATGCGGAAGAAGTGACTTGGGATATTGGACAATATTTCAAGCCCCTCGCAATTATGAGTCGACGAAATCCGTTGAACGAAAAAAAAAAAAAAAAAACGTTTCATCTGCTGGAAAGGTAAAATCGGTTGGCCCGAATGGATTCTGATTGAATTTTCTTTTGTATGCAAAAATCAATATTTTCCAACGTAACTTTTCTCAATATTAAAAAATAAAATTTCTGAATTCTTGCAAATTCTGAATCGATGCAAAGTTGTAATAAAAATTCAAAAATTCAGAAACGAAAGCAAAAATATTTATTACTTCACTGTCTTATCTTATCGAAACTTATCATGACAAAATCGCTTCCGTAACAGAAGTTAAAAAAAATCTGGCATACGAACACGGATTTCAGTTCAAATCGTCGAGTGGGATAAATGTTTTTTTTTCCTGTAATTTTATTATGTCGGGGAAGTTGCGACAAAAGGAAACATCCAGAGAGAGATTTCGGAAGTCTGTCAATTGCGATAACAAAAGGTACGACGTATGTGAGCGAAACTCTCGCCTTTCTGTTTCGTTAAAGGGAACGATTCATCGAACGAGGAAACTTGTTTAAACGGGGGGTGGGGGGGCAGCAGGGGTTGAGAGATAGGAATGGACACACGTGCTGTCCATATGGGTTGAGAATAGTTGGCACATGTGTGCACCTACGCGAGACTGGGCTGCACATACGTGGACAAATTCACATGATTTTCCATGCGGCCTCGAGCAAGGGTCGTCCGGGGAATCCCCCCTGCACATCATATGGCAAAATAATAAAATATATGAAGCTTGCTGGGGAGAGGGACGGGGGGAAGGGCGAAGAACAAGAGGTGAGAGTGTCCAGTGACCGTGCATGGGATAATAATGGAATCAAAGTGGCCAGAGGGTGAATAATTTAAAACTCACGTTATACCCTTACCGCGATAGGGTTAATTCAATAACAGAATGTGTGTACTTAACAAAACACGACTAACATCCTGTTTCGTCATTTTTTATCCCAAGCAACTGCTCCATTTTCCTTGGAATCAATTCGAACAGCAATTGGTCGATAACATTTTTTTTTTTTTAAATGTTTTTCGAGTATCTCTGACGGAATTTTTTTAATTTCGTGAAAGTAACAAATGTCGCGAGACTCCGGGATCTTATTGTTGCAAAAGTGAAGCTTGAAATTCGATGGATATCGACATTTTTTCGTTTTGTAACAACGAAGAGAAGTCTCCAGTTACATTTTGAAAATTGTAAAAAAAAAATTATTTTGATGAGAAAAAAAAATGATCAAGTATTTTTTAGTGATTTTTCAATAAGCAGCAGCAACATTTTTGGAATCGCCCATTTCATTTTTGGCGCGGTGCCAGGGACAGGAGGGGATGATTTTTTTTTATTTCGGCAGCTAGAGGGCTCGAGTGTCCATCGCCCCTCGAGCTAGGCAACACGTTCTACTCGGATGTATTAGAAGTTAGTTGCTCGTTCGAAGGGGCCGAGGGGTTTGGGTTCCGCGACGGAGCATATTCATGAGGAGGAAAAATACAAATTTTCCGGAGAGTAACGACATCGCAACATCTTGAACGAAAAATATATAAACGACGAAAAATAATGAAAGAAAAAAAGTGAACGTTGAGGAATACGAGATAAAAAAAAAGGTTTGACCACTTTCACAAGATTTCCATGCGATAATGGATTAAATAAATTGATTCATTAAAACTGGGATGGAGCATTCGTGAGGCGAATTGAGCCAAAGTGGCATTTCGTCACTCCCTTTAGTTCGAAACGGTTTGTACGAAGTCTGGAGACTTTCTGAATTCCCACGAGACTCCCATGCTCGACACAGAGAGTTAAAAGTCAAGATCTCGTAAGTACATAAATATAAATGTACGTACAGGCATTTTGGCACCGCGGGAATCGCGATTAATTTTCTTGTCCATGATGATCGACATCATAACAAGCTTCGCAAATGGCCTGTACGACAACGATCGACCAAGAGAAAACTGAACTCGTTTGAGCAATCTATACTCATTGGTGATTTTACGAGCCAAAATCCAGATGTCTTTTCGAGCCGAAAATGTATCGAGGATAATAAGAAAGCAGAAAAATAACGAGTAAATAAATAAGCACCTTTCAAACGTTCACTCAACAAAGTTGACGAGGAAATGAGTTCGGAGTGTGTAAAATCAACCTGTTTATCAAGGCACCACTTTCGTGTGCGTTAAGGTATTACTATCACGAAACAACTTTATTTAGAGTTCTTTCAAAATTTTGCATAAACGTTCTTGGCACCAAAAATAAAAGTTTTCTCCTGTGAAGAAAAATTTTCTGACGTTTAGAATTCGAGATATTTCATTTTTCAATTTTTTATTTTTCCCATCTAAACGCATGTAAAAATTGAAGTCACGTTAAAAAGTTGCAAAAAAAAAAAACAAAAGAAACGCAACTTCAATTTACACGCGTTTAGATGGGAAAATAAAAAATTGGAAATTAAATATCTCGAATTCTAAACGTCAGAAATTTTTTTTTCGGAGGAGAAAACTGTTAGTTTTGGTGCCAAGAACGTTTATAAATTTTGAAAGAATCCTAAATCATTTTGTGATAGTAATACGTTAATCCGATGAGCATGAAGAAATTTGCCAATTTTTTTGTTTCTTATTCGAAAGAAAAAAAAACAGTTCGAATAAAAATGGCAGGTCCATAAGGAAAAGATACTGACAAATAAACGTACAAACGAACCAAAAGTTTCGAGAAGTCTTAATTCCCCAATTTAATGAACAATTAAAACTTTACTTTCGCGCCCAGTCGCCTCTTTCTCTTTCCCTTCGATCCGAAGAAATTCCAAGCATTGCAATGATAAAGAGAGACTCGTTCGGGAGTGAAAAAACACCCCGAGGGAATTGCTCGTAACTGCGCGCAATTAAACACGTTTTTAAAGAGGCGATAACGAACAAATCGAGGTCGCTGTAAAACTCGTAAAAATTTTCATTTTGTCGCTTGTCCGCAAAAATTCAATTTTCTCATCGTGAGAAAATTGACAATAATTTCTGACTTATGCAACGACGATTAAAAGTGCATAACTGCAAATTTTCCAAAGGATCAATCGTCTAACATTTTCGTTTCGTATTCATCATTCGAAAAATAGTTGAGCAAAATACTCTTGTTTTCGTTAATTAGAAGCAACGTTGATTGGCATTGGAATAATTTTAATCTCACATTGAAATTACGAATCGAGCACTGACTTAAAATCCAATCTGCCGGATTAGACCAAAGCCATTGAAATCTCTGCCTGAACGAGAATATTCATCGAAACCCAATGGACCGAGAGTAAGATTGTTAAGGAAGTTGTATGGAAACTTTTCTATCGATGGAATTCCTTTAAATTGGCACCACGCAAAGAGAATAATGATGTCTAATAGCTCGTGCAATTTTAAGAGGTTTCACCATGTACAAGTCGAGATATTTATTTATAAAAATCACAATTTTCAATAGTTTCTCATAAGAGCGTGTGTTAAAAGTTGCAATTTTCAACATTAAATATTTCGATTTCTAAATGGTGAAGCCTCTTAAAACTTTGCATACACTTTTGTGTAACATCGAAGAAGCTTTATTTATTTTTTCAAAAAAATCGATCGTAAATTTTTTTCAAAATTTTGTTTTTTATAAAAAAAATACAGATTACCTCGGACAGTTTTGGATTTAGAGTATGTTGTTCTTTAGTCAATTTGTAAAAACTTTTTCAAATGAATTTAGGTTCGCAAACCATTTTGTATGTAAGAAAAACTGAAAACAATAATTTAGATTTGACCGTCGCGATACAACGTCCTTAAGACGACAGATAAAAATCTCTTTTTCTTAAAGTGACGAATCGATAACTCATCGATACTCCAATGGAGGAGAATTGTTCGGAGAAAACCGAGTTCCTCGTTGGAATGAAGTGCAGCGTGTGAGCAATGCTAGAGGGAACACGAGTTATTTCTTACTTTTTCTTTCCTCTCTCCCTCTCTCTCTCTCTCTCTCTCTTTTCTCCTCTCTCCTTTTCACCACAGCATTTTCCTCTCTTTTTGTCGTGGATAATCTCCGAGAGCTCGGGTTCGAAAGAGCGGTGAGATCATTGCGAGCTCTGTCGCATTGAGTGAGAGAGAGAGAGAGAGACAAAGAGGAAGAAGGAGAGGCAAAGGAGTGCGCGAGAGGCACGCGAGCTCTCGTCTACCGACTCTTCTGTACACTAACACTGTTACGTAGACTTGGCCCTTGTCGTCGAGCTCGTGCCGCCATCGGCGCGCCGCCAACGTCGCGAGCTCGCGCGCGAACGATCCCGCTCGCGACTCGCTTCGCGAGTCGCAACGCTATGTATCCGCGGCTGTATATACAGCGCCATGGCGCTCATTCCCACGGCCCCGATATATCCTCGAGTACAAACTCGCGTGATCACATAACACGTACTACACACACGTGCTTCGTTCAAAACAACATACGAGTCGATCGTCTGTACAACATTTATATGGGACATTTCGTTCTAATGAATCTTGAAAATTTAATTTTCCAATGAAACTGAAGTTTTCATCGTTGGAATGCAACGGAATTCTGTTTTTTCTTTACCGGAACTCGTAATTATTATTCAATATTTCCTCTGGACAATAAAACGATCCTCCCTCGCCACCCAAAAACTCAATCCACACGAAAAATTGCCACAACTTTCAAAATTCAATGAATAATTAATAGATCAAATATTTTTCATCGAATATCAACGTTGGAAACTTCAGAGTCGTATTTTCCAGTCAAAAGTCCAAATTTGTCTGGTTTGAATTCCAATTTCCTGGAGCTGTCAAAATATTCAGAAAGGAATGAACTTTTTCTCTTTTTCGTTCATAGTGATCGTTATAAAAAAAAAAAATTGAACAATTTTCAAAGAAATTATTGCAAAAATCACAATGAATAATTCATTTCAAAAAACATACTTGACTCTGCATTAATCAATGTCGCAACCCTTGACGAGTGATCCATAAATCTTGGAATAATCGTTCCATCATAAATCGTGGAAACGAAAAAAAATTTTAATGACAATTGCAACGCTCCCAGCGAGCAAATGCTATTTGACCATAAAGAAAAAACTGTACCCCAGTCCGTCTCGCCTCAAAATTATATCGATTGATCTATCCGATAGATTTGTAAGCCACGTACAAAATATTAATTAGTACGTGAACCAAATTCATTAAGAAATCAAAATGTTTCGACATGGAAAGCCCTACACGTGGCTCTTGGTACAGCAATGATAACGTAGACGAGACTGGCTTCTGTCTCCGATGAACTTACACGAATCTCCAAGTGCAGGAACGTTGTTTCTACAACGTCGTACAAAACGAATAAACCGCAATGAGTATTTCGAGCTGATGCAGAAATCGGATCGACCAACCGTTTCAAATGGACGGCGTGTCATTGGAAATCTGAATAAATTAGTTTTGACAAGAATTTTTCATTTTTATAAAAAAATGTTTTAACCTTTGGAGCAACGAATTTTTAGAATAAATCTTTGGAAATAATGATTTTGTTCGACTCATTCTGGACCTCGCTGTATACAGATAAAAAAATAGCACATGGTGAGACGCGAGGTAGTTTGCTGGAGGCATAAATACATAAGAGCAAACAGGAAGTCCTCTTCGCGTGCACTCGTACGTCTCTGTATTGTTTCAATATTCTCTTAATAATTGTCATGTTTTTGTTCGCAGATGTACGTACTTGATTCGAGCACTGTTCAATTTTTATTTTCATCATGCGTCGTAACTTTGACCTATTTTTGTTTCAACAGAAGGAAAAGATGAATTACTCTTTTTGTTTCATTTTTTTCAGCGACGAATGTTGTTTTTACTTGCTCGAACGAAAGCATAGAAATAAATGAGAAAAAAAAATAAAAACAATGCTCGACAACAAATCGGCCTCGATATACGAATCAATTGAATTGCACGTTGGAGATTCCAACGAGAAGATTGTGAAATCCAACGAAGTAATAAACGATTTTCCTAACAATTGTTTTTTTCCATATTTAAAATAAAGGACAATTATTAATTGCCTGGAAAAATTTCGTCACCGAAAACCGTCTAGACGAGTTTACCGTCAACAGTGAAAAATATTTCGGTTTATTTTTGCCTATACTTTGAAAAACATTTTCGAATTATTGATCACGTTCGACACGCGTGTACAAAAAACAAAATTAAGATCGAATCGTTTTAATAGAGTCGTAGTTTTTTTTTTCGAGTAAAAAAACATAAAACAATAATAAACAAAAAAAAAAAGTGACAGCCGTGAAAAATCAATAATACGAAATGGCCTTCGTTGATAAAAACGTTTCCCATTGTGATAGCGCGACACGCGGTAGTCTCGCAGTCAAGCATTACACAAAGTGCTCGAGCGAATCAATACGAAATATGACGCACGTGTACAGAGACGACACGTGCATCCTTATGAATCGCGTAGTACAAGCAAACACGCGTATATGCGTCAACGTGATGTCAGGAGATCAAAAGAAAAAAAAAATTATACACGCACTTGTTTATACACACGTACGACTCGAAAATGGAATTATGTAGATAAATAGGCTCTCGAAATAAAAAAAAAAAATAAAAAAAAAAACAACAAAAACGGTGAGCGAAAAAAATACCAGAACGATTTCTCAAGGAATGAAAATAAATGAAAAAATTCGTTAAGAAACTCGAGCAAGTGAAGAGACATGCTGCTGTTTCTATTGTTTTACACTACTCCTCCGATTAAAAAATAATCGTCGTCTGGATCACGTGGATTAAAAAAGCAATTTTTCAAAAATTCCAAATGAAAAATTCTTACTTTATTTTATTAAATTTTATTAAATTTATTTTATTAAAATTTTTTTATTTTATTTTATTTAAAAAATAAAATATTTTTTCGAGGTTTTTGCAAACTTTCGAAGTTGAGTAAACTTTTCAAACGAAATTTCAAAAAATGCTGAATCGTCGTTTTTTCGAAATTTTAATGTAAAACTTTTGATACGCGGAGGATTTTTAGCAGAAAAAATCTTTCGCAATCATGTCTTTAAATTTACGGTGGCGCAAAATGTTTGCAAGGAACGGGGAGTCGTGAGCAGCGTGATACCGAGTCTCGAGAATATTAGCCTCGAGGCCTCGGCCAGCTCTCGATCTTGATGCTGATGATGATGATGACGATAATGATGATGATAATGATAGCGGGCTCGCGTCATGCTCGTGCCTAGCGCGCGCGCCTATAAAATCGAGCAACTAAGTTGCCGTTCGAGTTCTCGACAAAGTAGACACGGGGGGAATAACCACGAGGTTTATATTATCATTCTACATCGTTCGGAGAAGCATAGACACAAATATAGCGATAATTACGTGTCTATCAACTGGCAAAATTAAAAAAGAGCGTATGTCGAATGTTCTAAGCTACGAAAACACGTTACTTGGGTCTTTCTTCTAATTAATCGTTTGATTGTCAAAAATCAAAGACACATCAAGAGTCATTGACCAAAAGATCGCAAAGATTAATGGTTAACCATCAAGAATTCCTTCCAATAACGAATTGTGTTTACGATTTTTCTTTATTCGACGACCATTTACGTTCACGTAAGCGAATTAAATGTCATATTTAATTGACATTAAATTATTTTGTTTTGACTGGTCGTTTAGAAGCCTATCCAGCGTTCGAATCTCGAGACTACAACGAGAAATACTTGGTCTTAAAAAAATCAACTTTCCAAGAACCTCAAGAAAATTTTACTGAAAATTTAGAATTTTTTATTTTTCCGGATAGCGAGTTTGGATCGACGGGAACTTTTGGAACAGTTGAGACGCGATGGTTACTTAGAATGACAGTGAATAATTTTCCACTGATAAAAGCTCCGAGTATCAAGAAGTTTGAAAAAGAAAAAAAATAAAAACAGGACGTGAATAACGTGGCAAAGGAAATAATAATCGTCCTGAATGTACGAAGTTGATTGTGAGAGCGATAGAAAAAACGATCGTTACTGTCTCACGTGACTGCATTTATTACAATCATTATGAAGAATTTTTAATAGTATTTTCATCTCATATCCTTTGGCGCTCGTGTATATATGTTCTAATTGACAATTCTCGTTCCTTTCCTGTCCGCATTTAACTTATTTTTCATAGAGTTTTTTACACGGATGGATACGCAGGATTCGCGCCTCGGTGAACACGCGGAGATCATCACGGCGCCAGGATATCGCCTTTCCGCAGTGTCCACGAGACACCTCCTTTGCACAAATTAATTCACCGGTAATCTCATCTCCCAGCGACTACGATAATAACCAAGATGCAGATTCTCTCGTTCCATCGTTTTCGCCTTTTCTTTTCTATTTATTTCTGTCTCCTTTCTTTTTCTCCTTCGCGGAGGCTGCGATCACGCATCCTTTTATACCCGAGCTATGCTCCGGTAATACGATGATAAATATGAGCGTCGTGATAAATTAAAAACGATAAGATCCAGGAATATACCAAGTTATTTTATGCCCGAAGGTACACTCCAAGAAAAAGAGGAAAAAAAAAACAACACCAACAACTTTTCCAACGTTAAGGAGGTTGGCTACATACAACAATGTGATAAGAATTTAATCAAATTTCGTGATGACATTCTTTAGCATCAAATACGATGACACCATTTTTTTCAAATTTTTCGTCTACATAGTTGTCGAATTATTGGAGTTTACAATATGCAAAAGATATTCCTATATATATCCGAATCCTTTGCTTATGCATGTAAACTCTAGTGTTCGATTGCTCGAAAACTATGGAGAAAAAAAATCTTAAAAAATTTGTATATTCGTATTTAATACTAAAGAATATACTCACCAAATTTGATTAAGGAGGTTGGCTACATACGACAATGTGATAAGAATTTAATAAAATTTCGTGATGACATTCTTTAGCATCAAATACGATGACACCATTTTTTTTTAATTTTTCGTCTACATAGTTGTCGAATTATTGGAGTTTACAATATGCAAAAGATATTCCTATATATATCCGAATCCTTTGCTTGTGCATGTAAACTCTAGTGTTCAGTTACTCGAAAACTATGTAGAAAAAAAATGTTAAAAAATTTGTATATTCATATTTAATACCAAAGAACATATTCAACGAATTTCATTAAATTCTAATCATTTCGAATTTTCCTACGCTTTTAACATGGCAACGTTGTTGTGTGTAGCCAACCTCCTTATCCGCGAGTCGTTCGAGTTCTCGTAGCCGAAATTCCGATATAAACAGGAGCTCGAAAATAATATTTTCGTTCTCAATCGTTTATTTCGACAAACTGGACGAGTGTCGTTTCTCGGTTGAATGAAATTTGTCTCCAATTTATGAAGCTCGAATGCAACAATTGATTCAATCACCAAAAATAGTTAATCTTACGAAGAATCAAGAATCTCAACGATATCGATGAGTCAAAAGGTTAAGAAATTGGTCAGGGGTCAAGTTATTCGTAACACGATGCAAGCAACCTCGTGAGGAGGAAGGGAAAACGATTTTAAAGAGTTTGAAACTCCGTACACGTTGATGTTCGAAATAAGAAGGAAAAGCGTATTAAAAATTACAAAAAATCTGCATATTGGGAGGGAAGAAGTTGTCGAGTGTGTTTGAGACGCAGGATCCTCGATCGATATCCATCATTGTCGTTTTGCTTGGCGTGAAGTTTCCCTTTTATTCTATCCGAAGCGGGCGTATTAATTCACGACGAACGATCGTAAAGATTTCTTCATTCATGAATTATTTAAGGCGCTGGTTGCTCTTACGATTTAGTCTTTTTCGCGGGATCATCGGTGGGGAATCTCGCACGTATAATTTATCGTGATTCTTGCCGTAGGCTCTCTCTCTCTCTCTCTCTCTGCCAGGTTCCTCGGTGGATCGAGAGATATCGGCGTTCTCGAGTGACGAGAGACTCGAAGAGGGTAGAACGACGGGGGGTTATAAAAGGCGAAACAATAAAAACAAAATCGTGAGGAAAGAGAAACGAGGGAGAGAGAGAGAGAGAGAGATATTGAGAAAGAAAGAAAAAATCCTTCGCTTAATCACGTGTCAAGATAATCGCGAGCTCGATCTTCGCTCGCTACATATCCAGTATCAAATATATATGACAAATTTCCATAAAACACACACTCAAGCACATTCACGCTTGTCGATAGCGTGCACAGAGACGTGGTGCAAAAAAAAATCCCAAAATTTTCGCCTCGATCAGGAGTGATTTTACGAAAAAGCATGAAAGTCAAGAAGCCAGAGAGAAAGAGGAAGAGAGGGAGGAAGAGAAAAGACGGAGAAAACGATAGGAATGAGAAAAAAAAATGAATAAATGGTAAAAAGTGAGGAAGGGCAGAAGCAGGAGAGAAAGACGAGGACGAGAGAAAGAGGTGCGGAGACGCTACCGTTGCCAATTCTTGCGGTGGGTTATTAAATCGAGCCCCGTGTCGTAAATCCCTCGAGCGAGAAAAAAAAGACAAAGCTAAAAACTCACGGCAAACGATGCACACGTGTGCGTTGTGTGTATGTTTATATAGCAGAGAATAATACTGTTTGGCATGGGCGATTGAGGCACCTGCGATTTGAGAATCGTGCTCGACTATTATGTCCACGATTTTCAGCCCAAGGGTAGACACACATGTGTATATATATATATAAATGTGCGTAAGGGAGAACGATTCAGAAGAAACTTGCAAGCCTGTAAACTGCCAATTTTCTCGAGACTAGAAATCGACTGCTCTCGCTTGATCCCATAAAAATAATCAAAAGACGCTCTTTCGGATGGAACTGTGAGGCAACACGCATCTTCGCAACGCGTAAAACTCATACACGTGCGAAATGATTCACAACTTCGAGCATCCCCGCGAGCAACGCTCTCATTGATGTGAAAACAAAAAAGTAACATTCGATGTTGTTTTTTTTATTTTTGAATTTTTTAAATCGCTGACTAATCGTTTTATTCCTGCACGCGAATTCGAACGTAATGACGAATAAACAAGCGATATGCGAAGAATTATTAAACCGCGATTCGTCCATGCACGTAAGGATGTTGAATCCCAAATCGCAAATGATGAGAAAATTCTGAAAATTTGGTATGTTTTTGTATAAAGTATTTAAGAGATCGTGTAAAAATTTCACGACCATCAGGAAGCTCGTTATTCAACAATTAAAATTAATAAATTAAATGTGGTCAAATGTAGTTTTATGGAAACTGGTATAACTTTGCGATAAGTTTTTTTTTTTGACCTCTTAATTTTTAAATATCTACAATATACCGAAAGCAACGGAAACAAAACCAAGTTTATTGATGAATATTTTTAGTATTTGTTTAAAAAATTGTTCTTAACAGAATGTTAATTTTTTAATAACGAGCTTCCTAATCGTCGTGAATTTTTTACACGACCTCGTAAATACTTAATACAATAACACACTAAATTTTCCGAATTTTCTTATCATTTTTTATTTCAATCCTTAAGGTGGATGATAGAATTCTTAAAATTTGGTATATTTTTACAAAAAGTATTCAGGAGGTCGTGTACAAATTTCCCAACGATTAAGAAGCTATTTATTGAACAATTAACAAGTTCCATAGATACTCAACGTCCTCAAGCCGGTGCGACAGAGAACAGAACTCCGTGGACCAATAAAAACCTCAATTCCCCAAATTTCCGAAGAGTTTGCTTGAATACGACAAAACAGAAAGGTCCGAGTCCTAGAAACCGGAAAGAAAGCCGAGCGACAGAAAGACCAAAGTGTATAGAAAAAAAAAAAAAAAGCGTAGTCTCTCGTGCTGGTCTCGTGCCATAAATGGATGAGCGTAAAATAATAGTCCAAAGGATCACGTGTCGAGGTCTTTATCGAAGATTTGAACAAGGGAATCTCAGTTGGATGGCGGAGGCTCTCGTCGCGAATGGTAAAAAGAAAAGCGACGAGGGATATATGGGTCAATAATTTCCCGGCTATTTGTGTGCGTGCAACATAGATATATAAAAAGTTTACGAAACCAGCGAAAGACTCTCGTCTTCCTTGTTCATCGTCTTCGTAAGGGCACGATATACACACGAGATATCTATATATATATATATATATATATATTGGCTACTCTGCTGGGTTGCTCTCCGCGTGGGAACTTGAGACAGATGCGTCGCGCGTGAGAATCTCGGGCAGATGCGGACTTACGCACCTTCTCAAGTGCCTCAACACGCACTCATCGAGATGGGCATTTTATATGGGTTATAGAAAAGAAACGAGAAGGCGCGTTTCGGTATGTTATGAGCCTCTGTATATACGTATACGTACATCCAATAAATGTGTATACATAAACGAGGCTATTTCGTTTCTCAATAAATGCTTATAATAGTTGCAACGTATAAATTTATGAATATGCCATATAGAGGGCGATATAGTGACGTTAAAGGAGCTTATGTGTGCTCTTCGTGTGTAGTTTTCGTTGGAGGCTCGTGTGCTCGTGCACAAATTGTCCTTTTTCAATTCTTTTGACTTCTAATGTAGCTGGTCTCTTTGGCACGACGATTGAATGTCATTACAATATATTTGTACGAGGGTGATGGTGTCGAAGTCGTGTGCAAGGAACGTGCCACGTCTGGACAGGAGAGACTCTTCTCTCTCTACGATCCTCCATTGGCTTTTTTGTCTTGTTTTTTTTTTTTCTCTCAGTTCTGAAGCATCATTTACCTTTTTTTTTTTTCTAACGATTGATCGAACGCTGAGATTTTGGGACTATTGTGCCGAGGGAGGAGAGGTTTGAGGTGATGAATCGTAATTAATAAACCGAAGCCGGTTTACTATCGCTTCCACGTGTTGAGCAGATCGTTCGGTGGATTTTAATGACGTTTTCGATTTCTGGAAATAAATTTCCTTTAGGCGCTCTCGTTGTGTAATTAGCTGCTGCGGGAAGTTCGAAGCAAAACATCGGGGATCGGTGGACAAATATTTTGAACGATCGATGTGATAACACGTGGGAATAAGAATAAACTTGTATTTTTTTTTGTTTTCTTTAACTCTTTATCGGAAAAAAACGTGTTATTTTTCACTGAATCAAACGTCTGACAGAGCGAACAATGCGTAGTAAATGGGAGCACGATAAAATTATCAAACACGGCGCCGAATAACTGGAAATACTGAAGACTAACGTAGGCGTCTTGTTTGTCATCGTTCTAATGTTTACGAATATATGGAAAAACATTTGCTCCACTCTCCATAAGCGTGGCTCATTAGGGAACCATGACTTGTTCGCCATAAAACATAACTTGGACCGTTTGTCAGGGTGTGTAGCCTTGAAACGAACGTTTTATTTGTACGTACTTCTCAACAGGAAACACAATATGATTAAACGAACCGAATGGAATTTTCATAATGATGATGACGATGACGATAATATGCGAAGTAAGCAATGTGATCGTAAATTTTAACTTGTTTGCGGAAGATTTCAAATTGTAAAATAACAAAGTCGGTGGCTTATCAAATATGAAACATGAGGTACCCCATACCGAGAATTGCCCCCATGAATGTTTCCAGTCACGTGTACGTTCCGCACATTTTAAGTATTGTGTTTATTTTTCTTTTTTTTTTTTCTTTTTCTATTTCGATCGATTTGATCGAGGATTTATCAAAGTGTAGAATTACGAGAGGAAAGGGAGCCGATTTTTCTTCAAGAAATCGTGCAGCTTCCCTCGTCGTATCCTTTTGCAACTTTTTTTTTTTTTTTTTCTTTTTTTAATTTTTGTTTTTGCCCTCGAACAGCATCCACTCGAGATAACATCATGAATGGACGACACTCGATAGGGACACCCTTTCTCGGATTTTTCAGGTCGAAAATAAATTTTTTTAAAGTCAGTGAACATTGTCACGTCGAGTGGAATTTTGGCGAACGAAACCAGCGAGGGAGAGAGATGTCTCATTGATCGAGAGATGTGGCCAACGGAGCATACATCCCTTAATTTTGGCACGGGCGATGATATTGCGAGAGAAAAAGAAGAGAAAGGAGAACGAGAGAGAAAGAGAGAGAGAGAGAGCGAGAGAGAGAGAGAGGGAATGATGAAAGGGTAAAAACACAGATTGAGGACTCTTCATACCGCGTTCGAGAATCACACGCTCCCTTTTTGCAGGTGGTCCTAAGGATCCGGTCCATTCATCGTCATGTAAACAAGAAGCCATTGCCAGCATACGCGAATATTTGTAAATTATCGAATAAAATTATGTTATTTTCTTCTTCTCGTTGAAAATTAAAACTAATCGTTCATTTCCTCATTGACCATGAACATAATTACGCGAGTATCTCGAAACTATCTCTCCGCGCAACTTCCGTCCATTTGCGTTGATCCCTACCGCGCGATTATCACACCACAAATCACGAGATCATTTTAATCCAATAATAAAAAAAAACTCTAACGAATTTTCTACTTTTTTGGATAATTTTTCAGTCACGAAACTGCAAAATTGCCAAAATGCACTTGTATTCACTTTTTTTCGCGTTCGAAAAGAATTTCGTCGAAAATAAAAGTCTCGTCGCTGCGGAGCATTCCTCATCGTGAAGTTTAGCCGGTCTAATATTTATACGCACGAAAGGAGAGTTTTGTATGACGCTCGAGACGAAGCGTGACCATTATTCATCGGATAAATGCAACGCGATTACGATAATTTTTAAGGGCAGAGAAAAAACTTGACTCCTTGAAGACCAATTGCTTTTATTCCTCAAAAACCAAAGAGTACGAATCCTCAAAGATGAGACTTTCGTGCATGTGATCGTAGCTACATGTCCATAAAAAATATAATTAGAAAACAAGTACGTGTGTTTATAATGGAGAGGAGATGCAACGAAGGAGAAGCTCTTGAAGATTTTGAAAATGCACCGCGTCACGGAAGCCCTTAAAATCAGGAACATAAACACGAAAAAAAGGAGTATATCTATATATCCGACACAATACATAATGAGGCAGTTCGTCACGAGGCCAACTCGTGCATAGCACACGAAAGGAGAACAAAAAAAAGAGAAAAGAATATGGGGAAAGAAGGGTCGAAAGAAAAGGAGAGGAAAAGGAGGATCTCGGGAGGATGCACATGCTCGATATTCCCATGGATTCTCCTTTGCCTTATGGTGGCCGAGAAAAGAGCCCCCGGGCATAGGTCCGGCCTCTCCCTTTCTCGTGTGGCCCGTTCATCTTCTTGATTCTGTTGCTGCTTCTCTTTCCCTCATCGTACTCGGTTAATCCTGCAGGCTTTAGGATTTGTCATCCTCGTCTGGCTCGTTGAGACTGGCCCAATTTTATTATTTCTTTTTTTGTGTATTTCAAAACACCGTAAGATTTTTCACTACGGGACTGACGATTCTCGCGCATCGTCGAGTTCTCGCACCCCTTGTGGCAAAGAGCGAGAGAGTGAGAGCGAAGAAGGGAACGATGCGAAAGAAGAAGGAGAGCAGAGTCTAAAAAGCACCGGTACACGTGTGTACGCGCGGGGATTGCTCGTGTGCGGACCACGAGTTCGGCGCGCGTTTATACGACGAGCGCACATGTCCCAAATTCCCACAGTCTAGAGACTTTGAATCTCTCGCTCCCTCGTCGACGTTTTTTTTTCTTCTTCTCTTTTCCTGTGCCTACGCGACCGATGTTTTTTCATTTTTCTCTCTTGCCCGCGTCTAGTCTCCACCTTTTGCAGGAGCAACGCGTGTATTCACAATACGATAGTCATAGTATTTTTATATACAGTATATACGAAAATCAAAATGAGGAAGAACGAGAGAGGGTACGACGCGAATAAGAAATGAAACGCGCGAGGGGGTTCCCTGCCACTGGCGTTAAATTCTCTTTCTCGCTTTATCCCTTTTGGAGCATCGAACACGCTTGCAGCACACGAGAACCACGTGTGCTCGCGTGCGATGCGCCTTTCGCGCCTTTTTTGCTGCTGCTCTGCTCTGCCATGCACTGCTGTTCCTCCATTCTTTTCGGAGCTGATGCGTCAGAGCGCGCGAGAATGGCCACGTGGTTGGCAAAATCGATCGATTCATGTCGTAAGCATAATTTTTTAAATCATGAGACTTATCAACGATATAAATGAATAAAAACCTGTTGAAAGTCCTTTTTTCGACTTTATTAATCCGCTCGAATAAAAATATCGAAAAAAATTGCAAAACGTCAATTAAGCAGGACGTTGTCTGCTAAATTTTCTATCGATAGGAATCCTTTAAATTTGCATCACACAGAGAGAATAATGATACTGAATAACTCGTGCAATTTCAAGAGGTTATTTATAAAAAACACAATTTTCAGTATTTTCTCGCAAGAGCGTGTGTTAAAAATTGCAATTTTCAACGTTAAATATTTCGATTTCTAAATGGTGAAGCCTCTTAAAACTTTGCATACACTTTTGTGCAACATCGAAGAAGCTTTATTTAATTTTTCAAAAAAATCGGTCGTAAATTTTTTTCGAAATTTTGTTTATTATATAAAAAATACAGATTACCTCGGAAAATCTTGGATTTAGAGTATGTTGTTCTTTAGTCAATTTGCAACAACTTTTTTTAATGAACTTGGCCTCGCAAACCATTTTGTATGTAAGAAAAACTGAAAAACAAAAATTTAGATTTGACCGTCGCGATACAACGTCCTTAAGGCATTGCTCACTACGAAACGACCGTCACACCATTTGTCAAAGGCACTTTCGCGCCAAAGTCACTTTACATCGCAATATTTCGTAATATCCAAGCACAAGCTCCCACCCACTCCCCTTACCAGCGTGTGAGCGAGCAGTGCGTATTCGTGTGTTGAACTGCGAGAACGATGAATGGGCAGCAGAAGAGTTTTCAAGTGCGGGGGCGTTATGGGGCGAAGGGGGCAACGAAATGAAGCGAACAAGAGGCAGCAGAACACAAGTGTGGGAATGAAGAGACGAGAATAAGGCGGAAGCATCGTTATACACTGAGCATATGCAGAGAGGACTCAAAAGGACGCCGTCGTCTGTTAAGTATCGAATTTTTATGAATTAACATAACTCGTTCGCGAATCAGGAATAATTGAACGCGGTTGGTCGGTCGTTGCGATTAAACGATAAGAGATCATCGATAGCTGAGAGATAATGACTTAAAGACTACGTGCTGATGGAAGGACTAGAACAGACTAGTGCAAAGAGACGATGATAACAACGATAAGAAGCCCAGAAACCCTTGAAATATAAAATCCATTCTGTGGATAAAAATGTCTAAAAAGCCTGCGCGCACTAAAAATGAAATTTCGTTAAAAATCGTCGATATTTTGTTGAATACGGTAAACTAAATATTTTTGGATAATTTCAAAATTTTCGTAATTTTGACAATTTTTTTCATTTCTTACGAAACTGTCCACAAAATTTACGTTGGGAATGACAAAAATTTGCTTATGAAGAGACTTTCTAGAATATTTCTTGCTGCAATGACAAAATTTTTGTGATTATTGGAAAAAAACGTTTAGTCGAACGTATCGAACAAAATATCGATATTTCTCAAAAAAATTTTATTTCCCCTGCGTCGTTTCTATGCGTTGGCAAAGTGGGTAAACGTGCGATAGGGTTGTCGTAAGAAGGTGCTATCGTATTACGCGGTAAAGTAACCCTCAGGCTAGTGTTGGTGGATGTCGAGTGGATAGAGAGCGATCGACGTGAGACATCGACACGCACATGTTCGTTGACAAAACAAGCGAAGATTCTAAGCGCATAAAGTAAGAAATTGGGCAAGAGAGAGCAAAAGAGGCATAAGGGGGTGAAGAAAGCATCGGAGCAGTGTCGGTAGAGACACACGAGTCTGTTCGTCCTCGTGATATGTATAAAGAGTGAGCGAACGAGAGAGAGAGAGAGAGAGAGAGGCACGGAACAGATGAGACCGCAACCCGTGGGAAACCTCGACGCCGCGGGTTTCTTCCTTCCTAAGGAAGGCTCTCCCTGCGTTGAGGATATTCGTGTAGCCTGACGAATATAGCAAGCGAACAAGCGTACGAAATACGTCATCGTATATCTATATAAAAATATATATAGTTCGTGTATGAAGAAGCAAAGTAGGGCCCTGGGCGATCTCAGCGACGGACCAGGACGATGGGCCATCTGCCCAAGTCTCTCACGACTCCCGGGCCAGCTGCCGATATCTTCGCGCGTTCGGCCCGCGTGTGTATTAAGCGTGTGCATCAAGAAAACCGATATATATATGTATATAGAAAAGTATGTGTGTGTATATTAAATATACATACGTATACATTGCATACCGTAGTCTCTTCTTTTTATTTTTTTATCTCATCTTCTTCGTGTTTTTGTAAGTATGCTAGTGGAGCTCGAGAGAAATATTTTGCCCCCTTGCTCCCCCATCACGTGCGGACAAGACGTCTTGTCGTTCTTGTGAAAACGAGCTTCCAAAAATCGTGACGAGAGCAATGAAAGTAGAAGAAAGAGGAGCAGATAAAAAAATAAAACAAGTTTGGTGCAACCGTACGAGGAGTTTGACCCTCGGCTTTCTTGACGTTAATGGACGCGAACGTATCAAGTGGCATGGTTTGGCAGTAGAGATCGTTTAAAATGTCATAGCTTTCCGGGAGCAGAATGTTTTTTTTTTTTTAATTATTTTTCATGATTAATTATACGTTGGGACAGTCAACATTTTCCAGAAAAGTTGTTGAGCTGATTTTTTAAGTGTTTTTTTGAGATCGAGTCGCAAAAATGTAGCCCCGGTCAGAAATGCTCCCGTGGGTTTACAGTGAAAAGAAAATTTTGTTGGATACGTTCGACTAAACGTTTTTTTTTAAATCCCAAAAATTTTGTCATTGCAGCAAGAAATATTCTACACTGAAAATTAAATTTTGTCAAAAAACGTCGATATTTTGTTCAACACGGTAAACTAAATATTTTGGGATAATTTCAAAATTTTCGTAATTTTGACAATATTTTTCATTTCTTACGGAGCTGTCAACGAAATTTACGATTGAAATGACAAAAATTTGATTTTCGAAGAGACTTTCTACAATATTTCTTGCAGGAAAGACAAAATTTTTATGATTTTTAAAAAAAAGTTTAGTCGGACGTATCCACAAAATTTTCTTTTCGGTGATAGAGCCTCCGGATATTTGACGGATTAATGTACCCTCGAGTGGTCCTCGCCGGATGACTCGTGTGTTTGTGATCTCGGCCGCGTGCACTGCACGAGTTGCCCCGCAGCAGAGAGCGTCAAGCCTCCCTTCCGAATCGCCACCCCTTGCGGCGGTTCCGCACGTTTTTTTTTTCTCTCTTTTCATTCTGAAGTCAACGGAACTATTTTATCGTCTCCTAGTAAATTCGTACGAATGATTCCATTTGTATAATTACTTTATGGCTACCTGACACGCTACGACAATCTGCGGGGATTTTAATCAACGCCAATTATGCTACGGATATCGAGGGGCCTCGTAATTGCATCGTTTACTCTCAATGTACGTTATAAAACCAGATGGCACAGTGAGAAACGACTTTGGACGTATAGTGACTTGTATCGGGAACACGGTAATTAGTTTGCTGTTTCATTTTCTTGCGCGCGATACACGTTCACCCTCGATCGTCCGTGCGTTTTTATTGATGGAATTATTGATATTTATATATATTTTTTTTAAGGACGTTGTATGCAAAATTTCAAGAGGCTTCATTTACAAAAATCACCATTTTCAGTATTTTCTCACAAGAGCGTATGTTAAAAGTTGCAATTTTCAACATTAAATATTTCGATTTCTAAATGGTGAAGCCTCTCAAAACTTTGCATACACTTTTGTGTAACATCGAAGAAGCTTTATTTACTTTTTCAAAAAAATTGGTCGTAAAATTTTTTCGAAATTTTGTTTATTATATAAAAAATACAGATTACCTCGGAAAATCTTGGATTTAGAGTATGTTGTTCTTTAGTCAATTTGTAACAATTTTTTTTAAAGAACTTTGGCTCGCAAACCATTTTGTATGTAAGAAAAACTGAAAACAGAAATTTACATTTTACCGGCGCCATACAACGTTTGCAATTCCAACTTTTTTTCCTACCCCCATAAAGACTAGAAATTGGAAATAATAGGGAAAAACCACTTGGCAGGAAAGATGAGAGTGAAAATTCTTTTGATAGTTTGCACGTGATCAACTTTGGTACAAATCGCAGCGGTCGCCATTGGAATGGTCAAGTGCTGGACCCATATTCATCATGCCCACGAAAATATATATTTTTGTATGAAGATTTAACCGTACCACCTGTTTTTTCGTCTATGAACATGAAAATGGAAACTGTGGATGTGCAAACAATGCTGGAGCTCGAAAACTCCATCTCCACCCTCTCGTATACACCACACGACGAGCCTCTATACATTCGCCCCTTTATTTTCCTCGCACCTGAATAAAAATTCCTCGGGAAATTCGATCGTTCCCACGCGTCACGTATATCCTCGTTTTTCATCTTTTCCCTCGAGCTCGCAATGAAAAGGACAGAGAAAACGAAAAGTTTGAAAAAGAGGGCGAATTATTCGAGCGAGAAATTCGACACGATTGTCCAGATTTTTGTGCTACGATCGGGCAATTGTTACAGCAGCAGAGCATTTAAGATTCTGCTGTCCACCTGTTCTCATCGATTCGCTGCAAACCACGAAAAGAGATTTTTCTAACAAACACGATTTTTGTATTTTTTGAGGGTACAAAATTTGTGTAATTCGTGAGTAAAAAGAGAAACAATGTGTCGCGATAGTTTGTCGAATAAATCGAAGGCTCGAAGGAAAAGGGTTAAGGGCAACCGTGAAATTGTTGGGTGCGCACGTGGACTCGGGCAATGAGGTCAATGTTGAGGATCGAGAGGCAATGCACGAAAGAGATGCGGTTGCGAAAACCGGATTGACCCATTATTCTCTCGAGGACGAAAACTCGACGTGCAAAAACGCGAAATTACGAGAGAAGACCGAGAATAAAAGAGACTCGTGTATCGCACACGACAGTTATATTTTCCATTCGAAAATCGTATACGGAGCAGATTAATGTTTATTGATGAACGTGGCCAAAGAAAAACTTGTGGAATATAAATTATCATGACTTGCAACGTTTACGAGACTAAAAAGAAGCTTCCCTGTCGATTTCTTCCTGAACTGGATTTCACATTCACACTGAAAAGAAAATTTTGTTGAATACGTTCGACTAAACGTTTTTTTTTTTTAAATCCCAAAAATTTTGTCATTGCAGCAAGAAATATTCTACACTGAAAATTAAATTTTGTCAAAAAAACGTCGATATTTCGTTCAACACGGTAAACTAAATATTTTGGGATAATTTCAAAACTTTCGTCATTTTGACAATATTTTTTATTTCCAACGGAGCTGTCAGCGAAATTTACGATTGGAATGACAAAAATTTGCTTTTCGAAGAGACTTTCTACGATATTTCTTGCTGGAAAGACAAAATTTTTGTGATTTTTTAAAAAAAGTTTAGTCGGACGTATCCAACAAAATTTTCTTTTCAATGGCACACACATGTGTTTGTTGCTAAAGTGTGAAACGTTATGGGAGTCATGGGGGTGAATTTTTCTGATATTTATGTTTCAACAGGGCGCCGAAAGTTGGGCATGAAAAAAAAATAAAATAAAAAATAAACGGGTGTGTGGGAACGTAAGTTTCCAAAAAACTGAGAGCTCTCTCAAAACGCTGCACCCGTATCGGCTCCTGTTACATTTTATGAGGGCTCGTACGATGTGTTTTGAAAATTTGGTCGTTTTCTCCTCTCCCCTTTGTCCTCTGTCCTATGCAGCCTCGTTCAGCGATTGACTAATAAGAAAAGTCTGTGAACGAATACTATTTTCATGAAGGATAAGAGGCGGATAATTAACGTCGACGAAATGGCCTGAAAATAAACTCTCGCCTTTCAGTCTCCAGCTTTTTTCTCCAGAGCAAGATTCCCAATATTTTGAACGTTCGTCACAAATCTTTCCATTTCGCAACTTTAAAACCCCGCAATTTGTCTATTTTTTTCACAGAAAAAAAAAATTTCGTTGGACCAAAAGATTTTTTGAAAAATCCCAAAAATGTTGTCATTGCAGCAAGAAATTTATCGAGTCCCTCCGGAAGCAAATTTTGGTCATTTCAATCGGAAATTTCGCTGACAATTCCGTTAGAAACCAAATTCACTGCCAAAATAACGAAAATTTTGAAATTATCAAAAAATATTTAGTTTACCGTGTTTCACAAAATGTCGATTTTTTTTTTAACAAAATTTCATTTTCAGTGTTCAAAGCCAAAATAATGAGAAAAATCGTGCTTGAAAATACGAAATGACAGAAAGAAGAATAAACGAGAAACGAATTGATTGGCATTTTCGAAGAGATGACCGACGGGGTTGTTCTGTGACGTCGAAGAAATCTCGTCGTGAATATTAAGCTCGTGCGGGCATAATTGTTCCGATGAAAAAAAGCTCGAAAGGCCAATGTAGTAATTGGGTCTCGCTGTCAAGTGGGAATCAGTTTAGGCAAAGCCGTTTTTTTCATTGACATATTTTTAAAACGCTCTTTGCTGAGGTTTCATAATGAAAAGCCCGCGTAAACTCTGTCGAAGAGAAATATGGCTCGACGCGTGTATTGGACAAGTTATACCGATGGGGGAATGGCGTAACGCTAAATGAAAAGGAAGAAAAAGAAGGAGGATGAAGAGAGGGAGGAAAAAAAGATCCGGAAGTGTTCTAATTAGGCAATGAAAGGGCCCTTTGTCAACCGCCCCCGCATGCGTTGATTCAGTCTCAGCTTCTCCGATCCCTCGTTTTTTCTCACTCTCTTCCTCTTTCTCTTTCTGTTACATCGTTAATGAAGAAAAAAAAGTAATAACACGTGCCGAGCAAGCCGAAAGAATTTAAAAAAAAAAAAAAATTATAGCGAAGCGTGTGAATAAATAGGAACTTGTAAAAATGGTTCGTCGCCTCAATTGTCATGGGATTTTCAATAGAAATAAATGATGACGGTCAAAATTGAACGTTGGCTCATTCTTTTTAAAATTTCATTAAACCATCAAGATTGTATTACGAGAATTAAGAAGACGAGTGTGTACGTGAAGAATACTGTGAAAGAGGAACTTGTCATTCAAACCTTAAAATACACGAATTTCCCGTGGCCTAATCCGAGAGGGTAGAAAAAACAGAGAGAGAGAGCGTCTATTTGTCAAGAAAAGAATTTGTCGTTCCGGACATGGCTCATTAAGAAGCCTCTCGGAAATTCTCACTCTTCCCGATCCCCGAGTCGTGTATTAAACGTGCATTATCCTTCCCGGAGGCTTGCGTCAACAGAAAACACTTTTCGTAATTTCCCCATTGGTTGAGGATCAACCACTCGGCAGCTAAGACCGATAAACACGAGCCCAAATCGCGCCTAATCCAAAAAGTGTGTCACCTAATAAACAAGACTGCGTTCGTCGACGAGGAAACACGTCTTTCTAGTGTTTAGTCTCGTGAAAATTGCAGGGACTACGGTAAAAAAAAAAAAAAAAAAAAAAAGATTACTTCGACCCAAACAACAACATTGGAGTGTGTGTTTTTCATTCGGATTTCTTTTGAACCGGAATTTTCACAATTTTACTGCATCGTCCACCCAAATTTCCCTGATTCCTGTCTGCCGTCTCGTAGGAAAATTCCTCACAAGTGTAAAGTCTGAAAACTATAGAATCCACCGCAATCGCACAGCAAATAATTCCAAAACGACGCGATAAAGAAAACCGGCGATTCGACAGCTTGAGTCATTGTAGTTTGAATAAATATTTTTTTAGTCACTCGTATCATCGTCATTTGCCGAAATTCGTTTGATAAGAAACTCATTTAAATTTCGACAGCTTCGGGAAATAAAAAATCGACTAAATAATTGCATTTTTCATAAAGACACGAATGCAATACGACGAGGGGGGAGGGGAGAGAAAATAGAAGAATAAATGGAGGTTTTGAGAACCGATGGTAAGTAATCTCGTTCGAAGAATCGCAGAAATCATTGTGACCCTCAATATCGCCGTGTGTAATACTCCGTGGCTGAGTGACTCACCCACTTCTTCAGCGAGCACGTGTACCTTTTTCTACCTGCTGCCTCGTCAGCCGCAAATCATCGATATACCGAGCAGCCTTTCGATCTTCCTTTTTTTTTTTGCATATTTTTATCCCTGTCTGACTTTGTTTCATTTCGACACTGAAAATTAAAATTTGTCAAAAAAAAACGTCGATATTTTGTTCAACACGGTAAACTAAATGTTTTTTCATAATTTTTTTTTTATTTTTAACGAAACTTTCAGCAAAATTTACGATTGGAATGACAAAAATTTGCTTTTCGTAAAGCACCGAATAATAAAATGCGAAAAATTTCTATTTACCGGTACGAAGTCCGTAAAAAACTGTCTCAAAAAAAATCAAAAGCTGAAAAATCCTTCAAAGATAAGTCTCATCGTTGCATCATATAAAAAAAAAAAACCACGAAAACATCAGAGCAATGATATTTTTTCCCACTTTTCAAACAGCACGCATTATCCTATCTAAAAAAATTGCACAGCATATCCAAGCGGCATTAAAAGTGTAACGCGACAGATGAAAAACGATCACACGTCCACGTGCAAAGACACATAACCCCCGAGATAAAATCTAATTATTCTCCGCACGCGGTATAAACAATATCAATGCAAAAAAGTCGAAGCAACAAGGTTAAAAAATGCAGATGTTAATCTGTGATTTGCGAGAGAGTCTTAAGAAAAGACGAACGACGCGGTGCGAAACGGTTGTGGATTTTCACGAACACATGATCAAGAGTGCACAAGCGAAAGGGGGAGGGGGTAGAGCTAATAACAGAGAAATACTGAATCACATGGACCAATTAACGCTTTTTAGCCGGGGTTGTCGGACGCCCGCATTTTATAAATGTCAGAACAACAAATTAGTGTGTGCGTGTGCGTGTACGTGTTAAGCAGACACACATACGAAAAATATATTGGATTGTCATACATCCCGAAGCGTAAGAATCGTTGGGTATCTGTGGATTTATACAGAGAGGCATTTATTTACAGGCGTGTATATCTGAATCAACACAGAAGCTGAGATCGCGCGCCCTCGCTCACTGCCGGAGCACGCGAACAAGTACGACACACACGAGTCGTTCAGACACAAGAATAAATATATATATCTCACAGACACGCTTCGCAGCGTTTTTATATAGAGATGCAGAGTCTCTGTGTCTGTGTGTGTGTGTTGTGTGTGTATGTTGGTCCGAGCTCTCGGCAAGCTACTCCAGTCGACTCGTTGTCCTCGTCTATCTCATCGGTATTCGAGTGGTTCGCGCGAGGCTCGTGGGAAAATAAGGCAGGTGGTAGTTAGAGTTCCCGCTCCCAAGATCATGGAGAAGGGGCGATGAACAAGTTGCGGGGCATGGGGCAAAGGGGGACCCGCTTACTCGACAGTCTTGCGGTGTGAGTGCCGAGAGGCCCCGTAAGCCATTCACGTGTTCGCGAGAGACATATATATATGTATATATATATGCATGAGAGCGAGTGTTTACCTGCGGGAGTAATATTGAGATGAATCCATGGAGCGTCCATGGAGCCAGGAAAAGGACCTCCGGATCTTGACGCATTCGTGTCTCGATACCTATATGGCTGCACTGAAAAGAAAATTTTGTTGGATACGTCCGACTAAACTTTTTTTGAAAAATCACAAAAATTTTGTCATTCCTGCAAAAAATATTGTAGAAAGTCTCTTCGAAAAGCAAATTTTTGTCATTCCGATCGAAAATTTCGCTGACAGCTCCGTTAGAAATAAAAAATATTGTCAAAATTACGAAAGTTTTGAAATTATCCCAAAATATTTGGTTTACCGTGTTGAACTAAATTTCGACGATTTTTGACAAAATTTTATTTTCAGTATAGAATGCTGCAATGACAAAATTTTTGGGATTTAAAAAAAAAAACGTTTAGTCGAACGTATCCAACAAAATTTTCTTTTCAGTGTGCATATGGCTGAGCGAGCGGGGTAATGAGGGTTGAATTTTTAAATATTTTTTCCCCTAACGTCGCTCATCCTCATTGTTAAGAACTATTTTTAGTCGATCCGGTCATTAGTCTCATTACTTATAGGTTCTCATTACGGGCTCTGGGGTAATTAGATGTCTCGAAAGTGAACGATCCGGACGCGACGGTTTTAGAAAGAATGCTCGGTATCGTCTCTGTGACGTTACGAATAATTGATAGAACGATTATTGCGGGTTTGTTGCAAATTATGCTTCGCCAAGACTTCGTGTCAACCTGCGAACCACAATCTATTGCGTTCGCGATGAATTATTATATTTTTCGTGTACACACATATTTTTAGTATTGTGATTGTTTAGAGTCATTTCGATCACGCTCGGTGCACGTGGTTACGAGATTATTCTCGTTAAATTGTTCGTAAAGCTATAGAATCTTGGAGCTACAAAGAAAAAACTATTTCTGTTCGTACTCGCGACAGCTTTCGATTATGTTTTTTTTTTTTTTTTTTTTCTCTTTAATCCTTCGACAATTGTGCTAAGAAACACAGACGGATATTTGAAATTTATATATGCGGAACGGGCTTCAAACGACTTTTGATAAAAGACGCGAACGGATTGTTAAAAAAATGGTGAAAAAAGTAAATGGCCTTTACATATAATTGGACGTTTCAATGCCGAAATGGATTTCCCTTGATTGTTATGCAAATTCGGTAATTAGACACATGTTTGTCGTTCATTAATTTATCGAGTGAATACCCCAACACATGGGCATTTCGATGAGTCGAAATTCATTAAAATAATCAGTCGATGAAAGAATGGAATTTTTTTCAAAATTATTTATTTTACTCAATTCAAGACAAAAACTGCATCGGATTTATTTTTCTCATTTTGTATTATTTCCTGTGTCAATAAAAAAAAATTTTTTTTCAATGAAACTCGAGCACGAGCAATTAACAAAGATCTAATGCTTAACGAGATATCTCGTGCCTATGCAAATTCACTTTGTAATAGCCTCGATCGAGAAGCCTATTGACGATCGTTTCACAAAACGGCTAAACATTAATCGCGATAAAAAAAAAACGCTCGGAGAATGATTTGACGTCAAAATTTTTAGTTTAATTCGAAATAAATATTTTCCCTTATAAGTTACGACGTTTTCAGCGAGTTTTTTAATACGAAACCGTGTGTCAGACGCGGCGAACGTGTGTTAAATGAATTTTATAATTTATGACCAAACGTTGGCTATTTCGGGGACTTAATTTTTTTCCACGATTACATAATGTTTTATCACATCACGTTTCTGTTAATTCCAACATAAATGTGTGCGGGGTCCTGTCGTCCGATGGCGATATCGTCGGGAGTAAAAAATTCTTTCGTTCGTCTCGTTTCTCTTATTTTTTGCTCACTTTTTACAAAATTCATTTTCATGCAAATGCGTTTCGTTTTTCGACGCCTTTGGGCTCTCACGCGTGTGTCTCGATTTTTAGGCAACGAGGTGAATACATTATTTTTGTCCGTTACAATTCATCGAGCTTTTACGAACCTCCGCAACAAAATAATCCGGACAATGGAGAAATAAAAGCAGGGACCGAATATAATCGTCGCCCAGTGGATGATCCGTTCATAAAATTTCTTTCAGCTTCATTTTACAACACAGCTCTTGCGGCTTTCGTCGCCGAAGCCTATACTCTTCATAATCGTCCAAACAGGACCATGAACATTGTTATTATTATGGATATATTGACCGGGGGACTGAATGGAAAGAAAAATTGCAGAGAAGCCTTCGAAACTGGTGACCAGCACGCTTCTATGGTTTTTACTAGCGCATCCTTGCCGGTGTACACAAGTCCGGGGAAAACCCCTCGTTAACGATTACCGATTAACGATCCACATCTGTTTGGACTCCGGAGCATGTAATTCTCCTTTGTACGGATAACAGGCCACGGACTAATTTCTCAAACATACAAATCTATGCTTTGAAGAAAAATACATCGACGGTCTCGAGAACTCTCGGTCGATTAGTATGCAACGCCCTCGAGCGCGATGCTCTGCGCTAATCGATCCAAAACCGAGCTCGTATATACATGACTGCACCGAATTGTACGAAAAACTGTCCCGAAAAGTCTGACCAACGAATTTTCATGAAGAAATAATTTGACATTTTTGAAAAATGACACTAATTGTCGAGTTTCGAGCCAAGCACGTACTAACGATTGAACGAGATCCCCGAAATAGTAAACCAAACAGTATTAATGGTTTTCTGAGCTATTTAAAGAAACACGATGAAAAAATTGTCATTCGTTAATGTCGATCGACTCGACTGGGTAATTTGAAATATAGAAAAAATATAGCAATTCAGTGGAACAGCCAAAAACTAAGCTCGGAGTGACGTGTCGAAATTTTCATTTGAATCATGTCGATGCTCGTTATTAAGGAATAATGGTCAGCAGTCAATTCCGGGGCCCACAGTGTCTTAACGACGTTGCATTTCGAACAAGTCTTTTGCGACGTAATAACGAGAGTAAATATCGTTTGACGTCGCAGTGAGTCACGAAAAAAATCGATGAAATTTCATCACGAGTATAAATGAGGACGCAGGTACACTGAGAATGAAATTTTGTTAAAAATGGTCGATATTTTTTGTTGAATACGGTAAACTAAATATTTTTTAATAATTTCAAAATTTTCGTTATTTTGACAATTTTTTTCATTTCTTACGGAACTGTCCACAAAATTTACGTTGGGAATGACAAAAATTTGCTTCCGAAGAGACTTTCTAAAATATTTCTTGCTGCATTGACACAATTTTTGGGATTATTCAAAAAAACGTTTAGTTTGAACGTATCCAACTAAATTTTCGTCTTTTTCAACAAATTTTTGTTTTCAGTGTATAATTCGTTGGTGTCATAAACCCGCTACCTGAACGGAGGTTCCGGTGATCTGTGCGACGTTCGATGGTCTCTTTGAGAGAGTTTCGAGGAACGCATTTTTTTTTTCTTTTAATTTTTCTCTGTGGTGGACCCCGTGAGGCTGAGGAACGTGCGTCTTCATAAAGCAAACGTCGTCAACACCACCGGGAAACGTAGAAAATATACATAACGCTTTCATAATTTGGGGTTTTCGTGATTGAGTCCCACAAACAATTTTAAGAATTTCCTCGAAAGGCGAAGAGACCACCTGCTTTTCTTGATCGAAAAATCTCTCGATCCCCTTAATTTATCGAAAGAGTTTCGTGAAAGAATTTCTCATTACCACACACCGCGAGCAGTGTGTTAATTAGCAATAAATTCAAGATCATTCCGGAAACATCGAAAGAAATCTAAAGGAAAATTGAATCCCCGCCCCGAGTGCGTTCCTTAGGAGCTCGGCGAATTAGCGCTTTGAGGCTTGACGTACAGAAGACGCAGGCAATTTGGAATGAAAATTTGCAGGATGTTGCGGGTCCCAAAAGGTTGTTATACGACTCTAAACCAGAAATACGTATAACGTCGAGCGGTCTCTTGGTAACTGAGATCGATCGCACCAACGAACGAGAAATCAAATTTGTAAAATTTACTGACCACCTGATCAATGAATTTTCGTCGTAAATCATTGGCCGGGAATAATGATAGTCGCGATCGGGCGATATACTGTTTGACACAAAGAATAAAAACACTGGGTAACATCTTAAACACCTCTGGAGACGTATATCGCTATATATATATTGATATATATAGCTTTTCGGTAAGCAAAAGTGTCTTGGGGGCCTATGTGCTCGTGCTCGACACAATGGGCCCGTGGCATAGGGCGCCCCTCATCCTCTCGCGTTTCACTCGCGTTCGGGGCAAGGCGAGGCGAAAGGAAGACGAAAAAAAAGGAACGTGCATGCATAGTACGAAGATGGAGAGCGAGAGAGAGAGAGATCGGATAGGCCGGCTGCGGCTTGGGACTCGTGGGAAAATCGAGCACGTGCGAAACCTCGGGGCCTTCGAAGGCGCCTTCTCTCCCCACCCGCACGTAACAATCGCACTGTCTCGGATCTTTCGTTGGTTCTTTATCCCTCCCGAAAGTTTACCACGCTTTAAAAACTTCTCTCTCTCTCTTCCTCTTGAGACGAGTTTCGTTCTCGGATGAAATCTAAGACGTTCATGAAGAGAAAAGGCCGCTGGATTGCAGCACGTCAGGCTTTTTCGTTTCTCTCGCTCCTCATACGCAGCGGGATATAAAGCAAAAAAGAAAGAGAGAACGGGAGAGTGTGTGTGAGAGAGAGAGGAGCATCGTCGGTCAAACTTTTGCACGTGAGCGCGGGAACGAGGATTAGAAATTTCAACCCTACGGTGTGTATGGGAAGCCAAGCCATAGAAAAGGAAGACGAAACAGTGAAATAACAGAGCAGGGTCTCTTGTGCCGAAACAAACTTCCTTTTTCTCTTCTAATCATGATCTATACGAAGCTACACTCTGCCGAAAAAACAGCACCGACAAAAAAAAACGCTTCCGTTGGCCACAAACTCTCTCTCGTTCTTTCTCAGAACTCCTCAATCGTTTTGACCCAAATCCAAACGTATGTAGAGTCTAATTGCGCCATATTCTCGGACGATAATTCCCAAATTACTATACTTTTTTGTTCGGCAGTTCCCAAGCCTCCTAAATCTTCAAGATTGTTTTATTCTTCAAATCGTGAAACACGAACGTGCCAGCAAACCAAAATCTTCCGATAAAAAGTACAACGTTGCAGGCAATAAGACGCGGTTCGTTAGAATTCTCAACGTCGTTTTTGGCGAAACGAGACGCCAACGAAATGGAGTGCGTCATGCCCAGCGACGCTCCGGCCCGACTCTCCCCAATAATGAGGATTTATAAATAATCTTTTGAAGGAACGTTGAGCAGTACAATTTGCAAAGGATACCAAACTAGAAAAGCTGTAATAACAAATTACGAAGAGTTATAAAATCGTCGTTATGCTTTTCCCCGACATGCGACCACGACCTCGATTACCTGGGGTTGCGGTTTCCAGAGTATATAACGAGAGTATGATTGTCGCGACTTAACAGCCTCGCCAGCAAAGTCTCGTTAGCGCCATGCGACTAATATCGAGCAAACTGGCGCTGCCAACGATTGATTGTTTCTTAATTTGAAAAATTGACTGAAACTCGTCTGAGACTAATTCGTTCGTAGCCTCAAAGATAAAGAATAACCATTGGCTACAAAAATGACATTAAAGTCTAGCCAAAAACCCTGGAGAGTCTATTTTTAAAATCACAATGAATATAGAGACTAATTAGTCGATGGAAGAAAGTTGAAAATGAAAAGGATTTCATAATCCGACGATTCGACTCGAAAAACGAACAAAAGTTATTGCGTAAAGAAAGTTTAATTAAGCGTAATCAATGTTTCGAATACAATGAAAAACTTCATGTGTTATTGATTCACTTGGACGAGAAGTCTGTCACCTTATGTATTACCAACGAAAAAATTAATAGCCTGAATAATAATAGACACGTGAACAAAATTGACAAATGTGCAAAAAATAAAAAATAATCGTATGTGAAAAAGTGATAAATTTGGTGGTAGGCATTTGTCAAAATTTCGTGTAACACTCGACGACCACTCTAGCGAAACACGACACCTGTAGTGTCGAGGAGAAAGAACGCATTGACGTCATAAATTTATAAATTTCAAATATAGCGCACGTTCCTTAGAAACGTAGATAACCGAAACGTTGAATTTCGAATTCATTTTGAATACATAAGAATATATACTTACGAAATGTAGACGCAAAGATACAACAATAAATAAAAGCGCGATGTGTGTATATTCCGAAAGTGTAAAAACCGACAAAATTTATTCTCCCCTCGTATCCACGCATTCACACAGGAGTTATATTCATCGATACGATATGAAAAGTATGAAAAATAAGTTTAAGGACGTTGTATGCAAAATTTTCTATCGATAGAATTCCTTCAAATTTTCACCCCACAACGAGAATAGTCTCTAATGGCTCGCGCAATTTCAAGAGGTTTCACCATGTAGAAGTCGAGATATTTATTTATAAAAATCACAATTTTCAGTAGTTTCTCATAAGAGCGTGTATTAAAAGTTGCAATTTTCAACATTAAATATTTCCATTTCTAAATGGTGAAGCCTCTCAAAACTTTGCATACACTTTTATGTAACATCGAAGAAGCTTTATTTAATTTTTCAAAAAAATCGCTCGTAAATTTTTTTCGAAATTTTGTTAATTATATAACAAATACAGATTACCTCGGAAAATCTTGGATTTAGAGTATGTTGTTCTTTAGTCAATTTGTAAAAACTTTTTTTAATGAATTTGGGCTCGCAAACCATTTTGTATGTAAGAAAAACTGAAAACAAAAATTTAGATTTCACCGTCGCCATACAACGTCCTTAAATATCATAAAGCTGAAGTTCGCAACGTTGGAATTCAACGAAAATATTAATTTTTATTGACGATTTGTTCAATTTTCAAAATCATCCAAATTTTTCGAGCGGATATATTTTTGAGTTAGCGAAAATCGATCGTTTTCCATTTTCAAATACATTCTCCACTTGAATGTAAACGTCAACGTCATGATGGCTTCGAAAGTGCCCAAATTTTTATTTAAAAAAAATCGCTCCAGGTCGACTCAATCAGCGTACGAATATTTCAAAGACAAGTGAGAAACGAGCAGTGTGTCAACATTATTTAAAAAACTTATTAACGCATATTAGAATCCATAAAAATCGAATATTAATAAATATTTATAATTCAACAAGCCGAACACATGCGCGAAGGAAAAAAGAGTGTTCGAGAATTAATGGGAACGATTATTTCGTAATTACCGAATCGATAGAGTTACCGAAGAAAAGGGCAAACAAATTAAGCGACGTAATCAGACAAGGAAACGTACGAAACGCAATTATTTCTGGAAAAGTGAATTAAAAAAAAAAAAGAGCATAAAATATTAATAAGAATATAAAAAGGATTATCGCACGTGGAGCTTGTCTTGTGCGACGAACGGCACGCAGCAATTAGTGCGACAAATACGTTCCTTCCCTTCCTCCCCTTTCCCTGCAAAGAGTCTATTCAGCCGCGAGCGACGAACATCGACGATAGTAAATATACAAGAGCTCTTTGGCACACGACGTCAAGTGCAAACTCGAGCCAACACAAATTTCATAGAAAGAGGGAATACATGCATAAAAAGTGCATAAATTGGTATATGCGCGTTTTATATACGAGGGAATAAGTGTCCGCGGCACGTGACTGGAGATTCTCGGTCGCATTGAGATACGCGAACAAAGTGGAAATGAGGCACGTGCCCGAGCGAAGGCCACGAAATTCAATTGCACGCTCGTGCTAACATTGTTTTTTAAATATACAAAGATATTTTTCGAATTCTCTTTTCTTCCTGCTGCCGAGAGGCAGAGCGCGATGGTAATGAGACACAACGACACACTCGCCTTATCTCCCTCGATCAATTATTACGACATTCACTACGGTCCATTGATCGATCAAGGAGATGGAGAAGAAAACGACGAAAAAAACGATTGCATAGTGGCTCATTAACGAGAGGGAAGCAAAAAATTAAGTGCATTTTTTTTCATCATTTTTGTCGGACAGTTTATCATTATCGAGAGACCGGTAAATAAGAATAATTGAAAACTGATCAAGCTCCTAAGCCTAATCTGCTTGAATACTGTTCTAAAAGCTGCACGTACGACAAGAACTGATATAAAGAACAAAAAGAAATGTGATTCTGATGAATGTCTGAATAAATTTTTACATCTCGAGTGTACGCGCATGCGTACGTACGTGAATGTATATTTATCGCTTGCGATAACTTGGTAACTAATTCGAACGTGCAGTATTTATGTCTCATCGTCATAAACCTGAGAGTCGGTGATTGAGGCGAAAAAAAAAGAAGCAAACGACTGTCACGGTAGAAACTCATAAAACGATGACAAAACTGCAGATGCTGCTAACAGTTTTTTTCAGTTCAAGAAAATCATCCGATTTGATAAAATGCCATGAAAAACATTAACAAAATGAATGAAAAGTTGTTTAATTAGTCGATTAACTCACCGCGTAGCTCAAAATGTTTTTCTTGCAGTATCTCCGGACGATTAACAACCGCGAAATTGGCTATTTTGTCAAAGCACTTAAATAATTAAAAGAACAAGAGAATCACGAATGACCGTGTGTGTATTTTTGATCTGATAATGTAATTAATGAAAAAATAATGTGATAATTTATTGGTGAACCGAATTCTGTGCACGAGTTGCCAGAGTGCGATGACTGCGGGTTAACAGTCAAAATGGCTGGCCTCGTACGTCACGCTGCGGAAATCGATAAGATCCACACGAGCACGTGCCATAAACCTGCATGCACGTATAGATATATAAAAAGAAGAGAAGAGAGAGGAAGAGAATAAGAGCAAGGATGAGGCGCCATACAATTAAAAGCTGCGAGGGGCGCACCTTGGGGTGCGGAAACATTTTTTTAAGCAAAGGGGACAAGAGGAAGGGGCAAGGGGAATAAGGCAGTCGTTCAGCATACCGCGTGTGGTGGACACGCGCAATCCACCATGCGTCTATGTGTGTATATGCCTCAGTGAGAAAGGGAGAAAGAGAGTGTGCCAGGTGAACACGACTCCGTGGGAATGCATCCTCAGCATAATTGCAGTTAGCAACCTATCTTGTACCGAGAAGTCTGAACTCGAGCCAAATGAACGTCGAACTAAATTCTCATTCGCTCTCTCTCTCTCTCTCTCTCGCTCTCTTGCTCTTTCTATATCCGAGAAGAGAGCGATTGTCGTTCATTGTCCTCATTGTTCTACAAATACACATTGGAGTCAAAAGACTCTGCTATATCCTCGTAAAGACTGAACTCTACGGAACGTGGAAAAGCTCCTCATCGTCCCTTTAACTTTTTCGACAAGCCAATTGAGAATAAATTTGGCTTAAAATAAAAAGGAACGTGAGGAGATCAATGACAAAAAAAAACGATGAAATCCCATGATTCTGAAGTTTGCAACGTTCAAATATTAAATTTTCCAAATTAATATTTATTTAAAAAATTTAAGTTATCAAATTGATATAATTAATCACCAAATATTTAAAAATTTATTTTATGAATATATTTAATTATAAATTTAATATAAATAATTTATTAATATTCAACGAAAAAAATTTTTCGTGTGGCAATTTTTCGTGTCGATTGAGTTTTTGGGTGGCAAGGGAGGATTGTTTTATGTCCAGACCAAATATTTAACAATAATAACGAGTTCTGCTCAAGAAAAAACAGAATTTCGTTGCATTCCAACGATGCAAACTTCAGCATCATGAAACCCCATAAAAAATCCTAAACTTTTCCAAATTCATTAAAAACCCAAAAAAAAATCGAATTTTTGTTAATTCTTTCGATCGAAAATGACGAGTATGGCTGAGTAATTAAAAAAATAAATGAAGAAGCCAGCGTTTCTTTTCCTCATGGCCTCATTTCCATGTCGCAATCTCTCACGAGAATCAGAAAATATTCAGACGTATCCGGTGAGTTTCTCACGATTCGGAGGGGCGAAGGAAAAAATAAATGAGACACGCGATCTAACGCGCGTACACGTATTTCCATCGATATCATCCCCCTAGACGCGAGATCGTGCAGCAGTCACACAAGTTTCTACATTTTTGCCCCTCGCATTTGACCCGCATAACGATTATCATCGCGCGAGTATGTACAACAAAATTTTTCCCGAACAGAGTGCACGCAGACACGTGCGAACGAATGTTCCGCGGTTTTCTGTTCCGGGGTGGCTCAGAGATTGGCCATAAGGGGTGCGACGTTATTATAAGTGGGGGGACTTGCTCCCATGACCGAGAGGCCAACAGGGGGAAATTTTATAGGTGTGTAAATTCGGGGCCAAGGGGGAGCTAAGGCACGAGACAACAGACGATATTTGTACCACGTGTGCTTGGCGGAAAAATAAAGAGGAGGAGGAGGAGGGGGGAGGAGCAAGTCGGAGGCTAAACTATAGACACACACACACACACACACACCACGATGTGCATTATTACGAAAAGTATATTCGATGGAAGTGTGGCACGAGCCAAGCGAGCTCGACATATGTTACGAAAGCGATCGCGACAGCTGATGGGCTAATAAGAAAATTAGATATATCTATATAAGCCTCTCAATATACGTAAAAAAAAACGCGCGTTTCATGTGATTTTATCGCTCGCATTTTCCTCTAATACGAAACCAGAGAAACTTCAAAAAAAAAAGGAGAAAAAAAAACCGTGAAATACTTTTTCGTGTATCGTTTGTTGAATAAGTTTATTCCTGCAGTGTCGAGAGTTCTGGGGTCTCATTAGCGATCTTGTTGCATGAAAGCAACGCTCTGGCAGTGTTATGCTGTGGACATAATTGTGATGGCAAAAATAAAGACACCGAGACGGAGTCATCGTGGAGCGGAATATAAAGAGCGGAGTGAAATGACTCGAAGCGTAAAAAGCCAATTTCTTTGGACTCTTTATTTATTCACTCTACTCTTGCGTCTTAATAAAAGAACGTAAAAAAAATGGAAGAAAAAAAAATCAATCGTTTCTTTCAAGGACGAACTCTCGGGGATGGATTTTCAAAAATTTATGCAAGAAATTAATTACAGTTGGAGGTTGAATCACGAAATCAAAATAATCAGAATTTGATCAAATTTGCTGATAACATTCTTTGGCATCAAGTTTAGAAACACAAATTTTTTTCACACTTTTTACCACATGGTTATCGAACAATTGAGAATTAAGTCAAACTTTTTATCCACGAGATTCATACACCGTATATATGTAAACTCTATGCCTAAACACGTGAACTTTTTTGTTCGATTACTCGAGTACCACGTGCGGTGGAAAAATCTAAAAAAATTTGTATCGTCATATTTATTATTAAAGAATATATTTAGCAAATTTTATTAAATTCTTATCTGTTGGAAATTTTTTATGTTTTTAACATGGTTAAGCATATAGCAACATTGTATGTTCGTGATCCAACCTCCTTAATTGCCTGATCGATCGACGTATCTTAATCCGAAAAAAATCAACATTTTGATTGATCATTCGTCTTGATCGGTTAAAAATAGCGAGCAGCAACGAATACGCAGTTGTAATTTTTTTTTTTTCATTTTATTTTCGAGTTTTGATCGATCGGCCATTAATATATTCGCGCGGAATAAATGTGAGATGAATTGATTTAACGATTCAATTTCAAAGTGCTGGCATTGCCCGAGGCGAACATCGTGATAAATGCAAAATCTCTATACCGAGCCGAATGTTCCATTAAACCCGAGCAATGAAAACATAGAGTCTCTCGACGTCTTCGCAGTCTCTCGAAATTCAAAAGTTCAGATCGCAACGACACGTGTCGATGAGCCGAACGATTTATTCTTGGTCGACTCGTCCCTGTTTCTCATTTTTTTAAATTGCCATTTTCCCAACAATCAGGAGGCTCCAATGCACACAATAAAAAAAAAATTACCCACCAAAGAGAAAATAAATAAATAACGTTGCATTCCAACGAAGCAAGATTGATGCACGTCGTTGCAAACACAACGCAGTGTAATTGCATCGCAGGTCAATATGCAGCTCGTGAGTGTCACGTGTCGAGCTGCCAGAGCACGTGGCGCCGAGACTCTTCTCTCCAAGAGTTTATTAGTATTTCGCTTGGAGCGAGCATATATTATCGCGGATTATATTCCGTAATTGCATCCCCACGAGAGACAAGAAACATCCGAGAATTTGGGTCGAGAATCTCTGCTCCGTCTACTCGCTTATCTATTAATCAATTGTCTTGTTCATTGGATACGAAAATGTGTGGATATGTTAATTATTTCTCTCGCACGTGTCAGTGAATTGATTCTCTATAAGGCAAATGGATGTTTTCGTCCTAGGCACAACGTCGTTGGCGTCGTGGCACGTTTGCAAACGTGACACACTTGATTTTAAGGACGTTGTATGGCGACGTTCAAATCTAAATTTTTGTTTTCAGTTTTTCTTCCATACAAAATGGTTTGCGAGCCTAAATTCATTAAAAAAAGTTTTTACAAATTGACTAAAGAACAACATACTCTAAATCCAAAATTTTCCGAGGTAATCTGTATTTGTTATATAATAAACAAAATTTCCAAAAAAATTTACGAGCGATTTTTTTGAAAAACTGAACAAAGCTTCTTCGATGTTACATCAAAGTGTATGCAAAGTTTTGAGAGGCTTCACCATTTAGAAATCGAAATATTTAATGTTGAAAATTGCAACTTTTAACACACGCTCTTATGGGAAACTACTGAAAATTGTGATTTTTATAAATAAATATCTCGACTTCTACATGGTGAAACCTCTTGAAATTGCGTGAGCCATTAGAGACTATTCTCGTTGTGGGGTGAAAATTTGAAGGAATTCTATCGATAGAAAATTTTGCATACAAAGTCCTTAAAGTCGTTAAAACTCTGTGGAGTCATAAATCTCAACATTTGAATAAAAAGATCGATTGATACGAAATCGATATGAAAATTCTCTAAACAGCGAAAAAAACCTTGAAAACAGTGAAAATTTTGAACTAAAACTGTCGAGGTTTTATTTCAACGTTTAAATGCGAGTGATTCAGTAGCGATAATTCCTGCGATAGAAAAAAGATCGAGAGCGGCTTGTTAGAATTTCCGCAAAGCCCAAAACCGAAAGAGCGGAGTGGCGAGCCGATAAACGGAGGGAGGAGGGTTTGTTTTTTAAATTTTATATTTCGAGCGCGTTTACTTCGAAGTTTCTGTCGGTTGTACGAACATTTGAGGAGGATAAAAAATCACGCTCCTGCGTATAATCTCCGAGGGGGAGGGAGAGGAGATTCTGCCCGTTTGGAGGTTCGCAAGTGCGAGAAGGAGCGCGAGGAGACCGAGGGAACAAAGTAACTATGTAATTTTGGGGAATCTGTTGGTAGCGAACGGTTCCAGGAGCTGAACTCGAAAAACGAGGGTAAGACGCAATTCCGCACATGTGTGTTTGGCAAAGGGTTACATATGTACACACGTAAACATTCACATCCATAAAAATATGAGAAATCTCAGCAGAAGCAAAAAAAAAAAAAACAAAAAAATTAAAAAAAAGAGAAAAAAAAACATCGAACGGAGAGAAGAACGATGGGAAACGAAATTAAAATTGTGAGATTCCATTCAATTTTCTAAACCAGCTATTCAAACCTCGACCATTCCCAACGAGATCCGAGAAAGAACAAAAATTTATCATCAACCCCGAAACATCGACGATCCAAAAAATCATGATCAAAAAAATTTCAATGATAATTTCCATTCAAAATTTTCAAATTTTTAATGAAAAATATAAAAATAAACTTTATCGACAATTTCCCGAGATCGAGATTCACCAAATATGTTGGTGAACTAACAGAATCAACAAAATCATCCATTTATTTATTAATATTTCGTTTATTATCGTTTTTACAATAATTTTCGTAGAAATAACGCGATAATTTTTCTGTAGGACGCGAAATTGAAGGAAACGATATATTACGTGAACGAAATATATCTCACGGTTAAATATCGTGTGTGTACGAGAATGTATATGCGTGTACGCGATATAGCGGAAAACGGTAGAGACTGCCTCCGCGTATAATTATTCGGTGCGAACGACGTTTAACTACCGTCGACCGCGAGAGGCAAAAGTGGCGGGACCAGAAATGGGCGCGAGAGGGATAAAGAGGGAGGGGGGGGGGGGGGGGGGTTAAATTAGCGGGATGCGCTTCCCTCGGTGTTCGGAGAGATGCTGCGCCCATCCCAGCAGCTCCGCTCGTTCGAGAATACGAGAAAAAAGGGGAAATAACGCTAAGAAAAAAGAAGCAAGCAGGGAAGACGAAAAAAAAAAAAAAAACGAAAAAGGTTGAAAAAGGAAACGAGAAGGGAGCGGATCGCGAGAGAATGGCAAGGGAGGCAAAGTGTTGGAAGGAGAGAGAGAGGCGATGAGACGGAGAGAGCTCTCAATTGCTACGAGATTTTTGCTTCCCCGAAATATTATACGCAAGAAGCCAACACTTGGCTCTCCCTTTTTTCAGTTTCCAAAAAAATCAAGATATAGAGCGACCGAGCCTTTTTGCTCGTCTAATTTTTTTTACTCCCCTGACATACCGACGATAAAAAAAAAATATATAAAAAAGCAACATTCCGTAATAAGTGCAAAAGCAAAAAAAGAAAAATGCGAAAAAACGATCGTGCTCGAAATGGTAAAGTTCAAATTTTGGCTTTCTCCAGATCACGAAACGTTTCGACGCTTTCGAAACGATTCTCCTGATCACGAATCCGAGTGAAAATTCCCAAGCCCGACTTCTCATCGATAAGTATAATAATTACGATAAATTTTTCACGATATTCAAGTTCCCATCGTTGGAGGCCACACTGAAAAGAAAATTTTGTTGAATACGTTCGACTAAACGTTTTTTTTTTTTAAATCCCAAAAATTTTGTCATTGCAGCAAGAAATATTCTACACTGAAAATTAAATTTTGTCAAAAAACTTCGATATTTTGTTCAACACGGTAAACTAAATATTTTGGGATAATTTCAAAACTTTCGTCATTTTGACAATATTTTTTATTTCTAACGGAGCTGTCAACGAAATTTACGATTGGAATGACAAAAATTTGCTCTTCAAAGAGACTTTTTACAATATTTCTTGCTGGAATGACAAAATTTGTGTGATTTTTTAAAAAAAGTTTACTCGGACGTATCCAACAAAATTTTCTTTTCAGTGCAACGAAAAATATTTAATTCGCTCACCATATTTTTGAGATTTTCTAAATCGCTTCAATTTTTCTTTCTCATTCAGTTTTTCATTTGCAAATACTTGTCATAGACGAAAACCGCATGTGGATTTTTGTCTCTGTCTTCAAAAAATAAATCAAAATAATTCATTCCGTTGCATTCCAACGATCCAAACTTCAACGTCATCATTTTTCTTACACTAAAGCAACATTGACACAATAACCTCAACATGGAAAAACGTAATCTGGAGAATTCGCAAGATCGACCAGAACTCATCAGTTTCCTGCTCGTCTTAATAAATCGTTAAAAAAAAAAAGTCTCCCCTAGAAATGAGTTTTTCCACGACACGAAATATCGCGCGAGAGCGCGACGTAATTACGATCACATTCGCGACTCGCGAGAGGATGAGGAAGTTTGATGAGCCGTTGCGTGTGTACAGGAGGTGTGAAAAAATGAGTATACGATCGTCCGGTGTTATAAGAAACGTCATCTCTAGGATCCATCAACGAAATAATAACAACGATCTCGATTTATTTATTTGTGACTCGATTCCACTGGTAAATCTGCACGTCTTTTTATTTTTCTCTCCTTTTCGATGATAATCTCACGTCGCTGCGGCGATTTCGTGGCGTGAGCGTCCATTTACAACGCGAGGCTAAATCGTTTGGCGGAAGAGTTCGCGCGAGTGTCGCGTGAGTGCCTCGCCAGAATGATTAATTGGCCACGAGTTATAAAGTCTCGATCGCACATTATGCATCAGCGTACACACACCTATATATACATTAACGTTTATTTGTTGATGCTCATTCAGCCGAGGCAGGACGACGAACAGAGAGAGAGAGAGAGAGAGAGAGAGAGAGAGAGAGAGAAGCTTCGAAGCTTTTGCTCGATGTATTTTGCCATGTCTGTCGATCTGTGAAACATGTACCGGTCCATAAGAATATTTCTATATATAAATCTCTAGATGTTTTAACAGGGCTTTGCAAAGGCTACATGGAGAAAGGATACCGATCGCACAAAGTGAGCAAAACGCGAGCATAGGATTAAAGAGGCAAAGAAAACACCCGCCAGACTTGTGCCAAGCACGCTTCAACTGTCTAGAATGATGAATGATTATTAATAATTTCTCTGAATAATAATAAAAATATCAGCAACGATCCATCGGTTGAAAAAAAATCGTGAAAAACGAATAAATCGACGAAAATAATGTCAACTTTTCGTAAAAAATTTTTCAACAAAATTTCTCTCAATAAATAATAAAAAATACCAGCAACGATTCTCAGTTGAAAAAATCATGAAAATACTTTTCGTCGATTTTCAACGAAAGAGATTTCGAAGATGAAAAGTTGATCCGGACTCGAAAAATCCGTAAAAAAAACAAACTGATCAAAAATCTTGGAGACGAAAGCAGAAAAAAAAAAATGTTTGCACACGCAGAGAGAATATTTCCGATCAAATTTCGGAAAGAAAAGATAAAACCATTGGCCAGTATGTCAAGCATTTGAAATTCTTGATATTCAAACTTTTTTCCTCACTCTGAACCGAGCAGAGACAGCGAAATTGCATTCTTAGACAGAAAAGCTTAAAAACCTGATTGCCCGGAGTGCGCGAATGAGGGTTTCAAGCGTCGAGGGCTATCTGAGCGAATGTGGAACGTAGATAAAGGAAGTCTCGTGATGGTAATATAACGGCGAGGGAAACGATTACTCAGGTCGTTTCATTACCATCAACTGCCATATACATAAATAAATAAAACTCTAATAACTTCGACTATAATTGTATCCAGTAAACATTGTGGCAAGCGAGAAGACGAGCAAAATTGCTAAAAAAAAAGTAAAAAAAAAAAAAACAAACAAAAAAAACACGTTTTTTGCCATGGAGAATAATCAGGAACGTAGGGAAAAAGAAGAGCTCCAAAGTACAGGATATAACGCGAGGAGTAACGTATACACGTACGAAAAGCTATAACACTGCAAAGAGAGAGAGAGAGAGAGAGAGAGACTAACCCGACGAGAGTACCAAGAGGAAGAGTCCACGTAGATAAACCTCCAACGAGTATCAACACCCATACACGTGTACTCGTATGCACATAAAATACGTACGTGTGTCTAAACAGAGCGAACGAGAGAGAGAGAGAGAGAGAGAGAGAGAGAGAGGAGCAAAAGCGAGCCGAGCACAAGTCAAGCGTGTGCTCACGTAGCGTACGAAGTATATGTCGCCTCGTTTGCTGCTGGTTTGGCTTTGCCCAAGAGACTGTACAAATTATTGGCCCGAGAATTAAAAAGGCGGAAAAATGTTGAATTGAAAGTATTAACTCGATCGGATCAAGCCCTTGTGGATTATTCCTCAACGTTTTGTATATCTGTATCGATCTATATGTAAATTATTATCATTATATATATAAGAATTACTGGACGTATATTTATATGTATATATTTATGAAGAAAAGCAAAGAAAGAGGATACGAGTATGTAGTTTTGAAATGAGATAAACGAGGACGCTGAAACGGTGACGATGGCTTGGTGTGGGCGCGTGTCTGGCAGCTGCCGCTTACAGGTGGTGTGCTTGGGCTTGGGAACCAACCTCTACGTAGCGTTCCCACGGAAGGCCCGTTTCCCCACTCTTCCCCGCAATCGACCCGTTGCCCTGCCCCGTACTCAGACTATTCCCCGTCACCCGAGGGGCCCCGTTACCCTCTCCAGCCCCCTGACTCTTCCTTCCTCGTCATCTCGTCCTCCCTACCACCTCGGACAGACCTCTTTCCTATATAAACCCCGTCGTCTTCGCTATAACACCAATTTCACATTGAAACTCGTACGGTACGGATCCTTCCGAAACGAGAATAAATATCAAACACGCAACGTGCTTTTTCAACACGAATAAACGTGCCTTACGAATAAACGTGCGATTTACACTTTTCTTTCGTTTCCTTTTTCGAGTGTTTTCGTTCCGCAATAAAACGCGCTGTTCAACGACTTATCCGGGCGAATAATAACTCTGGTGATTACTCTGTGCTTTCGTGATCTCACCAGACAGTGCCAAAACGACTTCTTTTACGTCGAGGATTTATTTTCAAAGGAAAGGACACATTACTTCGAGCTACTACGATGCAGATGCACGAACAAATCATCATTGTCGATGGACAAGAACAACCAATCTCCAGAACTTATCAATACAGAAAGGTAAACATCCTGATATTTCAAATACATCAAAATACGAAAATTCTATTTTCCATTTATCAGAGAAGCACAAACAAATTTTTGGTCAATTTTTCATTTTTTTAATCGTCACGATTTTCCCATCGAATTTGAAGAATTTTTCAATCTCAATGACAACGATCTTCCCTTTATTTTGCTAAAAATTCTGATTCCGTTTCGACATCGAATGAGCTTCGAATAAATCGACGAAAAGTTCGAACAACGTTTGCATCAACGAAAACTGTTTATTAATAAAATTGTGTTTTTTTTTTATGTTCAGGTTATGAAACCAATGCTGGAGCGAAAACGTCGTGCCCGTATAAATCGTTGTTTGGACGAATTGAAAGATCTGATGGTAACGGCGCTCGCGGGTGACGGTGAGAACGTAGCAAAGTTGGAAAAGGCCGACATTCTCGAGTTGACCGTTCGTCATTTGCACAAGCTTCAACGCCAGCAAAGATTATCGGCAAATCCAGTGATCGATGCGGATCGTTTCCGAGCGGGTTACACGCACTGCGCGAACGAAGTGTCGCGTTGTTTGGCAGCGACCCCCGGTGTCGATGTAGCGCTCGGTACAAAGTTGATGACGCATCTCGGGCACAAACTAAACGCGATGGACAAGACCGGACCATTGACGATCCACGTGTCAGCCCCGCAGGCATCGCCATCGAGCAGCGAGAGTTCCTCGAGCGACGATTACTCGATGCCATTGACACCGGCATCGAGTCAGCCTTCGCCGATCGTGGGATCGGAGATCGAGACACCGACGCATCAGGGTCTTTTGCAAGTCGCTAAATCCCAAGAATCTGTTTGGCGACCGTGGTAAGCGATTACAGCGACGATCGCGGCACCGAGAAAGCCAAAATGAAAAAAAAAAGCAAAAAAAAAAAACATCAACAAACCGTGATTCACGCGATTGCAAAAAAAAAATAAAGCCGTAGCTTCAAAGTTCGTGAGCCGGCGAACCAACGACTCGTGTGATATGAAGTCCACGAGACCCGCAAGTTCCACAATAAAAACAAACACCGCCCGCCAAACGACGATGACCTCCGGAACGATCATCGAGCCAATCAGGAAGAACGAATTCTCGTTTTTTTCAACGACGAGCTTCCCGAGATTCTTCAACGTTTTTATCAAGAACGAACAGCGAGGGATGACAAAGAGACTTCTCTCAAAACCATCCCGAAAAATGAAGAATTGAAAATGGAAAAGAAAACGAGCCTCCAAATTGAAACAAGACGAACAATTACCACGAGGGCAAAGAGAAGGAGGCAAAAATCGTCGACACGGTGTGTCTGTGTGTGTGTGCGTCATCGGACACCTTTGTCATTCTCACCAACCAGCAACCAGAAGAAGAGAGAGAGAGAGAGATACTTGGATATAAAATTAGCTGTTAAGGTACTCTTGCTCAAATCGCTCGTGATGACGATACGACAGAGTGGGAAGGGGTGGGGGGGGAGGGTGATTATATCGCGAGTTCTTAAAATAGCCCAAAGTTCCAAATCACGCATACACTATTTCGATGCCGAGAACTCGCATTAAAACTGACTCAGATCTCGATAATTAATTATAAAAGTATAAACAAGATGGGAGGGTGCGAATGGCGCCCTCGAAGAAGCTTTAATACATATATAAAGATATTTTTAATCAGCACTTTCCATCGAGAGTATAGAGAATTTCGTTTCGTTCACTTAACATTTTTCATCGGAAAAAAAAAAAACAACTCAATTTCTTCAACGAATCATTTCGATGTGAAAAAAAATACTCGATGGGAATTGATTGAAAAAAAAGATGGAGAATCGATCGAAAATCACGAGGCAATTGGCACGTGCAATGTACGACGAAGAAAAAAACAAAGCCTTACTCTTGTTGTTATTTTAACTCCCGAAAAACAAAAAAAATATACACACAAAGTCCCCTGCGTGGGAAAAAGAAATTTCGAGATTTTTGCTACTTTCGATTGCAAACGAAAAAAAAAAAAAAAAATCAAACTAGTTACGAAAATCATTCGACGAAGAGGGAGGATCTTGTGATAAAGAAACGTGTACCTGTGATATTTACTGGAAGTAAATGATGATAGAATTTTTTTTTTTTAATATTGATAAAAAAAAATAATAATAAAAAGAAACAACTTTTTCAAATAATTTTCGTCTCCGTGTAATTTTCAACCCAATTTTCCTCTTTCCAACTTCCCACCCTTTGCCACTTTCCCAATGGAAAGAAATGAAAAGAAAAAATTGGCGATATTCACGAGAAAAAAAAAAAAAACATCGCGAAAAAAATTAAGTCGAACGATCAGTTTTTTTTAGAATTCTCCGACGAATTCTTTCCGTCCTGCGACTCGTATTTAATCAACATTACAACGACCACATAACCGATAACTTTATCCTGACAACCGGTCGGACGGGTAAACATCTTTCGTAAAATCGATAAATCGTCGTCGCTGTTCTCGCGTCGCGATCGCCAACTCTCGAGACCAAATTGGAATGTCTTTTTTCTTCATTCCTTTTTTACTTTGCTATCAATTTATGAATATTTATAAAACAATAAAAAAAAACATTTACGACATTGCCTTTCGAGTACTCAGAAGTAATTAAAAATATATTAATATATTTTTTGCCGAGAAAAGATTCACCGATATTTACGAATTATGAAAAAAAAAAAACAAACAACAGAATATTTACTGAAGTTACGTTAAATCCGCAAACTTTTGATCGTTCGCCCTTAAAGTCTTTTTAATCGCTGAAAAAACACGAGCATCGCCTCGAATCGCGATTTTTCCAGGTTTTTCTAACCGTTTTCCAGTCGAATTACCACGGAATTTCTTTCCTACTATTTTTCTTCCATGTGCAGCTCATTTTTGCACGAAAAACAACGAAGATATAACAGAATCATGATTTATTATGAAAAATATTCCAATATTTTCTACGCAGTCATGGACATTCTCGTGTTTCCCGCCAAAACTTGCGAGATGCGAGAAACAGTTTTTTTTTTCCACAGGAATGTGGAGTCGTGTGGGTTTTTTTAAAAAACAGAAACAACATTTTTTGTGCTCGGATTCTACTTTTTTTTAGGGGAAATGCGCGAATCTAGAAAAAAATTGGAGAAAAAAAAGTTTCACTGTGAACTCGTTCCTTCTTCGAAGAACGAAGGAATTCCGGGAGAAAATCAAAGTGCAGTCGATTCCCGAGGCTTTAACCTCGAAAAGTGAATGGACGTGAATTTGCACGTGCCGTAAAAAAATTCATGCAAAATTTGCAAATGTGTTTGAATAGTGAAAAGCCAAAGAGAACAGAAACGAGTTGTTGATAATAGTAAAAAGACTTACGTGCTCTCAGCATGGAAAATCAAGACCGCGGTGCGCACAGTTCGTGGTAGAATTGTCAAGTCCGAACGCGATAGAGCAAGCGAGAAGGAAAATGACGAAAACAATTTGGTTCGTGGAAGCAACAGAGTGGCTCTCGCGTGGTCTCTACGAACATAAACACACGAGCTGCACGGAACTTCACGACACGTTTGCACGCACGTTTCGCGAACGCAGCAACGAAACAATGAATTTTGAAACACTCGGGCACTGTTCGATTTGATGCTAATAACAAATAATTTAAAGCAAGGGTGTTAAATCTTGATAAATTTCACTTTTACGTGCGACCAGAGCGGCTCACAGCTGTAACACGTGCTGTCAGCGATCGAAGCACAACCACGCTGCGCGGCCATCTTGTGGTCTTTTATTGGAAGCCCGTCATCACTCGGGACTCGCGCCGGCGCTGAGCGCCCCACTCCTCTGGTAAAAAAACACTCGCGCACAATCTCTCTGCTGTTTTCACCATCGTATGGCAAGGAAACTCCTTTACCTTGAACACTGGCCATGGACGCGCTGTTTATAAATAAATAAGCACGCGAAACTGAACGGACTAAATACTTGAAGTGTGACGATCAATTAATTTTAAATTAAACGCGCGTACACTCATACTTTGTCGAGCTTTGCATGTTCGAACTTGAAGACAACAAAATAAAGGCTTTCGTACCGACTGAGCAATCAATGCACAACACAGCGGTCATTATATCGAAATCTCATTTTTTCGAAACGCTACCAACAACAATCAAAATGTACGAAAGATTGTCGAGTCTTTGCAACTTTTTCTGCTGTTCATTTTATTCTTTGCATTTTTCAGCAGTAGCGCAGTCGGATCTGAAAACTTTCGCATTCTGACTGTCCGATGAGTTACTTTTCTACGAAACACAAATTTCTATTGAAAATTCAATCACTCACTTCCACGTTTTGGTTGAAGGTCGCGAATGGAGTTATTCTCGTTCGAATATTATTCCTCAAGTTGTAGCCTCTTTCGAAATATTGTCAAATACAGCTTTTTATCAACGGCATCGATTTCTCTATCATCTGCGAACGATCAAGCGAAGCGTCCGATTAATCGACCGACGCACAACCCGCGCTCTTGTCGCCGGTCGGCGCCCAACCTAACCGCTACACTCGAAACACAACTGGAACGCTTACTGCCGTGGGTGGAGGTAGCGATTTTTGCGAGGCGAGAGAGATAGCTGAAACAGGTCGTTCTGACCTTCTTTGTACAGGTGGCTAAGAAAGCTTTTTACACTTATTGCCGCACTAGACGCAGGCAAACTGTTGAGCCGGATTAATATTTTTGTCTGACTGTACGCGGTGCGAGAGAGACGGGACGACCTGTTTGAACGCTCTCTCTCGGCTCACCGACCACCACAGCAGTGAGCGTTACAGTGTATCTTGAGTTGGCAAGGCTTCAAGTCTACACCGGGCAACATTACACACTACACCGTAAAGCATTTGCCGTAGCAAGTCGGGTGACTTGCACAGGGAAATGCTACGATGTAGACTTGAAGCCTTGCCATGCGGCTTCGGCATCACGGGATTTTAATTTTTTATTAATTTTTTTCCGTAAATGGTGTGTAAAAATTTTTCTAGAAACGCAATCGACTAGAACTCTTCACGAGGACACGCAGGGAGACTTTCTCCATCACCTGGAATCGCTAGATCTACGGAAAGACGTCTCAGAGCCTCAGCTTCGGGATTGAAAATTTATTTATTTATTTTTTTCCGAAAATGGTGCGTAAAAATTTTTTCAGAAAAGCTATCGACTAGAACTCTTCACGAGGACACGCAGGGAGACTTTCTCCATCACCCAGAATCGGTAGATCTACTAAAACGCGTCATGCGGCCTCAGCTTCGGGATTGAAAATTTATTTATTTATTATTTTCCGAAAATGATTTGTAAAAATTTTTCAAGAAAAGCAATCGACTAGAACTCTTCACGAGGACATGCAGGGAGACTTTCTCCATCACCCAGAATCGCTAGATCTACGAAAACGCGTCATGGAGCCTCAGCTTCGGGATTGAAAATTTATTTATTTATTTTTTTCCGAAAATGGTGCGTAAAAATTTTTCCAGAAAAGCAATCGACTAGAACTCTTCACGAGGACACGCAGGGAGACTTTCTCCATCACCCAGAATTGCTAGATCTATGAAAACGCGTCATGGAGCCTCAGCTTCGGGATTGAAAATTTATTTATTTATTTTTTTCCGAAAATGGTGCGTAAAAATTTTTCCAGAAAAGCAATCGACTAGAACTCTTCACGAGGACACGCAGGGAGACTTTCTCCATCACCCAGAATCGCTAGATCTACTAAAACGCGTCATGCGGCCTCAGCTTCGGGATTGAAAATTTATTTATTTATTATTTTCCGAAAATGATCTGTAAAAATTGTTCAAAAAAAGCAATCGACTAGAACTCTTCACGAGGACACGCAGGGAGACTTTCTCCATCACCCAGAATCGCTAGATCTACTAAAACGCGTCATGCGGCCTCAGCTTCGGGATTGAAAATTTATTTATTTATTATTTTCCGAAAATGATCTGTAAAAATTGTTCAAAAAAAGCAATCGACTAGAACTCTTCACGAGGACACGCAGGGAGACTTTCTCCATCACCCAGAATCGCTAGATCTACGAAAACGCGTCATGGAGCCTCAGCTTCGGGATTGAAAATTTATTTATTTATTTTTTTCAGAAAATGGTGTGTAAAAATTTTTCTAGAAACGCAATCGACTAGAACTCTTCACGAGGATACGCAGGGAGACTTTCTCCATCACCCAGAATCGCTAGATCTACGAAAACACGTCATGCGGCCTCAGCTTCGGGATTGGAAATTTATTTATTTAGTTTTTTCGGAAAATGGTGTGCAAAATTTTTTCCAGAAACGCAATCGACTAGAACTCTTCACGAGGACACGCAGGGAGACTTTCTCCATCACCCAGAATCGCTAGATCTACGAAAACGCGTCATGGAGCCTCAGCTTCGGGATTTTAAATTTATTTATTTAGTTTCTTCGGAAAATGGTGTGCAAAATTTTTTCCAGAAACGCAATCGACTAGAACTCTTCACGAGGACACGCAGGGAGACTTTCTCCATCACCCAGAATCGCTAGATTTACGAAAACGCGTCATGCGGCCTCAGCTTCGGGGTTGAAAATTTTTATTCATTTTTTTCCGAAAATGATGGGTCAAAATTTTTCCAGAAACGCAAACGACTAGAACTCTTCACGAGGACACGCAGGGAGACTTTCTCCATGACTGGGATTTGCCAGATCTACCAAAACTCGTCACAAAGCCACAGCTTCGGGATTGAAAGTTTTTATTTTCATTTTTCCGAAAAGGGTGGGTAAAAGTTTGTCCAGATACGCAAACGACTAGAACTCTTCACGAGGACACTCACCAAATAACGACAATGACTAATTTTGTACGAATAATGATTTAAAATATACAAATTGTGTGAATATTAATAATTATTTAATTTGTGAAATAAAATCAGAACCTATTTTGACTACTCGCGTCATAACCAATCAAAATGCAACATTTGCCTTGCGGTCGGAGGAAATCTGGCAACAGCGCTCCAACATTTTTGGCATGCATGTATGAAAAAGAGCGAATGTCGTGTAGAGAGAGAGAGAGAGAGCGACGGAGAGAATGCAAAGTTGCCACATTGCCGTATGCAAAATGGCGACCTCATCGAAGACAGCCACGCGATTTAAAACGGTCCGGACACATGGAAATTCAATCAAGAATATTTCCGTGGGAACATTGGTAACGACATTTTTTTTTTTCATTAAAAAATCGAGCAGAGTCTAAAGTTATAGGAAATACATTTTCTGATTATAAAAGTGCTGTGGGACAGAAATATTTTTCGCTTATTTTTCTTGTAATTCAATCAATTTCCGGTACCAATAACACAGGCTTGAATGTAATCGTAAATGTAAATTATCTCCTTTAAAAGTACGGTAAAGTGGTTTTTCTTTTATTACACTTATGCGGAACAACTAATATTTTACCATTCTATTCGATTTCAGCGGAAAATATACAAAACGATATAATGGGTACACTCCTTTAATTGCGCCACCATAAACCACTGAACGACCCCCAAGAGCTTTGTAATAAAAATTCTGATATTGTCACCTTGAGGGGCCTAACTCATTAGCGGAGGTTTGTTTACTATATTTCTGTCCTTTGCCCACGGTCGGCACGCGATTGCAGTGCCCCACGTGGCCGAACCGAGAACTTCCGAAGCGTCCTTCAACCAGCGAGTTACCCCCACTCCCAGCAGAGTTGCAAGAGCTCTGTATATAACACAGTGCTCGCGACTCGCCACTCTCAAGGCCAGGTGTAAGCTCGTCCTCAGCAGACGAGGAACGCGTAGAAAAACGGAATCTTGAATTAAAGGTTCCTCGTAACGAAGTTTCGCCAGTATTTGGTCAAAGTAACTCGAAAATCTTGACTCGTGCCAGTTAATCGTAACTGAGTGAAAGGTGTTTGTGAAAAATTTGACGTGTGAATAATAAAGGCGGTAAAAGCGGGTTAAGCTTGTTGCACAGTTGCCAAGGCGACTGACGTGCTATGAAGGAAAGAAGGCCGATTACCAAATTCGCTATACAATTTGAACTCGTTTGTTTTTTCTCTTTCCCTTTCGCTCGTTTTTTTCCTTCGAACAGTGAATTCAAGCTCCGAATGATAAAGTGAGATGTATAAGATGGACTTTTCGGTCTTGGGACATTACGATTCGAGCATCGAGGCTGACAGTACTGGCGAAAATTTGCTGTGTAAGTTTTTTTCTCGCGCTACAACGACGCCGTGACTTTCGATCTCTCTCTGCCTCGCACTTTTTATCATTTTCCATCTCCCTCCTGCTCGCTGGCTCTCTGTTTACGAGACCAGAGAAAATCAGAGCTCAACAACGCCATCACTCGCGTTCTTTTTTGACACCAAGTGTCAATGAATTTTTTTTTCGCTTCATTCTATTTGTTCGTCCTCGCATATCATTATTTTCACACTTTTCGATGTTTTTTTTCAACAATCGATCGGTCGAGACGCCGCGTCGAACATTTATCGTTTTCGCTTGTTTCGCGATGTTTCATAAATATAAATATATCTATATCTATAGATACACATTTTATCTTCGTCATTTGTCACCCCAGCTGATTCTCAGCTGTACTTAGATATGCACAGCTGTACAGGTGCATTTTCCACAGCACGACAGCACATCGAAAATGGGTTATTTTTTCATAACACATTAAATAATCATGTTTACTTTAGTTTTAAAAATAAACGCTTGTCCCTCCCACACGAAAAATACCTCCAAATATTGTTTTTATTCCGAGAGACTCTGTTTGAGTTCCCCTGCGTTATAACCTACAACTAAATCATGCAATTACCAATAAAATATTATTAACTCGTCCGCAAGCTTCAGGCAGTCTCGAATTTCCCATGCTCTTGGCTCCGCCGAGAAATTCTCTCACCCCGAGCGTCTCTCATTGCAGGGGACGACGCGGGTTACGATTTGTCCGCAGAAGGATTCGTCCCCGGCAATGAATCTTTCGGAGAAGAGTACGAAGGTGCAGAGTTTCACGAAACTCGCACTCTTCTCGCGGATGGAGGCCACCGCTTCGGAGTTTCCACCGTCACTTTCGACACCGTGGAAGAACTCATGTGGATGGGGAATCAGGGCGTGAGTTTTTTTGCTTTTCTCGAGCGAAAAAAGCGACGGTCACCTTAGGATCGTTGGAGCGTGATTTGATCGACTTGTTTTTTCTGCAGGGCCATGTCACGTCTTATTACGGATCCGGATTGCAAAAATACACGTCGTTCCAAGTCCATGCGACGCAGGAAGTTCGCCACATCCATCCTGTGGACGAAGGGATTTTGGTTCTCACTCAGAGCAGTCTGAGGTGTCAATTGAGAAGAGGAATTCCACTTTTCACGCACACGTAAGAAAAATACAAATTAACAAAGTGAAAAATATTCATTTTGTCACTAAGCGATGAATATTTCAATAATTTCTCGTTGTTTCAGATCGGAGAACATGATCGACATGCAGTGCATGTTGCAAAGCTCGGGAAATCAGTTGCTGATGGGTGGGCATCAGGAAAACATAATCGATTTCAATCTCACAACGGGCAAAGAGATCGGCTTGATCGACGTGGGCGAGCATGGCTGCGCAATTATGAGAAAACACAGCAAATTCGTTTGCGCCGGAAATCCTGCCGGTAGAATTGATCTCAGGGACCCAAACTCGCTCGGCGTGGAACACACGCTGGAAACGCACAGTGGATCCCTGAGCGATTTCGATGTGCAAGGAAATTATCTTGTCACGTGTGGCTTCAGCAACAGGTACCGAAAAAAAAACAATCGTTGATGAAATCGGCGCATCATTTCATTTCGTAATTGCGAACGAGGCAGAATTTTTGGATCAGTATTTTAATTATTGCCACATCAGTGATCGAGTTTTTTTTTTTTTCCTGAATTTGCTGCTCTTTCGTGGTCATGAAATATTTATTGATAATCTGATTCATTTGATTCGTAAATTTTTACGAATTTTGCCTGAAATAACAGGAAAACCGTGAAAATAATTGCGTTGATTAATTCAGTCGGCAGGGCCTTTCGGTGGATCGATTCCTCATGGTCTACGACTTGAGACAAATGAGAGCATTGACTCCAGTCACAACGTTGGTTTATCCGCTTCTTCTCAAGTTTCTTCCCAGCTACTCTAGTCGTCTAGCTGTTGTATCGCCTATGGGCCAGATGCAACTACTCGACACGATTTACGCGGACGTTCAACCGTCCTTAACGTGTCTATATCAGGTAAAAATATTATTCACTCACCGAAATTCAAAATTCAAGCATTTTCCATGTTTTTTTTTGCTTTGCTCATGCGATATTTATTTGTGTGTTTCAAGGTCGCGACTGGGGGGGCTATGGTCTTGTCGTTCGATGTATCGCCGACGTCGAAATGTCTCAGTTTTGGAGATTCCGCCGGTTCCCTCCATCTCATGGCAACGAATTCTCCAGATCCCCAATTCAATGCCTTTCCAAGGTGCAGTTTTGCAATTATGTTTACAACGTGCTTTTTAGACACATTTTTGTGATGCTGAAGTTTGGATCGTTGGAATGCAACGAAATTCTGTTTTTTCTTGAGCAGAGCTCGTAATTATTATTCAATATTTGGGCTGGACAATAAAACAATCCTCCTTGGCCACCCAAAAATTCAATCGACACGAAAAATTGCCACAATTTTCAAAATTCAATAAATAATTCATAGATAAAATATTTTTCGTTGAATATCAACGTCGCAAACTTCAGAGTCGTCATTTTTTTTTTTTAATTTACGCAAGAATTCACTGCAGCAAAATAAATTGTTGAAAATATTTGACAATCTGTCATTACAGGCCCACGGAGTTTGCCGATCCGGTGGATACTCTCGAAGCTATTGCTCTCGACGATAACGTTACGCCGTTGAGCAACGTTCCCATGATATACGCCGGCGTCTCTCTCCTGAGCGACTGGCCCGAGGAATGCTTAAAAAAAATTTATCGGTAAGTTGAAGCAAAAAAAAAAAATATACAGCAACGAAAAATGGAATTGTCTTCAATTAAAAAATAGCGATCGCTTCCAAAGTATTTTGTAAAATAGTCGTAACCGAATATTTCAGATTTTTATTCATTCCATTTCTTGAAGAAAAAAAAATTCAAAACACACTCGTAATCCGTGATAAAAAAACTAATTTCTGAATTTTCATTTTTTCCAATCGGCCCGGACGACCCCGTACAGGAAAACGCCACAAATAGATCCAGAAATATTACGTACGATCAAGATGCAAGGAACGATCGGTTACGCGCCAAACCCGCAGGCGTTCCGCAGAAATCAAGTGAGAAAACAATATTCTCCCACGCTACTTCCGTTCACGCCTCAGCCCTTCCTCAAATTTCCATGATACTACAGACACAAAAAAATCCACGTTCTTCCGAAGCTTCTTCGTTGTTGCAAGAACGTTCGCATTGTTAGAAATTCTGTAACGAAATAATTGCTCTTGTGCTGTGTTAGATACGAAATCTCTTTTTGAAAAAATATGATAAAGAAATAAGAAAAACGCAATATCGAACGCGTAATTTTTCTCGAAATTATTGAATTTTTCGAGCTGTCGTTTGTTCCCAATACATTGTGATACATACTGCCAATGTGGTTGCATATTTTTTGGTGCCATAAAAATGGAATTTAAATGAAAATTAAGAGAGTTATTAAATATAATTGTTGAACTTGTTACGCTGTTGAAATAAAACGGCATTAGTATCTATGAGAATGCATGAAAAACAGCAAATAAACGGTCGAGACCGAGCCGTCTAACCGCTAGAAAAATTTGTCATTACGAAACGAGCAATAACTGCTGAAACGAGAGATATTTAATCGGACGCGAATGAAGACTGATTGAGCTTTGTCACAATAATTAATTTTAGCTCATAAAGCCCGCGAAGTGTAATTAAATTGTGATACGTAATTTGATAAGCTAGTCGACTAAGTTTCGTTGCTTTAACGTGAACAATTGCAATTAAATGCCTTACCCCAAAAACACATCGATTTATAACTTGTGTTACTTCGACGTGCAAACAAAAAGACTCGATAATGTTTATCTGTTTTTTTTTTCTTTTCATTATTATTTTGCTATCGAGTATTAAAGTTTTTTTTTTTCATTTTTCGTTAATTACGATTATGCATTAATAATACATAGTATTTTGTGATCGCTCACTGAACATGTATAATCGAAAAAATATAATCATTGTATTTGAATACAATAAAGGCTCTGTGAGATCTGCATTTGGCTAACTTTGATATTTTTAATGCTTGCTAATCATCCCACGTGCTCTTTCTGTCTTTTCTAATTGTTTTTCTCGTCAGTTTTACGTTTTGGTTCACGAAATATCGATATGCTTTTCTTAATGAGTGCAAAAATAAAGTTTTGTTGAATTGAAATGGAAAAAGTATGGGCAAACATTTTTTTCAACAGTTTATCAATGTAATTTCAATAAAACGTCTGCCAAGCCGATGGAAATTGAATATTTCTATCGAATTAATTTTGCATTAATGGGAAATTGGTGTGTGATTCTCGATGGAAATAATTTTTTTTTGTGCCGCTTATACTTTCTGCTCGTGTGGGATTATGCGAAGTTTTAAAAAGATGAAAAATTTAATTTTTGCAATTTTTACAGATTCCTTACAATCTGGAAAAACGTCGTGGCTTGGTGACGAAACTTTTCGCCGGGGAATCTCGCTCCAAAGCGGAAGATGGTAGCTTCATAGCCATTCCTAAGCGGTATCGAAAAATTGAAGTCAAATATTCGAGACTTGGTTACGATGAGTTTGACTTTGATCAGTACAATCTTACCAGCTTTTCCGGCCTCGAAGCAACTCTTCCCAACAGTTATTGCAACGCCATGCTCCAAGTAGGCATAAACTGGAATTATTCATTTAAAAAATCTCAAAATACCAAGAAAAAAATTGAAATATGAAGAAAAAAACAATTAATTTTGTACTTTTTGCAGTTGCTGTATTATTGCGATCCCGTTCGGATAGGATTGCTCTCCCACTCGTGCCAAAAAGAATTTTGCCTCTCCTGTGAACTGGGCTTCCTCTTCCACATGCTGGACACCTCCAGAGGCGTGCCTTGTCAGGCAGCCAATTTTTTAAGGGCTTTCAGAACCGTTCCTGAGGCAGCGGCACTTGGACTTATTCTCAGCGATCTTCATCCAGAAGCTAAACGAAAAATCAGCCTAATTAGACTGATACAAGTACGTATTATCCTCGTCCGAACTTTGAGCAGTAAAAACTCTTGGAATCGACACTTTTTCTTCGCAAATTCAACACATTTTTATTTATTTATTTATTTATTTATTTGTTGATCGCAGAGCTGGAACAGATTCATTTTGCATCAAATGCATTACGAGATACTGGAGACGAAAAAACGTCAGCAGGAAGAGGAAGAAGTAGCGCGTTTAAAACTTGGTCCAAAGTGTCCACAGTTTGTTTACAATGAGCAGGACTTTCCTAGTATTCTGCAGGACCTTGGTTCGCGTTACAAGAATCACGATATCGAGAAAAAGAAACGACGTAGACAAGAGGAGGATGGTAAATATATGTGGATTACATCGAAAGGTAAACACAATTTTTGTGTAACCTAATGCACTGGGCACTTTTTTTGTGTTTATTTTTCTTAATTTTTTCATCGTCACTGCTAAACCGAATATTACTTCCCTATCGAAATTTTATTTTGCTCTTGCGACATGTCTGAAGGATAAATCAAGGATTTTTTGATCATGAGCTTCCGGCCGGAAACATTGGCAATGAATATTTACGAATGATTTATTTTTAAACTGGCGACGATAGCCAAGCATAATTATTTTTTGCAAAACTAATTGTCTTGAACTTTGCCATGAGACGTGACGAAATAAAATGATTGGCCGGAAACTCATGCTTGAAACATCGTAAAGAGTAATTTTTATTTGTATTCAATTTTTTTGGGACGGTTCGTGAATTATTGATTTCGAAAACGTGCGAAAAATCACATCATTTTTTTCCACACGAATCCCGGAGGTATATTTTTTTTAATCCTTCAGAAATATCGCATCGGTTATTTTGCAAAAACTCGTGAATAATTGCGAAAATAGTGTTACTTCAATGTTCCTTTTTGTTATTTTTCATCCTAAACCTAATCGTGTAATTGTGCGACTAGCAATATCCACGATTTTGCTTTCCCTACATCGTCAGTCTCTTGGTTATTCGAACTAGTTTCGTAGTGCGCTTCGTATTCGTAAGTTTGTTGTGAAACGTAGAAACGTAGTTCGCTTTTATTGCCTGAGACTCGTTTTTGACGAGAACGATTTGCCGATCGGAACGACTAAATCATCTTTGGTACGTAATTCATTCGTAATTGTGTTCCGAAAGTTCTCTCCTCTAGTCGAGCGTTGAAGCGCTTCACATTGGACACGTCAAGCCGCAAGAGTATGTATTGGAATAGTCACACGAATTTTTTCAGCATTTAAATGACAAATAGTCGCCAGTAATTTTTTCTTTGCTCATTTTTCTTTATTCACGACGACCCAGTCTTTTTGCCCAACACCATGAAACTACGATTACGTTCAAACCTCATTAAACCAGAGCAACTTTTATTTAATACGAAAAAATTGCTCGCTTTCTTTTGGACGCAGACAGCAGCAGCAAAAAATCACCGGAAGAGCCGGAAGTTCGGGACGAGGAAACTGACATCAGTCGCACTTTTGGAGCTGAGCAAGTGCACATCCACAGGTGTCTGAAATGCGGACAAGAGGCATCGAAGCATTCCATAATGCTACTTTGCAACTTGGTGTATCCGGAAACGACAAGTTCCAGTAAGTTGAGCTTCGTACAAATTTTTCCGAGAGTTAAAACTCGAAAATTCGTCAATGATCATTATTTTTTTTTTTTTTTTTTTCTGCAGACGAAGAAATTCCATTCACGAAAGTATTGGCCCAGAGTTTGAGGCCCGAAAAAATAACACCGGCATGGTGCGACAATTGCCAAAAATTTGCGCCTACTCTACAATCCAGAAAACTCACGAAATTGCCACAAGTCTTGGCGCTCAACTGTGGCTTGGATTCTGCACAGGTTCGTTTTTTGACACGGACGCATTCGTCTTATTACTCGGGATTAAATTAACGACGTGATCACTTTGCAGGAAAAGAAATTTTGGCAAACACAAATGGACATTGTTGTTCAGAAAATTATGAACGGTAAAGAGAGCAGTCCTTCCTCCAGCCCTGTACCAAATACCGTCAAGCTTTGTCGTTACGGAATCAACTGCATAAGAGCTGGTTGCAGATTCAGGCACATCGGCAAAGATGCAGGTAATTCTTGGACCGAATCGTCCAATCAACGGATTGAAATGTCATTTTTTTTCATACTGACAAAAAAAAAACCAGAAAAACGACAAAAAACACTATTTTTACGTTTTTAAATTTCAGAACCAACGCCGATTCAGACGCCGTCTACGCCGCCGGTGGTGAATATCCAAGCGCCGACCCCACCGACTCATTTGTATTATTCGCATTCGTGGATTCCTCACGTCATCGAAGTAGAACTTAACGAGAACGGTGAATTGTCCGTTGAAAAGCTAGACAAGCTCAGTCCGATTGACGAAACAAATGAAAGTCTAGCTAAACGAGAAGCCCTCGTCGAAAATGGTAAAGATAGCAATAATTTACAACCGGAAGGGCAAACCGATTCACCGAAAGTTAACGAAGCAGTATCCTCGACGACCAATGATTCCGAGGACAAAGAAAATGAGAATTCAAACAGAAAAGATGAAAATTTGAGCAGAGTCACTAAAGTTCAATATAATCTCAGCGCTGTCGTTTGTTACGTCGATGACAAATCTAGCGACGATCGACGACACGTTGTTGCGCTTGTACGTGTGAGTCCCGAGTATCATGAAAGGTCGACCGGAAGTGCCGTCGCTCAGTGGTACATCTTCAACGATTTTAGGTACGAAATCCATCGAATAAAATAAAAATAAAACGGGCTACAGAAATAATTAAGGAACAATTATATTTTCATTTTTCTCAATTTTTTTTTTCATTTTTATTTTGTTTATTTTACTTATTTATTTATTTTATGCCAATATTTTGTTTTTTTCTCAGCATATCAGCGGTAACGCCCCAAGAAGCAGTTTGGTTCAATTTGGACTGGAAAGTTCCATGTATTTTGCATTACACCGTAGCAGGATCACCCGAGCAAACGCAGTTCGTCAGTCCGTTGACTTACGACGTTTTCGGGGAAGATAAATGCATCGCCCGGAGCGGTGGAACTCGAGGAATCACTTTTACTCCTTTGACCTCCGACGAAATGCCGAAAAAAGGTAAAAATCTACGACGATTAAAAATCTCACTTGACTATTTAGATTTTGAGAAAGAAACGTAAAAAAAAAGTCGAGAATCCTGTGACTAAAAATTTTTCATCACCAGGAGAACTCGTTGGAATCGATGCGGAATTCGTGACACTTAATCAGAAGGAATCTGAACTCCGTAGCGATGGGAAAATGTCGACCATCAAACCGAGTCACATGTCCGTCGCCAGGATCACGTGTATTCGCGGGTAAGAGCAAATCCGTTTATAATTATTTATAACTTTCCATATTTATAAAAATCATACCGGAAAAAAATTGTAGAAATTCATCAGAGTTTTCATTACTTTCAAAAATTAAATCTTTCCATTTTGTTACGACGATTTTTCATGAAAAAATTCGTTACTTTCTTATCAATTAATGAATTTTCTTCGTTGCTGGCAGGCAAGGGCCGTTAGAGGGTACGCCCTTCATCGACGACTACATCAGCACCCAAGAACAGGTTGTCGATTATTTAACCAAATTCAGCGGAATACAACCCGGTGACTTGGATGCAAATTTCAGCAGCAAACATCTCACAACCCTCAAGTCCACTTACCAAAAACTACGATTTCTCGTCGACAATGGAATTATTTTCGTCGGGCATGGGCTGAAAAATGATTTCAGGTACGTTTCCAAAATTCTTATGTTCGTCATTTTAATAATTGTCTTTTGATCTATGAAAAATTAATTCGCAAATAATTTGTCGTGATCACATGTTCTTTGTGGTCGTCTGGGGACTGCAGAGCTTTAAAAAAATTCATCAATGTGAAGCAGAGAGCCGGAGAAAGAGAATGATCGATTTTTTTTTTTTTTTTCTTTGCGTACAGAGTGATCAACTTGGTCGTCCCACCCGAGCAAATCGTGGATACGGTATTATTGTTCCACTTGCCTCATCGCCGAATGGTCTCGTTGAGATTCCTGACGTGGCACTTTCTTGGCAAGAAGATACAGTCGGAGACACACGATTCGACCGAAGACGCTCGAGCTGCGCTCGAGCTCTACCGCAAATACGAAGACCTCAAAGAAAATGGAAAACTATTCGAAGCTCTCAAAGAATTGTACACTATTGGCAACGAGCTGCAGTGGAAGGTAATTGGAGAATTTTTTTTACAATTTTTAGAACGAACTTTCTCAATACCTCATTTTTTTATCATGTGTTCTCAATTAAGTGCGAAATTTTTGCGGAAAATTCAATGAAAATGGAAAAAACCCAGTTTGAGGAGATAGCAATATCCCAGAAAATCGATTTACGTTTGGAATGTTTTTTTTTTTTCAGGTACCAGAGAGCTGATCCGAGGAGAACGCGTCAACATCTCAAGATCCCGAAACTGTGATCGAGTAATTACAAGCGAGAAGACTACGCCGTTACTTGACGGTAGTGAATGAACGATTGATAGTTTTAACTTTTATTTGCAAGACGAAAGAAGGATCTCTCGTTTCGTAATGGCTGGTAAACGTGATACAACACGTTCATCATTCGTCAATGATTTTTTTTTTTACTTTTTAAAGCGTTTTTCCATAGATTATTGACATTCGAGACAAAAGAATTTGATTCTTCGTATATAAATCATGGTATTTGTAAAACTCCTCTTTTTTTCCTTCGAAAAATGTCAATAATTGTTGATTCATGGAAAATTTAGTTGTCTCGCGCTCGTGGCGGTTTAAACGGTAATTGTTAGGCCACCTCGATGCAATGGGTCCACGGTGGGACGTGGGAATCTGCAAGGTCTCCAAAGAAAAAACGAATTCGATCAAAATATCATTTTGTCTTCGACTAAAAATATCACAGAACGAAAGAAATATTTCGATGGGCCAAAAATCAAGAATTCGCTCGAAATGCCGAAAATTCATTCGGGAACTTGCAGCTATTTCAAACTCGGACAATCTTTCTTGTAAATTGAGAAATTTATAAGAATTATCAAATCACTTTCATCACAATCTTTACGGGTAAATCACAATTCAATCGCGACATTCATTTTGTGCGTTGAACAAAAAAAATATGACCATTTTGTTTATGGTCAAAGAAAGGTCGTAGCCACGTGGAAATACACACCCTGTAACGAGGTTTCTCTGAACTGCAAAAAAAAGCATTTTTCACGTTATTTTTTTTTTTTTTTTACAATTTTTATGTTATTAATTATTTTATAAAGGCCAATCGTTGCCTTTACGTTACAAAATATTCACACGTTGAATAACTTGACAAAATTGATCATTGTTCTTTTTTCAAACAGTCAGAAATACCTGAATTGTATAAAAAAATCAATTCATGCTTTTTTTTTCAGTGTAGAATTTGCTCGCCACGATAGTCGTTGACGTTTTTTTAAGTTCTATAAAAACACGTGGAAAATATTTAAATTGAGATTAACGCGAGTTGGTACGGAGCGATAACGTCTATTTTGGTAAAGAAAATCCAATCCGTGGAGTATGTTTCGAAGCCTATAAACATAATCTAAAAAGAATGAAACAAGTGGCAAAAGGTTTTAGTGAAATATTGGAGATGAATGCACGGGAAGCGAGAAATTTTTGGAAAATTGTTTGACCCTTCAGGGTTTTTTCCTCTAATTGTGGTTGAGGAAGAATATCGATGTTGAGATATAATTGTACATAAATAATGTCGAATAGTCTTTATCGAAACAGAGTGTTGTCACGTTTTGACTCACTCCACGTCCTGATAATAATTCGAACGATTGTAAAAAAAAGAGCCAAAGAGTTGCGAACGGTCATTATATGTAAATCGATCAACGAAACAAAAACAAAATCATTGAGGCAATAATACGTTACCGAATTTACGAGGGATCTTCATTAAAGAAACTTTTTTTTTTTTTACATCCATCGTCTGTTTGTGAGTAACTCGGCGACCACAAAGTCATCGCAACAGTCTTTCGAATCATATCGCTAGTTGAACTTTCTTTTCACGATTAAAAGAAAAAAAAACTGACACGAATAATCATCACAAGTAATTCCTGATGGGAATCTTTTATATAAACAGAAAAAAGAAACTGACAATTGTACACTTCTAGACTATTTTTATATACGTTTTAAGAGAGAGAGAGAGAGAGAGAGAGAGATGTAAAGAGAGCGAGTGAATGTAAGAGGCTGAATGATTGAAAAACTAGAAAACAGAACGAGTTTATTGTAAAGTATATTTTTGGATATTTGGAAAATCTTCTTATTCCAACTTTTTATTTTATAAACCGCTGACAGGCTGATTCCGATGAGCACATTACTGGCTGCTAATTAAACTGAGTGAGATTGATAAAAGCGTAAGGTAAATAGTAAAAATGCATTTTTTTTACAAATCTGTTACTGTTAAGTCATTGTGATTTCCAATAAATGTTTTTACAATAATTCATGTTTCATGTCTTTTAATCACCATTAACCATAGAACGGTAACCTGGAGTCAAAAACGACCCCAGGCGACTTTAAATCCCTCGCCCTGTCTCCCTTCGTTCACTCGTTTTTTTTCTTTATCGGTTTATCGCATTTTTAGCTAATTTTTTGACTTTAAGCAAATTTGCCCAAGGCTCACGTGATCCCGCATTAAAAAACGAAAAGAATGAGCCCTTTTCGTTAAATTTTACTAGAGATATGAATTTTTTGAAATTTTTTAGGGTTAATTTTGAAAGATGAGAAAAAATTGGGAAAAGGTTTACAAAATGAAAATAACGAGCACCAATTTTGAATTAATATAAGTAATTTATTTTTTATATTAAAACCTTAACTCTGTATATACACGTCAGTTCTGAATTCCCCCCGCGGAACTCGGCGACATCAACCGACACTCGCTAAAAGTTATTTCTCTCCTTTTTCAACTAATTAATTGATTTATTATTGCAATAGTTAAGCTATCCCGTAGGTTTAGTAAGGAATTAATAATTTACAGATTGTACACACACGTCTGGACCGTCTCCGAGGTTCCAGTGCTTTTTCTTTTTTATCCCGTTACAAATTTCCGAGGTAAACGCTGAATAACGTAATGATTCTACAATCTTTAATAAATAAATGTTTCCAAGTGATCCTCTCGCGAGTGCTGCAACGTGGACAAGCACTTTTAATTATTCTCATAAGATCATAGGCCTTCCTATTCTTGCAATATTCTCTCAAATGTGAAATTTCGAGTTTCTCACTCGACAAATTTTATTTTACACCGCGACGTTGCGTTTTTTCAATCCTCCGCAGTATACAGCTCTCGTTATTCAGAAAATGTCATTCCGTATGCAAAAATGATACGAGAACATCAATGACAGTGTGCGAGATCTCAAAATGGAAATTATGAAATGAGAAAAAATGTCAACATGGTGGAACATTGCTCTGACCAGGAGCTTGTTAAAAAAATGTGTTTTTTTTTTTAAATTTTTTCGTAATCGTAATCGTAATGTGCTCCCTCAGCTAACAAGTACAAAACATACGAAAGTTGTATATGCAAATATATGTCCATGTGTCACATACACGACAAAGTTAATGAGTGTTGGGAACAAGAATCGTGAACGAACGTGAAAACTATTCAGACACATATCGAAGTATTCTGCTCCAATTTGCTACGAAAACGTTAAGCTGTAAATGCTTTTTGTCTCGATCCGGAATCAATGTCCCCAAATATGTGCGAATCAAATAAAATATATATATAAATATATATATAAACCGTTTCTGACTAGAAACTTGTAAGATCGAGCTGCGGGAGCTGGAAGGAGTATTCATTTGGCAGTAAAATAGTATAAAATGATAAGGAGAAAGGTTAAAAATCGTCGTTCGTTTTAAAAATTCTCGAATTTCGTCGTTTCGATATAGTGTAACGCATTAAATATTCTACTGCCTACACAATCGAGAAAGATGCATCACGGAGAATCCCCGCGAGGATGCTCGTAAGCAGAAATCAAAAGTTTAGTCAAATGTTGATACACTTTTGTTTCTGCTGAATTCCCATCGTTGCTTTACATCGTTTCAGACCTCCTTCGTGGCTGCGACGAATTACAAGATCGTTAATGAAGGCACGTGCTGGCTGCTTTTCCAACAATTTTCTCTTTAGGAAAATCGAAGGTCGAAGACACTCGTGAAGTGATTATGCTTTAGAGATGATCGTCTCCGTGGAAGTGACCGTTCCTGTTCAATGGTTGCCTTTCCGGAGCATCCGTGGGCCTGTTTCTCTTGAAGAAACCGCACTGTAAAGAAAAAAATTCAAATTGTAATAAAATTTTTGAGTTTTTCAATTTTTTCAAATCGCTGTGAAACGAACAACTAGTCCTTTGAATTATTTACAATTTTAGAAGCACAAAGAGGGGTCAAGGAGACCCCAAGCAAAGTTACGGTCGAGTAAATTTTTTTGTGGACTCAAAAAAGCAGCAATGCGACGCCGAAGACGAAAAATACCTTGTGCAGCAGTAGAATAAGCAGAAGAAGAATGATGGTCCCGGCACAAGCGGAAAGTACAACGACCCAGAGAGGGACAACATCGGGTTCGGGGGCGGCAGCTTTCGGCTGTAGATTCGTGTAAATTTCGTGGCTCTTGATTATGTCACTGGCAGGTTTTCCAATGGAGGGTAATCTCGTTACTGTCGAGATGATTTGTGTCGAGACTTTGAGTTCTTCTTGGAAAGCAACTTTTTTTAGAGTCGCAGCTTTGACACGGAACCTCGCACTGATCCAAGCTTCTTCGTCTTTTTCGAGACGTCCGAGGGTGCAGCGAAGAGTAACGCATCTGGCAGCTTCGCACAGCGGCAAAACAGTTTCTCCAGTCGGTTTGCCCTCCGACACCGACAAGGGTGAAAAGTCATCGTCGTTTTGCAGCGTTTCTCTCTTGTGATGTCTGTGTTGTTTTTCGAGCTTACGGAACTCCTGGACGCTCATAGAATCGTCGGTTTCTTGCTCGCGTCTCTGTCGCGAGCCCCGTTGACGAAGCTCTCCATTGTCACCGAAGAACCTCGAATTTCCATCGTTATCAAAACGGTTTATATTTTCATTGTGCAAATAATTTCGCGTCCCGTGCTGTCGCTCGTAAGTTCTTTTTTCCTCGTGACTCTGTGTCCGATGAGTCTCGTATTCGACGTTGTCTTCTCGTCCAGAATCGGAGGATTCCTCTCGCCACGATCGCTCCTGGTCCTGTCGTCTCGTGCCAGCCTCAACGTTGCCGTAATTTTCGGTTCTCGTTGTAAACGATCCACTGCTACCGATTTGGGAAAGTCCAGAGCCTCCGCCGTGAGTCGTGTAAGTTCTTTCCTCGGTGTAGCTGTAAGAACCTTCGATGGGGAATCTTCTGCCATCTTTGAGCTGGATGTAGCCTCTTCCATCTTCCGTTATTACGACGAGACCTTCGATCCTCAGGAAACGACTTTGGGCGTCGGTGTTGGCATCCGCGTAACTGGGTCCACCATAACGGTTCTCCAGTGGGAACATTGCGCCACTTTTGAACTCAATGTATTCTTTGTTGTCCTCGGAGACTCGGAATCTGCCTAAAAATTGTAAATACTTTTTGCCCTCGCGATTGTAAACTTCGTAACCAACAGCGTCTTTCGTCAGGGTCGTAAGAATTCTGTCGAGATCTTGAGCCGTTGTGACGTTTCTCAAGTGGTAATCGAAATCTCCAAGTCCCACGGTTTCCTCCCGATTTCCACTTACGGAAGAAACTATTTTGTCCTCGTGGTGACTCATTCCCGTTGCCAATACAGAAGAGCCTCCTCCTCTCACTACTCCGTGAGATGATAGAGAATCTCCACTGTTCTCGTAATGTCTCTCCGTACCGTAGACATAATCATTGCCTCGTTGACGCGATCGTTCTGCTTCCTCATCCTGACGTCGTCTTTCCACTTCGACGATTCTTCTTTCCTCTTCCCGAGCCCGCTCAACCTCGATTCTTCGTTCTTCTTCCTCTTGCTTCCTTCTCGCTTCGTAATCCTCCTGCGACAGAGTTCTCGAGACGTTGACGGTCGTGATGATGCCTCCACGGTTAGACCAATCATCATCGATGATCGTCACTTCGCCATTTGCTCCTGTTACCACGTTGTGAGTCTTGTTTTCCTCCTGGACGGATCCACCGATCGTGGCGTAGCCTCCACCTTGCCGGGAGCTCGTTTTACCCGAGGAACTCTCTTCCCAAACGGTGCTTTGGCCATTGCCACGTCCTCCAGCGAACTTGTCCGCTGGTCTGGCAGTATTTCGCCCGGAACTCTGAGAGAATCGATATTTTTGTTCGAGTTTCAAACTCAACGGATTCGCGTTGGCTGGCCCGCAGAGAATAGGCCCAGAAGTTTCCGGCTGTTCGAGCAGATAAACGAGATCGTCGTTGGCCAATGTTGCTGCAGGCCAACGCAGGTATATCTCTGCTTCTTCGATCCTCGAAGGCCCACGATTTCTTATTGTGTAATTGTGCGTAAAAACTGGTCCGTACTCAACTTCCGTAGTAATGTTCGTAGAGGTGTAATTTTCAGGATTATAGAAGAGATCCTTTGGCTTGCTTTCTCCTTCGATCAGCATCTCCGTTTCTACCCATATTTTCAATGATAGATGTTGCTTGTTGTCGTGGGTCGTTGAGAATGGCTCGGAATTCGACGAATTTACTTCCATATCGAATTCGTAAGAGGATATCTCTTCCTGTATAGTCATGGGTTGAAGGAGTACGGTGAACCTTACGAGATTTCCATTTGGTAATGGATTTCCGATATCGCACTTGAGAGTATTGTTGTTGGATTGCTTGGGGGCTGAGCAGTGAACGGGGATCTCAGCCTTGTCCTGCGTCTCGATCTTGATGTAATCTATTCCAGGCGGTAAGACGAGATAGTACGTTGCCTCGAAGGCATCCTCGTACGCGTTTTGCACGGTCACCTCGAGCTCGATTCTCTTATCTGAGCCAAGAAGATATTTAGCCACGTTTGATTTACAGCTCATCTGAAGATCCGGCGTGCAGATATTGTCCGAACCACAGTTCTTGAATATCGACACTGTGTCCTTTCGCGACGATGTCGTCGCCATCACGGGACGAAGAATCAACGATGGGTCACGCTCACGATCGTCCACCCATTTCTCGTCCGCCAGTCCTATTCGCATCTCTGCATCCAGTGACGTTAGCTTGTCACGAATATTCGGCGTTACGTAAACCTGTGAATTTTCAAAATCAAGTTAACGTAAAATTGGAATTTATTGAAAAAAATGACTCTGAAGTTTGCAACGTTGATATTCACGGAAAAATATTTTATCTATTAATTATTTATTGAATTTTGAAAATTGTAGCAATTTTTCGTGTCGATTGAGTTTTTGGGTGGCGAGGGAGGATCGTTTTATTCACTGGAAATGAAATTTTGTTAAAAATCGTCGATATTTTGTTGAATACGGTAAACTAAATATTTTTCGATAATTTCCAAATTTTCGTTATTTTGGCAGTATATTTGGTTTCTAACGGAATTGTCAGCGAAATTTGCGAGTGTAGCGACAAATATTTGCTTCCGAAGAGACTTTCCAAAATATTTCTTGCAGTAATGATACAATTTTTGGGATTATTAAAAAAAAACGTTTAGTCGAACGTAATCGAACGAAATATCCATCTTTTTGAACAAAATTTTATTTTCAGTGTTGTCTAGAATAAATATTAAATAATAATTACGAGTTCTGCTAAAGAAAAAACAGAATTTCGTTGCATCCCAACGATGCAACAAACTTCAGCATCATGAAAAAAATGTTTCTCCAGAATTTTGAAATTTGTCTCTGATTTGTTTTGATTACAATGAGATAACGAGACATTTATTTCCACTCACTTTTACCGTGCGGCAGTATTGCTGATTCCGATCGACCGTTATCGTCTGATTCATCGTGTGTTTGCCCTCGAGTTCGAGGAAACACATACGCGGGCTCTTGTTCTTCTTGACATCGAGTGCGTACTGAACATTAAAGTTGTATCTCGAGAGAACACCGTCACCGGTGTATTTGAAGCAAGCTTTCAACTGCAGACACGTGACTCGGGTACCGTCCGAAAGAACGCACTGTTTGTCATCGAGGGAAATGAGATGAGACGAGCCACCGTAAAAATTAACATATGTGTCGTTCGGCACCATTTTTATGACTGGACGTGATCGGAAAAACATTGCTGCACCGGTTTCGTAAGACCCGACCACCATATCGGGATACAAATTCCCATCGAGATCCAGCCCACCCGCGATCGAGAATCCAAATGTTTGCACCCGCGTCGGAAGCTCCTCGGCGTAAATCGCTTGAGAATGTTTCAACGAAATACCCTCCGCCGAGCCTTGGTAAATGTAAACTGCTCCACGCCCCTCAGAACCTGCGTACGGGGCACCTACCGCGATGTCACCATAACCATCGCGATCTATGTCACCGAGATACGCAATGGACAAACCGAAACGACCACGATTTGCCTCACCGTCTCTGGAAACAAAATAATTAACGGTCGCTATAAAAAACACGTTTTCGCTGAATTTTATTTTTCATTTTATTAATTTTTTTACTTGATTTTTATTTAAATTTTATTTTATTTTTATTTAATTTTTTTTTTTAATTTTTATCCAATTTTTATTTATTCTTTATTTAATTTCTATTTTATTTTTATTTTTTTTTTATTTTCAACGTAGTTTCGTGTATATTTGTAGGAAAAAAAATGGACAAACCTCTCGTGGAAAAGATCGTATTTGTTCGGTCCCTTGCCGTAGAAAACGTAAATTCTTCCAGTCTCGAAATTCATTTCGGTATTTTCAGGAATCGTGAACATCGGAGCCCCAACGATGAGATCGTCGTATCCGTCGTTGTCGACATCGCCAGCAGCGAGAGCGTAGCCAAAGTAACTGCCCATTTGTTCTCCGGTTATGTTACGAACGTTCGTCATTTTCGAAGTCAATAACACGACCTGTTAACCATCGAGCATGGAGAAATAAATCACTGAGAATTTGCGGCCAGAAAAGGCAAAAAAAAAAATGTTTGAAAGATTAAAAATTGTACCTTTCCGTGAAGGTCAGCTCCGCGTGGCATTCCAACTGCAATTCCGCTGTCCTCACCCTTGCCAACGAAATCGCCGGTCGTGATTGAATATCCCAAGTAGCTGCCGTCGTCCCACTTGGGTGCTTCTTTCGTGAACAAAACTTTGTCTGTATTGTTGACCAACTGGGTGTACATTTGACCTGAAAAAATGATAGTAACGATTAATATACGAATTGAAAAAAAAAAAAACACCAATTTTTCCGTTCGATAGCGTTTGCGCTACGATTTTGTGTTTTGTTTTATTTTTTTTTAGCGTTTATTCTAGCATCTGTAAGCTGCAATTAAGTGTGCGGCCGAAATTAATAAAATACTCGCTATTATGGGGGTGGATCGGATGATTTGCTGTAGTACGAAGCTTTTGGGACGTTGGAAATCATTCTCGCTTTCCCTCAGCAATCGTTCGAGATCCCATGGACTCTCGGAAGCTGAAAAAGTATCGACCTTGTCATAAAAATCGTTTTTTATGGAAATCAATTGAAAAATTTTCTCGCGAAATTTCGTCAAGAAATCAGAACGTTGGTCAATACTTTTCCAGGCTCCCAGCGATATTCAATGCTAGCGATGATTTTTTTTCACGTTTTATGGGAAACAAAAATTCAAATGCTTATTTTTTATAATTGTCAAAATTATGACTCTGGAATTTGTATCGTTTTTAAATTGCACTGGAACGGTGCAAGCTCCAGTGTTATAAAAAATGATTTATCGTTAACGCCACGCCGGTTGATTACATACTGCGACAGGATCTGCAAACGAGAGAAAGCTGTAAGAAAAGCTCGCCCACACCTGTTAGACCATCCCTCGACATCAATCCCCGCTGGCAGTTAAATGTGTCTAATGAATTTTCTTGCCGACTACCGCAAACAAACTAACAACTCCAAACTACATTTTTGTCAATGTTTTCACGGTATATAATATCGAAATTAATTTGTTATTCATTAGAGCGGGGTTACCGGTTAATAACGATCTAAAAAAACATCAGAAATAAAGACGAAGCTATATATTTTCGTAATGACTATATTAATGCAAAATTAGCAGCACTGCCAAGCAGGGTGTCAAGGGAGGTTTCCAATAAATTTGATGTAAATAAATAAATTATATAAACGTCAGGAATCACAGTTCAGGGTGGGTCGAAAAATCACAAACACACAAACACACGAGTGTGGTTTCGTTTTCTTGTTCGAAACTTTTTCAGCCACACCCCAAACTTCCGTCATTTTAAATTTGTCTAATTTACAGGGAGCATCAAAATTTGTACTTTTACAGTTTCGAATTAACTGAGAAATATTTTGATTGAAAAAAAAAAAAATGTTGCTCGATTTTTTTTATTAAAAATCATTCGGCTGCCAAAATTTTCGAATTACACTCAAAGTATCAAAACGATACACCCCGTTTTCGAACACAATGTTAATATTGAGCATTATTCGTAAAGTTCATGAGAGGAGGAGAAAAAAAAAACAAGAAATATTAATTTGCGATTAAGGGGGCTCGGCAAGGGTCATTTTTGGGCTTGGCGTTTTGGATATTTGCGAGCTTTTGTGTTTAAAGGGGCACCTGAGAGACTTCTTTCCCCTGGAAAGACACCAAAAGGCTCTTGCTGGGGCGGTGCAAATGGAAACTCTCTCGAGCTTCTCGGAATCGAGTACAGCTGACCTGGAATTTTTTAAACAAGAGAATATCGATAACTTTGATACTCTTTTTCTTGCCGGTTATCCTGTGGGCTACTAATCTATCACTCATCGTGACCTCTCATAGCCACGATGAAAATCAATCGCGTCAGTAAAAAATAGAGTAAAAAAAAGTGTAAGAGTTGAATGATGATAAAAATTTCCTTTTTTTCACGATCGGATGGAATTTTATAAATCTATAAATGTTTAAAATTTATAAAATTTATAAAATTTGTAAATTTATAAAATTTATAAAATTATAAAATTTATAAAATTCATAAAATTTATAAAATTTATAAAACTTATAAGATCGTGAACCAGAAACGACATCCATTCCCTCAAATTTAACGCAATCCCGTAGATATTTATTGTGCTCCACAATGACGATAGAAATAAAAATTTTACGAGTTTTTAATGAAAACAATGACTCACCTTGCCAATACCAACTGCCGGGTGCGCCAACAAATACTCTTTCGCCATCCTGTAATAAGAAAAAAAAAGGTTGAATAATCGAACGTAATTAATGAAGAGCATTCGATTCGTAACGAGTGCGATTCTCACGAGAACTAACGCGACAGTATTTTCTCATGGTGGTCTCGTTATCTTTAGCTTCGTACTTGTATCGCTTGTAAATAAAAAAATAAAAAATAAAAAAAACATGAAAAAAACCTTCCCGGCAAATTATAACTCTTGGAGAGCATCGGAGATTAGACAAGACCGAGTGAGCTCGTTGAGTAATTTACGGTCATGTGATTTCTGGGCTGGGGTGAAATATTAGAGAATCATGGGATGTTGTTACGGTTTGGGAATTTCCTTCGGACCGGAAATGACGTCCAATGGCACGACATCTAGAAGAAGATACGTGTGAGTATCAGTATTTTGTTTGTATTTATAGATACGAGCGCGATTGTCGGTTCAATCACGTTCTCTTATCAACGCTGCACGACTAATGACACGGAGAAGCTCAAACACCCTAATTAGCATACAAGTTGCTTTGCCCTTCTTGGTCATACTCATTTGTACTCGACGACGAAAAAAAATCAAACGTAAGCTTCGAAATTTCGAGTACGGATTAAAATAACGAAAATGAAAAAATTTTCACCAAACAAATGAAAGCGTTGTTTGTAATTTTAATGAAAATAAAAAAAAAAGTAAAATATTTACATATGAAATAATGTCGTAGGTGTTTCCAAGGTTCAAAGACACTCTAGTGTGATTTTTAGTTTAAAATTTTCCCTGTAGAACGAATCAAAGATTTATTTGTCGAAATAACGAGACAGTAAAATTCGTGAGGGACTTGAGCTTAGCTTCGGAGTTACGCATGCTCGGTAAAATCTGCATAAACCTTGCCCACGCGTATCGTCTAGTTACGTTTAATTATAGCCCATCGAGCTCAAGCGTGCGTCTCTCTCGTGCGTGTATAAACTCTCGCGCCTTAAGATACTCGAGTGCGCTATAATACGTGGTTAGAAATGCGATTGCAAAGAGTAATACAACGCGCAGGGCTCACCATACAAACTCGTAGGAATCATAAATGGATCCTCATCTCCGCACCCATTCGTGTGTCATATAATCGTTTGCAATAATATATTTTTTTTTAATTCCAATCAAACGGTACTCATTTGCTTCCAATTCCAATTAAATTATTTTTATTCTCAAAGATCAACTATTATCACAAGATTTCTTGATTACCGTTCCTTCTATTTGTTCATTTCCTCACATTTCAAATTAATTCGCACAACGTTGGCTTCCTCATAGAGGAAGCTGTGCAACGTTGAAAATTTTGTAGAAAAAAAAAAAACGAATTCTGGGGCATTTTGAAATTTTCAAAAAAACACGGTCACCGTTCTAACTTCCGCAAATTTTAAAATTTTTTACTATTTTTTTTTTTATCAACAGAGTATCTTGATAGGAAGGTTGGTATTGAATTTGGAAAATCTCGGTTGAACGGTTTGGGTTTTATGATTTTTCGAATTTTACGAAAATCTGAACTTTTCGAAAAATCGTCCAACCGCTCTAATTTCTGCAAATTTTTTTAAATATCGTGTATAAGTCCGTACTTGCTCTTTACTTTCTAGAAAAGTTGTCGAAATTATATAATTTGAATGGAAATACAAAAAACGCTGCAAATTGAAATTTGCAAATTGTTTCCTCAAGATGCTCAAGTGCACGGTGCTCAAAGCTTCCTCTATGAAAAAGCCAAAACTAAAAATATAGCTCTTCATGCAGGAAGATTCGAGCATCGTGCATATTTTTTATTTACCGTTAAAATAATTCTCTAAATGATCCAGTTTCCGGCTCAGTTCTCCAGGTGGTTGCGTGTATAATAATCACTCGTGCAAAATTATTAATTCTGTATTAATTATTAGAAATAAGTATAGAGAGACGAAACTATGTTTTAAAAGTAATCCAACTATTGTCAGTTCACACTTTTGATGTTGAGAGCTGTATCAACGCAGAAGCCTTTTCGAGTCCACTTAATCCACAGAGGGGAAAGCACATCGAGTGCCACTTGAGTTGGCCCAAAACAAGCATATCATTTTTTTTCCCTTTGATCTCATCGTTCCCATGAAACTCTCACACAGTCAATTTTTATCAAACCAAAAGCGGGATATCGTGAAATATATTCGTCTGCTCTCCAAAATCGTTTATTTCGAAATGAAAATCATCAGATTAGAGCAAAAAATAAATCTTTGTCAACATGGAGTAATTTTCTAATCCAGTAAACGATGAATCATGTTTTTTTAAACCTCGAAAATACATCGTGTGTGGGAGTTGCGCCAGAGGAAAAAATATGGTCAGGAAAAATTAACGTCGTCCATATATTTTTGTGCAAATATGTTAACTCGATGTGTAAGGCCGCGACCTTTGAGAGAACTTGCGTTACCGTTTGCACTTCACGCGTCGTAACGGTAATGCAAGGTACTTTCGTATACTCTCTTTCTCTCGAGTATAAAGGATTTTTAACATACACACACGAGTAAGTCTACACGTAGGCGAAATGAAACGAGCAAGGGAAGCAGTAAACAAATCGAACAATGGGGCAGTCTCAATTCAGTCTTTGTTTCGAGACCTTGCACTAAATCAACGTTAAATACCTGAAAAACATAAATAATCCGTAAAATATTTTCCATTCAACCAGCAGCAGAAAAAATACGAATCTGAAAGAAAAAAATTGATACGTTCGACTAAACGTTTTTTTAATTAAATCCCAAAAATTTTCTTATTGCAGCAAGAAATATTCTACAGTGAAAATTAAATTTTGTCAAAAAACGTCGATATTTTGTTCAAAACGGTAAACTAAATATTTTGCGATAATTTCAAAACTTTTGTAATTTTGACAATATTTTTTATTTCTAACGGAACTGTCAGCGAAATTTACGATTGAAATGACAAAAATTTGCTTTTCGAAGAGACTTTCTACAATATTTCTTGCTGGAATGATAAAATTTTTGTGATTTTTCAAAAAAAAAGTTTAGTCGGACGTATCCAACAAAATTTTCTTTCCAGTGCATCAAATTTGTTTCTCCTTCATTTTTAATTAACTTGTGTAGAAAGAGAAATCAGAATAATGTTTTTTTTTTCGAAACAGCTCACGTGATTTCCTGTTTCGAGTGATTTAGAATTCGTAGAATTTAATATATCGGCAGCCAGTTAGAATATGTTTTTCTATATATTCAGGAATGAGCTGCATCATTGAGTGGGCACTCGTGCCTCACAACTCTCGACGGTATTTAACTCTCTCTCTCTCGCCTTAATGTTTGATCGCATACAGAACATTACACACACACACATAATTATATATCTGTGTATAGTTTGGAGATATACTTCCGAGGCTCGATGCGCCTACGCGTTAAAAAAGCTCGAGCACACAGGCTGCCCACGCGGAATAAAAAGAAAAAGTGTTGCGACACAAAACGTGTATATATACGAATGTACGAGGCAAAAGAAAAAAAAAGAGATTCGGAGTTGTCAAAGATTTGCAAGCTGCAGTTAAAATTTAAATGGCAACGTAAATCCAAGGCTTTTTATTTCTTCTGGACTCCAAAATTGCGAAACCCGAATGACGTTTTTTCTGCTTCCGAACCGATCGAGACATCGCGGATTGCCTGAAAAAGCTCTGGAGCAAAAATTCTTTCTGCAGTACGAGTAAAAAGTTCTGCAACGCTCTCCCGAAGCTTAGCCTCTTTGGCGACTCGTGTTTCACTTATCACAACCGCTCGACGCGATCGTTTATAAAACGCGTTTGTCGCAAAGAAGAGAAAAAGATGAGCAAAGAGGGAGAGAGAAAGGTGAAACAAGAGTAGTAATACAGAAACGCGACGTTTACTGTGAAGAGGACCAAACACGACGCGTAGGTGGTCTCGCAGTGAGGAGGGAACACGCGGAACAGTGACAGAACGAAATGTCCTCGCCTTAAATGGCCGTCTCTGAAACTGCTCGCGGCTCTCCGACTCTGCTCTCGAGTTCTTCTCGTTTTATAACTTTTTCTTTTTTTCTCAATCACAATTTCTCTTCTCTTATTTTTTACAAAAATGTCAACGCAGCTTTGCCAGAGTTTCGCGTGAAATTACGAGACCTGAAATATTCTCATATTAAAAAAAGTCGCAATTTTTTTGCTCTGCACGCACACGAGACAAGAAAACATCGATTAAAATTCCGAAACGAGGTTTTTCGTTATCAATTTTTCAATCAATCGTAAACGCAAGAAAATAGTAACGCTGTGCGAGACTAGATTTCCAGCAATTCATTAGTTATTTTTTTGCTCTGCACACACGAGACAAGAAAACATCGATAAATTCCGAAACGAGGTTTTTCGTTATCAATTTTTCAATCAATCGTAAACGCAAGAGAATTAAATAGTAACGCTGTGCGAGACTAGATTTCCAGCCATTTCATTAGTTTCTTCGTCTATATCTCGATTTCTTGGTCGTTCATCTCGCTCGAGTGCAACTCGAGAGCCAAGAAGCTTGCAACGGCGATAAAGTGAGCGGCACGAACCTGCAGATTGGCGAATACATCGCGGGACATAAATAAAGGTATTAATATCGATGGTAATGTGTGTAAAGTCAATAAACTCAAGCAGCTGAGTTAAAAACGCAAGATTCTCGCCTCGGGTGTGTTTTTAACATTAGTACGTGTGTTGGAAAGGCCCGAGGGGTTTTTGAGCTCGAAGCACCTGCGAAAATCCCGGGATACGGTGCCAGTAGATTAGGATGGCGCCAAGCCAGGCACGATTCGCCAAATGTGTACGTTTGCTTCGATTTCCAACGTACGCAAGGATATGTTTATATATAAATGCTTCCACGACCTTTTACAGAGCGAACGTACGAATGTAAGAAGAAAAAACGTTTCGAATCGAATGCAAGACCGCACACAAGTTATTTATCGTCAAACAGAAATATTATTTGTGCGCAACGGTAGTCCTGGAACGAACGAAAATGTACGTGGCGGGAGTTGGCCGCAGGGTTCGCACGGTCCTCGAACAATGGAAGGGACCTTTGCATTCGAGAGAGCATCCGAGATACAACAATATCAACATATGTGTGTGCACTTTTCTAACTTTGTCTTTATTCCTCTCCTCTGCCTTTTTTGCTAGCTCTCTCGTGTTCATGCACCCACACATATATATCTATATATTCATATATACATGGATTTATATAACTATATATTTATTGCGTCGGTGGGCGCATCGAGCGTGACTTCTGTACCGGCGCCACAACCGACTGTCGAGCCAAAATCGTTTATATTACATGTAGTGACGGCAGACGCATTTTTTCATCACGACTTTATAAACAATGCGAATACATGTCACCAAAAAAAAAAAAAAAAAAAAAGACAATTTTAAAAATATTCTATTCGTCGTGATACTGCTTGGAAAATATATTGGACTTTGTGGATTCACTTATCGAACGAACTTTTCACGATTAACCCTGGAACGGTAACCCTTTCTCCCTTCGTTCTCTTCCCTTTTTATCGTTTTACCGATTTTTTGACCAATTTTTCGACTTTGAGCAGAATTGCCCAGGCTCACGATATTCTGCATTAAAAAACGAATGACGATATGAATTTTTCGAAATTCGAAATTTTCAATATTTCATGAAATATGAAATTTCAAAATTTCAAAATTTCAGGTTATCGGAATTGGGGGAAAAAAAAAAACAAGGTCGTCGATCTCGGGTTCATTAACGAATTGTTCGTCTTTGAATAGTTATTGCGATGGACTCGAACGACTCAAAAGAAAAACGGTAGTAGCTCGCGATGACACGTGAAATCCGCGTCGACAGGAATGATCTCTTCGTCAACATCAGTGGTCGAGACTCGAAACAGCAGCAGCGACGACAAAAGCAACGATCATTACCGTTTATGGTGTGACGTCCTCGCCTTTACATACATTAATCCTTACGAATGATGGGGGAGGAGAAAGAGCAAACCGTATAATACGAATATATGTGTATATGCAATAATATGAAGAGAATGGTGCACGTGCTTTTGCTCCTGTCGTTCTCGCATGTTAGTAATACGCTGGAGACAAGAGGGATGGGAGGACACAACATGAGATACCCCCTACCGAGAAGAGTCCTTGCTTTACTTTTTTTCTCTCTCTATCTATCTCTCTTCTGTTTGCTTACAAGAGAAAAATTTGCAACTGGAACAATGCATGCACTCTGGACGCTCTTTTTGCTCTCGTGGCAATCCAACTATATGTTTTTCGTATTCGTATATTACACATGTATGTATATCGTGTGCATTTAAGTTTTTGTGACCATTGCGAGCTCTACATGTACGGGCTACTCCTCGCAGATTGAAAACGCTTTTTTCTCCAACGCAACTCTGTTTCCGAGGCTCTTAAGGACGTTGTATGTCGACGCTCAAATCTTAATTTTTATTTTCAGCTTTTCTTACGTACAAAATGGTTTGCTAGCCTAATTTCATTCAAAAAAGTTGTTACAAATTGACTAAAGAACAACGTACTCTAAATCCAAGATTGTCCGAAGTAATCTGTATTTGTTATATAATAAATAAACATTTCGAAAAAATTTTACGACCGATTTTTTTGAAAAACTGAATAAAGCTTCTTCGATGTTGCACAAAACTGTATGCAAAGTTTTAAGAGGCTTCACCATTTAGAAATCGAAATATTTAATGTTGAAAATTGCAACTTTTAACACACGCTCTTATGAGAAACTACAGAAAATTGTGATTTTTATAAATAAATATTTCGACATGGTGAAAGCTCTTGAAATTGTGCGAGCTATCAGCTATCACTATTCTCTTTGTGTGCCGCAAATTCTAAAAGCTAATGCTAAAGAAATTCTATCGATAGAAAATTTTGCATTTTTGCAAATTTTTGCAAATTTTGCAAATTTTGCAAATGCTAAGGGAATTCTATCGATAGAAAGTTTTGCATTTTTGCAAATTTTTGCAAATTTTGCAAATTTTGCAAAGCAAATGCTGAAGGAATTCTATCGATAGAAAATTTTGCATACGACGTCCTTAACCAACGATTCTCAAGAAAAATTTCATCTGACAATTAAAATAAGAAAAACAAGAAAGAATTGAAATTTAAAATAAATAAATATTTCGACTTCTACATGGTGAAAACTCTTGAAATTGCACGAGCTATTAGATATCGCTATACTTTTTGTGCGGTGCAAATTTAAAGGGATTCCATCGATAAAAAATTTTGCATACAACGTCCTTAATCCACCGGCGAGCCTTTAAAAAACCTGGACCACCCCAAAGGCCAAATAAACAAGAAAAAAAAACATATCTCCGTTTTTTTTTTCAAATTCTGCCCCGAGACAGTACGAATGTTAATTTGTTATGAAAAGTCTGAAAAATAAACTGGTTCCATGTTAAATCGCCCATATATATATTTTTGCATATATATAACAATGTAAGTGCAGTTGCTCCGACTTCTGTTGTTCTCTGCTGTTCGCTCTCTGATGTCTACAAAGCAAACGCTCACGACCCACACGAATTGTGTACCCTGGCGCCGAGATCTTTTCTCCCTTGTATGCAGTTCTTTCTGTTCCTCCGGTCCGCGTCTTTTCGAAATAAGAAAAAACGCAAGATCCGCATGATTGAAATATAACGCGCTCCAAATATGTATACGAGAGTTGCTCGAGCGTTTTGTCTCGAGAGCGAAAGAAATAATGCAGCCAAATTCATGCGACGACGATTCTTCTGGATTCTTGCGAGACTTGCATTCATTCGTTCTATATGCTGCGTGGTACGTTCTCCGTTTTCTATATCTATTCAGGATCGAGAGAATAAGCATACGATTTTCATAAGGGAAAGAGAAATAGCGAAATGTTCCGAAGACGACGTATGAAAAGCGTTTGCGACGAATCGCGCGTTCGAATGCACCGTTGAATCTCTCGCGAAACGCGATCTCTACGGGATAAGCTTATAAAACTCCTTGCTCTAAGGAACAGTGAAAAAAATAGCTGCGTGGAGCAACTCGCCGAGAAATAACGGAGCGATAAAGAAAAATCATTGTTATTCCGTAGAGAACGCGAGGGCGCGTTTGCCTGAGGATTAGAATCGCGAATTGCATTAGGGAAACCACAAACATACGTTTTCTTCAAACTCGTTATGGAGAGCGAACGAGAAAGCAATAGAGAGCAGAAAAATCTTCTATGAATGAAATTCAGAGAATATCGATTTTTTTATTTATTTTAAAAAGTACGAGAAAAAAGATGGTGCGGGTGAGGCCCAGGCCATCGACAATATGCATCCATTTTCATGCTGATCTTTTGACTAGATAATTCGAAGAAAGACGTAAAGACACGGAGTATAGAGATCGATCGAGGCAGATCGATCGTCGAACGTGTTTTCCGTCGATCGGTTCGATCCACCCTTTACATCACGACTGTGAATATATATATATTTGCTTGTGCGTGAATGCATGTCCATACATATCTTAACTCGCATTGAGATTTAGTCGAAGCAAAAGGCTTGAACGTTCACGAAATACGACAGCTCTTTTCGAGCACGTAAATATATATTGCGTTTATTTTGTGTTTCCACGAGACAATGGGCATTTGTCTGCTACTTGAGCGTAAGTAGAGCTTAATTTAGACCCGAGAAATCGCTGTCAAACTTGATGCTACAAAAATAATTCACTCCAGGAGTGAAATTGATTTTTTTCAAAAATAATTTCTCAACTAATTTTTTTCATCGCTGCCACGTGAAATTTCCGCTTCTCCATTTTGATAAAATGAAGTAAAATCATATTTTCAGCATATCTTGAGGAAGCAATTTGCAGTGTTTTTTGTATTTGTATTTAAATTGAATAATTTTGACAACTTTTCTAGAAAGTAAAGAGAAAGTATGGACTTGCACACAAATTTTTACAGAATTTGCAGAATCTAGAGCGGTTGGACGATTTTTCAAAAAACTCAGATTTTCGTAAAATTCAAAAAATCATAAAAATCAAACCGTTGAACCGATATTTCCCAAATTTAATACCAACCTTCCTATTATGATACTCTATTCATAAAAAAATAATTAGTAATAAATCTTATAATTTGCGGAAGTTAGAGCGTCGACAGACTTTTTTTGAAAATTTCAAAATGCCGTAGAATTCGTATTTTTCTAGCAATTCCAACAAAATTCTCAGACAATGAAGAGCTTGTATAGATCAACATCTGTGCGAAACTGGAGCCCTGTAGCTCAAACCGTTCTCGAGTTATGAACGTTTGAATTTTGCAGTGCCAGAACATACACACACACACACATCCGGACATTTTTTCTAGAGATGATTTTTCGATGTTTTGGAACATTTTAAGCACATTGAGAAAACTGGAAGACAAAAATTTTCCCCTCACATAGCTTCCTCTATGAGGAAGCAATAAAAGGACAAAGTTGACACAGATTCCATTAAAGATTTCTGATTTTATTTTGAGCTCATCGGTGCCAATCATTTGTGGCAAAAGTTCAGGGGTGACTCTATGCACTGCCGTGCACGCGCAACAAGGGATGCACTCGTCGAAGGGTATTAACATTGAATGCTCGTGAGAGAAATCTCGACGCCAGAGCATCTAAGCTCTCTCGTGCGGGGATTTCTCTCTTGGTCGTCTCGTTCCATCGCGGGCGGAGATCCATGAATTAAACATCCAGCGTACTTGTCTATATAGATATGGATATACAGCGGTAGAAACAATTCTGAATTATACATTGGCTGGTGATAGCTCTCGGCCGAGTGCTTGGGGATTGTCCCACTGTTTCTTTGGCGGTGATCGAACTGACCGACTACTCGATATTGATTTATATATATAAATATATTCCGCTCTAGTAGAAACTACGATCAAAAGGTAAAAACTTGAATCCTCTAGCGACGCACAAACAATCCGTCCTATCGATAGCTGAAGGGCACGATATTCTTTGAACCAAAATAAAATGAGCGCAAAAAAAAAAATCGAACCGATCTTGAACGAAGAATCGAAAAAAAATGATTTCGTGTGCCACGATGAATTTTTGGTTGCGTGAAAAATCAAACTTTCGTGAGTAACAACGAGAGTAAATCGAAAAAAAAAAAAACAACTTGATTCATTTTTATGAATTAATCGAAATAGAATCGAATATTCAATGGAAAAAAGCTTTTGGTTTATGGATTTAAAAAAAGTGTAAACAGAAGTTGTTTGTATGGAAATTCGTCGCGCTTTTCCATCCCGACTACATATTTTACCACGCACAAAACTTCTCACGCAAATAATCGCGTATTCTGCAAAGACTTGCGTATCCAAGAAGTCTCGAGTGTAAAGTTGGTATTCGCGTTTCTCGCCATATTCGGAGCGTCGATACACCAATATATACTTTTCTCTCCGTCTCTTTATTTTTTCCCCTTTTTTTTTCTTTCCTTCTTTCAAGCTTGTAAGTACAAGTCTTAACTCTTACAGCGACACGAGTACGCAACACTCGCGTCTGTCGTTTCTTCGGAAAGGATTTGTTGGGAAAGTCACTCGTATGTTTATAAATGTCGACTAGTGGCATTGCTAACGCGTGCGAAACCTTTATACGTATTGCATGCCAGACCACAAACGTTTTCGATAGTCCGCATTTATTCAACAGCCGCGCAGAAGGGTTATAGAGAGATGCTGCTCAATCGCAAACAACTCCGGACCATTTCCAACTTGTTCGTGATACAACTTGCATTTTTTTATCAACTCTATTCCTGTTCGTTCTTCAGCCAGCAAAAATTTGAATAATTCAATGAAAAATTCGCATCGAATGATTATTCATAAAAAAAAAAAAAAATTCCTATTCTTATTCGTTCTTCAACCATCGGAAATTTGAATTATTGAATGAAAAATTCGCATCGAATGATTATTCATGAAAAAAAAAAAAAAAAAAATTTCTCGGTACGTGTGAGAAGTTGATCTTGATAAAAATTTTGAACAAATAATTTTATTCTCGAATTACGTGTTCGGGAAAAAAATCTGCTCAAAGTTTGATGAAGCGAAAAAAAATTCCATTTTTTTTTGCGAGATTTGTGAAAATGTGAGTTTTTATATTTTTAGGAAAACGAGATCTGTAAAAATTGCAGTTTTTCTATTTTTTGAAATTTTACTCACTCGAGACAACGTGGCAGAAAATCCAGCTTGACAGGAGCCTTGCTTGTGGTATCCATAGTTTTCTGAAACGTAAACAGGAGATTATCAATACGATTGAAGGTTCGAGCGAGCAAACAGAATAATACAAGAGGCGAATGAGAAAAAAATATTGTGTGAAATCTTGGTCACGTGTCAAATGATCGACGAAAAGGCGCGGAGAGATTATATGGATCTTTTGAGCATCGAATGTTAATCGTGGGTCTATAGAAACTTGAATCATCCACGCATCACTAGGAATCGCGTCACCAAAAGGCAACACGCGTCATTAATCCGTGATCGATTTTGTACGCGTGACGACTTGGACGTCGTGCACGCGTTTTCCGTCGTGCAAATGTGTACACTCGGTATATATGGCGTACGTCGACGATTCACAATCGTTAAGGAAGCACAATCCCCTCGAATTCCTCTCTTTGTTCTTCCTCCCTCGATACTTTTGACATTTCCCGTATAAAAATGTCACAGACACACAACCCACGATATTTATTGCTTAAGGGAGTAATAACGTCTAGGAAATATGAAAAAAAATAAAAATTATGCTGTTCCTGGCGTTGTTGGTTCCACCGAGAGTCCAATGACCTTTGTGAATGACAAGATTTCACATTCGAGCTCAGGTAAAGTGAATTTTGCGAACGTAAGCTCCGAGTGTATGAAATTTCAGCAATACAGCGGACTAACGAAACACGAAACGCGCCATGTACTTAATGTGAACAAAATGTGTCACACGAGGAAGCTCGAAAAAGATACTGGATTAACTGTCAGAGAAAAAAAGTGAAATTAAGAATTTCCGTTCACAGTTTTATTTTCCTTTGTCGTTTTTTCGTTGAATTATAAATCATCAAGTCGTTATCAGATTGAATTTAAATTAATCAAAAGCCATACGTGCTAACGCATACAGAAAAAAACACCAGAGGGGATTAATAAATTGAGATTTATAAGTCGACTTTCTGGGAGTTATCATCGGGGGTTATGAATCATTACGAATCTCGATGCAGCGTAATAAATCTGCCAGGGCGAGGGAAGAGCTCGTGGAATTGACACTAATATTATAATAGCACAATTACACACACGATAAATCAAATTCACTTCTCGCGTGTAAACAAGACACGCTGGGAATTGTGTTTATTGTTTAAATAATCAAAAAAAAAAAATTACGAATTCACTGCGTGCTCGTGCATTTTCAATGGCGACAAAAAACGACGAATTATTCATTTCCAATTTATACAATACGACAAATACGTTAAGTATCATTTTGCCAAATTATGACCGTACAAAAAAGTTCACGACAATCTGGACTGTTGCGAAAACTGCGAGCGGTGCGTGCGTATACGAACGCTCATGGATAATTAGCCCTGTGCGCTCGCTTGCTCTCGGGGATTAATTACGAACGTTAATACGTTCGTATAATGCGACGGCTGCATCGAGTCTCAAGACGCGAACGCAGGGTCAGTGGCGCTCTGACAGTCGCTCCGCCCTCCACGCGCATGCCAATGCACTTTTCCCATCGTACATATAAATACAAACATATCTTTTTATAATAAACAGCAAATTGAACGTGCGTTGAAAAATTGACGATAATTACGTCATTCACTTCCGGTTCTCGTTTTTTTTATCTTAACGTATTACTATTAACAAAACGACTTTATTCAGGAATCTTTCAAAATTATTTATAAACGTTGTTGGCATCAAAACAGTTTTCTTCTATGAAGAAAAATTTTCTGACGTTTAGAATTTGAAATATTTAATTTCCAATTTTTTATTTTTTATCTAAACGCGTGTAAATTGCAGTCGCGTTTCTTTTGTTTTTTTCTTGCAACGTTCTTAACGAAACGCGACTTCAATTTACACGCGTTTAGCTGGGAAAAAAAAAATTGGAAATGAAATATCTCGATTTCTCAACGTCAGAAAATTTTTCTTCACAAGAGAAAACTGTTAGTTTTGGTGCCAAGAACGTTTTTATAAAAACTATTGAAAGAACCGTAAATAAAGTCGTTTCGTGATAGAAATACCTTCCGAGGAATAATTTAAATGGCCATTATTCGATTTTGTGTTGATGAGGATAATTGAGATGTTAGCAGTTTTAAATTGACTGAAATTTTTGATTCGTCTCTCATGACCTGCATGTTCGATTCACACATAAGCTCTGTGCGGAGCGATGATCCAGCCCTACACAAGATTTTTTTCTTGCTTCTTTTTTTTTTTGTGCTCAAGAGAAACGCATTACCAGTCACGCAATTATATCAATCAACATGGGAGAAAAAGGGAGAGGGACATGTAATGACCGGAGGGGAGTAGCCACCGTATCGATAAAAAGAAAAAGTCAATTTATAAAACGATTCCTACTTTGATCTCAACAGGAAGCGTCTGCAAAACATCGTTTCGCTCTCTTCTGAAAGAGGAAATTATCGCGACAAGTAAATCTCCGTTAAATGGCTAATTATTACAGAACAATTAGAGTCAATCTCGGATATGAAGATCGTTAAGATTTTGCAATTTATTCTCGGTCGATCGTAATTTAATAATCATTCGGTAAACTCATCATTTTGTCACAAAAATATTTTGTTAATTTTTTTTTTTTACGTTACGCACGATTTTTTTATGTGTAGGAATTTTTTTTTATCACAGACAAATGTTCTAGAGTATCGAGTGAACTGCGTCTATGGAGGAGGCCAAGAAAACTATGAAAAGTATCGTTAGTAATAGATGCATTCCCGTTAACCGCTTTACGCGCCCAATGAATGAAGTTACTGTATTATACGCGACGAGAGACTACGCGATATGGATGTATATTGTCTGAGCAATGTAGGCCTCGCTCGCATGCGAGCGTGGGTGTACGCCAAACGTGTCAAGGAACTTTTATCGGAACTGAGAAAATCGAGAATCGATGTATTTGTGAAATTATACGAGTGTGAAGACTGGGAATGAAATTTTGTTAAAAATTGTCGATATTTTATTGAATGCGGTAAACTAAATATTTTTGGATAATTTAAAAATTTTCGTTATTTTGACAGTATATTTCATTTCTAACGGAATTGTCAACGAAATTTACGAGTGGAACGACAAAAATTTGCTTCCGAAGAGACTTTCTAAAATATTTCTTGCTGCAATGACACAATTTCTGGGATTATTCAAAAAAAACGTTTGGTCGATCGAACAAAATATCGATCTTTTTCAACAAAATTTTTTGTTTTCTCTGAATAGATTTTTTCAATCGTTTACGTTATTACTTGACGATAAATACGAATTTATTAATTAAATTCGAAGATTTCGAGTCGATATTATTACGCGATGAATTATTGTTAAATTTCTATAATCGCGAGAGTCAGCCCATGTTGAGAAATTCCATTATCGCCGCAGGCTAGAAAGCCATAAATCAAAATATGCAAAATACCGTGAGCCACCTCCTATACGAGCCTTTGTTTTAATCGATGATAACGTCGAGCCCGATGTGTGGTCACTCCTTTACGATCCTTCGATGAAAGCATGCACATCGATGCACCGTTTGCGTGCATATACAAAGAATCGCATCGTTTGGAGCAACGTGTGTGTATATATTTCAGTTAGACGATGGGCGATCTCTCAAAGCCATTCCCCTTTCGCTCTCGATCGCCAACGCGATCGTAATTCAAGTAGGATCAAGTGTTAATTGGCCTTGCACGTTGTCAGTGCGAAACGCCAGAGAATTGACGAGTTCTCGACTTTTTTTTTCTGCACACCGATAACATCGTATGGCCCCATGCAATGCTTTTTTTTTATCATCCATTTTCTTGAACGATTAATCGAGTGCATTCAAGATCGTCAAACTTGACGAGAGATTGAAGCGAAAACGATGCGAGCTCGGAGACCGTTTCAGAGACCGTTGACTTTCGATTTTTCTCTGTATCGAATACTCCGCGCCTTTCGTGGGCTGTAATCCACGAGAAAAGAGATCGCAAGAGGCAGACGAGAGGAAACATGTCATAATGCATTTCCTGAGAGTTTGCAGATCGCCCAAATGCGAGAGACCTAATTTCTAAATTTAGACAATTACACACACGTAACGCGGTGCCGACGACTTTTTGAGTCTGAAGGGTCAGAAATAAAAATTCACTTCCCTTCGGACTCTCCGAAGACATCGAGAACAAAAATACGAAAAAAAAAAACAAAAAATTGTGCGCGAATAAATTTCATTAAATCTACAAAAAGGTCCGAGACTCTTGGAGTTATGAACCGCCGACATAAATCAAGTCTTGAAAAAAATAATAAAGGACATTTATGTTTGCGCAATTTTCAACGTAACAGGGTCGTTTAATTGTCGTCAGTTTAGCTGGCGTTTCAGCGAGAAACAGAGTGATAGATGACTGCAGTGCGTTGGTAGGCAAGAAGATACTGCTCGCGCGGTAGCTTAGAACGCACGCTCTCGCAATGCACAAAGTGCATAACGCGTGAACAACATTCGCAACGTTCTGCTGATGCTGGACCCTCGCAAAACAGAGAGTCGTGTTACCTTCCCGTTGCCAGAAAAGGATTGACGATAACGACCGTGTGTCTACGACGAACGTGTCAAAGACGAAAAAATAAAAATAAAATGAAATGACGCGCGAAAGAATCGCCCGTGGCGCGCGGTTGGCCGTATAGCGAGAGCACAAACGCGATAATACGCGGAATAAAACGGAGTATCGCGGCGCCCTCCGAGAAACTTCTCGTGCTCGTTGGACGCGACCATCCGAGACGCTCTAAAAAGTCCTCCGGCTCTACGATTCTCGGGAAATATTTCTTCTCCTCCCTACTCTCTGTACAAATTGTTTAATTGCGGGCGTCTCTGTATCTTTTTCTACATAATTCACTATATTTGTATTTTTACCAAGAAATATATAGATATATACGTGTGCATGTGGCACAGTGGGTCTCGTCAAGATAATTCGCACCCAGCTTTCCCCGCGCGATGTATGATGCTGAAGTTTGCATCGTCGGAATGCAACGAAATTCTGTTTTTTCTTGAGCAGAGCTCGTAATTATCATTAAATATTTGATCTGGACAATAAAACGATCCTCCCTTGTCACCCAAAAATTCAATCGACACGAAAAATTGCCACAAATTTCGAAATTCAATAAATAATTAACAGATAAAATATTTTTCGTTGAATATCAACGTTGCAAGCGTTTGGATCGTTGGAATGCAACAAAATTCTGTTTTTTCTTGTGCAGAGCTCGTAATTATCATTAAATATTTGGTCTGGGCAATAAAACGATCCTCCCTCGCCACCCAAAATTCAATCGACACGAAAAATTGCCACAATTTTCAAAATTCAATAAATAATTAATAGAAAAAATATTTTTCGTTGAATATGAACGTTGCAAACTTCAGAGTCGCGCGCGCGGTGTATGCGAAGCTCCGGGTTGATTGCTCGATCGTATGAACTCACCGGCCCCTGCTGCTCGAGAATGCTCAAGCTCATTTCCGCAATTTTTGCCACCGACGCCTCTGAACTTTCATCAAATTTATCACTCTTCTCGTCGCCTTCTCGGCGCACAATTTCTTCGCAGGCGGCAAAAAACACACGTCGCACTTTTTTACCCCCTCACAGAGAAAAATTGTCCTTACCACGCCTCTCGAATCCCCGAGTCACATATTTATAGACACTCTCAATTAGGGGTAGTCTCGATGATGCTCTCCCCTTTCGCGTTTCCTCTTCTTTTCTCCCTTTCTAAATTTCTCATTTCTTACAGTTTGTGTTCATGAACTCTTCTACGTATTTCAGCGTTTGTATTATCCCTCCGAACACATGTTCTGGTAATTATACGATGAGCAACAGGAGTCACATGTTCTTACGAGCCGAGCCATAGGTTTTACGGAAAGTAGCTCCAAATACGACACAGATGGCACACTTTCAAAATAAAAAAAAAAATAAACAAAAAGCGTAACAGCAATTATTTAAGGACGTTGTATGCGACGACGGTCAAATCTAAATTTTTGTTTTCAGTTTTTCTTACATAAAAAATGGTTCGCGAGCGCAAGTTCATTCTAAAAAGTTGTTACAAATTGACTAAAGAACAACGTACTCTAAATCCAAGATTTTCCGAGGCAATCTGTATTTGTTAAATAATAAACAAAATTCTGAAAAAATTTTACGATCGATTTTTTTGAAAAACTGAATAAAGCTTCTTCGATGTTGCACAAAAGTGTATGCAAAGTTTTAAGAGGCTTCACCATTCAGAAATCGAAATATTTGATGTTGAAAATTTCAACTTTTAACACACGCTCTTATGAGAAACTACAGAAAATTGTGATTTTTATAAATAAATATCTCGACATTGTGAAACCTCTTAAAATTGCGCGAGCTATTAGCAATCACTATTCTCTTTGTGTGCCGCAAATTTAAAGGAATTCTATCGATAGAAAATTTAGCACACAACGTCCTTAACCAACGATTCTCACGAAAAGTTTCATCTGACAATTAAAAAAACGAAAACGCGCTCAAGAATTGAATTTTGAATAAAATCGAGTGTCGTGAATTTTTGATTTTTGAATCATCAGTTCCCGAATAACGATAGAAACAGCTCTCGCGAAAAAAAGGAATCAATTTATATCCTTTAGCGTCAGGTAGAGACTGTCGCACTCTGCTGTTCTCGAGCGGAAATCCTTCCGTCTCACTTTTTCAAATCGGACCGTTGAGCACGTACACAACGGAGACGCTCTCCGTCTCTCTCTTTGCCTCGTTGTTTCTGCTTTGCCGAATGCTCCGTTCCGCGTGGCGCGTGCAAAGGACGCATGTGCGCGACTGTTAATCGCCAGGAAAGTGCGTTGGAGGGGTTGAAACGAAAGATAACAAAAAAAAAAGAAAGTACAAAGCTACCGGATGTTATTTGCATCCGGAAAATAAAAGTACAGACATATTAGCACGACATGGAAGTTTTACTGGTGGCGAGCACACTTGACTATACTGTGGATAAAGCCCTTGCTCGATTGGTGCACTTAAAAGTGGCGAACCATCGAGTTGGCGATATGTAAATTCCCAGGAACGAGTATCTCTGAGTGGCAAAACTTTGAGCACCGTGTACAAGTATTTTTTAAGGAGTCTCAACGCAAAACTTCATAATTGTTTCGATACTTTGCACAGTGAGAAGAAAAATAATAACGAAGATTACATTTTTTCCTCGTTTTTTTTTTTTTCGTTTCCTGAGACAAACGACAGATAAGAACGTTATCGCATATATCCAGGAGTCCCGAAACCTCGTCATGCCTTCAGAATTCACATAAATTGTCAAGAATTTGAAAGCACTTTCGTTTAATCGTTTTGAAAAAACAAAACGGAAGAATTTTCTCGAAAAAAAAAAACGTCGCAGCATCGTAGGACCGATAAGTACGAAAAGTCATCGCGAGGAAAATGATCGCGTGCTCGATGACCAGAGACGAGGAATTATCTCGCATGCTCCGGACCCGAGCTTATCGCTTGCGGGAATGGAAAAACAGAGAGGGTGTAAATGAGCAAAAATCCGAGCAAAAATTTAAAAAATTTTATAAATTTTGGGACAAGCGATTTTTGTTAATAAATCGAAATATTATAAATAATTGAGTTATCCAGTTAATCGCTGTTTTTTCCTGACCCGCGCATTACGGTGACAGGAAATATCCCGTTACATAATAGTATATATTTATGGTTTGGCTGCATGGAAAAGCACGTGATCGCGAGGGAAGACCTTGCCACACATGGAGCACGAGGAAAAAATTGTCGTAATGTTCCACTTGAGCGAGCGTGTGGATTTTGAGGGAAAGAAAAAAGAAGAGGGAAAGTTTTTGTAAAGTGCAGCTCGTAGGGGAAAAAGCGGTTTGGAGGATGCATGTTTTTGGAGCCCTAACGCGTCGACTCTTAGTCCCTGTCCTGCCGCTTATTCGAGGCAATTGTTTACGTCATCCGGGATATTTCCGTCTGGTGTTGAGAGCTCGAAAAATGTACGATTTGGTCAAGACTGAGAATAGCCAGACAAGCCTGCACGACAAGATATTTACGCGCGCGCTTCCTCGTCTTCGTCTTTCGAGGTAAAAATTCGACGAATAAATAAATAATAAAGAATTATCTTTTTATAATGCTGAAGTTTGAATCCTTGGAATACAACGAATTTCTGTTTTTTCTTGAGCAGAACTCGTTATTATTATTCAATATTTCGTCTGGACAATAAAACGATCCTCCCTCGCCACCCAAAAACTCAATCGACACGAAAAATTGCCACAATTTTCAAAATTCAATAAATAACAGATAAAATATTTTTCGCTGAATATCAAAGTTGCAAACTTCAAAATGAAGCTCAAGCTTGCGTCGTTGGAATGCAACGAAATTCTGTTTTTTTTTTTTTGAGCAGAACTCGTAATTATTATTAAATATTTGGTCTGGACAATAAAACGATCCTCCCTGCCACGCAAAAACTCGATCGACACGAAAAATTGCGACAATTTTCAAAATTCAATAAATAATTAATAGATAAAATATTTTTCGTTAAATATCAACGTTGTAAACTTCAGAGTCGTATTTTTATTTAGGTTTTTACGAAAAGGCAAACTCACTCGTTCGACAGGGTGAGAATTCTCGTACTGTTGGGAAAGTCGTCACAAAGCATGTACCGACCGGATCGCGCTGGTTGCCGAACGCCAAGCTATGATTCTCGTCCATTACGTTGTAACCTGATCCAACGCCAAAGAAAACGTACCTCGGTGCGCAAGCCTAAAAAAAAAAAAACAAGAAAAATAATGAAATCTTCAATATTTTATGTTTTTCTTTTTTTTTTCCAATTTTACTACGATGACCCAGTTCCGTATGATTCGCACGTACATGAACATATGGAGGCGCGAGGTCATGAGAAAATTAACGTGATTGAGAGTTTCGTCCCTATTTTGGGCGGTGAACAATTATTCCGCGGATTATTGCGTAATAACGAAGCTCTGCTGATGTCCATCGCATTTAACGAACGACCACGCAGAGCGGCCGGACCAGCCGACGATCCCAACATAACATCGCGTCTCTTTTTTTTTTTTTTTTTTTTTTTCTTTAACGTCACAACGATGACCATGACTCTCGTGCTTTGAGAGGCTTATTATGAACGTACAGTCTATGTAGTGCACTTCAACATGTATTATAATTTATGTGACGTGGCTTCTTCGTCTGGAACGACAAGCTACAGAGAACGAAAGATGATACCTGCTTTAGATATATACATAGTTTTGGGTCCAATGTATCCTGTGGGATTAAAACTGTGCATGGGGAGGATGCACCCATTGGAACATGTAACGGAAACAGGCTTATGAACATTTTAATATCTTCATTAAGCTCCTCATTCTTATTAAAAATAGAATAAGTACGTGCTGGGATATTCGTATTAAAGAGTTTCGGTACAGATATCTCAATATTAAAAACTTCGACATCGAGTGCGAAAAAACATTTTTTTTTTCAAATTTTTCATTTGTCTAGTTGTCGAGTAATTCAGCATTAAAGCAAAATTCTTGGAATACTTACACTTATGCATATGAAAATGCTATGCTTATACACGTGAACTTCAATGTTCAATTACTCGAAGACTGGTTAGAAGAAAAATCTGAAAAAATTTGTATTGTCACTAAAGAATCACAAAATTTTATTAAATTCGAATTATTTTGAAAATCTGTGTAGTTTTAACATGGTTTAGCATGACAACATTCGCCTGTACCGAAACGCCTTAAGGAGGTTGGATCACGAAAGAAAAATAATCAGAATTCGATCAAATTTGGTGATAACATTCTTTGGCATCAAGTATAGAAACACACATTTTTTTCCAAATTTTTATTAGAAGAGTTTTAGAGTTAAATCGAACTTTTTATGCACGAGATGTTTATATATGTAAACTCTATGCTTATACACGTGAACTTTAGTGTTCAATTACTGGAGTACAACGTGGTGGAAAAATCTAAAAAAATTTGTATTGTTATTTAGAATATATTTACCAAATTTGATTTAATTCTTATCTTCTTGAATTTTTTTATTTTTTTAACATGGTTTAGGATGGCAAAATTGTATTATCGTGATTGAAGCTCCTTAAGGGGATTTACTGTTGGAAACTACGTAATTTGCGAAAAAAAAGTGAAAAGATTGATTTTTGTCTGCTGATCCAATTTTATAAAAAAAAAAAAGTCTTTCAATTGACCGTTCTCGCGATTAAAAATAATTTGAATCGTCGGATCAAGAGTAAACTGCAACTGGCAACGATTAATTATCGATCGATTGAGCAATTGTAGAAACCGCCTTCCTCGATCCAATTAAGGTCAACAGTAATCTATCACATTTTTAATTCGTGCACTTTTTGTGCAGCGTAAACGTTCATCGTCAGATGCAATTGTTTTCTTCTTTGCTCGCAGTCATAATTATCTTATTAAAATTCTTTTTATCGTTTCGGTTTAACTCGACGATATCTGCGCTCATTTTTAACAGCAGTGGGAGTGCGGAGAGCTACAATGGAACATCGTGCTCGCAGATGGGCCCGGGCCTTATCGCAACCCCGTCATTTGATAACATTGTTTCGAGCATAGTGCTTGGAATATTTAACGTTTCTTCACTGGGGCTATTAAAATGTGGGAAGGGAATCGGTTCGACAGTTCGAAGAATCGAGATATTCGTTTTATGAAAAATTTCATTAACCAAAAATCGAATCAAACAAAACGACAATTTTACTTCGAGACAACTGGACCCTTTGAATCTTTTTCCCATGCATGCAAGCCATGGCGAATAAAAGCTCGTTGATTTCTATTCTAAGAGATGAAATAAATCCTCTCGTTTCATTTCGTTTGATTTTCTTCTTCTCCATTCTTTCGGCTCGAGTGAACCGTTAAATCCAAATTGAGACTTCAGTCCGGATGGTAGAGCCAGTAGGTAACTCGCCGGCTCTCTGTTCGTCTTGTGTACGAACTGGACATTCGCTGATGGCAATACGAAGCGCAAAAGAGAGAGAGAGAGAGAGAGAGAACGACGTAGAGGAACGAGAGTAAATTGAACGTAACGACAGGGCGTTTGTTGACTGTCCCTTCGGACGGTATTACTCGCTGTTCGTCCCTGCTCTTCGTCTTTGTGGTTGCGACGACAAGCGCCCAGAGTCCGTGGCCAAGTCGTACACACACCACGCTGAATAAAGTAGTTATAATAAAAAATGATAAAACAAAAAAGAAAAAAAAACAAATGAAATATAAATTAAGACGCGAGACTGGTCGGTGGAGAATCCAAAGAGGCGCAATTTATCCATTGCGCTAGTTGAGCTCAATCGGGCAAGGATATATAAAACCGCGACACTGACGTACGAGACAGACAACCATCACGAGTACGAGTTACAAGTTGAATTTATAGCGAGAGCCAACCGACGTTGACCCTGAAGTTGTACTATGTGCTAAATAATAATAAAAATAAAACAAGAAGATTGTGAGAATGAAATATTCATGATAACGAGTGCTTAACGATTGAACCTTGACGTAATGAACCCTTAGAGAGTATGAATTCGCTCTAAAAGAATCCTTGTTCGTTCCTTTTGCCGTTCCTCGTCCCGAGGATCATCGAATAGTAAGAAAATTTCGAAAATTTTGTATGTTTTTGTATGGAGTATTTAAGAGATCGTGTTAAAATTTCACGACCATTAGGAAGCTCGTTATTGAACAATTAACATTAATAAATTAAATGTAGTCAAACGTAGTCTTATGGAATCTGGTATAACTTTGCGATAAGTTTTTTTTTTGACCTATCAATTTTTTAATATCTTCGATATACCGAAAGCAACGAAAACAAAACGAAGTTTATTGATAAATATTTTTTGTATTTGTTTAAAAAATTGTTCTTAACGAAATGTTAATTTTTTAATAACGAGCTTTCTAATCGTCGTGAAATTTTTACACGGCCTCTTAAATACTTTATACAAAAATATAATAAATTTTAAGAATTTTTTTATCATTTTTTATTTCAACCCTTAAGGTGGTTAAAATAATGATGAAAGAATTATTAAAATTTGGTATGTTTTTACATAAAGTATTCAGGAGGTCGTGTGCAAATTTCACGACGATCAAGAAGCTATTTATTAAACAATTGACATTAACAAGTTTCATAGGTACTCAAAAAATCTCTAAAAAAAATGTAATCTCCACGATTCCACGATTGTCCTGCATATACACTTTCCCGTACAGCGTTTTATCTCATTCCCGATCTTGGGATTCTCTCGTTTCTCAATGTGGCAGATTGACAGAGATTGCTATTGATCGTAACAGCTGCTCGTGCACGGTCTCCGAAGGGAATCGATGAACACCGGCAGAGACCACGCCGAAGAGCTCATTCGCGTCAGAACTAAGCGCCGCGTGTATTGAGTTCCCGACGTAAATCGAGTTGGACACTTATGGAACACGCGATGCGCAGCTGCGATCTGGGCTTTCGTGCTCATATATTTACGGCAAGAATTATAAACTCAATTTTGAACTCAAACTCGTTGTTACAACTACCGTGATACACTTGAACGTGGAGACAAGTGTCGGAGCATTTATTACAAATTGTAAAGAGACAACTGTCTCTTTGCAAATCACCAAAAAATTCGAAAATAAATAAAAACAATAGAGTTCGATTTTCTTGGAAATGAATAAATCGATAATGACGAATTAAAAAATAAGGGACCCTGACGCACGTGTAAAGTCGCCATGTCGATAAAGAAAATTTAGCAAGTTTAGTGTCGAAATGATTACGGTCTTTCGCACACTTTGCACGTTTTATTATATCGACTCGGCGTTGCTCTTCGCCACGAACGCCCGAAAATAAAATTGCGCGCGTGCTTCCTTAATGGTTTTTTTTTTTTTTTCCTTTAAAGTGGTTTTTTCTTTCCTGTCGAAGTCAAAGTAACTCTCCTTTCGGTCTATAATTGCTCGCATTCTTCTTTAATGTCTTCAGTTGTTTTGCCATATATTATATGGTGGTGCTCGAGGTTCATTTTATCTCTGTCCCTCTTGTTCGCGAGCGGTCAAGACTTCCTCCTTGCTTCATATATGGGCGCGAGAGACCGATGTGAAGTTTCGAAAGGCATCTTGATTTTCATGCTCTGTTAAGCACGTGTGTGCTCGTCTCGAAACGATCGTAAAAAATACGTTGAAAAAAAAAAAATATAAAAAAATTGCTTTTGCAACTGGAAAAGTTTCGACGATTTTTGGTCGAAAAAAACGAGTCGTCGTAGTTTTTTTTTTTTTTTAAATTCCTGTAATGTATACGTTTGAATTCAACTTCTTCCGGTTTGTTCGGAGAGATAATTAGACATTAAATTTGTAAACACTATCGATCGATCCACGAGGAGGAAAAAAAATAAACGTTGCTGGCTCGCACGAATGTGGGCCGCCGAGCTTTTTCGATGGAAAGTTATTTCGGGGCGCGAATGAGGTCATCTCGGGGTCGGAACGATGCACACATCCGATCGCCTCTCCGCACCTTTTTCTTCCTCAAAAACTCGAAGACATCGCCGAGCTTTTGATCGAGCTTAGAAAATTCGTTGAGCTTCATCAAGGTTAAGTTTATTCTGATGAAAATTTGTTTTGTTGGACAAAAAGGGAGAAAAAAATATGATAAATAAGAAAAACAGCAAAAGTGCAGCACCGAACTACCCAAAGCAAAATGGCCGCTCGTAAACCATTGGATCCATCACACGCATAAATATCCTCGAAGGAAAGACTGGAAAGACGACGAAAACAAAAAAAAAACAACTCTGGCAGGCAGTTGTCTATTTATTTTCGAATGAAATAAATGACTGTTTGAAAAATCATGAGCAGGGAAAGAAGAGGAAAGAAAAAAAGGAGACACGAGTGAAAGAAGAGAAGCAAAGTGCCTTGCCGCCTACCATATAAAAAAAAAAAACAACATAGCCTGCAATTTCTCGGGCACCGGATTCAGAGATGTTTTGTGAATTTTTGAACCGTACGTTTTTTTTTATTCTTCACAAAAAAAAACGTACGACGAAAAGAATAAAAGCGACCGAATGCAGACTCCAACACCATACCGAGGAAATCACTGAGTCTTCGGATCGTGCGGCGCGAGTGTGTTCACGGGAGGACGAAGGAAGGAAGGGAGGAAGACGGATATTTGCGTCGGATCGCGAAGCAGTAGATAGAGGCCAAGAAGGTGTATACTTTCGAGGTTGACTCACCCCGTGACAGTAATACTGACTCACTTCATTATTTATAGAGAAATATATAGACATATTATCGATACCTTGTAGTATCGAATAAAAATAAAAAATTTACAATGACGAAGGTTATTTTTTAGCTTGCGGGGATGATTCAGTTTCAGGTGAATCACAAAAAAACACGAAATTGCATAAAAACATCACAAAGATCAGTATCCCCTAACCCTAGAACGGTAAACTTATTTTTTTTGACCTATTCCGTCAACCGAATTTTGAAAAATTCTGAAAAATTTTGAAATTTAACGCCAAGCCTGGCGTAATTCTGCTTGAAGTAAAAAATTCGGTAAAATGATAGAAAACGGGAGAACGAAGGGAGAAAAGGCGCCTGGGGTCGTTCGTGACCCCACGTTACCGTTCTAGGGTTAAAATTTCGTCTGTAAACGTTTTTTCCGCACCTTTCGTCTGTGAACCTGGACACACCGTTTTTTCAGCCTGTTGTTACATTCAAAAAATTCTGAAAAAATGCAGGCTACTGTTCGAAATCTTCAACTTGGAATTTCAATTATAAAATTATAGAAAAATACATTTTTTCATCCATTTTTGATCCAACGAATGGACCGATCCGTCCTATTTGCTCGGACACGAATGATCCAGGTTTACAGACAATAATGAATTGTTGAAAGCGATAATAATTGACGATAAATCATCGAACATTCAAGACTCGAAGTTTTTGTCGAAAGAATCGAGAGTGATTTCTTTAAATCGTCCACGACGATGCACACGTGCGATTTTCTGAGACATCGCGATTTTCAGCTTTGAAAAATCGTCGTTTTTTCATAATGGATCTCGCGCGGGTGTCAACCGGGTTAATAGACCGGGAAGTCTTCTTAAAGTTCTCGGCATTCTTGAGAACGACTTATAACTGGTGCTGGAATACACGCAGCGACACAGACGCACTTTAGCTACTCCTCCTCGTCGTCGCTTTTAACGCGAATGATTTATAATCGCACCGCGATCCACGCAGCGATGAGGGAGCAAGAGAGAGCCCGTATAACGATCCCTGTGGGACACACAACTCCCGTAACGAGCCGCGAGACTTCCATGGCTGCTCATGTGAACGCACAACCAAAAGAGTCCTCGAGAAATATTCTCCGCAGTCGCAGATGTTACTGTATCATAGATAGGGAGTGAGGCGAAGGGATAAAGAGCGAGGAGAGAGAGAGAGAGAGAGTGCGAGTCGGAGATCGTGACTGTAGCTCGAGAGACTGCGTCCACGATCAGTTTTACGAATCCCCGAGTGCGAGAGAGAGAGAGAAGGGAGGCAAAGGTTGGGAGAGAGCAGCGACAAAAAGCCAACCGTTTAGCGGGCGTCGCAATTTGTCCCGTTGACAAAACACACGAAAGGAATGCGTATTGTCCAGGGAGTGTGTGGTGGATATAAAGGTCTCTCTCCCTCTTTCTCTCTCTATCGTTTTCTCTGTCTCGCGTGGTTCCCCTAAGCGCCGCTCTTCTGCAGAGCCGTGCGTGGCTTAAAAAATCATTTTTTTTTGTTCGTTAAAATAATTGATCTGCTTATGGAGCAGATTTCTCTCCCGTTGGATTTTTGCGGAAAAATCGAAAGTGTCTCGATAAATTGGATTTTATCGTAGAGAGAAAAATGGAGAATTGATTTCGTTGGTACGTACAGCGTAATAGGACGAGAGTCGAACGAACAATGCGCGGCTGGGTTCTCGAGTTTGAATGTTTCTATAAATGTACATGTATATATCGAGAGGAACACCTTTCCTTTGGATCCACCTCCGCGCTTGTCTTTCCACGAGAGAGCGAGCTGCACTGGGAATTCCCAAAAAGGTGCGAGTCGCGCGCCTCTTTCGATCGATTGAAATAGGTGGAAGCGTTCCTTTGGGGAATCCTCGCTATCGCGAGAGGGAAGAGCAGGTAAAGAAGTCTCAGTCACTTGTTCTCTCATGCAGTCTTTTACGGGGACGAGGCGGGAGGAGGAGGAGGAGGAAGAAAGACATGCCAGAGGGATGTCGAAAGAAAGAGGAAAAGGTTTTCATACAAGGGCCTGCTTTCAGCGCAGGTCGCGTCGAGGTCGCGCGATTGTCTTTTCTCCTTTGCCGCGCGTGTGCTTGTACGAGAGAACGCCCCCGTGAGCTCGAACTGAGCTCGAGAACTTCTTCTTCAATCTTTGTCCGTTGTTGTTTTTTTTATTTTTATTTTCACTTGTTTATCTTTTGGATCGAACGAACCACGCGCCCTTTTTAATCGATGCCCTGTTTTTTTTATTCGGCGTGCGAATCGCGACGAAAGGCCCGCCAAACGGTTTTATCGTGAGGACACTCGGCCATATTTTACCCTCGATTGTTCCTTTCTTTCGGCGGACGATCTTTTGGGCCTCTCCGCGTGTACTTTTCTCCGTATGTGCACACTACTCAAGAACGATGCACAAATCGAAAAAGTCTCACGAGAGCAAAAGTTCTCACCCCGCGACGTTTGCATCGCGAAAAAGTTTTCTTTTTTCCTTGCGCGCGCGGTATAAAGCTTTCTGCGGCGATTGTTCGATCTACGAGTCTCTCGCGATGCGTCTCAAAGTCCACGCGCTTCTTGTTTACCTTTTTTTTTTCTCGTCCTCCTTGAAGCATCGACGCAAAAGAATTTTCGTCGCTTCCTTTTGCAGAAACACGACATTTTTATCGTCCTCATCGGATTTGTCTTTTGGGCGAATTGGAAATATGGAAAGACGAGATATATCGCCTGCGGTTCGCTGCGCGAGCTCCGCGCGGTAAATTACATAAGCGGCCTGACGATAGGCGATTTATCAGTGAGAGAGAAAAAGAGAGAGAGCGAAAAATCCATTTCGGTTTCGCAGCTCCTCAAACAAGCCTCTTTCCTCTCTGCTTCCGATCGCTCCCATAAAAACTCTCAAGGAATCGCGAGGGGCCAAGAGTATTGCAAGAGAAGGTCGAAAAAAAGGGTTGCAGGAGGACCTGCGCGGTTAGTATATATATATATATATATATAGCAAATCATAGGGACGCATCGCGGTTAACCAGAGGCTTTTGGAACGTAAAACATCTGTCGGCAAATCTACTAAGCAGTATCTTTAAAATACACGAGAGAGATGCAGTAGCAATCGCATGTGTGAGAGAGGCCCCGGATTGCAATAATATAAGGATGCTCAGAAGATTATGCGCGGCAGCTCGAGGTACGAGAATCAACGACTCTGGAGTTTGCAATGTTGTTATTCAACGAAAAATATTTTATCTATTAATTGTTTATTGAATATATTTAATAATATTTAATAATATTTAATAATAATTACGAATTCTGCTCAAGAAAAAAAACAGAATTTCGTTGCGTTCCAACGATGCAAGCTTCAGCTTCATTTTGAAGTTTGCAACGTTGATATTCAGCGAAAAATATTTTATCTGTTAATTATTTATTGAATTTTGAAAATTGTGGCAATTTTTCGTATCGATTGAGTTTTTAGGTGGCGAGGGAGGATCGTTTTATTGTCCAGACCAAATATTTAATAATAATTACGAGTTCTGCTCAAGAAAAAACAGAATTTCGTTGCATTTCAACGATGCAAACTTCAGCATCACGAATCATAGGGAGAAAGTATCAGAGAAGGGATTCAGAAAAATGCGAATCGCCCTCTCGGCTCTAGATGCTTTATAGAAATCAAAAAAAAAAAAAGAAAGAAACAAACCCAAACAAATGCACGAATATAACGCGCGCGCGAGTAGGGCGGACATCCGCTGGAAAGATGAAGGCTCCGCTCCTTCTCGCGAAAGAGAAGAAGGAAGAGAAGGATGAGAAAGGAACGAGGCGAAGAAAAGAAGCCACTGTGAATTAAGCCAGAGAGAGGGGAGAGAAAAGGGTGGATTCCAAGACGACGAAACTTTTTCGGCATCTTTCGCTCTCTCCTGACAACTCTTGCTGCTGCAGCAGCGGATCTCCATCGCCGCGATTTTGAGGACTTTGCGCGCTTATATAGGACGAATCCACTTGAAGACCGCAAAATTGTCTGTCGGAGATGAAGATCGTATTCCCTTGCGAATCTCTCTCCTCCTCGTGTCTCTGACTCGCTCCTTTCGCTTATTCGTATATTCTCTCTTATAAAACATATACCTATACACAATTCGAAAGAATTTCGTTTTAGGCAATTTGGCAAGGAGGGAAGGATTGCCAGGAAGATTGATGGGGGAGCCAAGATCTTTCAGATAAAATCGACAAATTGGAAGACGCGCTTGGTAAATATTTGTCCTGCATTTTCCCATCATCCAACTTTCTTCTTCTTTCTCCATTATTCATTTAATCACATTATTTCGCAGTGTGACAATTTTTTTTCTCAATCGTAAGTCGCTGACTTTACAAATGAAATTCGAAACCTGCGATTCTTCAAAATTCACTATCTACGCGCCACGACAAAAAAACATCTGCCGTAAACATCGAAATAAAAAAAAAAATAAAAATGAATCTTCAATAAAAAATAATGTAAAAAAAAATTTCTACGCGATTCAAATTTGATTTTGGTAATAAAGGAAAAACTGATCATTAGACACAACGAGTTGATTTTTTATTTCAACCAGTCCGACCAATCCGATAAACAGTCGGAATGAGATTTTTCATAATTCGATACAAGGCGCGGTTTGGAATGGATAATCGGAAGTGGGTAATCGGCGGCATCGCGCTACAAAAGACTCAATGCCATTACCGAGCATTTCTACTATTGAAAGGTAGTGCATATACGTTCGCAGTTTGCCAACAGCTTTCCAAGTGCAACGACGAGTGTCGAGAGAACGAAAAGAACAGAACAGGCAAAAGCAGCAGAGTGTACTCGCTGAGAATGTACGAAGCAATTTCATTGCACTGACACGATAATAAAAAGGATGATGCTGCAGAGTTCTATATATTGTCGTAGGTACACAAAGGGTGCATGTACGCAGTCAGGAGAAGCTTGAATCCCATTTGTGCTCACGTTCAATGACGCGAAAAGACATTTACGATCGGTCGCGTGCCGATATCGTGGAAAATACGCACCACGTGCCTTTCATATACAAATCTGTACGCGTACACATTGTATTTAAGGAACGTTATGTAGCGTGGCATTATTACACATGCTCGATGGTCATACGCCTACTACGAAATTCTATACCGATTGCAAGGACATCCGGTAAATATAATAATGTACAAACAGGCGTATCGACGATATAGATATACAAACACATTGGGATTCTGTTACTCGCGCCCACGTATACATAAATAACCTCATTTTTGTTAGCGTGGTGGTCCGGCAGCCTAAATATTTCGAGAGCTTTCCAAAAGAGATAAAAAACATGGGGTTGCGAGATTGCAGGGTCGTGAGGTGACGATAAATTATCGAATGCGGCTCGGAAGAGGCTGGGAATCGATAAAGAAGTTTGCAACGTTGATATTCAACGAAAAATATTTTATCTATTAATTATTTATTGAATTTTGAAAATTGTGGCAATTTTTCGTGTCGATTGAGTTTTTGGGTGGCGAGGGAGGATCGTTTTATTGTTTGGACCAAATATTGAATAATAATTACGAGTTCTGCTCAAAAAAAAAAAAACAGAATTTCGTTGCATTCCAAAGACGCAAGCTTGAGCTTCATTTTGAAGTTTGCAACTTTGATATTCAGCGAAAAATATTTTATCTGTTATTTATTGAATTTTGAAAATTGTGGCAATTTTTCGTGTCGATTGAGTTTTTGGGTGGCGAGGGAGGATCGTTTTATTGTCCGGACCAAATATTTAATAATAATTACGAGTTCTGCTCAAGAAAAAACAGAATTTCGTTGCATTCCAACGATGCAAACTTAAGCATAATCGATAAAGTCCGCGTATGAGAGGCTAAAATATTAATTGGCAGCAGCGAAGAAAGAAGCTGCTGAAAATAGATTGAAACGCTTGGGATTGTCGAGGAAAAAGAAAGGATCCTTGAGAGCAACAATAAGTATCGTCGCGCCATGTGCTTTCTTTATTTTCAACGCGCGTACAATTTGTATCGTTTACTTTTCACTCTCGTCGCCCCCTCGACTCGCAGCTCGGATAACAACGCTTTCTCGGGTATTTAAGTCGTTTCGCACGCACACGTAAAATATATATTTCTGGAGTCTGCCGAGCAAGCAAAAGGAGAAGAAAAATCGAACAAATTATCCGAGAACTTCGAGACAAAGAGAAAACGACATCGGAGTCTCTTGCATTCTGGAGTAAGTAGATAATTTTCGTATTATACGAGCAAACAAGCAGCGGAGTGAAGGGGCATGCGAGAATTTGTCGCGCGCCGACATATCGCAGTTGGCAAAAGGTATACGTACAAGCGATGCTGTGAAATTGCAACGTCGGCATACAACGCAGCAGGAACGATAATCGTTGCTAATACGTCTCGCGTATTTGTTACGACGAACTGCGTCTGTAAAGAGGCATCTTTCATTTATATATCCCACCTATTTGCTCTCTCCTGGTGATTGCTCGTCGTGTAGTACTTTCGGTGAAATTGCGACCGAGATACCAAGCCAATTTTTTTGCTGCTATCAAAACGATTTTGCCGAAAACAAACAGCTAGGAAGTCTTCATAATGTTAATTCAAGATGAAGCGACGTCTTTTTGACGCGTCACGAGTTTCAAGGTTTTTAAATAAATATTTATACATTTATCCATGTTTTTTTTTTTTATCGCAGACGTTGCATTTGTTTCGGAAGTCACAATCATGCAGCTTCCTCGCGAATACATATCGCAGATCCGCTTCATCTCGTTCTCTCGCCCTGCCCGGCCTCGCGCGTAGTCGCGGGAATAATTTTCGGAATCGTTGAAAAGTAAAGAATCGAGAGATAAAGAGTTTGCTAGGAAATTGTTTCTTTAAGGTACTCGCAACGTTGCACATCGCTCACGTATAATATTGACGTCATTATACGAACGAAATAAAAATCAACACAGTGGGTATTCTCCGCCAATTTCTCCTCAAGACACGCGGCACACTCGCTGGGAAAAATCATTTTGCAATACCGGAACGAAGGAATTTCTAGCAGGGCGGTTTGTTATGGACGAGAAATTACGCCATGGACCGCTCCAAGATTTCACATACGGAGAGGGCAGAACTCTGGTTAACATTTACGAAGAAGAAATTCATAGAGAAGGTTGCACCCTCCGCAATTCACACAAAGAATTTAAAAATAAATTAATCGAGATTGTGAATCTAATTGAGTGTCAATTTGAATGATTAACCCTAGAACGGTAACCTGGGGTCAAAAACGACCCCGCAGGTGACTGTAAATCCCTTTTTTCCTTCGTTCTCGCGTTTTTTTATCGTTTTACCGAATTTTTGACCAATTTTTTGACTTTAAACTAAATTGCCCCAGGCTCAGGAGACTCTGCATGAAAAAACGAAAAGAACGAGCCAAGTTGAACGCTTTTCGTTAAATTTTACCGGAGATATGAATTTTTCAAAATTGGGGTCATTTATGAATGGATTTAAAAAAATAAGGTTAACGTTCCAGGGTTAAAATAAATTAGTCGAGATATTGTGAGTGTCAATTTGAATAATTAACTCTTTGCCAATTTATCAATTGAAAAACTGATTGAAAAATGATTTTTTAACGATCTCAAAGTTTCCAACGACCCTGCGAAGACGAAAGAAAAAGTATTAATTTCGTGGTGCCTGCGAAAGGTTGGTAACGTATAGAGCTTAGTGCTTCGACAACGGGGGATTCCGCTTGTTTTCCAATCCCAAAATAGAAGCTTCCCGGTCTCGCAATGACGTTCCTGCGCTACCCGGTGTCTTTGCGGCGAGCATCAAGCGCAAAGAGAGGATCGTGTACGTATATTTCGCGACCGTTTCTACCGGGTTAAGAATTTCAGTTTCATGACGACGGTAGAAATTCCATAGCGATAATCTCAACGACACATTGGTCGGTTGATCAAGCGATAACCACTTTTTTCTCGATTTAATAATCGCGCAGCTGAATGAAACCGAAATGCATGCATGCACCGTTGGCATTTTTCTGTCGGAGGAGAAACTCGACGATAAATTACGGTGGGTGTCACTTGCTGGGAGTCAAGTTTTGATCTTCAGAGATAGACGAGACATCGGATGTCATGTGTGTACAGAGAAGGTGTAGAGTTTTGCTGCATTTCTTGGGGACATGATGAACGAGATTAAAAGTTCATTTCGACGAGATAGCCAGCAGTTTGGAATGTACGATATATTATATATTTATATGATGCTTCACACGTGCAATGGGCAACATTGTGTATGTGTGGGCAGAGTCGTGAAGGCACGCGAACATCTGCCACCGCATGATCGTTACGCTAGTCAGCACAAACCGAGAAACAGGGAGGGAAGGCTAGGAAATTGCATACATGCGGGTGAAGCTGCTCGGAAATAATTGGGTCTTGGGCAACAAAGACTTATAGAGAAAATATTATGTGGTCCAGGAGAGATTTACGAGGTGTTTTCGAGTCTGTGATGTTTCTTAAGGATCTTGAGTCCCAAATGGCAAATGATAAGAAAATTTGATATGTTTTCGTGTTAAAATTTCACGACGATTAGGAATCTCGTTATTGGACAATTAACATTAATAAATTAAATGTAGTCAAACGTAGTCTTATGGAATCTGGTATAACTTTCCGATAAGTTTTCTTTTTTGACCTCTCAATTTTTTAATATCTTCAATATACCGAAAGCAACGGAAACAAAACGAAGTTTATTGATAAATATTTTTTGTATTTGTTTAAAAAATTGTTCTTAACAAAATGTTGATTTTTTTAATAACGAGCTTCCTAATCGTCGTGAAATTTTTACAGGATCTTTTAAATACTTTATACAAAAACATAATAAATTTTAAGAATTTTCACATCATTTTTTTTTCAACCCTTAAGGTGCGTAAAGTAACGATGATAGAATTATTCAAATTTGGTATGTTTTTACATTAAGTGTTCAGGAGGTTGTGTACAAATGTCACGACGATTAAGAAACTATTTATTGAACAATTAACATTAACAAGTTTCATAGATTCTCAACGTCCTTAATAATCGTGAAAAATAACGATGAATCTTTCGATATATCTACAAACGAGACACAAAAATAATGAAATTTTCATTTACTCACCAGGATCGGTCCGCCGTCCTGGAAAGATGTTGACACAGTGGCCCCGAACCATTGCATCGTTTTGTTGTCAATCTGTATTATGTCATTAGGATCGGTAGGACGTCTCGCCACGTTGTGTTCTGAAACGAACGATTGTTTGACTTGAAATTTATGAAATTCACGATCAGCTGCGAAGTAAAACAACATTCCGTCAATGAATTATAATCTCTGAAATCTTTGGCGAGACAGCAGTTCCTCGTACGCTGCGATAATTCGCGTCTCGCTCGGGTTTGTTTCGTTCCTTGGGATGTGCTGTCATCGCGTTCGTTTTAACGGATCAGGTTGGTGACAAAACTGGTCCCGTCGTAAGCGCGAGTACCAAGTATAGAGCGAATGAGCAACTAAATTCCATCGTTGTCTGGAGAGTGTCGCGAGCTTGCGTCTGAGACTTTATCGCACGCGTTGAAAGGATCGTTGACTCTGCGTCACCTGTGAAACGTTCGCAGGTGGTGACGCGAGACCCTTTCCTATCTTCCAACTGCATAGGTGGCCTCACGCTTTTTTCCAGATCTTCTTTTTCTGGTAAATAACCCAACGATGCAACGGTAGGGCGGGGCACACGAGAGCTTCGAGAAATAACAGAAAGAAAAGGAGGGAGAGAGAGAGAGAGAGAGGTCGAGGGCGATATGAACCCGTTAGCTGATCGATAAGGGAATCTTCCTTTAAGGGAAGCAGTCTTTCCTGATCACATACATACTTAAAGGTCGTATATGTTGATATTTCTATATTAAGACACAGTTCGAGCTGTAGCTTGTAAACGTATTAAGGACGTCGTACGGCGATCGTGAAATCTAAATTTTTGTTTTCAGTTTTTCTTACATACAAAATGGTTTGCGAGCCCAAGTTCATTAAAAAAAGTTGTTACAAATTGACTGAAGAACAACATACTCTAAATCCAAGTTTGTCCGAGGCAATCTGTATTTTTTATATAATAAACAAAATTTCGAAAAAATTTTACGAGCGATTTTTTTGAAAAAGTGAATAATACATAAAAGTGTATGCAAAGTTTTAAGAAGCTTCACCATTTAGAAATCGAAATATTTAGTGTTGAAAATTGCAACTTTTAACACACGCTCTTATGAGAAACTACTGAAAATTGTGATTTTTATAAATAAATATCTCGACATGGTGAAACCTCTTAAAATTGCGCGAACTATTATCACAATTCTCTTTGTGTGGCGCAAAATAAAAAAAATTCTATCGATAGAAAATTTTGCATACAACGTTCTTAACAAGTATGGGCAGAAAACCCTTGTCCTACATGTATACGTCTGCTGTTATAACTGTGGACCTCGTCATCTCGTGGATGATTCGCCGAGAAGCAAACTCATCTCTCTCTCTCTCTCTCTTTCTCTCTTTGGGGCTTACTCACGTACAACACACGAGGTAAATACACAGCACATAACATTTACGGTGTTTTCTGTATTAGGCCAGTACGAGTTCTTTTGCCGTTGATGCGCGAGTAGAACCGCGTGAGCGCGATTCCTCGTAATCGACGTGCACTCGCGAGACGGTCCCGATGAGCTGTATACTCTGGCATCCATTCTCCATGCTTAATACGCCTTTGAATTCTCTGCTCTTTCTCTGTGTGACGAGTTTAACAGCACTCGAGACTCTCTTCCCGTCTCTGTCTCGAAACGGCACTCTTCGCTAATATATATTAAGAGAACGCGATGTGAGTGACCTCGAAGAGCATTTCGCAATCAAGGCAATGGCATCGAATCCCATTTTTTTCATTACACGTCGCGTGCGAACGAGGGAAAATTCTTGAGGATCCTTTTCCTCCGTTTCTCTAAAAGCCAGTGGACCTCAAAAACGATATTCCAATTTCTGGAGTTTGCATGTATGGGACGGCTGTGTTCAGCGTGAATTGTTTTCGTCTCCGCACGAGAGAGTGAAACTAAAAGCGAAAACAGTAGCTACGGTGGAAAACGTTGAATCCAAAAATAATATACGACCGTGTAGGAAGCTTAGGAGAGAGAGGGAGAATGCCAGAATCCGCTGGTGAGTTACTTTCGAAACACAGAAACGAAAATGAGAGGCGGATGACGGCTCGAAAGATCGAGACAGAGTTATTTTCGAAAATGACTCTTCGAACGACGAGCTTTTTCTCCCGATAACCCGTGACGGAACGCACCTTGACTTCCCATGGATTAAGGACGTTGTATGCAAAATTTTCTATCGATAGATTTCCTTTAAATTTGCGGCACACAAAGAGAATCGTGATAGCTTGCGCAATTTTAAGAGGTTTCACCATGTCGAGATATTTATTTATAAAAATCACAATTTTCAGTAGTTTCTCATAGGAGCGTGTGTTAAAAGTTGCAATTTTCAACATTAAATATTTCGATTTCTAAATGGTGAAGCCTCTTAAAACTTTGCATACACTTTTGTGTAACATCGAAGAAGCTTTATTTAGTTTTTCAAAAAAATCGCTCGTAAAATTTTTTCGAAATTTTGTTTATGATATAACAAATACAGATTGCCTCGGAAAATCTTGGAATTAGAGTATGTTGTTCTTTAGTCAATTTGTAACAACTTTTTTTAATAAACTTAGCCTCGCAAACCATTTTTTATGTAAGAAAAACTGAAACCAAAAATTCATATTTGACTGTCACCGTACAACGTCCTTAAATTAATAAAAACAGAAACTTTGTCGAAATTTCAATGAAAAAAATATTTCTCGAATTTCTACTTTTTATTTCGAACGGAAATTCTCAATAGCAAGGATGACAAAGACTAAGAACTACATTAGGGTCCAGGAGACCCCGTAGTGCCTATACCACCCTTCAACATGCACAGACGATTCCAAAAGCAAAAGTCGTAAGTTTCTCTCTCGCTCAAGTCTGTCGAGGAAAAGATAAATGTATCCCTCGACCGAGAGCTGCAAAATCTTCCTGCTGCTCGTGCGAGCAGCTCTTCTCGATTCTCGCGGGTTGCCAGGACTTTCGCGACTTGGCGATCCTATAATTGGACAAGGCAACGTATATACGAGCGATCCCGCTGAATATATACATCTGCATGTGTACAAGCTAATTACCTATCAAAACAAGATGTTCGGACTCGGTACGAGTGACTCGATAGATGTTATACACCATTTGCCTCACTAATTGGACTTTGGGAAGCAGAGACATGCACGACTGCATTGTACGGTGTCCTAACACGTGACTCCACGAACGTGTACACATTGAAAAAACGAAAGGAAGCCCAGAAAGAAGGAACAAGAGGCAGGAAAAGGTAACGAACGTTTCCGGAGACTTGGATATGCCAATACACACGATCGACCAACATTAAGGACGTTGTATGGCGACGGTAAAATCTAAATTTTGGTTTTCAGGTTTTCTTACATACAAAATGATTTGCGAGCCAAAGTTCATTTTAAAAAGTTGTTACAAATTGACTAAAGAACAACATACTCTAATTCCAAGATTTTCCGAGGCAATCTGTACTTGTTATACAATAAACAAAATTTCGAAAAAAATTTACGACCGTTTTTTTTGAAAAACTGAATAAAGCTTCTTCGATGTTGCACAAAAGTGTATGCAAAATTTTAAGAGGCTTCACCATTTAGAAATCGAAATATTTAATGTTGAAAATTGCAACTTTTAACACACGCTCTTATGAGAAACTAATGAAAATTGTGATTTTTATAAATAAATATCTCGACTTCTGCATTGTGAAACCTCTTAAAATTGCGCGAGTTATTATAAAAATTCTCTTTGTGTGGAAAAGGAAAAAAATCATCAACAGTTTGTTAAAATCGTCGCCGATTGGGTGCGGTATCAGTTTTTCAATTTTTATACAAACCCAAACGGACATTGGTGAAAATAAAAAAGTTTGGAGCAACATTTAACAGCGACTGTGAAAGGCCGTAATAAAATAGAATGAATGAGTAATAAACGTGTCGTTCGCTTTCCTCTGATTGGGTATTTTTATCAGTCATCGAGAGGAGTGTGGACGAAATTGAAAAGTCAAAGAAATGATATACGCGCAACAACCGGTGTTTCGTAGGGAGAACCGCGAAGGAAAGTTCAAAACCGTGCGACGTTCGTTTGAGCCTCTAAAAATAGAATTCGTTGCTCCAGATCTGGTATACAGTGTTCGCCACGGTTTCACGGGTGTTATTATGGCGGTATAAGAACGTTGCGTGTCGTTTTAGAAGCAAAGCTAGACACTCGCGGGAGTGATTTTCTAGGGTCTCTGCTTAGAGCGGGAATAATATGATGTACGAACGTGAAATATGGGTCATGGGATTAAAGAGAAGAAAAAACTCTTTCGAACAATGCCAGAAGCTCTTGGAGGACTTCGTTGTGAATATTTGTATTTGCAAACGATTCCCAGAGAAGAAAAGAGCGATCCAGCAGTTTGAATAAGAAACACGAGGCAAGAAGAGAGGAGAAGCTGCAACGATTATAAGGGAGGGGGAAAAATATAAATTAGCATGCTCGAAACGCGAGGGAAATCACGACTAATATGCCTCCGTTGAATATCCTTTCTTCATCAACCCTTGTGCTTAACATAAATTTGTTCGAAGCATCAAGATAATTTTCAATTATTTCTCTTTCTCCCTTTTACCTTTTCTCGATGTATTCGCGTCTCGTAATTTACCACAATAGTTTGTCTTACAAGTATTTTATTCTCTGGGAGCAGAAATCGTTTGTCAACCACAGAACACAATACACAATCGTAATTTCTACTCGTTCCTATTTTGTTGTTCAATTTTTTTTCCCCACTGCGTATCTGCGGAGATGAAATTTCGCAAAATTCTCGTTTTCTTGATTTCAGTAAAAAAAATAATAATTACACGGCCGTATTCTCGGGATGGGATTCGTAAAATTTTGAAAAAGTACGAAATCTCAAGAGGCAAGTGCGGGGAATAAACTTCTTCACGATAAAAATGATATTTCTTAATACCTTTGTTGTCAAACATAACGGGAATGCATTGGTCGTCCTTGGCGACGTCACAACGATAAACTGCACCACCTCTGTAGACATTTGGCACTGCCGTTTGTGCCTGTGGTGCACCAACGATTACCCTGAAATAAAAAGAAATCCCGTTTTTATGAATATTCTGCAAAATGTTTGACCGCGACAGAATGCAACGAAATTCTGTTTTTTTTTTTTTGAGCAAAACTCGTAGTTATTATTCAATAATTGGTGTAGACAATAAAACGATCCTCCTTGCCTCCCAAAAACTCAATCGACACGAAAAATTGTCACAATTTTCAAAATTCAATAAATAATTAACAGATAAAATATTTTTCGTTGAATATCAACGTTGCAAACTTCAGAATGAAGCTGAAGTTTGCATCGTTGGAATGCAACGAAATTCTGTTTTTTTTTTTCTTGAGCAAAACTCGTAATTATTATTAAATATTTGGTCTGGACAATAAAACGATCCTCCCTTGCCTCCCAAAAACTCAATCGACACGAAAAATTGTCACAATTTTCAAAATTCAATATATAATTAACAGATAAAATATTTTTCGTTGAATATCAACGTTGCAAACTTCAGAGTCGTTATCGGTCATTAGTATAATGAAGTGTTAAAAAGAAAAGAGCACATTTTTAAGCTCGAATCGAAAGGTTATCGGGAACGACGTGAGCTTAATCAATCGAGGGAAAGAAATTGAAGAAAAATTAGCTCATTAACGCGAATTTATTTCTTGAGAGATAAAGACATTAATAAAATACAGTGCGAAATGTTGAGCAGCTCTCCAAATGCATCGATGACTCATCCGCCGCTCTTATACACTTTCTTCACGATTTTCTCGCATGTGTAATTCGCGCGAAATTCCAATTTGGGCGCATGCACGAAGATTGTATATTCATGTAGATAAGTGTGTGGACTAATGAGTGACCCGAAACCTCCAATTTGCTTAACGATGTTCTCGCGAGCTCATCGACCCTCATACTCACGCGGTTTGCCAAATGGTCGCCATTATCATTATTGACTGAGGAGATAGAATCAACGGCACAGAAGCTTCACAAAACGGTGTGGCTAACCATTTCGCTTTAATATAATGAGATATGGAGCTATCGCTTTCTCTTTCTCTCTCTCTCTCTGTCTTTCTCTTGCTATCCCCCTTGTTTCCTCTTTCTCGTTGCTTTTCGTTGGTAGTGCGAGTTCAGCCACGCAGTGCTATTACGGGGATTGCATTGACGCGCGGAAGCGTACCAGTAAAGTGTAATTTATTACGTACACGCCTCGGATCTCCGCGATGTATCCGCGATGCAAATGTCCTCGCTCGTCCCTGCATTCGAGGGTAACTCGATGATGCTGAAGTTTGCATCGTTGGAATGCAACGAAATTCTGTTTTTTCTAGAGCAGAACTCGTAATTATTATTAAATATTTGGTCTGGACAATAAAACGATCCTCCCTTGCCACCCAAAAACTCAATCGACAAGAAAAATTGCCACAATTTTCAAAATCCAATAAATAATTAATGGATAAAATATTTTTCGTTGAGTATCAACGTTGCAAACTTCAGAATTGTGGTAACTCGTGTCTATGGCTTGTCATTTTATCCGAACCACAGCTATGGTTAGATTTTCGAAAATATTTCGGTTTTTTTTCGGAAAATCGATATTCCGTAACCAATTTCCAAAAAAAAAAAAATGGACGACGCATATAATTTTTTGTATTTCCAGTTGCACGATCGTCAAAAACGGAAGAAACTATTTGTCCGAATATTTTAGTCTGAGCGGTTGTTACGTTAGTTTTATTTTTCATTAGACCCTCGCTGATGGCAACGAGTATTTAATGTGAATGCGAGTGCCCTTAAGTACTCTTTCGAAAGATAAGTGTACGGAACTGCATTGAAACGAAATGAGGAGGGAACGAGAAAAAAAAAGGGCCAAAAGATGATTACATCGCGGAGAAGCGAGGTAGCGATCGCGCGCGATAAGCAAAAGGGTGTGGCATTTGTATTTATATACTGCACCTTTCTTCATGATTTTACGTCCGTTTAGCAACTCATGCCTAATGTCTCTGACACGCTATTTAGAAAATGTAATCTCGACCTATAGATATATATATTTTTAAATACATATTTAGCCAAATCGATTGACCGGATATGGTCGATTTTTCTCATATCATCCCCTCGTTCCACAATGATTTGTGTGGAAAGAAATTTTTCTTGGGTCGAAGACCCTCGCAACGGAAATGACGGTATCCACGATATTCTCGTATACGACGAGACCGGAATGTAATGAGAAAACCTCGTCTCATAATACCCGCTATATAAGAATGAGAGACGCGTTTAGAATTCGAAAAAAAAATGACTTTCACGATCTCTTGAGAAGAAAGACGTCGATGCGATCCGAAATGAAACGACCAATTTTGAAAAATTCATATCTCCGTTAAATTTTAACGAAAAGCGTTCAACTTGGTCTCATTCTTTTAGTTTTTTAATGCAGGATCACGATGAGCCTGGGGCTATTTAGCTTGAAATCAAAAAATTAGTCAAAAATGCGGTGAAACGATTAAAAAAACGAGAGAACGAAGGGCGTGCGATTTAAAAATCGCCTGGGGTCGTTTTTGACCCCAGGTTACCGTTTTAGGGTGAATTCTCACGTTCAATAATTCTCGGGCTATGAATTACATCGATGGAGAAATGAGTCGAGAAACACATCGATCGAAAAAACGGACCATAATCGCGACACTGTTTAAAGTTCACGAAATTGTATTTTGCCCTCGTGCCTACGTTGTAATCGATCATTCCTCGAGAAATATCCATTCGCCGATCTCATACAACAAATGTCCATTGATGTCAGAGCAACCTTGACACACTCGTATTTTCTAGGTTGCGCACGCTAGAGCACGATATTCACATATTAGCATATGTTCGTTAGAACAATGCGCGGGATACATACTCGCGTAGGCAAACCTTTAGCCTACACACGTGAGTGTTTAGTTTGCAAACATCGGCAAAAGTGGCTGCTAACCGTGCATAGGAAATGCGCGACAGAGAGATGCAGTCTCGTCGCCATCACCACGTGTGTGACGTGTCGAGAAAAAGAGCGTCACGCTGCATCATATGTGCATATTGCTCTGTGATGCAACTGCGAGGACTCGATAAATGTTGACGCACCGATGCTTCTTGACCCTCCTGTCCTTTGCATATGATCGTTGAAGAAGAGGCTTGCATAATTGTGACGAGATTGATTTCTACCTGACAACTGGCTCGTCTCGATGTCGTCAGCCAAAAACAAAAATCTCATTGACCAGGCAGTCTGAACGCGAACTCTACAGCAAAATGTTTTCTAAGTACTTGGTTCTGCTTTTCTAATGATCGCTTTCGAGGTCGTTCTCTATTAACTCTCGCGTGATATCGGGTTTCAACACGAACGTGATTTATAACAATTGACGTCAATAAAAGAAAAATTAAATAACATCAGGCACGTGTAATAACGTCGAGCCACAAGTGCGCTCTCTCTTTTATTATCATTACATCATTAACCGCAAGGCGGTACACACGCTATAAAGTGTACAAGTTCGGAACTCTTGTATATATTCATATACGACGAGGGACGGTTTTGTGCTCTTGCTTCTTAGTGAACTCATTCGCTATCCTCGTTGTTGAAGATCGGATCCATATAACACGTGGGTTGAGAATGACGAAGCTTCGCCCACTCTACGACGCGTATATTCATTTTTTTTCGATTTCTTCATTCTGCATTCTTTCGAAAGAAAAAGAGGAGAGAGAAAGGAAATATCGCCAGTAAAGCCACACACTCGTCACACACGTATAGAAAAATTCGATCGAGTGTATTCGATGTCATGAATATATATCCATGAGCACACAGTGATGGGCGAACCGGTCGCTTACGCACGTTATTTACCATCCAACCAATTTCCTCGCATTAAAAAACATTTCATGATCCTCCGGAGATAATGAGAAATATGACAGCCTTGTGTCCCTTTTTCCCTTGAGTACAAATAATTCTTCATTATTTCAGAAAAGCTTTCCGAACTATGTACTTAATCCGAAAAGTTAAAATTTTTTTTTTTTTCAAAATCTCCAAACTTTGAGTTCACGAAAATCGCTGCAACTTTTTTTTTATACAAACTGGCACTCCAGCTACCGCTCATTCCCTTCGTTTTCCAATTATCTTCGAATTGCCAATTTTTGATTTCTTATCATTTTTCAGTCGCTTGTGAATTTTGAAAATGCAAAATATGACGAAAAATGTGATTTTTTGGTTTGGGTTCCCAAAAAAAAATAAATTATCGTAACGCAATGATACAGCCTAAAATCTATTCTGATTGATGAGCTTCGTTCCTGTGGAAGATTCATCCAAAATGGTTCAGTAGTTTTTGCGCGAAAAGGGCACAAACACAATTTTGTAGTAAACTTCCATCTATATATAGAGATATCATAATGATATTATAATAATATAATTATAATTATCTTCCAATATAATAATTTATTATTATAATAATAATAAATAATAAATAATAAATAATAAATAATAATAATAATAAATAATTAATAATTAATAAATAATAATTATTATAATTTATTAATATAATAATTTATTATTATATTATAATTATTTTATTATGTTACATAATTATATATTTGTATTGTATTGTTTCATATTGTATTATATTTTTCATTTCGCCGCGTATTATATTTTTTATTTTGTCGCGTTGACCATGATTCATTCGCTCTTTCGTGCGTACACCGCGAGTCAGAGTTATTAACTCTCGACTATAAATTGTCCCTCTTAGCCAGCCCGAGTTCATAGCATATTAATGTCCCTGCAGTTGCACTTTTGAGACCGCAAGTGTTCGAGACTGTTATATTTCCTTAAATGGCAACACGTGATCGACTCGCTCGTCTCTTTTACTCTTGCTATCGTTATGCATCCCTACTAAAACGTTCCGTACACATTTTCCAGTCATATAAGAAGAAAAAGTACCTGTTGCTCTCGTGACTCTTGTAAGAATTATAAATAAATTCACTGAGGAGTCAGAGGGAAACGAGAAACCTGGGACACGTGACGAACCAGATAGATTTCAAGGATAAACGAAGGAAACAAAAAGGACAGAGACCTCGACCTGACACAGCACGATGATCGAGATCAGATTTCTTAAATTTTCAATAATCTCGTAACTTTTATAACAAGTTTTCTATTTTGAACGTTTTTCATAACTGCAACATTTTTCCTATCAATATATTCGACACGTCCGTTAAAAAACGAGTTTTCCAACAGCTCCGTTGTTCTTACACACTGTAAAGTCAATTTCGAGGTTTATGGATCGCGAAGTCTTTCTGCCTCGTAAATTGTCCACCCGATCGAATTCATATCGAGGAATATTTCTCCGCACTCGTTATTCAACTTTTTTTAACTTCCTTCACGAGAAAATGTTTCAACGATTCATAGTTTGTTCTATGAAATTGTTTGTCCCAATTTTTGAGAAAAAATGGTGTGACGTTGAAATTGAATGCCGGAAATGCGAGTTGCGTATATTTGTCGTTGCTGCGGACAGGAGGCTTTTCGCTTTGCACCTTTATTCCGTATTCGCGCCGGGCGCGTTGTGAACAGAAGCTTTGGCGAGCATCTCCGCGGCGGTATATTGACTTATTACAACGCGATACGAGGACAGTCACGCATTTATAATCCCTTATTTGGCCAAATCGGACGGCTCCATCGTATTGCTTTCTCTCTTTGCAGAGGATGCTGGACACGCGGTGTTTGTACAACGGAGTCACCATCCCTACTTGGCGAATTGCTCAATGCCCCTCTCTCCTACATAAATTGTTTTATACGTTTAAAAGCAAAAGCCACCGAAGAGCGCGGTTGGGATAGCACCGACGACGTAGTACCAAGTTCTGTACGCGTACGTCCAGTTTTCCTGGCGCGCGGTGCAATCGCGGGATTCGATCTTTTGGACGCACGCACAGAAACGACCGTCCGGGCTCGATGCATAGGTAAACGTACACCTATATGTCTGCATTCAGATTCAAATCACCGCAACCGACCTGCGGAGTTCCACAGTCGCACCCAACGTCCGGAACGTGGAAAAAGTTATAATCTTTGCGATTAGTATGCTCATTGATTCTTCTAAACATCTATGAACTTGCTGATTCTCATTGATCGTCGTATCTGAAGCCTTGGATACGACGAGGCTTGATTTTCATCAATGAGACGAAAAAAAATTGATCGGACAATAAGAGCTCATGAAACGTAAAGAAACGTTTGAATCGAGTTAAAAAAAATTCATTGCGACGATATATTTCCCGCATACTTATGTGTCAAGTTTTTTGACACTCGATTTCATTGACGGTTCGAGGAATATTTTATTTCTTTTATTCCGTGAGGTCAGTACGAGCGAGGACTCGAGCTAGAAGGTCCGTGGCACAATTGGCCTCCATCAATGGACCAACGTTTTCGAACGTGACGGCTTATCTGCACGAGGTTTATTTATTTTTTATCTTTTTTTTTCTATTCTTTGCTTCTATTATATTAAATAGACGGACGAGCGGATGCTGGTCCCAACACGAGGACTAATGTATCCATAACTGCGACGTCTGCTGCGACAGCAAAACGAAAAAATGCTGGTCTGTCCGTTCTTTCAAGAGCCCAGCACCCCATCTGTGAATCTTCTCGCTCCATACAAACTCGGGATTGTCAATATGTAAGGGCAGCTCACGTCGAACAACTCTCCATCGTTACGCCCATTTACTCCGTAAATCCTAGCCACACACGTGTAGCTGCGGGATGTAATAAAATCGCTCGGACAAGCCACGTGCTTGACTGCTCTCGAGACCCTCGAGTGAAGCCTCTTTCTCTCTCGTTCTCTTGCTCCCTCGTCACAAATACGAAAAGAACACACTCGTCTTGGTATACCTGCTGCTCCTGTGATGCTCACTCGTAAATTTCGATTCAATGACACTCCTGATGGCTATTCATATACTTTCTGCCTCGTTCTCCTCTCTGCCTCAACGCTCGAATCTTCACTTCGCTTTTATACCTTAAAGCGTAACCAGCGAGGAACCTCGTTACACGAAACGCCAAAATCCATCCATCGCGATATTTCATTAAGAATAATCTTCCTATTCATTGTAAACAGACAAGTTCAACGAACTGAGTCTTCATAATAAAAGAGACAATCGCGAAATGGGTCAGAACGAACATGCTAATTTGCGTGGATAAACGCGTGTCCAGAAATCTCAATCTACCGACTAATTTTTCACTGTCAACGAAGACAAAAAGGAAACGAAAGTTTGCAACGTTGATATTCAACGAAAAATATTTGATCTATTAATTATTTATTGAATTTTGAAAATTGTTACAATTTTTCGTGTCGATTGAGTTTTTGGGTGGCGAGGGAGGATCGTTTTATTGTCCGGACCAAATATTCAATAATAATTACGAGTTCTGCTCAAGAAAAAATAGAATTTCGTTGCATTCCAACGATGCATCGCAGCATCATAAAAGGAACGCGTTCACTTCAAATTTACATTTTTTCTTCCTAAAAAGTACAATTTTGAAGCATTTTCCATTTCGAGATTATTCCTGCCAATTAATTAACTGCCTTTGGATCGAGATCCGAAAAAAACATGAAAAATCGATTTTGCAGTTCGGAAAATCATCAAAAATTCCAAATAATGTTTATGGTCCAAAATTCGTTAACATAACAAATTTGAATCCGTCGTAATTGTGTGTCACAAGAATGCGTTATTTATTAGCTGCATACAAAGTAGGAAGACACAAATGGAGGCTCGTATCTCCCTGCGCGAATCTCTCGTTAAAGTTGCGTCGAAAGAAATATCGCGATGAGAATGTGACCAAATGACGTAACATCACATCCCAAGATTCATCGTAAACAAACATTTTCCAATTTCTAAATAATGTATAGAATCCCGACCGTATAAGTCGTTTCGTTACGTCGAGAATTCATCTCAAGATCAATAATTCCTCGCATCAAAAAGAGAAAACTGAGAAAAAAGCGTTTTAGGGACGCAGCCAATGAGTTTCGAGCCCCAGAGACTTCCAGGACTCGCCGGAGAGACACGGAGCAAGGACGTCGTCTATCGAGGTCATAAAATAATGTTTTAGGCACATGCAACGAATATAGAAACCTTTATAGATTTCCAGCGTGTGACACGATAGAGAGACGTACGTGTCGATGACGCAACTGGCGAACGGAGGCGTATAGTTATATATTTCGCCGGGAGCGAGTGTCGAGAGTCTCTCCGCTACTTTATAAGGAGCACCTCTCCTCACCAACACCCGCCAATAACAGTCCGAACCTCGCGTTAAAAAAACAGCGTCGGCGTATATAAAATAAACGCACGCTTTCACCAATACTCGAGCGAGCTGCGTATGCACGTTCTATTTTACTTTTATTTTACTCCACATCTCCCAATGTCGTGCTGCTACATTTTGCGAAGATTATTGCCAGCGAGAGTAACGAGTTATACACTGCTTGATTGCACCAGGTGCATTTTGTGGTTAATGAACGAATCGTAAACACAAATACAGAGACATTGAAATCAAGGCTTGACCCCAATCGAGCAAAACAATCTTTCGGATATTAATTTGTATTTTTATTTCGCTCTCGCTTTAGTTCGTTCTTTTCTCGGATTTTTATATTTACACACGATACTCTCCTTTAATTATATTTTGAGGCTCAAATTTTCCACCGGAATGTCTCACATTTTTCGAAACGGCTTTAAAAAAAAAAAAAAAATTGCAAATTTCCATTTGCAGCGTTTTTTTGTATTTGCATTTGAATTATATAATTTCGACAACGTTTCTAGAAAGTGAAGAAGAGGCTTATACACAATATCTTAGAAAATTTGCAGAAATTAAGGCGATTGAACGATTTTTCGAAAAACTCAGATTTTCGTAAAATTCAATAAATCATAAAATTTAAACAGTTCAACCGATATTTCCAAAATTCAATACCAACCTTCCTATTAAGATACTCTATTTATAAAAAAAAAAAAATTAGTAACAAATCTTAACATTTGCGGAAGTTAGAGCGTCGACACCCTTTTTTTGAAAATTTCAAAATGCCGAAGTATTCGTATTTTCCTAGCAATTCCAACAAAATCCTCGGAGAATGAAGAACTTGCAAAAAGAACTGTGCAAAACGGGAGCCCTGTAGCTCAAACCGTTCTCGAGTTATAAACGTTTGAATTTTACAGTGTCAGAACACACACACATACGGACATTTTTTCTAGAGATGATTTTTCGATTTTTTGGGAAATTTCAAACGCATTGACATTGAAAACTGCAATAAAAAAAATTTCACCGTCACATGGCTTCTTCTATGAGGAAGCAAAAAAGCGTAATTTACAACAAGAATCCAAACTCTCGGATGCTGGAAGCAAACTTTCGATTTTTTTTCGGGATTCTCATCAGGGCCACATTTTTTGCTGCATATCGTCGCTGTCGCTTTCGTGCCGCTCGAGTGTTATTGTGTTATTGCAAGGAGCATGTGGGCGCCATGCGTTTGCGAAAGATCCTGAGGGCAGGTCAACTTCTCCGTCCTTCTGTTGTCCCAACGCGCCCATGTCGATCGCCATCGAGAAAAAAAGGCGTAAATTACGTAGCAATTTACGTGTCCAATTGGTCGAGTTATGACTTTTTGTTTGTTAACGCTCTTTATCCCTATATACAAACATTGAATCTGTTTAAAAAGTCTGGAAGCCGATCGCGAGACGTGTGTGCGACACGTTTCCGAAACCTGTTTCCCAGCAGTCGATTTCGTGGCTTATCGGTAGCACGACCGAACACTGCGCACCGGCTGTGTACACTGTAATATACGCTGGGCAAACAGCAATGAATAAAATTCCCTGACATATTGCATAATGAGCCGGTACACTATAAATATACGCAGACCAATGCGCGAGCTTGTCTGATACCGTCACGTGTATATATACCTATCAAGACTTCATACGATCGACAATCAACTGGATTTGCTCCCGAATAGTCTCAAAATCGAAGCGATAAGCACAAGAAAAATGGGCGAAACTAATTATTCAGAATAGACTTTTGCTGTCAACTCTTTCATGACTCTCTCAACGTTTCGAGGCGAACAAATTTTTCTGTACTTTCCAGTCGTCTACTAAATTCTATGAGATTGTAATATTGTGAATGATGCTGAAGTGTGCATCGTAGGAATGCAACGAAAATCTGTTTTTTCTTGAACAGAACTCGTAATTATTATTCAATATTTAGTCTGGACAATAAAACGATCCTCCCTTGTCACCCAAAAACTCAATCGACACAAAAAATTGCCACAATTTTCAAAATTCAATAAACAATTAATAGATCAAATACTTTTCGTTGAATATCAACGTTGCAAGCTTCAGAATCGTAATTGTGAACCCATTCGTCTGTTTTCACTTGGAGAACGAAAAAGAATCGATATCGAAACTGAAATGTCTGAACAGCTGTGTTCCTCTTTGTTGAGCTATTCAAAAACGTTGATAATGGAAATTGATAAAAAAATATTGATAATAACGTATTGATTGAGTCATCTCAAGGTCGTTCGCGATTGTTTAGGATTCTCCGGCGGATTTTATCAGAATTGAAAGAAATTTGAACCTCTTGAGGCTTTCTTTTGAAATTTTGGGAACGAATGAATTTTTTTCAATGGAAAAAAAACGAAGCGGTGAGAAAATGGACTGCAGAGAGGATACAGAAGTTTTGAAAGGCGCTTGATTGACCGAGCGTAATCTCATTAATTAATATAATCGACATCGCAACGTATAAACATCTCTGCTAGCTTCTCTTTCTTTCCGATCACATTGTGTATCTTTTCGCGTGTGCAACTCCGAGATACAATGACCCAGTTTTATCACGACCTAACATTATTATACGACGATCGATTGCGTAACGCGATATGTCAACCGGACAACCGCTACGTTTCATTGGCGAGTGTAAATGTCTGTGTAAATATCTTTGTCTCTTTGTCATAGTTCCGGACGAGGAAACGAGACGATGCTCTTCGTGGCGATAAGGCGAGACTGTCTCTTCCCCGATTTTGCTCAATTAAATTTCGAGAGATTCCCATTCCAAGGAACAAATTGGTACAAGGGAGAGAGAGAGAGAGAGAGAGAGAGAGAGAGAGAGAGAGGAAAAAACAATGAAACGTTATTAAGGATGCAGATTTGTTGTTATTTTTGATGGGCCAATGGCTTGTTCCGAAATAAAATTCAATTTCTCGTACGAAGGTAAAAAAATGAATATAAAAAAATAGGGACGAATTTTTTTTAACCCTCGAATCACGTTATTTTCAACTGTCGAGAGACTTTTCCACGTTGCATTTGGCATTTTCCACCGAGTCTGGGCGCATCGTGCAGATCATAAGGCAAACATATGTTCATCGAGAAAATTGAAACGACAATGGTCACGCACGACGGTGTGCACACCTCGACAAAAGCCAGAAGGACACGCGTTAATACGCAGAGTCCTTTTTCTCCCATATTACGAAGCAACATATGGTGCACCATGGGCGGAACTCTGGCTGACCAAATCTCCTCCATCTCTCTTCTTCTCTCATGACACGAGAAGCTTAGCCGAGGTAAGTCCCCGCAATCGAGTCTATCGTCTATGATGTTTCTCAATCAATATTTACACTCGCTGCTCAGGGGATCGATCATTTTATTCCAACCAATACGTCCATACGACGTGCATGTCGAATAAAAACAGCTGTTTACAAAGAATCCTCTGACGTTTGTCCGATGTAAATCATTACAAAGTTACTTGCCCTAAAATTTCGATTTTGTCGAGTTTGGATCTCGCACAAAAAAATTCCTCGGTTGTAAATTTCGAAAAGTTCCAACGTCCACAGGTCAGTTCAAATGATTGGAACGACTCTGAAGTTTGCAACGTTGATATTCAACGAAAAATATTTTTTCTATTTGTTATTTAGTGAATTTTGGAAATTGTGGCAATTTTTCGTGTCGATTAAATTTTCAAGAAAAAAAACAGAATTTCGTTGCATTTCAACGATGCAAACTTTAGCATCGTATGATTGCCTCGGTTCTGCATCGAACGTGACAGACTTCTGTTATATCCTACTGACCGATAATAACGTAATGCGATACCTGAAACCTCATAATGCGACTTTATAGTCCCTTAGCTCAGATTACTCCAAATATTGACAGCAACTATAATATGTACTCATTCGTCCGACTGTCGGTTCATAAAAGATTCGAACAGTGTCAGCAAGCTGCAACGACCCGCCGAACTGATTGTTATCGTCTGTAAATTTATGACTCTGAAGTTTGCATCGTTGGAAAGCAACAAAATTAATTTTAATATTTGGCAAAGATGATTATTCAAACGCAGAATGTATAATTACGATGATAAAATGATCGGTTTTTGCGATCCGAAAAGCTAATTGGTTCGGAAAAAATTGGATGATTTTGCAAAATTGAACGAATCATCATAAAAATGAAATATTTTAAATTGATGATTTATTGAGTCGTCGTATATATCACGAAAATATATACCCAAATCTGTCCAATTTCCAGAAGTCAAATTAAACTCGATATTAGAAGGGCTAGGCTTCGAGGAAACAATTTTCGGCGCTCCTGTAAATCAACCGAGGCCCCAAAAAGCGTCGGAAATGCGCAGGTCCTAAATCACTTAATGATCCGTTTCATTTTATCGTTCACATGCATGTTCGTCTTCGGGCATATGGGTACATATGACCCAACGAGTATATATATTAACATAATCTTACGTTTATATCGCACAAGATATTAGAGTCATGTGTGCTGACCAATATGGAATAATATACCTTTCGAGTGCTATCGCTTCCCCACTCCTTCGTTACGTAATTCTTTACCATTGACACTGCTGCCGAGCTGAGCGCGAGCTGGTATTAGTAATAATAATCTTTGCTGGTAGAAATGATGCCTTGGAAGGAGCGGACTTTGTGTGCGATTGTGTGGGTCCCAGACAGTGTGAAAGGATTTTGTTGATCGGTAATGAAGTCACAGAGGCTCGGCATGAGGCAGCTTAGTCGTCATTAATACATAATTCGCATTCCCATTCAGATTTACGTGAGAAAAGCATCGCCTGTACGACCTACGCGTGGCGCGTATATTAATTTTGTTTTTCTCTCTCTCTCTTCGTACTCGTTGCTGACAGAACGGAAGGAAAGTTTTTTCAAGGTTCCCTTGGCGCCGGCTTATTAATAGTTTTATTACTTTGTGCGTGTTTAAAAAAATGTTTTTCTCTTTCTGCAGTCGTTGGAAAACTGCTTATCAAATTGTTGCGATGCTCTTCATAATTGTCTACGGAAAGCTCTGCTCATCGGAGTATGAAGTTTTTTTGTTCCATTCTTTCAACGAAATCTCGCTTTTCCGTTTTTGTTGAAAATTCAACGCGACGTGTAAGCATGAACGCAAGTTTTAACGAGACACTCGTACGGGCTTTAATAACGAGAGGTATAAAGCCCGGAGATATGAAGCACGCGAGTCAAGAACACATGAATGTTGCCGTAAACGTGGACATCACGTTTGCGTAGTTCCGACGTTCTTTCCTGGCTTTGTGTGTGTATGCAACTTGTACGATACGGCGTTGAGTAGTGGAAGGTGCAAAAGAGACATGGACATGTATGAATATACAGATATAAAGCCTCAGGGCAGTCGTGGGCCTCTCTTCCGGATAATGACAGAGGCTGGAGCAGCGAGAGAGGTTCGGGCACGTGCCTCACGCGATCCTCATCCTCATTACCTTCCTCCTCTTTCGTGAGCATTCCTTTTTCATTTATTTTCTCTCTTTTTTTTTTATTAACCTCTTCTCTATACCTTTTCGAATATATACAGGTTTCATTCGTTGGCTTCTCGCGCCTTAACCCGCATCAATTGCCCCTTTTATCGAGCATCAACCACTCCGCACCAGCTGCGCGCTTATGCACTTTTCTCTCGCACTCTCTATATTCCTCGCCGATTATGTCGACTATCATCGGCACATTCGCGTATATATCGATTGGTAGCAAACAATGGAGCTCGGGGACTCCGTTCTGCGTGTTATTTCCTCAGGTTTACGATTTTTTTGTTTTTTATCAGAATTTTTAAGTTTTCCATCATTTTCGATCAATTTTTGCATCTTTTTTCATCGGTTACGAAAATAGAGATCTTTGTGTATTCTTCTGATCCCCATTCATTTTTTGTGGATCTTTTATTTTTAGACGCTGCTGTAAAACGTGAACGATTCTGGTAGCAGCTCTACGTGATTCGCATGTGTATAGTTTTTTTTATATTTGTACATATCCTCATAATACATGGACACAAAAAGGTAATAGCGCTGGACGAGATGGCACAAAGACCGGATGGGGAACTGTTGGAACGATTCCCCGTATTTATTCAAATATATCAAAGGGAGATTCTCGCAAAATAAGAATCACGTTTCTAAAAAGAAAGCAACGTATCGCCAGCAGGAACAACAGTCTCTCGCGAATGATTTATTCGTTTAGTCAATATATTATTCACCAAGCACTCTCGCACCACCAATCGTTCGACATCCGTGGCGCCGTTCGTAATTTTCCAAAGGATATGGGCGTTAAGTGATTTTTTCAGCCGTTATTATTTCTTCTGGTGCTCCGCGTAATGACATGCCGAGTCTTCGTTGCCTAGAAAGTGCATTTAATCGCACTCGGCGCCAATTTCTCGTTCGCATTTGGAAAATTTCGATCTCGGGAGGTTTTTTCTATTTAATTTGTTCGCAAAATTCAACTCGATAAAAAGTGAATCGAAAAGTCAATTAGGCACGTTTTTCCTTAGAGTTTTGATCAATCAAACTGTTCGAGAACTCTAAACACTGTCTTCATCGTTATTGAGCAAACTTTTTTTTCCTAGCTTACTGAACATTCGAGTATATACTTTCATGCCCTACCGGGAACGTTTAACGGATAGCTGTGCGGAGAAAGAGCAAGAGACAAATGAAACACACTTCCCCCCACGTTTATAGCGGCACCGGAGTGTGATCGTGACTTCCATGCACATCGTCGAGCCCTCGGTGTCTTACATCGCGTTTTGACTGTACGCACATACATTTAGCTATATACTCGAGGGACTTTGAATTCAATCAGCCACCGGAAACGTCGGATGTTGAATTCTTCGGGTCTCGCTCGTCGGAACAGTTTGGCGTCGAGGTTTATCGAACGGGGAGAAAAATTTACGCATATCCTGCGGTGATTTTGCTTGAGGTTCCATTTTCGGAAGGATAAACCTGATCCTTTGTTCCGGAACGACTCTGAAGTTTGCAACGTTGATATTCAACGAAAAATATTTGATCTATTAATTATTTACTGAATTTTTAAAATTATGACAATTTTTCGTGTCGATTGAGTTTTTGGGTGGCGAGGGAGGATCGTTTTATTGTCCGGACCAAATATTCAATAATAATTACGAGTTCTGCTCAAGAAAAAACAGAATTTCGTTGCATTCAAACGATGCGAACTTCAGCATCATTTCTTTCTTAACTATTCGCCTCCTTAATTTCATCCAAATTCGATCACACGCTCAATTAGGACGAAGATTCCTTTGCATTCCTTTGAAAAACAAAATTTTTAGACAAACAAATCTTTTTGTACAATATCAAAAGGTTTTTGTCTATAAAAAATCGTGTCTAGTCTCTTCGGAGACTGTCAGCAAAATACTGGCAATATATAGTCTCGAGAAGGCAAAATTTTTGTCGATAATATCGAAAAATCATGCGGTATTCGACAAAATATCGATCTGGAATTTGCAGTGCAGATTTTATTCAATTTCGAGACTAAACAATGGCCTGTACGAGCAGTGTATTATTTCCTCTCCAACAAGCTGTACCCTCTTATCAAGCAACAGTCGCGAAACGGATAAGAAACTGCAAATTTGTCTTGGAGAAAATATTCTCGCGAGTTGTGCGAGATCTTTCGCTGGTAAAACGCGTAATTGAAGACTGAGCACGAGCATCGTCGTTACATACGAAAACAGATATCGAATAGCTATATGTATAGAAAATGCGAGCAACGTATAGAATCCAGGTATAGTGTTTATTGCACGTTAACTCGCGTCATCGAATCACCCAGCATTACAGCGGATTAGAGTATCGTTTCCGCGAAGGAAAAAACAACGATTTTATAATGCGCAGAGTTTGTTTTTTTGTTTACGAGAAATAATACGGTGCAAATTTCGACGACTCTGAAGTTTGCAACGTTGATATTCAACGAAAAATATTTGATCTACTAATTATTTATTGAATTTTGAAAATTGTGGCAATTTTCCGTGTCGATTGAGTTTTTAGGTGACGAGGGAGGACCGTTTTGTTGTCCGGACCAAATATTGAATAATAATTGCGAGTTCTGCTCGAGAAAAAACAGAATTTCGTTGCGTTGCAACGATGCAAACTTTAGCATAATAAATTTCGCGCATGCCACAGTCCCGTTACAGCGCGTTTTGTGTACGCGTTTGTCATTCGCATGCTTACGTGTGCCTAAATTGATAATTGCTATTTTTAGTAACGCGCCGCTCTGAATCAGCCGGGATTCAATAATATTGCCCGCGAGCTGGGAAACCGAGGGGGAAAAAAGCGAACACGTCATATCTACAAATTCGCAAAGTGCGGATGTGTCGCGTCATTGTTTGTGCTTGTCACCTGCAGCTTCCACGTATTCAACGCGATATTTGTGTGAATCTTTATCTAATATTTACTACGACGATGTGTTCTGAGCGAATTCGTCGCGCCTCGTTCGTTCTCGCGTCGCGGACCGTTATGCAAAATATGTTTCACTTTAAAAAAATGACAAAATTTTTTTATCTCATCGTTTTGTCGTCTGGGAATTTCAAATAATGACAATTGGCTCTGTCGCGAGATTCCAAGTTGATTATTTTTTGAGATAATAAAAAAAAAACTCGTAATTGCAAAGTCGAATGAATTGTAATAAATTCTGCTAAACGATTGTGCAACGTCCGTTACGAACACACACTTATAAAAATAAATTGCACGTTTATTATGATCTCTCGAGACTTGGTCCTGGTCGCGTGGAAAGACTCAAGGCTCGCCATACGTCCAGTCTCTTTTCAAAGTCGAAATTAGCATAGAGACAAACCGTAAAACGCGATCTGTCGACAACTCGATTTTTGTCGCGCAACGAGTGTAAAAATCGTGGTATTTTTTTTCCAACTTCCTTTTACGCTAAAGTTTTCGTCTCGCCCACGATATTCTGCTGCCTTTACCGTGGAAAACCATGTGTGCGTTTTAACAGCCATGACGCGAGAATTCTCCGAATGAGAAAGTCAACCAGTGGCTTTTGGCATTTCATTTCATTTTCTCCGAAATATTTTGTGCAATCTCGCGGACGATCAATCGCTTTTATCATTAAATTCTCTCATTTTTGTTCATTATCGTTATGACAATCGTGCATCACAAATATAAGGAAACGGAGCGAGAAACAATCGGGTTAATGGGCGCAGGAACGACCCACGCGGACATAGAGAACGTCAACCAACTCGTCGAGGAAACTTTGCAGACTCTGCTCTCCCGACCGCGTGTGTACCTCACGCGATTAATCTTTCTCGAACTGTGAGTGCACTCGGACATGACCTAACATCCTGCGTGGATAATCGGAACGAGAGTGTCGCGCACAATCCGGATACATCGCGTTACGAGCATATTAATATAACGAATCAACAGATTCATCAAAATCAATAAAACACGAAGAAGCGAAAACGAAATATGATGCTGAAGTTTGGATCGTTGGAATGCAACGAAATTTTGTTTTCTTTTGAGCAGAGCTCGTAATTATCATTCAATATTTATTGGTCTGGACAATAAAGCATTCTTACGAATCTGAAGTTTGCAACGTTTATATTCAACGAAAAATATTTGATCTATTAATTATTTGTGAATTTTGAAAATTGTTGCAATTTTTTTGCAATTTTGCTGAAGAAAAAACAAAATTTCGTTGCATTCCAACGATGCAAACTTCACAGCATCATAACAATCCTCCCTTGTCACCCAAAAACTCAATCGACTCGAAAAGTTTCCACAATTTCCAAAATTTAATAAATAATGGATGGACAAAGATTTTTCGTTGAATATCAACGATGCAAAAACTTCAGAGTCGTAAAACGAAAAATTCGTCAGTCCACAGAAACGTTTTACGAATTAATTTTCTTGTGTTTTCCTTTTTCAATTACCTCATGCCACACTCGATGAAATCTCGACGAAAAAGTCCAACGAAAGTATCTCATTTTTTTCTTCTCTTGTTTCGACACGAAACAGTTACATTTTTGCTCATGTTTCGAAAATTTTGCGAAATACGATCTTTGATTATAAATAAGCCTTTCGCTTCGATTCTATTTTTGGAAAATTAATGCGGAGCTTGTGTAACGTAAGAAACCGAGGTTTATATAGCCTGGATGAAGGGGGGCTTTCCGCTTGCGAGAGAGGCGAGAGCAGACGTGAGATTAATGGTAACGAAGCTCGTAAAGTTTCTACAAGGTGGATCGAGCAAAAAACCATATAAATTTAGAGATACACAAGTATAAATACACATTTCATGGTGAAAAGAGTCTATGGGCTGTTCCTGAAACTCGCAAAGATCAGACTCAAGCGTTCTCACTCTTGAACCGATCGAATAGCTTCCGATTCGATTTCTCATTGACCGAAAAGTTTTACCGCACGGATTCGAGTCTTGGGTTCGTTTTCCGCAACCACCGGACCAATGTTTACGATTCGCCAACGAATCCAGCGCGTTTTTCATTTTTTCCGAAATATTTTCATCCCCAAAGTTTGCAACTTTGATATTCAACGAAAAATATTTTATCGATTAATTATTTATTGAATTTTGAAAATTGTGCCAATTTTTCGTGTCGATTGAGTTTTTGGGTGGCGAGGCAGGATCGTTTTATTGTCCAGACCAAATATTTAATAATAATTGCGAGTTCTGCTCAAGAAAAAACAGAATTTCGTTGCATTCCAACGATGCAAACTTCAGCATGATATAAATATTGAGAGCCACCGAAATCAAACGCGAACAAACTCTCGAAACGTTAATCGCAACTTTCTGATGAGCGGAAGAAAAATTAAACCAACTGCTGCTTCAAAAATAAGAATTCACATATTTTATGATGGAATTTATCGGAATTGGCGCGATAAGAACAAGTTCAGAGCGAGTAGGCTTGAGCTTGAATGTATATATTTTTATCCTCGATTACGGAAGTAAATCGAGCGATGACTCAGACACGTGTTGCAATTGTGAATGTCAGTGCGAGGTCGATGTCAACCGAGCTCGATCGATGCCCCAAATTTCTGGCTGCCGCGATCCCCGGAATCAAGGACTCGTTTATGGTTTTTTTTTTGCAAACGTGCAAAAATGTGTTTTTATAAATTTTTCGTAAGTTTCGATCCCTTCAATGAATTAATTTACATTTCGATGAGTCGACGCGCGCGAAATTTTCGTCAAATTCATCGAAATCGCAACAAAAGTTTCTTTCGCGAATTTCTGGGACACGTGACTCACGGATATTTCGAAGTTTCGCCGCGTCATATATATTTTTATGCATTTTTGCTGAGACTGAACGATTCGTTGATTATACAATATCGCGAATATTCGCCTGCCTCGACGTCGTCCACAAATCAATCCACAATTTCATTTCGTCACAAATTCGTTTCGAAAAAGTTTTTAAGAAAATTCACTTTTTTTTTCGATAAAGTGCGATTTCGGAAATCAAAGGCGAAAGGTACGAAACAAAATTTCGCACGAAAACAATTCGTGTTATTTTTTTATTTTATTTTATTTCAATTCTTTTTTTTATTATTTATTTATTTTGTATTTTATTTTTATTTTATTATTTAGTTCATCAATTTGATTGAGTGTATAAATTTCTGAGAAATGCTGGTCGCTAATTCACCGCAGGGAAATGTCCCTCTGTCGAAAATCAGAGGAAGAGGAGAGTCGATAGGAGCGCGCGAAATTTCAACGAGCCCTATCGCGGTCGTGGGTATATTTTTGGCATGTTTTTATTTGAGATGAACGAAAAGATAAAAGAAGGAGAAAGACACTGTTAATCGCTCACCAGCCTCGTTTGTTCCTGTCGCGATATTCCGCAACCGAGAAACCGAACATACTGCTCTGCTCTTTCCGATAACTCGTGTAATGCCTCGTCTCGACATTGAATGCCTCGATATTCCAGTCGGAAGTATAAATCCCAACGAGGACAAAAAGTCCTACGAGGATGTGAAAATTCCACATCTTATCACGATTCATCCTGATTTTCATTCACTTTTTTTCTCACACTCTCGGTCCACTCGTTCACGACACTAACAACAATCGTCAACTATCCATTCGCCGGCCAAGATTTCGTTTGTTTTCGTTTGAGAAAAAATACCGTTGAAAAAATTGATAAAAGTGCAAGTTTCAATACTGTCGAATTTATTTTGCTACTTTTAACATTCGTTATGAATTTTTCACTTTTGGATACATGTGTCGGGACCGAGTGATGGTAATCACTGTACACGACCTCCTGAACGAAGTCGGCTTGACGGACGGCCGCGGACAGACTGAGTCGAGAACTCGAGTCTTTTAGTTCTCTCACGACTCCCACCCATCGCACCGCGTACACAACTTCTCAGCACCGGCCGATCGTTTTCTCTCTTACTCACTCACTCACTCACTTTTTCACCACTCGTCATCTTCCTTCTCCTCTTACATTACATCTAATATGCTCCACATATTCTTCGTAAGGTTTATGCCAAACGTCCGAATTTACATCATTTCGATTAACGGAGGAAGTTTTCTTGCACTTTGAAAAAAAAAGCATTTTTCTGCTAGTAAACTAAAAAACTATTTTTTGTGTTATTCAAGATTTATTTCCCGGAAGTTTTTCCAACAGCACGTGCGAACGTGTGTTTATTTGTTTTGTTCCCGGAACCAGTGATGAACGAGTAACGAGACTAGAAACCCGGATGGTGTAGAGGTCACCTTGACGCCAAATACTGGCATAAAGGAAATTTGTCAGTCAGAATATTGCACGATTCTCCGAATGTTGTTGCTTTATCGTGAAATTTTATCGAGTTTGATGTCACATGAAGATGAAAGGAATCTTTTACAAAAACCGATACAGTTATACAATAGGGGAGGAAGCGGAAGTGGCACGTACGGTAGTAAAACTTTTTACACCGAATATGAATACCTACGAGCCCGGGATTGCGCCTTCAAAGAGTTATCCCGTCGAATTTTTTTTTAGGAACACACGTGCCCTCTGGGTGACCGGATTGCATATTGAAACGATCATGAAAATTATTTCGCCACGATGTTCCTATCACTTCCATTGCGTTAGTCCGATATAATAATTTTAAAAAATCGCGAGTTTACGAAGCTCGCCGAAATTTAACTGTATATGTAACTCTACACAGTTAACCGAACGGCGCATATATTTATCATGTACGAATACCGTACGCCGAGATCCAGTGACTTAGGTAGCGACGTTACCGATCGTTGGTACGAGCGATCACAGTTACTGACTTCCGTGAATTCTCCAGCATCCCGACGTTCTCTTTTTTACCGTTCGTTACATGAGCAGTCGACTATATCGATAAAGAAAAATAATGAGAGTGAACGTCTCTAAATTTATTTTAAACGCCAACAATTAAATTGTATATCAATCGATAAATATCGAAATTGAAACATTCACATGCTGATTTATGTAATAAAAAGAAAACAAGAACCAAATTCGGGTAAATTTCTCGAAAGCTGATGGTTATATTACCTGCAAATGTTACCAACAAAAAAACACATGCACATGCGTACTGTGCCTCTGCAGACCGTTTGACACTTCCCGCTCAAAACACATGCTTTCTTCCCCTTCTCCAGCATGAGCCAAATTTCGACGCGTGTTGAGTCGCAATTCGCGAATTTGAAAAAAAAACACGATTCCGTAATTTTTGTTATTTTTCAGCGATGTTGATTGTTGATCACAAGAAAAAATCGTCCAAGCTGTCGTGAACATGTTGATTTCGATATAAACATCGGAATCTCACGCACACCCTGTTGTTTTGATTGCCGTGTCATTTGTTCAGGCCAACACTCAGCGATCTGGAAAAATTCACTACGAAAACAATGGCAGAATCCGCCGAGGTAAAATGCAATTTGAAAAAAAAAAACAGGATTACAGCCTCAACGCTTGTGAGTAGAATTTTGAAATGACATTTTCTTCCTCCAGTTAACATTCAAAGATCTCCAAATGGACGAGCGGTACAAGAGGTTAGAACGTACATTAAAAATGGCTTTGCTCAAAAATGCTGAGCGTCAAACACTCCAAAATGGGAACACAGGTGCATGGCCAAGTATTTCGAGCATCGCCGGTGACAATCTCGATATGAGTTGCGCGGCGATGTCGTCAAGGTCGTCGAGGATCGGCAGCGAAGTTATCGCGTCCAGCGCCAACCTGAGAAACTTTATCTCGCAAAAAAAAGTCGCGAGCGGTTTGCACAACGGAATAGAAACCTCCAGTGAAATTCAATTTCCTTCGCAAACCGATACCGACAGAGTTATGATGCCGCCGCCGAGAACACCGGGAATATTTTCCGGGCGGCCTAAAAGACCCGAGTTTGAAAAACAACGCATACCGCTGTTGAACATGCCGCCAAATATGGACAGAAAAGAAAACGGTTTTGCAATGTCCACTCCGCTCAACGGCGCACCTTCCGTTTCTCGTTCTCCTGAATTCGTGGATAAAAATTCTACGGCTTGCTTCGGAGAGCAAAACGATTACGCTCGAAAGAACTATCAAGAATCCTGCGACAATAATCAACGAAACAAAACGCAGGAAAGAATTTTCTCTAGGTGGAGAGTTCTGCTCAATGACAAAAGTCAATTGATCATTAAAGGCACTCTGGAGTGCGGGAAAATCGCTCGGAGCAAACCTGTCATCAGAAGACTCACCGCTACTAGCGTCCAGTCCATTTTCAAACACACTTATCATCTCCAAGGCAATCTCGTTGATGATCGCAATGGTACAGTTTTTTAAACTTTGAGCGGTCATTTTTTATGTGTAACAATTATGATTTTGTTGTCCTTAACCCTAGAACTACAAACCGGGCAGATATCTACCCCAGGCAAGCTTCGAATTACGTTCCCAATTTAATTTTTCAGCACTCAGACATTCAAATCGATTTTTCACCAATTAAATCTTTACGAAATTGAATTTGCTCTGTACCATTCTCTTTGGGATGGAAAAACAAAAAGATTCATGTTCTTATAAGTTGGATTACTGCTTTCAAAACGATTTTATGAACAGGAAACCCGGGGAGTAAATAAATATTTACTCCCCGGGTTTGTAGTTTAAAGGGAAAAAAAATGGGTCTGTAGTTCTAGGGTCAAGGTTGGTCCATGTTCTCCGTTTCGATCGTTCTTATGGGATGAAAAAACGATTAGAAAAAACATTTACTGACTTTCGTGGACCGAATCATTTCCGTACAGCGACTTTATCAGATGCTTCAAACGGCACTGACCCCAATTCTCATGTTCCGGTCAATCTTGCAGAACTTCCGGATTACGTGAGCGGAAAATTTTACAACGGTTTCCCGGACGACTGGGAAAACGTTTACCAAGTGTGGCGTAATTTTGTGAGCGACGGTTGTAGATTATCATTTCGATGGCCGACGCCAATAACTGACAGCGACGAAGACATCAAGAGCGGAATAACGGAACTGTCGTATTATCCACCACTGGGAAAACAGAAAAAGTCGAGATCGCCTCGTAAACGAGCGCGATGTACGAAGAACGCGCCAGCATTTCTTTCGACATCGACGAACAAGGAAAATCAAGTGAACAAAAGTCCATGCGCTTGTTCGCATGTCCCGAACAATTCATTAGAAACGCCGACAAGGTCGATGGAGCATTCGACAATAAGCTGCCCCAAAAGTGTGCCCAGTAGCGAATGTGGCGATGGGAACCATAAAAATCAATCGATGCTCAATACGACCTCGACAAGTTTAAACAGCAGTCGAAGAAACTCTGGCCATGCCTTGAAGGATATTCTACAAGAGGACAAGCTCAATCTGATACTCGACACTTTGGCAAATAAAAATTGTTCCCTCGAATACATACAGAAAATTGTGGAAATGCTCGAGTGCATGAAGTACGTAATTTCGTATCAAACTTCAGAATCTGATAACCAAGAAAACGCTCCTACGAACGTCAAAGAATCGTGTACTCCTAAGCCGCCTTCCCAACCGTTGGAAAGGAACGTTGATAGTGGAAACAACGCGCAACATTCCGAGAATCGTTTGCCTGACGTTAGTAACGAAAAGAAAACTGCGACGACTAATTTCCCCAAAAGCCGACCGGATCAGGGTACTCGTAGGAAATTGTCCAAGGAAGATTACGACAGTACAGAATCGGAAAACGATTATTACGAAATGCGGAGACGAGACTCGATGAATTCGCGTTTGCACGAGAAATCACGAAAATCGAAAAGATACCGAGAGCACAAAGTACCGAACTGGTCGTTCTCGAGATCCAAAAATATTGGGACATTGCGGGAAGCTGAAAAATTGCCCGATAGTCTCGACAGCCTGAGCGAGGATGAGTTTGTCGACAAGAAACTCACTACGGAAAACTCACAAGCAAAAGTTTCTGCCAGTTCTAGAAAAGTTAGAACGAGGCTACACAATTTTCATGGAGTCATCGACAATCGCGACTCTAGCGTTAGCCTAACGGAGGAAGAGCACGAAGAAAGCTACAAGCCTCGGGGAAAAGTTCCAAAGAAAGAAACTTATGACTCGAGTGTCAGTATCACCGAAGACGAGCGTGGGGAGATGCAGGTTGGACGTGGGAATGTTGAGAATTTGAATTATTCTCCTAAGCCAGGGACGCGGCCTGTCCAACCGGAAATGCGCAGAACAACTGGCTTGCCGGAAGTACAAAAAAGCAATTTGGCGTATCGTAACGAACCGAATGTTTCCTCCATCGATTCTGAAATCGATAGAACTGGTTCGGCTCACCGAGTCTCAATAAAAAAATTCACCATGGAAAAACCCACAACTTTAAACATTGACAATCAAACCAAAAAATCTCGCGAAGATAAATTCTTTCACGAGCAACAAAAAATTTCGTCCGATGTGTCGTCGGACGTGAAACGTCAAAAAATTCCCAATGCAACACGCGCGACCATGGAACCGGAGATACAATCGTTCCTTGATGATTGCGCAAACAAATTTGATTTCCAACAAAACCGCATGCACCCTCCATTGAGTCCAATAAAAACGCAGCCTCAGAAAAAGAAGCCTATCGTCGTTAGCTCCGAACCTGCGAACATCGATATTCATCAGTACAAACAGCCGAGCAAAAAAAATGTAAATGACAATTATTCCATTGCCAACAGCACTGCCCGACGATATGGGGAAGATGTAGAAACTGATAAGCCACAAGTGGAAGTTAAAAATCCTCCCACAAATCCCAAAAATTCTGACAAATACATAATCGAGCGTCTCAAGACTATAAAATCAATCTTGGATACCGATTCTCCCAAGAAAGCAACAAAAGCCAAAAATATTGATAACGAAGTGGAAACCGATGGTGGAACGAAGCTCGTGAAAGAAAAATCGACGACAAGCCTTGCTGTCAAATCATCGGCCACTCAATATGGCTCTGAAGACAAACCCAAACAACTTACTGGCTGGGTACCTGCTGTCATCTGCGAAGACGACGATACCTCCAAATGTCGCTTGGTTTTCGAGGGAAAATTGCTAAAGTACGTTCCGACGAATATTTCATTCTTCTCGTTCCTCTAATTATTGAAGTCTCATTTAAAAAATCGTGTATTCCATGTTTACAGTGAAGCTGGCCACGTCGCGAGTCGCAAATTTACAACAGATTTCATCGAGCGAAGAATAAATGCCAAATTAGTGAAAACAGTTGGCGACGTTTATTATCAGCTCGTCGGCGATTTGATTGACACTAAACAAGGTACGTAAAAATCTTGAAACTCTCCGGAATTTGTTTCCGGTGAACAATCGTTTAGGAAACAATTTTTTTTCTGTTTCAGTCGTGCCGAAGGCGTTGGTGAAACTGTGTCGCACCGGCTGTCCCGGTAATATCAATCGTTTCTGCGAAAAATGGAAAGTACTCTCTTCAGGTGAGTCATTTTTTTTTTGCACATTTCGATAAAATTTTTTTTTTTTTTTTTTTTAATTAATACAAACTTTCGTGATTTCATTTTTTCAGAAAACAACGAAACTCCCATTGCACAACAATTGCAGTCAACTTCAGTCGATTGTCTCAGCGTGCCAACAAGCTCTCGAGGACGACGCATATTGCCGCCCCTGAATTATTGGACCGGTGAGATTTTATCTTTTTTTTTTTTTATTAATTCTTCATTTCCGACCGTTCGTACGAAAATTTGTTGAGTGTTTTTATTTTTTATGTAATTTTTTTCTCTGGCCGCAGGCGAACGGGTCACCACGAAAGACAATAAAGCGGTTTATAGTCCAGGAAACTGTAAAGAACTGTCAATTACTTCTTCGTTCGATAAAAGTCTCGAAGAAACTCCTGAAGAGAAACGTTCACCGAGAGGCCATGCTGGTCGTAGCAAAAAAGTAATAACAAACTTGGCAAATCCAGAAATTCTCATGTCTTATTCAGTATTTATGAAAAATAAACTGCTATCAATACGAAAATTGGAATAATCGCCTTTTTCTTTGTCCAGGAAGCGGTGAAGGTTCCCGTTGGAACATCTACGCGTAAATCTCCGAAAAAAAGAATCGTCGAAAGGAAATTGGCGAGAAAAAAGCATGACTCTTCTAGTGGCTCTGACGAGGATGAACCAAGATCCAAATTTACGGTTCGGGTGAGATTTCTATACACATAGACTTTTATAGTTCCTGTCCCTTAATAAGTTGCTGTTATTATTATTTTTTGTTCAGAAAAGAAAAACGAGATCGAGTGACGTGACAAAGGCCGATACAACTTCGAAGAGGACGCTGAGAAATACTAGCAAAAATACTGCATCATCCCAGAGTCTCGAGAGGGTACGTGACGAAGTGAATAATTTTAACTGCAAATTTTCCAAGAAAAAAAAATTTGAAAATTATTTTAAAATCCTAGGCTCTTGCAAAACTCAGACTAAAAAAAATCATCGTTTTTATTTTTCAGAGCTCGAGCTCACCGTCAGATTTGTTTAAAAAACCAGCCGAAATGGAACCAAAATTGAGAATGAGAAAGCGGCAGAAAGTAAATCAGGATGAAGCCCAAACGGTTGTGGCTGGACCGTCGAAACAGTAAGTTTTGTCGAATAAATTCCGCGCCTCGTCCAGCACTATATACGAACATATTTGACCAGGTTGACGACGAGAGGATCGTCCGGAATAACGTGCGCGTTCTACAGAAACGTTCCTCTGCACAGTGACGATTTATCGGAGGATCAATTGTCGACGATGTAAACATGATGATTCCGAATCCGCCCAGAGATCGTCTTTTCCATATAAAACGTTAGCAATGAAGAAAAAAATATTTTCACACCCAAAAGTAATTATTAGGCTAAGGAATAATTAATGAATAAATGAAAAAACAATGAGAAGATTTCTTGGAGTATACATCGTTTAATATCACTGTCAAGCCATTGTACAAAATATATGCGAATGTTCTCATGGTGTAAACGAACATAACAAACTTTTAACAATTCTTTCGAATATTCCGACAGAGCCCGCACGATAACGAAAACGGAAAATAACAAAAAAGTACATTATCCCGTTTCGCTGTGTCTCTCCAATCAAAATAGTGACGAGACATGAGCGCGATATTACAATTTTCGAAACACAAATCAGTCCATTCTTGATTCATTCCTTTCGAATATAATTCTCGTTTACCAGAGAGACTAGAGAGTTTTGCATTCCTCATAGAGCTAGGAGGACTTCCGTGATGTAAGAATTAGTGAATCGGTGCAAAGAATTGCGAAGAATAAAAAGCCTTGATCGTAGGCGAGCCAACTAAAAATTTGACAGAGTAAAAATGCAATGGATTTATTTTTCCGATATGTCTAAATATACAAATTTATGCTATTTTGAGCATGTGATGATTGGTGATGTATGAAACAATTCCTCGTCTTTTCCAAACATGATTAAGAATTTTTTCTTATTTACAAATAAACGAACATTGAGTCCTCGATGCAAAAACAATATAAAAAATCGATATTTCCTTGCATCGTGGCTCCGGCCTGAAGCTCCACACAAAAAAGCATGTGGAATTTTACGTTTTAACAACGTGAGTTCAATAAATATTGCGATAGGTGTAAAGATAGAAATATCTTTAAAAAAATTGATTCCGGACTATTCACAGTTTAAAAAGCTTCCATATAAATAAAAAAAATAAACACCCAGCAATGTCTGTGTCGGACTAGTAAAATTATGGATTGTCGCAGTTGTTATTTACAGTCAAAATCCACAATCTGCTTTTGCTAAAAATATTGTGTATAAAGTTTAAAAAGAAAGCCATGATTTTTATATAATCGAGTCTAAAAAATGCACTCATTTCAAGGAAAAGTACAAAACTCCTTTTAGTCTCCCTCCGATACGAATAAATAAGTAATAATAATTAATAATAAAAAGTAGCTTCGATCCCATTCGGCAATTGCCTCGAAGTCGTACGTAAATATTATGTACAAACGAAACCGTATGGGAGCTACGTTGAAATTGATTGTTGGATAAAAATCGACGAGATAACTATTTCGATTTTCGTTAAGAAAATCTGTGATTCGGCTTTTTTTTGCGCCATTATTTTCATACAATTTAGAAACAACGATTTTTCGTGTTGATACAATCGAAAAATCGTCATTCCCATTTTCGTGAGTAATAACTCGAGATACTCATCATTTACTATGAAGAAACGAAGCCTACGACGCTGTTAGCTCTCGTCGTAAAGAGGAGTTCCATCGCCACTGAGCGACATGCTTCGAGGACTGGAATTCGTGTGGGGAGTTCCACGAGGTGATTTGTAAGATGGAGTTCTCGTTGGTGGTGGTCGAGTCCGTGGAGTTGCTCGGCCTGACGACTCTTCATAGTTTCTTGGCGTTTTACGAGAGTCGTCGTATCTGGGAGTGCTGTTTCTATAATGAAAAAAAAAAGACAAAAATTCAATCGATCGTCCGGCGAAATAAAAAATAGAAATTTCAAGATCTTGGTAAAGTTTCGGTGGAAAAAAAATCGATTTTCACTTACGAGTTTCTCGGGCCGGTTTGCTTCAAACGTGCCCAGGCCTCGGCAGCCTTTTTCCAATCCATAGGATCTCCGGAGGAATTAGATACAGGCGGAGTAGGCCGATGAGACGGAGTTGATCGATGATGCACTCCGGTAGCTTGAGCAGCAGCGGGATGCAAAAATTGTCCTTGATGCTGGCTCGGTGTTTGTTGGCCGTATCTCGGCGTTGGTTGAGAGTGATGCGGAGTGTGATGTGGCGTTTGGTACGGAGTCATAAATGGAGTTTGTCCCGATGGGGTGTACGGAGTATTCGGATAAGTGTGCATTCCGCCGTATCCGGCAGCGGCCGCAGTTCCTGGAGTATGCGGCGGATAATGAGGCGTTTGATTGGCCACTTGTGAGAGCGAGTGGAGCACGTGATGTGGAAGATTCTGGGCTACCCTTTGTATAGCTTCTTGATTGACGCCTGAAAAACATAAAAATGGGAAATTAAATCGAGTCCGTTGGAAAAAAAAAAAAAAAATATTGCAGCTGAACGAAATTCGTGGATTTCTTGACTTACCACCAACTCCTGGCGTGTTGTGATACGGCGTTCTGGAAGTAGCTGCACCGCGAGGAGTACTCGGGGTTATTTGGCCTGGTATAGGATCCCGGAAGTGTTTTTTGAACCAGCTGAAGAGATCGTTAACGCGAGCGAACGTTTGGCCTCGGAATCGAAATCCTTCGGGCGAAACGGTCACGTACTCGTGACGACAGCTCGAGCGAGGAAGATAGGAGAGCATGAACCTGCCTGGATATTTCTGTAAGCAATAATAATTCGTTTTTAAATTTGTCCATCGGTTTTCGATGAATGCAAAAAAGGGAAAAAATTCGAAAGAGTCTCTCACCTTTGCTGCGGAAATGATGTACGGAATACCACCGGGATTTTCTCTTTGCTGCTCTTTCAACAGCTCCTCAGCTTTGTCCCTCATGCCCATGACCGTCGGTTTGAAATGTTTGTAATCCAACAATTCCGAAGCGTAAGAAGCCATGGGATTGACATGACGAGCCAGGATTTCGTCCAGATCCTCAAATTCTTCGTTATCGATCCAAAGACTCGTTCCAAGCGAAAACGCATTTCCTTTTCCCTCTTCCCTTACATCAATGTGCTGGTAAATGTCCTCGGTCACTTTCCACGTGACCGTGAGATGATCAGCGCCTTTGCTACTCGGCCGCACTACCGCATCGCCTTGTTTTGTCGTTTTCATCATTTTATCAGCTTCGGAAAAGCTTATGTTGTGGAAGGACGGATGCACGATTACGCGTTTCACGTAAGTTTGTCGCTGCTTCACTTTCTTCGCGTCCTCCTCAACTTTCGTATCTTTCTCTTCAGCTTCCGTATCGAAAAATGGATCTCGCTGCGGTCTGAAAATTATTTAAAAATCCATGAATAAAAATCCAAAAAAAAAAAAAACAATCAGAATCTATTTTTTCCCCTGTGACAACTTAAAAGTTAACACAACGAAAAAGTCAAAATAATTTACCTCCACTCGTGATTTTTGTCAGCCAGATCGCTGCTTTTGCTCGTACACTCGACGCTGAATCGATCGACCTCGATTTTTATAACGCGGCAATGAATAATTTGTCCAGCGGTGACCCTCTCGCCAGGATTGGCAACGTGCTTGTCGGATAAGTTTTTAATGTGAATATATCCAGAAACTCCATTGTCAAGACGAAGCCTGACACCGGTTGCCTTTCCCGGACAGCCTCCGGCGTCGAAATGATTCCAAACTTCGGAAAGTTCAGGAAAATCATTTTTCAAACAGAATGGACATTGCCAGAGTCCGGTTTCATCGTTTCTGACAGGATTGGCTTGATCGAGTTGTTCGCCCTGTGGCTTCCTGTGACTTATTCCAGCCACTGTAGCCAAAATTAATTTCCCAATGTAAAAAGACTCGGGAGTTTCTTTCGTGAGAATGTCGAAGAGTTTTTCAGGACTTGGCGAGGTATAAGGAGCTCGAAGATCTTTGTATCGACAGTTCAATTCGGCTCTGATGTCGTAAAGCGTAATGCACTTGTTGCCGAATCCCTGCCGCTCGAGTTCCTCGGCAAAAGCGTCGAGATCAAGATCCTTCAGGCGTTCCGGTGCGCTGAGAATTTCGTCGAGTGCCATGCTCGGGTTGGTGTCTTCGTCGTCGTACTCCAAAGCATCGACAGCCATTTTTCTCGCCCACTCGTAAGTTTCAGGATGAACTCTCGAGCCGTCGAGAATCTCGACGTAAACGTCGGTGCTGTCGCCGAGACTGTTCGTATCGATTTTAATGAAACCAGCGCAATTGATGAAAACTTTTGGGCCCATGTGACAAGCCGTTACGAGCTGCGTACGATTTTCCAGTCTCTGATTCGTTTGCTTGAGCATTTTCATCAACGCTTGACCTTTCCTCGGTCCTAAGCCACAAACGAATTGCAAAAGATTTCCGGAGTAGGCTTGTTGAACGGCTTTGTTGATATCGACACCGACCTCGTTCACGCGGTTCACAAACTCGAGATAAATATTTTCCAGCAACTCTTCCTTCGGCAGTTGGTCCTGATAGGGATGATATTTCAGGCACAAAATTTCCTCGTCCGGTGTGCACAGTTGTGAGAATTCAACGAGAGGATCTTGAATCCTACGAGCTAAAGAAATGGCCTCTCGCAATAAAACAGGATAATCACGAAATTCAGAGATTCCCTTGTTGCTGTTTGAGTATATTTTGGCGAGTTCGTTCTCGCAGATTTCCACTTGAATCGGAGGATATTGTTCCTCCTCGGTGAGAGTGACGATGCATTCTTTGAGATCTTCGAGGAGCATCGTTGCTTCTCTGGATTCGCCTCCGAGGACAATGACGTGTGGTTTTTTCGTTGCGATAAAATTTCTGATCGCGAGCAAATCCGCTTCTTTCATCATTTTTTCATCTTCCCGGAAGCCGTTTTTGCGTTTCAGGAGATGTGGCAATCGGAGGTAATCCGTACACTCGCCGTCGGGAGCGACGATGCAGGCGAACGCTGCTTGAGAATAATCAGGCACGTAGGAAACTCCCATCACCCGGATCCCTTTGCTCGTGTTCCATTCCTCGTCCTCCTCACCAGGAAACTTGCAACTGTACGGCGCGACTTTTATCCAGTTGTACATTTTGCGACAACACGCTCGCATGACGCACTCTTTCGACTCGGTGATGAGATTGGCTTTGAGTTCTTTCTTCAAATCCGGAATGACCATCCGGTTCAGAGCAATTTCCACGCTGCCCACTCGCAGGGAGTTCCAGTCTTGAACGTTTTTGCTGAATTCGTCTCTGTAGTAAAGCTGTTTTATCTCGTCGACGTAATTGCTGCTCGTGTTGCCTTCGATAGTGTCACTGAGGGTCATAGTGATGAGTTTATCGTCCTCGGCCATGGCGAGTTTTAAATATTGATCGCCAACGAGATCGCGTACGGGTTTGTCCTTGAGATACTTCATGGAGTAAATGGGATGATTCTCGTCGATTTCTTTGATGCCCTTTTTCGTCGGATGGACCGAAATTTTCGCTCTTTCCATGTACATTTCGCGGACGCATTTTCGTACGAGGGGCTCTCGTGCCAATTGGAAGGCAACCATCAATTGTACGGCTTTGACGACTTCATCGGCAGAATTGAATTTTTGACCGCAATAATCAGCCGCCACGACCGTGGGCTCGATGGGTTCCTGATCGACTTCGTGACGTTGATAATTGTCGCGAAGATTCTCAGCGAAATGTTCAGGCGTGAGGCCAAACTTTTTTGCAAACGTATCGAGACCCGCTTTCCGGCAAATCGAATACGGACCGGTTCGCACTGCCTGCTTCAGAGTCTCGTCGGTCTCTTCTTCTTCGTCGATGTTTATCTCGTCCTCCGGAGGCGGCTCCACGCCGTTTTCCTCGGCTTCCATCAACTGCTGCTTACGCTTTTGTGCTCTGGCCTCTCGTCGAGCTTGTCTCTCTTTCAGACGCACCGCTTCTTGCATGCTCGGAATATCTTGACTGTAGTAAAGCATGAAATGATGGTGAACGTCGTTGAGTTCCTCGGTAGTTTGTACGCCTTTCAAGCGTTCGATATCCTCTTCCTTGATAACGCGAACGTTGTCCGGAAGCGGTGCGTCTGGATTTTTCATTATTTCATCCAGTTGGTAATTTCGCATTTTTTCGAAAAGCGTCAACAAGTTCTCTTTCCTCTGACGCAATTGACACCACTTTGCATCGTACTTGTACACTTTCCACAGGTCGTTGATGTTCAGTTCTTGCAGCACGTACTCCTTTCGATAAAACGATATGAAAGGAACCTCGAAATATTGATTCCTCATGAAATCAAGAGCTTTCTTGATTTTTCCCACCGTCTGAGGACCTTTTCGTGCACGTTCTTTAGCCTCGTCGTTCAAATGAGCGTCCTGGATCGATACTGTTGGGCGACAGAACGCCTGCTTGTATATCCATTCGGCCTCGAGATCCAGCTCGTCCGAACCCTCGGGAACTGACGTCACTGGCACGGATCGAAGCTGCATTCGCTCTGGAATGTCCGTATTACGGATCTACGTGAAAAAAAAAGGAAATACGTTATTAATCATTTTATAAAACTCGAGGTTGAGTGAACACGAGTCAATTCTGAATATAGAAATTCTATAGAAATAACGCGTTGGTCACACGGGGTCGGAATGACCCCAGCAATGTTCAAACGCTTGCCACGTTGCCAGTATCGTTCCGAAGGACACATAAAAATTCAGGACATTAGTTTGAACCTTTCGGAATGAGAATATCGTGCCAAAAAATTTTTATCCAATTTTCAAAATGGCGAAAAAAAATCAGCAAGGAGGCAATGTGTAAAAAAATAATTCGCGCACCCGAAGCGACGTTGGAGAGGCCAACTGTCTCGAGCGCCAAGAACTTGTAGTAATTCTGGCTCAAAGTTGCGCTTGGGGTCATTTTGACCCCCTAGTGACCATCGATATTGTCGAAAATGTTTACCTCATTGTCCATATCGGTGAAATGCCCGCGTTTGAGTTCGCTGGGCTCGTAAATCTCGAAGATGCTCTTTCTCGTCTGTCTTTTCTTCGATGTTTTCTTCGGACGACGCGGTCTTTCGCCATCGCCGTCGTCGTCCAGATATTCATCTTCTTCCTCGTCCTCCTCTTCTTCGTAATCCTCTTGACCGTATTTGTCAAACTCGTCGTAATCGAAATCAACTCCGAATATGTCCTGGGCCTCTTGAAGCGCACTGAAGATTGAAAAAAAAAAAGAAATGAAATTCCTCAATCTTGAAAAACATCGAGAAACGCTTTTTGTTCGTGGAAACGAGAAATTTTACTTACGCGTCAGAAAATATCGGTTTCTTCTTCCGTTTCCTCTCGGTGATCGGTCTCCCGTCATCGTCGACAATGAAATCGTCAGCGTCGGAATACTCTCCCTCGCTACCCTCCTCGTCGAAGGTTTCTGCTTCGGGTCTGTGGCTTCTTTCGCTCCTTCGCTCGTCCTCCTGCCCCAGAAAAATCATATTCACTTTGGTTAACAACAATAAAGAGGAAAAATTTGTTTGGGTTAACTTTTCAATAGGATTCGAGTGTGTTTCAATTCACACATACCATCGGGGCATCCCGCTCCTTCAATTAATAGATTGCATTAAAAATAACGAAATTAACACGAGAATAAGTTCGAGCAATTATTGACTCAGTCATTCGAGCAATAAAGTCATTAACCGAGCGTTTACTTCGACTCGAACTCTTCAAATACTCAATCACTGACTAAATTCGTTTTTAATTATATTTAGCGGCGTTTCACTGTTTTTACTAATTAGTAAATCGTTTCGAGATCCTTCTAAGCCATTCGGCGAATCAGCAAACTGTCTCAATACTTTTTTTTTTTTTTTATTTCAATTCGGTGATAAAATTTTAACTACACAAGAACATTTCGGACCGAATTTTCCTGTCCCTGGATTTTTGTTTTTTTGAAAACTCGTCCAACAGGAAAGAAATAATTGCAAAGTATTCTTACATCATTGGAGCCTCCGTCAAAGAGCTCATTGGCAATAGCGTCGCGCTCTTCTCCAGGTTGTTGCTCTTGCTCCTCGTCGGATTCTCTGTCCTCCACACGCTTGAGACGTTTGAAACGTTTCTGAACAGAAGAAAGCATGGAGAAGATTACATTTTTTGCAGGGTCAATGGAAAATATTCCAAGGGAATCCAAAGCAGAAAAACCATGAGAAGTATGTCAAAAGTACAATCTTACCCTTTCGACTGTGATTCCAAGATTCTCCTCGATCAAATCGTAATCGTCGTCTTCCAATCTATCGTCAAAGTCTTCGTCGTCGCTCTTTTTTCTCTTTTTGGAGCCTCCGGAAGCGTCGCTGTCTTCCCCGTCGCTTTCCTCTATGGGATTGTCGTCGATGAGATCTTTCAATTCTTCCCGCAATCTATCTTCGTCATCTGTGGAAGAAAATCAATGAATAACTTTTTTTCTTCCAATCGGTTCGCGTCGTTGTCTGTTTGCACGAGAACTCAAGCTTTTTTCCTTCGTGGCTTCATATTTATGGATGCGGATAGAAAAAAATGGCACGAAATTGCGAGAAAAGTTTCTGCATTATCCGAATGCGATTCTAAAGAGTAAAAATGCTCCAATTCGCCGTTAGCCCACTTTGCCGCTAATTCACGAGCTCTCACGGGTCTGTGAGACCCTCCAAGAATATCACACTTTCCCGAACGATTAAAATTGCCCACGTGTCATTTAACAAGCTGAGGTGAAACTTTAATGTTTTAAAAACTGGCAGAAAACAAAATTTGAGAATTGGAGCACCAGGAAACATTTTGCTCTTGCATAATTCACAACATTCGTGAGCATTTTGCTGGCACGACATTTTTCAGCTCTCACGGTCGGCTTTACTCTCGAGAATTTTTCGTCCACCCAAAGCATCGGAGAATAACTCTTTTTACACACAATTGAGGCCAGAGAGGTTGGATCTCATGCATGGTTTCGATGCTCTAGGTATTTTTGATACTTTCGCGATTGTATTTTACGAGAAAATGTATTTTTGACGTGAAATTCGTAAAAAATGAGAAAATGCATTAAAATCGGAGTATTGAAAGATTTCTAATTACCGTCTTCCTCTTCGTCACTCTCCTCCATTGCCTTAGCCTTTTTAGCTTTCTTCTTGCCACTGTGATCCATCTCCTGCTCCTCCTAATATCGCAGAAAAACGGAAGCGTTATTTTAAAGTTGATGAAAATGGTTTTTTTCATTGAAAAACGATGAAAATGCTGATGACAGAATTTTCGTTCCGTCAGCATAATAATAGTGTTTTATCTTTACGCGTTATAACGTTGTTGAGACTCACCTCGCTTTCCTCGGCCTCGGAATCCAAAAAGTCAGCCATTATACGAAGAAATTAATTGAAACTATCACTTTTTTAATAACTCGTTACACACTCGACGCGATCACGATTTTGTAATTTGTGCGAAAAAGGAACACGTTCCCAACGAGTTTGTAGGTTTGGTTTTCGGCGGATACACACCCACGACCCGACTCCGTTGCTCGTTCTTCGCGTCACTCACTCCAATTGAATGGCGGACTCGGCCTGGCCGACTATTTATTAGATCACGGGAATTTGGGAGTGGGGTAGCTTCGGAGTAGGGAAAGAGGTCGAACAGACGACGTCCGCCGCGTCTCTTACGGAACCTGCGTCAACTAGTCTCTGCTTCGAGCCCCAAAAAATGCCGAAAATTTTTACTTTAATTCACGCGTTGTACGCATTTTCTTATGACTTTTTGCTAAAGCTGAGCATACCGATGCTTATCGTTGCTGATGAAATGGTACCCAAAAGGCCACAAAAAAATGCATCACTGGCGAGAGCAGTTAGTGAACTTTATGTATTTACACGTTTGAAAGGTAAATGTATGCAATAATTCCCACAGGTGATGCTAAAAGTTGCTACGGACTAGCGTGGGCTTCGTTGCCCACCTATTTTTGCCGCGATTTTTAACGGTTTTTTACTTCCGTTTGTATCGTCCAAACTTTTATTCATTCGATCGCATGGATAAATTTAAAAAAATCGTGGAAATGTTTTTAAATCATTGGTCACTCTCTGTCGGACTGAACTTGAAAATGCGTTTGAATAAAATCGAACAATTGCAAAATTGCAAAATGCAAAGGCAGTTTCTCTGGAATTTTGTTCAATAAGTTCCAAACCGTTTGCGATATGCACATTTTTTCGAGGAAAAGAAATTATATAATGGAAGCGAACTTGAAAAAAAAAATTATCAATGAGATGCAGTTTTCTTTGGCTATTTGCTCGAGAGCCGATTAGCCGACTGAGTTTTTATTTGCTCATCATAATCGCTAGAATGTTTTTTCACAATCGTACGAAAATTAAATCGCAATAATTATTTTGAAAAATTGTTTAAAAAAATAAAAGATACACGACATAAAACTTTTCGATCTTTGTTCAGAAATTCGTTTGAATTTTAAAACAAACTACAGATACGCGTTGCTAAATTTTACATCAACAAATATTGCGAAAAGTTTTAAAACATTCATTTCCTTCGAGCAAATCGGTCCCAAAAATCGCTGTCCAGCCAACAATACAGCGTCTACGTGTAAACGTAACAATAGAACGAGAGAGTGAGGGGGAGAGAGACGTTAGCTTCGACTTTTCAATGAATAATCTCAAAATCAGGAATTTCCCGCGAGCCAGGTATGCTGACTTGATTCGGTGCCCCTGCACCTGGCAACGTGGCACCGTCTCGCCATGGATTCCCAGCTCACCGAGTTTTATGGTAAAGACGAAGACAGCCCTTTGTCCTCATCCCCGTTCGAGCAATTCGTCGTTCGTTTAATTGAGTGTTGGTCACGCGGTTGTATATACAAGTGTCGGGCAAACAGGGATTATATAAACGAGCAGGGGTAATATAGAACGGGATAATTCATGCAAGCCATTTTTTCAATATATATATTTTTCCAGCATACAAATATTTGTTCATATTTTCGTTTTTTTTTTAAATGACTTCGAATAAAGGCAAATAGCCGCTTCACGCATTCCTTTGTTGGTTACAAATTTCATAATTAAAACGTTTGTCGGATGTTTGTTGATTAAAAAAATGAAAAACAAAAATCTGTGTGCAGTAGGAAGTTTCTTTTTTTTAAACGATCCTTGAGTTTTTCGGAGCTCAATCGAAACGCATTTTTTTGTCGGTCACAAATTTCATAATTAAAACGTTTGTCGGATATTTGTTGATTAGAAAAATGAAAAACAAAAATCCATGTAAAGTTGCGGCCATTTTTTTTTTTTAATACAAAAAATCCTTGAATTTTTCGGAACTCAATCGAAGCGCAATTATATGATACTGTTATAGGTGATTGAATAAAGGGAGCAACAAAAAACCCGCGTTGTTGCTAATTTGGTAAACTTTTAGCTTTTATTAAATAAAAAATACCGGCAACTATAATTTGTTGACCCGGTCCCTTGCGCAGCGTTTCTGCGCAAAGTTTTTATTCCACATTCTTTAATTTAATTTAATTTACTTTTAAAATTCTGACTCATTTTTACGAAGATATGCGCAGATTCGAGTTTGGCCCATTTCAGAAGTACATACTAATCCTGCTTGTTTACTTGTTTCCCCCGTTTATGACCCACTGCGGTTTTGTTTAGTGCGAAACGGCGCCCTTCGGCGCCGAAGAACTTGTCGCTGGGTTGCCCGTATTGTCCCACTCGTCGCGGTCTCTATAGGTACCTATAGGCACACGTGTACACGAATTTTGCAGGCTAGCTCCTTTATGAAAAGGCAATTAGCCTAACCCTAAAGTAATATTTTGAGCAATAAAACCGGAGTCAGTCGGATTTCACGGCACGGCGTGAACGTAGCCAACGTTCCAAGTGTCACGTGCATTCAAAATATATATATGACTAATTGCATGTTCGACTCATCGACATCCCTTGTATTGCATTTGATCCGGCGGTGTTCCCTATTATTTAAAACGATTATCTTTAACTTTCCCATTAATTAAGAATGAATCTCTGAATATTCCCGAAAAGACGCGGGGAACACAATAATACACGAAATTATGCATAGGCCGCGTACGGAGAGCTACTGTTAGCGCCAAAAATGCTACCTCTAGATACACTAGCTGAGCCGACAAACGTTGTTCTGCCATATGAATTATTTCCAGTGCCTATTTGGGTCGTTAAATAAAAAATAACGCGATGTAGGGTCATGAAATATACTTTACGACCTATTCTCATACTTAACAAATGTACACAAAAAATTTCGAAAAAATCGGTCGGGCCGTTTCGGACTTCGGAAGAGTACGACCACAAACACCATGACACGAGATTTTTATATATACAGATTATTTGCTGGTAACGTTTGTGTTATATAGACGTAAACATTGAAATCTTTTCTAAAGATCGTAATAGACTCTCAATTTCCACAGTCCGTAAAGCTTTGTTTATTTCCTTCGGACACTGCATAGGGTAAACCACCCAGTACTCAGCCAGAAACCTGTAGTCGGCCTCTGCCTATTCTTTGTATGAGTGGGAAGAGTACGAAAGATATATTTTCCACTCTTCGCACTCATGTAAGGCCGACTATTGGTTTCTGGCTGACTATCGGGTGTTTTACCCTATATGGTTTCCTCACGCGCCTTACCGATTATACTATGAAAATATTGTCTGCAGCGGTTCGGATCTGATAATGTTCCGAGTCTAATCAGAGGTGGCGAGTAAAAAAAAATGATATTTTTAAAAATACATTTATAAAAATATTTAGATTTTGTCTCTAGCGTTTTGTTGAGATATTTGCGGCAAAAATGCGTTTACATAACAGCTTTCGACGCGAAGGTCATCAAATCGATTTCCGCATGAGTGGAGTTCATGAATCGAAATATAATGTTGAATCTATAACATTTCGATAAATCTTGTGAGCCTCCCGTACCGAAAAGAAAAATCGAATCACCCTCGACGAGACCTTTATTTTTGCAGCATCCAGCCGCGTCGGTTTCCCGTGTGAGAAAGCCTTAAAAAGCGCGTTTGGGCGCGTTTGTTTCTTGCCCACATCAATGGTAAACATAACCTAACATAACCTGCTTCGCTGACAACATTAATTATCACGATCGCGACGCAATAATTCAAATAATGGCTCGTCGCGACAGCGACGTCGATTCCAGCGGAATGCAAAATTTGTTAGACACAAAAAGCGTTAATTTGGATAATTGTCGCAAGCTCGTTAAATCGTACATCGACCTGGTGAGTTCCGGTTTTCATGACAACTCAAACGTCAAGTTTGGTAATTATGCAGCTTGAGACCTTTTCCGAAAAATGTTGGGAACATTTTTTTCCCCCCGTTACGATCGTTTTTCGTAACGATCTTAACTTTTTTTTCATCTTCATTTAAGTCTCATTAAATTTGTTCAGCATCTATACAGCGCGGCATTATTCTGGGCGGACAAAGTCGTATCGTTAAGTAACGAAGATCCCAAAGATTTGTGTTCGCTCGCACAATGTATGTATCTCATGAAACAGTACCATCGCGCCGCACATTTGATAAGGAGTCGCGGTCTCGAAAAGGTAATTTCTCGTTAAATAAAAAAAAAATGCCAACTTTTCTTTTTTCTGTGAAAGAAATTTTTTTTAAAAAATCATTTCACTTGTAAGAAAGTCGCCGGCAGCGTCGTTTCCAAGAAAACGCGTTCCGCAGGCCAAACTCCTTGGAACCAAAGGGTCGCAAATTTTATTAGTTACTGCTTTTGTAGACGGATCTTTCGTGCCACTACTTGGTGGTGAGGAGTTTGCTGGAAGCAAAAGAATACAGCGAAGCCCTCCAGGTGATAAAGGAATCGGAGAATTGTACAAGTATGAGCCAGTCGAGCGTCAGTTTTGCGGATAATCCTTTGATAACTCAAGATGCGCCAAAAAATGTGAGTGCAGATGATCGACGTTGTTAGCACTTTATTGAATTTCTACTTTTGAGACTTTTCAGACTTTTTGAGAAATTGCGATTACGATCGACCATTTTTTTTCCCTTGGCAATATGAATTTGCTTTCTTCTCGAGGGAATTTTCATTTTTCGCTCTTCTTATCTTACCGATTGGCAGTCGAACGAATATTTCGTTCAAACAACATGTTAATAACTTTTTCCATGAATTTTTATCGAAAATCCATATTTACGGAATTGAAAAAATGTTTGAATCTCGGAGCCAACCGAGAAAATTTCAATTTACAACAATTTTTCGTTGACAAAGTGGTTTCGATGGTTCTGAGCAGGAATTTGAAGTTTTTTTTTATTTTTTCAATCTGAGCAGATCCAAAGTTCAATATCGTACGTAAAAGGAAGAGTTTTCGAGGCAACGGACAACAGAATAGTAGCGATGGAGTGTTACAAACACGCTCTCCAATGCGACGTCTATAATTATCAGGCTTTCGAGGCGCTAGTACAAAATCAAATGCTATCAGCGAGCGAAGGTATGAAAAATTTCGCAAGCAATTTTCTACAAAACTGAATGAGAAGAAATTTCTAATCCTGCACTTTGCCCTCAGAAAGAGAACTGTTGGAATCGCTGCCCCTGAACGAGCAATGCACCGAAGTGGAACGTGACTTTTTGCGCCTGCTGTACGAGAGCAAACTCAAAAAGTATCAAGTACCCAGCGAGGACCAACCGTCCATAATTTGCGGAGCGTCCGGTATTTTGGTCTCTGACAGACTCCAGGATAATCTCGATATGCAAGTTTCAAGGGCAGAGAGATTGTATTACAACTGCGATTATCATCAATGTTTCTCTCTCACCGAACGGTACGCACAACACTTGAAGAAATATATAGAAAATAATCCATTCAACATGAAATTAGGTCACGTGTGCAAGAAAGAGAGAGAGAAAGGCTCAAGAGATTCAAAGTTTTCTCCTGAACAATACAGACTTTTCGGAAGAAAACTTTTTTATGCAAATTCGCGCTAACTCCTTAAAATTTCTCGACGGATCACGTGTGGATTCATTTGCTTAATTTGGGTCCCATATTTTTATGAACTTTTTTTTTGGCGTAAAAAAATAAAAATAAAAAAGGTCAAAGTTAAAAAATTAAAAAATCGATCGTTGTCTCGCGCAGGAGACGACAGCAAAGATCGGAACGGATCCAAATTGTAAATTCTTTACAAAATGAATTTGATATATTTGATGAATGAAAATAACGAAATAATTTTCATTGATGGACAGGATATTAAAAAAGGATCCGTACCACAGTTCCTGTTTGCCAGTACACATAGCATGTCTGGTTGAATTGAAAAAAACAAACGGTGAGCAAAATCGTTGCAAGATAAAACAAAAGGGACGTTTTAACCCTTCGAGTGCATACTGGGTCCTCCTGACCCCAACAACTTTCCGTCACCGATTGTTTGGCCTTTAATGGCAACGAATGTTTTGCCATTTAATTTTCGTTTTCTTAAATAAATAAATTTACCGCTATAAAATATTGATAATTTACCACAGAAAACGTGTCTACAAAAAAAAAATGCAAGGATTTAAAAAACGCCTTGGGTCAAATTGACCCAGTTTGCACTCGAAGGGTTAAAAATTGATGAATAATGATTTTGTTAATAAAGTCACTAATATTTTCATTTTTTTCCAGCCCTTTTTTATCTAGCGCACAAATTGGTAGATTTGTATCCAGACATGGCTCTCGCTTGGTTCGCAGTTGGTTGTTATTACTTCGGAATAGGTAAAGGCACAGCGAAGCCCTTTGATTTTATCGAATAATCGAAAATTTTCAAGATTCTGTTGACTCTTCGAGAATTGATAAAAAAATTGATTATCCTGAAGTTTGCATCGTTGGAATGCAACGAAATTCTGTTTTTTCTTGAACAGAACTCGTAATTATTATTCAATATTTGGTCCGGACAATAAAACGATCCTCCCTTGCCACCCAAAAACTCAATCGACACGAAAAATTGCCACAATTTTCAAAATTCAGTAAATAATTAATAGATGAAATATTTTTCGTTGGATATCAACGTTGCAAACTTCAGAGTCGTCAAAATTGACTTGATTCGCGAATTCTATCGATTGTTCGTTGTTCCAGGGAAAAGCGATCATGCGAGACGATATTTGGCAAAAGCCACAGCTCTCGACAGACTTTTTGGTCCAGCTTGGTTGGCTTACGGACATTCGTTCGCCGCTGAGAACGAGCACGACCAGGCAATGGCCGCGTATTTCAAAGCTTCGCAGTTGATGAAAGGCTGTCATCTTCCTTTACTCTACATCGGCCTGGAATGCGGCCTAACGAATAATCTCAAACTCGCTGACAAGTTTTTTCAGCAAGCACAAAGCATCGCACCTAACGATCCTTTCGTTATTCACGAAACGGGCGTTATATCGTTTTACAATTTAGAGTACGTAAGAAAATTGCGATTTTCTGTCGCCGGATGAAAAAATTTAATTCTCTTTAATTTATATGCATAAAAATATTAATTAAAAATTTAATTATTTGCTATTGTTTTAGTTACAAAACGGCGGAACGACAATTCAAAGAGGCCATGAAAAGAATCCAAGGCGGCATCAAGAACGTCATATTGCCCAGCAAATGGGAAGCTCTTCTGAATAATCTTGGCCATACGTGTAGAAAAATGAAAAAATACGACGAGGCCCTGGAATATCATCAGCAGGTTCAAAGTTTACTTTTTTTTTTTGCTTCCTCATAGAGGAAGCTATGTGACGGTGAAACTTTTATTTTTACAGTTTTCAATGTCAATTTGCTTGAAATGTCCCAAAACGTCGAAAAATCATATCTAGAAAAAATGTCCGGATGTGTGTGTGCGTGTGTGTTCTGGCACTGTAAAATTCAAACGTTCATAACTCGAGAACGCTTTGAGCTACAGGGCTCCAGTTTTGCACAGATGTTGATCTATACAAGCTCTTCATTCTCTGAGAATTTTGTTGGAATTGCTAAAAAAATACGAATTCTACGGGATTTTGAAATTTCCAAAAAAAGGGTGTCGACGCTCTAACTTCCGCAAATTTTAAGATTTATTGCTAATTTTTTTTTTATAAATAGTGTATCATAACAGGAAGGTTGGCATTGAATCTGGAAAATATCGGTTGAACGGTTTAAATTTTATGGGTTTTTGAATTTAAGGAAAAACTTAGTTTTTCGAAAAATCGTTCAACCGCGTTAATTTTTGCGAATGTAAGATATTGTGGATAAGTCTGTGGTTGCTCTTTACTTAATATTTTTCTATCTATGCGAGGAAACCTGGCGACACGACTTTTACAATCTTTTGAATAATTTTCAGGCCTTGGTACTTAATCCCCTGAATCCTTCGACGTATTCGGCGATAGGGTTCATACACTCTTTAGTAGGCAATACCCAAGAAGCCGTTGACGCTTTTCACAGAGCTCTCGGATTAAGAAGGGACGATACTTTTACAACCACGATGCTCGGATACGTGATGGAACAGTTGATCGAAGAATCTCCACCGTTCCCAGGTACGCTGTTATAATTACGAAAGAAAAAAATTCAAAATGTCCGACAATAATGAATTTTTAGATGCCCCAACGACAATGCCAAAGTACAAATTTCCCGAGGATCGTCCCCCGGTGGAGGGCACAGCGGAATCCGGGGAAAATTCGACCGCGGGACCTGCCGGTTCTCAAAGCATCGACATTAACAAGCTCCGCGTTAATTTGTTTTCCCGGTGGGGCGAAGAGTCCGGAAAAACCGAAGAAAATGCCTCGGACAAAGGAGAACGTTCGCGCGAAGTTGTCGTTAATTACTCGACTCGTGAAATGAGCCCCGAATATCCAATGATGGATTCGTCAACGGCACACATAGAATATTGAATTTATCAAATAAATAAAACAATAAAACTCGAAAAAATAAATTTATTTTCCTACGAAATCATTTCAAACTATTTTATTCCTTGAGAAATATTTTTTTTTTCTGATAATAAACATGAAAAAAAAAAATTCCCAGTCCCGTGATTGGCGATCACGTCAACGGCCCACCGAGAATATTGAAAATATCAAATAAATAAATAAAACTCGAAAAAATAAATTTTATGTTCCACGCAATCGTTTCAAACTATTTTATTCCTTGAAAAATCTTTTTTTTCTGATAATAAACCTGAAAAAAAAATTTCACAATCACGTGATTGCGCGATCACGTACAGGAAAATGGAAACAATTTTTTTTTCGGGACTTATGCGTCGCCGGGTTCACGTGGTTTCCTTCGTCTCTCCCCGCCACCCTCTCTCCCGGCAAGGGAGACTCTAGCGCTGCCGCCCGCCAAATACTCAATTCAGTTCGCGAGCGCGAGGGTCGCCGACAAGAATGGGCGTATCGTGATCTCTGTTCCAAAATCCACATTTTTCGGCATTTCTTCTCGTAACGCGAACAAACAAACGATCAATCGCACTTTACGAGACAATAGCGCACACACGTTGTCTGAATAAATTAATAAAACTGTAAATCGGGCGAAACTCTCAAGTAAATGTAAATTCATTAAGCAGAAAATCTCGCGGTGGGTCATTTCGCCTCTCGGGCTTGTTATCGAGAAACAAAACATTTTGTTTTCCCTTTTTCCCCTCTCTGGTGTGACTCGTCGTTAATTTATGTATTAATTTATTCGAAATCAAATCAAAGTGTGTAATTTCTTTATTTTCTCCATCATCGAAACTTTATTTTTCTTGGAAAATTATTCTTTTTACTATTCCTGTGATAGTAGAATCGTTTTCATGAACTCAACTTGCGAATTTCGCGTTCATTCCGCGACTCTTCGATATATTTTGAAAATCATTTGTTCGCTGGACATTCAGTAACAGCTCTAGCATCGCCGCAGTGACAAAGAAGATTCGAAAAAACACGAAAGGAAAGCTGAGACATTTTCTGACTACGCGATGACATCGCTGTATCAACAGGTAAGCTTTGCTGTTCACGAGAGTTTATATTTTCTTGACCGAATTTTCGATTCGTGTGTTTTTCATTGTTCGAGGGTTTTTTTTTGTTTGTTGAAACATCAATCGAATATTTTAAAGATTCTACGTAGTCAGATCGCGACATTATTCGATCGTCACAGTGAAAACGTAGTGCGTACCCTTGCGTGCCCTTCAAATAAAACGCGTGGAAAAATAAACAAACACGCGGCTCTAGCTTGTAACAAAAGCGCCTCGTGGGACACGTGGTCTCGAGCGAAGAATCTCTTTGTTCAATTTTTTACTTTCACCGCGTGAAATCTAAAGGATTTTGGGCATTTTCGTGGCGGAAAAATCTCGTATAAGAATCGTTCAATCGAATCGTCAACAACTTTGTGTTAGAAAAGAATTTTACGCGCAACAGTCTGACTTTCCAACAATTACGATAACGCATATTCATCGCACGAAAGATATCGGCATCGAGTTCGAAATGTTTCAATCACATCCGAGCACACAGAATTCTTTTGCGACGTTTGAAAAGTTTTGAAATTTACGGAATACGGTAATCGCAATTTATTATCAAATAATACGAGTCGACGAAAGAAATTCCGAGCTTGGAATTTAAAATTTCAACTCCATTGCGGTTTTGTTTCTCGGGGAAATTCTCCGAACGAATTCCTTCGATTCTCGGAACTTTTAGCCCTTTGTAATAACCAATTTCAACGTTATCATTCCATTAGGATTTTACTTTCCATTTCTTATGTGCCAGGATCCTGAGGAATTTTTTTTTTTCTCCTTCATTCCGTAAATCTATTTCTCTCGTATTTCTGCGTGGCACCCTACGATTCTCGGAACTTGTACCGCGCGTCCTTCTGGCCCTATATTTCCTTTGTATCCCATTGTCTTCACGCGAGCGTGACGATACAAACTGGGCATCGGAATTTTGGCACGAATATGTGTTGTTCATTTTACAGGCCGTGTCTCCATGTAGAAGTTACAGTTTTATGGCGCAGAAAAGAGTAGATTAACGTCGTTAGCTAATTTCGTGGTCTATTCAGTCGAAAAACATTTTCACTTATTGACGGAATCTTTCCAGTTCATCGGATTTGTTTTTCTTACGTGCGAGTTAGAGGAATTCCACAGGATATCGTAGAAACAACGATCCTTCCTGACTGTGGTAATTCTATTAAGAGAAACAATTACGAGACTACTAATCAACGAATTGATTAATTTCGATAATTATAAAAATTCATAATATTCGAAATTCGATTTTTATCGTTCTCCCATTTTTCATGAAATGTTTAAAAAAAACTCGCACGAATGGATATCGTCGTTAAAAATCGCGAAAAACCAGAAAACAATTATTTTTTCATTTCGGGCTTTTCCGATCAGTAAAAAAACTGGGAATTCGATTTCTTGCGATATTTTCCAATGATTTAGAAGAACGAAAAAATCCTTCGATGTTTTTCTCCCGAAATTGTCGGAACGAAATGAAAGTTATAACCAGAGAATATTTATTTCTTAATATGACGAAATTTCAGTTCTAAAAATTCATAATATTCGAAATTCCATTTTTATCGCTCTCCCATTTTTCGTGAAATGTTTAAAGAAACTCGCACGAATGGATATCGTCGTTGAAAATCGCGAGAAACCAGAAAACAATTATTTATTCATTTCGGGCTTTTCCGATCAGTAAAAAAACTGGGAATTCGATTTCTTACGATATTTTGCAATGATTTCGAACAACGAAAAAATAGTTCAATGTTTTTCTCCCCAAATTGTCGGAACGAAATGAAAGTTGTAACCAGAGAATATTTATTTCTTATTATGACGAAATTTCAGTTGGTAATGTCGTACGACGCAGAAAATACGACTGCGGAGAGTCTGGAGCGTGCGGAGCAGCAGAGAGATCCTGTGCAGCTGCAGCAACAGCTGGAGCGTGAGCCGTCGCTTCAACTTTCGTCACACATTGATTGCGATCCATTGCAACTGCAGCCTCCCCAAGAGCGAGATCCATTGCAAATCCAGCATCAACAGCAGCAACAACAACGCGAGGCACTGAAGTTGCAGCAGCAAAGAGATGCCTTGCAGCTGCAGCAGCAACGCGACGCGTTGCAGTTGCAACAGCAACGCGAAACAATGCAACTGCAGCAACAACGTCGCGCAGAACGAGAACAAATGCAATTCTATCAGCGCGAAAAGGAACAACAATTTCTACAAGTTCGCGATAACATCCAGTCCCATCAACGCGATCATCTCCATCAATTACAATCCATCAATAATTTGCTTCTCGATTTACCACCAAACTCCAATAAATCTTCGCACTCCATGCGATCTTGCGAAACACCCTACACCCCCTTTCTCAAAGGATCCAATCCGGAAGGTAAGCTAATTAACACTTTTTCTCTAATTGGCGAAAAACTTGGTTAATGCTTTAAAAATTCTTCCTCCGTCTCTTGAAATCTCCTTCGGAAAGTCTTCATGATGAAGTTTGCATCGTTGGAATGCAACGAAATTCTGTTTTTTGTTGAAACATAACTCGTAATTTTTATTCAATGTTTGGTTTGGAAAATAAAACGATCCTTCCTTGCAACCCAAAAACTCAATCGACACGAAAAATTGACACAATCTTCAAAATTCAATAAATAATTAATAGATGAAATATTTTTCGTTGAATATCAACGTTGCAAACTTCAGAGTCTTCGGGAAATCTGCTAATCAGAATTTTCATCGAAACAAAAATTGCCGAAAAAAAAAGGCATTGATAGTTGAAAATTTCGCTCTCGATCCCAGAATAATTCGCATCTACTGCTCAATTCTCAACGTCCTGGAAGATTTTCGGTCAACCTGATCGAAAAACATTGACAAACCGAAATATAAGTAGCAACACTTCTCGCACGCACTGGCAGAGCAAACTTCAGCACTATCCATGCCTTTGAAGGCTGCTTCGTTAGAGCAACACGAAATTTCTTTTGTTTTTATTTTCCTTGAAAATGAATTCAATTTTGCATGAAACTCGAAAACAAAAATAACGTTTTTCTTATTGAACGATCTCTTTCGAGTTTTCTTGAGTATTTTAATTTCTGTTTCTTCGGCCTCACATTCTTAATTGCAAAGAAAAGCGGTCAAGGTCACAGGATTCCAACTTAATTTTTCGTCATTCTTCAATTAAATGAATTCGAGACACTCGATATTATTTTATTAGAATTTTACAAAAATGCACAGTCCTGTAATTAGTAGAAATGCAAAAGAAACAATTGGGCACGTCGTTTATAATTTTTCATGAAACGTGACAGTCGGGAGGATTTTTTTGGCACCCTCTATATCAATCGATTTGAATTAGTCACAGCAACGATGACTGATCGCATTTCACTGTTGACAATTTGCTTCTCGTTTGTCAATGTAAAGAAAATCTCAGTCTTGTGCGGACCACCAGAAAGAACGTTTATGCGTCTCTGAAAAAAAAAGATACATCTCCAGATACAGTCTATCAAGCTTCTTTAACTTTTAGTCCCAATTGACATGTCGATCTCGGATCTCCTGGGCCTGGGACTGCCTCGAGGGTCTCTGATGGGCAGCCAATCGTCGATCGGCTCTTCGGGCTATCGTCAGCAGATTCAGGGACAGAATAATCATGCACAGAATCATGGACACAATTCGTCACACCAGAATTATCAGGTTTGTTAAATTTTTCTATCGTCAAAATCAAAAAAGAATTCTTATCCCCGATTTTTTTTTTCTTTTTGTCGATAAAGCGAAAAAAAGTATATTGGCGAGAAGAAAAAATTGGAGATATCGAGTCTCTTTGGCCTGGGAAAGGTTTGTCCTGAAAAATTCTTCTTGCCAATTGAAAATTTTCAACGAATTACACGAATCACGGGGAGAATTATTTTTGTTTTCTAGTGACAGCAAATTCTATGACAACCATAAAAATTTCAGCTCAATTTGTTGTCTTTTTTTTCTGCCAAATTTTCGAGCTCATTTCTTACAAATTTTTCGTAAGATTTATGTTGAAAATAAAAGTCAATCCTTAAAGGACGCAAAACATAATTTAACTTTTTGCTTTTGTGGTTGAATTTCTATCGGGAATGACAATTTTTTTTCCATTCTTTTGGTAAACTCGCTTCGACAAAATTACTCTTGATGGTATTTTCCGTTCAATTCATACGATGAATAGCTTCTGTCGTTCTCTCCTCCTCATAACTACGAGGTTGTCAAGTATTTCAAATTGTTACGTATTTGACAGACATTTACATGGGACCCCATACCGAGAATGTCAAATCGTCTAATATTAATATTTACGACTGAATGTCGTTGATTCTATTGTAAACTTTTGAAATAGCCATCAGCATTATGCCGATAAAAGAGACATCTGGCTGTTGTAGCCAGTGCCACAAACCAGAACAATGATTATCCCCATTGGATCAATTCCAACCACCCCGTCGAGAAGTCCACGGCCGAAACTCCAACACTTTTTTCTTACCTTTGACTCTATCATTCGCTTCGCCACGTGAACGATGAAGCTTTAACGTTTGGAAAAGGGACGCATCTTGTTTTCTTTGTAAATCCACTTGGCACGCGAGGTTTTTGACTACGGACGTTTATTTATGAACTTTGTGGCAGGAATCCTAATAATCCACGGAGATTCTATCAATACATTCATTTTTAAGCTAAATTTATTATTTTACAAATATTTAGTTACCAGCAAAATTAAATTAAAAAAAAAAAAAATTTTAAATTATAAAAAATTGATTTTTAATTGAAAATTAAATTTTAAAAAATCAAAAACTCGACGATTATGTCGTGAATGTTATAAAAATTGTTTCAACTCATTGCAAACAAGACGAAGCTGCTCTTTCGAAGGAAACGATAAACATGAGATACAGATATGGTCGAAAAAACGTGGATTCTTCATTGTGAAGCACGATAACTGCACGTGACGTTTCAATAAGGACCATGTAGCGTTCGTCCTATTCTCACCGATCGAAAAATAGTATCTAGGAATTTCTTTCGTAACATACAGTGAGTGAGAGAGAGAAATGACATTGTAGACGTTCGATTTAGCTGGTCTTATCATTTCTCACAGATCCCTGCACTACGAACGATACTCCGTCCAGTCGAACGAGTGGACCATTTTTTAATAGAAACTCTTTTATACCTTGAAACATAATGGAAACCAACGACAAATTTGAAGACAACTCGAAAAGTTATGCTACTCGGGTTAAAATGCCATAGAAATTATTTCTATATTTTAAGAAAAAACAAATATTTTCTTTACTGTAAAAAAAGACCCGGGCGAGTCGTCAGTTCAGTCAGAAAAACAGACAAAACGCACGTTTACGTTTTTACGAGAAAAACCCAATTTTTTGAAATTCAAATTTATCAATTTCGTAGTTTGCGATTATTTCGCCCGATCATTCTGCGATTTTTGCGAAAAAAAAAATATTTCTTTTTTTTTCGCGAGTTTGGCAGCGCGTAAAATTCCAAGTCTCCAAAGACTGCCACCCCATCACAATAATTCTTAATATATGTACAAGGAGCTACTTTGGTTCCTCGTAAAATCGCAAGTATTGTGTGTACCGAAGAATTTTCCGATCTTTATTGCCCGGCGTAAAAGTCTGAGCAAACGACTATGAAGAAACCTCAATCCTTTCAAAGTGACGGAAAAATAAAGAAGAATGAAAAATGGTTCCTTGTAGGGTTTCAAGGATGCGAAGTAAATGTTAACACGACGTACGAAAATGTCCACATTAGGCATCGAGCGGACAATGCGTCTACATGAAATAAATAACGCAGAGTGAGCAAGAGAGAGGGAAAAAAAATGGTTTAAAGCGACCCCGATATTATCGTAGCCAAGAAATTGGAGGCTCGAGCCAAACAGCTCTATCACACAGCCACCAGACGCGCGTTCATCCCTCTCAATCCTTCTCTCTTATTCTTTCGCCGCTCGGTTTTTTTTTTCTCTCTTTTATCGAGGCAAAGGAAATTCACGTGTATATACGATTCCTTAATGCTGGATCTTCCTCGCTGAGGAGCTCGATAGACACGTTACAAAACGTTTGGACATTTCCCGAATATTATTTTGGACATGATCCAAAAATTGAGCCTCGCGAATCTGAGACAAAACCAAGAAACGCGAACCCTTCATTTCGGCCGCTTTTGTTTTACCTCAGGACGTACGTAGACGCAAAGTTCGCAAGCGTACGGTCATTCTCAATTTTTTTTTTTTTTTTTTTACAACGAAAAAACATTTTCTACCGCAACTAATAAAAAATAATTAAAAAAATAATTAAAAAATGACTAAATAAGAATGAAAAGTATGTCGAAATAAAAAAATAAAAGTATGAAGAATATTTTGCTGTCCAAATAAAAGGTACACACGTTATTTTTCTAGCAAAGCGATGAGGGTCGCAATTATTATCCTAACTCGACGAGCCTGGATATGCCAGGTACACCGACATCGGTGACGACCCCCGGAAGCCCGAGCACTCCGGGTAGCGTTTACTCCAATCCGTACTCATATTCCAACAGCGGTTACAGCAACAATGGTTATTCGACACAATCGCCGTCTAATCGTTCTCATTATAACGTCAATTCTCCTTCACCGGGATCGGTTCACCAACAATCACCGGGACGTGGCCCTTACTATGGGCGGCCAATCAGAGGATCACCAGCTTACAGGTAAACAAAGTAAATTACGGTCTAATCTGACTAGAATATTTCAACAGCCCTAATATTCATTGGGTGACAGTAACTTTTCAAAAATTCTTCAAATCCTAAATTTTATAGGGTCGTCTACCATTTTGTTCCAAGTTGATCTCATTTTCTGGTCAAATGAAGTAATGAAACGGTTTAACAGTTTTTCTCAACACTCGCAATTTCTGACTGTCCAAGATTGTTGATTTCGTCACTTTTCCGTTTCTCCATGATTTTGCTTCGAATTGATTAATTTTTTCAACTAATTGACGAAATTATTCCATTTTTTTTGTCGATTCTGATGATTCCCATTGACGTTCTGCGCTCATACTTTTTTTAAAAATAATTTAATTTAGTAATCAGGTATCTCGATAGAGTCAATAATTATTTGGGACTGTTAAAACTTTTTAGTGATTGCAGCAGCCCGTCGATGGACTATCCTCACGTGTTCGGTTTCGGTGGTTCTCGTTCGAATTCGCCGTCTGATTCAGAGATGAGCGGCTACAATAGCGTTGACAGTTCGTTGTCCGACATTATGGTACGAGTACGTTGATGGGATTTTTTTTTACCTTTTCCCGCTGATTCCCAAAATCGAAAAATGACAAATTTCTATCGATGACTTTGTTTTTATTTCTCAACAGAATTGTCTGTCGATGAATTCTTCCGGTTACTCGTGCTATTCTCCACCGATTAATCAGGTCGTGCCACGCGATGTCGATCTTTATCACGGTGGAAACAGATCTGTGGCTTATCAACGTATGGCAGCCAAAAAATATCACCAACAACAGCAACAACAACATTCAAATGTTCGTCATCATCACTGCTGCTCATCGCCTGCTCCGAATATTATGGAACCCTACATTTCCCTGGATCGGGCAGCGAGATGTCATCGCAACGCAGCAGGTAATTAATTCTCAAGATAATCGCTCCGTTTAACGAGTAAATTGAAATTTTTTTTGCTTCCTCATAAAGAAAGCTGTGTGACGGTGAATTTTTTTTTTTTTTTTATAGTTTTCAATGCCAATGTGTTCAAAATGTCCCAAAACATCGAAAAATCATATTCAGAAATCTATACACGATCTTCATTCTCTGAGAATTTTGTTGGAAAAATACGAATTCTTCGGCATTTTGAAATTTTCAAAAAAAGATTGTCGACGCTTCCGCAAATTTCAAGATTTATTACTAATTTTTTTTTTTATAGAGTATCATAATGGGAAGGTTGGTATTGAATTTGGGAAATATCGGTTGAACGGTTTAAATTTTATGATTTTTCGAATTTTACGAAAATCTGAGTTTTTTGAAAAATCGTCCGATCGCCGTAATTTCTGCAAATTTTGTAAGATATTGTGTATAAGTCTTCACTTTCCAAAAAAGTTGTCGAAATTATATAATTTGAATGGAAATACAAAAAGCGCTGCAAATTGAAATTTACAAATTGCTTCCTCAAGATGCTCAAGATGCACGATGCTCAAAGCTTCCTCTATGAGGAAGTCAAAATTAAAAATATAGTTCCTCATAGAGGAAGATTTGAGCATCGTGCATCTTTAGAATCTTGAGGAAGCAATTTGCAAATTTCAATGTGTTTTATATTAATTTCCGAAACATTGATGAAAAGGATAATCTTCTATTTTTTTTTTTTTTTTTTTTTTCGTTTTTTTTTTGCAACAGCGCGCAGCGAAGCGACGTGCATTTGGTCCGGGGCATTGCCGAAACGCACGACCAAGCCATCAGGTTTTTCGTCCAAAGTCTTTTTGGGCGGTGTACCTTATGACGTCACCGAGTCGCTTCTCGTCTCGACGTTCAAACAATTCGGTCCTATACGCGTTGAGTGGCCAGGCAAAGAACAATCGGACCCCAAGGGTTACGCGTACATTATCTTCGAATCCGAAAAACAGGTAAAAATCTTTGACTTTTGCTTCTTTAAAGAATTCTCAATTTTTTGTCTCTGTTTTTTTTTTTTTTTTTTAATAAATTTGCGCAATTTTCGGATTCAGGTCAAAGCCTTGCTATCCAGTTGCACTCATCGTTTCGGCGACGAGAAAAGTTGGTACTACAAAATCACTCCCAAAAGATCAAAGCCCAAGGACGTAAGCGATTTCTCATTATTTCCAAAATTAACATTTCGCTTATTTTACCTTTTCCGCTAATCCATCGTTTTCCTTTTTTTTTCTTTTAAAGGTTCAAGTGATTCCGTGGCACATCAGCGACAGCAACTATTCGAAATCGTCCACCCAGAAATTGGACCCAGAAAAAACGGTCTTCGTCGGGGCTCTTCACGGTATGCTCACCGCCGAAGGTCTCGCCAAGATCATGGACGAGCTTTTCGAGGAAGTCATCTACGCAGGTACTGAATTTTTAAAAATTACAATGGGTCAAGGAGACCCGGTGGGACTTTCACAAGATTGCCGATAAAAATGATTGATTTTCAATTGATTTTTTCAACTCGATTTTCATTTTTCATTTTGAAATTGAAATTGTAAAAAAAAAAAATGTCCGCAAATTTTAAGATTTATTACTAATTTTTATTTTTATTTTTATTCGCGACCAGGTCTCGATACCGACAAGTATAAATATCCGATCGGTTCAGCCCGAGTGACATTCAGCAGCAAACGTTCCTACAAGAGAGCGTGTGCCACAGCTTTTGTGGAGATCAAAACTCCGGTGTTCACTAAAACGGTAAAGATTCAAAAACAAGATCAAAAAAACTGAATTTAACAGAATTTATCATTAAAATCCAACGTTTAACTTTTTATCAATTTTTCTGTGCCTCTTGACAGGTCCAGATCGATCCCTATATCGAGGATTCTGTATGCTCGGCATGCGCCGTTCAACATGGCGCTTACTTCTGTCGTGAACCGGTAAGAATATTTATTCCTTGAGCTGATTCATCGGTTTTCAGAATATTTCCCAGAAAATAAAAAGTTGCAGCTTCTTTTTCCAGCGATAAATGCAGCAGGATTGTTTGGCGAGTGTGCGTCTGAGAAATTTTGTTTTTCTTATTTCCGCAGATTTGTTCCCGCTACTTTTGCTTCAGTTGTTGGTTGTGGCAGCACTCGTCAGAGCCGATGAGTCACCATCAGCCAATGTCTCGTGGTTGGAAAACAAACGCGATCGTCCCTCTGGGATACCATCAAAGAGCGAACTTTGGAAATCGCTCGTTAGGACCGCCGGTTTAATTTCGAGGGGGATGCAAAAAAAAGAGAAAAAAGTTGGCCGACTAATAAGTTTTGCAAACAGAGAGTCTCTCGAATTTCCGGCTCTCAAACTCGATGTCCCTTTTTTTTCGCATTTCTTTATTTTCCCTCTATAGCTGACTAAGTTATTAACGATTTCGCAGAGACCTTGGACCGATAAAGTTTTGTTTTTCTTTTTTTGTTCTTGTTTTGGGACACGCTGAAAACGCGACTACGCGAATGTTTGATTCGCAGATATTGAGGAATTAAACGAAAACATTGCCCTCGGTATCTGCGCAACGGAAAAATCATAGGCAATCTCGAGAAAATCACGTTTCATGCCTAACTCGGGATACTTTCGATTTATAACGAATATTTCGCTTAAGACACAAATAACCGTTATCGATGTCCAGGAAGTACAAACCGTAGTTCACGGAGACAAGGAAAGAAAGAAAAGAAAATACTGGAAACCAGGGCGTGCGTTTTCTCGACTTGAAATGCAAAAAAAAAAGAAAAAAGAGTTCGTGCCCGATAAGCAAACTTCGCGAAGCGGCTCAACTACGGAATTCGCTTCTTTTTTTTTTTTTTATTTAAATTTATTTGTGTTTATTTGGGGACTGGCTCTCTGGTAACCACATACCGTGAATGTTATTTTTGTTCTATTTTTTTTTATCACAAATAATTCACAAACGTTAAAGTTAATTAATTTAATAGCAAGCGTCGTACGGTTATTAAAGGATTGATGAAAGACACATGCGCGTAGCGTTCGGTAACGTCGTAGCGAGCGGGCTTCGAATCTTTCGTGAGAAGAGCGAAAAAAAAATGGTAACGATGCTTTTACGTTGACAAAGAATGATGATTTTTTTTTATGCGTTTGAGTCGGAGATCGGAGAGAATTAGCTCGAAGGATCAAGGCGAGTGGACCGCACCGCTCGATCGTAAATCGTCGTCAAGTTTCGTTAAGGAGGAAAATGCATTTGAATAGAATGAAATTCTAATTTCGAATTAATCATTTAAAACCATGTTCCGAGATTATTACGCGATACGATTTTTTTTACAGAGTCACGCGTCACTTCTCGAACGTTTATTTATGTGTTTTAATAGTAAATGAAAAAATAAATAAAACAGAGATGATTATATATTTATATATGTATCGACAATATAATCTCGTCGATAAAATTGCTATTTGTTATCGTTGATTGAAGTTGACACGCGTGTACTTCTGGATCATTATATCGTAACCTTTAAGGTATTACTATCGCGAAACGACTTTATTTAGGAATTTTTCAAAATTTTGTATCAACGTTCTTAGCACCATAACTAACAGTTTTTTCCTCTGAAGAAAAATTTTCCGACGTTTAGAACTTGAGATATTTAATTTCCAATTATTTATTTTTCTGTAAATTGAAGTCACGTTTCGTTAAAAAGTTGCAAGAAAATAAACAAAAGAAACGCGACTTCAATTTACACGCGTTCAGATGGGAATATAAAAAATTGGAAATTAAATATCTCAAGTTCTAAACATCGGAAAATTTTTCTTCAGATGAGAAAACTGTTAGTTTTGGTGCCAAGAACGTTTGTACAAAATTTTGAAAGAATTCTAAATAAGGTCATTTTGTAATACGTTAATAGGGCCGTCGTCAATTGTTCGCGATTAAAATTCAACAGAATCTCCGTGCAGGGAGAAAAAAACTAACTGGAAGGTATGCCCACCACGTTACCGACGCTTTTTCATTCGGCAATCCAATTTTGCCAATTAATTCATTAATATAGCAGCCATCGTTAGTTTTTACATTAGATTGTACAGTTTAAGGGCTTTATTCAAACGCGGGACAGTTCACACTGTAACCATTAATTTATAAAAGAAAAAATAAGAAAAAAATGATATCTCTAAGTCCTTGCGGCGTAGTGCAGTTTTGGTCGCGATATAAAACATTGTTATAACGATTGTAGGCTGACCGTAAACTACTCGCGCTCATTCGACTGGTTTATCTGTTGACGAAATGGATTTGTACACGGTCTACGATTCTGGAGCGGGATTGTAGTGAATTGATTGTTTTTATTTTACTTTTTTCTTTTTTCGTTACGCCTACAAACACGCGCATTCACGTTGATTCTCTTTTCTCCGCTCATTTGAAAAGGATCAAACGTTTCTCACGCGTCTGCGGAGCTTTATTTCCATTCGAAGCGTCGCCGCTCCCGACATTCATTTGAAAAAAACGTAAAAAAAAGAAGAGTGGCGAAATCATGTTGAATCATGTTTTTGGTATTATTTTGTTGAATTAAAATTCGTAATTTTTTGCAGATATAATTTTTGCTTTCTTGATTATCACGCTTTCATCTTCCATTCCCACATTTTTCCTCCTTCCGTCCACTTTTTGCATTTATTCTTTTGTTTTCGACATTCGTCAAATTTTCAAGTCAGACGATTTGAAATTTACCGAATGTAAAAGAAAAAACGCTGGTTTTAAATTCTGAAATAACCGAAAACGAATGTTTAAGGAAATTTCGAGTCTGTCGTTAAAATTCTGTAGTCCATGTAAAGTAGAAGAAAAAAAATTGCACATGGTGATGAGTAGAGAATAGATTTGCAAATCGCCGCACTCGAAACGATAAACGCATTGAAAAGCGAGCTTCAAAAAGATTTTTTCGCAATCGCGATACGATAGTGCAAAAAACTAAAGGATGAAATTTTAAAACAGCATATTTTATCGAACAATGTCTCATTTATCTAACGCTTCTAAGTCTCGTGCCTTTTAACGTAATGATCTCTGTGAATTTTATTCGAAGCGTTTCATGATGTAAATTAATTTTAAAACCATTGAGGCGCGTCACGCGAATGAACTCGAAACAGGGTGACAACTCTCGAAAATTCGTAGAGCGAGAGGTGTAGAGCGTTTGAAAGTTTTAAATAGAGATCGGCAGAAAAAAAAACAATTGGAATCGAGCGAACAGGGACGTTCGTCCTTATCTCGCGTTTTACGTTCACGGAAAAATAAGATATTGGTGAGAAGAAAGTATTAGTCTGATTATTGAGATTCTGTCTTTTTTGGGAAGATTTTCACGCGATAGAAAAATCAAAGTCCATGGAAAAAGCTTTACCACCCTTTATTATTCCTCAATATTTACAATATTAAACAAAACGCCAACACATTCCTTTCCAGAAGAAAATTTTAAAATGTCGATGGTCCCTGTGAAAAAAACTCAAAGATTCGAACAATAATGCTTCGAGCAGCCAATAATTATAATTTTTATGCCTCAGCTAATTGTCGACATGATTTTTTGTGAAGAAACTCATCTCGTTGACGACAATAAATAATTATTCAATGAGAAACTTTCGTGTTATTCCTCCAAGACCAGGTACCGCGATTTATAATAAAATAAACTATTCTTGTCATGAAAATTTCAGCATCCAGTCACACTCCGGACATCGATTTTTTTGTACATCTGATAAATTCCTATGGATGCTGACAATGTGCCGAGCAATCCTCCTTGCCAAAGTTTCAGACGAAACCCCCAGGGTGGACCGGGAGGAAGACAGTTCAGCGCGAACACTAAATCCAGGCTCAAGCGTAGACAAGTCAAGAATTGATTGTTCCACCGTTCGCAGTCTATTCTCGCATCCTTATCCCCTTTGGAGGAATCCTGTTGACGGTCCGAAAGATCCGTGGACAATCCGCAACGCCTTTTGCATTCTATTTCATTCAGTTTTGCGAACGATCTGTGAAAATTTGATGTTTACACAATATCAATATTTTCTGCGGTACCAACACGCGTGTTCGGGGCTGGAAACTTGACTCCGCCGAGCCAGATGCATTTTTATTAAGACGAAGACTCGAAGAGAGATTGAACATTTTTCAACCTACAGGAACAGCGCGAGAACCAAGTTGGCGTTCCATAACCACGTGCTCGAATGATCCCAGAAGGTTTCGTTGGTTGTAAGGAATTTGTTTTCTCCCATCCAACAAATGTGCTCGACGGGCGAAGCTACTAAGTCAATTAGATTTCTTAATAATTTAACGCATCGCACAAAGCCAGCAGGATCCTGCGAAAAACACAAACTTTACAGAATGCTTACAAAGCCCAAAATGTTTTTTTAGGACGCAATTGTTTTATCTTTAAATTAACGAAAACACGGGAGAGTGAGAATTTGGAGAGGTGTTGAGAATTTCTGGAAATGTGGTGATGAAAAAAAATTGATTTTGTATGGAAAAGTTCTTGTGTCCAAAAACGTAGAAATTCGTGCACATACCTCTTTACCCCATCCGTACGCAATAGTGGCTTGCAAAATAGGAATATCGTCCATGAGTCTCAAAATAACTCGACACTCGCTCATTTTACTACCAAACTGACAGAATTTGTCGGTTGTTTTCGGCGATTTGGTAAACAAAGTAGCGAGTTTAGCGGTATAAGTAAACAATTTTAAAAATTTGTCACGTCCTTCGTAGTTATCCAAAATTTCCGAAATTACATCGATTTTCTTCTTTTTCTCTATCATTTTTTTAAAAATATTTACGTTCTTTTTTTAGTAATTATCGAATGACAGCATGTACGGTTATGTCGAATATCACGTGCCCGGCTTTTTGAATAGATCGTGCGAACGAAAGTATTTTCAACAATACTGGTTCAGAGTTGCGAACTCAGTCGAGCAGAGATGAATAACTTTTACGAAATAACCTGCTGCCGGGATTAATAGGTACACGGGAATTCAAATAATTCAATCATAATGCAGAGATAAGAAACAATAACAACAAATCATCATGCAGCTGCATTCACTATGCATATATTTGTGTATTCGCACGATATAGAGAGCGAGAGTAGCGGTGCATGGTGGGGGCTGAGGAGGAATCTGCAGCTCCGATTGAGTAGCGAGCAAACGATGTTCCAGCTTCGTAAGTAAACCACTGCGAAAAAAGCGCCAAAATTTGGCTGTGGTTGGTTGCGCTCGAACGTGCGAATCGGGAACTAAGGGTGGCTCGTGAGAAAAGTGCGCGCGCGGTCTCGTGTGTGTACTGTGGTGTGCCATTCTCTCGCTTCAATAAAACGTATCGCCTGGTGGCGAAGCTTAGTTGTGTACATGTATACATATATATATATCGATATATAATATAATATATGTATAGAGATATATAAAACAGTCGATGTCAAACATGCGGCGAAGAATAACGCGCCCCGATTCTGTCAACGAAAAGAAGCAGCAGCGGCGTGTCAGCGTGATTGTTCATCAGTGAAGTCGAAGTGGTTAAAAAACGCAAGTGCCGATGAGCGCGTATTTATGGCGGCGCGGGTGCTTTTGCTCGGCATCTTGTTTACGGAAGTGCTCGAGCCCGTTTGCGCCGCAGGTGCGTTACGTTTTTCCTTCTTTTTACTCATTCACCCCTCTAGATCTATCGATGCTACTCCGCGAATCTCTGCAAGCGCCTTTTTCATTGTTTTTCATCGCAACGCGTTACACACGTGCCATAAAATTTTTCATCTTTTTACCATGTTTTATCGATCGAAACACCGGTATCCAACATTTTTTCTCGCGGTTAAACCTTATTCGCAGGTTATATGTATATAACTGTGTAAGCCTATATATATATATATATGTATATGTATGTAGGTTTTTTTGCGTCATGAACACACGGCACCCCAACACGATCGATCGCGAAATATTGCCACGAGAATATGTCACTATCGCGTAACAATGAGTCTAACGTTTTTTCGAACAATAACCCTTCCCCCTCCCCTCCGACTTCTAGGAATCCGACCACTCGATTGACTATTACGTTTTTTCACCGATATATCCCTTGTCTTTCCGTTTTCATCGTAAAATCCAATGCGTCCTTCTCGTTTCCCTTTCCTATGAACAAAAATGCTTAACTCGTGTGTTTACCGATGGTTAAAGCACATGGCAAACTCACGAGGCATCTTCATACAATCGTAATTTATAAATGATCGCGAAATCCCAGCTAACGCTTCTTTCTTCGTGCACGCCGTTTTTTTTACTCCGCTTTTTCACATTCTTATTTGCACTTCTACGATTTCCTACACAAACGTGCTTTTTCATGCGTTACAAAAAAATGTCACGTTTCTAAATAATCCGACATATTATGCAAATTTTTAAAAACAACATTTTTTGCATTTCTTTTGTCGATTTTTTTCGAGAAAATGTTTTTTCAGTAGCTAAGTCTTTTTTTTTTATCTTGACCGTCTATCCTGCGTTTTATCGATCGAACTTGTGTTAAGCACATGTTTTTGCTGCAAATATTTGAAAACAATTATTTCTGAGAATGAAACATCGTTCGGAGAAATAATTTGGTTTTTTAAATGAGATTCCCACGAATCATCAGGTGTCAGAGGATCGAGCGGAGTCTACGGTGGTAAAAATGGTTCAAAAATTGACGGCTTGGATCTTGGCCTGACGAAAGGTTCAGAGTTTAGTTTGGGGATCGAGCCCGGAGGGACCGTCGTCTTGGGGAAAAGAGGAATCACTCTCAGTTGTTTGTCCTCCGGCAATAATCAGAATATTTCTTGGTTACACAATGGCGTGCCTTGTGGAATTGCACGTTGCGGCTTGTTGTACAAGGGTTCGCTCCACATCAACAAAGTAAGTCGAAATGTAAACACAGACACGCGCCAAGAAACGATATTAACATATTCAATTAATTACGATTGAAATAGTTTATGGAAATTTCATCATTTATGCAAACTATTCATGCTTTTCGACGGCTCGATAAATCATTACTTTTGAGTTTGGTTACGGGATGGGAAAACAACAAAAAAGTTCATTTTCTATTTATAATTTGAAATTATCCAATATTTATAATTATCGATGCAAAACAACAAAAAAGTCCATTTTCTGTTTTTAATTAAAATTTTTCTAATATTTATAATTTTTCACGCAGTAATTAATTATTTAGCTAACGTAAAGTTTTGAGTGGAAAAATTTGCTCGAAATTGCGTTGAAAAACTGAGCCTGGTTTTTTCAGATAATGAAGTTTTTCTAGAAAAATGGCGAAAATATTAATGTACTATGAATAACAATATTGAAGATACATTAATAAAAAGTGTTGAATATAAGACGTATACATGTGCAAAGAGTACGTCGTATATCGATCATTTTGATGGCTAAACAGTGATGTTTTTTTTTTGTTATTATTGACGAACGTGCATTAATTTATTGGAATATTGAAACCAGAAACAGAATTTGCAGTTGTCGCAAAAATCGAAGGGACGCGAGGGTGTTTCATTGCCGATTGGAAAAGGTTCGAAAAAACACGAGTACAGATGCGTAGCACGAGTGAGTTCCGGGGGATACTTGCGATCGGCTCCGACCATCGTTCAAGTGGCTGGTGAGTTCAGAACCGCCTGGAAATTCTTTTATTTTTCCGCCTAAATAATTTCAATGTTTAAAGTCCGGGGCAACTATTGGAAATTGCTGCTTTATCATTAACGCGTGTGATTGATTTTTATAGAGTTGTCGCACAACTTTAAAGAGTCGCCGGAGGACATGACTGTGGGGGAAGGAGAAATTGCCCGATTCTCGTGTCTCATCGACAGTGTTCCGTTCCCACCGAACATAACGTGGCAGCATAATGGCGAGACTTTGAATATTGATCCGAATAGTACTAAGTAAGGATTTTGATTCGTCGCAGAGAGAAATTTAAAGAAACGAACGAATCATTCAAACGGTTTTGTCATAATTCTTTTTTTTTTTCAGATATTATTCCATACCGCCGGGTGTTCTTTACATAAGCTCAACGAAACGCTCCGATGCCGGTTCTTATAGGTACGATATTTAAATTAATTCATTCGATTTATTGAATATTAAATTTATTAATATTCAAAAACTACTCAAGACAATTTTCTTTATCATTTTCAATTGAAATAATTGTTTCAGGTGTATAGCGACGAACGATTTTATAAAGAAAACCAAAAAGAGCAAAGAGGCAAAACTCACAGTGAATTTGGCCAGACGAACCAACGAGCCGACTGTTCCGAATTCACTGTTTCCCCAAGTTTCTTACACTCATCGACTGATCAATGGCTCGAGTATTAATTTGGCATGTGCGACAACGGGATATCCGCCAACTCCTGTCACGTGGACATTTTTCCCGCGATACTCAGGCAAGTTGATGAAATTTTGCGTACAAAGGATTTTTTTAACCGACGAATACCGACAAATTATTCACATTTTCTCGCATCAACCGTAAAACATGTTAAATTACACTTGCGAAACCTTTTTTCCATTTTCAACGAACCTCCAATCTAATAATGGACATAAAAGTAAAGCCATTCATTTTATTTAATTAGTAACAATAAATTTCCATAACAGATGGTACTGCTGTGCCACGAATTCTTTTGAATTCCACCAAGGCTATCGCTATCCTCGGATTGGAAAATATGAGTCTGGCGAACGCGGGTATTTACTCGTGTTCGAGTAAAAATTCCAATGTACAAAATATTACCATTGATATTATGGTACCACCGAGTTTTTTGAAAAAACCTACTAGCCAGAGCTTTCCTAATGGACGAACAGCAAGATTCAAATGTCAGGCGCAGGGAACTCCGACGCCGAAAATTTATTGGCTGAAGGATTCGGCCAACATTACGACAAATGGTGCGTCACTTTGATAATCATAATTTTCCATTTTGCCAACACTTCTCAATATACTTTGCCAAATATAAAAAAAAAAAAAAAAAAAAAATGCTGTAGCGAGCGAAGAAAATGAGCAAATTTCAATTTTTTCTCTTTGCTTGAAAAAAAACCGAGTTTCCCTAATCGAGGCGATTTCCAGGTCGACGAACGACGTACGAGAAGGAACAAAATAAAATGGATTTAGCGATATCGGCTACGGTCCCTACAGATTCTGGTATTTATCAGTGCGTGGCAGTGAACGCGGCAGGAGAAATTTGGGCGGCTGGACGTTTGCAAGTAAACACATCGAGAGACAGTCCAGCAGCGCCGACGTCTCTCAAATGTCACGCTCCGTCACCTTTCAAAATATTCATTTCTTGGGAACCACCAAAGTCTTTGGAGTCTACTCGCATAACAGCCTATACCGTCCATTACAGGCCCGAAGGTATTTTCTTTTAGAAATCCCTTCATAAGCAATAATGGCATAAAAATTCAACAATAAAACGCTCGCTCGAATGGCTAATTATACCCTTTTCGATTTCGATTCAAAGACGGCGGCCAGGAAGAAGTTTCCCCACCGGAACCGGGCAATTCCACGTCGGTTGAAGTCACGAAACTTCTTGAACCGTTTACCAATTATTCTTTCTACGTCAGAGTCTGGAACAATCACGGAGCGAGTGACCAGTCGGCCACTATTGTTTGTTCCACTGCAGCAAGTGGTAAGCACTCAAGACAACATCAATTTTCGTTTAAAAATACGTGCGAAAAATAAACTTTGAAGATAATCTCGTAAAATTCAATTTTTTTCCATTCTTTTTCTTCTGCTATTTATTTTTTACAAAATAAAGTCTTCTTTTGAAAAATAGTTGGTGAATTTTTGCGTATTTTCGCAGTTCCTAAGGCTGTGCCGAAACTGCAAGTCGAGACGCTCGGCAGTACAAAAATAAACGCGAGTTGGGTTCCTCTATCGAGCAAAGAAGCGAGAGGAGTCGTCGAAGAGTACAAATTACAGTGGAGACTCCACGATCAGCAAGCCTGGCGAGTGCATTTTTTGCCTGCGACAGTACGACACTACGTACTTACGGATTTGTTGCCCGGAGCTCAGTACCAGTTGCGCGTGTTGGCGAGAACGAGCCAAGGATGGCCAAACATAAGTGAGACTCAGCTCGGCTGGACGAGCGTCGTTTTACCGCCTTTGGAAACGGACAAACCAGAAGTTAGGAATTTCGTACATGTCCAAATAACTCGCTACAATGCTTCGACTATTAAAATGTCTTGGAATTGGAAAGAAAGGTCGCAAAATCATTTGCCCAGCTTGAACGTCGACTCGTGGAAAATTTATAGTGAAAATAATAATGGCGATCAGCTCGTCACTGTCACACTGCCAATAAATACCACGGAGTATCTATTCACGAATTTAGGTCAGTCGATTAAACGAAATAATCAAAAACCATGATTATCAATTTTCCAAATAAAATCTTAATTTGAAAATTTATTTATTCGCAGAAACAAACGTTTCGTACACAATGGGCCTGTGTATGATCGATTCCGGCGTTGAGATCGATTGCCTGACTGAAACTATTGAATCGACTCAAGCCATTCCTGGTAAGACTGAATATTTCTCCACTTTGAAAAAATATTTTCCATCGATGAAAGTTGAGGCTCGATTAACACAAGACTCTCTCGCAATAGATAATGTTCCAAGTGCACTGCAAGCCTCGCAAATTTCATCGACAAAGATTCTTCTTACTTGGACAATGTCCAATGCTAACGAGGGACAGACTTCTGAAATTTGCTATCAACCGGTGTACGAAGTAGATCCTGAAAGGACTCAGTGCATCCTTGTGTGAGTTTCCTATCAAAAAATGTTTCAACGACGATTTAATATTAAAAAGTGATGAATTGCTGAATTAGTGTGTTTATGGGATTTCAGGCACGACAGTAAATTAGTTATAATCGATAAACTTAAGCCATTCACGATGTACCAATTCAAAATGCGAACCGTGGGAAACGCGACGAATCAGACGGAGGAATTTAGCGACAGTATTGAGTGTTACACGAGCGAGGATGTGCCTGGAAAGCCCGAGGATGTCCAATGGTTCGTGGGCAATGGTACAAACGCAAAAATCGCTTGGAAACAACCGACCGAGACGAACGGCCTGATACAAAATTATTTTGTTTCGTTCACGAGCGATCTTACGGAATCGACCTTGACCTGGGGCAACGTCACTGTCCCTGGCAACAAAACTTCGGTTACTTTGTCCAATTTGCTTGCCGGTAAACGGTACGACGTCATGGTACAGGCCGCGACCAAGGCTGGATACGGAAGACCCTCGGACCCGATATTCATCATTACCGGTGGAAACAGCAGCCCCTCAAAAGTTCCAACGAAAACGGACGAACAGAAGCCACCGCAGAAAACCAAACCGGATCAGAGTCTCGGTGAGTTTGTAAACAAACGAATTTCCCATGAAACTTCATCCTCGCGTTTATTGGATTTCATCCGAAAAATTCAAATTTCCGGTCTAAATATTCGAAAAACCTCAAAATCCTGTGTAACGTGATTTTGAGTGAAAAATCATTGTTTAATTTCCCAGGAATAATAATCGGTGTCAGCATCAGTCTGTGCTGTATAACGGTATGCCTGTGCAGTATGTATTGCCGGAGAAAATGTGAAAATTCTCGTTCCCTGAGAGAAAGCTCACAGTCGCAAAAGAGTCGAGCCCTGATGAGAACGAGCAACGGTTGTTGCGTCGAAAGATCAGCGACTCCGGTGATTCAACAAATGACTCCTCAGATAGTTCGCAACGAAATCGAATTGGCTGAGCTTTGTCCTTCTTCCCCTACCTCAACGAATCCGCAGTGCGATACCAAGGTAACGAAAAACAATTCAAAAACCTCCCAAAAAAAAATCATTTCCTACTGCGGATTTTTTTGACTGTCAAATTAATAACTGATCCTCGTCTGCCTTGGATAATAGACTAACGATTTATCGATCGAGAGCACTGAAGACTTTGTGCCATTTCAGGGTGGACACCCAAACGGCATTCTTGAAAATTGCGTCAAGGAGCCTCTTTTGACTCCTTGGGATTCACACGACGAATCGAAGGATCTAAGGATCACGGAGAATCCACAGGTAATCTTGATCGAATGCATCTTTCAGTCTATGGAAAAAAAAAAAATTCTGTTCATGATCACGAAAAAGCAACGAGAAATGTTTTCACTTGATTCCAAATGCCAGAGTAATGATTGATTTTTCTAAATAGTGTAAACAAAGCGGTGGTAGTCCGGTTTCGAACAGACAACAAGAGCCAGACTCGGAGCTCAATTTGACGGAACTAACGATGGTCGATTGTACGTTGGCCGGAAGTGACAACAGTCTGAACAACAATCTCGGTTGTAGGAACGCTTCACCGCGTAAAGCTGTGCCGATTGCGATTCCTGTGCTCGAGCCGAACGGTTGAAAGAGGAAAATGGAATTGATCTGCCGTTTGAAATAACGAGAGCAGAGAGAGCATTGAGAGAAAGGTAAGGAGAGCTGAGTTCGCCCGAGGCATACAAAAAAGCGAGAAGAAAAGAAAAAAAGGGAAAAGCCCGCAGACTAAATATTCGCGAAACGGTCCTGCGCGACCTTGTAAATAATCGAAGAGTCACTGCAGCAGCTTGTCAACCCCGAACAAGCATTTTCCATAAGGTCAATGCTCAGCGCAAAAAGTAAAAAAAAAAAAAAAAACACCAACAAGAGAAATAGATAAAAAAAAAAAAGAAATCGCGATAACCGCCGCCGAGATCATCAACCGTCGCCGCAACGTTACATCGCAACGACCCAACGACGAATCGCTTCGTTAAAATTCGTGCCTGGCTCCCGTAGGTCGCATTTATTACGAGAACATTTTTTTACCACAATAATAACTCGTAACACTAGACTACTTGCTCACGTTCGGAATCTCGGTCGTTCTTGTCTCAGGATTTTTATTTAAAACAAACACGAAACACACGGAGATCAGAAAAAAAGGGAATCAAATGAAAACGAGGATTGAGACTCTCAGGCAGGATCACTAAAACTTTATAACAATATTGTACATAATATTATAGCCGTTAACTGTGAATATGTCTATAAAACGTTTCCCCGATACGGAACTTGAATTTACAGCAGGCATTTAAACCGGAAAATCAAACACAGAGTTATGCCGCAGTTATCCGTCGTCGGATATTTATTATGTTCACCGAATTCCATTTCCTTTTATATACTCCGATACTCTGAGGACAAGTACATTCCATACAATTATTTTAAACGTTTTTCTCATCGTATTAACCTTTTTAAATGTAACCAGAGAGCAATAGAGACTCGCGGTTTGCAACCGGATATCGAATGGAACTAAACGAGGTAACATTTTCGAGGGAACAAGCCCAGATTTAAATCCAACTCGTTATGCATTTATGGAAGTGTCAAATAGCTTTTTGTTGCCACTTGCATTTTTTTTAATTCCATTTTTCTTTGTTTTGTTGTTGAAATCGATTAAAGCCACGATTACATAAATATCATTCGGCACGAGAATCGTGCTGACGTTTTCTTTTTTTTATTATTGAAAAAAACAAATGCAGTTCCGCACGATCTTAAGGGGGGACTCAAAGTTTTTTGCCTCGGATTCGTGGGGTTGCCAGAAATGAGAGAGTCGAGAAAATCTGAATATTCCAAGCTCGCTTCTTCCTTCGAGGAACATACGACCGTACTGATTTAGCCAGTAGAGCTTTTTTATTTGTTAATCTTTGTCGATCCATTTTGAATGATTTTCCTCTTTTTTTTTTAATTTTAATTACTAATCTTATTATTTTATATTTACATTTGTTGTTCGTAGCCGCGATTATGCATTCGTTTCATTGGTTAACGTTTTGTGGACGAGAGTAACTTGAGATTTACTTCGAGACGAGGGAAATACTCTTCGTGCTCATTCTTAAGGGGAACGCATTCAGACACGACAAAATTCCATTCTTTTCAATCCGTCGAAGGATTTTGTCAATACGAAAAGTAACGTGGGAAACCCCCCTTGAGTTTTTTTCGCGTACACGAGACCCGAGTTTAAATGTAATTATATAAATATTTATCTATTTCATCCACGACCAATTAATTTCCAACATTTTTTGGCGTTTCTATTCAGAACAAACAATTCCATTGCTAAACTCACAGAGGATACATACGAGCCAGCAGATACCACAAATACCGAACTGGTGCATGTTACCATGACAGATGAAAGATTTAAAATCATAGCAAAACGAGAGAGAATAGAAAGAGAAAAAAAAAAAGAAAAACCCAACTCAGTACCTGATAGACTAAGTTATATCGTTTAGAGTGAGATGTAGAAATGTCAATGTTATTACTGTACCTCCATTTATTGTTATTTAATACTTCATAACATTCAATTCACGATTATCCAACTATAACGCAATAATTTACCATCAGCACACACGCGATTTAACCCAATCATTTCTTTTCGTACGTGGAGACCAAAAAAAAAAAACAACATATTATCGTTCAATAATGATTCACACGTTTTTTTCAACCAATAATTTGATTCTATCAAAACTTCGAATCTCAGATATTTCACAATTGTCTGACAAAAATCCAATCATCCGTGAATCTTTTTAAACGTTAACACGTTTACACATGCAGCATGCATGGATTTTTGCAGATTTTTCACTAAATTCTGAGGACTGACATTTTTTGTGGGGACAAAATTAGTGGCTTCGAGATCTTTGTGATTTATTCTGAATCGTTTCTTTTGCACGATATACGTATACACACGCAGACACACCAGAGAAAGACTCGTCGTTTTATCATAGAATTCTATAGTATTCTATTTCCGTAATTGTAAAGCTACAGATTTTTTTTTTTTAACGATACACTGCCGTTACGATTTTTGTAAAGTACTAATAACTTCCATTTGTTATATATCAAACAGTTGAGAACAAAGCATTTCCTTTCGAGGTATTCTGCCAGAAAATAGAATCCATAACTCCGACTGATTTAAAGTACAGGCTCTCGAATCATTGTTACAAATGTTGAAATTTCCATAGCGCTTGAATTTCGTCGATCTGTAGAGATCGAGGATTTTTCTGAAAGGCAGAATCGTGCATTAATTCGGAGAAAGTTGAAATTTTTTTGCGGTCGAAATAATTGAATATTATAGTTGAAAAAAAAAAAAACTTTTTTTCACCAAATATTCCAGTCACTTTTTCCGCAATAATTGTTAATTATTTCGTCGCGAAAACTATTCAATTTTCTCCCGTACAAAAATGCCCATTTCTGTTTTTGCAGCGCCTGCAATAGTTGTCACTTTTCCTTTGCCCAGAACGAGCGTGTTGCTGCGACAGCACGTTCGTCCTTCGAGCATCTTGTTTCGTTATAAAGTTTACTTATTCATATTCTATCAAAATATCTTACTCATTCATTGCAATAGAACACTCCGGCGCCGAACTCTCTGCCGCCGCAGAGGGAAAGCAATCATGAAATAACGAAAAAGAAAAAATGCATTAAACAGTAATGTACAGTTCGTAAGCACTTGTCAAAGAATGTGTGTTACACATTTTCATTTCATCAATTCCAATCGTCCGAAACAATTCGTTTTACAAACTCCACATTTCTGTCACTATGTCTACCTCGTTGATCGTTACTTTTTTTTTTTTTTTTTTTTTTTTCGAGTGTTTATGAGAATACGAAAACGAAAAAAAAAAACATAGTTACTATCATTCCCTTGTAATATAGAATTTTATAGAGATCGACGAAAATAATCCCAGTGTATTGCGAGAGCTCATTACGAAATTCCTAGAGTTAGAACTTTGGTTCCTGAACAGTGGCATCTAGCTTTGTACAATCTTTTTTTAATCATTATTATTATTTTTTAAAATAATATATATATCGATACATACATATATATATTATATACTTACAAGCACTTTTAATTCGGTGACAAGGGCAGCACACGTATAAGTCTCGCGAACTAAGCGTTGAAAGCAGGAGGGGGGGGGGGGGGGTAATCGTACTCTAATTTATGTTAAAAAAGAAAGAGGAAAGAAAAAAGAAACCAGTGTAATTCACACGAGACCAGTGAACGTTGTACGGGAAAATCGAACCTCCTCCGAGTGGTGGACAAATTTATTAAGTTTACTATTTAAGCATTGCGATTAATGGTTTCATTCATAAATCGCCTTATTGATAAATTACGCGTTGATTGTAATTACACAATTTAATGGCGTGACGTTTTATTTTTTGTTCGTTGTATTATTTAGATTTATTTTCATACGTTTGGTAGATTTGTCCGTCTTTACGGAAATGAAATGAAAAAAAAATAACGTATTTGTAAGAATTAGGCATTTATGATGCACACGTATTTTGTATGTGTTTTTTAAAATCATTTTTGATCCTGCGTTTCCGTTCAAACGAGACATAGTGTGTTAGCGATCAAGAAGTCGAAACAACATTGATTTACGCTTACCAAAACTATACTTTAATCGCATTTCACGCGTAGCTGCATTTTTCATTTGCGAGACTCATAGAAAAACCGTAGCGTCGCACCCGAAACGTAAATTGACAACATTCGCGATCTCACTTCGTCGTGCTTTCCATTCCGCATATTAGCTCGAGATTATTTTGTTTTCTTCTTTCCTTTTAATTTGACAGAGAAACAAGAAAAATCTGATGACAAGTGGATTTTTAATTTTGAAATATCGTCTCACGTTTGGCTGAACAATTGATCCAGAGTACAAAAAGCATAAAATATTTGACTCGTGGTTAATCGGATAAAAAGTAAATAAATAATAAAATCAATTGGATATCGTGTATGGTATTTGTACCAATGATGAATTCTCGGTTTTTCATTAGCAATAAATTGCAAAATGTCCACACCGATCGTTCGCAAAACGATCATTTTTCTTTGCATCAACCTGCCAAGTACTTCTCAATATTGTTTTCCCATTTAACTTACGAAAACGATTAACAAGAGAAACGAGGATTTGTTAAGAATAACGAGCTATCTGTGTATCTTTTTTTTTTTTTCGGTTCCTTATTCTTCCGGCAAACAATGTTGTACAGTAAATAATGGAAAATACCAATCTAAATTTCGTTTTGCGTTGGTCCATAAACTGACGAAGTATTAACTAGATCGTACAGCGATTCTAGTCGAACGAATATACCTCTAACAGCGCGATTGCCCTTTTTCTTTATTATTTCATACGAGACCAAGGGTGATCACGATCCGATTACTTAACGATAACTTAACCCACAGTACCTACTAGATTACTATTATTTAATTTTTATACCATTTACCTCACAGGATATATTAGTTTCGACTGATACTCGAACGTAAACCCGTAATAGCATTTTATAATTTACACAGACAGGGCGAGAGAGTGAGAGAAAGAGAGCGAGCGAGAGAAAGAGAGAGAGAGAGAGAAAGATGAATGAGAATGAAAGCAACGAGGCGCGACGAGGCGTATTAAGTCGAAAGAAAATCGTATTACTACAGTTAATTGCGAATGAAAAGCGAAGAAACAAAAAAAAAAACGAATGAAAAAATAACCATTACCGAACCAGCCGAACGTTTTTAATTTATATATTATATATATATATATTTTTTTTACCCATTATTATTTTATACCGAAAAGCAGCAAGAAGAAAAAAATAAGAATCAAGAAAAACCTATAGTTGATTGCGAATCACCGACCGTTCATTAGGGTGCAGTTACTTTGTAAATAAACTTTTACCCACACGATTGTAAATACATTATATTATCTACGGAAACAAAAAATGAAAAAAAAGCAGAAAAAAAAGAAAAAAAAATATTGAAAGTATATATTTTAATATATTACATGTAATTAATTACATAAAATTATAATCTTATTGTTTAAAAAGTATTAAAAACGAAAAAACAAGAAAAAAAAAAAAAACGAATTAAATCGATACCCGAAAATGTTTAATGATGATATTGTTGACCCTTCTGAAACACACACGGCGTCGTTGTTGTACGATTGAATAAAATTAAGGCAGTGTAAGCAATTCTTTGTTTATTTTAGTTTATTTTTTTATATTTATTTCGTCAATCTAATGGATTTATCAATAGACTTGATTCCTTTTTTCAGATAAAGCAATGTCGTTTTTTTTTATTATCAAAATATCTGAGCGTACATAGAAAATTGTATTTTCGCTTCGGTTGCCAATCAAACAATAATTGTTTAACGCGCGTCAGCCAATAAGTACGTTTTTTTAAGAGCTCTCTAACCAGAGATTTAACTTTGAATTTTATTCTATAATTTTTCATTATTATTATTATTAATAATATTATTAATATTATTATTATGAGCGATCCTTGTTCTTCATCCTATTTTTGTACTTAATTCTTCTAAATCGTTATTTTCATAACTATCGAATATCGTTATCACATAATTGTATCATTATACGAAGCTTTATTAATGAGCTTGACTACTCTTTGCGTTTTTCAAACTTCTCAGGTGTTTTCGTTTCTATTCACGGGACGTTTTCAATTTTTGAATATTTAAATTTCTCAGTTTATGAGAAATTATGAGGCAAAAAGGGAAAATTAGTATTTAAGATTTTTTGGCGAAAAAAAAAAAGGTTTCAGCATCATCAGAACTCGAGAACTGTTGTACAGAAAAATATGGAAAGTTGCGAATAAAAGAAAACATCGGAGAATGTTTGAAAGGCTTGACTTTTGACGCAGCTCCGAATGTACTTCTTCCAAAATCTATTTTAGGCTCTTAATCATGATTCATAACTTTTCATAAGTTCCTATTTCCTCGTTGGAATGCAAATTGTAAAATTGCCTACGGAGCAATATCATCTTGCTAAAAAAATTGATACTATGCGAGAAAAAGTTCTATAAAATCTTTCGAGACGAATTTTCGTCTCGAATCCTAGGCAATAAAAATTTCTGCCGATTCGCTGAGTGTGCATTGAAAATATTTTATAAAATCGCACTTTTTAATGGAGTTTCTTCTTTGGGAAAATAATCGTTTCACCGGTTGTACAAACTGCTCGTTTTAGGCTTCGAATGGTATTTCGGGCATTGAACTTTGTAACGCTTCACACAGCCCTTCGTTCTCGGATTTGCCGACTTCTGACTAGCGTCCAGCTTTATACACGTGAGTGTTGACTTCTCGATTTTCGAAATAGTTGAAAAAAAAAAAAAAATAAAAGAAATGAAAAAAATGTGGATTTAAGTACATTAGAGTTATCCCGTGTGTGTTTATCACATTGATTACGGCGAATAGGCCTCGAGAGAAAAGTGTGAACAAGAGATTTTCAGCGTCGCTTGTGTTCAATTATATAAATTTGTATACTTGCTCTCCAGCGTTAAACGATCAATAATTAACGAGTTAACCGGCAATTATGCAATCACATTAGATCAAAAGTGCCTTTGTACGCTCGGCTTTTTCGATCATACAGCCAACTCTTCAAAACCATAGAAATATTTTTTCATATTTTTGTATTCGATAGCTCGTTCCAAACAAATAAACCACGTACGTTGGACAAAAATCCTGACTGTTATTCTGACGTGTTATTAATTATCGAATTTGAAGGATTCACACCTTTTACAATATCCGACCCTTTACCGTTCGCTCATTTTTTCTCCGATTCTCACAATTTCGTCAGTTTCCCTGAGAAATCGCCACTCCCTCAACTTCAATAATCAGTCGTCGTAATTATGGTTAATTACAAAATTTGAAAAGTTGGCCAGAAGTTGCGGAGGATCCGATAGAATTTTTGGAAACATCGTCGCCAGCTTACGGTCGCATTATTGATCATTCAGCTCGTGGAAAATCTAGTATGCAAGCAGGCCATTGAAAAAATCCAATTGGATTAGGTTACATAATTTAGGCACAAGGTGAAAAGATCTTCTCCATGAAATGCTAGAGGATCTCTCGAATATTCGTTGTCCTGATCGAACCTTCGTTATTGCTTCGTCGTTAATTGGCAGTTCAAGCTTCTCACAGCACCAAGGAATGTGGAAATATTTTCATAGTCGCATAATCGTCCAGCACCTAAACAGCACAAACGATTCAATTTAATGAAACGTCGAATTAAATGAAAATTGTAGAAATTTGTGTCGCTTTCGTGCACTGACCTCTTTGAGCGCGTCTTTTGTCAGTTTTGGATACGAGTAAGCGAATCCTGTTTTTTTTGGTAGTTTTCCAGGGTACAAGTATAAATGTTTATTGTAAAGCAGTTCCTGGTCGATGTAAGGCGACAAAGGGCTGTTTTCTACACCGTCCTTGCTACATGCCTCCGCCCATGGACCCATGTGTTTATCGTTTACTTCTTCTACCACGGAGCTCATATCGGCCTGGCAAAAAAAAAAAAATAGAACGTTATTTTTTCCTTTTCGAAATGCGACACAAGTGCATCTTGGGTCAATGTGACCCAAGGCGTTTTTAAAATCGTAGTATTCCGGTAAATATGCATTTTTTGTTTTTATATTTATAGAAACATGTTTTGTAGTGAATATTTTATGGCCCTGAATTTATTTTTTGACGAAAACGAAAATTGAGTGCCAAACAATCGTTGACAGAAAATTGTGGGGTCAAAACGACTCAGTATGCACTCCAAGGGTTAAAAGTTTTCTTGGTATCGAACCTTCGCAAAGGTCGACAATGTTGTTCCCCAGTAATCGTGATTGATGTTGAAGAGCTCAGAGACCGTGGCGCTTATGGAACCCTGGGTCGAATCTCCCTCGTCGACAACGTTGTAAATTTCATCCACGGTGTCCTCACGCTCGGCAACGTGCCACATTGCACGAGCAACGTCCCTTACATGAACGGTATTCATGTGGAGATCCGGTCCCCACAATAGTTTCATCATTTCGCCGAGATGCTTGTAAACGGCGCCAACGACCAAGCGAGGAGCTGGAAAAAGCAAAAAGAAAACATTTTTACGATTCACGCTTTAGTCGAGCGACGAAAATTCGTATTTTTTGGCGGAAAAAATATTCCATTCTTACCCAAACCATTCCGATCGCCTGGACCGTAAATAATCGCTGGTCTCAGTATCGTATATTTTAAGCCTGAAACGTTTTTCAAGTCGTGCTCCACTTGGAGTTTGTGCTTTGCCACGAAAGTCCAGGGATCACAAGCATCGTCTTCCTTGTGCGGAGCTTTTTCGGACGAACTCAAATTCCCTGATGAAATTTCCACGTAACGTCGGACTCCGAGTTTTGCAGCGTGCTGAGCACAGTTCATACTCAACTTGTAGATTCCTTCCTTGTAAACAGGATCCGTCTGACCGCTCTTCGTTTCTCCCGCACAGTTGAACACATAATCTATCGGAGTGTCGCTGGCAAAAGCGTTTTGGCACGAGACTGCAATATCAAAAGTTACCAACAATGTTGAAGTTTTCATCGTTGAAATGCAACGAAATTCTGCATTTTCCTCCACCAGAGCTCATGATTTTTATTCAATAGTTAATCAGGACGATACAACGATCTTTCTCTAGGATTCAAACACAAAAACGACACGAAAATTTTCTTTGTTTTTTAAATTTAAGGACGTTGTGTGCAAAATTTTCCATCGATAGAATTTCTCTAAATTTTCACCGTATAAAGAGAATAGTGATGTCTAATAGCTCGCGCAATTTCAAGAGTTTTCACTGTGTAGAAGTATTTATTTATAAAAATCACAACTTTCAGTAGATTCTCATAAGAGCGTATGTTAAAAGTTGCAATTTTCAACATGAAATATTTCGATTTCTAAATGGTGAAGCCTCTTAAAACTTTGCACACACTTTTATGTACCATCGAAGAAGCTTTAATTACTTTTTCAAAAGAATCGCTCGTAAATTTTTTTTCGAAATTTCGTTTATTATATAACAAATACAGATTACCTCGGAAAATTTTGGATTTAGAGTATGTTGTTCTTTAGTCAATTTGTAACAACTTTTCTTAATGAACTTGGGCTCGCAAACCATTTTGTATGTAAGAAAAAATGAAAATAAAAATTTGGATTTGACCGTCGCCACGCAACGTCCTTAACAAACAATGGGAAAGAAAAGTTTTATTCGTTGGACCCCAACGCTGCGAGTTTCAGTTCCATAAGTTTTCATACGGCAGAAGGAAAAATGTAATAAAATCATTCAAACTATGAATTTTGTTTTTTATCATAATCATAAAGAGCCACAGTTTTGATGGAGTTTTGGAATAATGTAAAAAATACTGCACTTATAAATTTATACCTGGATTGATAAGATTGGCGCTTCTGAAATCAACGATGGGATTTTCAAATATTTTCTGATGATTCTTGTTGAGCCAGGCAGTCTGCGGAGGGACTTTGTCGACGACTCGCAGCAACGATACTAGCTGGTTTTCCACAAGGTAAGCCACAAGGTTCCGTCCGACGAAGCCACATCCTGTATGAATTTTTAATATTTATCGCATGAGTGCAAGAATAATATTTACGAAATTTCTATGTCAGAGAATAATTTATTACGAATTTCCGAAACGCCAATTTTTTACAGATTTCCTCCGATTTTCGATTTATCGAAATGGAGCCACGAAAAAATACTATTTTGAATTTTTTTACAGATATCAGTTTGTTATCACGTAAAATATATGTTACGATGGGGAAACCGTCGTTCGAGCAGAGATAATGCATTTTTAAGACGCAGTTGGTTTTTTTATTCAAAAAAATATTTATCCAGAGCTGGTCAACGACACAAAATGTGAAGGATCGGTCGTTAGTTTGTTGAATAAATAAAGCTCGATATTTATAGAATTTGAAACAGAGACTTACCCCCTAGAACAATGACACTGGGCTTCCTGCCGTTCGTGGGAGTTGCCATAGCGAAATATCATTTAAAGACAATCACTTTTGTTTCACTATCAGCTTCTGCGGCTGTACACCGAAAAAAAAACGATAAGCACAACAAAAAAACAAAAATAAAAAAAAAACCAAAGTGTTCGCGATGTTTTAGGGCCTGTCAGGATTTTCCAGCCGCATATCGAAAGGAATGTACAATTTAAAAGACTTTGCGGACGATTGCTGGACGTGACAAAATTTTACAAAGACAGAAAATTCAATTAAAAAACGTTGCACGCGCTTACAGCCTCCGGTAGACAGAAACTGTCATACGATAATTTTTTTTTCTCTGATTCGACTGGACTTTGATTAGCGTAGTCATGGTAGTTCGGGGACTCGCCCCCACAAGTCACTGGCGCTAGTTCACCGCGAGACGAGGCAGAAAGCGCGCGAACCCGCATCCTCGCTGATGCTTTATCGATAACCGCGCGTCTATTGTTCAGTTGTCGATCATTAGACACTGCTGAACGATTGAATTGCAATAACGTGTACTAACGAACGATTACCCAGAGGTAAACACATAAAGGAATGTTCATTGATTATATGGGATGGTCAATTCTGTTGATCTCGTCGAATTTTTGCAACTCGCAACACGCGCACATATCTGCGAAGCGCGAAGTGCGTCTGAACGTTTTTTGGACATTCGGACCGTGGACCGGCCTACTACGCAGTTCTCTGCAACAAGCTCTCGCCGAATGCGGCGGTAGGAATCTTTCTGCATTGAAGATGGTAAGCTATCGAGGAATTCTCTTTTTTCGCGATTGATGTTTGGATAGAGCGCTGAGGAATTCGGAACGAATAATTCGTAGGGTGTATCGTTCGACAGAGGTCGACGAACGTCGTGCGTAGAGGTCAACCACTCTACGACGAATAAAATCGACATGTTAGGCAATTGCGTACTTCTTTCGAGTGTCACATGCCAGAGAAGAAATCTTGTATTTTCGTGCACGATGTTTTTTTTTCTAATACAAAATTTTTACACCCGGAAAACGCAACACGCGTGATTCGTGTGTTCGTCGTATTGCTATTTAGTGGAAAATGCCTGATTGAAATCATTTTCAATGCATTATTCCTCACACAGAAATGGCATATGGCCAAAATGAGCGATCGCCGAATCTCACGCATGAATCGCGTTTGGAACTAATAAATATGGTCGTTCTGTGTCAAAACATGGCGTCAAACATCTCGATATTTGCAGACGGTGCGCCGTCGCGTGTTTTTTTTTTTTTTTCAAAGTCCAGTAGTCTCTTCGTTACAATCAGAAGTTTATCGAAGTCGCGGGGGAGGGGGGAGGAGCTGCTGTTGTCGCTTTTCGCGACACCTGACCGTTATTTTTGTTTACGGACCGATCGAAGCGAAATGAATGAATGTTTCGTATCAAAATAAACGAAATGAACGTCCGACTTTGTCGCGCATCAGCTGAGTCCCAAAAACATCCGCAAATATGATTCCGAACGTCTGTAATTACGTGAGATGCTAATATTTCTAGAAAAAGAACAAAATTTCGTGATCATCTATAAAAATATTATATTCATGAGAAATTTACACATGTCGCATGTTTTTTGTTTCCCAGTCCACAAAAATCCACTCGCGACACATCGAAATACTAAAAAATAAATTCATTCGTGTTCCGGCTCATAATTTTTTGACTTTCATGAATCGATCTTTCGCGAGCGATCTTTCGTTTCAGAAAACGTTGCTTTGATCCTTGTAAACCTGCATTTTCTGTCGTTTCAGTAAACCTCGATTTCGTGATTATTCTCAACACAACGTCGACTATAAGTCTCCGCCGCAATGAAGCTTAGCGAGATGATAAACAAATGCCGGTTCTCATGCCCGAAGCTACAGCGAAGTGATGCCGCGGAGATCGGCATTTCGATGTCCTGCTGCCGTTCGTCCGACCAGCTCGAAACTCCTACGGGCTGTCCATGCATCTCGAGGGCGGTGAGTGCCATTTTTTTTTGCATTTCGTTGCATGTTGGCTGAAGCGTCGACTCCAACGATTTTTTACAAGTTTTTTTTTTGTTAAAATAAAAAATCGGAAATTCCAACATGTAGACGAAATTTTTTTTACCCTTTTGAGGGTTCGCGCAAAATCTGAGAAACTCGGAAACTTTTCGTTTTGCAAATGATCCGCAGCCCGACGATTTTTTTTTCTTCTTCATAAAAAAAACCTCCGTCAGGCCTCTTTGACCTCTGTGACCTCTGTCCCCCAAAAAATGAGTCTCACGTGAAAAAAACTTCGACAACTGCGTTCACGAGTGTGTAAATTTCAAAAATACGTTCACACAAAGTTCCTTCACCATGAATTTCGGAAGTTCTGAATAAAAGCGAAATATTTGTCAATCGTTTCGTTGTGAAAGGAAAATAATGGTTATGAAGAAATTTTTCAACAAGGAGAATATTATTCAGAACGGCATGAAAACCGTGAAGAGTTTTGACGATCCGTTTGAGGAGGTTGGCTACATACAACAATATGATAAGAATTTAATAAAATTTGGTAATGACATTCTTTAGCATCAAATACGATGACACAATTTTTTTCAAACTTTTCCTCTACATAGTTGTCGAATAATTGGAGTTTACAATATGCAAAAGCTATACCTATATATATCTGAATCCTATGCTTATGCATGTAAACTCTAGTGTTCGATTACTCGAAAACTATGTAGAAGAAAAATCTCAAAAAATTTGTATATTCCTATTTAATACTAAAGAATATACTCACAAAATTTCATTAAATTCTAATCATTTCGAATTTTTTAATGCCTTTAACATGACAACATTGTTGTGTGTAGACAACCTCCTTAACGATATTAAGGAGGTTGGCTACATACGACAATATGATAAGAATTTAATAAAATTTGGTGGTAACATTCTTTAGCATCAAATACGATGACACAATTTTTTTCAAAATTTTCGTCTACATAGTTGTCGAATAATTGGAGTTTACAATATGCAAAATACATACCTATATATATCTGAATCCTATGCTTATGCATGAAAACTCTAGTGTTGAATTACTCGAAAACTATGTAGAAGAAAAATCTCAAAAAATTTGTATATTCGTATTTAATAGTAAAGAATATACCAAATTTCCAAATTCACTAAATTCCAAATTTCCAAATTTCTCTACCAAATTTTATTAAATTTTAATAATTTCAAATTTTGCTATGCTTTTAACATGGAAACATTGTTGTGTCCTTAACGATATTAATTCAGGAGTAGCAAGAGTTTAATATTTGACGAACACGTGACAGTTTGCGAGGCTGGAATGCGCCTCGGGAATGTGTTCCATTACGTTTTTTTTTTTTTCTTCGTTGAGGAGAAAAGCTCGAAATGCGTTTTTGCACTCTTGGTAGAAAAACGAAATTGAGCACGACAAGAGAAAAATGGTGTAGAGACTGAATTTTTTTCAGGTGTGTGTCGTACGTGAGGACGGGAGATGGGGATTGGTTGCTGCTCGGGGATGACGATACGACTCGGTAGCATTTCACCCTCCGGCAATCTCGCTGCATTGGCCCCACAGTCGTAATCCAAACCCCTCAGCGTCCTATAAAACTCGTTTTACAACCCACCCATCTCCAACATATTCCCTATCTCTATACTAAACTTTTGCCCTCTTTTTCTCCTATCGTATATCCTTCGTTCTATACCCTCGACGAGCCTCTGCCATAAAATCTTTTACCAACTTCCTCACACGGCCTCTTGCACTCGCATATACACACCAACTCTTCCCTCGAGTCACGTACAACGGAGGAAACTTAGAGACGAACATTCTCTGCTTTGCCATCGAACATTCTCTCTCTCTCTCTCTCTCTCTTGCTCTCTCTCGTGGTTGTATACTTTATTGTCAGGGACATATTACAGTTTGGATTGTGTGAGCATTGTAAATCAAATGGGAAAGAACATTCTCCAATGCGGATAATGAAACTCGGTCACTAAATTTCGTGCCACATGGCAAAAGCTGAATTTTTCAAAGATAATGAGAAAGGACGAACTATTGTTAAGGGGACACAGAAAAGTTGCACTTGGTCCTTTGTCCCTTAATTTGGATGGTGTGATCGGGGCTAAGTTTCGTAACAACATTCGACGAGAATAAACTCGGCCAGTGTGCGATTCGTGATGAGAAATTTGAATAAAAATTAGCAGGCTGCGTGGGGAACGTCGAGAAGAATGTGAAAAATACACGTAAATTCGTGCTGTTTGTAATTATATGGTAATTTTGAGGTTTTTTCAAGTTGAAAATGATTTTTACACAATTTGGGAATGGGACATTTTTAAGATCACACGCGGAAATGGTTTCACGATTTCTCAAGTTTCCGTGGATGTCAGTATTTTGAGGTAATTATTTCTTGTGGTTCGAGAGAAAGAATTAAAAAGGAGAAGAAAATGAATTTCGTTGCAGTCGCGACGTGGAAACTTGAACTTGACTTAAAAAACAGTTTTCCTTTGTTCAGATGAACGTTTTTCACTCTGCGAAAAAGTTTTCATTGGCATTTTACAGACTGATGAATTATCAACGAGCTTTCAACCGACTGAGTCGATATTTCTTGAGTTTAGACATTGCAGACGTTGATGAGTTGAATAATTTTGAGTTTCGCACCTGAAAAAGTAAAAAATAACAACCGCGTTTGATTTTTTTAACTTTTGGAAGTTTTTATAACGTTCCCAAGTAAAATATCGCTTCATTTTTATGCTTAGCTCTATTCGATGAATTTTTTTTATGAATTCACTCCGACACATCGAATAGCGATCACACGTGGAATACGTTACTTTAAAGTTTATTGCAACCATCAAATTTTTACAACGCATTGAATATTATTCAATATTTATTTCACTAAAATTATTAACATTCCACCAAGTCATTTATATTTTCAATGGAAATTGATGCTTCAGAGAAACTAAAACTTCACTTTTATTCGTGATTCGGTTTCTGAGTGTTTTTTTCAATTCACACGAAAAAAAAAAATCAAAAGAATGGTCTCGAAAGAAAAACCACAACTTTTTATGAAATGGAAACTCTTCAGGAAATTAGGAAAATTCTTCATACAATTGTTAACCTGGAAATCCTGCAATTTTGTTGAAAAACGTCGATATTCTGTTACCAACTACCAATCCGAATATCTTTTTTCTGGTTCTCTGTAGCTTCTTGAAAATTTGACTGGATCGTTTTCTAATCATAATCTAATGATGCACCAAATTTTATTAAATTCTGAACGATAATTCCAAAACCGACAGTACCACCTTGAGGACGATCAACTTGGCTACTTTTTGATAATATCCAAATTTGGGTTTTCCAGTGACTGTGAGGCAAGGATATAACAGAAATAATCAAAATTTAGCTTTTCCGGAGATTGTCTGAAATATTTGACTCCGATCGTGAAAACTTCGATCTCATCCGAAATATTTTGCAAAATATCGACCTTTTTCGATGGAATTTGTTTTTTGGCACAAAAAATCACGATCTCGCCCATTGTGTTTCGCTTTTGTTCGGGATGAGAAATAATTAGTTCACCAAACGGAATATCGGGCACAAAATAGAATTATCAGGGAATGACCGTCGAAGGGAACGAGCTGCGAAATCTTTTAACTCTTATTCGGTCTTATTACCGCTGTATATATCGGAGACCAATATACACGGGAGTAAAAAGAAAGACATAGAAAAATAGAGTAGCCAGGGGTCATCGTCTATTCGATATACGATGTGATAAAAAGCGAAATGTCATTGCAAATTCGTGAGCCATCAAAGTGGCAATTTATCGCGAAACGCAGCAATGGCGCAAAAGTGCTTGGAAAAAAGTTGCTACCAAACTGGCGCCCGTTCACCCTCCTCCATGACACAGAAGATATAATAAAAAGATAAAAGAAAAGTTAACGGCTTTGGCTTGGACCGGCGATGGAGTGTCGAGAGAATTCCGTCGACATATTTTTTCGTCGATTTTATCGTGGAAATTTTAGGGAAGAGCGGGCAATGGGGGTCACGTAACAGAAAACTCGTGAATTTCGGTTGAAAAACCGATTCTTCGTTGATTTTCGATGCCAAAAATTAATGATTTTTCTTTCATGGACAATTTTAGAAAAAGAGGTTTCCTGAAATTTTAATTTTTCATCATTTCGAGTGCGAAATTGTGTCGTATGTAAAAAAATAGTCCGGTGGATCCAAAGTGAAAATATTCTTCGTAAGAAAATCGAAAAAGAGACTCTCGTCGGTTTTGGAAATTGGTTGGAAACGTTCGATGAATGGAGCGCCATTTCGAAGAGACTTTGATTACGAACGGCCTAAGCGTTGAAAACGCTCGGTTACGTTTTTCTTCTAATTTTCTTTTTACATCATTTTCTCGACCCTCCGAGTCTTTCTTCAAAAAATCCTTTTCCTTTGTGACTATTTCGTCCATAAAAATTGCTTTCGGGGGAACTCGAGGACGTTCGGTTCATCCGACAACGAAATTTTTGCGAATAAACAAAAAGTTGCATTTTCCTATAAACAGCCGAAAAAATGTCAATCACCAATGAATAAAGTTTCGTCACGTTGACAATGTATTTTCCAAAGAGAAAGAGTTCATTGCAAAACGAAAAGATGAAGAAAAAAACAGTAATTTCGTTTATTAAGAATTTCTTGAAAAGTGCTTTTTTCTGGGTGACCCTCATTACCCCATTTCACCAGAAATCATGGTGGTCGGGACTCAATCGACAGCTCTGACCTCTTGACTCGCTCTCTCCACGACGTATCTCTCCTCCTCCTTCTCCTATCAGGAGGGTTGCACAGCCCTTAACGAGTTTCCACAACCCTCGTATATACGATTTTGTCTGGGAATCGAGAAACGGGGCTGGGTTGCTATGGATACGGCCCCTTTTAGTACAGCGGCCATTCCGGTTTATAGGCGTGGTGCAACTTGGTTATTTTCAACCCTCGTCCAACCAGCGAACTCTCCCCTTGTCCATACGCCGTACCAAACCAACGAGAGCGGAATGCTCTCGACTATGAAGAAAAATCCAATATCCTGGGGATGAAGTTTACGTCACACTCGAGTATCCAAGATGGTGCTGCACTTATGAACTACATTTTACAGTTCTTTTCGTCAACAATTCCCACTTTAAGTTTTTAATCATTGGTCGTGTTAGAATCTTCAGAAAGCATCATCAGTTTCCGATCTTTCTGCCTGAGCCAACGGTCGTGAGAATTTCGAATTGCCAAACGCTCGTTAAAAAAATTCAAAATTATTCGATAATGAGAGTTCTTCAACGCAAAAATCTTCAAAAAGCCAATGGCGATAGTCTCGATGGCAAAAAAAATTATTTTATTTGTCAAAATACTCGAGAATGCCAACAAAATATTCCGAAAAACGCGATTATGGTTACGACGGATTAACGAATGAAAATTTATTTATTTTTTCGACATGCAAAAGTAAATATAAATTACCCATGTTTTTAAAATTGAATTGCGCGACTGAAAGGGTTAAGGGAGTTTAGAAAAGATGATGGATGCAGTTTTTTTTTCTCTTGGTTAATAAACTGGCGGTTTATATAATTATGATAATTACAAGTGATTTATATTTTGCGTTAACCTGAACAAAGAGAGTGAATTGAACGAGTACACAGTAAAATTAACGTTTTACCTGCTAGTAGCGCAAGAAAGGTTTCAAAACCCTTTTTCCCGGTTCAGCCATAAAGAAACGGTTAAAATGGGGGCAATAAAAACTGGAAAAAAGCCATAATCCGTAGAGCAACAACACTCCTTGAAGAATACAGTGTTATAATTCTTGGCTCACAGCCATTTGGCGTGTGGAATAAATTTTTTCCCAAGGCGTGAAAACCAGTTCACCAGAAACGTATTTTTTTCTTTTTTCTACAAACATGAGAATCCTCTGGATTTTTGAATTATGGACCAGTGACCCGAATTGCTTTTGCTTTCGTTGAATTTTTATGATGGGCCAACTGTATCGAATCCGGACCGTCGTTCCTGACGTAAATATTGAGTTTTGCTTCCCTCATGGAGGAAGCTATGTGACGGTGAAATTTTTTTCTTTCCACATTTTCAATGTCTATGTGCTTAAAATGTTCCGAAACATCGAAAAATCATATCTAGAAAAAATGTTCGGATGTGTGTGTGTGTTCTGGCACTGTAAAATTCAAACGTTCATAACTCGAGAACGGTTTGAGCTACAGAGCTCCCGTTTTGCACAGATGTTGATCTATACAAGCTCTTCATTCTCTGAGAATTTTGTTGGAATTGCTAGAAAAATACGAACTCTACGGCATTTTGAAATTTTCAAAAAAAGTGTGTCGACGCTCTAACTTCCGCAAATTATAAGATTTATTACTAATTATTTTTTTATGAATAGAGTATCATAATAGGAAGGTTGGTATTAAATTTGGGAAATATCGGTTCAACGGTTTGATTTTTATGATTTTTTGAATTTTACGAAAATCTGAGTTTTTTGAAAAATCGTCCAACCGCTCTAGATTCTGCAAATTCTGTAAAAATTTGTGTGCAAGTCCATACTTTCTCTTTACTTTCTAGAAAAGTTGTCGAAATTATATAATTTAAATGCAAATAAAAAAAACGCTGCGAATTGAAATTTGCAAATTGCTTCCTCAAGATTGCTTGCTCAAAATATCATCGGCGTTCGGAGCATTGAGAAAATTCCCCGAACGCTCGGACCTTGACTCAAGGAGTTCGACGATTCCTGCTCCCAGTTTTTTCAGCTGTCAGTAAATTCTAACGCCATCATCGGTCGATGGCAGTTCGAACTAGTCGTCGGTAATTGCTTATCGATTGATTTTCAAAAATCGACACCAACCTGGACTTGTTTGTCACAGCCAACGATAAAAAAGTTTCGAAAAGCCAGAACTTTCCGGCTATAGCCAAAAGATGTCGCAACGTCCTTCCGACCAATTTCCTTACCCTCGGGGTCAGGGGCTGCACGTTTATCCAACGTTTCTTGATTCTTCACTAAACCGCCCTCAGGTGGCGTAGTTTTCTTTGATCCTCGAAAAATCGATACGAACCAAAATCTCGAGCGAACCACAATAATTCTCACGAGCCTCGTGGAACTAGACGAACGGAGTTTTAATAAAAAAAACTCCACGTTTCATACTTCTTGCAAATAAAATCTGGAAATTTTCTGTCTGAACAATTCTTTGAACTTTTTCGTATTTTTTAGTAACCAAAAAAACTGTCCAGAACTTTTGAAACTTCTAACTAATGATTAATTCGGAGTTACCAACATTTTGTGCTAATTACAAAAGCAAACAAATTGTAATTACGACGAAATATCAGAAAATTTCGTTTCAATCGCGAAAATTGAAATGATGATTAATTTTTATTTACAATTTGTGAACGAACTTCCTGTCGACGAGATTACTGTTGAAGGTGCGGTCGTTGTCTTTCGATTTTCGAGGCCCAAGGGTCTCTTTTTTTACCTGTTTGTCCAAGTTCTCTGAAAAAGCGTTAACTGATTGGGCAAACATGAGGAGACCGCGAGAATTCCGGCTTCGGATGATTTTCTAGTCGTCGATTCACACGGGTCTATGAAACCCGAACCTCGACTGTTTTTTTTTTCCACTTTTTTGCATTTTTTTCCACGTGGAACATTTTCTCTGATAATGGCTGTGTGATCAACGTTCTGAATACGTTTCGCCATGGCGAAACGACAAGCTCGTGCTTCGTAACGAGAAAACCATTACAATTGGAGCACGTGATGTCCGTGCACGAGAAACTGGCAAAAGTTAATATCTGCGATACGATAATTTGCCCATTCGAGACTTTATAGTCGAAAGTGCTCGTTGCTACTGAATCAACAGTGTAGCAAACGGGAGCTTCGATGATTCGCGAAGTACAATTCACGTTATTAATGTCACGAGCTTCTCCATTTCATCCAAACTTTCTCTTTCGTTAATTTTCTTTTTGGATCGACTTTTGGAACTGAAACCATCGCCATGAGAGCCAAACAATTCGGTGCTATCCACGAAAATAATATCCAAAGAAAACGAGAGTAATTAAATTTTATTTTAATTGCCTTGGGTCGGGCCTGATAGTTAACTAAGGACGTTGCATGGCGACAGTCAGATCTAAATTATTGTTTTCAGTTTTTCTTACACACAAAATGGTTCGCGAGGCTAAGTTCATTAGAAAAAATTGTTACAAAGAGACTAAAGAACAACATACTCCAAATCCAAGATTGTCGGAGGCAATCTGTATTTGTTATGTAATAAACAAAATTTCGAAAAAATTTTACGAGCGATTTTCTTGTAAAAGTAAATAAAGCTTCTTCGATGTTACATAAAAGTGTATGCAAAGTTTTGAGGGGCTTCACCATTTAGAAATGGAAATATTTAATGTTGAAATTTGCAACTTTTAACACACGCTCTTATGAGAGACTACTGAAAATTGTGATTTTTATAAATAAATATCTCGACTTTTACACGGTGAAACCTCTTAAAATTGCGCGAGCTATTCTCTTTGTATGGTGCGAATTTAAAGGAATTCTATCGATAGAAAATTTTGCATACAGCGTCCTTAGTTCATAAACGTGACACAAACACGAACGTCGTTGATTGCGTTCGTTGTAAACAAAATTTCGATTTTTTTCTCCACAGCAAAAATGATTAAAAGTAATAAAATGGGTTCCCAGTTTATTCGAGACTGCATTTCGTTTTCTCGCACCACAAAACCTCAATGCCAACAAAAACTTTTCGTAGTTATCGAGCGTCGAAGACTAGTTTCTCCTGAAAAAACGTTTCCCTTTAAAAAGGAGCAGCGAGTTACGTCCGATTCGCAAGCATCGAATTATTATTGTCGAGAGATGCGAATCGTCGGAGGGCGAGCGACCGCGACGATGTGACGTGAAAACGAACACAAGAATGGAATTGCACCGAAGAAAATTGTCGGTCCGGCAAGGACACGTAAGCAAAAGAGAGCGTCGAGAGAGGGAAGGCGCAGCAGGGAGAGAACGAAAGAGTTGACGCGCGGTCGTCTCGCGGCGCCTGATGCCTGATGGAGCACAGGAGAAGTTGGCGCGTGCTCCATCCTCTCCTTTCTCTCTTTCTCACTCCGTCTCTTCTGTATGTGTACACAACTATTAAGTGCTTACATTTATGCCTGTCATAATTGGCTTCGTTAAATGAAGAGAGTGGCCGAGGAATTAGCTTGCCGGTAATAACGCGAGGCTATTTATTAACACGTGAAACGAGACTCCTCTCTCTCTCTCTCTCTCTCTCTTTCTCGCTCTTTCTGTCTTTCGAGTACACACCAACGTACGCTTCATACGCGCGACTGTTACAATGATGCAAACTCTTCTATCTGCGTTTTTCTCTCCCTCCTCCCTCGCCTTCCTCCCACTTGTGTTTTTTCTCATATCCATTCGAGCCATTCAATCCTACCAACGACTTTGCAAACGTCGTATAAAATTTGATAGATGTTTCGCTAACGAGCATGCGATGTGGTGACAAAGTTGCAACGTGTCGTGCCGTGCTGCTTATAAAAAAAAATAAAAATAAAACTCATTGAATCTTTTCCTGCGTCGCACGAAAAAAAACGAAAAAATTTATTGCCCGGCTTCTGAAATAGAAAACTTTGGGAATTCCGTGAATATGTCTTGAGAGGGAGGCTGGAAAAGGGTCGGGAGAGAAAACTCGTGTTTTTCTTGGCGAGAAATCCCGCGCGGGGTTGTAAAAATTAGAAAAGCCGCGTCTTCGTGCCCTAGATTTCTCTTCTCAGCGCCGGGGAACGCTTTTTCTTTCGAGTTTCACTCACCACCTCATTCACCAAAAAGGGCTCGACACAAAGAGCGCCGATGCACTCGTTCTTTCCAAACGTTTTTTTTTTTCTCCCTCTGTATCAGTTGCTCCCATTTTTTCTGGAAATCTCGTATTTTTTGTCGGCATCAACATGCTCTAGTTATTTTTCGAGTGTATATTTTTCGGGGACTCGAAAAATCTGTCCCGCTGAATCTCATCTGACAAAACAACAGCCAGAAATCATTTTTTTTCTACGAAAACGCCGCTCGGGCAAAGCATTTCTTTTTTTTTTTACGTCGAACTACAAAATGCGTTCAGGAGGAAAAACTTGATGAATTTTTCCAACACATAAAAATTGAAACACCGTGAAATGTGCGGAGGAGAAAAAATGAGCAGACGAGCGATCGAGATGGTGACGATAAATGGTTCAGTGATAGTCTCTTAAAATGGAAGCTTCTTAAGAACGTGCGACGATGTGCTTAGTCGTCGTTGAGATGAAATGGCACAGTATTTGCCATTTGTGACAATCCTCGAACGTTGGGAGGACGAAATGTTGTGCTTTCGCAGCGTTAGTTAGTTGTTCGTCGTATAAATTTCGAGTGCAAAGAGCTTTTCTCCTGCTGGTTGTCATTCGTTCGTTATGTACGTGTGTCTCGATAGGTCGCTTGATATCCTCGTTCTCCACGTAGCCTCCAGGTTCAATTGAGCTCAATTGACATGCGGTTTCTTCGTACAGACACTGTGAATGAAATTTTGTTAAAAATCGTCGAAATTTCGTTTTAATACGGTAAACTAAATATTTTTGGATAATTTCAAAATTTTCGTTATTTTGGCAGTATTTTTGGTTTCTAACGGAATCGTCAACGAAATTTACGAGTGGAACGACAAAACTTTGCTTCCGAAGAGACTTTCTAAAATATTTCTTGCTGCAATGACACAATTTTTCGGATTATTCAAAAAAACGTTTGGTCGAACGTATCGAACAAAAAATCCATCTTTTTCAACAAAATTTTGTTTTCAGGGTAAGAACGAACGTTACACTTTCAAATTTAATGAAACTTGCATTTTTTTTACAGTTAATATTTTTTCTTCGCCGATTTTTCGACCCTCGGATTGTTTTTCTTATTGATAGACACTTGAAAACATTTTTTTAGCCTCGTCAGAAAAAATGAAGAAATTTGCATATAAATATCGGGGGGATTTCGTAAGAGGATAAATTTCGTACCGACGCTTTACGCCTATCTCGGAATGAATAATAAAAAGTCTCGAAGATTTACTATTGAAGAGAGGGAGAGGGGGGAAGAGGACGAGACATATCATTCCTGCGGGTTATTTCGTTCTTGCGAAACTTGACGGCGGGATATACGGCGAAGATTCTCTCTTGTTCCGATTCCTCGACTCCGCGCGCCCGTATCCGAGCTTCTCTACATCCATTAAGAGGACGAAAGGGTGGTGGGGCGGGAGGGAGGGAAGGAAGAAGGGAGTCAAACGTGATTTAGGATGCTGGGAGGGAGCTTATGGCATAAGACCGTTGAGCTGACTCGCTTTGGGCCCCGCTGAGTGGAACGAGCAAACTCCCTCCGAGCACTGATCCTCGCCAAGGATAATATCTCTCGCGCCCACCACGAAAAAGCGTCGATGCTCTACCGAACGAGATCCCATTCGAGTGAGGTCTCGATGGATCCGCCATTGGGCGTTGCTCTCTTCTTTCGCACTCGATCCTTTTTTTCTCTTCGTCTTCGCGAAGACGTTGGACACGCACGCACCCGCGCCAAATATATCGACCCGAGGACTTTTGGTCAGTGTTGTCATTTTTTTTTCTCCCGAATACCACGGCAAAATCCTGACATGACAATTCGCGACACAAAATTTAGAGCCTTCGCTTAATTCTCGAGGATGAAAAGAGTTTCAGGCGAAATTTCGATGCAGATTTTCACTGGCTCGGACAAATGCGTGTGTTTGGTCGTGGGTGCGTTTTCGGTCGCACAGTTTGTTGGACAACGCTCAATGTACGGTGAAAAATAATATCTGAGAAATTGCCGTGCGTATACGTAGGAACACTGGAAATGAAATTTCATTGAAAATCGTCGATATTTTGTTGAATACGGTAAACTAAATATTTTTGGATAATTTCAAAATTTTCGTTATTTTGGCAGTATATTTAGTTTCTAACGGAATTGTCAACGAAATTAACGAGTGGAACGACAAAAATTAGCTTCCGAAGAGACTTTCTAAAATATTTCTTGCTGCAATGACACTATTTTTGGGATTATTAAAAAAAAAAACGTTTGGTCGAACGTATCGAAAGAAATATCGATCTTTTTCAACAAAATTTTGTTTTCAGTGAACGTACGTAGACGCAGAATACATTCGTAAATACCTCCGTCCGAGAAAACGTGTCGTACGCGCTTATTATCCTTCCTCGTGCTGCAAGATTTGCAGCACGAGTCAAGCCGAAACATACATATCGAAGTCTCGAGCACCACGCGATACGTACATATGCACGTTGTCAAGTATTTCTCCCCTCCTCTTGGCCAAGCCTCCCGACGAACATACCGACTATTATGTAGACAATAATGGTCCGAGCATAAATATTCACGCGCTGGCTATACGGCCATAAATGCTACCGAAGCCATAGAAATTCATACATGCATATGTATTCGTTACTCACGAGCAAGCCCAAGCCAAAACGGCGAGAGAACTCGCGGGAGGAACTAAAGCGAGAAATATCTCGCTTCGCGCTTTCGGTCCCTGCCGACGAGTCCGACACTCTCCACGTTGTTCGAGTCCTGGACGAGAGTTCCTCTGTCTCTTTGAACCCTGGAGCGGCCATCGCGTTTCGTGAGCTCTTCAGAGTCTCCACCTTTGTTCACGACTCTTCGTTCTTTTTTTTTCAATCGCTGAATCGAACGTTCCATTGACCGATAAGTTCATCACAAGCAATAATGAAAAAAAAATATTTTTTTCGATCCGTGAGTGAAAAACAGGTGGTCAATGGATCGTTTGAAAAAATAAAAATAAAGAAAAAACAAACGAGCTTCGTAATAAAAAGTCGATCGATTTATTGACTTCCGATTATTTCGCTACGAAGGCCAAGAAAATTCTGAACCAACGATCCCTCAGCTGGAAATGTCTCTCCGATAAATTTCGTTATTCAGGCTAATTAGCGTTAATCTTTATATTCATTCCAAGGCACTCTGAACTTTCTTTGATAAAGTTTAATATTCATAGAGGTCGTTCTATATCGATAGGCCTTACATTCTACTACATCGGCACCATAAAAGCGAGTTATTGCGCTGACGACGCTCGAGCCTCTCTCGGTATCATCGTCCTGAGTGGTCGAACGCGGGAGATTAAATCCCACGATGAAAAAAATAAACGATGCAAGTTTAAAAGGACGTGGTGGTCGAAGTCAGAGAGTCGAAAGTCGAGGCGCAATCATTCTTATCAAATGACATTGGGCGTTGAAGATGGCCTCGCAGGATTTTGTCGACGTTGCTGCTTCACTTGCCGCGGACGAGCTGCGGCGATAAGGGAAAGCGAGAAAGCTGAGCGATCTCTTAAGACTTTGATATATAGAAAGATAGAAATACTATACAGAGCTCCGCACTTAACCGTATAAACGATTATCGGTTCGCGAGATCTTCTCGTGGATGAGAAAGGACGCGGACTCGACTCGTCTCGTTTTTATTGCTCTCGACGACGACGCACCGACTCTCTACCTTGTCCCATCCTCCGCGCGTCCTTATGTCCATTCGTTCCGCACTCCGTCTCTGGATCGCGGAGACGTTTTCTATATCAGTAGCTCAATCGGCGGCCATTTTATTTTCATTGTTTCACTGAAAACAAAATTTTCTTGAAAAAGATCGATATTTTGTTCGATACGTTCGACCAAACGTTTTTTTTTAATTATCCCAGAAATTGTGTCATTGCAGCAAGAAATATTTTAGAAAGTCTCTTCGGAAGCTAATTTTTGTCGTTCCACTCGTAAATTTCGCGGACAATTCCGTTAGAAACAAAATATACTGCCAAAATAACGAAAATTTTGAAATTATCCAAAAATATTTAGTTTACCGTGTTCAACAAAATATCGACGATTTTTAACAAAACTTCATTCCCAGTGTGTGGCGATCAACGTTCAGAGAGATTGCTTAGGAAAAGACCGACGTAATCGACACGATTTTCGATACAAAGTAGTGCGAGACATTTTTTTGGCTGGCAACTAATCCGTTGGTTTATTCATTTGTCTATTTGGCTCTCTGAGACTTTCAAGATGAGTGCGGAAACCTGCACGAGGTGGTAATCGCAAGTGGAGAATAAATCATGACATGCCCCAGGCTGCGGCGTGGGTATAATATCCAGAGTTCTAATCCAATGGTGAACGTCGTTTTTTTTTTTTTGTATTTTTAAGACGTCATCAATCATTTCGCGTCCGGAGCGAATTTCTTAGTCGAGCGTTTTTATTTTTTTTACGAGCGTCAAAGCGACGACGAGTGAATCGAATTTTTTCGAGCATTTTTTTCGACGGGAAATCGACGAGGAACAACTCATTTTTGTGCTGGAGGACGGACGATGTAAAGAAATGAAAAACCAGCGGGAGGAGGCTCCGGTTTCGACGATATCGCGCGGCTTCCAATTTGTGTCTTTTCTTTAGAGAAAAAAAAGCCATTAAAAAATCGTGGCACTCTCGCGGTGAAGTGATTTGTGCTCTTGCTCTCGAAGAGGAGAAACGTGTACCAGGGCGACGAGAGATAGGACCCTCAACGTGTTTTCGAGGTAACGCGATGGCGGATAAGCCTCGAGCAAAAAAGAAAACACTCGTCCGTGAGCGAGAGGGAGAGACAGACAAAAAAGTAAAAAGTGTGTGGGTTGGTGGGATTTTCGGGGGGTTTTTTTTTCTTCTCCGCAAGAGTTTCGAGTTCTCCTCCCTTTTCAACTCGCGGCACGTACGTACAGCACGTGTGGGAGTGGCGAGAATTATTCTTCGATGGTTCTTTGGCTCTTTTTCCACGACACACGAGATTCTTTCCATCCTTTCATCTCTCGAAATCCGAGAAACCACGTTTCTTCGCTCCGTTCCATCGAATCCACGATCCGCACCCGTCGCGTTTCTCGTCCTCCAGAAATATCCATTTCTACAAGATGGTCGCCGCATCTTGTAGGAATCGTAGAAACCCCATAAAAAAAGAAATAAATATTTGATTGAGTTGTATTCGTAATTGCTTGGAAGCATGAAAAATTAAAACCGAAAATTCGTCGCCTCTTGTTCCTGTCGCACATCCGACACTTTTCCCCGCCACTGAATACAAAATTTTATTGAAAAAGATCGATATTTTGTTCGAAACGTTCGACCAAACGTTTTTTTAATTATAATAATCCCAAAAATTGTGTCATTGCAGCAAGAAATATTTTAGAAATTCTCTTCGGAAGCTAATTTTTGTCGTGCCACTCGTAAATTTCGTTGACAAATCCGTTAGAAATAAAATATACTGCCAAAATAACGAAAATATGGAAATTATCCAAAAATATTTAGTTTAACGTGTTCAACAAAATATCGACGATTTTTAACGAAATTTTATTGGAAAAGATCGATATTTTGTTCGATACGTTCGACCAAACGTTTTTTTTTAATAATCCCAAAAATTGTGTCACTGCAGCAAGAAATATTCTAGAAAGTCTCTTCGGAAGCAAATTTTTGTCGTTCCACTCGTTAATTTCGCCGACAAATCCGTTACAAACCAAATATACTGCCAAAATAACGAAAATTTTGAAATTATCCAAAAATATTTAGTTTACCGTATTCAACAAAATATCGACGATTTTTAACAAAATTTCATTCCCAGTGCCCGAACCGTCCAAACATTTATTCTCCAAAACCTTTCAAAAAATAGGTACCAATTGCTTAATTGAAAATAAAAAAGAAAAAGTGCTACAAATCCTAGCATTCACGATTGAATCGTATAATAAATTTATTACCGCCTTTCTCGTCAACGATATAAAAATCCTCGAAATTGAAGTATCCACCGAAATGGTCCATTGAAACGAACGTGCGACTATAGCACGTAATAATACGAATGCGTGTAAATATGATTGTATAAAAAGTAAACGACTAGAAAGCGTAACACGCGAGTTTGTAGGAATTCCGCTAGATTCTCGCCTGTTGCTCTTCTCAAATTTATCCTTGTACACACGTGGACAACTTACGATACATCCGCGTCAAACCATATCTCGCCAGAGCAAACCCCGCTCGCACCAAAACTACAGCGCTCCGGAGAACTCGATGCTATGACAACAACATTTTCCTGCTCTCTCTCTGCAGCAAATCGATAACCAGCGCGAATATACCGCCAAATATATCACATGGTACTACGTGCTCCACGACATTCCATATATCTCTATGTGCCTCCATATTATACTTGCGCTTTAGATTTACGTGTACGCTCCCGTACATATATGATGTACGTACGCAAAACCTGCACCTGCGACGGACACCTCTTTATTACGACGGTGAGTTACGAGAGAGGACATATATATCCTCGTCGTATATACACTATGAACCAATATTTCTATATCTCTGGACCACGCGATGTAACGGGTATAACTAACTTTATTGCTTTTCGGTGCTTATTCTCAAAATCCCCGTATTCTCGTATAGTTTTGTCATGCTGGCCCGAGATCCACCATATCGAGCTATTTTATTGTCAAATTTTTTTTCCAATAGAAATTTCCAACGCTCTATAAATCACGGTTCTACTTGGTGGTCCCTAATTGTAAGAAACAAAATCCTTCGTCACGAAATATAGGAAAGAAGAAAATATTTCTAAAAAATTAAGTTTTTGATAAAAATTTGATTTTTTTATTGTTTTTGTTCTAAATTTTGAGAAACGGTGTTCGATACGTTCGACCAGACGTTTTTTTGAAGTTAATTTTTGTCGTTTCATTCGTAAATTTCGGTGACAATTCCGTTAGAAACCGAATACACTGCCAAATTAACGAAAATTTTGGAATTATCAAAAAATATTTAGTTTACCGTATTCAACAAAATATCGACGATTTTTAACAAAATTTCATTCCCAGTGTAGGAAAGACGAAAATATTTAAAAAAAAAACAAGTTTTTGACAAAATTTCTTATCGTTTTTATTCAAAATTTTCAAGGACCATACATTTTTTTCAAATTTCGGGAGAAACGAAATATTTTGTGGAACGACGAAAATCCTCTCAATATCGAAAATATTAAAAAAAAAAAAACATCTGGTTAAACGTATTCATTGAAATATCGAGCTTTTTCGGAAAAATTGAGTTTCCGGTGCAGCTGAAAGGACCTGCCACGGAGCCTGGGGGTCAAATCGCATCGAACTCTTCCTTGCATCTTGTCCATCACGTAGAACTGATTTAAACAACGTTTGCCATCTGTTTTCCAATTCGAGCCTCTCGAAACGACTCTGCTGGTCCGTCGGGTCGATAAACTCGGTAGAAACGTTGGATCTGATAAAAAAAATATTCATTTCATGTACAAGAATTTAATTAGTCGAGTAAATTCAGCACAACTCGAATATATTTGGTTATTTCGAACCTTGAACAATTTCGGCGGACACTTCCTGCCGTAAAAATAAAATTGCGTGGTTACGTGACCACCGAGACAATCCTACGAACCGTCAAAGCTTCCAGAATTCTTTTGTTTCCCATTCCCGTTGCTACATTCAGAATGTATTATGGTCAAAAGAAAAAAGTCTTTGAGCGAACCAGAGTTTTGAAATCCTACGAGCTAAAAAAAAAAGGCTCGCTGTTGGCCAACCAGAACGTAATCCTCGAGCAATAAACCAATTAAGGTCATGAGGGTCTTTTTTTGGGCGCTCCTCATACTCTGCTCACCTTTCGACGCCACTGAATATCACCTTGAGCTTATATTCAGGCCATTCTTCATCATTCCCTCTCATAGCCCTCTTGTTGTCTCGCTCCTTAGTCGAGAGACCAAAGGAGAGGCTGGAAGAGAGAGTTTCCGGGTTTGAAAGAGATCATCTTCCAGATGGACCAAATTCCAACGTGTTTTTCAAAACCCTAAACTGTGGCTACGATCTCACGCAATGTCCTTTTTTTTCTATGTTGAGTTTTTTTTACTCAATGTCTCTAAATCTGTCGAATGTTGCGAGTCCTTCCGAACGTTGAGTCGTTTTGAACCTACAAACGTTCCAAAAAATTATTTTCCTCAGAGTTTTCTTCAGTGGAATAATCCACTAACATTTTCTTTGAGAAATTTGGCAGAAAATTGATTTTTTGAAAAAAATCAGGAATTTGACGTTTTCCATCGACGATAATGAGTTGTTCAATTTTTTTGATAAAACTGATGCGAGTCCTTCCGAACGTTGCGTCTTTTTGAACTGACAAACGTTCCAAAAAATTATTTTCGTCAGAGTTTTCTCCAGCGGAATAATCCACTAACAAATTCTTATGGAAATTTGGCAGAAATAAATTTTTCCGGCAAAAAATTAAGAATTTGACGTTTTCAATCGACGATAATGAGAGTTATTTAATTTTTTAGATAAAATCGGTTATAATAGCACCTTCGCGTCATTATTGTATCTCGTTCACTAAAAAATATTACCGCCCTCTCCATGGTGTATAGCCGAACGCTGTACGTACTCGAAGCTTTCAGAGCTCTTGTGTTTCGTGCCCGCACTGTTTACATTTCGGATAGCTCGTTGATGGGTGCCTTTATGGTTTATGACACTCTTCTCAACAAAGAGGGACAAAGAGAGAGAAAGAGACGAGGCTAAGGTCTCGTAAAGTTGCTATTTGAGCAACGATCTTGCGAGAGGAATTAAGCTTCCTCGATACGTGTGAAAAGGAAACGATTCCAAAAACAAACATTATTAGCCGAAAATTTATTTCGCAGCATAATTACAATTTTTTTTTTTTTTTGAGCAAAGATTTTTTAATTGTCAAAATTAAAGTTATTTCGTTGGGAATTTGGCAAGAAAATCATTTTTATTATTATTTTTACGAGTTTCGTTGTCGTAGAGAAAAAATCTTTGAATGAATCTTGCGGTATTTTACGCGAGAGACAAATTGGTGGCAATTCTTCTAAACGACCCCCGTCTCGTCGAGTCCGCGAACATTTGAAAAATGTGAATAACTATCGTGAGCAACCGCATCGAGTTACTCGAGGCGTAATTCGCCGCAAGATTCCAAGGATCGTAGCTTCTCCGTCCGCGAGCATTTTTAGACATTCCAGAATGCAAATGATGGCGTCCTTTCGGTCAGAAAGTCTTTTATTCTCCCCACGCACGTTCTCGGCGTTGATTATACTCGACCGCGAGCCTTGGACTCGGTAACGTGATTTAGCTCCGGAATAATGCATGCTCACTTACGATTTACATAGTCGTCAAAACTCTAAACGACTTTGTAGTTAGCGATAATTATTTCGGACGTTTTATTTTCGAAAAAAATGGAAAAAGACGATTGAAAAATCATCGCGTTTGATTCTGACTGTTTTTTCTTTCAAATTTCTTCGCGAGACGTCGTGATTGAGTTGCAAAAATTGTAGTGAACGGTTTCGGTGTTTGTAAAAATTCTCTGGGAATGAAATTTTGTTAAAAATCGTCTTTGAATACGGTAAACTAAATATTTTTGGATAATTTCAAAATTTTCGTGATTTTGTCAGTATTTTTGGTTTCCAACGGAATTGTCAACAAAATTTACGAGTGGAACGACAAAAATTCGCTTTCGAAGAGACTTTCTAAAATATTTCTTGCTGCAAAGACACAATTTTTGGGATTATTAAAAAAAAAAAACGTTTGGTCGAACGGATCGAATAAAATATCGATCTTTTTCAACAAAATTTTATTTTCACTGTTGAAATTCAATTTTTATTAGTATTTTTGTGATTCTCAGTGAATTCAACGATCCCGTGTATCCGTCGTTGCTCGAATCGTGAAATTCAAGAGATTTTTGTATCGCCTCGCAACCAGCCAAAGGCTCCGCGATCCATAAAGTCAAATCTGTATTCGTTGCTGTGAGTTTTCTCCTTTCTGGGTTTGAATATCCAGCCAACTCCCAATCGTTGCTGGCTTTCCGGCATCGCGAACGACCACGTCGAAGACGAGCACGTATATATAAAGCGCCCAGCACATGAATACGTACTTGTATATATAAATCGCAACCTGCGAGAGGGTACCACGGAGAATAATAGTTCGTTGGCTCGTAAACCTGCTGCTGCTTCGCTTGGCGAGAGTCGAGGGAGCACAGAAAGACCAAGTACGCGGTGCGTTGAGTGATATAGCTGTGTAGAGCTTCCCGCATCCGTATAAGCGATGAGAGTACGCGTAACTGTATACAGAGCTAGTTGCGGATCCACCCCACGATCCATAATGCTCCACCGTTCGCCATCGCTCTCGTGCACGAGCTGCTTCACGTCCAACAGCACATTTTTTTGTTCACATTATTTTTTTCATTATTTTGCAGCCTCCGAGCATGGAATTCTGCAAAAATAAAATTGCTCTAACAATAAAATTTAGCGTGCATTTAATCTTTTTTCGTTTCGTATCGATTTTTATGAAAATCAGCGAAAATTGTGGCTCGACATTTTTTTCATTATATTTTTAAATATTCTTCGATGAGACGTTTCGTTAGTTGATGAAAAGATTTTATAAAAATGAGTGATTTTGCGTGGAAAAGTCCATGTATTTTTTAACATACATAAGCCAAAGTGGGTGGAATGCTTAGGAACGTTCCATATGAAATAAACTCTAGTCCGTGACCGGAGATTTATCGAGCTTGACGAGAGAGAATTTCGTGTGGGAAGGAAAATGGTGGAAAGCCCGGGTATATAACGACAATTGGAGGGTTGATATTGAAAAAAAATGAGGGTGTTTCCCAGCCCTAAGTTGACATTGCTTTAATATCTCGTACCTACAAAATTTTATATCATATTCTAAGAAGTATAATAATTAATTATACTTGTGATTATTATACTTGAGCTTAGTGTGTTTTTAATTAAGACGTAATTTTGATTAAATTACAAAAGTTACAGGGGAAGTCTTGGGGTGTGGCTTAAGGATTCGTTATTTTGTTAATTAAATGTCACAATTCATTAACGAGGCTGTCCAATGAGTTTTTCATTTCTGTCGTTGCCAAAGTGACAGATTTTCAATTGACACCAACGTCTCTATGGCTTGAGGTAAAAATCTTGCTCGTACATAGTTAAGGACGTTGGCGAAGATCCTTGCTAGATGGAGGGCTCGATGGCCTGAATACAGAAACGAGAATAACGTCATCGTGACGAACCCTCTCGTCTAGTCCGCCGAGTGTGTAACACGAGGATAATACTCGTCCGTCTGTCTAATATCCGGCAAGGCACACCCCTCTCTCGAAGCCCGAAGCATCCCTTAGACAACGAAGCGAAAGAACGAGACATACAGAGTCGCCATTTGCCCTGTACGCTTGACTCGCTTCCCTTTCTACGACTCCCTCTAAACACACACATCCATTCGTCGTCCAGCATCCCAAAAGACGTGCCCCAAACTCCCAGAAAGCCTCCCATCCGGAGAATCCGAACCCTCGTACCGAACGACGCTCCCTAAAACTCTCTCTCCCTCTTCCTTTTCCTCTCTCCTTGCTTTCGGGTCCACCCACGTTTCAAAAAGCTTCTCTTGTACACAGACTCGTTATTCTTCGAATATATATGGCGTTTACTCATGCTCCACCGAGTTAACAAACACGGTTGAGAGAATCGACGATTTCACTTCGATGTATACAGAGTGATTCATAATCCGGAGACTCTTTATTTCCATACAATTATTCATCGAAATAATAATAAAAATTTCAATTTAATTTCATTCTCATTTTTTTCTTTGACGTTCCGGATCATCCTCTTCCTCTTCTAGAAATGAGCGAAATAAATTAGAGAATTCTCTCATTTATTTTTGTGCAGAAATAACTTTTATTGGATATTTTGTCAATTATTTTGATCCACGTACAACGGAATGGTTAGATCCAAGGGAATATAACTTTTGGTGAATATCTTTGTCAAGTCTAATTGACGTCAGCGACCCCCGATCCTTAGCTCTCTATATATTCCATTCCGCATACCCTTATTTCGTGACTGCGTAACCCCGCACTGATGTGCATCCTTACTCCTCGAGGTTTTCATGTGTTTCTACGTTAACGATATATATCTATATATTTTCACGTTGTAACTATAAACGCGAAGCTTGGAGCATAATAAAGCCGTGTCGTTAATGGTATCGCTAATAGAATCATGGTGTGTTTCGTACGTCGTCGCCGGTGCTCTACATATATATGTATAAAACCATCCTCGATATGATTTCCTCTCTGCTCGCGCGTCTTTATGCTCGTTGCTCAGTCCCACCCTCCGCTGCTTGCTCACGGGGGCTTTTTCATTTCCGAATCCTGTATATACCGATTTTCTTCCCTGGGACATAATTCTGCCTGCTCTCAGAATTCTATTCGTCACCCTCGAACCTCAACGCTGCTCCATTTTCATGCCAAACTTTGCGAGTCGTAAAAATATCGATATAAAACTGATACATTTCTTTTTAATTGCACAATAATATTTTTTCGATATCGCCACATGGCTTTCGTTGAATTTTAACGAAAACCTCAACGTTTTCGATCAAAGTGCATGGCAAAAAATCGATTTTTCATCAAAAAAATTCGTGAAACGTGTTTTTTTTGCCATTTGCTTGCGACTGTCAATGAACATCGAGGAAACTTTTCTTGTCGCGACTATTGTATCGCATTGCGGTTCTGTGGGAATGTTCAGAACTTGACTTTCCGGTCTGGTCGGATTCCAAATTTACTCTTGAAATTATCGTACCACGTCTGTCGAGAATTCTTCGAGGCAAGAGCTAGTCCAAAGAAGAATTCGAGTTGTCGCCATATTGTGTATATATACGCACGTCCATCGAATACCGCACTCAGCGGTAATTGCTTTGCGTGACTCAGCCAAGCTCGCGGGAGGATGGAACGTGTGTGCTTTTCTTCGAAGGAGAAAAGAAACGAGAAAATAAATCTCATGGATATCTGCACTGGGAATGAAATTTTGTTAAAAATCGTCGATATTTTGTTGAACACTTTTGTTTCTAACGGAATTGTCAACGAAATTTACGAGTGGAACGACAAAAATTAGCTTCTGAAGAGATTTTCTAAAATATTTCTTGCCGCAATGACACAATTTTTGAAATTATTTTAAAAAAACGTTTGGTCGAACGTATCGAACAAAATATCGATCTTTTTTAACAAAATTTTGTCTTCAGTGTGCGAGCCAGCGTCGACTGCTGAAACGTAGGGATTTGTCGAGACACTCGAACTTTGAATTTCTAATAAATCCTACATTTTATTTTTATTCTAAAACCGTTTCCATTAATTATTCAAATGATTTTGTGTCACGATCATAAATACTGATTTAAAAAAAAATTGGGGAATAATAATTTCTGCGCGACGAATATTTATGGAAAGGAAACGGATCGATGGTCAAGACCCCTTGATGTTCCATCCAACATTTAATTTATTTTTCTACGAATTCCAAATGCTGACAAAATGATAGTCATCCGGACTTACCAGGATGCTGAAAAAATTCATTTTTTTTTCTTGAAAACCTCGCGAAGGACTGAGCTTAAAGTCAAGCAAAGTTTATTGTCAGGATCTCGCTGTCTCGTTGCACGGACAAGAAGCATGTTCGTAGATCTCCCTGAGGCACGAGAAATTTAGCATTATGACGTTGGTTACACGTTTGGATGTTGAGGGTAGTAACGCTTGGAAGGTGTAACGACGAGATGGAGAAAAGAAAAAAAAAAAAAGTGCAGAAACAGGGGAAAGATCCGCCATAGAGAAAGAAAGAGCCACAGGCTGAAAAGTTTTTATTTTATACTTTAACGACGCACCTTAAGCTCGTGATGTCGCGCAAGAGAAACTTGGCGCAGCTTCAAATTCTCTCTGTGTGTTACTGCGGGTAATATATATCGATGTCACGACACTAGAAGGTCGAGAGCACAACGATTAATGTCACGAAATGCGTCTTTTTGTCTGTCAGCTGCGGAAGTATTTGTATATTTATGTTTATCGATGCCTCGCAAGCGAAAAGGCGTAACTTGCAGAATTCAGCTTTCGAGCTCATATTAATTCTGACATTTTCAGTGTCAGCCTTTTGGAGAGTGTGTTACGAAGATGGTTTACGTGACACCATATACAAAAGTCAGACATTGTCATTGGGTCTCGTGCGAGCTCAAGAGCAAACGCTCTCAGCCTCGTCCCTTTGCAAGCAGCCTTTGCCTCATCCCTTATTCATGAAACTCCATACACATCCTCCTTAGTATCCTCTCCACTTTGCCCCTCACCGCCCCAGACGCTTCTCCCTCTTTGTTCGCTCTACGCAAGCACTTTGTCCTTTTTCTTCGCACGAATTCTTATCCGTAAACATACAAAGAAAGAGATTGCGGTCTTTATGTTCAGTCTGTCTTCGTAATTTCACATCCGTCATGTTTCGCTGACATTTTTTTCGTTCTTTCTATTTTATGGCGAATAAATTCAGGGCAATGAAATTTTTAAGCCTTTGGAATCGTATTAATTACAGTAGCTTTGAGATTCCCGCGATCTTTTTACGTGATCGCACATTTTGAGATGATGCTGAAATTTGCAGCGTTGGAATGCAACGAAATTCTGTTTTTTCTTGAGCAGAACTCGTTATTATTATTCAATATTTGGTCTGGACAATAAAACGATCCTCCCTCGCCACCTAAAAACTTAATGGACACGAAAAATTGCTACAACTTTAAAAATTCAATAAATAATTAATAGATCAAATATTTTTCGTTGAATATCAACGTTGCAATCTTCAGAGTCATCATTTCGAGTAGCCACCGAGTTCTCACACATTCTTTCGTTTATCGACTTTCTTCGCAGTCAGCGATGCCAGATCGCTTCCATTTTGTTTCTTCGAAGTTCAGCGACGTCTCGCCATGTTTTTTCTTTTTTGGCTTTTTGTTTCTATACGCGACAGCCTTGTCAGGCTTGTCGGACAGGATGATATCCTTGGGCGCGAGGGGAGGATCTTCGTCCGAGTTCTCTGCGCTCATGAATTAGGTGTTTCGCGAGCTGCTGCGATATTTTAATATACGTCGTGGAGGCTTGCATGTTTCTTGCGCGTTTCAAACCCGCTCGAAAGGGAGAGGGAGGAGTCGTGGCAAAGAGGACGAAGCGTTGGTCCAGAGAACAGCGAAGACGCTCCGATAACGCCGGAGCAAAATACTAGCGAAATGATGCCACCTTTACCGGACAAACAACCAGAGAGTCTCGCCACCAAAAAAACGCCATAGAAAGAGTGAGAAACGACGATCGTTACGCGAAGAATTATTGCCGCGACGAGCTGACGCCTGAGGTGTCTTTTTACTCGATCCTCAGAGGCTTCGCGTTGCAGATGTTCGAGAAGCCCCACGAAGAAAGAATATTATCGTTAACGTGCTGCGAGATTACTGACGATTTCGAAAAATTGCTCTACCCAAACGTCCCCCCGGATTCCCAACGAATTATCAGGCGATTACGTTTTTTTTTTTTGACACTCCACTTCACACCATCCCCGAAGCGATATATCTTTTGCTGGTGATTCCTTGTGCTCGTCTAAATGAGATTCAGGAGGCTGGCTCTAGCCAACGGACCAGGAGAGTGGGGGAATCATTATTTACAATTTTGAGACTTCGATTTCTTTACAAAGAAAAGTTACGCGATGGCGGACGAATCAACAGCTGTCAGATCGCTCGAAATTTTTTTTTTTTTGCCTCTGAGAACCGTCCCGTTTCCTGGGCCATATTTCTCGTGACTCGTTCACACAACTATGTGTAACTTTTGGTCAAAGAATCTTGGGAGCTCTAGCATTTTTTCCATGGACCAAAAAAAGAGATTCTCTTCATGAGATCGAGGCTCTTCTTTCTTGGTCGTGCGCTGCTGGGCTCGATCAAAGCTCCGCCTTTGTAGTCTCCTTGTTGTTTGCAGCCATCATGAAATTTGCTCCTTCCAATAATGGGGCACAAATTTGTACTCGCGCGTCTGCTCGATTCATTCCATTCGTTCAATAATATTCCCACTGCTGCTGGGTTTCCTGCAGGGTCCTCCCAAAGTAAATACTTATGATCGACGCTCCATAGAGTTTTGGAAGTAATTGAGATTTTTATGATAAGAAATCGACGTCGTAAAATTATTAAATCTCTATAAAGCGATTTATTACAAATTGTGTTTGTGCCTTTTTCACGCAAAAACCATTGAACCAATTTTGATAAATCTTCCACAGGAACGAAGCTCATGAATCAAAATAATTTGTAGGCATTCCGATAATTTTTTTTTTTTTCGGGAACCCGAACCAAAAAATCACATTTTTCGTCATATTTTCCACTTTCAAAGTTCACAAGCAAGTGAAAAATGATAATAAATCAAAAATCGCTAATTAGCAATTCAAAGATAATTCGAAAACGAAAAATAATGAGCGGTAGCTGGAGTAAGCCAGTTTGTAAACAGCGATTTTCGTAAAATCAAATTTTTAAGATATTGAAAATTTTTTTTTTAAATTTTTATATCAAGCTAGCTAAAGCCCGCAGGCACAGCTAGTTTTACAATATTTCTTTAGCCGATTTCAACGAGTAACAGAATATTTTTTTACTACAATTTTGATTCCGATGTAACATTTCCACTGTATTCTCTCTGACAAAATGAAATTTGGAGGTTCATGTCAGAAAAACGATAAAAAATGACAAAGTTTCTTCGTAATTTTGAAAAAAAAAATTAAATTTATAGTGCTGGTGTCGTAATTACTTAAGAATGAGACCGAGAACCGTGTCCCCCTCAATTTTTTGACGATTCGATTCCCCTGACGAAGAAATAATTCGCCCAATATTGTGGGATAATTTTTACACCTCATTTAAATATTTACGAGATAATAACAGAGATGAGACGTAAATTATCGAGAGAGTTGAGCATCGATCGCAAAGATACTTAAAGTTTAATTATCTAACGCTTCCCAAAATGATTAAATTGGTAAAGGGAAGTGATTACGAGTTTTCCTTCTCCTGCCGCCTGGAGAATCGTCACGTCGTAAGGAACTTTCGGGGGATTTGTCGAGATGCGAAGGGTTACGATGTTAATGTTTTTTTTTTTTTTTTTTTTTTCGGCAATGCAATCCCATTTTGCTCGCGATTTTTTTTTTCATTCCCTTTTTTGATACTGGATGTTGCTGAGCTTCGAAGCGACTGATTTCTTCCTGCGAGTCGCGAACGACTCGACCGGGGATACGATAATTAAAGAGAGATAGTATTTCATCGTTGGGCACGGCTTTCTCTCGCGGAGTGAGAGAATATATCCCGCGTGTACGGAGCTCAACGCACGGGCACCATCGGTTTATCGTCCTACCCGGGAAAAGGGCTGTTTTACGAGGCTCTCGCGGTCCTAGCGTAACCCGGAGCTTCCACACCTTCGTTCCTTCCGAAAGTCTGCTCACTCTTCCTTCCACCAAGCGCTGAGCCGCATTTTAGAGATGCGGGAAGGGCGGAAACTGCTATAAAGGGAATTTCTGAAAAAGCTCCGTTTTCTATATTTTTTAGAATTTTTTCATCGGTTTTCCTCATCATTAAAAAATAGAGGCTGGACGAATTATTAAAAAGGGGACATGAATAATGAATTTGAAAGACGGAAAAAAATAGCGGAGCCGTGCCATCTCGACTTTTCTCACTGAAAACTATTCGGAATGTCGAATGAAAATGTTATTCCTGCCGGCAACGCCTCTGGCGATATTTTCAGAGACTCGTAATTATCGAAGGATTTTTACGCGATAAATAAGCATCCCGAGAGAAAGAGAAAAGACAGGGATAAAAAGGAGGAAAAGAATAATGGAGAATTCTTTACAAACACCTAGAGCGTCAGGATTGGCAGCGAGGCGGTCGCGAGACTCTGTAATTTGCGTTCGTAAAATTCCTGTTCGCGAGAGAAGCCTCCGAACCGATTTCTTACTCCTTCGCTCGCAGTCTTCGCTTTGTATTTTTCCCCACCGTTGCCCAAGGAAAATAAGGCGAAAAAAACGACGAGACTAAAGAAAGAAGAAAACAAGAAAGGAAGATGCTGAGACAGAGGGTGCTCGGTTGGTTCTTTCGCTTCGCCGTAACTTAAATTTGAGCTGCTCACAATAAGCATCACGAAGATTTTTATACGCCCATATCTATAGTTACGGGAAAATTGCGAGTTTTACTTGCGGCGGGTATTCGCAAATGCAGCCTTCTTTTCTCGAAGATACAAAGATGGAGAAAGGCCATCGGAGAATGCTCTCGGCATTAGTCGACGCGAGAGAAACGCGTACATAGTCGGGCTGCCGCCAGGTAACTCGCAATTCCCGATCGTCAAAAGGGAAAACGGGTGTGCACAGACTGGTGGCTTTTTATGAGCCAACAACCGACCTTTCGGAACTTGACTATCGTCATTATATTCCGAACAAGTCTATATATGCGAGTCTGCAATGGCCGTAAGCCTTTGCTTGGAAGATTGCGCGTTACCATATTCGGGGCCATGAGCACTGAAAACAAAATTTTGTTGAAAAAGATCGATACTTTGTTCGATACGTTCGATCAAACGTTTTTTTTTTGAATAATCCCAAAAATTGTGTCATTGCAGCAAGAAATATTTTAGAAAGTCTCTTCGCGGAAGCAAATTTTTGTCGTTCCACTCGTAAATTTCGTTGACGATTCCGTTAGAAACCAAATATGCTTCCAAAATAACGAAAATTTTGAAATTATCCAAAAATATTTAGTTTAACGTATTCAACAAAATAGCGACGATTTTTAACAAAATTTCATGCCCAGTGAGCTAAAGGCTCAAGGACCAAAGGATCGCCGAAAAACTTTTGCTTAAAATTCTTTGAATTTAATGAAAATTTATGCGCTCGAACGAATGAATATTTGTAGAAAAATTTACACGGGAACCTGACCCTCTCGATTTAGCTGCGAGGACACATTTTTGCCAATCTGCATTTCTGTATTCTCTGGAATAGGAAACAGCAGAGCATTCTACTCGCCATAGGGGTGAAGCCATGACGCATACAAATACACGAATTTACGTGGGTGTGGGTGGCACGTATATGTGTGTAGAGAATCGTTGGTCCATCCAACTATTCGTCGTTGCTTTACGATGAAGCATAAAATCGTAAACACGTGCCATAAACGAGGAATGAACGTTACCGAATATCTGTCAATCGAATGGCCGCGCGTTGCTGCGTTTCCACACTTGCTACGTCCTCGCGATACGGCGAAGCAAAACTGCAAATGATTTTTGTATAGAATTCACGTTGTCCCCGATGCCCTGATGAGGATATTAACGCGCCGAAGGAATTTTATGCCCTAAAAACAAATTTTGTTTCGATTGCTTATCAATCTGATAATGCCGAGTCATTGATGCTGCGCACACACTTTACGAACTCTGTCAATCAATTATTTCGATTCGGAATCGTTTTTTTTTCCAAACTGAATTTCTGCTGCTTCTCGATTTTTATTCTTTTAGTCGAGCTTCATTCTTACTCCGTTTAAGGACGTTGTATGGCGACGGTAAAATCTAAATTTTTGTTTTCACTTTTTCTTACACACAAAATGGCTTGCGAGCCTAAGTTCATTGAAAAAAGGTGTTACAAATTGACTAAAGAACAACATACTCTAAATCCAAAATTGTCCGAGGCAATCTGTATTTGTTATTTAATAAACAAAATTTCGAAAAAATTTTGCGACCGATTTTTTTGAAAAAGTAAATAAAGCTTCTTCGATGTTGCATAAAAGTTGCAAAGTTTTAAGAGGCTTCACCATTTAGAAATCGAAATATTTAATGTTGAAAATTGCAACTTTTAACACACGCTCTTTATGAGAAACTACTGAAAATTGTGATTTTTATAAATAAATATTTCGACATGGTGAAAGCTCTTGAAATTGTGCGAGCTATTAGCCATCACTGTTCTCTTTGTGCGGTGAAAATTTAAAGGAAATCTATCGATAGGAAATTTTGCATACAACGTCCTTAATTGATCGAGCAACAAAAAAAGAAGCACGACGTTTTAACTTTGCCTCTGCATCGTAAAGCACGTTCGCTATTCCAAGAATAAAAAATCGCCATTTTCCGAGATTGTTTTTCTGCCCTGCACAAAGAATTCAGATAAAAATACGCCAAGCTCGCGATTTTACGCTCGTCCGGAACACCCGGATCAGATAACCGTTCGTCGGACTTTTTGCATCGCAACTTATAAAAAGCCAAAGCCCAAAACCGCTTTATCGCTCGTACGCGAACACCTTGATTTTTTTTTACAAATAAAATATGAGAATACGAAATCGTTGCTAGAAAACCTGTTTGTCGTGTTCGCGAGTGCCTTGAAAGATACGCGAGCGAAGAGTTTTTAAAAAATGTCGGTTCCTCCATCGTCAGAGTCTTTTGTTCACTGTTCCCATTCGAAAATCATTTTTTAACCAAACGCTGCGTTGCTATAATCGCCAATTAAGAAAAACAGAGCTCCCGATAAATTTTTCTTCGTGAATTCGTTCTCCAAATTTTCTTCCCTGCTTTTGCCTCGAGTTTTGTTGAGCATTTAAAATCTACTAGACAGCCCCGCTGTGCCACGTTTCCCGGCAGGGAGTGGCCTCGATGTTAAGGGCTCTTGCGATCGCTCGAGAAAGTTGAATCGTTGATGCAGCGGTGCACGATCCTATGGCGATCGCGACCAGCGTAACAAAAGCCTCCATACAATTCTCTCATGCAACGCACAGCCAGAGCCTTCGAGAGAGTACGAGCGAGGAACGAAAAGCCTCAGAACTCTGTAACATTATTGCTCAAGTTGTAGAGCGTGCGGGTTTGGAAACAAGAAGCACAGAGATAACGGCGATTTCCGAGAGGGTTGCGGATAAACTTTAGCGTCTTTGTCTTTTCTTCATATTCTCGCCGTGCTCGCGCGTTCTATTCGCTCGTATATAATTTCGTAGAGTGCTTCGCGTACATATATGGCTATTTAGGATGATTGTGAGGCTGTGGGGGTGGAACGCGTGAGGGTTGATTACGAGTGCGCCGCGAGTTTGGCGCAAGTGTCGAAGGAGCAGGGTGGCCGCGAGAACGACGGGGCGACGGCGCGACGTCGAATAACCGAGAGATCGACGCCGACGCTCTACGGCGAATCGCGGCATCCGATATCTTCAGCAACCCCCGGGATCCCAACCAGAACCGCCGGGATTCTCGGCCAACCCCCACATTTAGAATTTTCTTCTCGCACACGCGAGAATCTATTTTTATTTTTATTATTTATTTAACTCAAAGTTTACGCGTCGTGACGATTTTAAAACGACGTTAAAAATTAACTGCGATACCGAATCTCGCGTCGTGGCTCACTTGATAACCTTTTTTTTTTTTTTCATCGAATTTTCTTTGGCTCCAACTTCATATAATGGTTTTTGACATTTTTCGACTTGGGATCGTTGGGATTTCGTCGTTTAAGGGCTGAATGAGTAAAAAAATAATAGCGCACGTTTTTTTAACTCGAAAATTTTTTCAACGAGTGACATCGACGGTTTTTCCGAATAATCGAACAACGCGAAGAAAAGAGAAATGATCCGACAACTTGGGACGTTAAGGCGAGCGAGGGACAAAAATTTTTGTTGATGGCGTTTCTAAGCAACGAAGGTAAGTGACTGTTTCAATATTTGCATTTCTCTGTCATTCATCCTCCGCGAATTTGAATCATTCAAAAATTGAAGCCTTCGAAAAGCTACGATTCCAAATTCCGATTTTCTCGCTCTGTACAAAGGAAAAATGACTTTAAACTGTTTTTACGGGCTGTCAAGCGAATGCGTGATTGGACAAACGTTTCGCGCGTGCAAACAAGAATTCTCGACTGATAACAAAAAAATAAACGACGCATAAAAATTTTACAATCCCGGAACCTGGTGATATGGTGTTTGACGTCGTTTCATCGGACGATTTTCGAGACAAGTTAGTCAATATTTTTCATTTACACAGAAAAGCACACACGGTTGGAGAATTTTTTCATTTAGAAATCAAAAGTTTCTCGAGCGACGGTGAAAATTGGCGAGCGGCGCGAAAACCTCAGGACAATTTCGTCTCATCGAATGTTCAGAATGTTTTTGTTCGTACTCGTGAAAACGATAGAAATCGAGATTTTCGCGATGTCATATTTATAATGGGACGTTGGAAAAATTATTCGAGATTCCTTTTCTATCACTAGAAACAAAATTTTGTTGAAGAAGATCGATATTTTCTTCGATACGTTCGACCAAACGTTTTTTTTTTTTGGAATAATCCCAAAAATTGTGTCATTGCAGCAAGAAATATTCTAGAAAGTCTCTTCGAAAGCAAATTTTCGTCGTTCCAATCGTAAATTTCGCTGATAATTCCGTTAGAAACCAAATACACTGCCAAAATAACGAAAATTTTGAAATTATCCAAAAATATTTAGTTTACCGTGTTATCGACGATTTTTAACAAAATTTCATCGGCAGTGTAGAAAATTTGATTGAGCAACGATTGAAATATTAGGACAAAATTCTTTCGATCGAAAGAAATTTGCCTGCTGTCACGAGCTTGCGATGCTGCGGAGGCCAATGTATATATTTACGTATAAACTCATCGGCTATTAGCCATCACGACGGTTAACAGCGTCAGAAGAGGCGTGTGCTTCGGATAAACCGCTCGAATATATACTCATCGTCGCTGTGCTCGCATTTACCTCTCGTTGCGGATTGATAACTCTCGCAAGCGGTGTGTTTACGGAGCGCAGGGCTTACATTACGCGAGTAGCGCTAAAATGGCAATTCGGAAGTCGATCGTTCACCGTTTCCCGTTATAATTCGTCCAGCACGTAGTGCTAGTCGATGGGCTCAAGCGAGGAGACCGTAATTTCGAGTATTTTGCAAGCCAGTTTCCATTTTTCAACAAATGCTCAAAAATTGGCGATTCTTTTTTTCCACTCGTCTGTTTTAATGGCAAATTCGCGAAAATCCTCGTTTTTTTCCATCGATAATTATTTCGAATTATTTGGAACAACGATCGGAAGAAAAAACTTCATTTTTCGTTTTTCAATTATCGAATTTTTAAATTTTAAGTCGAAGCGAATGGAGCGTTAGACAAGTGCAAAGATCGACGAATCATCGCGATCGACTCGTCGTCCTCGCATCCGCTCGGAGAGTTCGGTGAGCGTTGAAGATTGATTTTGTTATCGGTATCGTTAAGTTGGCTTTTCCAATCCCGTTGCTCTCACTGATATACTGCGCGGTAATTAAGTCACAGACGCTTCACTTTATACTCGCGTATGTGTGTATATATTATCGCGAGTATTTCGCTGGTTAACTCGTGCCAAAACACCGACGCAAAGTCAAACGCACTGCCGGTGGTTATATCGCCATTTTGCAACACACACTATAACATGACAAGGGAGCTGCTGCGCGCGTGACTAACGTTTTGTTATTTGGGTCAGTATACCCGGTATCCATTCACTTTATATTATAAACACGTTGATACAGTTAATAAATATTTGAGAGTGTGCGTACATTTGTAATTGTTCATTGTTCGTATACGAGTTTGTAAATTTGTAATTGTTCATCCGTGGGTGATATGAAAACGATAAATCGGCAAAGCGAGCAACGACGCGTGACCGATCAGAGCACCTGAACAACTGACCTCTCATTTTTCGTCGTCTCCAAGTTCTCGAGATGATTTCTTACGCGAGCAGAGAAACCATTTTCGACCGTGATTTTATTTCTCACTTTTTTCCGAAGCACTAAAACTTCTCCTTCTGTATTTTTCAAAGAGTTTTGCTCAAAAACGATTTCTCCATTTTTTCCCGACGCTTTTGAATCTTCGTTTATCTATTATATTTCCAACGTTTCAAAGAATCCAGTTTCGAGTGTGGCAAAAAAAAAAACGAAATATTTACGAAGGCGGAAGCGAGAGAAATCTTCTTTTGTAAATCTCGGGGTTTCCAGCGTTCGGGGTAAAAACGTGAGTTCGGATTGAAATTTCGCTGCGCTCTCGTTTCTCGTTCCAACAGCCCCAAAAATTTTAACCCAGTTTTTTTTTCGCTTTTTTTTTTCACTCACGCTCGCCTTCTCGTAATTTCGACGCGATTTTCAACGCTCGAGAAAATATTTCCGGCAACAAACCGACCGCAGCTCTTTTGTCCCCGCGTTCACGCTTTTTCTCTCGACGCTCCGTCAAAAACCTCTCGACAATATCTTACCCGTTTCTCCTCGGGCCTTATACGACCCACGAGAACCCGTGGTCAGCTGCTCACTACAAACTAGAAAAAAAAAGGGGTTGGAAAATACTTCGGAACGCGGAAGCAATCTGCGGAGCTGATGTAAACCAGGCAATAAGAGGTCCACGCATACCCAAGATATATGGCCTCCTATCTCGGCCTATTACACCACCATTAACCTTGCCCTTGAGAAAAATTATTTTCCTTCCTCTCATCGCTGAATTTTTCGTTATTTTTCCATCTTCATATCCACGAGTCTCTTTTCAATTCTCACCAGACAAAATGTTCAACAAAAACCTCAAAATTCCATAAAAATAGTCTCGACGATTCGATATTTCGACTTTTGTTTTTTTTTTTTGACATGTTTCTACGTTTTTGAATTAGATAACAATTTGCAAAATACTTTTGCAAAAATCTCGAGATAATTCGAGAGTCGACGATGTTTTTGGATTCTCGTAAAAATTAATTTTTCCGAATATTTCTGTTCGGAAATGAAAGATTTTGAAAACGTGATATTTGGGCTGCCAAATTTTTTTTTTTATGTTCATGCATGGGAGGCAAAAGTGAAAGGGACTATTTAACGAATAAAAGGACATGACGTAAGGCGCGTTAGTCTGGAGAGAATAAAAAGAGACAGAGAGTGTAAAAATGCGTTAATTGGCAGGTGTAGGAAGGAAGGTGAAGGATTGTGGAGGCCCAGCTGGAGTTTTTCGTTGATCTCAGTTTGCTGGAAAGTTGGTGGTCGTAGTTGAACGACGAGCACGCGAGTAACGGTACAAACCTGCAGGTTCACTTGGTCGAGGTGTTAATTGCTCGGGTAAATATACGAATAGAAGATTCTCGTGGTGGCGCGAAGGACACGACGAATCGTCATGGCTCGTTCTTACGAAGTAACCTCCACACTAAAAATAAAACGGAACATTATTTCGTATTGTTCGTTCGCATTAGCAATCAATGATCGAGTAAATAAATGTGGTAAACCACTCGATAAAAAAAAAAAACTTCATTTTCATGTACTCGCGAGAAAAATGCTTAATTGTCGCTATTCGTTTCTTAGTTACGAGATATTTACGTCTCGTTTCTGGCATTGATTTTACGATTACAGCACGTGCTATAATATTCAAAACGTCGATTTAATATTATTTTATATTGCACCGCGGAATGAAAGTGTTTCGTGGTAAGTAGCACTTGATGCCTCGCCAGCATAGTCCCACGAAGCCTCCACGAGCTTATTTATCTATATATATTTTGTACATTTCATGTATATATCTATAGAAATGTTCATAAGTACGTATGTAGACACCGCAATGGAAAGAGCAAGTGAACACGAGGTTTGAAACGTCTCTCTCGCGATCCTTCTCTCTCTTTCTCTCTCGTATTCGACTTGGCAGGGCATGAAGCGTTTTGACGCGGTGTTTAATAGATCGTAAAGCGTATTTGAGTATCTCGATAAATATAACAACGATTCTGCCATAGAGTTGGAAGAGATGTGGCCCGCGTTCTTGGCTTTCCATCGAGTATTAGGCATTTCCCTCGCGCACTATCCTTCTTGAGAAATATACGAGACAAAAAGCTGGATCGAGACTTTTGTGGGAGTTGAAGGAGCATAATCAAAAAAGTGGCATTGGGGAGTGAATAATTTTTTTTCAATTTTTCAAAATATAACGAATCCTGAGCTTAGAAACGGGCTCGCGTCTAATTTTCTCACAAGTCCACGAATATACTTCTCATTTTCTCTCGCACTCGATTCCCGTACGTTTAACCCGCTTCTTGGAACATTTTTAGTACGTTCGGCGTTGACGAAAATTAATACTTCATTTTCAGCATCTGTGAACGCTGTTGATGTGACTTTTATTTTTATGGTTGAATGGAACGAGGTTAATAAAAGCCACGGAATATATATATATGCGAAAGGATAAATTTTCTTAAAATTCATTTCTACGACGTTTTCCAGCCACATTCTCGCGCGCGGTTGACGTTTCGTATCGCGCGTTGACTCTCTTATATTTTTTGTACGCGCACTTGCAATGAAATTTTGTTAAAAATCGTCGATATTTTGTTGAACACGGTAAACTAAATATTTTTGGATAATTTCAAAATTTTCGTCATTTTGGCAGTCTATTTCGTTTCTAACGGAATTGTCAGCGAAATTTGCGATTGGAACGACGAAAATTTGCTTCCGAAGAGACTTTCTAGAATATTTCTTGCTGCAATGACACAATTTTTGGGATTATTCAAAAAAACGTTTCGTCAAACATATCGAACAAAATTCTCGACTATAACGAAAACTCGAGTCCAGGAAAAACATTATTTTCGTGCGAAGGGAAATTTTATGCGCAATGGAGAATTTTCGAAAACAGGAGAAAAAGACAGAAAGTTGAAGCGCGCGCCGCCGGAAATGAGGGAGATGAAGCGTGTGCACGAGCAGGCCCGGGCTTTTGCCTGGAGCCTGGCTCCCCCAGCGATCGATTGGGGCTGTGGTCCTCTCCTCTCTCCCAGCCTCTGAGAAACCCGCGGCACCCGGCCACGCAAACAGCAGAGTCCCGTAGTTCCGTTTCCTCGCTCTCTTTCACTTCCAAGATTTTTATTTATATCTATATAGACACATACATGCGGCAATGTCCATATGTGTCTGTACTCGCATCCGGTCATCCTGAGCACACAATATTCCGGAGGGTTTCTCTCTTGAGAGAAGCAGCCTCGTGACAAGAATAATTGGAACACTCGTTCTCCAGAGAGATGAACGAAGAGGATGTCCTCATCCGCCTCTTCTCCGGAATCGTTCGCATTCGAGAAGCTCTAACGACTATTTTAATGCTCTCTCGAGCACATACGCGTACGGCATCTCCGCGGTTTTGTATCGTCACACTATTCCGCTCCCAGGAAGCTTTCCCATCCATTTCAAATTCATGCAACACGAGCTTTATGCCTGAGGTTATTACTGATAATTGCTAAATTTACTCTTCGAAAGTGATAACGATATCAAAGGTCATTATCAAATGTTTATACTCCACAGACACGGAGATTAAGTTTTTACGATCATATTTACAAATCGTGTCAAGTTGTCCACACGCCCATTAATTATAATCATGGGCAAACGTGTCAGAAAAAAATTCATTCGTTATTGTAAATGCCCACGCAAGCAGAAAAATTGAAATAATTTGTTCTTTCAAGAATCGCGTGCCAAAATAGTTCAGCTGTGCCGATTCTACAAAATTTCGACCTCGGCCAACAAAATTGAGATTTTAGTCAATAAACTCTGTGGTTTTTTGTGGTTTTGTTCATTTTTTTATCTTATTGGTAGAGTTTGAATCTTTGAAAATTGTTGGTCCAAATAGATCGAAACATTAATTTCAAAAAATGGATTTTCCGTTGATCGCTTTCCATCGCGGCACGTTTCCATTTTCCTCGTATAATTTCCACATCTCAGAGATGATTAAAAACGAGAAAAAAGGAAGAAAAATCTGCACTGGATCAAGAGATACGTGATAGACGAGGATAAGAGGGAAAATTTCGCGCACGAGGCATCGGTTCGTCTGACTAGTCGTGTCTCTGACTCCTTGTTGGTAGTGCGTGGCGCAGCGGAGAAGGGGAAGAGATAACGAGGAACGGTGTAGTCTCGTGTTGAGTGGTCGGGATGCTGCGGAGCGGCCGAGGGATTGGCGGACGCTCTCGGAGCTCGGTTTTCATTGGTCGAGGGACAGTTGGGTCGATGCGAGGTGCGCAGAGCGTGGGAGGTTCGCCAAGCTCGTGAACTCGTACGCGGTGCACGGCGAAGGGGTGGAAAAAGTAGAAAAGGACGGAACTGCGGGCAATGCTCGGTGGCGCGAAGTAAAAGGCGGTTTCTTGGAGGGAGAAAAACAGAGATGGACAGCAAGAACGAGAGCGAGCGAGAGAGACAGAGAGAGAGAGAGACAGAGAATAAACGTAAAACGTTAAAGTTTCCGAGATGGTTTTTCTCTCTCACAGAGTGCGCGACGCGCGTCCAATCCAGGAGAGATACCATGAGCCCCGTTTTACAAAAGCAACCTCAGACCATTGTTATGCTCACGAAAAATTGTTGTATCCACTTTGGAGAGCATACATTGTTGGCGTTCGATACGTACGCACGCGCGCCGACCAAACACGAGACGATTAAACTCTAACCACGTTTTTCTCCTCTCACGTCAATCCTATCGCGTCAAAAACAACCCAAATCATTAAACGCCATCGTTCTGTACCATTGATTCGTTGTCGCGTACAAATTTCATAATAATTAACGATCGAATCAACGCGGCACTAAAGCAACGAATTAAACGACGCGGGAAATATGTGTTTGCGCGCCTTGATCACGTTATTTTATTGTGCGATTCAATCGAAACGATTCTTCGCGTAGAACGTGTTCCTATGCTTTGCTCTATTCAATGAGGCTGTGACGTGCAAGAAAAATAGAAAATTTTTCATGGACGGAATACACGATTGTGTGAATCAAAGTTGATCCAATCTTCGATCATATTGTGCAATTATTATTTCGTGATTCATCGCGTCACTTTTGTGGTTACCGAGAGAAAAAAATGACGAGGAAAAGTCCGACCGATAATCACGATGAAACAAATTATTTATCGGACGAGAATTCTCCACGAAAATATACGAGACTCGGTGTTTCGATTGTGGGTCGACAGTGAAATGGCTGCGGCGGTATGATTATTATTATATAATCGACGTTCCCAGGATCGATCTTTGCGCGTCGGCGGTATATTTACTGTTCGCGACATCGCAATTACCCACCCGCCGGGTAGCCGTCAAGGATTTTCAGTTCTACAAAAAAACAACCGTATTTTCAGGATCAAAAAGGTACGTGACCAATGTTCAGCAATTGAAAAACAACGAATTCATTTTTTTAACGTTAATCTGCCCGACGGGAGACTTTGCCATTGAAAAATCTTTTGTCTCTCTTCATTTTTCTTCCCATTCACTTTTCTCATTACTCACCATTCGTTTTCAGTTTTTAACAAAAAAAAAAAAAAAAAACACGTTGATTTTTACGTGCGAATAAAATAATTGACAAATGATAAAACAAATTAAGGACTTTGTATGGTGACGGTCAAATCTAAATTTTTGCTTTCAGTTTTTCTCACATACAAAATGGCTTACGAGCCCAAGTTCATTAAAAAAAGTTGTTACAAATTGACTAAAGAACAACATACTCCAAATCCAAGATTTTCCGAGGCAATCTGTATTTGTTATTTAATAAACAAAATTTTGAAAAAATTTTGCGACCGATTTTTTTGAAAAAGTAAATGAAGCTTCTTCGATGTTGCATAAAAGTGTATGCAAAGTTTTAAGAGGCTTCACCATTCAGAAATCGAAATATTTAATGTTGAAAAATGCAACTTTTAACACACGCTCTTTATGAGAAACTACTGAAAATTGTGATTTTTATAAATAAATATTTCGACATGGTGAAACCCTTAAAATTGCGCGAGCCATTAGATATCACAATTATCTTTGTGTGGTGAAAATTTAAAGGAATTCTATCGATAGAAAGTTTAGCATACAACCTCCCAAATCGATTAAAATTGCGTGAGAAATAAACTCGATGATAAATTTCTCTAAGACTTGATAGCTCATTATCTTATTCCTGATCAGAATCTCTCTCGAGGATGGCTCAATCAAAAGATAATTTATTCCGGTCCACAAATACGTAACAATCGTTGATATCGCCCGTTCGTCGTCTTGATCCACGCGGCTCTGTGTGCTGGGTACTTGGAAATGAAAAGGAATGAAAATAAATCTCTGGGATAGAAGTAAAGTCGCGCGGCGCCGTTTTGACTCGAGTTTTTGTTATTATGCTTCGTACATGACAAAACGATAGGGAGATCTCGCGAGAGTCCGGTTACTCTTATGTACGTAAAGTATACGACGTGTATATACACCAACTTATACTCTCGTCGTCGAGTTTTATGATTTTCGTGAGAAACTGTTGGGAGAGCGTGATATCATTCGCCAGACCGGCGGCGGCGGCGGTGGCGGCGGCGGCGGCGGTAAGAGAGCTCGCGCGGATCAATGAACTTGAACTCTTTATGATTCACGATCTATATACGTCGCTATATGTAATCCGATATAGTATAAAACTGGGGCTTTTCTCTTGACATGCGAAATAGCTACTTCATCGAGAGCCCCGAAGTCTATCCGCAGGGCGTAATTGAGGTACGCGAGCGTCAAGTTCGTAATACGCGTTTCTCGCGCGCGAAACAAACGACCGGATTGTTTTAGCCTCGCATTGAAAACGTGTGATGGGCGCTATCACTAATTAGGCTTGACAGATTTTACGACCGAGGTCTGTTTCTCGCTTTCTTCAATAAATCCCGAGCCCTCGCGTTCAACTACGTTACGAGGAATTCCAATAAAATATCTTTCGTTACCGGGAATGCAGACCAAAGCAGCATCAGGCATTTGCGAGGGAGCAGCTCAATGAAAACCGCGAAATTCATAATTGCATATCGCACTTGCTGCGATTTAGTCGACGACCCCCTCGCACTCGCTCTCTTCGTCTTGCCTCTCTCTCTCTCTCTCTCTCTCTCTCTCTCTCTGCTGTACATAATTACAGCGTGTAATCATGATTGCAATTACGAGGTGATGTAATTACTCGCACAAACGTTTTGCTTGTCAAGCTTCATAAAGTTTGCGCTGGCGTTATATTTACCCTCGTAAATAACTGTGCACCATATAGTGCATCGTGCATCTCTTTATTATTCAACCAGTCTGTCTATATATATTTACCCTCATGCACATAATTTATTCAACGTCGTATTGTTTCGTCAATTTCCACCATATCACGTTCATCTTATTTGCCACCAATCCCCGAACAAAATAGTTTACTAAGTGGCTTCGTAAAACACTCGGAACATTCTCATTGGACGAAACTAAAAAATTCATCCCGTTGATGCGATGAATATTTTCTTCAAAAATGCAATAAAAAGACGAAAATCGATTGGGCCCATTGTTCCGACGGAATTTTTGCAATAATTTCGATAGAAATCTGGCCCCGAGAAAGCAAAACGTCGATATAATCGCGAGAATTATTATAAATGCAGACACACCCGTTTATCGTAGAATTGTACGTGACTCTGTGGGTTTTTAACGAGGTCGTACCGCGAACGTTGATTGCTTACGGGACGATCTATTAATTGGCAAATGCAGGAAATACGATGAATGAAACGGAGAGCCATAGAAACGTGTCCACGTTCCTCTCGAAACAAAAATCGCGGGAAGGAGAACGATCGGTTTGCACCGATCAACGCTGTGATTTTCTTTCTCCCTGTACTCTCCAGAGACGCGAAATAATAATTTTTCGCACAACGAGGAACGAATCAATCGCCAAAAATCTATGAAATATTCAAGAAATAAAAAAATGAAAACGTTTCTTTGGTCTACAGAATGAACGACTCCGAAACGTTGATATTCAACCAAAAATATTTGATTCATTAATTATTTATTGAATTTTGAAAATTTTCGCAATTTTTCATGTCGATTGAGTTTTTAGGTGGAAAAGGAGAATCGTTTTATCGTCCAGACGAAATATTGAATAATAATTACGAGTTCTGCTCAAGAAAAAAAAAAAAAAAAATTTCGTTGCATTCCAACGATGCAAACTTCAGCATCATGCAGAATGAAAAGGGTGGGAAAAAAGTCATATCGTGTGCTTGACGAGTCTCTAATCATAATTTTGTCTCATTCATAAACATATACTGTAAAACATGAAGAAAAATCGTGTGGGCGAGGATAGCAACACGCGCCTGTAAATACAAACCATAGATAACTCGCTGGACGACCGGTTGTTCAAACAGCAAGTCCGCCAGTGTTGATCCAACTCTAGTGAGTTAATATTTTTTGATTTACAAGTGTCAAAGAGCCAGGTAAAGTGTTAGCTGAAATAATCAAGCGTGCAGTGCCAATGTACGAGCTGAACGCGACGAGAGATTATTTTTTTGTTTCTTTTGTTTGACTTGGATTTATCTTCTTCGTAATCTTGGAGCAGGCTTTCCATATCCTATTATCTATTTTTCCATAAAACACAGAGAGACAGCCTCTAAATGTTTATAAAGAGTCGTGAATTCATGAAACTCGAATGTGATCTATTTTCGATTGGATTCGATTCTTGTTCCAAGGATTATGAGTTTTTTAGTGACAGGACATGAAAGGAGTGACAATTTATTTATTGATTAGCTTTTAATTTTTAAAAAATTGATTAATATTCATTTTTCTGTTGTGGTGTTTTTTTTTAACAGTCAATCGCTTAAATTATTTCTCCACCAAATAAATCTCCAATGCCCAATCTGGAGTCAGAGTATACACAGAATATCCTATAGTCCGCGAGTTCAGCCATGTTGTAATTCATGATGGCCGCCGAAACGCGACGTTTCCCGGCATGAAGGCCTCGCCCTATGGGAATCCTGCCAATGGCGTACCTCAAACATGCTCATTCATCCCTTCCCGAATTTCCATCGCGCTTCCCCTCGGGTAAACCGGGAATAACGCCGGAGCCTGTTCTTGTGTTCTTTGCCCAATCGCGTTCCGGGTTAACTCCGAGGCTGGCGGCCATCGTGGTGAGCGTGCGCGCGCAGTTTTCCCGCAACGGCGGACTCCGCATGTACGCGATTTGCTTCTGATGAATGTGTATCGTGTCTTTTGTAATTAACAAAAAATCTTAAGAAAGTTCGACCGAATGGAATAATTTTTCAAGAAATTTCAGAGTCGATGGTTTTTCCGAGTTTACGAAATTGTGATTTTCAAAATTATTTATTGGATCAGAGAGAATGTTGGGAACGTGAAAATCGCAGTTTCGTTGACACAGAATCCAGAGAGAACGATCCATTTTTTTTTTTGGCAGTTAACTCCATGGATAATTGTCCATTGGTCGATGGTTCAGGAAATTGCGTTGCCGGCTGTTGGAATAGTGGAGAGTACATTCGTGGCGGCAAATTACTCGTGCCCATTGCCGCAAGGCAGTTCAATAAACACAGAAACGCAGTGTTCCCTATAGAGAGGATTTCATCGCACGCACGTGCATAAAGCAGAGTGGAGAGGGGTTATTATTATTATACAATTTACACGTTTTATCGTTCATAAATTTAAACGGTAGCAAAGATGTTATGAGAGTCTAGAGCGATAAGGTCTCGAGATCTCCCGAGACATTCGATGTCAATGGGTACATTTAGCCGTCGATACAAAAATAACTGATCGTTATTCGTCCGAACGACAAAACTGTTGCTCCAAAGTTCTCGTTATTCCGTTCCATTCAGTTTTCCCATTGAAATGTCAATGTCATGGCGATTCAGTGATAAAACAAAAAGCAGGAGGGTTGGAAACTGCAGTATCGATGGTGGTTAAGGATTTTCTCAATTGTCTTTGTATGAGAATAAAGAGTCCTGTGATCCTGCGGTGGGCAGGTCCAGGGTGAGCGTTGGTAAGGAAGGTCGTAAGGTAGAAATCCACGAGGCCGTCGGTACTTGGGTACTGGCACGGACGAGGGTATTGCTCGAAGGTTCCAGGACTCTCCGTTGGTAGAACGACGGGAAATCCTGCGCTCTGAAGTATCGATTCCCCAAGGATCATCCTCCCGAGCGTTCTCTTTGTTCTTTCTCTTCCGTGTCTCTTCCAAGACCCAAACGTGCAATCTCACAAAGAATGTTGACTCCGCGGAGCTTCCTCATTACCCTAAACAATCGAGGCATAAAAAAATGATGAGACTTCCGGGCTGAATGATTTTCCTTCGCAGTTTTCCTCGGCAGCAAACTTTCCTGCGTACAGGCAAGACTAATTTATAGAGAGTTATTTAGAGTTGGTTTTATCCTCGTTCCTGCTCGCGAAGATCAGCATTTATTACGGCAGGCAAAGCACCGCAGGCGTAGCGAGTCTGTTGTATACCATCATGTAGACCGAACCGTGTTCTATCTCGTAATTTTCGCATTAAATGATGCAAAACGTCCGCAAAGAGGTGGAAACCCATACACAGTGGCTTCGAGCATCATGGGCAGGGTTACAACGCCTCAGAGGACGACGTTCTCCGTTCACGATATAGAGTAGGGGTAATTACCAAGTTTGCCGGAGCTCCATTGCCGTTATCAGGCATCCGGAGTACCCACCGCGCTAGAACCACTCCCGACCATCCGTGAGAGTATCTAATCCACATGCCCGCATAGTCCTTATGTACCTTCGTGTCCTGGGGGTTTATGCACCTCGCCTATACATGATTCTAAATTTACCCTGAGCTCTTCGCCCTTTCCTTGTAGCCAATTGTGACCAGAGGGTTGAATTCTGCACGTTCATGCATCAGGCTTAGACAATGAAGCCGGAAATTCCCCCTGGAAGCTAAACTCTGCATTTTCTGCGATTGGAGTCTAAACAGAAGAATATCAAAATGAATCAAAACGAAAAAAACGTTTTAGCTGGTAAATTTCTTTGCTCGCCTTCTCGATCTCCGTTTCTCCGTTCTAATAAATCCTCGCGAATCGTTCATTCTTTCGTAACAGTCTCGATGATCTCGTGACGATTCGTTTCTCATTAAATTATCGCTCTCCAATGGTTTGATTGTTTCTTTTATTGGACAAATTTACTCCGGAGTGTCCATTAGCAATCGATCCAATCAGTTTCACCGAGCACATTCATATGGATGCGAAGCTCAATGTATTCCTCTACACGCCTCAGTGCCAAGCATTCAGAAATCCCATTTACCCTTCGGTCCATGTAGCACGATATAGCTCCAACGTGTAGAGACGCCTGTACGAGGTCCAAACACGAGGTACCGGACTCGGTGGTAATCCTAGGGACAGCAATAAATCTATAAGCTCTACAATGTGCAGGAAAACGTGGTAGATATGTTGGAGCCATGGGAAGCTGCTGATTACCATTCGGACTAGACAGCAAATTGCATAATACTGCGCTGGGTTTAATTCTCTGGAGCAGGATAATTTGTAGGCTTTATTTAACGGAGAAAAACAAGCAGCTTTCCTGGCGAACTGCGAGTGCAGATTATCCAGCATCTCTCGTGTAGTCGAGTTATTTATTCCTCCACGAAGAGATGTTTTGCATTTCCATCTTTGCATCCCCGACGCGAACAAGACCACCCAGCAGGCTCATCCGCCATAATTTTTATCCTGCGGGTTCGCCGCGTGGAGTTCCTAAAGAATCAAGGTCTCCGCAGCGTACCCTCGTCAACGTCCGGGTAGCCCCAATTTTTTGCCACCCACTTCTCGCTTCGAGTTCCCTTTCGAGGTTCATCTCCCACAGCATCGAACTAATTCTCCAAGAGACCAACATGTAACGAATAGAAAAATCGATTACGAACGAGAGAGACGTTTATTTGTCAGTTGACTTCCGATCATCCTTTCCATTCGATTCCCCATAGAGATAATCCCCATGGGTTTCCAATTCCAAAGACATTATTCGATACTTTGTATTCCATGTGAATCCAATGAATTCAGAATGTGCTCGTCCCCACTTTTTCAACGACGTCCCCCACCTGCGCCTCAGTCCTGATGGTCCTTCATTTTTTTTTTTTCGCCCATCGAGTCTACCTTGTCTCGGGTACAGCAGCGAGCTCTGCGCCGCGTACCCGGAGCCATGAACCGACAAAACTGGTGGGAGAAACACCGCGGCCATCGATTTCTGCTTCTGCTGGCTTCGCAGAGCGCATGCGTCACCAGAACCGGTCTATAGGCAAGTCTCGACTTTTCCCACTCTTCGAACTCGATTCCCCTGGTACCAATCTTTCTTTTTTCCCCTTGCTCCTCCTCCTCCCTGCTCTATCGCCCTGCCAGGCTCATGCTGTTCCATGCTGAACCAGCAGCGTGGTTAGCCGCACTGTGTTGGAAAACAGCCACGTATACGCACACTTTGTAACAAAGTTGGAAGACGATGGTGAGGATACACGAACGCGCCCCTGGGACTTACGAATTAGGGATGTGTGGCTCGATCGCAAGTTAAACTTGCAGCCAAATCCCTCTTTCCTCTCCCCCTCGTTCGGTTCGACCCTCTCGCCACTTATTTAATTCCGTAACCATCCCTCGTACTTGGTCTCGCTTCTGTTTTCTGCCTCCTGCTCAAACCGCGCAGCACCGTTCCAGAAAATCCTTTAGCCTCTTCTTTTCGCTACGATGCGAGCCGCCCCTATCAGCCTCCAAGAGCTTTTCCAGACCACGATCCTCCTGTGTGCTTCTCCTTCCCTATATACTTCCATTATCTGCGGTTCGGCTTATCCTGGATTTACCACCCCTCTTCTTCCATATTGGAAAAGTTTGATAGCGCTCTCGCCCCTTCTAGACAACTTCTGCAAATTCGCATCTAGAGTCTTCGTGTGTGTCTCTAAGGAAATTCTGGGTTCCGTAAAAAGAGGCTTTTTTATAAGCAGAGGCTTGCGACGTCCCGAAAAAGTTGGTCTGCCTGGAAAATGGATTACGAATTTACGAAACTATAAACTCTTTTGTGTTTTCAAATTAATTTCGTTGCTTCATTTTTCGTCTAAAAAACATAGATCATCATTTTTCTCAATAATTATTTTTCCTTCGCGCTTTTTCGCTCCGCCAGCCTCACCCCCATTGCGAAACTCCCCCATGTCATTATCTGGCCATCTTTATTCAAGCCCCCGGGGTCTGACAGGTTCTGGGGTTGGTTTTCACGCGGCGATGAGCTCGCCATCGACGGGAGGAGTAAAGAACGGCCTCCTAGTGTTCTCTCGTATACAGCGAGACGAGGGGTGCTTCGTCCTCTCACTCCCTCGCGACGGGGTTAGGGAGAACGAAATTTTACGAGGGCGCAGAAATCTCCTCATCAAGCTTCCGTGGCGGAATCCCACAGAGTACGTCTTTCTACCTCGTGGAGCGCCGCTATAACGCAGCCCTCTGACGCAGTGTGGAGGGCTTCACACGACTCGAGAGCTCGTCTCTGCAGTCTCGAAATCGTTAGGGGCGGCCTTTTGTTTCGAGAGCAACCCTTCCTCGCAACGGAATGCCTCATCCTCCAAAGTCTCAAGTATACACGAATGCGAGGCTGGAGGCTTGATTCCAATTATTCGGTAAATTAAACACAAAACAGAAAGAGAAACGTCGAAGTTCTCCAAAGACACTCATCCTGGTTTGAAAAAAAAACCACAAAAACTACAAAAATCAATTTTTTGTCTCGTGAGCTCGTTCACTGGGAATAAAATTTTGTTAAAAATCGTCGATATTTTGTTGAATACGTTAAACCGAATATTTTTGAATAATTCTAAAATTTTCGTTGTTTTGGCAGTATATTTGATTTCTAACGGAATTGTCAACGAAATTAACGAGTGGAACGACAAAAATTTGCTTCCGAAGAGACTTTCTAAAATATTTCTTGCTGCAATGACACAATTTTTGGGATTATTCAAAAAAACGTTTGGTCGAACGTATATCGAACAAAATATCAATCTTTTTCAACAAAATTTTCTTTTCAGTGTTTCAATCGTGACTCGATTCAAAAAATCAAGAAAAAACTCTCACCATCTATGGAGTTTGTCAGATTTTTCTCTATTGCCACAGACGACAATGAGAACGACTGAAAAGTTTTTATAAATTAACAGAGAGCCGTCCATAAAGCGTAAGTAAATTTTGGAATTGCAGTTTATTCCCTGAATATGCGAGAGACGTGAAACTGGACGGAATTTTTAAGCGTAATTTGACTATGGATGAGGCAGTTTTACGATGCGGCGTAGAAATCTCCTAATCAAGGTCCAAGCGGACGTGGCAAGAGGCCGCAGTGGAAATTGCGTCCGAGGGTAGGTTTGCTGGCTTTTGTTTCGTCGTAGGCAGTAGGATGCGCGTGTGGATCGCACACAAATGAGGCAGCTTGATTCCAATTATTCACTAAATTAAATACGCCAAGTTTACGGTCCTGAAGAGCCGACGGGGGTGCGCACCGATGGTGGCGAGCACCCTCGAGCTTACCATTACAGTTTATACCTACGTGCGCATACTCATACGTGGACTGAGTTGCAACACGATCGTGAGCCAAAGGGAGGAACGAGTCTCTAGAATGTACGAGAGTTATTGTCGAGGGGAGAACAGGCTGGAAAGGGTTGAAACCGCAACCAACGAATAGTACCAGCTCATCCGATCCTCCCGTAACGTACAAACAGCCCGCGGAGCTTTCTCATAGCGTAGTATCCTGTCGTGGGTTGGCCGTTATCTACAGTTAACACCGGGGCTCTCTGCGAGGGTTCCAGATGAAATTTCAGGGGTTGCTTGCGATATATTTAGTTGCAGACACAAACAGCAGAGCAACCAACCCTCTCAGTCTGTTATTTCCGAATGTGTTTTTCTTTTCGAAACCGTATCAACCCTCCATCTCCATTCACCCTCCCTGAGGGTTTGCGTGTACTGCAAAGTACATAAAAAAAGACATTCATAAAACAATCGAACATTTTCCTGCGAAACTTGTGCCGTTTAGAAAATTTATTCCAAACGAACGGAATCAACGATTTTTATTAACTTTCCACTTTGTTCCTTGTGTTTTGTGTGACGAAAAGAAATGTCTCCGGATTTGCGAGGGATCGGAATGAAAATAATGAAAAAATTTTTCTCCGCGACGTTGCTTGCGTTTTCTTGTAAATAAATATAGAAAAACAAAGCAGAATTCTTTGAATTTTCGAGACGAATATATTTTCTGTATGTGTGCAAGAGCGACCTCATCGTCGTCTCTGCCAAGCAACTTCGTAATTTCGTATTTTCTTTGGAGATTCCGTCCGCTCGCGAGCTTCTCGTATTTTACGAGCGCTTATCTCCCTCCTCCACATCCCCCTCCCTATTCCTCGTTTCTCCGAGTCGTATACTGTCGAATATATAGGAGCTGGTTATATGGATATGCTCGTGTGGAGAGAGCGAGAAAGATCGTGGCAAAGACGAGTTTTCCCTGTTTCTCCAGCAGGACCAAAAGAGCCACAGCATCCCCACCACGACCCCGACGCAGCAGCGTCTTTGCTGTTCGGCTCCCCCACTGTGAGAACGTCTTACCCCGCCCACAGAGCCTTCCATACACTTCTTCCCTCTTATTCTCTTGTTCTTCGTATTTTTATTTTTCGTTTTTTTTCGTCATTCCCTTTTTTTCCTCCCATTTCTCTCTGCTCGTCCGGTCTCCTCGTTCGTCTCGTCCTCTCTGCACACGACCAAGGGAATACGATTACGCTATAGTTTACAGCGACGTAGATGCTCGCGTTGAACTCGAAGCTCACGAAGGGGGTGGTTTGCAGCGAAAGGGAGCTAGGAATTTGTCTGGATCGCGCGGCATAATATACGAGTCGCTCGGCAAAAAGGGAGAAAAATCTAGCGGAAAAAAATTGAAGTAAAAAATAGAATGTCTGCAACGGACACGGGGAAGGCTGGAGAATAATTATATTCATGCGTGTGTACTCAGTCGCGTTTCCTTTCGCTGCTTCGCAAAGCCGCGGAGGGAAAAATCGCGTCAATCGAGGGAAAAAAGCCATAGAATATTTATTCTGGAGATAGCGAGAAAAAAATGGATGACGAGAGGGTAACAAAGTCGAGAATAACGGAATTGGCAAGTCGGATCCGTCACACAGCGAGATGAAATTTACAATCCGTAACGTTTCCGGCTTTCGGTGAATCTCCTACGCACGAGAAGAATAAACCCCAGAAAAAAAAAATCTCCCTCTCACGTCGCATTAGACTCAAAGCTCCCTCGATCTCACCCCTCTCGCCTGCTTACGCCCCTCAATCCCTGAATAGAATGGTGGCCATGGCCACGAACGTCCCAAAATTAACCTCCAATTCGTTCGAATATACGTCAGATCGTACCTTCTAAAAATATTCCCCTCTGCTGCTGCTTCTGTTTTTCTTGGTGAACGCCACGAAAAAGAATCGACCAAAAGCTCCGTGTGACTTTTGTATTTTGGATTTTTTGAAATTACTCCTTTTTTCTTCGTTCTTTTCGTCTCTTTATTTATCTCGTTATTCCTGTCCTTCACAGTCAATGATATTCTCTTTCTCTCTCTCTCTCTCTCGCGCCGTTCGAGCAGCCCTCGACTGTAAACATTCGGATTATCTGGACAGATTCGAGAAACGATTCTGCGTGAGCCAACTCCGCTGTAACACGAGAGCATCATTTCAGAGTGGAATTCTTTTTATAACCGTTTATTTTTCTCAGGATTTTCGTACGGTCCATTTACCGTATATCTATCCACTTGGAATATTCCATTTGTTGGTGTGTTGTGCTCGAGCGTGTATGTGTGCGTACGAGGTCGAAAGACCTCGGAGTACATGCGCTGTATACAAAACTCCGGGACGGATGCAAGCTGCTAAATTCGACATTTTATGCGCGAGGTCGCCAGAGCCAAGTCTCTGCCGATAGAGAGAGAGAGAGAGAGTGAGAGAGAGAGAGAAAAAAACGATGAGGAGAGCATTAACACCAACAGGAGACAGATCCTCAAGCCTTCACGAGCCAAACTGCAAAAGAGATATGCCCGAACAACGTGCACGCCATATCGCTCGCAGGACGATATTCTGAATATTTAAACTACCCACGCGATCCATTCGACCTGATACACTCTCCGCGATAAATAAATGTACGCTGAAATATATTATCCAAATATTTGAGTATATTTTGCTTAAAAAGCTGTCTACGAAATATATTTTAATATTTAAACCACTCGAGAGTTATGGCCAAGCGATTATCGTCGATCGAATGATTTTTATTCATTTCTTCGTGTGTTCTGATAATTTAATCAAATTTTACAAAAGTTTCGTCCTAATTTCCATTAAAATGCAAAGTCCACGTTTTTGACAAGATTTTTGAAAAAACCATTTCTACGAAACTTTTGCAGCGTTCTTTCTTCTTTGGTTTTTTTGTTTTATAATTTAAAGCGTTCGAGAGTCACTCGCGCAATATATTTAGAAATAAAAGGCTCGAAAAAACGTACGAGAACCGATAGCTCGAATGCCTCGAGTGTAGATAAAGTTACGTTTCGAAGAGATTAACGAGTTTATCGGATTGTGCGTCACGTTCGATACCAAGTTCTCCCTGTACAATGTACCGTAACACTGCACGTTGATTATTTTTTATTTCTGGCTCTGTTTTTTCTTGGCCGTATCGTGTTGTACGGGATTCTCGATTCGTAGAACAAATTCGCTGTATGCAGCTTTGATATAAATTAAATATAAATACACGAACGTGTGCGATACGTAGATTCGTTCGTACTAAATGTGGGATGAGAAAATTTAATGCTCTTCGCTATCCTCGCGTTTGGCATTTACATTTTACAACAAGATCGCGGTGCTGCACGCGAGAAACACGCCGCCGCGGCTTTATATCGCTTTTAACTCTGCTAAAACCCGATGAAAGGTGAGCATCAAGATAAATCAAAATGGATCTGAAAGAGGAGCTCCGTTGAAATACGCTCGTCCTCGTCCAATCGTTTATAGTGATTTATTCATGGATGATGAATAGAACGAGTCTCATTTGTTTTTTGCCTCCGTTATTCACTTGATTTGTTTGTACAATCCACTTTGATTATGTCTGGATGGAAAGGACGAGTATATATGAAAAATCGATCGGCGATAAAGACTTTTTATTTCGAGATAAACGAGGAGGAAAACGATTCTTCGTTGTTTGGAGTTCCAGTCGAAAAAAAATGAGATTTCTTCCGAATGTAGTTCGAGTTCGTAGTCTCGTTGGCGGGAGAAAAAATCACTGGAAATGAAATTTTGTTGAACACGCGATAAACCAAGGATTTTTGGATAATTTCAAAATTTTCGTTATTTCGGCAGTATGTTTGGTTTCTAACGGAATTGTCAGCGAAATTTTCGATTGGAACGACTAAAATTTGCTCCCGACGAGACTTTCTACAAGATTTCTTGCTGTAATGACACAATTTTTGGGATTATTCAAAAAAAAACGTTTAGTCGAACGTATCCAACAAAATATCGATCTTTTCCAACAAAATTTTGTTTTCAGTGATGCGGAATTGAAGAAACGAGAGTGGGCTTTTGCGAAAAAAAATGGGTATTCGTACTGAGGCGGATGATCGACGATGTAAATATAAATCAAAAGTAAAGAACGCTGAAGAAATGAGAGAGAGGGAAAAATAAGGGAATATTTATGAAACCGTGTATATACGCGTCTGACGTAAGAACGAAGACGTCGGGCGCCTCGCGCGACGGCGACGCCAACGTCGTTATGGCTTTCGATTTATGCCGTCATGCCAGTCGCGATGGACGATTGCTTTTCTAGATGATAAGAAAGCGAGAGAGATGCGGAGTACAAAAAAAAAAAACATTTGACAAAAAAAAAACGTATCTCGCTGCAGGGAAACCAGCAGAGGAAGAATTTTTTTTTTTCGTCGCGTTCTCTCGTATTTTCTCCATTTATCACGTTCTCTCGAGACTTTTGCTCTTTTCTTCCAAACGAACGAATCTACGAAAACCGAGACGACGAATGGTCACGCGGTGTTAGGCTAGGTGCAGGTTACCGCGCGGCGAGACGTAACAGGGCGCGGTGAAAACAACCCTTATCGGGAATCCGGGACGCCATGAAACTCACGGGGCCGTGATATCAGCGGGTTACCGCCGGCTACGTCAATGGCGAGAATCCACAAAGATGGCCGACGCTTCCTCTGAGCTCGGTCGCCGACGGAGAGTCGAGCTCGGGGACACAATCGCGATGAATTTATTTTTAAAATAACTCACCGAATCGCTCCATTTAACATTTGCCTTGCGCAGACGATTTTCTTAAATGTTCTCGTCGATTTTTTTTTCGGCTTGGGGAAATTTGTTGGAAAGATTTGTATTAGAAAAAAAATAATACAAAGAATCGTTTCTCGCATTATATGTCTAGACGAAGGTCACTCCACCAGCGGCCACTCGAACCCTCGTAATAGCTTTTTTTTTTCATCCCCCAAAGGTCGCTCGCTTCCGGCAATATACTCCAATTTTTTTTCGCCGTCGGTCATTGCAGCTTTTCTTAGAGCTAATCGAGACTCAAGGCCGTGTCGTAAAGACCCAGCAAACAACCCTTCATTTTTTTTCAATTTTTTTTTTCACTCGTACTTTTCGTTTCTTCAAAATTGCGTCGAGGATCTTTTGAAAAATCGAACTTTTGTCGAGTGAATTCTGTGATTTGAGGCGTTACTGTAAATTTTCTTTACGTGCAAAAATGCTTGGCTCTACGACGAAAAATATTTTCGTCCATAAATTTTTGTTTTTTCCAAATTCGAGATTTAAACAAATTACACTTCGATTTTTTTTTTCTTTTCAACGATTCGGCGATTAACTATTATCGCGTGAAGAATAAATTCATGTACAAAATTGATGAGTTGGAGTTTTTATTTTCCTGCGATCGCTTACCCAACGGTCGCGGGGCCTCGATGGGTCCTTGAAATAATTTCATTTTCACGGAACTTTGCTCTCGCCGCTCCGTGGTCCCTTCCGTCAATACTCCAATTTTTTTTTCCAGTCCTTTGGTTCACCCGTTGCACACTATTAAATCGTGAATGAGGCTGATCCAAGGCCGTGTCGTAACGACCGAGCGTTCGGTATGGTTTTGTTTTTTTTCTTGTTTTTCCCTTCACACTTCTTGTTTGAAAAGTTTTTCAAAAAATTCTGCTCGTCCAGAGGTTTTCTAGTTCTAGCGAACCGGCGGCAGTTTCAATCCCGACGGCGCCGCGATCTGACGTTACGAAATCTCGTCCACTTGTTTGCGTTTATCAAAAATTGTGTTTTTTCAATCTTTGACCCTTAAGTGACAGTTCGGCGAAAAAATTTACGATCGCGTCATTCCCCTCGCGGGCGATAAGTCTCTGCTCAGGCGCGTTTGAAAATTTTTCTAAAACAATCGCGAGTTTCATTTAATTTTGAAAATATTTTGCAATTAAAAAATCAAAGTCAATCTAATCGACGAAGAAAAAATTTGGACGGTAAATCGTCGAATCAACGATGCGGGAAATGTTTTTCAAAACTGTGGCAATATTTTATGTGAAGGGCAAACACGAATGTCCGCTTAAAGAAATCTCCAACTTTTTTCGATCTGTTGCGCGTTTCGAGTTTTTTTACCGACGGCCCAAAGTGCACGATGATAAAAATGATAATATTCGCTCGTTCCGGACTCGCCATTGGAGCTCGCGAGCTTCGGGCTCTTGACGAGGTAAATATTGTACGAAAAGCAACCTGAAAATATTCAAGATAAAAATACAGTGGAATATTAATGGAAACAGCAAGACACAATGATTTTTTCTACATGCTCGTGAAGCCATTTGCATAGCACGCGTGTTCGCTGTTTTTATCGCCCGTGTACTGCTTAAAAAATCGTTTTTAACCAAATTCCATAATTCACGTTCGTTATTCGTTCAAATTTTACGAAATTCCTCAAAAATAACTAAAGGAGTTTCGCGAAATAAACGCAGACCACACTGAACCGTTTCGTCCAGACAGAATTTTGTAATTTATTCGAAAAAAAAAAAATTTATTTCGATTGAATTTTCAATTTCAAAAAATTAAACGTTCCTCGAAACATTTTGACACGAGTTTTAAAAAATATTTCCACGATCGTGCATCATTCCGAAAAAAATGAGAAAACGGAAACGATTCACAAGATCCAAGCAATTAATCTGCCATCAAAATAATTCGACCACACTCAAGAAATTCCCGCAATTATTACATTTCCATGTATACATAGTGACAGAGAACTGAGAGCATCGCATAAGCGAGCATAAGAGAATATCTCGCCGAAGCAGTGTTTACGAGGTGTTGTTCATCGAGTGGCCACTGTGTCGCTAATAAACGCGCTGAGCTTAATATGAATATGGAACGTCGTTCGAGAAAGCGTTGAATTACCGGACGATGTCGAACAAATAGTTTGACCCCTGTCGGTCGTTGTTCGATCCTTCAGAACGACCCTAACCTCAGGCTGGCCTTTGCCTCGATCCGATCCATTATTCAGCGCGAAATCAATTTACCAAAATTTCCCAAGGCTCCAAAATTCAGTCTCATCACTATTTTTTTTTTGTCAATTCGACAGCCGCACGGACGAACCTCCTCGCAAGCTCTCCGATCGGAGGGTAGCTCAGGCGCGTGTGCAACCGCATGTGCAACTTTGCAGAGTTGCCGCTTCGGTATTACACGGTGATTGTTTTATTGTCGCTATATTTCATGTTTATTAGATGTGTGTACGTTAACTAGCGGTGAAAAGTGTGGCTCGTTTAAACGGCGATAATCTCGCGGCCAAGATGTTGTTGGTGGTGGTTGGTGGAGATGTAGATACAGTTTTAAATATACACAGGTATATTATTCATTGAAAAAGAAAAGGCGTTCTTGTGTAGAGAGACCAACAGCTTGTCTATCCGTGTGTGGCACATGGATATACATTTGTGAGGCTTTAACAGGTAGAGAGATACACTGGTGTTAGCATAACATTCTCTTTTTCACGTGCAGAGAATAATACACATTAACCCTGTGAACTGCGAAGGCGTCTCTCGTGCTGTTGTTCGCACGAGTGTGTGTTTGTGACACAATCATACTTTTCTTTCGTCCTGAACAAACACACATTAAAACCGGACTATTTGTCTCAACGGAACGTTCGTACTGCTGTGAGACGAGAGGGTCAAATAATTGTCCGGTGAGTTAGCGTTTAAAAGTCACGTAAAGATTTAATTAGTCTTAAAACGCCTCTTTACGATTTGTTTCAACGTTAAAAACTCGCTCACTTCACTCGCAATGACCCGGAGATCGATTCATAGTTTCAAGAGCACATTTTTTTTTGTTCATCTCCTGCAGACGCAGAAAAAACATTGCTATTCGTGGTCAATTTTACGTTTAAATTCGCGACGAAAATTTTCGTTATTAACTGGAACGTGGGAATTGGTGCAAAAGCGATATAACTGTTGCAAATGGTAAACATTGTCTTCTGTAAAACTTGACCATTTCGGAATTCCCATAAAACAAAATGGAATCCTTTCTATTTTATTTTTCTACTCGTAAACTTTTTTTCTTTTCTTATATTTTTCTTTTTATTTTTACAATTTTTCTTTCTATTTTCTCAAAATGTCAATTTTTATCGATAAAAATTTTCAAAACTCGGTGGTCACGTTTATTTTCACAACACTTTTGGTTCAGGCATTTACTCATTCGGCTCAATTTGGCTGCTATTGATTTCGTACACTGGAAATGAAATTTTATTAAAAATCGTCGATATTTTGTTGAACAGAAAATATTTCTGGATAATTTATAAATTTTCGTTATTTTGGCAGTAAATTTGGTTTCTAACGGAATTGTCAACGACATTTACGATTGGAACGACAAAAATTTGCTTTCGAAGAGACTTTCTAGAATATTTCTTGCTGCAATGACACAATTTTTGGGATTATTTAAAAAATAAACGTTTAGTCGAACGTATCGAACAAAATATCGATCTTTTCCAACAAAATTTTGTTTTCAGTCTTGGTAAATTATTTTTCATTTTACACGGAGGTAAAAAAAAAAGAGGAGCAAACGCGTTCATACGACACTTTGTTGCTGCCATTTGATGTATAAATCGCGATAATCGTTTTCTCGCACGATCGCGTGCTGCTCGCGTGATGCTGGACTCTTGCCGATAGCTCCTTTCCGTTATGCGATATATTAAGCTTCTTCCGAGGTGTTCGTACGTTAGAATCGTTAGAAATTTACGATGTGATAAAGGGAGAGCAAGCTTTCCCGTTGTATAAGCAAGAAAAAAATAGAGACCAAAATAAGGGAAAAAGAGAAGAAGGAAAAATGAGTTGTTGTAATCGCGTGACCAATTTATTACGCAGTTGCTCATTTCCCGAGAGATTCCCTGCTGCTGCAAAAATCTTGCTTTTGTTTCGACTGGAAGCTCGATAGCTAAATGCCATTTTTACAAAAAAGCATTTTATTTGATCGAAAATTGAAAAAAACGTTTTTTTTTAGTGACTCGCGGGTGTGAAAAAAAAAGGAGCGACATGCACGGAATTCTCAGTGTATGAACTCTTTTGCTTGCTGTCTTCATAGCTCCTCCGAACGGCTATCATAAAGCCATTAACTTTATTATACAGAGTCATTAACTTAAATATTACGACTCGCGTGTCGCCGTTTCCGACTTCTCTCTCTCTCTCTCTCTCTCTTTCTCTCTCGCTCAGTCATTCTCACACTCTCGTACTTTTTCGTGATTTATTGTCCCGTAAGAATGCACTGGAGCTGCTCCCGACGTGATGGACTTTCCTCAACGCACTCGTATCTAATTTTTCATTTTTTTTCGTTCCTCTCAATTTTCGCTAATAATGCTTGAGCTCACATCTGCATACGAAACGATAAAGATAATTAGAAAAATGCAGATCAAAATTTAATCACCACGTTGGTGGACTCGAGTCGGTAAAACATGAATTTTTGGAATTTTTGTACTGTTGAGTATTGACTGTGTCAGCATTTTCCATTTTGCAATTTTCTTCGAAGATTTGAGTCACGAACGCTGGATTTTCTTTCATAAATTTTCGCCTTTTATTAATTCAAGAAGCAACAGCGATTTGGTGTCAAAGAAACAGTTTTGATCTATTTCCAGCCAGAGTTTAAAAAAAAATGAGAAAACAATGTTTAGAAAAGAATAAAAGCGACACTCTGCGTTGGTGTTCGAGGCAGCAATCGCCCAGCACGTTGTGCTTCCTCGCAGAGGGATGAAGTGGGCATGTAGGTAAAGGAAGAGGCGGGGGAAATAAGCCAGAACGCGGTGATATATCAAAGGCGTTTTCCCCGTGGCAGCAAAGTTGGACGAAGAGTTGAGCAGAGGTCCAGAGAGGTGGTCATGTGTGTTCCGTATCTCGCTCTTTCTCTTCCGTCGCGATCTCGCAGAAAGAGGGATAAAGTGTACAGCTCTGCGGGGTCCCCAGCAGGACCATATCGGGCTATTTTATACGAGTCTCGGGATTCGAAATGAGGATTTACGGGCGGACTGTTCGGGAACTTTGCCCAGGAAAGCGAAACAGAGAAAGAGAGAGAGAGAGAGAGAGAGAGAGAGAGAGCAAGATGCGATGGAGAGCAACATTGTTTCAAATAAGACGTCTCTTTGCCCAAACTTCAGGGATTACGCCACTGAAAATGAAATTTTGTTAAAGATGGTCGATATTTTGTTGAATGCGGAAAACCGAATATTTTTGAATAATTTCAAAATTTTCCTTATTTTGGCAGTTTATTTGGTTTCTAATGGAATTGTCAGCGAAATTTACGAATGGAACGACAAAAATTTGCTTCCGAAGAGACTTTCTAGAATATTTCTTGCTGCAATGACACAATTCTCTTCAACAAAATTCGAAAAAGATCTTTTTCAACAAAATTTTGTTTTCAGTGCAAAGTAATTTTCGACAGCCATTAATTTCGAGGACCTTGAGATATCAAAACGCTCGATTTCTAAATTATTTTCTCGATATCTCAAAAGATAAAACTCTTTCGCTTTTTTTCTTCTTCCCATAAAGATGGAGAATCTTCCAAGCCCCCTGTCGATTCCCAGGACAAAAGATCCCAGAGAATCCATAAATTCACCTGGAACGTCTTTGTAACTATAATAATGAAAACAACAAAAAAAAGACAATAAGTATCTCGGACCAGAATAACTCTCTCGTCTTTTCTTGAAAGGAGGAAATACAATGACGAATCAACGTTCCGTTAAATTACCGGGAGCTGCGATAATCTGCGCTCCAACGATTCTCTGGCACTTTGGGAAAAAAGTGTATACTAATCGTTAATCTACGATGTTATTGCTCCGGACGTAAAGAAAGAGATTCTTCTTGTATTTTTGTTGAGTTTAGAGAAAGTGCTGGAAATATCAATTGGAAAATCGAGCAGATATGAGGAAATGGATATTTATCGAGATTTAAAAGTCGATCGAATGATTAGTCTGACGCAATCAACGTTAATGAGTCCCTGACTTTCTTTTTAGGGGATTTTTCGATTTTAATTCTCTCTAGCAAGTTTTTTCACAAATATATTGCGCGCCAGCATCACTGATCAGGTCAAAATAGTGAACTCTTGTTTTTGGAGTACTCTGTGTCTTTACATCCGCCCACGAGTGTATCTAAATGTTGGAATTATTCGAATGACTGTGAGCCATGGATAAAAGGCATCCTTTATATTCTCCATCGCTGTTTATCCATTCGTGTGTCGTTTTCGCTTCCTCTTGGTTCACGTATTGGTCCATATCACGCTTCATATCCCCTCCACTATAGAAACATCATCACCACTCGTTTTAGCAGCCACCACGATCTCTTATTCCCTCTTTCTCCGGGTTATTTCTTATTTCTTTTTCTCATTGCCGCGCGCGCGGCAGACTTTTGCCATGGGGAGTGTATACAGCGGAGCATACTGCTTTTCTACCGTTTCTCCTTTGGCCGCGTCGCACCGACGTCTTTATGAACTTGTTATTATACGAACCAGCGGATAATCAAAGAGCGGTTCCCATATGCAGTCGGCTGCGAGAGGAGAGCGAGTTTCTCTGCTGGTACGGTTGAATCTCCGGTTGCTTTTTTCCTCTTTTACATTTAGATATATATGTAGAAACACACCCAGACGCACACACACACACACACACACAAGCAAGACTTTTACGTCATCGCTTCGATCTCTGCTGCTACGTCGTTCGCTCGCTCGCCCTCGCGATTCTCTTTTATTCTCCTTTTCTTTTTCCTGCTTCTCGCATCCTCCCCCGCGCTTCGGGGTCACGTTCGCCACGAAAGATGTTCTCTCGTTCAGCCATCCTTTCCACGCTTCAGCTTTCTTCCTCCCTCGAGCCTTCTTCGAATTAAAAGAGATAAAAAAAAAAAAAGGGAAAAGGAATGAAAAAGAAACTTGCGTTCGGTCGGATCAACTCTCTCATTCCTTGGCTCTCCTCTCGGCCTCTCTTTTTTCGATAGGATAACCCCAACCTCCTTCAAAGTACTCGGGTGTAATACCAAAGCGAAAGAGGCACAGTTGAGAGATTGGGAGAGAAGTACATCGCCCGGACTCGCTCCTCGAGAGTAACTAAGACAGAACGTATTTTACGATTCAAGTTTCCTCCTCGCCTCCAGAGTGCGAGACTCGAATTCCCAAAGTTGGAGTCCCCGCGTGAGTGGAATTTATCCGTAGACACGTACTCGCGAGTCCTCGAGCATCTTTCTCTCTCTCTCTCTCTCTCGCTCTCTCCCTCTTCCTGGCTTTCTCATGTTCTTGCTCCTCCCGGCGAAACTATTCGACGAGTTCGTCTCTGCTTCGTCAGAGGACCCGAGTCAAGGTGGAAACCAAGATTACTTTGATGACTTTGCAAGGCGTTCCTGACACCAGCGAACTTCTCTTAACCTCTCACCCTCCCTCCCCCCCCCCCTCTCTCGCTCCTCTCGCTTCTTCCCACACCTTTTCTCTCCGCGGTTGTCGTCGTCTTCTATGACATATTGCAGGAGATGAAACTGCGAACGTGCATGTCGAGCTTTCACATTGTTCCCAAGAATTTCCTCTCGCAGTGATGAAACTCGACGATTTTGTAATTCAACGTTGCGAGCTCTCGCGTGCCTGCCATTTTGCCTTGCAGCTCATACTCTGAATCACGAAAAGCTTTCATTGTACTCGCGATGTATCGCGATGTCAAGAATTCTTGGGCCGATCAACGCTCGCCCTTGGCTAGCAAGAAAATTTTTTGATTAACATAAATAATACTTCCCTCTGTTTACTTATCGAAATAATTGACGTGAAAGGCATTGAACTTGGAGAAAAGTCAATTCTGTACAATTGAACAATTTTCCAGAAGATAAACGTTTCCGTTAATATTCATTAATGAACCATAGCAATTAGGAACGAGGAGGATATCATTTCGCCTAGTATTCTAGCAGCAATTAACCACTTTCGAGTCTACCAGCCCTTCCACACGATGGGGTGGATATTTGGAGTGAAAGGGTTTAGTTTTCCTTCGACGAAGCTGCAAAGGTAGTTTTGCTCGTTCTCTGGAATGGAACGCGAAGAGAGTGTTTGGAGAATTTCAACCCTGACGATTTTCCGTGCCATCATTGTTGCACAAAGTACGCGATGGGGGAGGATTTTGGCTCCAGGGGCTAAATAGGCGCGGTCGAGGCTCCGCAGCATTTGGCCCTCTGCGGTATTGATCCGTCCGGGATGCTACAGGGACCAAGGGTGGGGCTCTGTGAGGGGTTGCTTCCAACCCCTCTCCGAAGTTGTGCAAGGAACGCACGAGGCGTTCCCATTGGTCGGAGCGAGGGAAGATGGCCGACCGGGTTTCTTCTGGAACACGTACCGCAAACGTGACGCTCCGCATATATACAGTCACGATGGACGTTCGTCGAGAAAGGCGAGGCTTGTCGAAACGTTCCCGTCCTATTTTTTTCTCTGCTTCGGTTCCTTTTGCCATTCTCTCTTTTCATCCCCATGTGTTCCGTGCTTGCACAAGCTCACAGCCCCGAGAGAAACACGTCCATACCCCTTAACTCTTTCCTGCGTCTTTTAAGGACGGCTTTCCTCCTTAACTCCCCTGGAAATCCCTTCGTTCACCCTTCGTCGCATAAAACACGAGACGACGCGCGGGGCTGTGCGCACTCCCCCAGCGAACGGGTGAACCCCACGTATACGTTTCAATGCGCTCCAACTTTTTTTCTTCTTCCTCCTCCCATCCTCCCATTCCCTCCTTTTCCTCCCTCCTCTTCGTTACCCTCGAACTTATACTCTCATTTCGTTTTTTCTTCTTCTTTTTTCCTCTCTTTCTTTCTTCTTTTCTTTATCGAACGAGAGTGAGCTTCGTTTCTTTTACTTCCTTTTTTTTCCTTCTCCTTTCATCCGCTCTCGCTCGCTCTTGCATTATTTTTATATGCGAGATAGAGAGCAGTGCGATCCGCACGTTCAGGCGAACTGCAGCTTTTTGCGAAATTTATTACAGCGATATATTCACATCCATTAGATGCCTCGCTTCTTTCTCGCTAAGTGCACTCTTTTTCCACCGAGATCCCGGAATCCGTGACCCATTACAACGCTTCTTCTTTTTCATTCAGTTTTTACCTTTTTTTTTTCTTCTTCTTCTTCCCTCGCGCGATCCACCTTTCGGCATACTCCGTGGATAGCTTTTTGCGATAGTGTACTCTTCTCTCTCTCCAACGCGTTCGCTCGAATATTTTCCACTTCCTTTTGGACAGCCCGGGATTTAATGAACTCCTCGAGAAAACTTTATTTTATCCAGAGCTCGTGAAAAAAAAAAAGAAGAAAAGATTTCCATACATAAAAATGTCTCTTTGTTAATAGACAAAAGCTGATGAATCGTACTTTCTTGGAAATCACTGATTTATTGACTCAATAAAGACAAGTTTAGATTTTTAACTGCCCTCTGAACTCGTTGAATTATTTATGCCTCTTAATTGCACGTTAAGAGATATAAAAGTCTCATTTTTATTACCTTTTCGACACCTGCTCTCATTAATCCCTGATGGATAACGATCGCAGTGACAGTGGCCAATCCTTTTTATCATTATTTTTCCTCTTTACTTTGTTTTTCAATGTCACGAAATTGTTTCTTCAAATCGGAGATACGATTAACGAACAAAAAATACTTTTGTCAATTGATACTAATGGTTGGGACATTAGCGATGAATTGTCAGCAATATACAGACGATATAACGTTGAGAGACCATAAACTTGTCGTACTTACGCTCGGATACCTGCTGAAGAAACCACCCTCGACCTCTCTTTTTATCTCCCCATCGCAGTACGCTCGATCGGTTCTTTGTATATGTCGCAATTCTCTCTCAACTGCCTCTTCGCCCCTGCAAACTCGTCAAAAGCTCTCCATCTCTCGTTTGCTACCACATATACACGTAACTGTACGCGCCAATAAGCCACTCACGTTTCCATGCCTATACAACACTCGAGATGGATTTCACTGGCTATTTTTCTTTTATCTTTCAATTCGACGCCTTGACACTTATTTTTCTGTGTTCTCGTCCTCGCGAATGGTTTTTCGTAGCTCACTCCGCGCAACGTACTCGCTCTATGCACCGGCGTTTTTATAATTTGCTCCTTTTTTTAAATTGAAAGTGCCTAAAGTTAAATTTAAATTAAAGTTAAATTTTAACTCAAATTAATTTAAAAATCAGATTTAACTTAAAATTAAAATTAGTAAAGGGCTTTATTCTAATTCCTCGCGTTCCGGCTTCTGCGAATGTCGAAAAAACCTTCAATTCCTCGGGCTACTTGGGCGAAAAATACAGAAAAACTAATTTATTCATCAAACTTCCTTCGAAGACACTTTTACGCTTCGCTTTTCTTTCTTTGGCTCGCTTCGCCGGCCAGATCTCTAGAACGCCGCGTTTCCTTTCTTAACGCCTTTTCCTGCTCAAGGTTTACGGACATTTGAAGGGTTGCAAAAAAAATCTACCCCTCGAGCTTGTTACTTCGGGGTCGTGACAAATTCAAGGCGAAACAACTCGTTAAGTTTCGTGTAAACAGTCTCGGAAGGGGTTGGGAATGATCTTTTTTTTTTTTTTTGCATGTATAACCTCGAAAAAGGGAAAGTCGAGGGTGTATTACAAGCTTCGGGCCATTCCCTAATATTTTACGGTCGACTCTACTTTTTTTTCTTTCGGCTACAGTCTCGAAACGATATCTCGCGCTCATTTTCCCAGTAACAAGATTTTCTCATTAACAATAACACATAAAAACGACTTGAACCTCTTTTATGGTAAAATTAAAATAAATTGTTTTCGCTTTCGTATTTTCATAGAAATAAAAAGAAAAATAGAGTTTCGTGATCACGCGAGTCCAAAGGAAAGTTTCGATCGACGTGAAATAAAATTATTGTAAACGATGATTAGTTACAAAAATGACGAAGTTTCTATGGTTGCTGGATCCGCCGTCGTTGAATAATTCACCCGCCAAAATGTGGAAAATAATTTGACAAGTGTCCGAATTTCTAAACGAATAAATTCAAATTTACATCATTAAATTTGCGCGGAAGCGTGAAAACGCGCACGATGCGTTCCCACGTCCCAAGAACGTTTTAGAGTCACTCCTCGATCCTGATGGCACGCGCGAGTTCTCGAGAGTATGTGAGAGCAAGAGAGGAAGCAAGTTGGTAGTGCTCGTTCACTCTCGATTTCAACGTGCCTTTATTGCGCCTCTTAAATTCGCATTTATGAGCTCTTATGTTCTTTCTCTCTCTCACACTCTCGCTGCGACTCGGTGTGGAGCAAATTCTTGCCGTGTACCGTGCACTCTGCGATGTGCTTCCTTTTCTCCATTCTTCAATTCCTTCTCTCTTGGCATGTGTTGCCGTAAAGAGCTTGCAGTTCTCTTCAGTTTTCGAGACTAAAACGTATCGTCTCGCGCTCTCTCTTTCTCTCTCTTTGTCTTCCTCCTTTGCAGCCGACGATCCGTGCATCAAAAAGTTTATACGCCCTGTCCATACTCGAGACAAATCGACAGATCTCGAGGCAGGAATGACGGTGATAAATGTGATGGATGTCGAGCGACAAAATTGCCATCGTTAATTCACTCACGATGAATAATAACGATTATAATTTAAAAAAAAAAGCTCATACGCAGGAGTCTTTGAGCACCTGCGTTAAAACTATATTATTATTGCGGGTGTAAATTTTTTTATGAACTCTCTCATCGAAAGACCGCCAATATTTTGTAAATACTCTTGTCCCAGACTGCGAACGAGACGAGAGTCAAGTTGAATGGGCCATTGTCTCAACGCGCGATAATGTTGATGCTTGTTACGCGGCGCGTTGCGTTTTTACGTTTCGCTGGTTGTAAAAAATCTTCCTCTTTTTATTTCGCGGCGTTTTGCTCGCCGTCGAAATGAATGAATGGCGAATTTTTGTCACTCGCGATAATGAAATCCGCAGATCTTTAAATCTGACTGATCATCGTTTCGGCTTGTTTTCGTCTTTGGGCCTCGTCGGATTTTTTCTTCTTTTTTTTTTTTTGGTAAGAATTAATTTTCGCTTATTTTGCAATGTTTGCTCGACACCTCGGTCCTCGTGTTTTTGCCTCTCGCTTCCCCGGGAGATCGCGATTTTTGACAAACGTTACTCTCTCGTTTTTTCGTAAATTTTAATGCCAGATCTTACAAGTTCTCATGACCTCGAGCAGCACCGCTTGGCGAAATATGATCGACTATAAATTATGGCTTTTTGAGTAACGCTTTTTTCTCCCTTGCTCTCTCCCATTCTCTCAGGCTGTAGTATGAACGAGACAGAAAACGTATATATCCACGAAGAACTAATATTTAGCTTTCTCCTCTTCCGTGCACGACAGTTGGCTCGTGTGTCTGCGAGTTTTGTTCTTTTTCAATTTTTCTACGCATATACTTTGCGGCACGTATTAGGAGGCAGTAAAGTAATAAAAAACCATAAAACTCTCGTTGACGATTTTTCATGCCTTGCCAAGTATAGCCAAAGCCTGTTTGTCCGAACAATTCACAGATTTCATCACGCGTTTGATTATTTGGTAGCCCGCGATTAATTTCGGCCCCTCGAGCCCGATTCTTACGACATACAAATTATTGTGTGTTTAAACTCTAATTCTCGAGATATCGCTCATCACGTTCATTCTATTAAGAAACTCTGATAACAAGAAAATAGTTCCATAAAGATTTATGGGGATAGGCTGAAGATTTTTGTATTTTCCATTCCGTTGCGCAATCGACTCCGCACTGTGGGCCTGCGCATCATCAAATCTGGTTCGTTGTTAAGCCCGGTTCGCAAATCGTCAGCTGCTGTGCCTTTGGGACGATTGAGACCAACGTACGCCCTCGCGAGCTATTACAATGGCGCATGCACCTTCTGGCATCCACATATGCGCAGCATGGACATAATGTTCGTCATTGTGCAAAACGACGAACGCGCAGCTGTATGCGTGCATTTTGTGCCGGTTTTGGACGACACGAGTTCTCTGCTGCGCTCTGTTGGCAAAATGGATCTCCGCAGCAATGGAGCTCCACAGAGATCTGCTACGAATCGGTCTCTCGCTTAATTTTCAAACGCGCCCAGCAACTAAATGGGTTTAACGAGAATTCGAGGGAATAAGAGGGAGTGAAGGCAATAAATATATGTGTGTATGTACGAAGGGAGGGAAACGAGAGATACGTTCGTTCTTCTTGGCCGGTCATGATGCAAACACGCGGTGGCTTTCGCAGCAAGAAATATATGTATAGAAATCTACAAACGTGCAGTTACGAGCACCAGGCTCAATTAAGATATCGGACATTCTCGTTTTCTCGTGGGCCGAGCCCCACGAAAAACGCTTCTCCCTCGCAAACTCCCCGCGCAGCATCCAACCAATCGACGAAATTGATGCTGGACGTCGTATCTGCAAACTTTCCGCTTTATTTCATCCTTCCCATCCCTTTTTTGTCGTCCTCTTCTCGTGCTCCTGCGGAGGACCATTCCCACAGCAATGTCCCACATGAAAGAATTCGTTAATGGTTCTCGTCCCGGTGAATAATAACGAAAAAAAAAAAAAAACACCGTATAACCGCCTCCAAGGCGAACGTCAACACGTTTTTTCGTAAAATCACGAATGTTTCGAAGTTTAATTAGGAGAATCCGCAAATTTCGAAAGTCCTGCCCCTCGAGCCAAAATTTACCACTCAGAACGATTGAGACGTCCGATAGGTTTTTTTTAACGATGAAAAATGGCGTCCGGCTTAACCTTACGACCGCCTTCACCATCGCGTAGATCATGTCCACGTTATTAGCTTTATGTTCCAAGAGGCTCGTTCCATCCGTCATATTTATATAACCCTACGAGCCCATGGGACCAATCAAATTTATCTTTCCATACATTTTGTTCCCATTGTACAAACTGAGACAATTTAATACTGACTCCAGTCTCACGTGGCGTGAGATCCATCCATCCGATATAATGAGTCGACCGAAGGGAAAAGATTAATACAAACCTCTCGCTCATCGGCTTATAGTTTCATTATCTTTGGAGCTCGCACTTTCCTCCGAGTTATTACGATTGACGATTACCATTCGTAGGGACGAACCAGAAACACGAAAAATATTCAACCCCGCCCAAAACCCTCCTTCGATACGGTCACCCTTGCTCCTTCCGGATTTCCCTTTTATTGACAAAAGCAGCCCCCATTTTCTTTCTTTTATTCTCATCACTTTATTCATCCGCTTCATTGTTGTGATTATTATTTTTTTTTATTATTATTAAACACGCCAACTAGAGTAATGGTATTAATCTTCTCTAAACCGAATCCTCCTCTGCTCTCCAAACACAGATCCGTGAGAAAAGCCTCCGTCAAATTCCCCTCGAAGCAATATCGTCCAATCATGTTTGTCCAATGAAGATTCCAGCGAGCCTCTGGTTAGTCTTGCCCCTAAATATATAAGAAGGGTGAAGTACACAGCCAAGGCGAAGAAAAAGTTTTCTCAGAGGATACACTCGGTGACACGTCGTTCATTCGCCATAATATATGGCGAGAGACATCTCGGATCATCGAATCCAACCATAACGACCCCCATCCAACCACAAGCCTGAACCCTAATGTATTGGCCGAGAGACTATCGTCGATATATCATGCACGATAAAATATTTTGGCTCTCGTCTCTGTCTCCTCGAACAATATCCATTTTCGTGAGAAAACACAATACTCGTTTCACTGGAAATGAATTTTTTTTTTAAATCGTCGATATTTTGTTGAATACGATAAACTAAATATTTTTGGATAATTTCAAAATTTTCGTTATTTTGGCAGTATGTTCGGTTTCTAACGGAATTGTGCGATGACACAATTTTTGGGATTATTCAAAAAAACGTTTAGTCGAACGTATCGAACAAAATATCGATCTTTTTCAAAATATTTTTTTAAAAAATTTTCGATATTTTGGAAGTATCTTTCGTTTCTAACGGAATTGTCAGCGAAATTTACGATTGGAACGACAAAAATTAGCTTCCGAAGAAACTTTCTAGAATATTTCTTGCTGCGATGACACAATTTTTGGGATTATTCAAAAAAACGTTTGGTCGAACGTATCGAACAAAATATCGATCTTTTCCAACAAAATTTTGTTTTCAGTATTGATACGTTGCTTTTTTTTTTACGCTGTTTCTTCTCGAGCGAGAAAACTCAAAATGCCTAATAGCCACGATTTACGTTCAAGAAGTTGTTGAAATGATAATCTCAGAGCGTTATGGCAAAACGAAAAAATCTCATGAAATTGGATACTAGAGCAGTCTGAATGGCGACTTCCGGGAACATTTGCCGTTGCGCAGCGAGCTCATCGGTGAATCGGTAGAGCGTTGGGAGCTCGAGGCAGAAGACAGAAGATCGTGCATATCCTTTTTCTTCAAGTTTTTCTGTTACGAAGCTGTACACGTTGCCGCGCTCTCTCCTCAGTGCCGTCCGCAAATCTTTGCTCCTGAGTAGCTCTCCCGCTTCCTCGGTTGCGGGAACCATTCGCCAGCATCCCGGCAACAATTATTATTATCGTTGAAATGAAGTACGCGATTTTCCTCCACGCGGAATGTACGAAACTAAAAAAAAACGAGTGAACGATATAGATATCTTGATGCTGGAGAATTTTGCCGCAAAGCTACAAGATTTCAACCGCGTCGGTTGCCCCGCATCTTCATCTTTCTCCCTCCCAAGCAACGTGGCGGTAAGAGCGCTCGAGCTAAACGTTTCTCAGAGAGGAAAGAGCTCAATCAATGTCGGACCTTTGTCTCCCCGCGCGCGGTCAGCCTCAGTTTTCTTCACTGCACGTGTATTACTCCGCGACTTATGTATTCGTGTATTTATTTTGCTATGGGGTAAAGAAACTGCTGTGGGTGTGCGAGAACGAAGCGGAAGAAGAAAAAGACGAAGCGAGGGGCATGAGGCGGGCGAGGGAGTGAATGTTCGCGAGCGAGGGATGAGGAAATGAGAGATAAAGGAGGAAGCTAAGAAAAAAGTATACTGTGCTATAAACCAATGAGGTACTGAAAGCCGAGAGTGGCGAGCTTAGTGACTCAATCGGCAATTTCTCGTCCCTCTTCGTCCCATTTCCTCCGCCTTGCCAAGTCTTTCTCCCTTTCTCTCGCTCTTTCTCTCTCTCTTCAGGACATGGTTATATCGCTCATTTCTCTCGTTGGGCAATCACAGCTTCCCTCGAGCCCAGCACCCGGTTTCGCTGGCAAATGACACGATCCGCGAGACCCGGTACATAATTCACTCGTTTCTTCTCGACCTCTTTTTTTTTTCTCTCTTTTTTCCTCGCGGTCGCAATCTCAAACTCTTGGCATTTCATAAAAATCCATATTTTTTTTTTTCGCAGTTTTTAGCGATTCATGAAAAATCAATTAGTTCCTGTGCGATTGCGTTATTTAGAAAAATCAACAACGCAGTCGTTTTCGAAATGTCTAACGTCGCGATTTGCCTATCGAATCGTTCACGAACTGCGCGTATTGTCTCCGGCAAAGCAATCAACGTATATATCTGTACGTTTGTACGTACGTATGGCCGCAGGTGCTTTTGCAACAGACCGATACGTGCAGTCGGTTTGTACAGAAGGTCTGCCATATGTTTTCGCCAGGTACAGAGAGGAATACTTTGATGCAAGAGAGAGAGAGAGAGAGAGAGAAAGAGAGACAGCAGGGAGGTGGGCGCCTGATTGGCTTGCGGTACGTCGAGCTCCGTCCTACTGTTATGGCGTATGGTAGAGAGCGAATAAGCTCGGGAGCGTGCGAGAGGAAAGATGAAAAGTCAAGAGCGAAGGTATGGCGGAGAGAGGGAGAGCGGGAGATTAAAGAAAAAAGGCGAGATGATATGGTAGCGCGAGAACGGAGCAAGAACTCGTGAACCAAGAACTCGAGTTAGTTGGCTGCTTAGTTCGCTCTTGCTTCTTCTCTCATAAATATATATATATATATATATCAATGTGAGCGCACGCACACAGTTTTGAACATAGTAATTCTCGTTGGCCTCATCTCTCCTCATTTTCTGTCTCTCTAACTTTTTTTTCTTGTTCCTTTTCGCTCTTTCTCTCCCGCTCCTCCTCATTCATATTCCCTTCTCATTTTTTCTCGCACGTTCTCCAACGTCTCTCTGATTCTTGGTCGACGCACTCGGCGTCATCTTCGTCGTCGTCATCGTCATCGTCGTACGCCAACTTCCTCCTCTCGCTCCCATCAGTCCCTTCAACCTGTACACACGCCAACCTTTCACTAAAAAAACCTTATCCTCTTTCTTTCTCTTCTCTCTTTCTCCCTTTCGCGCTCATTTTGCACTGGCAAACTATCGCCGAGCTCTGCCAAGCTTTGGCAGCCGCCATCGCTACCAGCAAACATCGCTCTCGACTCCACCGTTCACGAGGGAGTGAGACAAGCTAGTCTTGCCAGCCCCGGAGTGTATTTCTGTTCGTAGAATCGTGCCCGCCGCGTATACACGCCATTATACTTGTAATACAGTAGTGGAGCTCGCGTGAGCCTGCTCTCGAGTGTTTAATGTTAAGGTGCGTACCTCGAGCTCTTGTGCGCGATTTTATTCCCGATCGCTGAAAAAATACACGGGAAATTCAGTGAAAGAAAAAGCAGCGTTTTGTGTACCTCTGCTTCGAGCTTTTTCTATATATTTCCTGGTTCTCCGCCACTCAAGTGTTTCGTCAGTGTCTCACACGTTGCGTGCTCATTTCGAGAGATCCATTTTCCTTCATTACGAAATGACTTTTATCGACTTTCCTTTCACCCTACGAACCCCTCGTATTTTTTATACGCATTCGAGGAAAAATACTCACTCCGCGTGACCGCTGACCCCCTCGGACTCCGAGTACTACTTTTCTCCATTACTCCATTTCTCCTTTCTCATCGACCCTCACTCTCTCTCTCTCTCTCTCCGGTGTCCTCTTCTTGGACACGCACTTTTATCGATCGTTACAACGCGAGTCCCATGAATGTTGACATCGCTCTCGAACATTGTGACATTCCCAAGACTCCTGGCAACGTTTCATTCCCGTGGGTTGCTCAGCGAGCTCCGAATATCGATCGCTGATCGCCAGCGAACGGTGACGTCATTCCCAGTGCATCTCGTTCTCCGGTACCGACAAAAGTGAACGAAACTACCGGCTCAACGGTTGTTTTTCGACTCTCCACCGTTAACCTCATTTTTTTTTCTCAACTTTTTATTCCCGCATGCTGCTCGAACACTTTCCAGCTGCACGTGCATTACACAAATCGAAGTGTACCCCGAGCCTTCTCAAGCTCGCATATTATCAGCTCTTGGAAGGGTTAACCGCGTGTGAGGAGAGAGAGAGAGAGAGAGAAAAAAAAACCAACGAAGCTCACACGCTTTTTGTACACCGCACACGAAACTCTCCTGCTCGCATCGATCGCGAAACAGTTGTTCCTTAAACACGATGAAGCCGACGAGAGAGTGGTGTATACCAGTGACCATCCAAAGTTCGCGTCGGTACTCCATCGCCAAGCATATATATCACGTTCTCCATGAGCAAGTGCAATTTTCTCTTCTGTATTGACTCGTCAATTTTGGATTAAACCATCACGCACGATTTCGCGACCTATCGTCTTTCTAGAGAGAATGCTTCGCTGGCTCGTTAAATTTCCTGAATTCTCGTTTATCGTGGATCGGACTAGTGCAACGCCGAATCTCGAGAATGAAAATTTCAACGAATTAAAAAACAATTTCGTGGAAATTCGTTAATGAAACAATTATTAGAATTTTTTAATTTTTCTTCGGCAGTGAACGGAGTGCCTCGATCACTCAGCCCGTTTCTCGTCTTAATTTTCCGTGCCGTCGGGACCCGATTGTCCAATTGAACATCCAGTTTCAAAGCGTTATTATTATTTTTTTTATTCACACGAGATCAAAGTGTCTACGCAAACAATGTTCATCGCCGTCAAATTTTTAGAAACTGTCGTGCACCGTCGCGATCCATGTCCCGGAAAAGCGACGTCGCCGCCTCCAAGACAGTGGCAAAGAAAAATAAACGAAAAACACGCAAACCCGTTGATTGTTTCAGTCGCTGAGAAGCGAAGCATGGACTAGTCGAGTGGAAAGAAACAACGTGATATTTGAAAAATATCTGCGGGCATCGAGAAGCTGGAGAAGCATCAAGACGATCGAGAAATCTCGAGTTCCGAGCGACTTGGTCGTCGTCAACGTCGATTCAACGGAGCGATCTCTCCGCCGCCATTACAGCCGCAAGGTGAGTCACTTTTACGACTTTCAATTGCACTGTCCGCATATATATTCGCGCGTATATAGATTTCAACGCAATTGTGTCTCCTGGCGAATATAACAATCCGCTCTTTCCACTCCGAAATGTTTGCACACGCCGCTGCCAAGTTTCCACTTGAATTGGCCTCGCTGCAACGAGATTTCATGCTTTTTTTTCCATCTCCATTTCGATCTGTACCGTGACTGCTCCGTTACAATCGCCACGCATTATTCTAGCCTGAGCTTGTTTAATTTCTCATTCCTTCAACGAAATCTTTTTTTCGCTCCTCCGTTCAAACACTTCTGCAAATAGCAGGAGGGTAAAAAAAAAAATCCGAACAACGCAGTTGCATTCGCAATAGAAAAAAATCTCTAAAATTCTCAAGCAGTCAATTAATTTTGATCAAATTTATTAACGAGTTTCCGAAAACAACAAAATTTTCCAAAAACTCGATTTTCATCAACGTCCCGATTTTTCCATCACGCAGTTGCATTCCCAATTGAAAAAAGTCCCTAAAATTCTCAAGCAGACAATTAATTTTTATCAAATTTATTAACGAGCTTCCGAAAACAACAAAATTTTCCAAAAACTCGATTTTCATCAACGTCCCTATTTTTATAATCCTGGCTGCCCATTCACGAACGAATCCTCCACCAGAATAATAAAAATGATAACATTGTACCATCCTCCTTACCAACCAGACCATCAACTTTTCTTTATTTCTTTGCAATTAAATCCCAAGAGATATAATTTGCCAAAGTTATGTGCCGTTCAAAATTCGCATCGAAAATTCCTACCTCCTCGAATCACAGTACCGAGTCAAAGATTGGAAGAAAAATATGTTGCCTCTGCTCGCAGTAAACGACCTCATAGTCCTTAATATCCACTCGACGTGGATATTAAAAAAATGTACGAATATATGCCACGAGATCGTTGGAACTTTATCGCCGGGCGAACATGGATCGAGACACCATATAAATGATCGTTCCTCCCAAATACCGCACTGATAATTAGCCCGCCGCGCATTCATTTAAATACGTACACTCACTTCCACGAGAGTGTAGCCATACAAATTTATTTCTACGATGCAACATAGTTCTTCAGATTTCATAGATATTCGTCAGATCGATAAATTTATGATTAACCCTATAACGGTGAACTGGGGTCAAAAACGACCCCAGACGACTTTAACCCTTACTTGTCCAGGCCTACAGGCCTATGAATGAAAACAGTAATTTTTCCACTTTTGTTGGTTTTAGCATTTTTTTTTTAGTGTACTTAAATTTAATTTTTGGCTATGTAAGTGAACAATCTTTTAAAAAAAGCTTTCAATATGTTCTTCAACAATTTTCAAGTCGAAATATTCGGTAGTTCATTTTTTATAACAATTCTTGTCACTGGGGTACAAATTTACCCCATGGTGGCAAGTACGTAATTCTACAGAGGTGTGGCAAGTTAAATCTCTTTCTCCCTTCGTTCTCCCGTTCTTTATCGGTTTACCGCATTTTCGACCAATTTTTTGACTTTAAGCAAAATCGCCCTAGGCTCTCGTGATCCTGTATTAAAAATCGGAAAGAATGAGCCCGAGTGGACCGGAGATATGAAATTTTTAAAATTGGGTTACCGTACTAGGGTTAATGCAAAATATATTGAGTCGGTATACGTCAGGAAATGGTTATCGCCGTTGGAACGAGAGTCGCGAGGGTTTTTTTGAAACCGCGCATCCGTTCTTCGTTAGTCCGACTCGAAAATTTCTTTCGTCCTGAATCGAGGGAAGCGCAGGGACGGGCAGTGAGATTGTGTGTCGAAATCCCAGTCGCTCATTAGTGATCCGAGCTCATACACGTACGCACGGACACTCCACGAGACGATGAGATGGCGAAGTGAAAAAAAATTAAATATAAATGAGAAAGGGTTGATGCGAACGTTGCCATCGAGCGAAGAGCGAGCAACTATAAAGGGATGGGAGATTGGGAATCTCGTTTCTATATGTGTTTGTGTACGTCCGGAGCCAACTATCAACGCGAACAGTTCGTTTGGTTCCAGTTTTACGATCTTCTATCTCTACACGTTCATATATCTGTAGGAAAAATATATAATAGATCGAGATTGTCTGTATCGGCGACTCGGACCACTCGGCCTCTTTTTGTATTATTTTGTTCATCGACTCTCTCCAGAAATATCGACCCCACCCATCATATCACACACTCTTCTTTCCTCCATTCTTTTCCCCCTAGATTTGCACACGAGATACCAATGTCCACCTGCGATTCGATTATTCATGAGCTTTCTTTTGTTTTTATTTTATACTCCGATCGACACGCCTTAAGGACGTTGTATGCAACATTTTCTATCGATAGAATTCCTCTTTATTTGCACCACACAAAGAGAATAGTGATATCTAATCGCTCACGCTATTTTAAGAGGTTTCACCATGTAGAAGTCGAGATATTTATTTATAAAAATCACAATTTTCAGTAGTTTCTCATAAGAGGGTGTGTTAAAAGTTGCAATTTTCAACATTAAATATTTCGATTTCTAAATGGTGAAGCCTCTTAAAACTTTGCATACACTTTTATGTAACATCGAAGAAGCTTTATTTAGTTTTTCAAAAAAATCGGTCGTAAAGTTTTTTCGAAATTTTGTTTATTATTCAACAAATACAGATTACCTCGGACAATCTTGGATTTAGAGTATGTTGTTCTTTAGTCAATTTGTAACAACATTTTATAATGAACTTGGGCTCGCAAACCATTTTGTATGTAAGAAAAACTGAAAACGAAAATTTAGATTTGATCGTCGCCATACAACGTCCTTAAATAACGTTTGCATGGAAATTCATTTTTTTTTTGTACGTAGAAATGATTGACGTCGTTCTCGAAAATTCGTCTCGTGGATTTCACATAAAAATTGCAGTTCGCGAGAATGAAATATACTTTTTTCTACGAATGGACAAGGCAGGCCCAGTGAGACTGACGATTTGTGGTAAAGAAAGAAGAAGATCGAGAAAGACGAACAAGTCGACTGCGTGCATAAAGTTTATAAAATAATGACGCTATCTAAATTTTATCCACCTTCTTTTCTTTCGTGTAATTCTCCGAGACTTTCATATGCGTGCATCGACCGATGTCTGGAGAAAATATGGATGAGGCGACCATTTTGGTTTCGCGAATATAGTCTTCCGACCGCGAGTCTTCCCCCGCATGTGGGTAGACGAGATTCTCCCTTCGGTCGCTCTCGCTTCCTCTCTTCGGAGGATCTTCGAACGGAATAAAATTCAGAATTTATGGAAACTCATGCTTCAAGCTTTTTTGCCCTCGCTCGATCTTCTGGCTCACCACAACCGAGAATCGTCTCGCGTCGACCTATTCCTTCCACCTTTCTTATTTCTGATCCTCCTCGTATCTATATATTTGCAAGCTCCGACGAACCCGAAAATCCGGAGGTTCTCGAACGATGGTTCGCGTGGTTAATAGCTCGGAAGGAAAAAAATTTCGACAACTTTTCTAGAAAGTAAAGAGCAAGTACAGACTTGTACACAATATTGTACAAAATTTCCGAAAAATTAAAGCGGTTTGACGATTTTTCAAAAAACTCAGATTTTTGTAAAATTTGAAAAATCATAAAATTTAAACCGTTCAATCGATATTTTCCAAATTCAATACCAACCTTCCTATTATGATACTCTATGTATAAAAAAAAAAATTAGTAATAAATCTTAAAATTTGCGGAAGTTAGAGCGTCGACATCCTTTTTTTGAAAATTTCAAAATGCCGTAGAATTCGTATTTTTCTAGCAATTCCGACAAAATTCTCAGAGATCGAAGAGTTTGTATAGATTAACATCTGTGCGAAACGGGAGCCCTGTAGCTCAAACCGTTCTCGAGTTATGAACGTTTGAATTTTACAGTGCCAGAACACACATCCGGACATTTTTTTAAAATATGATTTTTCGATGTTTTGGAACATTTTAAGCGCATTGACATTGAAAACTGGAAAAAATAAAATTTCACCCAGCAGCAGGTTCCCACGGAAGGGGGTGGAGTATTTTTAGGTTCATGAAAAAAATTTGGTGTCTCAATCCCTCGGCGAATAAAATGAGAGATCGGAGGATTCGTAAAGCCTTGTAAGTTATCGACGAAAATGAGAAGATTCGAGTGTGTGTGTGTGTGTCAACGAAAAATGGGTAAAAAAAAAGGTGCAGAGTAAAAAAACGTCGCGTCCCCCAAGATCAGCATGGCTGCCGTCGGACGACGATGGCGCGCACGTATTTCACTCCCTCCGAGTGCGGAGATGTTGCCTCTCTGCCGTTGCTCTGCCCCGCGGAGGGGTCCAGCAACGTGACTTCCACGCAGAGAAGATCCTCGATTCGAAACGAGTCTTTTTCTGTCTCGGTCTTTCCTTCTCTCATCGGTCGTTCCCTTCTTTTTTTTTCCAACTCCCTCGTAGTTTTGCAATCGGTCCAGAGTCCAACTTGGTCCCAAACGGCTCTCGACGAATGCCAACTCTCCAAGAATACACCCGAGAACGAAAGAGAGAAAGAGAGAGGGAATCCGCGACTCCAATAAACGATGGACCGGGTCGCCATCTTTGTCTCGGCGTCCCAGCATCCATTCCATCTCTATCTTTCCACATCTCCGTGCGTTTTCATTTTTGCTTTATCTCACGTATATCCCAGTTGTACATGCAGACTCCTTTATCGCCAAGATAAATCAGCCAATTACGCGGCTATATTTAAATCGCGATAAAAACGTCCGCGAGTTAAAAATTCCCGAGGAAAATTTCTCCCCGATGCGAAAAGTGAATTCAACAAGAATCCGATTGCCATATCGTTGCAACATTCCCTTCGCAATCCCTTTCTCTGCCTCCCTGGAATAAATCCACCAGCGAAGCACTTTGTAAAATGTACAAAGTTACGTGTGTCGGCAAAATTCCTCCAGCTTTCAAGTCTCCGCGAGGGAGCAAAGTCCTCGAGACTTTCTTCGGTATAAAAAGGAAAGAGGGTGGCTCGCTCGACGTTCCGAAGGTTATTACACGCGTACGTATTTACGAGAGATCGACGAGAAGTCCACCGGACACGAGATTTCCTTTTACACAGAATGCAGCACATACCGAGTGCATCCCTCCGCGTCTTTCCTCGACTCTCTTTCATTTTACATATTTTTCGTTCCATCGGCGTTCCGCAAAACCGCATGCAGCGGCTGCTTTGCACGCGCGTTTCCTTCGTGATCTCTCATGCCCAGCATGTTGTAGTCTGCACGAGGAAACGATCTTGCCAGCTTGCACATATATAGCCCGCGTGCATAAGTTCAAACTCGATACGAGAGAATGCAGCCGAGCGCGAGAGCCAACGATTTATTCGTGTCCAACAGACACAAAGGCTGATGTCCAGTCTCTTTTGATACTTCTCGTCATGGCAGTGACGACCTTTTTCGTTTTGACGAACTCTATACGTCGATCAGCATATACGTCCGAAGCAGAAATACGTGACGCGAGAAATTCGCTCTGCGGTGCATGTTCTTCCACCTTCACCGCCCCCAGTATGTATTCTCGAGTTGCCATGTGGCGAAATACGTATGTACGAGTTTCTACATGACACGGAGACGGACGAGAGGTTGCTACACGTACACAAAAGCGAGTACACGAGTCTACATGGCACTGCAACGCTCCGTCAGCCATTTTGAATTCCTACAACACGCCAGAAGGTTTCTCGTCGTCGTTGTCGTCGACAACCTGTGTTTGGCAGGGCCGCGCCTTCTCGACGCGACAGCAGAGAAAGAAAGAGCGAGTGCGGGTGTTCGCCATCGCGTGTGTGTCCTTGCTCAGATCCGTCGTTTCCTTCTCCGCGTCCAGATGCTTTTCTTCAGCCTGAAAAATTCTGAATCCACACTCCGTTGGGCGATATCGTTGGTCGTTGATGTTGCAGCATCTCGGGAGCGACTCTTGGATCAGATTTCATCTCCGTCGGTCCGCATCCATGTGGGCTCAGCTACACGCGAACAGAAACATTCTTGTTCGCGCGAATATTGTTGCAGGTTTCAAGTTTCCTAAAGAAACCGGAGACCCTTGGAGAAAATCCTTTTTTTTCTTCTTGTATCCTTGAAAAATGGTCGCAGATTTCTCACATCGATGAATCTGCACGGACCAACGACATTTATTTCGCATCGGAATCAGCTTTTCTCGTGCCTGCAAAAATTGCTTCAGTTTTTCGAAATTGATGCCAGTGGCTCGTAAAAAAATTCGAATCGATACGAAAGGCAATATTCTCCCGGGCTTTCTTTATGCAAAAACAAGTTGCTTGTCACGATGAAACGTTTTACGAGGCAACGTCGTGAAAGCAAACTTGCTATTAGAGAAATTTGTACGTCCCTTTTGGAATTATATGGATTTATGGACTCGCGATCAATCTGTTGGAGTGAAAACAAACCGAATTTAAAAAGCTGCTTCGCACCAACTCGTTTATGCATGCACGTGGAAAAATTCTTCCTGGCAGAGAACACACCGAAGCAGAGAGATTGCATCGAAGCAATTTCTTTGTATGTTCCTCAAGCTATGAATATTATTAGGCAAAATGTATTTCTGTGTTGTTCGTGATAGCTCTCGTGATATTATCGGGCATATGGAATCACCGGTATTAGCTGAACGTGCCTGACATTTACTGTTGCTATTCTTTCTTACATACAAAGCAATATGGACGAGAAAGACGCCGCATGATTTCTCGATCCAGTCGCACAAAGACTGTCGAGCTATCGGTGGCGGCACGAACCAAGAATTTTCGATAATTAGACTCGAGATAAACGCGCATGCAATTCCTCAGCGAAGCTTGCTTCCCTGCATCCATTTGTACATTCACAATCATTGCTTAGAGTCACAAAGACGTATTTACATCATTTTGTAAAGCTGAGCCACGAGGAACGTTGCCCTTTACCGTTCGAACGCTCGTAGACACTAGACACGAGTTTAGAAACCGATCCGACTCTTGGGTCGATTAAGTAACGACGCCAGCATCTACAATTTACTGCGAATACGATCGACGCAGTATTGCTTCGCCATTCATAATAGCACGGTCGGTAATATTGCATACGTACAATGTTGTGAGCTCCTGATCCAATATTCACAGAGCCAGACAGTCACAAGCAATTCGTTTCCACCACCACAATTTTTTTTGTCTACTTCTTTTCCCTGCCAAGTCAAAGCGAATATTCTTCTTGCGACTGTGGCAACCAGCACGGGTTGCAACGACTGTTGAATCAATAAAAGACTCGCGACGTGCACTTTCCAGGACTTTCGATTTTCTCAGGCCTCACGAACCTCCGAGACTCTAGTCCCTCCTTAAAAGGGTCATTATTGGAACAAAAAAAACCGACGATTCCTTTGGGGACATAGCATTCAATGGGATCGGTCGAAATATTGCGAACGAAAACGTTTCCCTCCCTCACTCAATGTGCTTAAAATGTTCCAAAACATCGAAAAATCATTTCTAGAAAAAATGTCCGGATGTGTGTATCTTCTGGCACTGTGAAATTCAAACGTTCATAACTCGAGAACGGTTTGAGCTACAGGGCTCCCTTTTTGCACAGATGTTAATCTATACAAGCTCTTCGTTCTCTGAGAATTTTGTTGGAATTGCTATAAAAATACGAATTCTGAGGCATTTTGAAATCTCCAAAAAAAAGGGTGTCGACGCTCTAACTTCCGCAAATTTCAAGATTTATTACTAATTTTTTTTTAATACATAGATTATCATAATGGGAAGGTTGGTATTGAATTTGGGAAATATCGGTTGAACGGTTTAAATTTTATGATTTTTCGAATTTTACGAAAATCTGAGTTTTTTGAAAAATCGTCCAACCGCTCTAATTTCTGCAAATTTTGTAAGATATTGTGTATAAATCTGTGCTTGCTCTTTACTTTCTAGAAAAGTTGTCGAAATTATATAATTTAAATGCAAATACAAAAAACGCTGCAAATTGAAATTCCCAAATTGCTTCCTCAAGATACACAAGATGAGAAAGCCAAATTGAAAAATATAGTTCCTCATAGAGGAAGATTCGAGCATCGTGCATCTTGAGCATCTTGAGGAAGCAATTCGCAGATTTTTCAATTTGCAGGATTTTTTTCTTACACTCTTCCGTTTGGCAGCAACTTTCATGAACTTTCTTCTCAACCGCCATCGCAACGGGAATTGCCTATTTTTGTACATATTTTTCAACGTAATTTGCAAGATGGCTCGGTGGGTTGATAAGCCTCTTGAAACCATGCAGAGAGACTGTCGAGTTCAGTGAACTCTCGCGATCCACTTGACTCCTCGAATATTCAAGAGTCGAAAACTGGTCGTGGGTACATCGAGGAGAATTTTTTTCACACTGAATGGTACTTTGAGGCAGGTCCACTTGTCCATGGCACAATAAATCTGAAGAGCAATAACGTGGAAGTAATGACTAAAAAATTCATCCTCCAAAAGCTTCTCTCGGAGCTCAATTGATTTTATGAAAATTTGATCTCCCATAACTTTTTTCTTGGCCCAATGAAATGATCTACAGTTCGAAATCGTTCGAGTCAATTTTGCAAACAATAAAACAAGATGAATTAAGTTTTTTCCATCGCACGAGGCTTCCTCAGTTTTTATGTCGGCAATTTTGTTGTTACGTCGACGAGGAAGTTTTCGCTTTGACATTCACCAAGATCGAGCGTTTTAACGACTCTACCCACTTTTCAAAGTCTGCATCAGGATTTTAAAGAAAAAAGAAAAACCCTGCGGAGGTATGTCGAGCTGCGAGACCTCCAGCTTCGAGTACCTGCTTCTTTGGCCGCTCATCCACGTTCCGCCGTAGTAACTAATTATCCCATTGCCCCTCATCGTTTATGGAGATCCGTGCCGTGCTCATCGAACATGCAACAAGCTCTACCGATCGACTCTCTCGAACTAACCCTTGCCTCTCGTTCGTATCATCTTCGCCATGTCTGCATCAACCATCCGTATTAACCCAGTGGTTCGAGCTCTTCTTATTATTGTTATTATTACTAGACGGTCATTACGCGTGGCAGGCATACGGTTAAGACCAAGTTTATATGTCAAGCTTAGCTGTGACAGCTGAGCAGTTGCATGTCGATCTGGGAATCTCTTTCCAAACACATAAAACGAACGAAAAATAATCACGTTCGATTTAAAGAGTTAAAATCCATTTCTACGTGTTTTTTTTTCTCAGATATCGTTCCTTTGAAAATATCGGCTCTCGTTTAACGGATTTTCTCCTATAACGCGTGTCGTTTGTGTAAAAACGTTTTATCGAAGCGAATGCAAGCTCGAATGACGTAACTTTTTCGTTTCTTTTATTTATGTCGGAATAAGCCTGACACTTTTATCACATGACCTTCTTTTTCGACGACTCCCTTTTTTTCCTTCAACTCTCTTGGAAGAAATAAATTTTCATGTTGCACAAAGCTCGTCACCCTCTTATTTATACATCGCTTTCCTTATTACTTCAAACGCATAACAAACCCCCTTTGATCCACGAGTGGTCAGAACTTTATATGTTTCTATTATTCAAACATGTGAACTCCGGAAACGATACTCGTTCACGCAACTTCAACTGGATCTTGTATAAAAATCGTACGAGGGGCAAAATTGTTTGCAACCCTCCCATTTTTTTTTGCTGCTCGTGTTTAACGATTTAATCCCGAAATGGATATTGACGAATTTATGGGTTTCCTTCGTAAAGTGTATCGAAATCATTATCGAATTTTATTACATTTTTTTCGAGGAAAATTCCACGTAAAAAATCAATTAGTTTAATTATTACGAATCAACAGTTTTTTTTTTTTTTTTAATTATTGTTATGGGGTCCCATGGATTTTAAATTGTTTCTGGTCAACAAAGAGTTCCTCTGTGGACAAAAAGTTTCTTTGATTTTGTTGCTTCATGGAAATGTTGGATCTTGTGTAGCCAAAACGATAAATGTCATCAAAGATTTACGCTCGAATACATAGTGTTCCTTGCGGAATATAATACGTTCGTAAAACCCTCGATTTCGTTCTTACTCTCTGAAATTTCCCTACCGACCGACGGTCTCCCGTCAGAGCTCTTCATCGCCCTTTAAGCACGAGAAAATACTTCAGCGACTAGTTTTCGTCGTTCGGTCACAGATGCCGCGATGATCGGCCTCGCTATACTATTCCGGCGTTCTGGAAAGCATGGGGACTGAACGGACAGAGTCCAAAAAACTTTTTAATAAAAAAAATTGTAAGGTTTTTAAAAAATCGATGTTTTAACGAGCATCGAGATTTTCATAAAAATTCACCGAGCCCTTTTTATGGGGATTAGCACGAAATCTGAAAAAAGAAACTTTTGCATTTGAATTTTTCCTTCGCGACTTCGATTTTCAGTAAAAATCGGACTAAATTTTGTTTTTTTATTATTTTTGTTTCGACGAGTTCATCGAATACGAATTTCCATAAGATTCTCGATTTTTACGATAAAATTTACGTTATTTTTTTTTTTTTTACGAACGATAGAGCGGAGCAAATCGTTCGATTTGCGCTTTAAATCGAAGCAACCTTTAAGACACAAAAACTTTTTATTGACAGCTTATAGTTAAAAGCGGGAAAAGTAAAAAAAAAAACAAAAAAAATAATTTTGAATCGTACAATCAGAAAATAGAAAAACTGAAAACGAAATAAAAAATTGAAAGAGCCACCGATTTGGCATGGAATGGCTCTATGTGATTTTTGCCACCGTCCGTGCGTTTAATTTATATTTTTAAAAAGATGCCATTTCGAATAAAACTCTCGGCTTTTTGTATTCGCTCCTTCATTAGCGTTCCTTCTTTTCATCACGAAACTCCGTTCCCCTCGAGGTGTTTAAAGTAAAAAAAAAAAAAAAAATTGAGGCTCCTGCCCCATCTTTCAGCCTGGCGATTCTTTAACTACGAAAGAAAAACTTGCTCGGCTCCCGCCCATCCAGTGAGGTAAACTCGCGAGAAAAGGAAAATTCGGTCGAGAGTCGAGCCCGATGGAGAAAAGCAGAGGGAAGCTCCACCCCGAGCATCTTTGGCCTTTCCCGTCCTCTCACGACCCCTTCGAACGACCCCCAACAAGCTTCGCCACGCAACCTTCCATTATTCTTACACACAGATATATAGATTGTGGGGAAAATCCTCCCCTGGGTTTTTTGGAATGGCGCGTACGTGCCCGACATACCACTCCCGACTCGTTGGCTGTTTACCAAAAATATTTCTGTTTCTTCCAGCTCCAAGCTCCGCGTGGAAACTCTCGGTTTTCCTTCGCACTCTGAGGCCCCGCAATATCTTTTCTCTCCCTTCACCATTTTCTCTCTCTCTCTCTCTCTCTCCCAACGCTCGCTTATCTCAGAGATTGGACCTCGACATAACGAGACGTTTTTTTTTATATCACAGTGAAAAAAACATTTTCCGAATGAAATATGTATGGCTTCGCCGAGACTGTACGGCTGGCTTGCGTCATGCTTTCGAGGAAATGAATTCCCGACCATTTTTCCATGGGCAATCGTCCAATGCTTCGATATATAGATATCAAATTTAATCAGAGAAACGAAGGGTTTACAGCACAAAAAGTTCTCTGTCCAATCGATCGAAAAATACACCAAAATTTCCTTTTTTCTCGCGATTATATTTTATTTCGAATATCCCACAAATTTGTGGACCATGTTCCATTAAGTACAGTGACTAATTATTCATTCAACAGTTCACGAAGGTTTTTACGTGCCATTTTTGCTTCTGTCGACCCGAAGACATTCGGAAATACTTCTGGGAATGGAAAAGACGATTTGCAGGAAAGCTCTGCTCATAGTTTTTGCCACACGTCGTCCTGCGGCATTCAAACGAGGCACAGTGCTAAACTATCAAAGACATCGCATACACCGCACTCGCGTTATGTATATAACCAGCGACGAACGATCGTGCAACAAGTGTGAAAGAACGTTATTGCCCTATTTCACGACTATTTCGCTCGTAGAGTGCGACGTAAAAAGTTAATCGACCCGGTTAGCGCGAGATAGGTACAGCCGACCATCAGTTTTGTCGACCCTTTTGCTTTTTTCACGTCGCTCTCAACGTCGCTACACAACAAACTATATTTGACGCATGTCGTTCTTTCGTATGACGCGATTGAACTTTCCAGACATGGAGTGTACAAAAAGAAACGCGTCCTCGTGCGATACTTCATTCGAATTAGTCACTAAATGCTTGGACATGTGATGGTGCTGAAGTTTGCATCGTTTTAATGCAACGAAATTCTTTTTTTTTCGTTATTATTATTCAATATTTGGTCTGGACAATAAAACGATCCTCCCTTGTCACCCAAAAACTCAATCGACACGAAAAATGTCCACAATTTTCAAAATTCAATAAATAATTAATAGTTAAAATATTTTTCGTTGAATAATTACAAACTTGAGAGTCGTGGGCATGTGGCATTTTTGTCTTTCGTTTTTGACCAAAAACTCCGATCTCTCGAAAAACCTCGATATTTCAAATTTACTGGACCCTTGAATCTTCTTTAGTCTACGTAATCAGTTTTCTTCAGTCTCTGAACCGAAATATCGACGAACAAAAAATCCGGACCAGGGTGGTCCAAAAACCGTAATGCTTCAGGGCCTGACAAGTTTATCTATTTATAGATTATTTGCCTCGGTTAGACAGTTGGCAAGTGAAATGGCTCCGAGGAATTTTGAGTGTCAGCCAAAAGTCTGAGAGCTTTTTTTTTTTTCATCGAATCGTTCGTTTTCCCTCGTTCACCGAGAGTCGCATGAGTCACTATGGCCAAGGGTGTTGGTTAATCTCACATTTAAGTGGATTTGAAGTAGGGTTGAGCATGCCTGATGAATGCATTTGATTCATTCATATTTCTACATGAGAGGGTGTCCCCTTTCACGCCCTCGTAACGTTCATCCCTTCGACGCTGCGGGCACATGCGAGTTGTTGCTAAATTCACGATTCCATGAAAAATGAACTCTTCGGGGTCGGCAGCAAAAAAAACGTATCGATTTATTAATTTTTTTCTTAATTTCCTGTCCAATGAAAAAATAATAACAAATTCTGCATGTTTTATGGGAAGCAAAATGTTTTTTAACGTCCAGTGAACAAAAAACGATAAAAGTTTTGTCAAATCGAACGGGACCACCATCCACGACTCTGAAGTTTTCAACGTTGATATTCAACGAAAAATATTTGATCTATTTATAATTTATTGAATTTTGAAAATTGTCGTAATTTTTCGTGTCGATTGAGTTTTTGGGTGGCAAGGGAGGATCGTTTTATTGTCCGGACCAAATATTGAATAATAATTACGAGTTCTGTTCAAGAAAAAACAGAATTTCGTTGCATTCCAACGATGCAAACTTCAGCATCATCCACCATCCCTTGGTTCTCATGGATTCCAACAATCTCCGCGAAAGCACATGAAAGGTTCTCGAGAAAGCGGAGAATCCCGTCGGGGCTCATGAGGAGGAATAGAGGGAGAGCGAGATGGAGAGAATAAAGACGAACGCGAGAAGCGACTATATAACAGGAGGGAGTTGAAACTCATTAAGTTAAATTGTCTCTCAGGATGAGCTCCCTTAATGACTTGGATTCTCGTCCATCTTTTTTCCTCTCGATCTTTCTCTCTCTCTCTCTCTCTCTCTAGGACGGAGCATCGTTCCTCCGATTCTCTCATCTTCTGCTCGTTCTCCATTCGCTAAATCTCGTCTTTTAATGTTTCTGAACCGATAGCTTTAGCTCAATTTACATTTAGCAGATAAAATAGTCAACTCGCCCACTCGTTTCCAAGTTTCATTCAAGAATCGTACGTTTATTTTTCTTTCCATAAAATCTTGGATCTCTCGTGACGTGAATTGCCAAATTTCGTCATTTTATTTCGCGTAATTTGAAGATCGCAATAAAAATCTATTTCCATCGTATTTTTTCGCGCGATTTTTTATTTAAATTATTACAACACAGATTTTCGATATTTCATCATTTCTCAGAGATTTTTTTTTAGAAAATTCAAATTTTCTCGTAATATTCGCTGGAATACGGATTTCCAGGCACACGAGAATACAACGACTACGTACAGCGATAGGATCCCGGTGATGAGATTGGCAGGAGTTGGAAAAGGTTGGGAATATGTTGATAGGGTCGGAAAGCAAGATTGGGTGTGGCACCGAGGGTGCGTTCTGTTATGCCAAGACTACATCGACGCCGCGAGGGGTAAAGGGCGTCCTCTAAATATGCTAATACCTTCATCGTGAGGTAATGAGTTCCTTCGGGCTTGCCTGTTTCCTCTATATAGCAACCCCGTGTCTACAAATATACATGTATCTGCCTTCAGTTTGATCCGCCGTCGGGCTACTATGCATACATATTCGCAAGCCATAAACACAAGTCAGATCGCTGTATACAGCGTGAATGACGAGATGCATACTAGAAGCTTCATTCCTCGCTCTCTCGTTCCCTCCTCCTCATTTCCTTTCCTCTCTCTTCCCTCCTTCGTCTTCCTGACTCTTCGATACCCTGAAACACCTCCGAAGCGAGATTCTGACGTTTTCGTCAGCGATAGGGATGTTTTCCGAGAGCTCTTGCGAATCCCAGCGACGATTGAGTGTTTACTGCTGGATTTTGAGCCTCGAAACTCTCAGTCAAATTCAATTGTATTCGAGGCAAAAAAAATCGTTTCTTTATCGTTTTAACAATCGGAAATTGTTGGATAAATGAAAATTTGCTCGATGAATGTTTAGGAATTATTATCTTTTTGTTTCCTGGTCAAATTAACGCTTTGAATTTTGAGGGAAGAGAAAATATTGGGGAAATGGTAGAGGAAAACCGTTGGAGAGTTTGCTGAGAAGAAAAACGTCATGGAGGATTTTCTGGGAGGAGGATTATGGTGAATAAATATGACAGGGTGCCCAGCCGGCACAAAAATCAACTTCTATTAAGGGAGTTTGAGTTTTTGTGGAAGAATAACAATAAGGAACATAATTCTAGTTTCTGGATGGCACATGGCGTGGAAGTACATTGGTTACAGTTGAAAATGCATGAGAAACTTTGGCCTAGCTTCAGTAAAATAAACGTCGAGTTTAAAAAACATTTATCTAGGAAGACGGCAGCAAAAAAGTTAATCCAGGAAGATGAAGCGAGACAAGCTGAATTTTCTCATCCCCTCGGGTCAATCTCTCTCGTAATTTCCGCACATTCAACGTGCGGCCTCGCTCACTATGGCGTCGCAGCCATCATTCTCGAGCCTCGAGCTCCCCCTTCGCCATTGCAACCAAAAGCTGTGGCTCGAACTCTCTCCTCTCTTCCATTTCCCCTTTAACCCAAGGCTGCCGAGTCGTTCATCACATTTTCAATTTCCACCACGTTTCCCGTTTCCTGCCTCCGGGCCTCTGTGGCTTCCTCTTTTGGATCGAGATTCTCTCTCTCTCTCCTGTACACTCACTTTGTTCCTTTTCTCGCAACAACGGGCGATCGTTGGTCCTGCCGATCCTGAAACGCGTCCAATGAGTCTCTCTCGACTCGAGGTTGCTGCGTGAGAACGTCCAGCTGTTTTTCCAGCCGCTATTCGTACAAAATGACGGAAGTCCTTCCAAGATCCTCGACCAACCTTAAAAAAATGGAGGCTAAAGTAAAAATTCAAATAATTCCTCAATCCCCACAAAAAAATGTTGACGGATGATTGATTGATATTTTAAAAAAATTACGAAGATTCTCGTTGCGACAAACTGATGATAAATAATTGTTTTCTTTACGATGTGCTTCGCGCTAAATTATTCGTCATTCGTTTCTCGTAAAATGAATTCAAACGCTTCGTTTTCCATTCGTACAAACTACTCATCCAGCAAGCAAACGAGTTAAAGTCAATGATATGTATTTAAGAAAACAAAAATAAAAAATATACTGAATCAAAACTAGACCAGACCATTTTATGGGCCATCAAATTACGTCGACCACCCCATAAAATACTTAAAGGGGCTTCCGTGTAATACTCTCGCTCACCGCACTCGCATAGCTTGATGGTTTAGCTTCTGGTGCCCGTTTGTGTGGCTCAAGATCGAGGATATGACTTTTCTCACCGCGACGCGGACATCATGCACTTTTGTTCGTCAGAATTTTATAGGATCCGGATTATCTCGATTCCTAATTTGTAAACCACTCAATTTTACAATTGTCCCAAAACGTCTTCGAGGGCACGAGTTCCTGTCACACACACACACAGCATCGCGAAGTTTACTGAAAAAATAAAAACGAATTGTTCATTTTTACTCCAAAAATAAAACTGACTGACATTTTTTCGGTTTTTCTCCTTGAACGAATCTCGAGGTTTTCTCACAACGGCGTTGACACTGATAATGATTCGTCGATTCAGAACTCGAGCACCTGAACATGGTTCAGGCAGTCTCAAGTAGAAAGTACGCGACGAGAAGATGACGTCGGCGAGTTGGGCCAACCGCGAGTCACAAGCACGCGCGCGAAACCACTCGTCGTTAATATTGCGCGACGAGAATAAACGTCGGTCATAATTCAATATTATAATTAAAGCCTCGTAACCTCCAGCTTTATTGTGCCAATTAATACGCGTCGTTAAAGTAATTGCTGGTGTTAGTTCTGTTTGGAATCGTCGTCTACGACGTTTCGTAGACTCTAAATACTCGCACATTATTCTCCATGTATTTATATTTATACAAATTTATTAATGAAAAAGAAAAGAAAAAATGATTCTTTGATTTGTCGGTTTTCTGGATGTGTCGTCAGTTTTTTCTTTCGACCAGATGCACGTATGGACGAATGCTCGCGGTCCAACGAACGCAAAATCACTCACGCAATCCTGGTGGTCGCTCATTCGGCATGCAAAATTGTTTATAAACTCAAAATTCAATAAAAACACATCCAAGATCATAATTCCCAAAGTTTATGGAATCTCGTTGCTTGTAAATAATCATTGCCAAATAATAAGCCTATGGAATCATTTTTTTGTCATATTTTGGCTCGTCAAATTTATGACCATGTTACAAGTTAACTAATGAAATTAAAAGTTACACAAGTAAATTCAAAAGGAAGACAGCAGTTTTCTTCGAGACTCCTGGCTCATGATTTATGACTCTTAATTCGGATGTGTTTCTTTCTATATAATATGTCGAGTATATACGAAGCCGCCTTGACACGTCGGCCATATAACCCGAGTCTATAGTCTTTTTTTTTTCTTACGTTGTCTTTTGCTCGTATCCTGTATCGCGGGGAGGCATATTAAACGCGAGAGTCAAACGCGACACGTCGCTCATTTCGATCGAGCCGAGAGGCAGAGCGCGTGTCCGCGGGACCACCCATTCGCGCGAGCCATGTCACAATCCTCCACGTCGCTTTCCTCGCCAACTTTCAGCCTCGAATGGCAAATCTTCCGAATAGCGCGGATTCGTGACTAAAAAGAATGAAAATATCAAAAATATTGAATCAATTGTTTCTGGCGATGAAACTTTCGCAACCATCGGCGTTTTTGCGAAGAAACGAGCTTTTAAGACTCCATTTTTGATGATGCAGAAAAACATTCGCACATTTTATTCGTTTGACGAAAAAATTTCACGTTTTCGTGTAGATTTTTTTTCTCAATTTTATGTTTTCCCCTTTTTTGGTCTCCCCAGACCTTTTTTTTTTTTGCATTCTGGACTAAGCTCCTCCACGAGTTTTACTGCAGGAGTGTGTGCATGTACGTATTCATTTAAATGCTGCTAATTGGCCATAAAAGCCCTGTGCTGAAGACCCTTGAGTTTGTGCTCGCACACTCGCATAGATAAATCAAGTTGTTCGTACACACCCTATAAGTCCATAACGTGCCTGCCTTGGAAACGACACTCTGATTCTCATTACCGCATCCGGAGCTGCATAAAACGAGTCACAGCACAAAAAGTACAAAAAAGTCGTGAGTCACGGTGTATTAAATTGCTGAGAATGTATCAAGATCGAAAATGAATATTTCGCCATAAAAGAGACTCCAGTCAAATATTTTTTCCACGATCCAGAAAAATTTGCATTGAAAAATCAACGTTTTTCTGCAAAATTTTCAATTCGGAAGTGAGAAAAGTTTTTCGTGAGAAATTTTGAGATGAATTCGGTGACGATCCCTTTAAAAAAAACGACTCTGAAGTTTGCAACGTTGATATTCAACGAAAAATATTTTATCTATTAATTATTTATTGATTTTTTAAAATTTTGAGGATCGTTTCGAAAGAATTTCGTTGGATTCCAACGATGAAAGCTTCAGCATCATTTAAAAAATCGTTAATTTAGTTGGTCATTTCGAGGATGTAATGCGGACGCCCTTGACACGGAATAGACAGCCATCGAGTGAACTCGGACAGAGTACCTGTTTCACAACTCGGTTTTATTCCATTATATTGGTACGCATCGTTTACAAAATTTTCTACACCCCTTGATGCATGTGCTTTGGAGTTTTGGTTCAGCTCTTCCGCGAGAGTGATGAACAGGCCTCGCGAGTGCAAGAGAAACAGAGACGAAAAACGAACTGCCGCGCGAGCAGTGGCAAATATATTATACCTCTCGTAAAATTAAGTTTTTACGATCATTTTATGGACGCTCGGCGGCCGTCGATCCTCTCGAGCACGTTGCGTTCGTTCTCTCGTGGCTGCGGTGGCTGCAACGGGTACCCGCGTGATACGGGGCACACGCGGGCCCCGACGATATGCTTTTCTAGATCCTACACGTTCCATCTGGTCCATGGATTTTCTCACTTTTTTTAAATTTCTTTTTCTTCTTTTGAGCGATTGCAATTTTTCTTGTCGTCAGGTTGCTGGCGAGGAGTGCGCGGCACTCGTGGACAGTATTCTTTTAACATTTGCATCCGCACGTAAAATCTCGCGATAACTTTGCACTTGTCGACGGAAAAAATTATCAAGAATATCCTGGAAACGTTATCATGATAATTTTCACCGTGGATCCACGGACGTAAACTTACTTTGTAATTATACTTTCGTGTGCTTTAATTTTGCTTGTTTTGTTTGTATTAATAATTAATTATGCATTCGTTTCATTTTTCAAGCACTATCGTTTACCAACTTTTATAAGTGCTCACGCTTTTCATTCCTTTTCTTATCCACATTTGTTTATGGGCTTATGAAATTTTCATTCACTGATACGTGGAAAATCTCGTCGCCCATTTTAACTTTTCCATTTTCACAAACGAGACCCATTTTTCATTGCCCTCCTTATCAACATTGCTTTATGGAAACGTCCATTTTTTGTGCACTCACTCGTGAAATCCTGCGATGTTTCACTTGCATTTTTTTTTTTTTTTTTTTTTTTTTTTTTTTTAATAGCGACACGCCACGCACGAGGAATTTATCAAAACGCTGATCTGTCACTCTTTACAAACTTTTTTTTTCTCTTCACTTCGACGTTTGTCAGAACTTGAACGTACGAACTGCTTAACGAACGAAATACAAGTGACGTCGAGATGCACGAGACATTGGCTCGAAAGTTGCGTTTTGACTTTCTCTTTGGCGAGAAAAAAAATCGGGAAAAATTTCACCTCGGGAATTTAGGTCACCGGTAGCCTCTCGATATAACGGCACCGAGGGTGCGAAAGCCTCACTCACGTCCCTTTTATATTCCGCATAAACCCTTGGCTTCCTTTCCAATTCTTAACCTTTTTTTTTTCATACGCTTTTTCATTCGGAACCGACGCCAAGTTTCTCTTCTCATATTTTCTCTTTCGTTCCTCTCGTTTTTGTATTCTCTGCACTATTTTCCTTCGCCTCGTCCTGGGTCCTTTATCGCGAGGTGAAATCTCAGGCGAACGAGACTTTCGAGCTTCCGTTTCCGCAGAGGGCAACGTGTATATTATTTTTGTTGAATTATTTATAGAACGCTCTCCTTGGCAAAGAAATAATTCAAGGAGAACCTTTTGCTTTGGGTCCACGTTCTCTGCCTTTTTTTCTCGCATTTGTCGCCAAATTGAATGAATAATATAAAGCATTGCTAAAAAGTTCACCGCACCATGAAAAACATTCTCGACCTTTTATTCTTTTTCGTGCATTTTTTATGGTAAATACTCAGCCAATTATTATAATAATTCTGAAAAATGAATTGAGTTTATTTTTCATCACCAAATAACGAAAAAATTAAGAATCCATCGTTTCAGTAATTGGAGAAAAAAGTTAGTGACAAAAAATCGTGCGAGTTCATCAGTCGAAAATTTATCTCCCTCTCAACAAATTCCCGGAAGAACAAATGTCTGGAAACGTATCTTCTTGAAAATGTACGTCATTTTTTTTTTTTTTTTTTCTTACAAGTGAGATTGCTTGCCCAAAGTTTCTCGCTGGCGATAAGCTTCTCGTAATGGTGTCTAGAAAGTCTCGGAGCGATAAGAAGAGCAGAGAATACACGGGCACGTACGAAATGCCACGGACGCACGGCTATCGACCGATATTTCGGTACAGAGCGAGTATGTACATGGGCGGGAAGGAGGGGACTGGCTTCTGCTGAGTTTTAAAAGCATCTGGAAATTTGGGCTTTCCGAAGGCGTGGCTTCTCTCTCGATTCAAAGTTCTCTGCACTTTCTCATTTTAGAATCAATCCATCGCGTGGCTTCGCATCGTTGCTCTTACGAGTTCATCTCCATACAGCACTTTACGAAATATGAAACATTCATTTATATTCGCTACGTTCGTGACTGAGACGCGAGGAACTTTATTCCCGAAACTGCAATCTTCGTCCATCGCAATAAATAAATTATCCACGCTTCGTAAATTCCTTTTTTTATCCTCGCAGTCAATTCGCTTGCTCGATTTTCCGCGAATCAAAATCTATACGTCCTCCATTGTTCCTTATCCCTTTTTTCATAAATTGCACAGCGCCCCGCAGTGCTCGCTAGGAAATTGCATCAAGGAAATAAAACGCTGGCGATATAATTCTGCTCGCTCGTGCCTCCAAAAATCCTCCATCACGGTCTCGTCTCTTTGGAACTGTGAATACTTCATACAAAAAAAAAAAATACTTAAATACTTCATACAAAAATTTTTGAGAATTTTCTTATCATTCCCGATTTGGGACTCAACATCCATAAACAAAAATATTTTGAAATTTTCTCAAATTTGGCTCCAGTCGAAATATTTTAGTTGGAAACTCGGAACAATTTTAATTAAAATATTCGCGAGTATAATGAATAGATTTCGTGAACTGGAATTTGAGAATTCCTGGGAAATTATGACCAACGCGAAATGTTTCGTGCGCAGCTCCAAATTGTATAACAAAATCTTGAAGCGTTTCGAGGCATCCTTGACTCACCGCAGACACACACGCATGCACAAAATGTCATAGAGACTGTCTGTGTGTTCAATATACAACCGAAATAGCAGGGTCCTTGGCGATGAAACTTCATGGACAATTGCGACGTTCTTATGGACGCGACTCGCTCGGGGTTTCTCATTGTCCCTCTCGTGCCCTTCGTCCCTGCTGCTCTTCCATTCGCAATATATACAACATCTTTATCCGAGAGTATTTCTCCGTCTCGTGCTTTATTTTTATTTTTTCTTATGGCATTATAGCACCAACTGCCGCCCAGCGAAATAACCTTATTGCCAACACGCGCTTGCCCATATCTCCACACTTCCAGCAGCTGCCTCTCTCCATTTCCAGGAGCAACTTTTGGCCTTCGCGGCCATCAGCCAAAAGTTACAATGCTCTCTGGATCTTGCGCCGCGACGAATACAAACCGACTCTTTTTTTTTTCATCTTTCCTTTCGATCTCCGAGGAAAGGGAGCAGAGCCTGCGAGAATAAGAAAAGGAAATTGCCTTTCCTTAATAGTGTGTACGTGGATATTTTTCCTCTTGTGTATTCTGCTCATAATTCCCTCATCTTGGAGCAGCTCGCGAGGGAGAAAATGAGAAAAAAAAATTACGAGTGTGGAGTTCGTTGTGAAAAAGGTGACTGCTGCGGAAAAAATTCAGCGGCAACGAAGTCTACGCGGAGGCTCGATGCAGAGAGTAAAAGATTTTTGTCGCAAAATCGTTCGATTGAGAAATGTCGTTTTTTAAAAAAATTAGAATCACCGAGATCGAGATGCAACGGTGTTTTTGGACGTTTTGAAAATTCACACAACCAGATGACACGCAAGGATTTTTAAATGACGCCCATATTTGTCCATTGTCGAGATAAAAGGTCGGAACGAAATGAAGGGGCGAAATCAGGGTTGCGGAGCAGGAGTCTCCATAAAAATAAAAAGCGTTGAGAAAATCCTAACTCTGCAGTTCGAGACACGTCCCTATGCTAAATTCCGCATGCCAGATTACTTTTTTCGTCGCAATTTCTGTTTACAACATTCCATATCGGAGCCATCAGGCTTTGCCGAATATTTATTATCATAAAGCGAGTAAAAAAGCTTTCTATATTCAAGCCTGAGGGGTGGATGAGAAGGGGTTGAAAATTATTCGCCAAGGGGTGGGAAAGCGAGCAAAGGGCAAACGTCTGCAGACTTTTGCGCTAGAAAAGATCCTCCAAGATGGTGGTGTGTCCGTGTGTATCTTCTAGGGCGATTTCGCGAGCTAGTGAATTTCTGGAACCACTTAAAAGTTGGAGACGAGCTATTCGACCGAGTCGTGTGTCTCGTGTACGAACCTCTCTCTCTCTCTCTCTCTCTCTCTCTCTCCCTCTCGCTAAGTGTCTCTGTCTTTCTTCCTTTCAATCTTTCTCGCTTCAACCCGCTCGCCTCGCTGTTTCATTTTCTCTTTCCTTCATCTCTTCGTATACACAGTATCGTCCTGCCATATTGAACGCACACAGTCACATCGTTGGCGCACGGCTGTAGAATTGCCGAGCGCTCATTGGTCCTTCTGCCGTAGACGTTGAACGGCAGGGACGTCGGGGGCGTCGTTCATCGCGAGCTGAGTGCCGAAAGAGCGATAGAGACGGATCGTAAAGCGCCGAGAACGAAGGGGAGATTACGCAGGATGAACGCGAGCTGGAGAGAGACACGCGATGAGAGTTTGACAAGGAGGAGGAGGCTGCGTGCGGAAAGAGTAAAAGAGAGAAAGAGCCAGAGAGAGAGAGGGAGTCCTGTATACCGCGCTGAAAGCCCCGTCTCGACGCCCAGCTCTGAAAACGGCACGCGTCACATCGTTCAGTTATGCTCGCTTGCCACTGGCGTCTCTGACATCGGCTCTCCGACCTCTTATTTCTTTTCCCTTCCTCTCTTCTTCGCTCGTCGCAATATTTCTCATTCTTTTTTTTTCTTCAGTCTTTTCTCAACCCCTAGCTCGCAGCTCCTTGCTTTCAACCCCTTCCCAGCCTCATTCAGGCTCTTTCTTTTTGACTGCGAGCAAACAATCTCATGCCATGGACCGATGAAATTTTGGTAGCTCGGATTGTACAGTCGCGTCTATTTTTCTTTGAGGATATTGAGTCCCAGATTGCAAATAATAAGAAAATTCTGAAAATTTGGTATGTTTTTGTATGAAATATTTAAGAGATCGTGTACAAATTTCACGACGATTCAGAAGCTATTTATTGAACAAGTAACATTAACAAATTTCATAGGTTCTCAAAATCTTTAACACTGTTTTTTTTATGTTGCTGCATTGACCGAGGGATGCTTTTTACGTGGGGAAATACTTTGTGTTGTTTGTTTCAAAGTTTTATCGATTTTCATGTCCCATTTTTCACTGGAATTTGTCGTCTCGAATGTCTAACGACGAGACTGCTGTACGCAAAAAGGGTCCAATCGCGACTGTTCTCCTTTCACCATGTGGGCTTTTTTGTCTCTGGACAAACGATGCTTACGGGACTGAGTATATACGAGTTTTCAGAGGATAAATTTCAATTTTTATCCTGCAGCTCGTTGCCACCTCTCCCTCCCGAACGAAGCATTTTTCTCGCTTTCTCATTCGAGGAGACAAAAAGGGTTGCTCGGTTGATTCTCTTTTTTACTAATGTAGTTTTTTTCCTTTTAATCAACGCGAGGTACTCGGGAGTTTAATTGAATTCAGCGAGCGGCTGCTGCGTGGAGTCGCGAGCTGAAGAGAGCCTCGTGCTTTTTTTTTCTGCCTCATCTCCTCATTTTTTCTTTTCATTCGTTCTTTCGCTGGTCTGTAATTTAGCGGGAGCGAAAATAGTCTCGAGAAACGTTTTTCTCATGGTCTCGCGAAAGGGGCTCGGGGTTTCGTGAGAAGATTGAATAAACTTTTAATACAAAGAGTATTTCTTCGCTCTTTCGTTGTGTATTACTAGGCACCGAATGACTCTGGCTTTTGGGACTGCGTTATACACACACAAACGTTTTCTCATATTCGAGTTTCATTATCGCGGAGAGTATATGTCGGAGATGCTGACAGAATATTTCGTGTATATGCTCGTCACGTCAGAAAATAGAGAGAAAGAGAAATTAGTGGAGACACGGAAACTCGGAAATGTTCTCGCGTTATATTGCCAGCATCGAGTCTGAAATAGTCTGGAGAACCCAAAAGGTGGCGGTGGACCTTCCGCGCGCGCGTCTCTTCTTCGTAGTAAACCCACGTCGAGCAAATTCTCTCTCCGCATTCGTTCCGACATAGTTTTCCTCCCTTTACGCGTTCCCAACGCAATTAATCTTTTCCTCCATCTGTACAAATCTTCCCTGCGTCCTCCGCTTATATTCCTGTAACGTCTCTGTCCCCAAATTCCTTGCAGGGAGAAATATTTTCTGGTCAAGTGAGAAAAAATGGCTGCCGATCTTAAAAATGGTCGGAGGAGATTTCTCAACAGATTGAGATACACATTCATCAAAATCTGTGCACAAATTTACTGCCGAATTGCTTTTCTCATCTTGCACATAATTTTTTAAATTAAAATTTAAGCTTAAAATTTCATTTTTTAGCATGCGACACGTTCGAATGAAAACAGAGATCGAGTCTGTGTTAATAGTCAACAAACTGCATATTTATCGAATGGTGCTGAAGTTTTCATCGTTGGAATGCAACGAAATTCTGTTTTTTCTTGAGCAGAACTCGTAATTATTATTAAATATTTTGTCTGGAGAATAAAACGATGCTCCCTTGCCACCCAAAAACTCAATCAACACGAAAAATTGGCACAATTTTCAAAATTCAATAAATAATTAATAGATGAAACATTTTTCGTTGAATATCAACGTTGCAAACTTCAGAGTCGTATTTATCGAGACTTGATACGAATGCAGAAATGTCACGGTAGTTCCGCAACCACGCCCGAAACGCCCGAAACTCTCTCGCACACTCGTTGACGCGGAGGCGTTTGTATTTATTCGCGGATATGTCGTACAATTTTATTCGTAAATGGTCTACGATCGTTTTGATGTCATTGACGTACGATCAGAACGGTAGCTCATCGCGCGTTCACGCCAGTCTAGCAAACATACCAACATGGCTCGTAAAAGACGGGCTTGATTTTATTACCGATAAATTTGCACCGTGCGAAAGAGACGGAGCGATAGAGAGACCAAGAGAGAGAGACAGAGAGAGAGAGAGAATTCTCGCAGTGTGCCAGCTAGCAAGTCGCCGTTATAAACGCGTTAAACATAAGTACATTCTATGATTTTTGTTACATGCATTTACCTACTGCATGAATTTCCATTTTTTATCTCGCAGCACGAGGATGAATTATAAAAAAAAAAAAAATTTTATCAGTCTGTCGAAAAAAACGGCACAACGTTGCACTGCCGGGTCCGTTGATGTACGTCTGCGTCGAGCTTCATTTTTGTCGCAAAATTGACTGATTCGTCATCGAGCACGTAGATAAAAAAATCAACACGTTGACGAATCAGGAAAACAATATTTCAAAAGTCATAATAAAATTTTGATTGCATTATTGCGTGCCAGTGAATAATTTTATTGACACGTTAGTCGAAAACACTTCCATGTGGAAAAAATCCTTCAGGAAAAAATGTCGCAGTTATAAATGGAAAGCCGAAAAAGAGGGAAATATTTGATTCTTGATAATTGCGGAGTTCTGTGTGTATTCCTCGGTCCCGTTCATTGCCCTTATCGAGGCCGATCGTCGTTAACGTCACTTCGAAAACAGTAAATGTCAGCTGAGCTGTGTAACCTTCGCGCCTCGTCTGCAGGTCAAGGCTATACGCGTAACTATATTCCTAGAAGTCTGTCTTACATTAATTCCCATTAATCTGACGAACGACGTTGATTGTCGAGACAAAACATCGAAACCGTTGACAAAAATTTTTCAAGTCCTCCATATCGTGTCGACCAGTTACTCTTATCTTTTCGAACGTACATAAAAATGAAGTAATCTGACTTTTTGGCGTCGCACCTGGAATCCTGTGTATTTAATTTTGACTTTTTGGCAATATTCAGAAATGATCACGTGTCCAGTGTCTGATGATAATAAAAAATATTTCATTGACACGTTTACACCTTCGAACGAGTGTTTTTTAATGAGAATTTGTCGCATAATTGCACGTTTTCGTTATTTGCATAGAGAAATGCGTCACATTACCAAAAGGCTCACGATCTGTACGTTGGGGTGAATTTTTGGTTTTTTTTTCTCATTTTTAAAACGAACCCTCGGTAAATAAAACACACAGACATACACTCGTGTATATTTTCAACGATTCAAGTGCAACAGAGAAGAGAAGAGAATTGGGAGAGAGAATCAAAGGAGAGAGCTTTCTCGTGTCCGATTATAGTGCCTGTTCGTCGTCCAATCTCTCTATTGGTAACACCCAAAAATACTGCGAGTCAGAGAGCAACATATTCCCTCTTTGTGGTCCGTAGCTTTTAGCCTGTGGGGTGTGCGACGTACAGGATCGTGTGCCAGCCCTCTGTCTGGTCCCTTGCGAAACACAGAACCCCTGCGAAAGGTTTCCATTTGCAGTGGGAAATACGACACGAAAACACACAGAACGAAGGGGAAAAAAATGGAAAAGAATTCAGTTTCGTTTCTCGTACCATTTCCAGCCTGTGAACATTAGTTTCGTTCGTCCCTCGCATCGTCTTGTCACTAGAAAATATTTAAAAGCTGTTTCGCCTCGTTAAGCATTGCGAGCACAGTTTCCATCGCAATTTATCATTCCCCTTCGAGTTCTTCACGACAATGTATTCGATACAAGTTGGTGAACAATCTCGTGGCAAGAACTTTTGACTCGGGGCAACGCCCCGGATCCTAGTGAGAAACAAAAATATTCCTCCTCCCTGTTTCGTCGATTTTTATTTTATTGACCGATTCATAAATCTTAATGTCACAAAAAACCATTAAAGCACAGCCTCCCAAGAGCAACGCTTCCTCCCAAAAAAAAAAATCTCGAAATTTTACAATTTTTTTCATTTTTTTTTTCGACTCGAACGTTTTCATATTCGATATATGCGGAGAGCAATCGAGTAGCACACACTTCTCACTTCCGTCAGCCTCGATTCTCATATTCGCACACTTTAACCCTCTCGGATAATGTGTGCGGCCATAAACTCAGCAAAGTTCGCCCCTCGAGATTCGCCACTGCATTTCTCTTACGTGTCGAGGCTCCATCGCTGGAAAAGAAGGAATATAGTATCCGTATTTCCATCTCGCGATTCTCCAATCCTCAGACTCTTGACTCTCCACCCTCCATCCTCGTGCAATGTCCCTCTCGTGGATTCTCCCACATCGCACTCTCGATTTAACATTCATACCAACGAAAATACTCTCAAGATATATGCGATCGCTTTCCTTCCAGCAATGAAAACCACTGGATTCAATTTTTCTTTAATAATCGAAAAAAAAAACGAAGAAAAACTAAAAAATGTGTTTTTTTTTTTTTTTTAAATCGATCGGATTCGGCAAATTTGTGAGGAAAAGCTTTTCGTCGTAGTTTGAAGATTCTTCTGGCGATGACGGACGGCGTAGCCTATTAAGTGACAACATGAAATGGAACTTTATACCTGCCACGACATAAAGCATTAAAATCTCATATAAAACGTCACCTCGACATACAAGCTGCTACATTATTCACTTAAGGACACATACCGCATTTTATCGATGTAGATAAAGTTTTGTTTGACAACATTGCGTACTCTTTCACGATTTTAATGCTTATTCGATTTTATCGAGACGTTGTTGTTTTTTTCATTATTGACCTGAACGTTGATCGTTTGTCTACATTTTCTATTTTCTTGACTGTGTTTCTCTCAAGGCTGCTGTTTTCCCTCGCGAGTTTCTGCATAAAAGGCCTCAAAGTGTTCGGCGCCGTGGAGAAGACGTTCCACCCTTACGAGCTGTGCAGCAGGTGAGACATTTTTCATTTAAACATTTTCCACACAAAGAATTCTCAATTTTCATTAATTCGTCGATTATTTTTGACTTTCGTAATCTTTTCGTAATTTCGAAAATCTAATTTAAAACGTCTGTGCATTATGGACTCCAACATTTTTGCGATTATTTGTGTTTTAACGGTTCCAATTTTTTCCTCGGATTTTCTAGGCTCTCCCGCGTGTTCCCGCCTGCAACCCTGGCCGGTTTACAAGGTAGGGCCCATTCTTTATCACTCAATATTTTCCACACATGCTCAAAATCTGCAATGATCAAAAAAAATAATCTCATATCCAAATAACCGTGAATGACACTTGGCAATTTGAACGTACGAACGAATAACAATTTCCGATCGCAATAAATTACGAAATTTCGGGAAAAACGAATAGGAACAGAGAAAAAAAATCTCTTCTCCCGTTCCGTTACTCTGCGCTGCACGAAATTTCGTCGAATATTCAAAAAAAAACGTTACTACCCAAGGTCCCAACAAATTTACATCAAACTAACAATTGGCACGTGACAACTCGATCGTTTTCTCAAAACAATTGTACCGGGAAGAGGAACTTGAAGCTATTTGCTACTTTTTATTAACGACATTGTTAACATTCGAGTAATTAGCTCCACGGACATGATTCCTTTGCCTCGAGCTTGCTCGACCACGTTTTATTATTTAGTCAAACTAATTGAGACGTGTGTCGAATTGGGCCTCGATAATTCGAGGTCTACTTATTTCTGGACCATCAAGAAAACCGTTCTTCAAGTTTTCTACGTTTTGCTCGGCCCTGGAAACAATTGGTTAGCGTGAGCACGTAACAGAGTAGAAACTCAAATTTTCCACGATTTTTCAACTATTCTCCGTTAATTAAATTTGCAGAGAGAATATTTCGAAGGTCGTTGTCCATCGGCAAGTAGTAGAGTCGTCGTTCGTGGAGACGCCACATTGACGAGTAGTACGAACGAATCAAACGTTCCGGAATGATTAACAAATCCATAGACCAAACTCACAATTTTCTAATTCATCGTGACCAAACTCTCTGGTACAAAAACTATTAAAAAAAATGAAATTTCGGTATTTAAATCGCAGCCCAATAGCCAAAGAATCTTTTGCTCGACAAATTATTTTCTCCGAGTCCCAAAAAGTGTCAGAACTTGGATTTTCGAACCGGATAGGAAAAGAGCAAGAGAGAGATAGAGCAAAAGAGTCCTTGTGTCGTAACAGGTGTCGCGAAACGCTTCCGTTCGCGATCAGCTGGCGAACCGGAAGAAAAATCGAGTCAGCAATTAATATAGCGAAAGCTCTCGTCTTCCTCCTCGCAGTTGCACTATTTTCTGTCTTTTTTCTTGTCAAACGATCGCGCATCTCCATCGAGAGTAATTCTCGCATGTATGTGTCTCGACGTGTGTGCGTGGGTCGAGTCTCGTGTTATCCAGAGGAAGAGCGAGAGAGCGAGAGAGTCAGAGAGGCGTGCGTCCCGGAGTTGTTGTCAGACCATTTTACTTTAGTGCCCATAAAAGTACCGAGATTTAGACTGCACAATACACCCGTGACGTATTGCCCTCGTCGGTAGCGTTGGTCGCCCGCGGGCTCGTGTTCTACTCTTGGTACCTACATATATATCGCGCAACATGGAATTCTCTCAAGTGCTATCCGATCCTATTGCCACAAGAGACTCTTGGCCGCGCGAGCAAGAACCCGCGAAATCACATTGCCGCGCAAAGGGGAGCTTTTTGTCACCTTAAACTTTGACACGAGGGTATAAAAGATCGAACGTAGGAGAGAGGCGTTCACCCAAGTATCTCTCATCTTTTATTTTTTATTACGTCGTTTCGATCGTTGATTGTGTCGTTCATCTTTGCTCATAAATCAACCCAGTCGCCTTACTGTCGTAAAAGTATCATAAGTAGTCGATCCAAACACTTGTTTCTTCCGAATGAAAGCTCCGTGTCTCGTGGAAACGTAACAATTATGAGAAAACCGTTTAAACTCTTCTGAAGAGTTTTAATCCAACTTTTACGTGAATAAAAATCATTTCTTTCGACACGAATCCACGTTCGTCGATCTGGAAATAAAAAAATAAAAAAATAACTGAAAATTTTCAATTTTTAATGAATTTCTAGTTCATCTGGAATAATTCTGATAACGGTAACGATTACACGGACGAATTGAGAAGAAAAGAGTCTTGCGAAAGTCTCATCGACGATGGATCCGAGCTTGGTGGGGTTTTTGTTGAAAACGACTGGCTACGAAGTAATCCCGTGTGTGTATACGCGCGCGCGCACGTTTCCCTTTTGGATAAATATATATATATATAGATATTTAGATACATAGATATTCACTCGGGTATGCGGCGATGGAAGGGGGAAAGATCTGAGGACAGCGACGGCGGCGGCTCTTCGGGTTTTCGCTTGGGTTCTCGTATTCGCCGAGAGATTGCGCTCGCGTACCACTCGAGCGTCCCAAGTTTCCGAGTCCCGTCGGGCTACGAGCCGCATCTCGAGCTCAGTTCTCGCTCAGTACGGCTCAGCCAGGCCAGCCGACAAGAAGGAGGGGTATATATTTTTTTCTTTCGACACACGTCTCCGTCTCATGCGCGCGTGTTTCTCTGTGTCTTTATCCATACACAATAACGACCTGCTGTTACTATTGCGTCCGTGTGTGCGTGTCGTACCAAATGTACAACGAGGCTAAATAGCCAAAAAAAAAACAAAAAAAACAATACAAACACTAAACGTAACCCTCGAGGGTTCCGGACTCGGAGCCTGACTAGAAAAAAACAGCGAAAAAAAAATTAGATCCCCAAGTTCGTACCCAACGTCCGTGTATCGATGTGTAAATGAAATTTAACCCTCGGAGCACTTTCGTATACCTGACAAAAAAGGGGACGTACGTCGAGAGAGACTGAGCAGGACAGAGAGAATACAGAGAGTGACAGAACCGAAGGATAGCTCTGAAAAAATAAGGTTCAGTGAACGGTGCAGCGGGAGATAAATATCACAAAATAGAAAGAGAATTGTGTCTGATCGTACACTCTCGTTTACTACTTGACATTTCGCGAGTTTGTGAATTTTCTTCAATGTCGAGTGATACTTTGTTAGTAAAAATTGATTTCAAGTGCAATTAGAGTTTCGATCGAGAAGAAACGTTGTTGCAATAATCAATAAAACTTTTTCGTTACGCGGGCTGAGATTATTTTGCAATCTGGATCGATCTGTTTGTTCCAAAGTGATCAGGAAAAAAATTCGACATTTCGGTCGGTTTTTTTTGGTGCTTTTGGAATCTTGAATCACATTGACATTTTTGGGTCGTTTGTTTTTGTTGTCGTTTTTACGATGCTCAATTTTGACACGTTATCTACAAGCATCGACTGTCTTTTGATACTGTAATGCAGCTGTGCAGTACGAGAGTCATTTCGTGCACAGAGTTGTTGGCTAAGGAGGAGGCGGAGGAGGAGGAGGGGGCAGTGGTGGTGAAAAGGCACTCGTGGTTTACGCGCGGGACGCTCTAGCTTGTCCCGCCAGTGAATATCACGACGTGCTCGCTGCACGTAGTGCTGTTGACGTCGTCGTCATCCTCTCGTATCGAGGATTCGACGAATAAATCGCGATCTATTAAAACTGAGACGATATTTTTTTGCGAAGCTTAAAAAAAAATCATTGCTTCGATTATTCCGACGATTGCCAAGTGTCATTCTCGTTGGATTATACTCGAGAAATTAAAAAAAAACTTGGAGCAACAAAGTGTCATTGAAGAAATGTCAAATTAATTCGTAACGAGCCAGAAAAAAAAAAACACAGCACATATTTTTCTTCGAAAACTGTTCTGAATCGTTTTACTAAAGTGTATTGTGTTTTATTATTATTTTTTTTTTGGCTCAACGCAATCAACAACCGGATCTTTGACAACTTGGATCTAATCTACGATCAACGTAACTAAAAACTCAAATATAAATATCTCGATCGTTATTATTCGTGAAACACACAATAACGAATTAAATTGTTCGGAACGAAATATTGCTGAAAATTAATCGCATCGTCGAACGAATCCCGCACGTGGCAAACTCGACCGGTCTCTCTTTTTCTTCCCTCTCACTTTACACCCCCCAACTTGACTCCCCGTAAAACGACGCTCGTTTTTCTCTCATCGGGTCCACTCGTCTCAACTTAACTCTTCGTTCATCTTCACCCACTCCCCTCCCTTGTCCTCGCTCCGACTGCTCTGCCTCCCCTTCCTCTTTTATTCGACCTCCCGGCCAATTCTAACTCCCCCTTCCACCTCCTTTTTTGTTCCCCCTTCCACCACCCTTCCACCTGTCTACCGTGGCGCTAAGCGCGCCTGGGCGCCCGCGCACACAACCGCACAAACATACTTGCGTGGAACTCACACTCGTCGAATCGCCTCGTGTGTGAATCTCCATCTCGCATACGGCCGCTACCCTACCCTTGACTCTAACTAACGCGCGCTCTCTCTCTCTCTCTCTCTTTCCTTCTCATTCAATCTCCCGCACCCTCGGACCTGACTCTCGTCTTCTCCTTCTCCGCGCACCCTCTGCCTTTTTCACTCGATCCTCGACTCTCCGTCCCGCTCTTAACCCTCCGTTTCCTTATTCCTCGGCACGACTTCGAATTCGCCTCTACCGCTCGCTCCTGCTGCTGTACCGTATATACATATATATATATATATATATATACGGACGCGCCCGCGACCACACACTCTTATTCCTCGTTTCACTCTATTCTTGTCTCGCCATCCCCACTCTCAACTCGTCGCACACGTTTAAATTTCTTTTGTATTTATTTCCCTACGACCGTGCACGCAACTGCGGGATTGTTTTTTCTGCGGGACTGTTGTTCGTCGTTACGTATCGGCGGTGAAAAACACGTGGACACGCACCATGACAACGTTGAATCGCGTCATAATAAACATTGACTGATCAATCCGAAATCGAACTTTGACACACGCTTCTCGTCTCTCCGTTGCGAACGATCGCGTTTGTTTCGTTTTGAAATCAATAATTAAAAACTCCCTGGCGAAACATCACGACGAATATTCCTGTTTAAAATACAAAAAAAAACAAAAAAAAACGAAAATTCGCGACGCGATCGGTACTCACGATCTTATAATTGTGCCGTGGAAATACCGCCACCATCTGCACCATCGCCGAACACGTGGCTTGCTCGACGGCGACCCTGTACGACAATGTGCACGCGGCGCCGCTATGCGGCTCCGGCGTTGGTCATCCTGGCTCGGTCACGCCAATTGGCACAGCCACCGGAGCGGGGAATTCCACCGGGGTGACCTGGTGGGCCATGATGAACAGCAGCCTCTACGAGGAGAGCCCACCGCCAATACCGCCGACATCTTCCCTTGTTACCATCCAGCATCATCATCACCAACAGCAACAACAACAACAATCATCGACACCAGGATCCCATCAACAGCAACAACAACAATCGACCACACCGACCTCACCTGGTGCACCGAGCTCAGGAAACGCACCAACCGCTCCAGTTGCTGCAGCCAGTGGGAGCTCAACCTCGCCGAGCGCCTCGTCCGTGGCGAGCAACAGTGCGGCCGGACCCCTTCACATACCTGCCAAAAGGCTAACCGCGACACCGGCCGGTGGCTCGACCTACGGCGAAGTTCCTTGCGTCGAACCGACCATTGCACCCGGTGGTGCGACCGGCGTTATCAGACACTCGCATTCCTCATCGGCAGGATCACAAGGAGGCTGGAGTTACAGTCCCCACAATCCACAGGAATCACACTACTCCACCGCGACTCCGGGAGACGTCGTCCTGAATCATCATCAGTCGTACGGCACGCCAAACCCACCGACCTATTACAATCTCGCTGATCCAACGACCGGAGGCAGCGGCGCTGGTTCCGGTTCTGGCGGCGCCGGCGGTGGTTCCACCGGATCGTCCAGAGACAGCCGTAAAACGTCGGGAGCACTGACCTTCTGGTCACCGGCTACAGCTGGCTCCGTAGCCGCTGCAGCCGGTGCCACTTCCGCCGATTACAAATCTTACAATTCCGGGGGTGGCGCATCCACTGCCACCTCATCAGCCGGTGGCACGTCCAGCGGTGGCGGTGCCGTTACCGATCCTGCCGTTTCCACCTGCCATCAAAGCTTCTCTCCAAGCTGGTGCAATTATTCCCCCTACGCAAGTGCCAGGCATCATCACGGTGTCGATACCACCGGACATCACCATCCGCACTCCCAAGCCGGAGTCTCCTATCTCACACCATCCGCGGGCGACGATCGGGGGCGAGTCGCCGCTATGGTCGCTGCTGAGGGCACTTTCCCACACGATGGCTACGGCAGCTTGAGGAATTATGGCCCGGAACCGGTCGCCTCTGGTCCTTATACCACACCAGGTAAGCATCGACTCTATTATTTTTCAAATTCTCTTCCTTAACCGTGGCTAAAAAATTACCCGATAAAAAACTGCGTTGGGCTTTGGTGAATGGTCAATTTTTCGTTTTACACTAATTTTTTCCTAATTAATGAACCTCCGGAACTCATTAAATAACATTTTCCATCAATTCGTGTAAAGCCAAGAAAATTTACTTGAATTTTTGAACACTTACTTAATTGCTCCTGACCTAACGGTAATTTTCCAGTTTTAATTACCCTCGTCTATCCGTTCATTCGACACCGGTTATTCTTAATATTCGTGAAACGTAGATACAGATCGTTTACAACAACTATGTAGAGAAACGTGAACCAGAACCGCGTGGTCTTTCTCTATTATTGTCCTCCGTCCCTCGATCTTTTCGTCCTCCCTCGGATTCTCTTCCGACAGACCCTCGTTGTAACGCACAGTCGTAAACTCTCGACGCGCTATTCTTCCTCATAATTCAACTCGCTCGTGCCGTTGGGTATCCCGCTAAGAGAGTACGTGCGATATACTTTGGTGATGTGCATGCTCAACTGCAACATTTTGAGCGATGGTTCTCGGATGAATGGTCCAGCTGTCTGAGGAGCTCAATTTTCGAAATAAAATTTTTTTTTTTTCATTCATTTCTTTCGGTTCCTCGATAATATTATTTAAAAAAAAGAAAAAAAAAACTTTTTCAAAACACTCGTCGACTTGTTTATCGCGATTGGTTATCGGGCGAGACAAAAATATCGTGAAACTATTTACCAGAGAAATGCTGGACGAAACCGGTTGTTGGAAAATCATTTTTATTCTCGGAATCAAAGATTCTTCGCTGCTAGACATTCGAGTTGTTTGGGATTACCGCAAACGTGGCATCGATCCGTTTATTCTTATGCCAGCAGGTAAAACAAAATACGAAGGACAGTGAGAAAAGAGGTTTCTTCGTCTTTTTTCTTGTTTTTCTTTCGCTCTCTCTCTCTCTCTCTCGCTGTTGAGTGGAGGCGGCGGAGAGGCTGCGGTGCTGAGGTTTATTGGCGGCCGTAACTCGTAAAGCCTGGCGGGAGCGCGCGCGCCTTCCGATCAGCTGATCCGTTCCATGACCCGTACCGGTGGAGAGCCTTCGTTTTCTCTTCCTCCGCGTTAACGGTCTCGCCGCCACTTTGGTGCAGATGACTGTGTGTAGTTCGAGCACATCGTTACACGAAACTTTGTTCCTCGTTTGTCCAAGTGAAATGTGCTCCGGAGCCCTTTCGTATCTGCGGAATCCGCCAACAAACAATGACACAATCCGTTATCACACTCTCGAAATATCTTCCTTACAATACAGCGATCCTCATCTTTCATTTTTCTCACCATTTCCTCCCGCAACGTTCCGTTTTTTCCTTCACAACTTTTTTGTTTACTCTCGCAATCAATAAAACGAGAGGCTACGATCAGGTTTCCTCCGAATACACGCGTTTCTTCTCGTCCTCCAATTATGGAACTCGAAATTCAGCTTCAATCGACTCTTGATCTGTTCCCATTTAGTCGAGAGATTATCTTCACGCGCTCTCGTCCTACAAAGTTGCTTCGGGTATATTTATGTGTCGTGTGTATAGATATACGCGCCGTTGGCTCGCTTCTCCCGCTGTCCGATAGATGGCAGCTGCATAATGTCTGCTCATCGTTCTTACATTATCCGAGGAGACTGTGCAGCCACGAGAAGTGGGCCGTTTCGAGTCTCACAGACTTTTTCCTTCGGAGTTTCGTACTTTCTACGTGTATGCGCAAAATGTATGTGCATTCAGTTGCACGGATTTACGATCCTCCGTGACACAAGCATTTCCTTGTAATCGTTTACGAAATTATTTCCGAAACGTCACTCGACTGCTGGCACATTTTGTCCTTGAACTTTTCTTCCTCCTAATGAAGTCTCGTAACAGTTTGTTGCTCGTTCGAATCCCAAAGTAGCACAACCGCGTGCAACCTTCTTATTCGCCGCGATAAAAATCAATCGCTCGCATTCACTTGTTTTCTCGTCGATTCTCCGAAATTTTAATATCATTCCTCGTCCGGGTTACAATGCAAAAAGGTGATTTATCTGCTTTGGCCCTGACACGGGATTCCCAGAGAGAAAAGCCAAAGTAGTGGAGATAGAACGTTCATATAACGTTGTGGGGGAGGGGGAGATATCGACTTGCTCGAAATCACTATTACTCTCTCGTCTCACGCGATCTCAACCCCACCATCTAACGCCACGAACAAAACCCTCTTAGATTTTCGGGATACGACTTATCCGATCCTCCCCTGCGTCTATTTCGACAATGTACATCGACAACCCTGCTGTGGAATGTCATTATCCTTGGGGGAACTTTTCGTCATTGTGCTGTGCTGCCAAAACTATTTCCCGCGCGAGTATTTTCTTGGTTGTAACTTTTTTTCTTTTTTTTTTCGTAACGACGTCAAAATACGACAAAATTATTGCCTCGTTTGACCCACTTTTTTCTTCGACTAATTGTTTCTCGAAAATAAATTAAGTTCCGCCATTTTTTTGAATCCTCAATTACGAAATATTTGAGCAAGACTCTTAATCGACTTGACTAATTATCCTTCGGAATAAAAAGGTTCGTCAGCCGGCTCGTCTCGTATTTCGTCAAGTATTTCCATGTTTGTCTTTGAATCGCGCTTGTGATCCTTCGCTCGATTTACATCAGTAGCTCCACTAATTGGACCTCGCTCTGCTACCAACGTTTTAATTACAGGTTCAATATCGGTCTCTTTCGCCCTCGGCATTATCACGAAATATTAAGAGGAGATATTTTAATTAAAATTTTTTGAATCGACTGCATTATATCGACAACTCGGTTAGTTATGTTTTTTATTTGCACCATTAGTCGATGCTTCAATTAACATTTTAATTAATGAAGAATTTACGGGACAGCGATGAGCAAAGATTCTCCACGCACGCGGATTACCATGACATTAGCTCGATGACGAGCCAGAGAGGGAGGGAGATTTTACAGAAACTGTAGAGTTAATTGATTCGTTACTCGATCGAACGTCGATCCTTCCTTTCGGATGCGTACCTGTTATTTCTATAGTTACGATTCCTCTACGTTTAAGCAGGAGTCTGGAGGAAAGAGCAAGAGGAAAGATCGGGGCTATCGTCGTCCCTGAGAATCCCTGACCTTTGTTAAATAATTTGCATATTTCCACGTTTTAGTGGGCAATAAATTCCTGCCGCTTAGGCAATCGCGAAAGCGTGGTAGACTCCGACAGGTCGTGCCGGGTGTTGGAGTGAGACGAAACGATCTAGCTCGCTTACGCACGTCAGTGTTGATCGCTGCGTGCATATCTCCGACGTATGTGTGCCTCGTATGTGGGATGCGAATAAGCGACAAGCTGGAGAAGGGCAGTTAAATGAGACGGTTTACTCGACGTTCATATGCGAATCGGAGTTTCGCGGTATATGCGAGAATAAGACGGCGTTGATATTTCCTCTTAGATATTATAATTTTATATCATTTTCAATACAAATTTCTATATTGTGAATCTTTGCCCAGCGATAATGCTGTCTCGAATTTTTTTCACTTCGCGATTTTATCTCGCGATATGTTCGGAATTATTAACCCTGGGAGTGCATACAGATTTTTGCAATGTCGTCACCGAGAAAATATCAACATTCATTTTTTTTGTGGCCTCTTCACTCGCTCGATAGATTTTTATTTTTTTTTTTCATTTTTTTTTTATCATTCACTGAATCGAACATTTCTAAGCAACGTTCATATGCTTCACTCGTCTCCTCGCTTGGCACTTTGGACGAGAAGCGATTGCTCTCGGATCGTAGGGAATCCGCCGCGAGTGGGGGAACGTCTCCCCTGCTTGTCCCCCCTCGGAGACATTATCCTCGTACTCACGCGGTTAGCCTCTCACCAGAGCTCTCACTAGCACGCTCACAGTACGGAGCTTGCCGCTTCGAAATTTCGTTCGGACGCTACTGCAACGCAATCGACTCTACTAACCGTTTCACGTAAAAACTCCCACGAGCCGGCTCAATACGAATAGAACCGGTCTAAATCTTGGCTATTGCGCTGGCCCGACAGCTCGCGCCTCCCACGGCCAAATCCGTAACGAAAAATACACTTGGACGATTTTTTTTTTTTTTTCGGATTAAAATTTCCACAATTTCCCTTAGTCAAGATTTTTTTCACTCGCACTGAAAACAAAATTTTGTTGAAAAAGATCGATATTTTGTTCGATACGTTCGACCAAACGTTTTTTTGAATAATTCCAAAAATTGTGTCATTGCAGCAAGAAATATTTTAGAAACTCTCTTCGGAAGCAAATTTTTGTCGTTCCACTCGTAAATTTCGCTGACAATTCCGCTAGAAACAAAATAACGAAAATTTTGAAATTATCCAAAAATATTTAGTTTACCGTATTCAACAAAGTATCGACGATTTTTAACAAAAAATTCATTCCCAATCCGCGTTCTTAGGCGTTTCTCGCAATAAAAAATTCACCTCTGGACCGACAGGATGCCGGGGAAATATCAGAATTTATCGTGATTCATAATTTTATGAATTTACCTTTTTCCAAACCATTTAATCGAACAGAAGCAATTTCGTAGAATATTTTTTTTTTGTTTTTATTAGACCACTCGCCGATCCAGATCTGACCCTTGCACGCCGAGTGCCACGCCAGAATAAATTGCATGTTCTTTGCTACTTTCTAAAACGATAAATTGAAATAATTCACCGCAAGCACTAACCTTCCCCGATGCATGTATGGGAATCGGAGAATCTCGCAGCAAGTTTAATCGTTTGATAAATTAAATCGATTCTCGCCATTAATTAACATCCTGGGAATTTCTCATCGCATTTTATTCGCACAGTTAACAATCTTGGTTAAATATGTCGAACCGTAAAGTGGGTATTGCTCGTTTTTCTTGAAGAAAATCCAGATTTCCTAGTGCCCGGTGGTAAATTGATAAAAAAAATGTACAAGCATGCGAAAGGCGCGTATAATAATTAAGGAAATTTAATACGAAAAATGAATCAACAGAAGACCAACAATAAAACTGAATAACTGACATTCTAATTGTGTTAAGTGGTGTGGGGTTCCTCCCCGTCTTCCTTGTTTCCGGCAGGTTCGCTTGCCGGTGTCGGGGTCGGGATGGGCGTTGCAGGGATGGGTGTCGGTTGCGGTGGTTCGAATTCGCTCGAGTGGACGGGCCAAGTGACGGTGCGAAAGAAACGCAAGCCGTACTCGAAGTACCAGACGCTCGAGCTGGAAAAGGAGTTTCTTTATAACGCTTACGTCTCGAAACAAAAGCGTTGGGAACTGGCGCGTACGTTGAATCTTACGGAGCGACAGGTGAAGATTTGGTTTCAAAATCGTCGAATGAAAAACAAAAAGAACAATCAGCGTCAGTCGCAACAGCAGAATAACAACAATAACAACAACAATAGCAACAACAATAACAACAGTAGCGCAAATAACGCGAATCATCACGGAGGTGGGACGGGGGCTGGAAGTCACCATCACCCGGGTGGTGGACACGGGCCCTCGAGTCATCACGTTCAGGTAGGACAGACGCATCACGCGAATGGCTCGAGCAAGCACCATCAGTGACCCGTGGCTTTCTCTGGGGTCGTTTTCGGCCACCATCCCCATAATCACGGCTCGTCCTCGATCCACGCTGCCGCGGCAGCCGCTGCCGCTGCCGCAGCTACCGGTGGCGGCCCCTCCGTCGGTACTCACCCCAGTCTCGTTGCTTCTTCGAACCACGTGAGCCACGGACTTCACGCCCCACAGATCTCCAGTTCCGGACTCGCCGCGATTCACGCTTCCGGCTCGAGCAACTCCACCGTAGCAACTTCGATCGCCGGACACTCGTATCATCCCCATCATACGAGTTCCCATCACCATCATCAACTGGGCCACGTCACTCATCAACAGCATCACACCAGCCACGGTTTAGCAGCTTGAGAGACCTTTGACCCTTCGGCCCTCTTTTCCTTCCACAAAATGGCCGAACGTGCTAATCCGACGAGATAATCGATCTGCGCCAGTCCGGAAATATCACAGGCCCATGGGATCACCGGGAAATTCTTCAACACACTTTGACGAGCCTGCAGATCCCAGAGAAACTCAATTCTTTTTTAGTCGAACCAAGCCACACACACCTTTACACACAGGTACATATGGATATATATAAATTTATATATATATATACATGAGAATATTAAATATACGTATGTAACGATACGTCGCTAGCGTCGAGTTGGACTCTGCATGTCAAACGCCCACGAAAGGTGTTTAGCAAAAGATAAATAATTTAAAGAGCGAAAGAGAGAGAGAGAGAGAGAGAGAGAAACTGACAGACTCTTCCGAGTGAGACCTCTTATAATAGACAATTAATAAATATTAATATCGAACGCTGCATCGCCCGCGGGTTACATCTTTTTGTAGCTAACCGATAAGTGTGAATGTGCATAAATTTATTATGGGAGTATGTGAAATAAAAACGGTTACGAAATTGTGCGAGTCGAAGAGAAAAAGAAGATAAACAATTTTGAATTTCGATTTTCTCGTTGTATGCTTGCGTCGTCAGGGAGAGAATGAGTGAGTGAGAGAGAGAGAGAGAGAGACGGATCGTTTTCAGTGCAGTGCAGTGCGCGAAAACCTCCGAACAATCTGTCCAATCAGTAACTCGATAGTATTCCTCCAAACTTTTAAATATGTAGGTAAAAACGAAGAAAATACGAGACGTTGCTGTCACATCGAAAAACTTGACATTAGAAGATTCTCTTCGAGCCTGTTTTGACTTTGGTAAATTATCAAATATTTGTAATCTTGCTGTATTGACGAACGTCACGAGATTATACGTTTTTTCACGTGGCTGGATGACCCAACAGGAGAGAGCAAACTTTTATAATTTTTAGAGCGATTTATCGTCTCGCATCCAAAGGATTTCATCGCCTGGTTCGTACTCACTTTTTTGCAACACTATTTTTTCATTTTTCTTTATTTATTCTTGTGAAAAGTCCAAAAAACGTTGGCAGAATTGATTCTGCAAAAAAATAAAATCACTGCAGTCAAAACTCGATCCTCTCTCGCCAGAGGGTACGATTGCTCCGGTCGTTGGCCATTTCTCGACGAAGTAAGACAGCGTGACGAGGAGTTTACGCTTCGACGCGTTCAACAGGCCAGTCCGGAGGAAAACATCCCAAGGAATAAGACCAAGTCGAGAAAGAAAGAGGACGAGAAAGATGCAAAGAAAAGAGAGCAACGAGAACGTTGCACAGGAAACTCTCCAATCACTCTGTTTTTATACATTTATGCACCACTATTCGTCCTGGTGCATTGTTAGTCTCTCTCTCTCTCTCTCTCTCTCTCTCTCTCTCTCTCTCTCTCTCTCTCTTTCTCTCTTTACTTCTGTCTGAGATCCTCGTACTAGAACAATTTGCCTTTCCTCCTTTCTACTTTTGCCTCTCTCCGCTTGATAATAAAGACCACGTACTGTTAGAAAATATCGTCCAGCTGACGAATTCTCAGCTCGAATACGACCAACGAAATGGCCAACTCGCATAAACTACATTTTTTTTTTTGGCTCAACGGGATTTTCGTAATTTCAAACATTTTCAACCCACTTTTGGTCACGATGTTTCGAGGAAAATCTAGTCTGGCAAAAATCGAGTCAATAATTTTCTCACGAATAACGTCATCGACGATTATCATCAGAAACGCAGCGTTGGGCAAAATCCTTAAACTCAAATCGGAGATCTCGGGCAAAAAGTGACCGAGACGGCAACATTTTGAATTTATTAAAAAAAAAAACAGATCGATGAATTTTTGCTGCAAAATGTTCAATTTTTTAATTGCCATTTCGTACGTCGTAGTCGACTCCATTTTTATTGCATTTTGATCGAAAAAGCTTTTCCAATCCAGCCACGAATAATTAAATTTTGATTACACGAAAAATAAAAATTTGACTCGAGTGAAATGCGTGAGTTCAGTTTGTTCGAAAAAGTCATTTGCCTAGCAATAAATAGGGATTTCAAGGTCACGGAAAAAAATGAAAGTTATCAGAGAAAAAAAGACAAACGAAAATTTGGTGAGCTGGTTTTTTCGAGACTCGTGACGGGTCGTCGACGAAGCGATAGCGTTATAAAATAAAAGAAACTTGTACTTAAACCGTTCGAGGAGCCTAGAAATTTGACGAGCCGATGGAAAAAGCTCGACGCTCTTTTTTCTGTAGCAGAAACGAAGGGGTCGAGTAAGGTAGTCGATAATCCTTTAACTTCATTTTTCTCATCGATAGAAATAATGAAATAAAATTCGACGAGACGATACCGGTGAAAAAAAAAAACAAAAAAACAATATTCCGAGCTCTCGTTGATCGGATATTCCCATTTAGCTTCGGGGGAGGCATCGAGATAATTGACGCGATGTGTGAATTAGAAAAAAAAAACAATCGGAAAATTGACCCAGTGAATACTAGAAATTTCGTCAAACGCGACGTTTTTGTTTGTTTTTTTTAATTTAAATTCTTTGTTGGAATGTTGGTATAAAATTTTAAGTATTTAGAACGGAATATTCTCTCGTGGGTATTTCAAGTAAAAATGAATGTTTTGACTCCGGAAAGAAATGTAGTTACTTTTTTGAAAAGAACGAAAATTCGAGTCTCAAAACATCGAGAGAGACGATCCCCATATATTTTCGCGTTGCATGATTTTTTCAATCGTTTCGTTTTTTTTCTGTTTTTTTTTTTTTATAAATACGTTTTTTGTTCGTGTGCGTGTATGTCCGTTCGTGGGCGTGAGTCATTGTGAAAATTATGCACACGTGATCCGTGAAACTGGGAAGCGTGTTTTAACGAATTAAAATTAAAATAAAAGAAAAAAAAAACTGCTGTATAGTTGCGCCACGATAAATAACCGACGGTTATATTGTATTATGTATAACGCCGATAGATATTATTAATGAATATGCAGTATATAAGTGAAGCATAAATGTGGTAAATCGATTAAAAACACAAAAGTGCGAGAACGTGGAATAAAATAGCGAAAACTGAACTAAAAGACGAATAACTTTTTCGCGAGACAGTCGTCGCCAAGTTTTTGCAGTGCAGGCCAACGAAAATGGGCAAAAAAAAAAAAGAAAAAAACGAAGGACTAGACGACGGTGAAAAAGAAAGAGGAAAAAAAACCCACAATTGTAATTAGTGATAATTATTATGTCGAGGACAATGTTTAACAAGATTCTAAGGTTATTAAGATTATTAATTATGATTATTAATTATTATTGTGAGCGTCACGTTAATATTATGTTATTGTTTTTATTGTGTGTTGTTTTTGTATGTATCGAGCCTACAATATTATTATTATTATTATTATTATTATCTATATAACGAATGATTGATAATGGAGGTGATGAAAATGATAATGAAAAAAAAATTGATCCATTCATAAAGGAGACAAAAAACCGTGTTATTAAATGTGTACACCGTCTTGATCCACTGATGGCAATCTCAAAAGAGCACTCACAAAAACTCCCTGCTACGAAGTTCAATTTCTAAAAACAACGACAACCGAACTTTCCACTTTTCCAATTTTCCTCATTTCACACCTCGATCTCCTCGCGATTATCGCTAATTACAACGACGTACTCGTTGCTCCGGGGATATTCAAGGATCCAAAATCAAGTTTGAAAGAAGAAAAAAATAACGACAAATTTTCTCTTTCATACAGAAAAAGGAACATTCGCTATTTTTACAATGATTTCGATAACTTGACGAACGTTTTTCGAGATTTCTTTCTCAGCAACATCCGCGATATTCTAAACTTCGCTCACACGGATTTCGGTACGTGTTCTTCGCAGTTCTTGCCACACTTTCTAATAACGATCCTTCGAGTAATCTTACTCTTGTAAATAAAATATATTTAATTAATAAATTCGCACAATCTACAAAGACATATAAACAAGAAAAAAAACAAAACGATCAGTCTCTCATCGAAGTGCAATAATAAAAGTATGTTTCATTAGTGCCAAAGTAATTGATAAGCGGAGTAAAAACTCCTTTTTTTTCGGTCAGAACGACCAAGCACTTTCCTTCGGTAGAGATGGGCAAAAAGAGCAAAAAAATTCTCAGGTGGAATTGCGCTCGATATGCTCAGATTTTTCCTCGATTTATTTATGGATTTAAAATGTAGAATTATTTGTAGCAACTTGGCACTGCGTTGGATCAAATTCAATGAATTCAGTTGACACATTAAAGTAGATCCATCGATATGTAGCTGAGGCAAAAATTCAGTACACTGTCGCACTTCCGGTGTTCATAGGAAATAACGAATTATCAATGATCCTTATCGTTCTCACCATGACTCGTCACGATCTCGATTAAAATGCATCTCGCGTTTGTATCATACGAAATAATATTCTCGAGACCCCCCCGTAGATTTACTAGTATTTATTTCGTTCGAAATGAACTCGAAAGGGTCTCGCGTTTTTTTATTAAATAAATAGAATGTGCTTTCACTATTATTTAAATATTTAAGACATTTTTATTTCGTTTATTTAGAGAAGAAAATAAATAAATCTCGTAAATCGTGTGTAAATATTAAAATATCTAATCAGTTACGTCCGAAGACAAGTTGACACATATACACGTGACTATTCGCGTTAATCAATAATATTAGCAAGTAACGATCGATGTCGATGGGAGAAACCAATTTGTCGAGATTCTCCATCCGCAAGGATCGTCTTCGATGCATCTATCAAAATAATGCTGTAAGTTAGACACAACACACTCAGATACACTTCAACTTTACACTTTTCCTTCTTTTGATACCGTAGGGAAAATGAGCTCTAGATAAATGAGGAATACTTGAGAAACAAACGATAAACAAACACAACATTCGTTCATCGAGCATTAAGACGAAATACAAAGTTAAGGAAACACACAAATACAATCCAGCCTATTATTAGCTGTCCGAACATAATGTATGTATAAATGTACGTGTATCTCTGTAAATAAAGGCATATTATCTTATCTATACGTTACAATCTTCCATCAAAGTTCAAACTTTAAAACTCGCAGAAATTTTCATTGTACGGTTCCTTCGTCGAGATCTCGTCCTTTCAGAACAACTTTTCCGAATCAGACTCACCGAAATAAGATCAACAAGTTGCTCCTCGTCATTTCATCGTCACCCACGATCACAGGTAAGACAGCCCACGTTTATAACATCTGCACATTTTTTTGTTATTTCAAGGCGTTTCGGTACCGGCGATACAATGTTGTTGTGCTAAACCATGTAAAAAAAAGGCTGCAAATTGATATCAATCTTCCTATGATTTATATTTATATTTATAAAAAATTTATATTTTTATATTTCTTTTTTATTTATAAAATTTTTAAAATTTATAAAATTTATAAAAAAAAAATTTGTAATAAATCTCAATATTTGCGGAAGTTAGAACAATGACATTCTTTTTTTTTTGAAAATTTCAAAATGCCGTAGAATCAGTATTTTTTTAACGATTCTTAAAAAAAAAATTTCACCGTCACATAGCTTCCTCTTTGAGGAAGCAAAACATACAAATTTTTGAAATAATTAGAATTTAATAAAATTTTGGGGATATATTTGGTATTATACGTAACGATACAAAATTTTTCAGATTTTTCTTCTTACCAGTTCTCGAGTAATTGAACATTGAAGTTCACGTGTATAAGCATAGCGTATTCATTTATATATAAGTATATATTCCGGGCGTAAAAATTCTGCTTTAATGCTGAATTACTCGATAACTAGACGGATGAAAAATTTTAAAAAAAATTGTTTTTTCGCACTTGGTGTTGAAGAACGTTATCACCAAATTTGATCAATTTCTTAATATTTAGATTTTGGTACAGAAACTTCTTAAGGAATTCTCTCGCCACAGTCACTTCGAAAAGTTGACTCTTCTGTTATTTTTTTTTTTTTGTAATTTCGAAATAATATAATTGTTGTAATTGTTGTAATCGAAATAAATGTGAAAATTTCTGAATAAAAGTTCAAAATGAAGTTTGAAGTTTGAGAAACAACCACCGCACCCATAAGCAAAATTTAATATCCATGAATAACATTTCGCACTGTACAGAGTGTTGAGAAAATCTTTCCTCAGAACAAAAGTAAATAAATTAAAAAATTAATGGATTCATCGCAACGACGAACTCCAATAATTTCTTTTTCGTTGCCAAGAGCAAACTTTGAGTAATTGATCGTAGAAAAATTTGGAAGACAAATATTGCTACAAACTCGTACAGCTTACCGTCATGAAAAATCCATTACGGTTGAAAATTAATTTCGTTGGAAACTTCACGTGAAATATAATTCATTCCTGCTAGATGTTTTCTCGTGCGAGGTTTATTTCAAATTTTATTGGCAATCCCGCGGAAACAGGGCAGGCCATCGAGGGCGGGACGAACACATGAGAGCACTAATTTCTCCTTCTCTCTCTTTTTCTTCTTCGCGATGGCTCTATCGATGTCTTTCATCTGTTTCGGAAGCATAATTGCTAAGTTTCCTGTGGTAACGCGTTAGAGGCAGAGAGGGAAATACAAAGACGAGGTTTTCGGAATAAACTGCTCGGTTTATCTGCTATTTTTTTTTATAAAATGCTCCAACGAGACTCGAGATTTCTTCAATGTTTCTCGAAACCCACAGATTTGTAGAAATTCCAGTTGTTCCGAACCAGGCAAAAGATAAATCACCCAAAACAAGGTTGAAAAATTCCGAACGTCAACAACGTGGCTCTCGGTTAGTGGAGTGTCTGAAAAAATATCAAAAAAAAATGGAGAAAGTTGGAACGGACAGGAAACGGGGTTCCGTTGTCTCTTGACGCAAAAAAAAATTATATAACGGTCGAGCGTCCGTATGGGTCAACCCTTCGTTACCGAGCGATTCATCCCCGATGGCGACCCTCAAAAAAAAATTGGAAAAGCAGGCCAGCAACTTTCTAATCCGTTTTTCGTCGTTTCGCAAGTTTCCCGTTAGTCTCGTTGAAACTCGGCTAGTGGTCAGTAGACAGAAATTTTTCAACTCTCATATTTCGAACAGAGTTTCGAATCTTTCGAGTCCTCAAAATCGTGCAAAATAAAGTCACAAATATTTTGCCTCTAAGATTCAAAAAATCGTTTCGCGCTCGAAAAAGTGTGAATTAAAAAAAAAAAGGACAATCGGATAAAAAGTGAAATTCGTGCGAACCGTGCATTATTTATTGAATCATTGCTGGCGGTAAAAAAAAAATCGTGAAAAGTTCAGTGATGCGTGAATGAATTAAGAGGGTTTCTCTACAAGTAAAATAAACGAAATGGAGGACGAATCTAATAAGCCAATGGGAATGCCACAAACTCCAGAAACTTTCTCGTTTCCTTCAGAGAAAAATCTCCGCCCCACAACGACAACCTTTGCCCTGTTATTCGTGATCGTGACACAGCAAATTACAATTTCCTCTCGCTCTCTCCCCCTCAATAGATATAACTATTCAGTGCGAATACACATTAGAGCCATTCGGAACATCTCGGGAAATCAAGGCAAGCGGAGCAAATGCAAACAAAGCTCAATGCACTACATAAAATTCTATATACATTTGTGATGTATGAGGGCCACGGACGAACGCAAACAACTCAGTAAAGCAACGTTGGAAAGCCTACATATATATAGTTCGAGGATCGTTGGTTTTCCTTCTATCTCTCTCTTTCGTTATTCCCCGTCCGTCAGATTGAATTTCGTCTAGAAGTTTGTCCGGACTGGACGAACCCGCGGGGCGGGGGTGGTTGGCCAGCAGTTCTCTCGCTAAGGCATGGAAGAATTTGCTGGACCCGCCCGGCGAGGGTTGCGCGCAGAGGGCAAATGGAGGGTTGGTGTTACGTTCTATAAAGCGTTTCAGATTTTCCGTATATCTGTATAGCCGCGAGGATCAATTGCCGCGCCGAACAAAAGGTCGCGTTTGCATTTGCTCCGCTTTTCCTTCGACCAGTCAATTTCGCTGGATTCGTCTTTCTGCTTCTCACTTCGTATATATCCACGTCTGCAGGCTGGCTGCAAAACAGCGAATGGCCGAGTGAGAAGGCGAGATAAAAGCGAGCCAAGTGAAACGTAGCGGAGCGCATACTCTTGCCGGATTACTCCGGTTTCTCTTCCCTCGCTGTGGACTTTTCTGTCTGTTCGTCTCTCGTGTCCACTCCATATAAAAATATATCGCTGTGTACACTCGCGTTTCTGAAACAGTCTAAACGGATCGTTTGGTTTTATTCAAGCTGCTGGACCGTCCGGTACGTTCGTTTGTTGTATTCGCACCGGCAAATGGAGCATTTGAAAAAAATTCCCAAAAAAAAAAACGAGTCTTCATTGTCATCACAAAATGAATAAAAAAAACGCTCGCGTTTCTGAAACAGTCTAAACGGATCGTTTGGTTTTATTCAAGCTGCTGGACCGTCCGGTACGTTCGTTTGTTGTATTCGCACCGGCAAATGGAGCATTTAAAAAAATTCCCAAAAAAAAAACAAGTCTTCGTTCTTATCACAAAATGAATAAAAAAAAAAATGCTCGGAGTTTGATCACAAAGTTCGTGAATTTATTCGATAACCGACACTTTTTTATTACGCGGTTTTCTGGATTATTTTCAAGCTCGAAAGTCCGCTCACCGAAAACAAAATTTTGTTGGACAAGATCGATATTTTGTTCGATACGTTCGCCTAAACGTTTTTTTTTTAATAATCCCAAAAATGGTGTCATTGCAGCAAGAAATATTCTAGAAAGTCTCGTCGGAAGCAAATTTTTGTCGTTCAATCGTAAATTTCGCTGACGATTCCGTTAGAAACCAAAAATGTATTGCCAAAATAACGAAACTTTTGATATTATCCAAAAATATTTAGTTTATCGTCTCCAACAAAATTTCAACGATTTTTAACAAAATTTCAATTCCGCAGTGCTCGCACGTGATTTTGTACGGAATACCGAATTCGCTAATTCCGTAACTTTTAACCATGGGAAACTTTTTGTTCTCACATTGAGCGCGGCGGGGACAGCAAAATGCATATATAACTTTTATAGATTCAAGTGTCGTCCTTCCCTGCATAATTTTTGTCTCCCCCTGAATATATATCAACACACAAACACACACACAAAGTAAATGCTGAATCGTGATGATCGCGCGTGCGTGTGTGTGTGTGCGTCTGAAGAATAATGTATGTGCAGCTTTCGCGAATTCAGGTATATAGTCGGTACGGCAATTCCATTAGGAGGCGGACGGCCAAGAGAGCTAACGTTGAGAGAGAAACGAGAGGTGAAAGAGGAGGGTTGGGGCGGAGGGGCAACAGCAGAGAGCTGCTCCAACTACCAAGAGCTCGAATCACATTCGCCGACGTGAGAGCCAGCGACCGAATTGAGACGTCGACGAGATACGGATACACATGCAGAGAAAATGCTCGACGAGGGGTGGAATCGGGAAGGGGTGTGTTATAGTGTACGAAGAAAAACGGGATTGCAGTCCCTCTTGGAGAATTGAGAGTTTGCGCACAAAGCTACGAGCTCCATGTACCACGATACGTATAAACTTGGTGCGTTGTCATTTAAAGGATAATTAATGTGATTTTCAAAATAATTTCGGGCTCAATATTTTTTTCGCAACTTTGTTGAGCCCCCATTTTTTTTATAGCTTCATATTCTTTGGTGGGTTATTTTAATTTTCATTACCGAGCCAATTACCACGTCGTTCGGGCAACAGAATCGGAACAAACATTTTTACATCGCTCTCGTCATGAGCACAAATTTTTTTAACTTTAGTATTTATTTTTTTTTGTGTCTCCTACCGAGCTGCATATTTATGGAAAATATCAAGAGGTCCGAATCGCCGCCACTGTAGCTCCGGAGGACATTTTTTTTTTCACCCGAATTCCCGGGGAGGCTAACGCGTAAAAATAATGCATTCGGGCCTGCTGCTGTCACGTCTTTTAATGCTTTTAACGCCCCCGCTATTTGTACAGCATATATTCATAAATATATATTCAAGATTTTTGTATATTTTATTAACACTTGTTTCAATCCATAAAATGTAACGATTCGAGATGGAAAAATACTGTCAAGCTGTGTGTTCGTTACATTCCAAGAGATATTCGTATATGAAAGAGCGAGCGAATTTTGAATCCCCGAAACATTGTCAAAATAGGGACATCAATATTTTTACTAAATTGACTCGATGTGAAATAAATCATTTTATTTTTCTGACCAGTCAACATTTTATTCGCGGTATCGACGCAAATTTTATCACATTTTAATAACTGGTCGGCGATCCGTTTTTTTTGCAAGCTTGGTGCCAGAGCCCGAGCTAAAATGGACGGTGGTTCGTACTTACGAGACAAAGAGACATCTTCATCATCTTTCCCCCTCGGGAGAATAAAAAAAAAAAAGAAAAAAAAATCATCGAAAGAAATTCCTCCATGCTTCGCGCTCTCCCTCCCTCTCCGCGTCTCCTGCTCCTTCTTTCTCTTCGTTTTACCATCTCATCCAAAAGCTCTCATTTGCCATACGAGCGTGTGGGTTCTCTATTCTTAGAAATCGTCCTCCACTCCCGCAACAAAATACTCGTATTTACAATGTTGATGGTCACAGAGGCGTTTAAAATTTAAACCCTAATATACTGACGGGTTTCATCTCGGCCATCCTCTCGGGAGCCTTCATTTGCTCTTCGCTTCTTGGACACCGCGAACAAATTCAGCTTGCGCCTTCGCGTCCATACGAGCACCAACTCTCACACTAATTCCCGTGCGTATTTATTTGCAAGAATGTATTCGAGTATTTAATATGTTTCGGCGCATAAATTGAGCACTATATGGGGCATTATGAGGCAAGTGGGAGGAGCGAGAAGAGCGTTTTGCGACGAGGATTCAGCACAGTCAGTACGAATTCTATAGGCAAAGAAGAAAGAAAGTTTTTTAAAAAGCGAGAATGAGAAGAAAAAAAATAGGCAAAACGAAATATTTACGAAACGAGAATAAAGACGCGAGATGAAAAGAGGGAGAAATGGTTTGAGGACCGCCTGTGGGATTTTCGATGTCGTGGAACTCTCGAAACTCTCTCGTATCTGTGTGTATCCGTGGGCGCGATCAGTCGTGGCCATTCGTGACGCCGAACAGTCGGATCTTCGTGTCTCTTTCGACAAAAGTATACATTTGCAAATATATGAGAATGTAGTAAACGACAGAGCGAAAAAAATGATAGTTATATCGAAAGTCGCGGTCCGAGACACGCGAGAAAGGGTTACACCCTCGCAAGACGTCGCTGCTCAAAGATTCTCTGAATCCGCTTCGATTTATTCGTTTTCTCGAAGCAAAGAGCCTCCATTTCCCTCGATCTTTCTCCCCCACTCGCGCTACCTTAATACGTGTGTATTAGCTTGTATCTCGCGGCTCCAAAAGATGTGCTCTTTTTTTTCTTTTTCTCGTTCAGTTTAAACGAGAAAGGAATTCTTTGCGTTGCTCTTCGACAAAGTCGCGATGGTGGCGAGTCTTTATTCTTTTCGTGCCATCAAAACTCTTAATTTCTTATCGAAATTACGGTGAATAACAAATTTATCTAGCGTCTTTTATTCCATTTGTAATTAAATGCGATACGTTGCGTTTTCGCGATGGAACGAAAAGTGGATAATTGTAATAAATTACAAAATACACAACTATATTTCGACAGGATCGACCTTTCTAATAGTAAAGTCACTATTTCGTCACGTAAAGATAAAATTTCTTGAGCAGACGGAATAAATTAATTTTTCTAACGAAGTAACTCAACCGTTGCGGCCCCCGAAAAATAACGCTCGACAATTCTGCCATTTTGTGCCGACGACCCCGCGGCGGTTTGTCAATCGTCCGTGACGCAGATCGAACGAAATAAATCGCGATTAGTGCGTAATTTCGTCATTAAAAAATTCAATAAAAATATTCCGCGATCCTTGTGATGCGAAAATGAACGAGCGGGAAAACTTCCAACCAGTTTGCCGTTTTGCTCCGATTCGTTTGGGCTCTTGCTTTAATTACATTTTTTTCTATTTTTCTCTCGGGTGACTAACCGGTATAATCATTTATCCATTACCCTGGAGGTTACGTACAATGAGAATGTTGCAATTTGATAAACGAGATCACGCTCGAGTTATTCTTTCGGGCGATATGAGAAAGCTGCTGATCTCGGAGAAATGAGCTGTTTTAAAATGGAGGAAGCCGACGGTCTAGCATCATCTCGTTGAACGATCATTTAGTTAAATTGCTGGAGCGTGAAACAAGTCGAGGTTTTAAGTAAACGGTGAAAAAAAGAGCAAAAGAGAGTCAAGCGCGAAGGGTTTTTCGTAGTAAAGAACGTCACGGTGCTTGAATCGAAATACGATCACATTGCAGACTCGCGTCTGTAGGGAGACAATCAAAATGAAAAATAATTCGCGCAGCAGAAAAAAATTTTTACAATTGATTAAAAAAATGTGCAAAAAATCCGGAAGAAATTAAGTTTTTTTTATTTATTTCAATTAAAAAATCGAGGCATTCGACGCGGAGGGGATTATAATTCGAAACAAAAGTCCAGCATCCACGGTGGACCGTTTGGTGAAGAAATAATGTGTGCGTTGCAGTTTCTCTTCTTCCCCAACTTCGTAAAAAGTTGTTCCTGTAGCTTTGCGATCGGAGGGCGCCACTGAACGGCGTCGGTTCTTCGTCGCAGTCGCTATGTATACACACGGAGGTACCTTTCTCAATAAAACTTTGCTCATCCCGCGACGTACGTCGTACATACTTTTTTTCTCCTCGCGCGCCATTTCTTTCGTTTTTTTTTTTTTTTTCTTTCAAGCGAGGGGAATGGAGTCGAGCAATGCGCGTGGAAAACTTCATCCACGGAGAAGGGAGAACTGGAAAAATGTGAAGGAAGGGTGCGAACAGGGTGGGCACACTCATGTATCGCAGGAATCGCATGAGCATCGACCCCCATAAGAACCCCTTTACAGTCGCGAGACGATCTCGACCCTCCGCCCTTCCGATCGACTCTCAACTCCTCATCGTTTCAGCCAAAATATAGCCCCTTAACGCTCAGTCTCACAAATTGCCAAAAATGAAGAATCAAAAAATTTATTCAATGATCGAGCATTGCTTAACGATTCAGCGAATTAATCCATGAATTTTGACATTTTGGTGAAAAATAAATCAAAAGCGTGAAAATGAGGTTCGAACTTTATTTTTCCAGTGACAATCACTTTTCTTCTCTTGTTTTTTGTAAATTTCGCATACACAACGACCAGAGGGTTCGAAGGCAAAGTGCCAGACAAAGAAGTGCGAAAAGTTCTAGTGGCGGAGCTGGTAGCAGAAGGTTTTATAGAGTAGCGAGAAGAGGGAGGAATAAATGGATGCTGTGACTGCACCAACGAGGTATTGACAGTGCGGCAATAAGGGAGAGGGCAAGGGACGAGCCGATGTAAGGGCGCGGCATAGGGACTCTGTTGGAGATTTTGGCGATTGATATATTTTTGGGATATGTGTAAAAATATAGTCGCGCGGTAAGGAACGCATCGATTAAGCTTCGCATGTGGATTCGTATGAACAAGCCTGGGATACGTCCTTAAAAATTTAGCGATTATTCCATTCTCGTGTGTAGCGAAAGCGCGGTCGCCAAAAGCGTAATGCGGAGGTATAGTCGCGTACCTTGGCGTGGATGGAAAGCCAAATGCGAGAGGGAGAAAGAGAAAGGGAGAGAAAGAGGGAGGATGATGAGAGAACGAAGTGGTGAAGGAAGAGGAAGAGGAGAAGGAGGAGGAGGAGGAGGAGGTGGTGGAGGAGGAAAAGAGGGTGTTCGCAAAGTGTCCCTAAAACTTTTACAATCGCTCGCTCGGCTCGCTCGGTTCGCCCGGCTCGTCGGTCTCTCCGCAGCTAGAGGGCTATGCTTGATGGCGTATCTTCCAATGTGAGTTGCCCATAATACTAAGATGTACGGCTGCGCCGGTAGGGGTCCGTTCCCGTCGCCGCCAACGCCGCCACCACCACCTCGTTTCGTTCGTTCGTTCGTCCGTTTGCACTGCTCGCATCTCGTTTCGTTCTCTCGTCGTTCATCCGGGTTCTTTCCATCATCTTGATATCGACGTTTTTCTATTTTTTTTTTTATACTTGAAAAAACTCGAAATCCGGAGTCTCGTGAGCGGCGAACCGTTCTCGTCAAAAGTTTGAAACTTACGCGTGGACCTCGAGGCAGCAGAGAGGGAGAGGGCACGATGGAGTAATCAGCGATCACGAAGATCTAAACAATTGAGAGCAAGTCGAAAACCGAGTTCGTTTTTTCTTCGCTTTCAACGTCAACTGTGATTAGCTTTTTGCCTCGAGTTTCAATTCCCTAATTGCAATCGTGATTAACGCGTTATTATATGGTAATTACTACGTTAACGTCAAACATTCGTTTCGCAAAAAAAAAAGAATCCTCCTGGGGATGACATGAGGGCGCGCGTGGCCTCGAGCTTTCCCTCTTGCTCTCTTTGCGTCTCGCTTGCTCTCGCGGGATCCGTGTGCCTGCCGGCTCTGCCGCTGCTGCCGCCGCCACTCGCCAATCCATCGAGTCTAGTCAACCATTGGTGGCCGTGTCATGGCCGCCTGGAGATATCTCTCTGTGCTCTCGTAGCTCGCACCGGTTTTCTCCAATGTCTCAGCATCCTTGCGACACCGCGAAACGTGAAGATTCCTCCGCGATTAACAAACAAATAAATAAAACGAGAAACGCAAAAATGCACAGTTCGACGAAGCACTTGTTTCTGGATTGATCTGACGTTACGAAATTCGAGAGAGAAAAAAACTCGCAGAGATAAAATAACAAATTCATAAAGTCAGTGTTTATTCAGAAACTTCTTGACACATCAGACGATCGTTACTGACTGGAGAGCTCTTAAATCGCGAGATCGGGCCACTTATTTCTTGTACATGTGCCTTTTGCTCCGGAGCTATCCCCCCCTCGGGCGTTTCCACGTGTTCATTCCCGGCTATCATTAGTGTGCGTGCGTCTGTGTATATACCAACAGGACGAATCAAACGGAGCTTTTGCTAATGCGAGTGCCTCTCGTACCCACACAAGTTCGTATATCTTTTTACCATCGACATGATTCTCTCGTTTGACGTTATTTCGCTACTTGATTATTCAATGTGACATCCGGACAGACACACGCACGCACGCACATCGATTTAACGTTCAACGATGCATCGTTAAACATCTTTCCGAACAGCAGAGTCGACGTTATACGGTGGGGGATTTAATGGAAAGTCTCTTTGCCTTTTGTTACAGCTAAAAATGGCGCATCGCGCCTACTAATACGAATCAACCAGTGTGTCAATGTTCGGTCCCATCTTTTTGCCAGCCGTCACTTCTAGTCACGCCGCGATCGCGACTGACGTTTTTTCTTTTTGTCGCAGCTCCTTCCGTCCCCGCAATATCGACGCGCGGTCTCTCGCCAACGCTTTCGCGCTCTTTAACTCTCCGTTCTTTTGTTTGTGTTTCTCGCGATTCTTACATCCCCTCAACTTTATCGTGCGCGTGCTGTGCGCGAGTTTTTTCAACTTAAAGTGCCGTGAAAACAGGGAAGATGTCAACCAACGAACTAAATCTATGAGCAGTCACGAGGATGGCGGCTCTGCCAAGACTGACACGACAGCCGGTTGCCGGTGAGTAAAATTTCACATCTCATTATTAATTTTCTCAAATCCTTCAATTATTTTTGTTGTTGTTCTTTCCTGGCTCGTTAAAATCTTCGAGATATTATCGTATTTACTATTTACTATTGAATCCACATAAATATTCGACTTTATAGAGTTGCTTTCTCAATAAATAATTTTTGTGACTAGCGCAAAGATTCTGCCGACTCATGAATTATTCACAGCCAGCTGAGGTTATGTTCGTTGCCGGAATAATGAAAAATTCATTCCTCACTTGACCGAGTGTCGTTGAAAACGTTGGCGCATTTTTTCCAATCGATTCTCTCGGTCAATTTTTATTTTCGTCATTTCTTTAGTTTCTAATTTCGTCAATCGAGGTCCTGAAGCCTCTAGCCACCCTCATCGGATTTTTTGAAGGGAATAATTTCCACAGACTGATTGTGACGACGTTCGCAAGGAAATTTCGCATTTTAAGCAGTTCTTTTTTTTTTTTTTTTGCACTCGTACGGTGGTCGGTGTGACACTCGTCCTCAAAGAGACTGCAAAAATGTGCGTAGGAAGCTCGACGGAGAAAAAAAGTCACGCAAGAGTTGCGAGGCGTCGAGAGCAAAGGAGCAGCGACCGGAAATCGAAGGTTTTACAGCTATTGAACCTGCTGTGTGTGTCTTTATATATATACAGTCTCTTTAGATTAGAGAAAATGGTAGATGGAGCAACAGGAGGGTGAATAGACGGTTGGAAGAATCGAGAAATAAAGAGGGAGGGAGAGGGTAAAGAGAAAGAGAAGAGCAAAGAGAGAGCTTTGCCGCGCAAGAGAGCGAGGCAGACGGAAGGACTTTCATTATTGCTTCCTTGGGTTAGGTTAGTAATTTTCTCCATCCTGCTCTTTTCGCTGTTTGGCGTACTTAACCTTGCCTATGGCGGGCAAACTCGTATTAGCAACGAGAATTATCTCCGAGGATAACAAAAAGTATCTTCAATCATCAATTTCACACGTGCAATCGTTGCATTTCAAGCGGGAGAGAAAAATGCTCGAAAAAACTGAATTTCTCGAGTGAACGATCGGCGAGTGGGGGTAAAAACAATTAGCAATAATTTCTGAGACTGAAAATAAATTCTGTTTGACCGAGGAATCGTAGAAACGTCCATTGGAAAAAATCTGTAATTATTTTTTCTTTCCTAATTGACGAGAAACAGCTTCAAGGTCAACGAAGGTCAATGATTATTTTTCAGACCAGATATAGAGTTTTTTCTATCTATTGCTGTAAGCAACGCAGGATTCCTCGAGAGTCGGAGATAAAATAAGAAAAAGTGTCGAACGAGACGCGAAGAAAAAATTCGCTAATTGGACCCCCGCGCGAATAACGGCGCGACGATTTTTACCTCATTGCGCCCGAATATTGCGGGAATTAAAAAAACGGCAGCTGGTTAATTGATTAGTGTGTCTTTTTTTGGGGGAAAAAGAGATGAAGCAGATACGCGAGGGATATAATAAAAGTTTAAAAGAAATCTCATTGAATTGAGCACGAGCGAAATGGTGAGAATCAAGCGCCGGGCGAGGCTGCAAAACCCCGTGGAGTTTCCCCGTCGAGTCTCGCCATACACATATAGGTGGAGGGGATCCTGGACGATCGATTGGTCCGCAGCTCGTAAAAAGTCCTGGGCCGCCCATCGTCGAGACGTCGACTCCAACATCGACACTTACACTCTGACTATTTTTCTCGTATGCACACGAATTTCTCCTCGTGTGTTCGTGTCGCCTCTACCATCGCCATGCGTTTTTCTTCTCATGCAAACTCTCTCTCTCTCTCTTTTCCTTTCTTTTCTCTCATCATTTTGCGAATGCAACGTTGGAAAATATACTCGATATTTTTTGCTTCGATTATCGATCCACCGCGATGAAAAATCTTGCGCTGAAAACACAATCATCTCGTTCGTCGCTTTCAAATTTATTTTCATTCTCCCTTGAATCTTGAATTATTTATTCAACGCTCTCAACTTCGCTACTCGCGAACTTATGGATCAACAAGCTTATCGGTTTTCGTTCGTAATTAAATTTCGCACGATAAGCCGATCATTAAATCTCGAAATGAAAATAAATTATCAACGGATAGTAAAAAAACTTCGCATCGAATTTTCGACCCGAATTTTGACGTGTCTGTGCCCCATTATTTTTCCATTCCTTCGAGGTCTTTGCTCGTGAGAATTTCCTGACATCTTATCATCGTCATTACTGCGGTTTGTAAAAAAAATCAAAAATATTTCAAGTCGATTAGTCCAACGCGATTGAGTCGCTACAAATTATATTTTCACAGTTTAGTAAACTTTTCGCTGATTTACTAAATATTTTACTTCTCTTGATGTTGATGCTTGAAAAATGTTATGAAATTTGAAACGAACACAACTCCATGCTGGTCGCATGTTTTGGAGGTAAACGGTCGCGAGCGCGATTATGAAATTGGATTCCGCGATAAAAGGAGCGCGGAACGGCTGAGAACTTCGGTAAAAAGTATCAGCCCGATAAAAACTCTTTTATTTATTGAAATGAGAAATTAATTCAAAAATAAATGTACATAACGGAAATAGAAAAAAAAAATGTGAACTAGTCACGTCCATCTCGGAAGCTTCGAAATAATCGTTTCCACTTTCTCTTCGTCCTTATCCACTTTCTCTTTGCCTGCGGTTCACCAAAAGGATCTAAAGATTTTTTTTCATCCCTTAGCTCCGCAATGCGAGGCACGCCCGTGCAGTGTGGCACGAGCGACTTTCACTTCTCGTTCGAAACGATATTTCCGAAAGGGCTTAATTTTTTTTCCACGTTTTTTCGACCAACGGATGAGCTCGGCGGGTTTCTCTTGTGTCTCCGGGACTTTGCCCCAATTTACAAAATTCCATGTAACTTCTTTTCTTGTATTTTGTAAACTCGGAGCAAAATATTTTTTTCCACGCCGCGACGACAACTTTCTCTTTGGCCGATGGGGATGATGGCTCGCGTCGACCTTTGGTTCTCATGCATACACGAGATACTTTTTTTTTCTCGGATTTCTAAGACACGCCGAAAGCACGAGCACACGTTGTTACAGTTGCACATTTGGAACTAGCGAAAGTGGGTCAAGCATTGAATTTTTTTTTCCTCCACGACGTAAGAACTATCAGTCCGTCGAATATATTTGTTCAGTGTCCTCGGCAACTGTCCATTCCTACGAGGTGGATGCTGTATCGACGAAAAAAGAGGTCGAGGAATCATTGTTAACTTTCGAAAAAATATCTCGATGAGCTTGAATGTTTTCTGAACGTCGGAATAGCCACGAGAGAGTCTAAAGATAATTTCTCATGAGTTTCCTGCACGAGAACGATAATTCTTGACTCTCGCAAGATAATCCAGAATCCTAATCGTCTGGACCGGGAATTTACGATCTTCGTAGCAGTCGCGTACGGTGTTGCTCAGATTTTTAGATAAACTAATATATTCGCTACCATGGTACGCGCGCGCGCGTTCAGACACGAGCGAAGCTCGCACGAACGTAATTTCATCCTCGCAGACGACGTGCGACTCACACGTCCCGTTTCTGGTGCTCGCGAAACTGAATGCTGAATTGCTAAATACTTTCATGCATGCTTCACGAAAAAAATCGCCGCGACATCGTTTAACGGTTCGTGAAATGCTAATCTATAAACTCACGACATTAATCTCTTGCACTGCGCGGTGCAACCTTATCGCACGAAACAAGTTCGCGACAGCGGAGGATAGCACAGCGATGCATCCATCACTTTCGCGTTCTTCGTTTCTCGTTATCTTTCTCACTAGATGAAATATAGTACGCGAGTGAAAATTACGAGCGCGTGCCACCTCCGAGCTTTGATTTATCGCGATTTTCCTACTCTCGTAGTTTACTTCCGAGTGCTTCATCTCAATGCGCCTCTCTACATCGTCGCTCTCCAGCCTCTTTACATTTTATTAATAGAAAAACACTGCAGAAGCCTAAAGAATAGCAACATCGCCACGAAATTCGATGATTCAACGAAATCAAACGAAATTTAACGAAAAAAATGCCGAAAAGATTTTCACTTGCCAAAACTTTCCTGCGGTAATTATCTCGACCAGAAAATCATGGTTTCAATAAATTAAAAAAACAAGTTTTGCATTTTCTCATAATTAAAGTTGCCAAAGCAACTTTCTAGCTTGATTCATTGGACGCAATCGCACGATGGATATTAATTCGACAGTCGTTTATAACCATTGGATCATTACGTTCGAGATATTTACGATCAGCGGTAATTTCATATGCTAAAGTTCACCAGCTTCATGTAATTTTCCTACCAGTTTTCTCGGGCTACCAACATTGTTAAAAATAAATCGCAAATACTCGTAGGATACCGCGGTACGTTCAGAGCACTGCGTGCTTGCATCGATACAGAATTTACAAATTTTATTTCGTCCCTTCAGATCGATATCCGTACGAAAAAGCGAGGATGACGGAAGCATTTGAATGAAGAAAACTTGGAAATCTGTACTCCGATTGAAAAGTGTCTTTAAAAAAATTCTTAACGAGATTCCAATGAATAAATGGTTTGCGATTCGTTTCGTGACAAGTTAGTCCATCATTAGATGGATCGTTCTCCTCGTAATGCATGAAAAATGCAATAAATGAGTCCAACGATTACTGAAAGTGGTTCCAATAACACGTCCCGATGGTAATAGTGCCTTAAAATTAATTACAGACATTATTACAGTCGAGAAGAAGAGACAAGCATAATTATAAGTTACGCAGGCAAATAACATCCTGTCATTCTCAGAAAAATCTTTCTACCTCACGTGCATGAGTCGAAGATGTAAATTAATTCCATGTGCATCGAGATGGTCATTGAGCACGATGAAAGACCGGACGAAGGACCGTCGAGCGTCCTTCATGGTCTCCTTTTCTTCGAGGAGTTGCCATCGTTGAAAAAAAAGATGGAAAAACATTTTTACGTCCTTATGAATTCATTGAAATCTCAATTCTCCATTTTTACCTCAGTCTGCCACTTACAAAGTATATGAATCACCACAATGTGTAGGTAATAGTGACAAAGGGAGATTCGAGACAGTCACCAAAATGTATGGCTTTGCAGGAACATGCCCTTCTTGCATAGCCTCTCGTGAATACCGTTCCCACTCGATATCACTCGCTCGAGATTCACATTCGTCCGCCACACCAATGAGCGCTCGGAGGGTTGTAACAGTTGACTCTACCGAGTTTTATGACGTATTTCATTTCGGAGGCAGGAACACGCGAGTCACCCATACAAATTCCAGCAGCACATTCAAATATATATTTTCTGGTGCACATCGATGCACGAGTTACAGACTCACACAAGTTGGACGGAGGGAAAACCGATACGTATGGTGACCAAGATGCATAAACCAAACGTTTGCGTTGGAGTTAGGGTCAGAAGTCGAAGACGCAAGCGCAGTGACGATCGCGAGGTTCACGGAGCACATGGTCCTTCTTCGGCCACGACCCCGAAGCGTTCTTCTCGTTTATCCACTCATCGGAACTTGAAATCATTGTTTTCTTTTTTTTAAAAGTAAATTGTGTTGTTTCAAGTGGAGGAACTCAAGGGCTTCCCCGGCCAAGTCCTTCGTTCATCAGCCTTAAGAAAATCTTGACGTCATCGCGGTTTTTATCGGTTTCCCAAATCTGTCGACCTTCCTTTCACACAAACGCGCTGCTTCCTTATCCGTAGCCATCGCCGCGTGTATGTAGACATCGGCGTCGAAGAAGAGAGGGATACAGGATCTAGCAGGGCTTGTAACGTTACTACCCACTGGGACGCTGGGTGCGAAACCACCCCCTTCCGCTCGGCGGAGCTGCTGCTGGTTCTACGTCGAGGGGGTTGATTCTGGTGGCTGCAGTCCTGACCTACGGCTCGACCGATACCGTCTGCGGTCTCCCTTTTTCCAATCTTTTGGCCTGCCAGCTCACCCTTCAGTTTTACTCGTCATCCCGAAACCAGTTACAGCTGTCTGCGAACGTAGACGCCATTACAAATGACAATCTTGGTGCTGGCCTCAGAGTGAAGTGACTCCCGTGGATGCTGTGACCTCAAAAACAAATTTTCAATATTTCTAGAAACTTGGAAACGTTCCAAAGTTCATGGACCAAGTTTTGCTACGTCAGTGTGAATTTCTCCGGTTGGCCAAATTTTCCCTTCACCAACAAGTGGACTATGGACCGAATGTTCGGTGAGTGTTACATCAATGACGTTCGTTCTCCAAAATATTTGGTGTCAGTGAAAAAACCGAGAAAAAAATCCCTTCATATGGCAGGAGTCTCGTGACTGATTGAAATTCTCATGCACATGTGATGACGACAACGAGATTGCGTCTAGGGTTGCGTGCTGATTCCACTAGAGTGCGGTACACACGTTAAATGTCTGCATCGATCCACCTCTCGTTTCTTTATACTTTTGTTGCGTTTGCAATGTCATTCATCTTTCCTCCTGTTACGGTGAGTTTTTGTTATTTTGCAAACATGTCTTGTATACACTTGACACGTTACCGTTAATTACATTTGGTCACGAAGCTTAAGAAGGTTGGCTACATACGACAAGATGATAAGAAATTAATCAAATTTGGTGATTACATTCTTTAGCATCAAATACGATGACACAATTTTGTTCAAATTTTTCGTTTGCATAGTTTTCGAATAATTGGAGTTTACAATTTACAAAAGATATATCTATATATATCTGAATTCTATGCTTATGCATGTAAACTGTAGTGTTACTCGAAAACTAAGTAGAAGAACAATCTTAACAAATTTGTATATTCATATTTAATACTAAAGAATATACTCACCAAATTTCATCAAATTTTAATCATTTCGAATTTTTCCATGCTTTTAACATGGCAACATTGTTGTGTGTAGCCAACCTCCTTAAGTTTCGACGTATAAACAGGGTTGGAAAGTCAACGAAAGATCAAAGGAGATCAAAGGAACTGATCGCAAGATGAATGTTTAATTTTTGTCTTTCACCCTCAACATCTGCATTCACGTGTTTTTGATCCTTGTCGAAAATAATTCAGCGGAATTTATGCCACTCACATGTGGTCTAGCATCTGGAATGTGACTGGTACCACGTGAAATCAGCTCGTTTCGCAAACCAGCCTCGCAGAATCAGATCCACTTTTATTTATTAATTTCTTCCTGCGACACGAGGAAGTCTCTCATCCATTCTGTGCAGTGTGAAGCGCCCACATAGCTGGCTATCTGGCTTGCGGGATTACGAGAAGATTTGAATGAATCGAAAGATTCCGAGACCGTTGAACCGCTTCTGCTGTTGCCAAGTGGCATTTTATTCACCCCGCGACATTTTACTGACGTTTGAACAATGTCAGTACAATGTATGAATGAGAAATCTGTTTCAATTCGTTTGACACTTTGGTCAATGTGATTGCGCTCGTCCTCGAATCGAGTAGATTGTTGATAACCGCGCGCTTCTTATCCGGTAATTGCGCGAGCGTATATGCAACGAACTCATCCATCATGCGAATCAGAGACCGCAGAGAGAATGCAGTGGCTCGAGGAGCGTATACACTCTCGCGACCGCATCAGCCGTGAGTGAATGACGTGACGTCATGCGAAGAGGCGTGCGGAGGTGCTGTTAGCCTCTGGCCTGCAGACAAAGACAGATCGCGAGAGAGCAAGAGCTCGAGCACGATCTTGCATACGCTAATCGTCGTAGCAGCCCTCGCGACCGGAGACTGGTGCGGGTCACCGGTAGCCGTGTGCCTTATCGCGTGTCATCTAACATGACGGACCACCAAGTTACCTACAGGTTGACTCCGTACTTCTTGCTTTTGTACCTGCTCGCGATAACGAACCCCTGGAAATAATTACCAGACCCCACCGCGGACGATATTATGTCTCGAGGCACGCGATTATACCGCGTGACATATTTATATTCTCCGGGGAATAATTTGTATCAGAAGGAGCTAAAATCTTTTCGCACGAAGCTTTGTTTAGTTAATGCTTCAATTTGTTTCGGTTGAGTTAAGACCGAGTGAAAATAATTACTGACCACCGAGCTAGTCAAATCTCTCAATTCTCTGCCTGGTATCACAATTTTTCCTCCTTTTACGTTCAATTCACTCAGAACGATTCCCTGATGATTTTTATGAAGAAATTGAATTGAATTCATCAATCCAGATCCGACGGGACTGATCGGTCATGACGAGGAGTTCGTGGGGCGTCGACCAGGGGGCACCCAAGACAAGACTTCGGATTTCAGTAGCGTACCTAGGGCAAGCAGTATGGCGATATACCTTTTTTACGATTTAACCGGTAGTTCAGGGCGTGCATCTTCTGGATATAACTCCGATAGAGCTCGTATAGACGAGGTCCCGTATTTACTGAGTTCGTTCATGGCCGTAGGCATCTAGGCGGGTATAACTGCCTGGGCTTCGCCAATAAAACTTTTAACGTTCTCGTGTCCAATGAACGTTACGTTCCCGTGGTTTTACGTGGGGCGTTGCCGCGCGGCCATTATGCCATAACGGAACAGACTCGAGCTACGATTGGACCTTGTTCCATCATGGCTGCCGTTTCCCTCCAACTTGTCTCGCCTTTCCCCTTCCCTTCGTTCCGCTCGACTCCCCGCACTCTTCAGCAACGACAACGCTGACGTTATATCCCACCAAGTACGCACCCCCGGCAGTCTACTTCGTTGCTCAGACTCTCGTGGAAGCGTACTCCGGTGATTTGCCTCCCCGTTAACCAGGGTGCTGCTTCCTCTGCTAAAAATGGCAGCACGATTTTAATGCACGCATAATATTATACCCGCCCGGCTCACATGCTACAACCTGCGATCTTGCGCGATTAACAGAATAATTATCCGATTTTTTTTGCACTTACATCCGCGTCGCTTCTCCCTCGATCGTCTCACAAAACCGACAAAAAAAAAATATCAATTTTGCATCGGAGGTTTATTAAAATGAGAGAATATTTTAATGAAGAGCTCGTATCAATTCGAACAATAATTTGCTCCGTACTAATACAGACCTGAAAAAATTTAAGTGACTTTTAAAATACCCAATTAAAGTTTACTCCCGCTCACGTGTATGTGTAACGATTTTTTTATCAGACTGTCTGCGGAAAGACATGATTTATGACAAGAGGATACCTCTTTATTCCTAAACTGCATGCTTTGCTGCTAAAACCTGTTTCCTGGCTCTGCCGTCACTCACTCTGGGGGGAGCGAGCGGATTCGAGGTCGGTAAGGGCGGTCTCGATCGACCTTATCGACTGCCTCAAGGATTCTCCCGTTCCCGCCATTTCCGCACTCATACCAATGACCGAAACGTCGCTACTGAGCTATGCGTCTGAAAAACGTTTTATGGCTGCTAGACACTGCATATGAGTACAAAAACACGTATCCAAGGACGAACTCTCATTCCGGCAGTCTGCTCAGTTTTTTTGATCTCTCGATCGCTTCGGATTATATTTATTGACGATCTGGTAAACAAATACATCGAAATAACTTTATTGAGTCGTGCAGAAACAAATAAAATGAAAAAGCGAACGAGGCTGTTCAATTTCAATATAAAATAAACTCTGCTTCAGTTTTAATTAAATTAATAAACACTCGAAGCACAAGAACCCTTAAAAAAAACATCCAAGTACTCGCTTTATTTTTCTTATCGCGAACGTACTTCATCAAACCTGAAAATCCAGCTCGCAAAACTTAGGGTCTCGTATACACGCGTATCAAGGTGGGCCAAGGGTTTTCATACAGCGTGATATTCCCCTTCACCCTTGAGAGCAGAATCATCTCATATACATTCAGGTCCATATATCTATATCCGTAGCTCATGCTCTCTACCGTACCGTCGGATATAGCGCGTTATAGAGTACAGTTCGCAATTTCGCCGAGGATGGAGAAGACTTCGTTACGTTCATAGGACGTACGAAGGAGAGACTCGGTGGCGGGGTCGAGGACCAGGAGGGGCAGAAAAGGTAGAAAGGTTATTTCAGTAGAAGCCTCGTGGAGAGTCAGAGGTCACGGAGGGAGAAAAAAACAGAGAGCTAGGGAACCGGAACATGACTCCTTAGCCATCGGTAATGTTCTGGCCACTCATCACCGAAACCATATAGTGATTGGCCGGTCGAAACTATTCGGCATAGAGGAGTAAAGGAATGTATGCCGAGAGCCAATGAATGTTCTTTCCATCAAAGTTCAATCTCCGTAGCGCTCGAGCCATCTGTGGAGCCGACACGACGTCAACGCTCTGGAACATCGGTTTCATCGATCCGCACTAGCGACGCCAGCGTTGACGTTTCTCTGCATATACCATTGCTCCTCTTGAGCAACTCAATTTAGCTAAAACGTGTATTCAACGTTGGAAAGCTTCTCTCACTCGTTCCGCTCTGGACCTGGCCTCTTTCGGTTCCGGGAAGTCTCATTTGTCGAATGCATACATTTCGTAGACTGGATAAGTGGACGAGATATTGAAAAAGCGTTGAAGAAGGAGCTTGACTCATCCTAGCGACTGTGGCATTCCATTCGTCTCGGTCGAGCTCTACCTATGGATGGAACGGTATCAACATTTGGAGCCAATACTCACAGCCTAGTTTACCCCAAAACCTTGCAAAGTAGGGTATGTGATCCTGGATTATGGAAGTCCTGATGGAAAGAAAGACAAGAACGAAAAAGGTAGACTAAGCCACGATAGTGTCTGGTTGGTTGATGCTCCTGGTTTTCCTTCGGCTTTCATAGGCCACCATGGCGATAGAGGCCCCGGGGGTCATAACGAGAGATAGGTACGCTGTTGGGCCACATAGCATGAAAACCCATAAACCCACCCGCACTCCCATCATTTTATGCCACGACATTTTCCTACACTAGACAAGCCACTGGATATGCCAACAGACATCTCGGCCTAATCGTGCAGGTGTCTTACCCGTCGAGCATTCCGGAGTGTAAACACCGCGACCACACTGACAATGCCAGACATTCTTCTGCTTATCCGTACCATCAGGACTTGTCGCTTCAAATTCTCGACCTGATTACTTAACAATTTCCACAAAAATTAATCTTCATCGAAATTTAATTAACACTTCGTCTGGAAACCTGGATCATTCGTGTCCTGGCAAATACGACGAATGGCTCCATTTATTGGATCAAAAATGGATGAAAAAATTGATTTTTCTACAATTTTATGATTGAAATGCCAAGGTGAATATTTCGAACAATAGCCTGCATTTTTACAGAATTTTTGGAATGTAATAACAGGCAGAAAAAAGTGTTAACAATTCGCAATTCATTTTAAATCGAAATTTCGATTCTAAAGTACGTACAACTTTGTGTTCTCTATGGAACAAAGTGCAGCTGTCCATTTTTCAATTACTCAAAGCCTCAGTTTGACTGCGCTTTTATCTAAAAGTGTAAGGACTCTTTACTCGTGTCTATTGGTCCCACAGCAGAAAGAAACCTTCAAAGTATATCCATCCCATCTCTACTCCTCGCTGTATACACTCCCTTCATACAAGTTATGTTACTATCATATCGTGAGACGGATGGATATCTACAGAGTGGCTCGTTCACTTTTACACACGCCCAACAACTTCTGCATATCGTGGGGGTTTCCATACGAAGTTGATTCTGTGCACAGGTACGATGCGAGCATTTCTATGTTGCATTTGGTGACTCCGCGTTATCTGTATGAACGGAAACGTACGAAGAATATGGTGGTATGGAAGTTTGTCCGTATGGCATATATAGGATGAGTGTAGTAACTATATAGCTTTTGGAGTCGGCAACTCCGCGAAGGAGAGACAGCAGTGCGAGTCACGACACGAGACCTCGTGGCTGTCACAACGCTCGAAATTCTCTCTTCTCTTTTGCGCGTTAATCAATTTTTTCATCGGTTAAAAAGGTAAAAATAGAAAAAGCTGGTTGTGTGCCTAATTGAAAGAATGAAAAAAGTCATCCAAGGCTCCTCTGTGACCTTTTTCACCCCGGGTTTGTCGCGTAAGCCGCGAGTACGTTGTCCGCTCGGATAAGTAACCGACTACTGTGCGTGTCGCGTGCGTCTCTTCCATATGGCTGTACAGTGCGTGCTTTTCACCGGTTCGCGCAAGCGTCGATCGTCGTTCTATCCCTGCTCCTTTATTCCTCTCGTACACATACACTTTTATATATATACCAGTGCGAAATACATATACATATGTAAAGACATTTGTCTGGCGAGCATATGATTCCCTCTATTGCGATTACATCGACCACGTGACTTTTCGACGTGTCCCCCACCATTGCAGATGGCATATTCCCGTAGCCTATATGTCTATCTGATCCAACTAGCCGCGGGACTCAAACCAAGTTTGCCGAACAACTCTGACTCGCGAATAAAGTCGGTCAGTTAAAAAATAGCGATAATTCGAGCAGAACAGAGAAACAAAGTGTGCTAAATAATCAGCGCTGAAAAAAAAATGCGGAGAGCAAAACGTGGGTGCGCGACCATCTTTGTGCGCGTCGCCAAACGATTACCTTCGTCTTTCGCATCATTTCCCACCTACCGAACGATCGCACCACCTGTCACTCTCCAAGGGCCTAAAATGCCAGCTGACGAACTCCCAGGTTGGTAACGCCGCTTTTCTCGCCCGCACCAAACCTCTTTAGACGTTCCTCATCCCCACTCTCGCCTTTCTGACACCTCCTCTCCTCCCGCCCTTCACCCAGTCGACGCACCATTACAAATACCACCTTCCAACTACCACCACGATAAACCAACGTCCACATTAACTCTGGCCCCTCTCTCTTATTTCCTCTTACAATGTTGCTGAAGCAAATGTTGCTTCAACGCCGATCGACCTTTCCCCCTCTCTTTTCTAACCAGTCAATTTGCTCCATTGCAGTTTTTAATTTACATACACGCTTCATATGCACTGCGGATCTAGCAAATGATTTTTTTTTACTTCATCATCAGCTGTTTTCTTAGACGATAAGCAAATGTCAGTCGATGATCGTTCTACCAATATTTACAGTATCGACGACCTCTGAACTTGTATCGATTAGTTATCGTGTTCACTAATAAATAATTGAGTGCCTGACATTCGAGAATTAATAATTTTTCATCGAATCAATCGTTTTCATGATTTCAACTGGAATGTGCATTCAAGCATGACTTTATACTTGTTTTCGCCAGCAAAGTCATTCATAACAAACGTCCGAACGTAACAATTATCATTTCCTTTTTTTTTTGGCTCATAAAATAATTTATGATCGAGCCAAAGGCTCACGACTCGCGTATGATAGATCAAAGATCGAGACAGTGGGAGTTCAATTTATTCAATACGTTGTACAAACAATACTTTCGTCTTTTTCGTAGCTGCTGTGTAGAAAATTTATGAGGACGATCTTCGAGAGCAATTGCAAGACTCTCGTTCTCTTAGAAAACCTCAATATTTAGGTCTCTGAAATTTATTGAAAAATGTTCGATTTTCTGAAGGAAATCTTTCCCTTTTTTTTTACTCAATAAATTAAATAATTTTGTCGAAGTTTTTGACTTGAAATTTAAATCGAGAATAAAGTGATTGCGATTGCTTCCAGTTTTCTGTGTTTTAAAAATTTTATAATGATAATATCGAGACGTATTTGCATAGACGAAAATGATGCTATTTGTAAACTGCTCGCAGATATTCAATGCTCCTCGCGACGTCAGCAGCCTCGCCTTTCTTATTGTCATTCGTTCTTCTTGCTCGTACATTCCCGCTTGGCGATTCCATTCGTTCGGAATAAAACGCCGAGACGGCGTTTGCCTCGTGTGCAACAAACTCGTTGCTTTACGAGAAACGTTCTCTTTCGTTCTCTCGGCCGTCCATTCGGAATACACGAACAAAGTTGCGGAGCGTCGATCTTCGGCGGCCCTCGCTATTGGACGACTCCCGTCGCATCGACACAAACCTCTTTTTCTCTCTTTTGCCTTCTTCTCCATTTTCGCAGACGCTTCATCGTTTTCATTGCAACCGGAATTCTCGCAAAACTCCTCTCTCCGCTTCATGTTCTCTCGCTTGCTAAATTACATCTCCACGAGCTGCCCTATAATTCGTCCCGTCCTCCCAATTTATATGTCAGCTTCCTGCAAAATTTAGCTCGACTCAGATTCACTAACCAGAGTGCTGCGGGCTGCGTTGCGGAATTCCGAACGTTTCCCTCGATCGATGGAAAAAAGGATGAAAAATATTTCCCCAAAAGTTCATTTCAGGCGCAAAAACGCGTAGCGTTCACTTTTGTTATCAATTTCTATTTCCAAACACGATCTCGAGTCCATCTCATTGAAGATCTCGAAGGCGTCAGCTGATCGAGACCATTATTCTCTTGAGAGGCAATATATAGTGACTGCGTGCTTGTTGGAACGGTAGCGCTTCGTTGCTTTTATTGGCCTCAAGGCCATTGCCGCAAGCCACTCGCCTCGTTAGTCCCAAAGTACAACTGTGCTCCTCCGTCCCATCATTGATTTTCTCGAGCCATACTTTGCTCCGGTTCATCGCTGCAAAAGAAAAAAAATAAATTCATTAACGATGTGTTACAAAACGTACAAAAAATTTCTCGAAACTGGGACAGAAAAATAGTCCGAAAACTTTGAACATTTTGTCGATGGATTCGGTCGCTTTTTTGGATTAATTAATTTCCCAATCAACGTTGCTTTTTTTTTGGTACAACGGTTCACATGCAGAGTATGAGGGAAATGCCAGGCTGAAGGTAAAAAAATATGTAGACAAAAGTAAAACCAGGTGCAGGGACCAAGTGCTGACTACTGCACGACGAAACGATTTCAAAAAATACGATTCCACGAGTCGTAGAGACAAGAGCACGTTGTAGTATTTTTTGCGAGAAAAAAGTACGTGACTGGAATGGTTAATAGGCCAAGAAGATATCCACTGTGTGTGGCGATGGAGACATTTGGTACAATTTCGTGATCTCACTCCTCCAAGAAGAAATAACGCGATGCATGGGGAAGCGAGTGTGGACGCGCGATGGGTTCATTTCAACGTTGCCAAATGTAGATACGTCCCCGGACTTCGTACGAGCGATAAGTGAGCTCTTAAGACGATCACACAAAAAAGTTCATTTTCTAATTAGCTAAAAATAATCAAAATTTCGACAAAGATGAAAAAAAATATCGAATTCGATTCAATTCAATAAATTCTCGTTTCAGTCACGCGGATAAGCTTCATTAAGAAGAAATAAATTTTTACTTTTTACTAATAATTAATCTGCCCCCGCCTCTGCCCAGATGGGGCTTTGGTCCATTGCCAAATTCGCTACCAAAATCGGCTCCTTTGATCTGAGAATGTAGCACATTTTAATGAAAAAAAAAAAATTCTCTTACTCCGAAGAATTCAGTTAAGATTTTTCGGATTTATGGTTATTCCAACTCGCTGGGAATATGGCAGCTTCACCGTGCGCTCGATCCACACTCCATTCCCATCGTTTCTCCAAACTTTCTCGCTCTTATGTTTCTTCCTTCGCCAACAGTCTGTCCGAGTCAATTTGGTCCTTTTTCCTTGCTCCCCCCGCGGGATACAGACGTTCGTAATCCAACACCCATCAAGCGAAAGAGTCCTGGGAGTGCGTCACCGGACAAACCATCGCCGACACCACCATCGCCACGATCGAGAGTTTACCCACGGAAAATGGTTGCGCCTCCTCCTCCCTCGAGACATTACGGTTTTCACGCTTCACTTAACCGCCTCCCGAAACGCGATGGTGCACGAGAAGAAAACGAAACGAAAAAAAAAAAAAACAGAGTCTGAATATTTCTTCGACCCTGTACAATGCTTGAAGATAAAAACCGCAGTCCCCAACGTTGTAATACAATGTGTATCATAGTTTTCACTCGTCTGAGAATTTTACATCGTACTCCCGATATTTTCACGTTTTTTCTGCTTCGCTAACCATGCCCAGCAACAATATTTTCAAGCCCCATCTCTTTCAACGGTAAATTGGAAAAAAAAAGCTCGTGAAGCTTTCTCGCTCGAGTCAACGGAACGCTCTGGTCATTTTCGTGAAAGATTTTCAGCTGGGAAATCAAAGATTAACGAGAGAAAATCACTGCAGTAGTAAAAAAAAAAAAAATTCAGAGTTTTCGTTGAAGTTTTTTTTTCAGCATTTGTGTAACTGTCGAGCAGAGAAGTGCCGGAAGTTCTAACGGTTCACAGAAGGATATAATTCTCGAACCGTCCATTTTCCAGCGAGTTGTCTGAGCCCCGTCCGAACCCTTTTTTTTGCTCCCATTTCGAGGTACTTTTCGTGCCGTGACCGTCAGAAATGCTGCGCCGACAGTGACGAAACCACGTCCGAGCAAAACCCAGCGATAGAAAATATACTGCACGACGAATTTTTCAATGTCTCTTCGTTCTGGAGCAAAAAAAAAAACAATGGAAAGTCTGGACGATTCCTGGAGAGCTTTTCACTTTGCCCTCGAGGCACATGCGAGATTTCAGTGACAAGAATGGGTGAAAAAAAAAAATTACGTCCTTTTTTTTTTTTACGTGTCTTGGAATCTTTGCCTCGCTGTTGAATTTTTCCACACGTCCCCTGGGCATTTCGATGGAACGACCTTTTATAGCCCAAGTTCGTACGAAGTTTTGGTTCTTCGTATACACATTTGGCAGGGCAATGAAAAATATACGAAGAAAGTCTCATCACTTTTCAAACTCAATTACGATATTAACGAAACGTTTGCCATTTCCTACAATCTGAAAAAATCCGAATTTTCGTCATGGTGGATGTGAATATTTTGGAAATTTAAATATTCACCATTCCCCACAGCATTCACGACCATTTTCCGTATGCCAAAGGCGTAGTTACTCGGGATCTTTAATAATAAACATAAGGTCAATAACGTGGATGCTTCTACGAGAAAAAAAATGAGAAAAAAAAACGAGATTTCTCGAGTTTAATCAGAAAGAGTTCACTCGTGGGTAATGGACGAACTCGAGCTCATCACTTCATTCATTCTGTACAAATTCTATAGCTATATGTGCATGTCCTTCGTGTCACTCGAGTTCCTTGAAGGGATAGAGAGACGACGGGGAGAGATGGAGCGAGACACTTTTCACGTATCGAGAAAACTTTCAGAAGATTGAATCGCCGTGTGCGACGAGAGCACACGCGTAGGTGAAAAAAAAAAATAGACAAAAAGTTTCGAAGCGCGCATGTGTGAGTGTGTTCCAAAATAAAAAAATTAAGGGGGTTGGATCGTCGAGGATAAGAAAGAGTAGGAAAGAGGTAGGATGGATAAGAGTTCGGGGTATGCCAGGCACGTTCAGGACCATTTACAGGAGAACGGTTTCGCCCTCTTTCTGCTCGCGTTTCTTATTTTCTTTTCCCTTTTTTCATTCTTTCCGAGTTGTTTTTTTTTTTTCGCCATTTACAGAGACTTCCCTTCGATCGCTCCAGCTTCATTCGAGCTTTTACGAAGTTCGTCGTTTTTCCGTCCCATCTCTTTTCCGATCCTTGGATCTGGACGTTTTTTTTTATTATTTTAACCTTGCACCTAGCACAGTACTTCCGGATTGGCTGGTTCATTTGAGAAAAGGGATTAAATGGCTTGACCTCCAGTTCCCTGACGAAATAAGCTCGAAAAATTTCTCAGGGCTCTTTCCTAGTCGCCGATAATTGCTACTGAACCAAACGCCCTGGGCTAACTTTTGCTCCAGTCGATCCGGCCTCTCGTCCACCCCATATTATTTTATACGCAGAAACTCTTTGGATTTTCGATGAAAATAATCGAAAAACTTTGCTAGGCCAATCTTCTCGTGCGCCTATTAACAAAACCCTCGGTTCAAGCTCGAAACTCGATCTTTTGTGATATTTGAGAGAAACAGACTCAAGCCAAACGATTCGTCCGAGAGCCTCGGGAGATAATCCATTACCAAACCACCCAGAAGTTTTCGTCCATCCTATGGAATATCGAGTAATAGTTACACTGTGTTATATGCCTAAACATAATCAGCGTTCGAACATTTTGTTTCCTGAGACCATGCAATCAATCGATTCGTTCCGATTCCATTTGCCAAGGAACCGAATTCTTACTTGAGACTCTCAGACTACACGGATCCATTCTCTCGTCCCTACAATTTCCGTTTCGTAATCTCGATTCGTCCACCTCTCCCACTATTCATTGCCCTTCTCATCACCAACCGTTACGCCTTCGATCTTTCTCTCTTTCTTCCTCCATATTTTTTCCCCGTCTCCCTCACTCTCGCTCTTCTTTATCTTTCTCATTCCGGCGTTTGCTTCGCTTGGCACAGGGCCAATTTCCATGATTAGATCCGCAACGCCGCCTTGCTACGAATACACATACATACATATATCTAGAAACCATATGCCACGGGATTATATACTCCGGCACGTCCCGTTTCGCTCTCAATATTTTCTCTCGTCGCCTCCTCCACCACTACCTTCCTCTTTTTTTTCATTTCTCTCGATCTTGCGCCATTTCATCGTCTCTTTATATTTTTTTCTGTCTCTCCAGCTCTTTTCGCCCTTCGTCTCTCATGCTTCTCTCGTTTTTCATTATTTTCCACTTTTTCTTTGGTGTATACGTCGCGAATTACACGTGTACCAGACTCTGTCAGTCGACACTTTCGTCCAAGCGCCATTTTCATGTTCTCGTGTACTTTTCCCTCGCTTCCCTCTTCTCCTCCCAGATCCGTGCTCCTTAACGTTTCGCGAAAGAAACGTGGAAAAAAGATTCTTTGCCGTTCGTCAAAGTAACGGAATTCACAGTCACGTGACTTGAGGACGTAGCGACGTTCAAATCTAAATTTTTGTTTTTAGTATTTCTTACATACAAAATGGTTTGCGAGCCCAAGTTCATTAAAAAAAGTTGTTACGAATTGACTAAAGAACAACATACTCTAAATTCAAGATTCTCCGAGGTAATCTGTATTTGTTATGTAATAAACAAAATTTCGAAAAAATTTTACGACCGATTTTTTTGAAAAACTGAATAAAGCTTTTTCGATGTTGCATAAAAGCGTATGCAAAGTTTCAAGAGGCTTCGCCATTTAGAAATCGAAATATTTAATGTTGAAAATTGCAACTTTTAACACACGCTCTTATGAGAGACTACTGAAAATTGTGATTTTTATAAATCAATATCTCGATTTCTACATGGTGCAACCTCTTGAAATGGCGCGAGCTATTAGAAAATGTTGCATACAACGTCCTTAAAAACGCGGACTGGCTCCGTTCTATCTCCTGGCACGTGGTATCGAAGCTGCTCCGTTTACACACAGAGAACGTGATTTTCTGGAGCAGACAATACGACCAGGCGACATCCCCCATCGCTGGACCTGCGATCTCGCCCCTCTAGGCTTGACAATCTTTGACGAAAAGGTTTCTTGATCCATGGCTTTTATGTTTACACACCAAAATATAACGCTGCATCGAATGCGATAAAGATGAACGAGTCACGGAAATATAAATGCAAGAGAGTACGGATTGGTCCACGATTTCCAGATGTTGCCTTGGCGTGTCATCAATGTGACACACGTGCCTTCTTCATGTTTATACGAAGTACGTGTGTTAACGTTTGTGCAAATAGATTTATCCAGATTTCTTTTATCGCCTGCTTGTTGTTGTTCCCTCGCGGCATAAATACGATTTTTCTTTTCCTTTCTCAATGTTTTTTTTCCTCCTATTTCTCCGAGAACTATCTTTGCCCACAATAAACTTTAATCAAGGACGCAACCGAGCCATTTTGCAACAAAACTTTGAATAACTTTGTAAGATTGTTGCAGTAGCAAGAACGTATTTCCCTGAGGTATCACGCAAAGTGCCTGTGGGTGCTTTGAAAATTTTGCCTCAATATAACGCGAAACGATGGACGCGCAACGAGACTTTTCAAGGCTCCTGTGTACTCGCCCGGGTCTACCAAGTGCTAGAAATGAAGGAGCGAGCACAAGATTGAGGGAGCGAGACGGCGAGCTTACGGTGTTACATGCTGTTGGTACGAAATTGAACCACAAGTGGTAAATTCGGATTACCCACATTTTTCATGACATAATGAAAGTTTCTGTGCCTCGAGAATGAGTTGAAAAAATTTAAATTAAAAATCTCACGCTCCTTTTTGAAACTGGCAGAGTGAAAAAAATACGCAAAGTTCCAGTCCAAGCTCCGTCACGAAGGAAGATTTCGTCCTTTGAAAATTTCCAGCCTCTGGAATTTTGTATAAAAATTAAATTCATTTATTTGTTGAAGTTTTTCCATTTTTGCGAAAATATGAAAATTTAACGACACGATGGAGCCTCGTTAGACCGGATCGAGAGATTTTCTTGCGCATACATATCTGTATGTGCATCTGCAATTTCCCTTGGTTGCTTTTCCAAGCGAGAAAACTGACGAGATAGGATGGCGGAAGGGAAAGAGCGATTCGGACAGAGAACCATGAAAAGTTGGAGCTCGTGGAAAACGTAAGAGTTGCAATGGTCTTCCTGGCAACAGAAAAGGGCATGGAGGGTACAGAGTGGGTTGGGAGTCGGAGAAAAACGAGTTTTCTCTGGCGCAGAGCGAATAGAGGGTTCCCGGCCAAACTAAACAGACAGAGTTAGAGAAAGAAAAGCGATGAGAAAAGGGCGAAATAGTCGAAGCAAGAAGCGAGATGGCCTCCGCACCGAGAAAAGCTTCTTTTATGTTACGTTCGAAAAGCACACCCTTTCCTCCGATCCTCCTACGAAAAGCGAGCGAAAAATAGAGAAATAACAAAAAATAGCATCGAAGCGAAAAGATGAAATGTATATTTTTCTTTTGTCCGCATATTTCTTTGCGCCATAGATCAAAATACACAAAAATACGGACAACCCAGATCCGTAGACATACATTATACATGGACGCAACGAAATAAACAGCCGGAGGACGAGAGAGAGAGAGAGAGAGAGAGAGAAAAGTTTAAAGGCAAGGGTTGAAAGCTGACGCGAATATATTAAACATTGTTTCTCCCAAGAGAGATATCCGTTGGTAGAAGTTCTTATGGGAATCTCGTTGGAATAGAAATGGCCCAGTTGGCCCAAAGCTCCATGTATAAAACTGCTGTCTCTCCGTCTCTGTGTATTTTCGTTCGTCGTATATATAAGCGCGTTAAACATCCCAACGAAATCGAACTCTATGTCGAGACGTTGCGATCGTTTTCCAACTATATACACGTTTCTATACATAAAGTAACGGACGAACGAGATAAAGGAACATCGAATGTTATATTTTTTTTCTTCCTCGGGCGACTTACGTGCATCCAAGAGGAAAGGCGTATACGAACCTTTTTACATCCACCGATCTCTCCTGCTAGCCGATCATCGACCAATTCGTTATTGGACTTCTCTCTGTTGCGCAAATATCGACGTGGAACAAACGAATCGACTATTCTCGCCCGCGACTTGGAGCTGCAAATACACTGAAAATGAAAATTTCGTTGAAAAAGATGGATATTTTGTTCGATACGTTCGACTGAACGTTTTTTTGAATAATCCCAAAAATTGTGTCATTGCAGCACGAAATATTTTAGAAAGTTTCTTCGGAAGCTAATTTTAATCGTTCCACTTGCAAATTTCGCTAAAAATTCCGTTAGAAACCAAACACACTGCCAAAATAACGAAAATTTTGAAATTATCAAAAAATATTTAGTTTACCGTATTCAAGAAAATATCGACGAATTTTAACAAAATTTCATTCCCAGTGTAAATAATTTTGAAATTCGTTGTGAAAAATGTACTCGCTCCAAATTGTACGAGAGTCAGTCTTCGTTCTTCATAAACCTTCTCCCATCTCTCGTGTAATAATTCGAGAAAAACACACTGTCAAGCTTTCGCGCGGTTGTGTGTTGGAAAGCCGAGCGAGTGGCCGAGGGTAATATGAGCTTTGGAAAAATTCCAAGTGACGTTGTTTGCTCGGGTTGGTCACGTACCGTGGAACCAGAAAATAAATAATGTTTCGAGTGATCCTCTTGCGTACATGATTCGACTGTTGGTAAATAAAAATGCCTCAAAGGTGAGGAATTACATTTACAAAATAATGGTGGGCTCAGTCTTTTTATTTTTCAGCTCGCGAGCATACGGAGCGAGAGGGCAAACTTTGCTCGCTCTGAAAGTTTGTTTTTTCGTAAACACTCGATAAATCCTTTCGACTGATTTTGCCGCTTGGGTTTTTGGTACACGCGCGTTATTTAAACATGTGTCGGAGTTCGGAGAATCGAAAGTTTTGCACGTTTCTCAAAACGGTAGCGTGCTGGCCAAACGTTTTTGGCAACGATATACAATTTTTTCTCTTTCCCTCGAAAGATCTCCACGCGTGTTAAAATTTCGTTCAAATCCAGTGACCTGTGAACTTTGATAAGCGATGTCCGCGAGATTTCTTAAAAATTCCCGCGATAATTAAAACCTAATGACTCTCCATCTTTCGAGATTCGTCTCCGAAATTGATAACAAATGTCGTGAACCAATAAATACTAGATAATTAAATGGATATACACGAAAAACAAAACTGGAATAAATCGAGACGATTCGTCGAATATATCGTTATCGTTCGATCGCCGAGCAGCGAGAGATGAGAAAAAAGTTTTAAAGAGCATCCAACGATCTGCTTTCGAATCGAGGATGAAACTTCCAATAGAATCGAAAGACTCGTGCAATTCCCAAGACCTCTTGATACCATGACGAAGTAAAAAGTGCGCTATGCACGCAGACGGACGAGAAACTGAGAGAGAAACAAGATGGAAAATGAAGCCGATTCTCAAGCGACGTCACGTATCTCGGAGCCAATCTAATACACTCGCGAGAGGAGCATCGTCGGTAAGGAAAAAGAAGAAAATGCTTGAGATGCTTTGCTCCATATAATAGTTGGTAGCGTTCTCTCCTTGGAGGAAGCTCTATCGCGAGATTGGACAATCACGCTTTCGTAGTAATACCAAAGCGCGCGAGGCACATGCGAAACTCTTTTACTTTCTTTCTCTCCTCGGTCTTGTTGCGAGGAAACAGAGCGTTTGGACGAGACTGAGGAAAAAGAAAGAGCGAGTATGTAAGAGAGAAAAAGCGAGCAACTGCAATTTTGTGGACCGTTGGGCTCCGATATGAAGACCGTCGTAAAGGTGCCACGGTGCTTGCGCGTATCCGAGCTTTTTCACGCGGCCAAAAGTAAAGAGATATCTGTGGGAGAGAGCGAGAGGCAGCAAAAAAAGAAGGAGGCACTTGATAAAGTCGTGCGAGGGCAGCATCCTGAAACATTCGTTATGCTTCTCTTCATCTCTCTCGTTTCTCCAGAGCATGCCAAGGAGGCAAGAGGGATAAGGAATACGGCGATCCTGTTTCATTTTTCAAGATGATGAAATTTCGGAAATTGGGCTACACGCGTGGGCAGCGAATTCATCCATTAAATATTCGTAAGCAGAAGGGCACAGTGTCGAACTCTCGTTTTATGTCAGAATATTCTCCCGGTTACGATACTTCACCAAAAAGTCCTATTGTGCAGCTGGATGAGTGTCTACGGACAAAAAACAAAACGACTGATACGACTCTATACACGAAAAGCCTGAACAATCCTCTCAAGTAATAATTTTTCCACAGCAACGCGATATGATAAAGAGCTGCTCGTGCTCTTAATGCTTCGAGCACCCAAAATGCTCCAGAATCTTTTTCCTCTGCTCGCTCTTTACAGTTCTTCTCATCAGTACTCGAGAAACCCTGTAAAGATCGAGCAACACGAGAGCATATCTTTCCAGGATGAATTTCTTCGCGAGAGATCGTGTTTTATTTTTATTTCTTCTTCGAGAAACTCTCACTTGTTTATATTAGTGACGTACCTACTTGACACTCGGTTCCCGTCGGACTATGACAGAAACCACCAATGAAATGGTGTCGAATATCTTTTCTCCCTCCTGTCGTTTCCAAACGAGTTATGATTCATTTCGACCAAAAAAATTTTCAACGATTTACCAAACGAACACTAAATACTAAAGTTTTCTCGAGTGATTTTCTAAGAAGTCTATAAAAGGAATTGGTCAAAGTTTAGAGAGACGAAAATGTGGATCGGAACGCGTTCGCCGTCCGACGGATCGCCGCCATCATCTTTTTCTACGTCACGTCTCGGGACTCGCCTCTCTTGCCAGGGATTTCAAGCTGCGCGCGTCGGCCCTCATCGGTCGATAGACGCGCCAACCCCCTTTCACTCTCTTGTTTGTTAAGGGATGGTCCTACATTCTCCTCCGTCCTCTTCACCCATTTTCCATTATTTATCTATGCCCCTCTCTCTTTTTTCTTTCTCAGTTCTTTATTCACCTAAACGCTTCGTCTATCACAGTCCGTACTCCAGTTTTTTTTTTTAGTTTTTTTTGAGACGAGCCCTTTTCATGTAATTGCTTACGTTATACGGACACCCGAGGTTTTCACTACGTTCGCACTCGTGCGTACGTTTTATCTCTGCATTTTCGACACTCGAGTTGCTGGAAAATTTCAAGCGCTGAAACGTGGACGAGATAATTATTCCGCGTCATTGGACCGTATTAAAAAATTTTTATTTGAAAAATTGTGCACCTTGTTTGTTTAACAGGCTGTGGAAGAAAAAAACGACTTGCAATTTGATTTTACGAATGGCAAAAAAATGTTTATTCCTGTCGTTCTCGAATTATTATAGGAAAGATCGCCTTTCGAGTATTATTGAAGCAGAAAGAAAAGATGTTTCTTCGTAACGTTAATGAGCAGACGAAGAAATCCTCGAGAGAGGAAGTTCGCGGTGAAAAATGAGTGTGTTGGAAAATATAGAAAATCTGTCTGTATAGATAAGAGGAATTAATGATGCGCGGCATCGTAAAACAAAGATTGTCAACCGAGGAAGACACGAGGAGTCACCAGACGCGTTTCATCCTCATGCGCTCCTGTGTCACTTCGCACTCACATTGTGTGTTTTAACATCTGCTGCTGCACGACTAAATTCATTTCCAAGAAGACTTGTTCAAAGAGTTTGCGCAACGTTTCCCTCTTCCAAGACGCCGGATATCCGGTCTAACGAGTATATACGCGTTGGAACCTTCGGACTTGCCCGGAATTCCACAGAAATACCCAGTTTTGCGAAATTTAAATTTGGCCATGGAAAATTGTTCCAATTTTCACTCATCGATGTTTTTTGAAGAACAAAAAAACGTTGAGCCCTGTTCAGGCTGACGTTTCTACGGTTTCGTAAACTTTTGCTTCCCGTTTATCGCGAAGACTTTAGTTTATAGACTCGGCGAGGTAAAGAAGAATCAACTCGAGGTATTTAAATTCTTTTTTTCTCTTCCATTCAGACTTCGAAGCCACGTGAGTCGTGATTCCAATTCAAAACTAATTTTAGACCTAACTTGTGCCTATGGTTTCTTTTTTTTACGGTATGGATCGTAAAGTAACGAAAAAACGATGTGGATAAACCGAAAGCAAAGAGGGTGAGGAATAAGATGAAAAAAGTGATAATAATTTAACATAATCGAATTATTTCCGCGCGACAAATCCAAACGGACAATTCTACATTTCTTTTTCAACATTAGAGGCGGATTCGATATTTCATTGAATAAAAAATACCGTTCTCGTATATACTCCCCGCCAAGAAATTCTTTGAATCTCTGCGCGACTATCGTCACGATCGGGAAGATTGTAAGTATTTTCGATTCCGGTACGTGGATTATTTATCGGTTACTTCGGGAATACAATTTTTTCCCTACGGCGTATCAGAGAAATGAAGTCTCCTCCCACGAACGTGAATTTATTTTTCTTCTCGTCCTTTTCGGGCTACGCGAAGGACGTAAAGGAACAGGTTGGGTCTCGAAACCAATCGCCCAAGAGACTCATCAATGCAAATGAAGATATTACGGGTCTGTCTTCGTGCCTCCATTCTCTGTACTATTTTCCCTCCATTTCGCATCTTCCATCTTCAATCTTTCTCTTCATCTATATCGTTTATTTTATATCGTCCATACTTTTTTTTTTTTTCATCGAGAAAAATAACATCGAATATCGGAAATTCTGTCGTCTTGTCGTAATAACATCGGGGACGAGTAAAAAAAAAAAAAAAAAGTAAAAACACTCGATCTTGCGGTTCAATAAACGAGCTTCCCTGCATATAATTTTTTTTTTTTTTTTTTTTTTTTCATTTTGCGCACCGTCAAAATCAGTGCATTTAGTTGATCATTAAAATCGGAATAAAGACGAGAAGTTAAAAACCAGTTTCCATTTTTAAAAAAACATTTTTTTTCTTCTTACCGACGAATTTTTTTTTGTGCAGCAAATGCAGAATAATGAACGGAAGACGTTGATTTCTGCCCCGCGTCACTTTTATCGGATCGCCGGGATCAACCGTTCCATCTATTTTCTCGCGACACAGATAAACGTATGAATGCAAAACGCGATAAAACATAAAAACTTTGGATCGAACGATTTTTCTGCGTGTGTCCGGGAAAAGGGCTCAACCCCGAAAAGGGTAGCCTTGCAAATAAAAAGACATGAATAATAAAAAGCGACGACGGACGGGTTGATGAAAAAAAAAAAAAAAAAAAAAAAAAACAACAAGCTCTTATCAGTATGCGCGGAAACGTTGGCGAATCGCAATATTTCTTGTTCGCATGACAGCGAGAAAACTTTGAGAGATGCTTCCATGAAATTGCAATGACAGATGAAAGTAATTTATTGCCGAACGTAACGGAAAGTTCAAAACGTCAGTAAACACCGGATTTTTTTAACGAAAAGGGAATTTCGTTATTTCAGCGACTCATTCCTCGGGATGTTTTGACACATTTGAATTTTCTTGAGAACTTACCGGTTCGCCTTGACCGCACGACAGGAGAATTTTCCAAGCGATTAAGCCATGCAGCGTCTTCGTTTTTCTTTCGTCCTCTCACTTCGTAGTTCTCTTTGCCGGAAACGTCGTTAGATGCGGCACACAGTCGTGGTCATTAATAACGTAACGTCGATGATTACGACACACAGCGAAACGAGATTTTTCCACGTCGACAAAGTTTGCTCGTGAATTAACGGAATGAACGAGCTTCGCGATCAAGAGCCCGAGTGCAAATGAAAACAAACGTGTCTCCGTTGCTGTCCCTAGGCAGCAACGACATTTCGCGCTCGCGTTTAATAACGGTATAGAAGGGCCTGTACGGTTTGTGAAGGTGCTGCGAGAAACACACAAAAAAAAAAACAAAGGTTGAGGGTACCGACAGAGCCAAAGAGCAGCTAGCTTCCCAATCGCGCTGCGGCGAGAGCTGGTAACCCTTTTTTTTGCACCGACTCAGCCACGCCGCTTTGGCAGGTCATAAAGCAGTTTTGCAGTGTGTCGAGACCAGCCCTTAGGTATCGAGACCAAGAGGAAAGAGCGAGACAAAAATAAGGAGCGAATGAGCCGGAGAGTAAAAGAGAATCGTGCATTCGAGTTGTTTCTTCGACTCTGAACACAGTCCGCGATGCTGGAAGACTTTTTTGTTTGTTTTTTTTTTTCTGCTGGCTTTCTGGCGAAACGGTATCTCATCTCTGACGGCCATGCTCGGACGCTGCACCGCAGCAGGGTCAACGACAATGAACGCAGAGAATGGCCTGTTTTTGCTCCGGTTTCCTCGGTTCCACGCCACGAAATTCCGCTCCCAAAGATTGTGCAGCATACACCTTGGAGTAGGAGAAAAAAAACAAGGCAAAAAATGGCCAGGTAACGGGCCAGTGGCTTTCACGCGTTCCACGCGTAAACCTTTGACTCCAGGACGCTTTTTCTCTCGTAGGAGGAAATCCAAGGAGCCTCAGCACAGCCGTGAGTCGCGGAGGCTGACCTCTTGCTCTTCCTCACTATATGTGCAGGATCCATCGCGTAAACATCATTTTTTACCTTCCGTGATAATACGTCATGAAACTTTGTATACTTTTTGTAAATAATGTTGCGTGTTTAAACTCCGGAATATACGACCTTGGAATATATTATAATGATCGGGGGAGACTCAATGAATTCTCCATACAAAGCGGAGGATGTGATTGATTTACGATCCTGTCGAACAAATAATGAGAATTATTCATTATTCACGTTCGACCAAAACGACGCCTAATATCGCGTCGATTGATCAAACGATGAAGGCTCATATCGGCTCAACACTCGTAACGGCGCTTTTCAACATCGAATATTTAGAATTTGCACATGCCTAAGCGTTGCGTATTAAGGAGGGTGGCTACACACAACAATGTTGCCATGTTAAAAGCATAGGAAAATTCGAAATGATTAGAATTCAATGAAATTTTGTGAGTATATTCTTTAGTATTAAATATGAATATACAAATTTTTTAAGATTTTTCTTCTACACAGTTTTCGAGTAATTGAAAACTAGAGTTTACACACATAAGCATACGATTCAGATATATATAGGTATATCTTTTGCACATTGTAAACTCCAATTATTCATCTAGCCGAAAAATTTGAAAAAAATTGTGTCATCGTATTTGATGCTAAAGAATGTCATCACCAAATTTTATTAAATTCTTATCATATTGTCGTATGTAGCCAACCTCCTTAATGAAATTTGGTGAGTATATTCGTTAGTATTAAATATGAATATACAAATTTTCTAAAAATTTTCTTCTGCATAGTTTTCGAGTAATTGAACACTAGAGTTTTCATACATAAGCATAGGATACAGGAATATTTTTAGCATATTGTAAACTTCAATTATTCGACAACTATGTAGCTGAAAAATTTGAAAAAATTGTGCCATCGTAATTGATGCTAAAGAATGTTGTTACCATATTTTATTAAATTCTCATCATATTGTCGTATGTAGCCAACCTCCTTAATGGTTCATTATGGCGAGCCATAAAATATCCCCATATGCAATATGCACCGTTTCTCGAGAACTTTAGCGCCCCCTGCGTGGGCTTTCTTTTCTTTTCTTCCTCCTCAATCTATTCGCCACTTACACTGGTTGTGATTCAGCGTCTGCAACGAAAGTGAATAACGAGACAGAAAACGGTGCAGATTTTTGTCGTCCACGTGTTCGAAGTTCGTATAAAATAATCATTGTTTACAACTAGAAAATCGAGCATCGAATTCGTTAATTTGAACCGCTCTCACGCGAGGAAATGAGCAGCACTTTTTGCCTTATCGTTCCCAAACAATGACAAACGCACCGATAGCGTCTCAACTTTCGATTATGCTGCTTCGATTCTCGCGCAACATTTATTATGAATCAGGCTCCGCAACAGAGAACTGCTCGTTCGAACAAGCAATTAAGAGTTTCCAAGTATGATTAATTAACGTAATTAAACCTTGTTACTCGTCCATCTGGACACAAGTCCCTGATTAATAGTCTCATTTGCTTAAACACGAGTCAGAGATGAAGTTTCCAATAATACGTGCAAAAGCACGTGAAAGATTAATGGATCCAAACAACCATAAATATGCCGTGTCTTGGTTGTATCGATGGACGGTTTGAACGACACATCGATGTACTGGTTGCGTGCGTGATGCATAGTCAAGATGCGCGCCGTTATCGAGGCACATGTTTCGCGTATATAAGCACTCGTGTAAATTCTCGTCGCTCGACCAGGCAAGGACCCGGTTACGTTTTATATTATATACTTCATATATATATTTATGCCTCTGTATATCTATATATTTATATGTCGTTGTGTTATAACGCGCAGAGCTTTGTAGCGGACCGCAAGTTTAGGGCATAATCGCCGCCCCATAAAACTGTACGATGCGTTTTTAAAGAGTGCTTCTGTTGAGTAATAAACAGAAGCAAACGACTGCGTTGCTTGCAAGCCTCTGGCTGCCCCTTTTCGCTTGTTCTCCTCTCTCCTTTCTTCTCTTTCTCTCTTTCTGTTTCACTTCATCGTTCTTCTTTTCTAGCTCCCTACAATCACAGACTATCCCGCCAAAACGTTTTTCTCTTTTCCATTTTCTTGGGCTCTTCCTCCCTACGAACATTACAGGGTATAGGGTGCTATCTTTTCGCTCTACAAATTGCTCGCTTTCTCTGTTATTTAAATCACTCTTGACTCCGGGACTTTCTGCTTCTCCCCTATTTTTTTTTGCTTCCTCGCAAAATCAAATTTGCAATTCTCTCTTTAGTACTTCGAAGAGCTTCTGTCATTTTCGGGCAACGGAATTAAATCGAAAAACGTTTCTCTCTGCGTTTCGATAATCGAACTTTTTTCTCAATATCGAAATCGATGGATTTCTTTGTGCTCGTTTTTTTTTGTGCCAAAATATTTCGTCCCACAGACTTTTATTTCGAAACTCAATTTTGAATAAAAATTCTGATTTATTCGAAATTTACAAGCGATCTCGTTGTTGAGGATTTTGTACTCTTCCAACTCGAACGGTGGTTCGGACAGGGTGGCCGAGCGGCCATGGGAAAAGATCCCATGGGCGGTACAACTTCGAACCGCCGCCACGATGTATAGGAGCGTTATGTTACGAGGACAAAAAAAATGGTGTCGAGTCCGATGGAACTACAAAAAAAATTATGACGAGTATTCATCAACGGTTTTGCCGAATTTTTCAGGATTTTTAGGTCGTCGATTTGCGGTAGAAAAAAATCGAAATCGTTACAGTGGACATTCAAAAATAATTTCTACTTTTAATCAGACAGTTTTTGGGGACCTTTGAATTTTTATGGGAAAGTCAAGCTGGACCAATCCCATCCAGACTTTCACGAAGATTCTTCCTCGTCCCTTTTGTCATGGGGTTCACTGTTTCGGGCTCTCGTTTTTCTACAAATTTTCTTCGAAATATTCGCCCCACTTAAAATTTCATTTTTCGTCAAAATTTTATGATAAACTGCCCCAAGTGTGCACGTAGTCCAACTTTTTCTCTTTTTTCTGTAGATCTCCAGAACCTGAAACTTACTCGCGTAACACGTGTTGGCCATACTCACATACTTTGTTATACTTTTGACACGTCATAAGGCAAATTCGATTATTTATGTGGCGCTTTAACGTGGAGTTGAGAAATTTCTTCGTAGTCCTTGAATTTGTAACTATTTACTCGTGGGAGAAATTTACGAGAGTCGAGACGAAGTCGTGAGGGCAAGGAGAGCCCATGCAGTGTTTTTTTTTTCGAGTAAACGACATGCCGACGTCTCGTAAATAACTCGCGAGTGTCCAGTTAGCGTAAAATAACGAGTCAAATGAGGTTGGAACAGTTTTGCCACCTTCCAGCAGCCGCTGCACCACTCTTTTTCTTCCTCATGGGAAAAATTCACTTACGACACTCAAGTGCACAAAAAAAATTGTAACGGTCCGTTAATAATTCACAAATAACTTTCAAATCGCCTTGTTCGTTGCTCGAGCCTTGATCATGGGATAGAAAAGTAGCGAAAAATCAAAAGCTATAAAAACTACAAATTTGGACAGATTATAAAAATATTGATAATCGTGGCAGAGCGAGACGTGCGAAGAATTTTAATAACTCAGGAAATTTGATCGATGAATAAGAAAATCCAAGACTGTCTACCATACATTAAGGACGTTGTATGCAAAATTTTCTATCGATACAATTTTGAGAGGTTTCACCATGCAGAAGTCGAGATATTTATTTATAAAAATCACAATTTTCAGTAGTTTCTCATAAGAGCGTGTGTTAAAAATTGCAATTTTCAACATTAAATATTTCGATTTCTAAATGGTGAAGCTTCTTAAAACTTTGCATACACTTTTATGTAACATCGAAGAAGCTTTATTCAGTTTTTCAAAAAAATCGGTCGTAAAATTTTTCCGAAATTTTGTTTATTATATAAAAAATACAGATTACCTCGGAAAATGTTGAATTTAGAGTATGTTGTTCTTCAGTCAATTTGTAACAACTTTTTTAAATGAACTTGGACGCGCAAACCATTTTGTATACAAGAAAAAGTGAAAACAAAAATTTAGATTTGATCGTCGCCATGCAACGTCCTTAAGGGTGCTGATCCTTTTTTTTCCCGTAATTTAATCCCATGCTTTTTACGTCTAGCGAATTTATATCGAACCCTCGCATTTCCCCTCCTCTCGCGTTTTTTTTTCTCTTTGATTTTGCTGACTGGTCCCACGGTGTTTACGTCGCTGATTGCCTCTCACTACTGCCTCGTCGATTAGGGCTCGTTCGTTCATTGGAGGAGAGAGTTTCGTCCTCTCGAGGCCCCACGAGCGTCGCGAGCCAAGCACGCAAGATTGTATATAATTAACATGAATTATATTACGGGATCGTGCGGAGCTGGGATCGAACAGGCGGACGCACAAACCGATGCGATCCTTGCACAGGATCCTTAACTAACCTCCACCACAAATTTAAAACTCTCTTCGTATTTCTCCGCGGCCAAAAACAACTTGGAATTCCACTTTCGAGTATGTGAAGATTTTTAATTCAACTTACTCCCCAAAGGGCACCTGCTGTCACTGCGATCCTTCCTTTCGTATTCTTTACGAAATATTTCCTCCTCCATTGCCTCGTTACATTCCTTATTAAATTACCGCGCGAATTCTCCAACTTTTATCTTAATTGCTGTGTAAAAAGACGCGCTGGAGAACCGCGTGTCATCCTTTCTTTCTTCTTCATTACACAAAATTATTGATAAACTTCTGCAAGCAAAAAAAAAGCTCCGAACTTATTTCCAGCTTATGGGAAAAATTTTATGTACAAAGAAATTTCGTGATGATTTCAAATTTCCAAAGCAGAGACGTTTTTTGGGCATTCTATGAAAATGTTGGCATCGCGGTTAATTCTTCGTATAGAGAAGTCAATAATGCATTTGCCGAGCAAGTACATGGTGAAAATGTAATTCTATATAAATCCCTGAGAATTCCCGGTTGTCCTTGTTGTTTGTCGAGGACAGCGAACTAATCGATGGCAATGTCGGTAACGAAGAGAACTCTGCTCCAGAGTTGACTTCTCAGTTTCCGTTTCGGTCGTAGCAAACGAGAGATGGAAGTTACCGGCAGCGACTAGATGGTTTTTCGATACCCATCAAGACCTGCTACCAGTCGCTTGATGGGTCCATCAGAGGTACCTGCAGTAGCGTTGACCCTCGGCCTAGTCCTCCGATGGCAATTTTATGTATTTTCATCCAGTCCATGGCAATTCGTTCGAGCTTGTTGAATTTTTAAGTAATGAAAGAAAAACGTGTTTCCAAAACGTGAAAAAATTATCATTTAACGTATTACTATCATTACAAAGCGACTTTGTTTAGGATTCTTTCAAAATTTTGTATAAAACGTTCTTGGCACAAAAACTAACAGTTTTCTCCTATGAAGAAAAATTTCCTGACGTTTAGAATTCGAGATATTTAATTTCCAATTTTTTATTTTTCGCATCTAAACGCGTGTAAATTAAAATTGCGTTTCTTTTGTTTTTTTCTTGCAACTTTTGAACGAAACGCGACTTCAATTTTCATGCGTTTAGATGAGAAAATAAAAAATTGGAAATTAAATATCTCGAATTCTAAACGTGGGAAAATTTTTCTTCACAGGAGAAAACTGTTAGTTTTTGTTCGTCGTAGCGACAAGAATCAACCCCTTTACATATTCAGAGTGGAAAATGAATTCACAAAACGCTTTTGTATGCAAAAGACTTTTTCGAATTCTTGGAAATCTGAACTTGAATCACGCTCAGCACGTTTTTCGTCCCTCCAGCCACTTTTGCTCTGATCAATTTAGCGGATTCGCTGTTGGCGCGGTTCGCGTTCGGGAGTTTCCGTTCGCCCTTCTGATAGCCACTGCTGCAATGGCATTTAATCTGAGAGTGAAAGCGCATGCGTCGATAAAACGTATGGAAGCTAAATTGGTGTTGGTTCGCGTGCAGAACAGGCGATGAAAGGATGGTGCGCAGGTGCGAGAATGCAAGATACCGAGAAGGTTTCCCCTTCGTGGAGTGTGGAGGGAGAGTTTATACGGAGACCACGCCTGGCTCGTTCTCGAGCCTTAGCCCAGACACGAACCCTGACGAGGGTCGTTACCGTTAGTGGAATGGACCAGCAGCTCGCGTTCAACCGGCCATACCATCTACGTCCTATTTCAATGATCACCATGCAGATGACGCTGCGATATAACGATCGAATGTTATTGGCGGAGACACACGTGGAATTGCAGAATTATTCGCGGGTTCTCTATAATGAGCCAAAAGCCACGAGAGCATTGACAATATATACGTTAATTTATCGCACACTCGAGAAAACTCAGAATCTTGTTTTCTTGTATAAACATAAATAAAAAAAAGTAAAAATAATGAAGAAAACAAAAAAATGAGTATTCAAGGTTTTTTTAGCTTCGCTCATGGGCAACCGTCGCTTCGTGCTCGTGAGCATTAAAGCTGTTTTTTTTTCAGACATTGTTTCACTCGATCAAGCTCCACCAATCGTCGACAATCCTCGATAGTTTATCGAAACGACGATGAGAAGCTTGAAAATAAAAATAAACAAAATCTACTGATGCACGATTATTTCGACGAACCACACTGAGAAACAAATGAATCTATATACCCATTGTCGTGACGAGAGAACATTCTCCAGGATGCGAGTGCGTGATACAGAGAGATCGAGCCAACCCTGATAAACCCCCTTAATATGTATATGCATAGCTTAAAACGTACGATACTCTGTATAAGAAAAACAATGAAACTCGTCAAACTTTTTTTCTCTTCTTTCGTTACATTCGGTGAAACGATATAATAACAAACGTTCATCGGAATATCCACTTACAAGATTGTATCCAGAGCGTCATTTTTTATTGATATTCACCAAAAGATTTATTATACTAAGTCATCGGAATGTATGGACTCGTGCAAAAATGAAATTTATTGCAATTTTGTGGAGAAAGTCATAAATCCTTCATCATTTGCAATGCCGAGAGAATCCGGCGACCATTTGGCTGGAACAGCACTCGCCGGACAGAGTCGAAGCTCGACGCATTAATATAAAATATTGAGTCCATCGGGGAGCGTGATATTTTTGCTGATAATTTATTGATCAAGATTTTTTTTATGAATATTTACGATTTCCCTCCATTTTTCGAGTGGAAATTCATTCCTTCATCCACGTTCATGCATTTTTTTTAAATTTACGTCTTATTTTTGAATTATGCAATATCGCTAAAAAAAATCAATCGACAGACATCGATCGACCACTAATAAGAGTTTCTCATTTCGCGGTTCGTGTTTCGTTGTTGAACGGTGTATCGAGTCGCGTCTGTTAAAATCCGCAACATACACAGAGAAACGCTGTTTTCAGGCCTCCCCATAAAGCCGACCGCCGCGCCATCCAATAGCGCGGCCACCTGTTGCCATCAAACACATTAACCCATTTGACGTCAGCAACATTGGCACACCCTGTGAGTGGGCACCACTTTCCGACGTCATAAAGGTAGTCATCGTCACTCGGTGTTCACTCAAGGTATTATGCTTCAAAAACCCCATCAATTTATTCTTATGTCTTCCATATAACGCAACGAGCCCGCGTTGCACGTTCCGCATTCATCGGAGACTAGACTTGCCAATAATTTCCACTGAGTCTTCGATTTTTAAACGAGCTCGAAAAATCTTACAGAAGTTCGCGGATTGTTGGAGATTTTTCGAACTGACAAAACGTAGTTGCCAATCTATACACTCGTCACCAAATATAAATTTCACAAATTTGTGTCATTCACATTAATTATTGAGTCGTGATCGTGTTAAGGATTTTGAGTACCTATGAAACTTTTTAATGTTAATTGTTCAATAACTAGCTCCTCAATCGTCGTGAAATTTGTACACGACCTCCTGAATACTTAATGTCAAAACATACCAAATTTTGAGAATTCCGTCATCATTACTTTGACCCCCTTAAGGGTTGAAACAAAAAATGATAAGAAAATTTGGAAAATTTCGTACGTTTTTGTATGAAGTATTCAAGAGGTCGTGTAAAAATTTCACGACGATATTTTGTTAAGAACAATTATTTAAACAAATACAAAAAATATTTATTAATAAACTTTATTTTGTTTCCGTTGCTTTTTTATAGATATTGAAAAATTGAGAGGGAAAAAAAAATTTATCGCAAAGTTATCCCAGTTTCCATGAGACTACGTTTGACTACGTTTAATTTATTAATGTTAATTGTTCAATCACGAGCTTCCTAATGGTCGTGAAATTTTCTTCATACAAAAATAAATTTTCAGAATTTTCTTATCATTTGCGATTTGGGACTCAACATCCTCAAAAGACAAGAATCGACTTCAGGGAGAACAAACTAGTCCGTCATTTGGTGAGCAGCGTGAGAAATAGTGTTAAGCTTCGTCTATAAAACATTTAACGACGTGCTTTCCGCTACTCACAGAACATTAGATTCCCATAAATATTTCGCCATAAAATATCATAACTGAACAAGCTAATGACTTTGGATAAATTAGTTTTGTTTTTTTATCCTGTCGATGAAAGTCGTTAACCGAGGACTCTTTTTTTACTTTCCAACAATTCTTACGAAAAATGTTTATACGAACAATTCGCCAAAAGCTCGATTTTACATTCAAAAAGCTCGAAGATTTAATTTATTTTTTCTTGACGTTACTCCGAATTTTGCCCCAATACCGAGGTATCGTCGAAAATATCGAACCACCGCGATGCTGTTGCTTTCCTGCTGCCGATGCTCTGCGAAGCATGCGGGGAAGAGAGAACGAAGAAAAGATTCGGTTGACTTTCTCATTCCCTATGGAAGAAGAGCAATAAGCCCGAAACTTTGACAGCAAGGAAGAAAGTGTTTGGACATGAAAGAGAAGAGACCGAGAGAGCGCGAGGCAAAAAGAGGAAGGAAGAAAAAGGATAGAAAGAAAAATGAAAATGAAGAAACGAACCGCGAAGACGAGGATGGAGTTTTTTACCTCCGCCGCCATGACCAAAGAACCGAAAAGCCAATCGCCTGCTCTCATCGAATCAACCAGCGACATTCTTGCTCTGCACCATCGAATCTTCGTCGATACTCTCCCATGTAATTTTGCTCAATCAAGTTTCTATATACGCAACGAACTCCTCGTGGAAGAATTTCGTTCGATATCAAATTTTCACAGGATACTTTGTCACGAGGAGAAATGACTATTTTTTATTCATTCTCATCTTTATATTTTTCTATATTTATTCCCATGAACCATTAACCAGTCTACCCACGATCTTTCCACGTATCCCCACCGATCCTCATATATTTTCTCTCTCGATATCTTCGTACGATGTCCCCTGGTTCGAGGACTGGCAAAGACTCGAGAAATCCAATGGAGCAGGTACATAAAACGTAGTATTAAAGAATCGGATATCCACTTACGAGCCTGCGACAAAGATAACGTTTCGTTGCAACTTTGTAAATTGCAAAAAGCTTTCGTGCTCGGTTGTGCTTGAAGGGGCATGCGAATTAGCCTGCTCATGAAAAAGTAGGAAACTTCATACATGCTTTTATCTATGATATTCTCCGGTGGTTGGTGGATTTGTCCTAATACGAATCTGTATCGAGAGAGCCATCGCTCGAGCTCGGCCATCTCGGTATAAAAATCCCAGCCGGTCGTCCTCTTCCATCAGCAATCATCAGATATTGCTGCGACTTGTTCTATACATTTTCCTTCATCTTCTTTTTCTTTTTTACCGTTTTACGTCGATACTTCTTATACTTCAATTTCGTGCGGGTTACTCGAGGGATGAAAAAGTTTCGGGAGTGCCAAGCCAGCCAAAGTCCTCTAGCTTATAGCTCTCTATCTGATTGGAATTGTTGAGAGGACGACAGTCTCACGGTGTGCCCTTAACGAACTTGCGAGCGTATACCACAAAAAAGTGGATCAACAAACTCGTGTGGTAAAAACTTGATTAAATACTTCTTCAAATTAACTTTTTTTTTTCCCGTTGAGTTAATAGAGCAACTTTAAAGTTTGGCCACCAGGACCAAAGGGATTAATGGATGAGAGTATTCGTGCTTTTTTACCGCCAGCACTAACGACACGATAAAATTAATTTAATCTACTATTTTTTGATTAACATAAAACTACCGAATGTGAGAAAAAAAGGATAAAAATAAATTAAGTGCTCATACTCCCAAGCAAATCTTCACAACATAGATTCATATCGTCGTTCTTTTGAATGATACTCATTTTTTCAGTGCTTCTGCAACTTTTAACGCTCGACGATCAAAACTCGAAATGAAGCTGTTGTAATAATATTTCATTACGCGAACCGTATATCGCGACATCTATTAAATTATTTAACATTTTATACAAACGCTTTATTAATGTACTAGCCAAATCGCCCATTTAGTTAAACCATTTTTTTAATGAGTAAACTACCCCGCATACGTGTATGTAATACGAACGATTCTACAAACTTATTTCTGGCGGCGTGTGCACATACACGTCGACGAGCGTAGTATACTGCCTCATAAACCACGATCATTGCTTTATTACGTGCTTCTTGTCACGTTCTGGCTAATCGTTGGGTGCGAACACGTTTACCGCCGAGTTTGTTCGGCTCGGCGAGCAATATTCCGCTTGGCTCTTTCCTCATCGCGTGATGGAAAATCTTTTTCTCATTCATGTCGTTGCACATATTTTAATCGTTGCGATTACATTGTTGTAGTTTTCATCGTAAAACAAAACATAAACAGAACACGATGATCGTAAAGGATGGATCAAAAAAGTTGTTTGAATTTTACATTTGTTTGGGAGTATCGAACGTTTGGCTTCTTTACATTATTCACGACAGTTTTCCTGTAAAAAAACAAGAATTATTACCGTGAGGAGGAAAAGGATTGACGAGCTCACTTGGCGGCGAATGTCTCTGCGGTTAAGGTGTGTCTTTCGAATTCTCTCGCTCTCGTTTCTTTTGCTTTCTTTCTCCTCTCGAACCTCTGTAAAAAAGAAACACGCCCAATGCATTTTCCTTCGAGGAACAGTGAAATTATTTCAACGCAAAGTTCGAGCCCAGGTTCTTCCTTCGAAAACCTCATATTTCTCCTTTTTTGTGCGTCTCCTTTCCCGTTGCTTCGTCGCCACTTTTTTTTAGACTGTTTCTAAAAAAAAAAAACAAAAAATGTCAGACACGCTCGACCTTATTGATAACGATTGGCCACTTGGCTCCGCAGCTCGCAAATGGCGTTGAACGAAGAGAACCCCCAGTTTTGACACTTGGCCTTTTTGTTATAGAGCCAAATGCTCTCCAGCAGTTTTGGCTCTGCAAATGGTCTGCCTCCTTGCGTCGCAATCGCGTGTCAGCTTCCCTATGGGATTTTTTACAACGAATAGTTTTGCAAGAATACTTTGCGAAATCCGCAGATTATCCAGCGACCAAAAATCTCATCGACGCGTTTCGATTCATCAAAGTTCTTCAATTAGTTTTTTCGATATTTTCATAAATTTTTTTTTATTTTTAGCATCGCTGCATTTTCCGATCGAGTCCAATATTTCATCGCTTCATCGATTATCGAAATTAGTAAGGTCCATTCGACGCAGATCTGCTCGTACAATAATCCGCTGCTTTTGAATCAAGAGACGCGGCAGCGGCTCGACGCCAAGTATAAAAAAAAATAACCGTAGTACGAGAGCCGCCGCACTCCTTTTGTGACGTCACAGCAACTTGAAATCGTTTTAACGAGAAAACGGATTAACGGAAAAATTTCATATTATAATTGAATTTTCTATGATTTTTTATCTTTAAAATGGTTCTTGGTGGAAGAAAATCCGTTAAGCTAATCCAGAGATATCTAATTAATAAGATTTTGGTCGCGTATTATTTTAGTTTAGAGTTTGCGAATATATAGAGAGCTCGGTTGTGTATATAAATTACGCGTCCAATGGTCACCGCCTCCACGTGTGCCCACAACTTTTCCCCACAGCTGCATCATAAAGATGTATAAACTCGCAACCACAATGTAGTGAACTTTGTAATTTGCAACTTGAAGCTCGAAGGCTTGCCGACGAGGCAAACGGAGGAAAAGAGAAAGAGAAAAAGAGAAAGATAGCCACAAAATGTCGTGGAGCACGCCATCGAGCGTTGCAGTCGTCATTCCCTGTAAAAATCTCATTGCTGCATGCTTGGCGAATAAAAAATGAGAGGCAACTAAATAAACAAGTACATACGACTGTTTTTACGTTTTATTTAATATCAGCATATATTAATCCGTGGATTTTTGTAGCAGAGAGATTTGATCCTCCGTGTGCCAAATACGCAAGCAGTGCTCAGACGAAACTCGAGGATACTTCCTGGTGAGAAAAACCACAAAATTTCAAATTTCTTTCATAATACAATCGTAAATGATGAATAATCGGACATCCTATCGAACAAACCCCGCACACATATAAACACAATTTTATGCCGTTAATAATTCGCGATAGAGTTGTTTATCGCAATAATTTTTGAAGCTATCATTTATTTATGAAAGAGACTCGAAAAGTTATGTGCCAAGGTACATAACGTACGGGAGAAAAGTCCCGTGACCATTCCCCTCTTTTCATGTCGACGATGATATCTTTTATACGCTGGTTAACATGTAGTCAATGAAGAGCGAAGCAAACTTTCACATAACCTCGAAAATACAAGCGAGTTGGAATAATGACGAAAGTTTAACGATAACAGCTAAATACTTTAAGCAACATTGCCATATATTTTATTTTTACTCGTTTTCTCTGGACACGTTCGATGTGTATAAACATTTTTCCCCTCCTTTTTTTTTTCATCTTCCTGTCAAAATAACTTTTTGCTGGAGTATATTATCGCAAATTTCGGACTGCTTGTGCAACTCGACCACGTACGAATTTTCGTATTCGACCGAAAGATCACGTTTTGATAAAATAGCACCAGGCTTCTGCGATATCCCTCGGGAGACAGAATCCACTGCTGCTATCCCAACACCATGTAGATGTGTCTTCGCTATCGAAAATCAAAAAGGCGTAAGTTTTTTAAATTGAACACGATAAATTGACAAGTTTACGCCTTTTTCTTGCCAAACGGTCGGGCTATTTATACTGCTCTAGCAAAGGTATTTTAGTACTGCTGTTTGCTTAGCTTCGTCTTGCTCTGACGAACCTCTAGATATATGCACAATCTTCGGATGCATTTACTCATATTTACCGTCTCGGTCTTGTCGTTTTCTTCTTCCCTCAATTTCGCTCCGTATTTTTTTACAACATTCGCTACCTTCGCTGGATCCAATAATTCGGAGCTCATTACTGCGAGGTCACGTCTAAACTGAACACACACCGTGCTCTCGGTATACGTTTCTCTCCTCGACCTCTTGCTACCGGTGAACTCTGGTGCCTCATGTATATATTTGTAATTGAAGCAACGTTCTCTTATTCTTTAATCCGCTTTCCACCATGAAATTCGCCTGCGCGCAATTCCCCTGAAACTCTCAGGGGAAAAACGTCGTTGTGACGCTCTCCGACCAACGGCATATCCTCGACACTTTGACTCACGCGACGGTACGCTTCAGGATTTTTCTACCACGACTTCATTTTTATTCCTTCGCTCAAAAAAATCGATCGATCACGTTCTTTTTTTTTTTTATCTCCTTCTCGTCGAATACATTGTGGACATTTCTGTGACGAACTAGAAATGATCTTTTTCGCAATTGTAACAAAATTGTCATCAATTTTCAAGCGTCCGATTCCTTAAAACTTTTTAGAAGAAACTTTTGACTTTTGAAAAGACTGTGGAGGTTGCAAAGATTTTGTTTTTTTTTTTTTTGCAAAAATTATTATAGTTGGACGTACTCAACGAAAGATCGACAAAAAAAAAGCGATTTTCTTTGCGTCAAGTTTTGAGTGGATACTCGATAAATTTTATTTTTGGAAAATTTTGCCTCGCCCTACTCGGTTTTTAAAATGAATAATAATACGAAAATCTTGTCAGGACATTCCGCAGTGTCTATAAATTTTTTATCCACTGGACCAGTGTGGATTTAACTGAAAAATATTGCAGCCTCCGCTGGTGTGATCTCACGGAGATTTGATCTCGCCCCGTCGGAAAACAACGAAACGTAGAGAGTCTAAAAAAAAAAAATGATGGAATATGAGATACGAAAAAAGCATAGGCCGGAATATTTCTGTATATCGCGTGATATGAACGAAATTACCTTGGAGAATATGTGGGCGGGGATTTTTGTGATACACCTCTGTACGCGAGAGGGCACCTAAAGGCCAGAACGTATCAGGGTTTGCCTCTCCATATTTCCCAAGGGATACACACGGCTAGGCTCAATTTCAGATTCAATATTACGGCTCGTATTACAGAATACATATAGACCATCAAAAAAAACAAACAAACAAGTACGTCTCCCATTTCGTTATGACGTTCACGAAAGCTCCGGACAACATATTTCCTCGATGTTGTTTTCCAAAAATTTCGATTTCACGGACAACCTGCCTATTTCGCGTGTTATGGCTTTTTTCATGTTCCCGGCTCAGGGAAAAGCCTAAAAATCGGTAAAACTCCTGGCCTCGATATTTTTCATCCGACAATTTTTCCACTGCATCGAATCCATTTTTTTTTACTTCATAATTGTCGTGCTTCGTGCTAATGAAAAAAATAATTAAAAATTAAGGGCGTATAAGCGTCTCACGATCATTTTGGAATCATCTCTTGGCGAGTTAATAGAATGGCGCGTATTATACTTGTTCCGCGATTAGTGGGTCAGCGTTGTCGATAGGAAACGAAGGACTACATCGAACGAGGCACGGGATATGCGGCGTAAATCGCTCCGGCGACACACGTGTCGCAAGAGGAAAAATATTGCTCCGTTTGCATTGTTACTTTGCGTCTAGCAGCGCTCTCGTAGACTCTCGAGAAGTTAGCGAACGATATATGCTGCGCAGGAATAGAAAAAAGGAAAGATAAACCTGATTGGAAGAAAAATGAGCGAGAGAGAGAGATTGAGAGGCGTCCCGCGATGCCACACGTCCGTAACGAGGTTTACAGTCGTGTGCACGGACGAATTTAATTAAATTGCCTTCCCTCTACCCTTGCTCCTCCAGTGCATCGAGTAGCTGCTGCCCGAGCTCGATAAGAAATTACTTTTCGATCTGCGGACGATCGTCGAGCATTTCTATATCTAGAATCCATCGTAGTCGTGCTATTATTGGAACGCACATACTACCAGCCAAGATCGATCTTCCAGCATCGCTGTTATCGTTCTGCTATCGAGGGTAACCATTTTCAAGACGTCCACCAGCCACCAACGACTTACCAACCTATATATTTTCTTACAATCGTTCACATGCATGGAAATGATGCAATTGACGATATTTTCACATGAATTCGCGTCAGCTAAAGAGTCTTGAAAAATGTTGCTTCCAAAAAATCGGGATCGATGCAATTTTCTGATCCGGACCATAAGATTTCGAAAATATTTCATTGAATACGTGAATTATTTTTCTTTCGATTAAAATTTTCCATCAAAAGTCACTTTTAATCCTAGAAACGGTGACCTTATTTTTTTTCACCTATTCCGGTAACCTGGGGTCGTTAATGACCCCAATTTCGAAAAATTCATATCTCCGGTAAAATTTCCGAAAACGTCAACAGCTCCGTCGTAAATTTCGTGATTTTATAAAAGTTAAAAAAAAAAACATTTCCACCGAAATTTCAGCTTGAGATCGAAAAAAAAATCGTCAGTTTTAACCCTAGAACGGTAACCTTATTTTTTTTTTTTTACCTATTCCGATGACCTGGAGTCATAAATGACCCCAATTTTGAAAAATTCATATCTCCGGTAAAATTTACCAAAAGGCGTTCAACTTGGGCTCATTATTGTCGTTTTTTAATGCAGCATCACGCGAGCCTGGGGCAATTTCGCTCGAAGCCAAAAAGTTAGTCAAAAATGCGGTAAAAAACGGGAGAACGAAGGGAGAAAGGGCGCGGGGCTTAAAATCGGGGTAATTATTATTATTATTTAGTCCCAGACTCTAGATCCTGCTACAGCGATATTTAGACTTCGTGAGTTGGTCGTACATTGCCTATTATATTAGCAGACGTTGTCGATGGCTTATCATCGGGTATCGAGAGGTGAATGAGTAGGAAAAACATTTCATTGGCGATGAAAAAAATGCAAAAGAAAGAGCGAACGCATAGGAAGGAAAAAATAGTCGAACTCCCCTGCTACAGTTGGCGGTGCCGATAAGCGGACGTAAAGCTCCTGGTAACTGGCATATCTAGTGTGCAATAAAGTTGACACGTCGAATAGGCTACTCGTATATACTCACCTGAAACGTATAAGAGACCCCGAGTAACAACGAAGCGATGCAGTGGACGATTCGTACAGCATCAGCGAGGACTTGATTCTCAATCGGGTCAAAATCACGGGAGCCACTTTATCCAGAAGCGCAAAATTGATGGACTAGAGTCGTACAAGAAATGGAACGTTGCTGACACGAAGCTTTTCGGAAACGCGTCACGCGTGGGCAAGCCTCTGCGGGGGTAAGAAAAAAAAATCGTACTAAAAAATTTAATTCGTTGAATCAACTTTTGCTGGATTGACAAAAACCACAAAATTATGGAAAACTTTAGAAATTTGATGATATCTCGAAAAAGTTCATTTTCTTAACACAATCTGCGGAATGGGAAACCATCCAAAATAAAATCGAGTGTCATGGATTTGACGAAATTTTGCTGCGCCGTAAAAAAAAAGAAGAAAATTGAACAATTTACCGCAAAACTCTATTTTTTATCTCAACTTTCCATAACATATTTTGTTTATAAAATCGTGTGCTCTCTTCGAGCGGGGAGGAGCTTTGCGTCTTTAAACCCAAAATGAAAAAAATTTAGCACCCTCCATAAATCCGGCAAGATTTGCTTTTCACCCTTGTGCTGCTTGGTGGGATATTTTTGCTTCTTTTATTCATCCAAACGAAAGGGTAAAAATGAAAAAAAAAAAAAAGAGAAGAAGGTTGAAGAATTTCACTGCGCGGTGAGATTCGTATCGGGAAGGGTTAAAAAAGGAGATAGCGGAAAAGGGGAAAGAAGTGAAAATTGAGAAGAGAATTGAATGGGTGAAAGGAGCAACGAGCGCAACGACCTAACGGGATCGCGAAGAGAAGTCCTTTTTGCGGCTGTACGGAGCCACAATCTTGGCTTTCTTTTTTTTATATTCTTGTGGGAGCAGTACAGTCCTCGCTAAGAGACACAAACGAGCAGGTAAAACCGAGAGGTCGTGGAGTTTCGTGTCCGAGAATACTGGGCAATATACAGGACCGCGTGGTAACTGTTTTTGCTCCCATTTTCTCCGGTTTTCCGGGAGCCACCGCATCGCCAATGGGCTGTATAATGGTCGAGGTTCGCTTCGCTCAATGGGGGTTGCGAGAGCTCCGCCGTACAACTTGCTTCCTTTTCGTTTTCTCGTCCCTTATTGCGTCTCTCACTCTCGGACTATTTCGGGTCCCGCACCAAGTGCTGTAAAATAAAATTTCAGGTGATAATTAGTCGACCAAAAGAAACTAACGTTAAGCATTATTTTTGCACGCGGTTTTTCGCTCATTTTCATCGAGCGGATATAAGCAAAAATGAGAGTCTAGATTCTCTTTATTATCGAGCATATTTATTCATTTTTGACGAGATTGGAATTTGCGATAGAGCGACGAGTACTCGCGCGCGCGCGCGCGCGCGATAGTCTTTCGGTTCCCAGAGCCACGTTTGTGCATTGAGTGGCGAGAATCCTTCGTAGCGAGTGCAGAGAGTTATCGATAGAAAAATTGTACTCTTCGTACGTTAACGCAACGAGCAAAGAGCCTGCACATTTCCACGTTTTTCTCGTGCAAATATTCACAACCATGAAAATTTATTCATATCCGAGCGATTGCATGTTCAATCAGCATAATCTTTGCAAAGGATTAACAAATTGCGTTTTCTAACCTGCCACAACGAGAACCCCAGGAATTCAACACTCGAGTCGACCTCCGATGCATTTTCCGAAACGATTTTTTACAATTCTCCCATCTGCACCTTCGAACAATGCTTACACTGAAAATGAATTTTTTTCAAAAAACTTCGATATTTTGTTCAACACGTTCAATATTTTTGAAAAATTAAAATATTTTCTCGATTTTGACAATATTTTTGATTTATAACGGAACTGTCAGCAAAATTTACGATTGGAATGACAAAAATTTGTTTTTCGAAGAGACTTCCTAGAATATTTCTTGATCCAATGACAAAATTTTTGTGATTTAAAAAAAAAAGCACAGTCGAACCGTATCCAACAAAATATCGATCTTTTTCAACAAAATTTTCTTTTCAGTGTATATATTCAAAAGTTCCACGTAATTATCCAGTGTCCACGCAGGAACGAAGAATTAATGACTGAAATTTTTTCTCCTGGCCCTGGAATATCGTCCCTTAGATTTTTATCGTCGCAAAACGAAGTGACACTTTGAGGAAGAAGATTATTCGACGTATCTGGAAAGAGCACGTCGATAATATGTGGATTAAAAAGTTGGACGATGTCGAAGTAATAAGAAGATCGTATAAAGGTGTAGAGAGGCTTTGGGGGATGGGCAAAAATGTAAAGGAACATGGCTGCTGGTCGAGAGAGTATATTGGATTGGGTATAGAGGGGCAAATTCCAGATGCCAAGGGGTGGAAGGATAGAAATGGCTCTGTAGAGTCTCCGGCACGTTTCCAGACTTCCCTTCGTCCTAGGCAACCTATATCCCTTCCGTCCTCGTACCAATACACAGACAATGTATGCATACAAATATACGTAATACGAAAAAGCAGTTGGCGCAGTCCTTACCCATCCCACTAGCCTAGATGGAAGTTCGAGGCGGGGTGCAGGTGAAGCTTCAGCGGATATCCAGCTCCGTTGGAGATTGGGTAGGGCGAAATAGAGAAACACCTCGACAGAGAGAAGCATTTGGTGCGAGCGAGAGGATTATCGGAGTTAGCCGCATCGTGCTCGTGTCTTCCACGTCACCAAACGAGGCCAAAGGGTAGTTTGTCTCTCTCTCTTTCTCTTTTAGGGGAAAGTTGCCCACCCTCCTGTTACTTCTGTCGAAGCTACAGCGAGAGCTCCAGCAATGCAGCCATATATCTATATGTATCTTTCTGTGGCAATCCCCTTCAGCGCCGTCGGGGATCGTGGCCCGACCCCTAAACAGTAGGAAGCCCATCCGCCTCTATCTATTCATATTGCGTTGGCTTTCTAACCTCATGCTCGGCTCTACACCAGAGAACAGGAGCTGTTCTCATAAATGCGCCACAAACTCCACAACATCCTTGCTTCGTCGATCCATAGATATACTTGTCATATTACTCCATATAATATGTATTATCTATATTTATATATTATCTATGTACAGTGGATATAGAGGGAGGTACGTGGATGTGTTTCTTGATATACCGACCATTCCTACGTGCGAAGTTTCCTTCTAGGCATGAGCAACGTCTTCGAGGTAAGACGTGCAAGAAAATATCTCGTCTTGAGATGAAAAAGAGCGCAGGTCACATTAGACGGATTAAAAAAAAAAATTTCATTGGACGCGATCGATATTTTGTTCGATACGTTCGACCAAACGTTTTTTTGAATAATCCCAAAAATTGTGTCATTGCAGCAAGAAATATTTTAGAAAGTCTCTTCGGAAGCAAATTTTTGTCGTTCCGATCGTTTATTTCGTTGACAATTCCGTTAGGAACCAAATATACTGCCAAAATAACGAAAATTTTGAAATTATCCAAAAATATTTAGTTTACCGTGTTCAACAAAATATCGACCATTTTTAACAAAATTTCATTTCCTTTGACATGTAACCAAGCGATGTGTCTATACACGTTTGGATGCAGTCGCAACACGGTGACTGTGTCTCGTTATCTGGATGCTTGGCTTTCGAGAATTTCATTATTATTGGTACACGCCTCGCGGTTAACTCGTTTTCGTGAATATTTCGCAGCATCATATATCCGCCAGGAAAACATCTCGATTGAATTCTCTCGAATTACCAAGATACCGTAAGCTTCGGGAGTAATAAATGAAAAAAAAACGAGAAATTTACCGAGGCAAAGTTGCTGTCTGTAAAAAATACGCAATTCGGCACAATTGATGAAAGGAGAGTTTACGAGACAGAGGGAGTTGATAATCGCGCTGCAAACTTTTTTCTTTTAGTTTTTTTTTCTTTTTTTTCCTTTCCCTCGCTTCGTTCAATTTATTCTTGTTGCTCTTCGCGTCTCGCTCGTCTCGAACTTGTTTCCTGCGTAGCCTCGTTTGTTTTCCAATGAGAAACACGCTCGCGAATCGTTATAGACGCTTCAAACGATCTTCGATCATTGGCTTTGCTACTCTTGCCTCCGAACTTGGTCGCCGTGTAAATTAACGATGCGGAATACCACCATTCGTCTACTCGGGCTCTCTTATCGACGATAACTCCTCCAGGCTGATTGGCCGCAGTATTGTTGAGTTGGAAAGCTTGACTCTCACGCACTGTCACGTCCAAATGGAGCTCGAGATGAAAAAAAATAAAATAAAATACAAAAATTACTCTTTAGACTTTCCGCAGCTTATTTTTCGACACGCTGTTGTTTTTCGCGTTTTTATTTCTTGCCAAACGGACGTCAATGTTTTTATTGGAGGAACGTTCTCAAGCTTCGTGATTTGCTAATCTCGACGAGACGAACATTCTCGCTTTTTTGTTTATCGGTCCAAATGGAGCAACAAAATCGATTTGACAACTCGTCGATATCGTTCGATTATTTATAGTTGTTGATTTTGTTGTTTTTTTAACTCAATAACGAAGAGAATTACGAATTTGGAGAATATTCATCGCTTCGTATTCTTTGGTATTCAGAAATGACGAAATCTTTGGAAATCGAGAGGAAAAACGTTTTCGAATCAGAGAGTCTCTGACGCTCGATTAGGCACGTAAATTTTCCAACTTCCATATCGCTTCTCTGGGCACTCCAAACCAAAAGGTGTAGAGTGCTCGTCCCGCCATTTCGGGTAACGATGTGCGCTTAGTTTTCTCTCTTTTTTCCTCTTCCTTTTCGTATCTCCACCGTCGAATAGGAAATCGTGTGGCGGAGAGAAAATCTCACCGGAGTGACTATTTCTCTATTCTATATCCTTCCGAGCATTGGGATTATCGATTTTCTTTCAAGGGAGAACGAGTGTCATCCATTTTGGGAAAGTTCTGCTAAAAGCTTTTTCAACGCATTGGCGAGAGGGTGATATACACACGCGAGAGAGAAAAAGTCCCTTTCGCGTGAGAGATAACACGCGGAAGAGGCTTTTTCATCGTCAAAGTCACTTTGGCAACATTTTTTTTGATGGAAAATTCGTTACACGATCAAAGCACATTTTCCCGAGATCTTTCACGACTCCGAGAATTATTTTTCGATGTTTGTTTTTTTTTTTTTTTACAGATGCGGCGGAAATCTCGAGGACCATGGCGGCTCGGCGGCCAATGGGTAAGCAGCGTTACAGTTTATTTATCTTTTGCTATACTCTCTGCTATCCACGCAATTTCCACACGCTTCGTACTCTCTTTTTTCCTCTATTTCTCCCTCGTTCGCCGACACAGCGCAATTTTCTTCGTACTCGCGCGGTAGCATCGAGCCGGTTCAGCATCAGCATCAAAATGAGCTCCGTCGTACAAATTAGATCGGCCGATGCCAGCAGTCGTGCGATGCTGGGTTGCTCGTTTCTACGCTCTCGGCATAAAATCGCCCGAATTATCGACGAGTCGCTCGCTCCTCGAGTTTCCTACTCTTTCCTTTTCTCTCTCATTTTCCCAAGCGGGATCGTCCATCCGCGAAATTCTTGCTCATGAAAAGAAAGTTCCAGACGAAGGGCGTTTCGCTAAAATTTTAGTTACGTCCAACGAACCGTCTCTAGAAAAAAAAAAAAAAAAAAAAAAAAACATAAAGAGAAAGAGGGACAAACAGGGCCAGAAAAAAACTCCTCTTGGAATTTTTTCTCATTAATTGACTTCTCGATGAGTTTCTCGGTCAAACTTTAATGCTCGCAATAATAATGAATGACTCTTGTGCTACTTTGCAACCACCACATCGGCTTGTACGTTTTATAATTAATTGTGTGTCCTTGAAACTTTCGAACGCAGCTCTTCAGCCGCATTCTTGCGACAATAATCATGGTAACGAGTAATTAACCGATGAAACAGTTCGTGCCGACCCCTCGTGAAGCTGCACGAGTCATCGGACAAAAATAGAGCCCCGCCTCCTCACATCGACGTGAATAAACGAGAAATTCGTTCAACTTTTAAATAAAATATCCTGCACACTTTGAGATTTCGTTTTAACGCTAAACGTGTAGGCGTATAATCCTGCGTATCAGTCCGTGCCAATTGTCACTTGGACCGGATAAATATAAAAAAAGTACCAAGCTCGTATTACATTGTGTACTTTTGCCTCTGAAAAAGAACGCACGCACAACCCAAAATAATACAAAAATAGAGAAGCTTTTCGAAGGTTTACTGGTGTGGGCGAGCCATTTCTCGAGGCAGCCAAAACGCTACAAACCCAGGCTACAAAAATGTAGTACACATAGAGCTTTGACTTCGTTCCGACATCTGAATCGATACTTTCCAAAAAACGTCAACAGCTCCATCGTAAATTTCGTGTTTTTATAAAAGTTCAAAAAACAAACATTTCCATTGAAATTTCAGCTTGGGATCGAAAAAAAATTCGTCAGTTTTAACCCTAGAACGGTAACCTTATTTTTTTTACGTATTCTGCTAACCTGGGGTCAAATTGACCCCAATTTTGAAAAATTCATATCTCCGATAAAATTTGAAGAAAAGAGTTCCACTTGGGCTCATTCTTTTCGTTTTTTAATGCAGGATCACGTGAGCCTGGGGCAATTTGGCTAGAAGTCAAAAAATGAGTAAAAAATTCGGTAAAAGGATAAAAAACGGGGAAACGAAGGGAGAAAGGGCGCCTAATTTAAAGATGCCTGGGGTCCTTTATGACCCCAGGTTACTGTATTAAAAAGTGTGGAGAAAAGATGAAGGAAACGAAATGAATAAAACTAATTATTGACTAAACTGAATTAGGCAAAATATTCAAACAGATTTTACTAACGACGACGCGCCACACGAACCCTGACAAGAGAAAATAGCAGCGGTGATGGGATTTTCGGAAAATGCTTCCCGAAGAGCATGTATAATGGGATGGAAGCTCTCGAGGTTTCACGAGAGTTATCTACTTGTATGTAACGTACGTGAGTGCATATCGCAAAATTACGTTTCATCCATATCCCTGAGTCTTCACGACGATGCGTTGAATTCGAAAGATTTGTGAGTCTGCATTGCCAAGGGACTGAGCATAAATTTCCTCGCTGGATTAGGCAGGTTTGGGGGAAGGAGAATGCAGCTAAAATTAAGTAGTCGCAAGACTTCGAGGGTATTTGTGCATCCGAGTGAAGTTTCGTGACTCCGTATATAATGGTGCGATGCTGGAAACTTCATGGCACACTTTTGGCTTTCTCATTCATTGCGGAATACGCAATTGCAGAATTCTAAACAATAACGAGTCGCCGCATTCGATTGATTTAACGCGCAAAGTCCAAAGGACGAAAATGTGTGGCTGATTCGAAACATTTGCCGCGGCGTTAGCTGAGCATGAAACATGAAACTTTGTGTATAGAACCCGACGACACATTTTCTCGGATGTTGCAAAAGTGTGGATTAAAGTACACACGGAGTTGGTACACGAAGGGTTTTAACATTGATCGGCCCGAGGCAAGAGAAAAGCTCAGCTCTCATTGGCCCAGAAGGTTTGTCTCGCTCCCACCCACTCTCCAGCTTTTTCCATCTTCCTCTGTCCTTTTCTCTCCTTCTCTCGGGCGGTTCGTCGCCGACAGAAAACGATGCTGCTGGGAGCTGCGAGGATTCGTCCCACTCGTTTTCCTGGAGCGAAACGATTGTAGGGCGAGGGATGAGGTTGAGGGCAGGGAACGGGCCGAGTGTGAAGCACCGAGAGGGACAGATTTAGTCACGACTAAGAAAGCGGTTCTCTCGACTCGACCGGGATGAGAAATCGGCCAAAAAATAAGAGGACCGCGCATAGAAAGCCATAGCAAAGGGCTTAAGTCTCTGCTACAAAGTAACCGGATTTTCATACATAGGCACACGAATCCGACCGGGATATAGAAAAGAGAAAATGGAAACGAGCCAATTGGAAATCTCGGCGTCCCGATAGCAAATCCTATAATCGAAAACTCGTAGAAATCTTTTTATCATCGAAACATTCCAAAGCTTATACTTTTATTTCAATTTCACGCTTTTATGGACTTGGCAACTTTCAGTACGAATATTTTTATTCAAGAAATGATATTTACAAATTTTTCACCGATCTATGTCAAACGCGAATGAGATATCTCGTAATATTTTTTTTCTTAAGTACATTTTTGCAATTGCCGCTTTAAAAATCCCAGAGATACAGAATCATCTTTCTCTAATGAGCTTTGAACCACTCGGAGATGGAAATTCATTTCTGTCTCTGAAGAATCCGGTTTCTTCGAGAGGTTTGCCAATTTCGCCATTCTTTTTGCGTTTTTAATATTAAACTTAATATTTTTCCGTACGAGCAATTATACTTTGTGCGGAATACTCGCTCGCTCCGAGCTGCAAATTAAAAAAATTCATAACCATCGAACGAGACAGGCAAAAAAAATTCTTTCCTCCCAATTTGCTGATCAATTTAACGAAGAACCAGACTTTGCTCTTCGGTCTAATTTCCATTTTGCTCTTTATTTTTCTTATATTCTCCCCGGCCCGTCGCTTCGATTCATCGACCAATGGGGCGGTCGACCTTTTCATGGATACCAAAAAGTCAACTCTTCTTCTCACGTATCGAAGTCTACTCCATTATTATTTGTCTCATCGAGTTTCAGGACTGTTCTCAGTGCAAGTCAAGTTTCTTTTTAGAAATCCTTCGACTTGGTGCTGAATATTTTTTCAAGGAGATCTAGGAAGTGTCTCCAAAAAGAGAATTATTTTTTCCTTCCTTAGCGAAAAAAAAAACGTATTTTTCTCACTAGGATTTGGATTTAAAAAAACTCAAATCCTGTTATCGATTGGCCAAGAAATCGTGAGTAAGAACCTTACGAGGATTTCGAAGGATTTAGCTCCGCGAGTTCAAAGAAACATAAAATATAGATTTTTCTTTAATGCGAATATATGTTAATTATGCAAATCCATCTCGATGAATGCGAAGTACTGTTGAAGTTCTGTCGAATATTTATTATCCAATCGTACCAGAAAGACTCGAGCAGCATGCAATTTTTTTTTTTTTTTTTTTATTTAATAAAGTAACAGATGATCGAAATATCGATCGAAATCAAATTTGGTAATGGTCTCGAAAATTTAACTCGTTTTTTTTTGTAGTCACTAATTTATTATTTGAAAATTTTCACAAAATAAAAAAAATTCTGCAGCAAATTTGTTCGTTTCCCATGAATGCAACAACCGTTTTTATGAAGCTGAACAGTTCAATGGACTCGAGCATTTGCAGCTCGTATTTTATAGAAATAACAAGATCAAGATACGAGGCTGGGGCGCGTCCCCTCCAATCGATAAATATATTGTTGGGCGAATGAACGGATCGAAAGATTTTCTGTGTGCACATACACAGAGCCATGAAAAAAGACATGGAAATAGTATATTCGCTGAGAGCTCATCTTGGTAGCTTCGATATTGAACGAGACGAGGACGAGGTTCGAGAAAAACCGGTTTTTCACTAACGTCGATTAATACGTAGCCATGCTTGGCTCTTCGCTGGTTGGTCGAGGATATCAGATCGCAAATTGCTGCGTATAGATTTAAAAATTTCTAAAATGCCCGACATAGAGACAACCGGCCATTGCCGCATTTCAGGATAAAGCAGTGCAGCCAGCTCGGTCCATTCGAAAGTGAATTTCTACGTGAAAAAATCAAACAGCCTCGATTTTTCTGGTTTTGTAATGAGCCGAGGATTAGAGAAATAAAAGTGAGAAAGTAGAATGAATTATTCCGATATTTCCTCGCGTTAAATTATGATAACGAACTTAGTTCTCGCTTATCACCAGCCACGATCGTTATATTGCATGATCGTGAATAAAGTTACGACAACGCGCCGGTAACGAAACGTCCAAATGCGTACAATCACCTCTTTTGCTCTATTATTTTTATTACACCGGTAAATTTACGTGATTGGAAAATTCTTGTATTACGAGAACATAATTTATTTAGAACAACTTATTTACTTCGATAAATCGTCACGCTATGGCCCGGTAAATATTAATTCGTGCCACGTTCCCGATTAAATTTATGAGACTTTGAAAACGAGATACTGGACGAGACATGATTTTTCATAATCGCCTGAAATTACATAAAAATTTCAGAGACCAGCAACTCGATCAGAAAAATCCGAAAAAAAAAATTAAAAAAAAAAATCTTTATCATTTTTTTTCTCATTGTAAAAAATATTTTTCCGGTTCGAGGGAGCGAGGATCTTATTGATCAGAATCCTGGTAGAGAATTCTCCCGGTCGGAGGAGAGCCTGGTAGCGCCATCTCTCGTGAGACTGTGCAGCCAAAATTTTCGGGCTGTGACACGAGCGAGGGGGATGATTGCTCCCTCTCTCACTCTCTCACAAGCTTCGAGAGAGGATCTTCGACGAAGGGGCGTAAATGGCCTCTCGGCGTGGGGTCGAGTTGACTCAAAACGAAACTCTCGTTGGACCACCCTCTCGTTTCTCCAGCGATTCCCTTTCCCCTCGGAAGTATGTGAAAATATATATAGATATATATTTACGGAGGTGGGTCTACTCGCTGACGGTATCGATCCGTAGAGAGTACAGGTCACACGAGTCTGGCACGAGAATTGCCAAAAAAAAATCGTTGCCCAGGGATTCACTTTAAATTTCCACACCGGAAAACCTTTTCCTTCTATTTTTTTATTCGACACTCCTCGCATAAAAAATCTCCCCCATCAATTCACGCTACAATATTTTTCCTGCAAATACTTTCGTTAAGAAAATCATTATTTTTCGAGCCGATAATTACATTCGTTACCTTGTAATTAACGGCTCGTCTTGCCGTTAAAAAAAACAAACAAACAAACAAACAAAAAACAACGTGATTTCTGCACCACACCGAGAGCAACCATGGACTCGATACCAACGAAACTCTTTCCTGGGTGTAACCCCCACGTAATGAGATTTTAAAAAGAATCAAGTTATTTAAAGTCTCGTTATCGCATATCTTATATTTCTAATGGGACAGAAAAAATAAGTGAGAACTCATTTAATGGAAAAAACGAGCTAAAGAGAAAAAAAGAGTTAGCGAATGAGACAGAGAGATCGTACAAGGCAGACAAGGATGCAGGTGAATGCAGGCGGATTTTGAAAATACGTTCGAAGGGTGTCCAACTCCATTAACATTTGGAACGAGTATCTTGTGGCATGATTGCAATTTTCAACTCGCTGCACGCAGCTAATTGGCAGCGCGGAAAGCTTCGCATTACAAGTCGAATAACATTTTGCCATAAAGAGCTTAATTTATTTCCACGTACACACGCCTCATGCGTCGAGATAAGTCGTCTCCCTGCGTACTCGCCGATTCCTCTTTCCTCATCACGATGCTATTCCAACTTGAAGAATTTACCAGCCGAGCCAAAGCTCTTGCGCGAGTGTCAGTTGTATAAATTGTGCGTTTTATGTCGTTTTTTCTATCCACGACATTCAATTGCAGGAAAAATTTTAAAAAATGTATGCGATTGAAAAAACATTTATTTCTCAAGACTGCAGTCAGTGAAGGTCCGAATTGACGAAATTTCTCGTTGCAACTATGAGGAAAAAATAATTTTCGGAAATTTCGAACCGTTGAATGAGGAAAATGATGGAAAATTTCTCGAAAATTTGAAAAATGACCAAATCATTCAGTTTTTTAGTTTTTTTTTTCTTCGGCAGTTTGATCCAAATCGCTTTTCAAGCATAAAATTAAAATTTTCTTGAAAATAGCAAATGATAGGCTCGCGCGATGAGAATAAAAAGTATGCAGTAGTTCAGGAATTCAACGTTCAGACAACCACGAGATTCCACATCGTGTAGCACCGACTGAGAGCGAAGAGCTTGAGCATTTTGTGGACAGATGGCGACACGAATCGGTCGTTCGGTTTCGAGAGCCCGGAGTGGTCCAACTGGATGATTTCCGAACGACAGATCCAGCCCATGCTCGAGCGAAGGCATCGAACACTCGTGCTGTGGGGTCGAGACGAGCCACGCACAGCATGGCACTTGGAAAGATATTCATGGACGACGTTTTTTTTTTCGCGTAACGAAAAATCTCTCAAATTCTTTTTTTAAATCCTTGATCCAAGTGATTTTTATAGGAAATAAAATACCAAAGAAACAGACACAGCGACAAACTAATTTGGAGGAAAAAAAAACAAGAAGCCGTTCGGATAATCATTGTCAAATAAAAATTCAATCGATCGTGAACTATTTCGGAAATAACACGTCCAAGGAAACTCTATCCATTTTACAGTATTCTCGTAAATACCAATCAGGCATAAATGAATTTGCCACTTGAGAATAAAAATATAAATAAATCATTTTGTCTCGAGTTAATGACTTGTTGAAAACGCAATAAAACGTGTAAATATATTTTTATATGTTGAGAATGTCTCAACCATTTCGGCTACTGATATAAATATCAAAAAGAGGAAAATAGCATTAAATTTACCTGAATCTATTTCCACCTCGAGTTACCTGTAATCTTCATAAGCCTCTCTTTCCCTCGGACTCTAACCTTTTCCCTAATTAAACCCATTAAGCTTTTCGGCGTTTTACGATCTTGTTTCACTCTCAGGTTTCTCTTCCTCTTTTCTTCTCTCTTTATTGCCGTTCGTTGGTTTCTCTTTTTTTTTCGATTCAGTGTCCTTTCCGCTTGTTCGTAAACATAAATAAATAAATAAATAAATAAATAAATAAATAAATAAATAAATAAATAAATGAATAAATAAATAAATAAATAAATAAATAAATAAATAAATAAATAAATAAATAAATAAATAAATAAATAAATAAATAAATAAATCGTCAACTATGTAGACGAAAAATTTGAAAAAAATTGTGTCATCCTATTTGATGCTAAAGAATTTTATCATCAAATTTTATTAAATTCTTATTATATTGTCGTATGTAGCCAACGTCTTTAAAATGCCTCGGAGTTTTCCTCGGACGATTCTTGCCGAATCCTCACTTCGTAGACGGTAGAAAATTGAAATATTTCATAGAAACGTGTGGGTAATTAATTATTTTATGAATCACTCGTTCAATTGAATTGCGGTTCCCTGGATTGTTGTTGAGAGTTCGATAAAATTGTTTACATATTTTTGTTATTATTCTTATCGAAATGCTTTTGCTTCCCATTGAAATTGTGAAGAGCCTCATCTCGAAAAAATGTAGCTCATGATATGCGTAGGCACGAAAAATTCTGAGAGTCTGACCCACATTGCCTCTTATTCGTCACGCTTGAGATAAGATTCACGCGATAAACAAAAGAAACGAGAGAAAATCTCCATAAGAAGGAAACGCTCGTCGTCTCGAGTATTTGAAGTTTATGTGAATGGTGGCTCGTGAGGAATGAAGCAAGAAAAAAATTATTTCGTATCTCGGTGGTACGCTCGATCGCACATGTTGACCGAATATTTTAATAACCTGCGACTGTTATTTTTACCGGTAAGAAACAACGGAGTTATTAAGCTCCCGTAGAAAATGGAGAATTTTCCCATTTCTTATTCCTTAAATAATTCTTTGGAATTCTACGAACAGCTGCTACTGACATCAGTTATGCAAGACGTGCAGGAGACCAAAAAAAAAGCAGACGATTTTAGAATATTCCCCATTGAAAATATAAAAGTTCTGTGCGAGGCTTTCGTCCTCGTTGTTGAATAAACGGAAGAACGTCGGAGAGAATGAACGAGAGAGGAAAAGAAAGAATAAATGTGAGAGGAAGCTCTCGAGAATATAAGCGGACGATGCCAGGAATGCCAGACGCGTTGTTCGATGTTGGAGGGCTTACAAGCTGAGAGCTTCGTTCTTGCTCCCGCCATTTGCATTCGCGAGATCCTCGCATTTTGGAATTCAGCTGAGACCCCACGAGCAGTGGATTCAGACGCGGCCACTCTCCGCAGCAAGGACTAAACTCTCTCTCTCTCTCGCTCGGTTCTTCGTCTTCGTACCAAGGCATCGGAGAAACAGAGAGAAAAGAGTTGGAGAAGGTTTTCGAACCTTCCACCTACCACCTTGAATACCAACGAAAGAGGAAACATCATTTTTCCTCGCCTTCTGCCTCGTACCTTTCCAGCACAACCATGAATACCCACCTATTTAAAAACTCTTTTCCCCTTCCCTCGAGCCCCTTCCCTGTCTGTCTTTCTATATGAAATAGCAACGTTATTGTTATACGCACGCGAGCAACCTGTGCAAATTATAAATGGACAAATCTCGAGACTCTCTCGTACAATCTTGCATTTTGTTTAATGGACGCTGCGTGAAAAAACGGCTAATTGATATGGCGTCTCAATGGAAGTTATATTTATGCTAATTTCCCATTGCCAACTCGGAATACTTGCAAATAATTATCCATAATTACGTGCATACTATTTTGCACATAGACAGCCCCGTTACACGTCGATTTTTTATTCATTTACACAAACAAACAAAAAAAACATTATTCGAAAGACTCTCAATTCCAGAAAAGTCTGTTTTTCGACTGCCTTTATTTTTTTGTCCTTTCGCAAAAAAAGTCTCTAACGCCACGAGTAAAGTTGCCTCTCGAGAGTCCATTTTTTTTTTCAACGCTCTAACGACCAAAGTTTCATCGCCAGTGACGACGAGAGCTCCGAACTCGAAAAGCCACTCGAATCTTCATTCACATTATACTGTACGACGTCAATTTTTCTTGGAGATAAAACTCATTCTTGTAAGTCTGCGAGAAAACATGATCCTCTTCTGTGAGCAACATTGATACGCGCTCGCGAGTCGTTCGCACGAGTATGCGCAGAAAAATCAAGTACGAAGATTCGTAATGTACGTATAAATTGTATAGCCAAGTGACCTCTGGCTTTTATACCCTTTTCAAGAGAATAGCAATCGAGTCTGGCGTTCATATACACCATAAATGGTAATTTTATAGCTCGTGACAATCAGCCTTCTCTTTGGATTATTTGGTGAGGACTCGAGTCGCTTGATCCGGGCCGACGGTCCTTTGGCTCATCGCTCCGCGAAGTAGCGACCAAACAAAACGATTCGTTCGATCTTTTTCACCAAAAGTTTCAAAATCTTCCTGCTCTACGTCCCAATGTTCCAAGCGACTTCTGCCAATCACAAGTTCCCTTAAAACTTGCCGAAACATTGACTTAATCACGAAATGGAAAATACGAGATTCCACTGGTTTGAGAAAACTGTAATTTATGAAAAATTCAAGCAAACGTGATATAAGGGCTTTGGCGAGGATTTGGCAACTCCTCGAGCAAGTTTCCACGTACCACAGATTCCCCGATCCCTCGGAACGATCATATTTCAAGAATGTAAATTTGTCAGAACTCAAAATTTACTCGAAGCGAATTTTTTTCAATAAAAAATCCTTCGGAACATTGTCTCAATCTTGTTGAAAGTTTTCATAATATATTCCATGCAATCTGCAGCGATACAAAGTAGCAAAAAGCATATTACACGTGTAATGTAATGCAAGAAGATTTTTCCTTGACTTATACATATTTATTCAGTCTCTGATGCATCAGCCTTCAAAAGCCATTTCCCGGTGGATGCGGAGAGAGCTTCCTTGAGAAATTCGTCGCTCTCTACCTCCGGGTTACTCCATTTCCTTCTTATATACCCTGCAGAAAAATTGTCTTGCAGAACCACGATCTTACGAATATTCGTGTAGCCAGAAAAGTATGTGTGTGTGTGTGTTTGATGAGTTTTTTCGTTAGATCCCACAACAGAGACGTTTTTGACTCGCTCGCGTTATATACGGGCTGTTGCTTCGCCAGAGCCTTTTTTCTGGGACCAGGCAATGCTAAAATATCGACAAGTTTTTCCGCATCGAAATATACTCGGGCGTCACTCAGGAATATATGATTTTCCGTAAGGGCAAAAATACGGTATCGTGTATATATAGGAGAACGAATAACTTATTCAATTCGGTGTGTAACCTGGAGATCAGAGGAAGGGGAAAGAGGTTCGGGAGTCTGGCGATGAGACGAGAGAGCAAAGAGAAAAGATTGACTTTACGCAGAGTCAATCCTTCTCTCTCGCTCGCACGTTCCTCTCTCTTTTCTCTTCTCGCCTTTATCTCCTTATTTACTTTTCCTTTTTCACTCTTGAGGCCGTAAGGAGGAGTCGAATTTGCGTTTAATCCGTGCTTCGAAGCTTGGAACGAGAGGATAGGGAAGAAAGCGAGGAGATCCCTCGAGGCTCGTACGGGTAACGCCTTTCTAGAGCAACCGGAGCAGCGGAGAACTATGAAGCAAAAAGACGCGGAGAAAAGAGCCAGACCGAACTGTACGTAGGTAAATAGACGCGTCGTGAGAACAAGAGAGCTTTCGCAACAATGAGTAACACCGAGTGAAGGATGAGATAGAAAGCAGATGGAAGAGTCGAGATCGCGTACTTTGGGACGTAGGTATCTGCGTGATGAGTTTCAAGCTACTTTCCCAGGCGCCTCATCCAACAGCCAGAAAAGTGAGCGAGCAAGCCAGCTCTTTTGGTTTCTCTTGACAGCTTATCTCTATATATTTATATACACCGGTAGATTTTCTACAATGTATACACCAGCAGACTCAGCAAAAGTCTCGCCCCTCTCCGCTATTCGTGTCCATCGTCCCCTCAAAGAAATTCGCTGTGCAAATTTCGCGATTCGAAAATTAGTTCGAGTAAACATTCCTCAACGAATTCTCATCCACAGACTTTTTTCACTGGCTCAAAAATCTATTCTACGATCGAAAACCCCATAAAATTCAACGTGAGTGTAATCAACGAGATCCTGGAGCACGGACGTAAATATTGGTGTACGCACGCTCGACTGTTTCAACAGGAACTACATGTTTCTGTATGATTAAATAACCAATGAACTAGAAGTCAAAGAAAATAACCGATATCGCACAAACAGCAAGAGAAATCATATAGAGACAGTGTGTTGCTTTTCTACGAGGGACAATTTGCTCTGGTTAGCACAGAGAAACACGGGCAATGTGCCAACACAACTGCCAGAGGAATTGATGATCCTCGTCGCTGTGAAAGACCCAGTCACATATCTATATGTCTACTTCCGGCGAGAGACGGAAATAGAGAGAGAAACTGCGAAAGAGAACATCGACAACACCGCAAAATGTAGTTTTGATGCTGTAGCTTCGTCTAACCTTTGTTGTTGTTTTGCTGGAAATTATCTCCAGTGTACGAACCCCAAATTAGTTGGCTACCGTTGTTATCCACATGTTCTCAGACCTGTATATTTAACAGTCTCAGCTCCACTCGATCTTTCGAGGCTAAAACAAAATTCAGCATCTTCTATGCTAGCAGCGTTTTTCCTTGAAAATGTATATGTATATATTTTGCAGTTTTGGACGTCCCCTCCGATCTGTCATTTTCTCTTACTCTCATCGTAAAACGTCCAAGATTTTCCTGCTCACGCGGTGTCTGTGCCATTTTCAAGTTTCCGCAGTACGGGGCAAATGTATCCCGAGACGAATTCTCAGATTCTATTTTCTCTGTCGTGTAGCGTTGAATATTTTTTCACGACGTTTTTAGCCCTTCGTAAAGTTCGGATTTTGGTGATGCGATGTACGCAGAAAGAACACGAATGGGTTGGGCTCATGTGCCAACGTTTTACTTCCATACACGCATGAGAAAAGTTTTTTCTGTTGCGCTATCATTTCTTCGCAAGGGAAAGCTCGACGACGGAGATGAGAACTGAGAAAAATCGTAGGAGGGAAAAAGAGAAAACCCGATGAATTTCCACCCTCGCGAGTGAGACTGACTCTCGATTCAACCTCCGAATGCTCCACCCTTCGAATTCACTCTCCAAACTTTTCTCTCCCTCGCTCCCTCCCCCAGGTCACGAAATACATACTTTGGGCCAAACGAAGGAGCACGAGGGAAAGGATACAGTATAAGAGGAAACTTGGTATATGCCGTCGGCACAAAACGAAATACACGCAAAAGATTTTCCATTGTCGTTCCTCCAAATTGAACTTTTTGTTGTTTCCACCCTATCGACCATGCTTGTGTACGTTGTCTATATATATAAATGTATATTGAAACTACTCAGAGTGAGGAATCTTCCCTTCATCGCTTAGGAATGCAACGCCTCCCGTTTACTTTTCATCTCACCATCATTTTCGAACTCAGTTCTCTATTTCATTACCAAGGTTCTTCGTACTTTTGCGGATTAATTTCCAAAGTCAAGGACGTTGCATGCAAAATTGTCTATCGATAGAATTTCTTTAAATTTGCACCATACAAAGAAAACAGTGATATCTAATAGCTCGCGCAATTTTAAGAGGTTTCGCCATGTAGAAGTCGAGATATTTATTTATAAAAATCACAATTTTCAGTAGTTTCTCATAAGAGCTTGTGTTAAAAGTTGCAATTTTCAACATTGAATATTTCGATTTCTAAATGATGAAGCCTTTTAAAACTTTGCATACACTTTTATGTAAAATCGAAGAAGCTTGATTTAATTTTTCAAAAAAATAGGTCGTTAATTTTTTTCGAAATTTTTTTTATTATATAACAAACACAAATTACCTCAGAGAATCTTGGATTTAGAGTATTTTGTTCTTTAGTCAATTTGTAACAATTTTTTTTAATGAACTTAGGCTCGCAAACCATTTTGTAAGTAAGAAAAACTGAAAACAAAAATTTAGATTTGACCCTCGCCATACAACGTCCTTGATTAATCGATTTCATGAGAAAATACTTTGAATCCTCGTGACAATGTTCGTTAGATTTTTTCCTGACAATCTATGACTCGAATTTCAATGAGTAACGAAAATACTGAAAATTTTAGCCGCGAGGTTTTTCGCTGGTGTGTGGTTCTGTTTCTACATCAAAGAGCATCGAAGCCCGTTTGTAGGAGCCACCCGGAGTGGTAGCCACGAGAGAGTTGGCGGGAACAGGCTCCGTATGCACGAATCACCAGGCGCAGCACGATGCAATGGTTGTTGCCGTTACAGGCCGACCATACGAGAGCCCGAGCCTTTTCGTTTGAACGTTATAATAAACTCAAGGGTATATTACGCGAATCTTTGAGAATATACCGTTCAAAAGTACGGCCTACGTTCTCCAACGTGACACCGTTCTCGGTTAACACGCACACACGTTCAAATGAACCAACAGCCACGTGTTTACCTCGTAACGAGCACACAAGAGCAGAAAAATCGCTTTGTGGATTATTATTATTATTATTATGGTTTCTGTTATTATTATTCGAGAGTGGAAAAGGCGTGCAGAAAAAGAGTTTCGCGTGGTCAAAAGCACGAGATACGCCTTTTTACTCAATTTTTTCCATCCCCATAAAATATCTCGAAATGATACAACTTTGCGTAGAATTTTCAACGCACACGATTGCGGACCGTAACTAGACGAGAGTTTATATTTATATCCCCTCAAGATTCCGCCAACCCGTTCGTGCGTCGACGATAATTTTGTACACCAAAGCCCTTTCTCCAACGAGAAACTCCATACTCATTACACAGCGCCGATCGATGGAATCGTTCAGCCTCCTCGGCAAACACGGAAAAGCTATACACTTTTGCTTCGACATAAAAATTTGTTCTCCTACATTTGATACAAGACCCAACGATGAACGGCAAACGCGACGAGCAAGAAAAAAAAACGTTCCCTTTGCCGCGCGTATATCTACCGACTTCCTTTTGGTGTGCAGCACAACTTCGCATAATTAGCATAACCCACGTATCACCACGGGAATGTGGTGGATCATGCAGTTTCCCTTTGCATGTACAAGCTCCGCGTGCAATCTCGAGACATAAAAATTTTATCAGAATCTCGATAATGCCGAGCCTTGCTGTCTTCAGTTTCTTGGCGCGTACAGGACGCTCCGAAAAACAAACAAAAATACTTGACGCTTTCCTGAACGACATTGTTGTCGAGGTATCAAAACTCAATTTTTCATAGAATCGTTAATTTTTAAATTTTTTTTGAAACTTTTACTTTTTAATCCTTTACCGAAAAAAAAACTCAAATTATTTAATGGAAGAATAATAACGAATGCAAATAAATTCCTTGACCCCTGAATCAGTCTGGACAATGGCGTCCGGTGTACCGACTAATCGCGTGCTAATTGTTGAAGCGAATCTAATTATATATCTGCAGTGGACATGACTAATAAACTCACGAACTTAATCGCGTCTGCGACACTTTAGAGATAGCAGCTTCGGAACGAGAGGGGACGCAGTCGGTTTCTCTTGCATATTCATTGTGAGTGATTGTGTTAAAGATTGTCTGAGTGTATGTAGAGTTCATAATTACTCAATTAGCTTGCGTACGTTTTGTTCCAAGACACGATTTTTTAAATTGCACGTTCGTTCTTCGCTCGATTTCGCTAGAATCGCGCGTCACCGGGATTTTGTAGTAAAACTAAAAAACTTATCAAACGTGCTTGTCTGTAAACTCACATGATCGTTTTGCCCTTGAAGTAGCCCGTGGCGATGAAAATGGTCGCGTGACTTTATTCCGGAATTTTTTCGACGCGAACCTTCGAGATAATGTCCGAGTTAGCCTCGAAAATGTCGCGAATACGCGGAGAAGAGTTTCGCTCACGAAGTTTCCCGGAGACCTTGAAGCGAACGACTGCCTTCATGGCCATTTTCACCTGTCGATCGTTTCGTGGTTTTTCCGGCCTCGAGTACGATTTTCTCAACGCAGATAACGGTAAAAACATTTTGGGCATCGCTACCCCTTTTTGTTTTGCTGCGGAAAGAAAGGGCTGCAGGCAACGTCAACCCTTCCCGAATGGCCGAGGGCGCGCATCTCTGCATGCCTGTTTTTCCTTGTCGCCAAGAATGGATACCAAAATATCCAGCTACGAAAAAAAAGGCTCTTCGAGCTATATTGCCTTTTGGATCGTCGTTGCTTATACCCATGGAGACTCTCCACTCTTTTTTCAATCGATTTATTACACCGTTTCGCAGTAACCCGGGAAACCTCTGAACCCTTTCCACCGTGCTTTATTGTCAAGGTGAAACGCCGAGTACGGCCATCGACTCCCCCGCACACGTTTTTTTCCCTATGGTATCCTTTAAAACGGGCAATTGCTCGGGCTGTTACAAGGCTCGCCGATGGCAGTGCTTGCCTGCTCTATTGCTCGGGGAAAGGGTTATAAAGCGAGGAAAAGGTCGGCGACTGTACCTTCTCGTTACTAAGGTATTTCTCGAGGAAAAAAAGGAGCGAGGAATTTTCGCTTGTGACCGAAACATTGTTCTGTTTTTTTTTCTCGTCAAGCCAAAAAAAAAAAAAAAAATTCCGGCAACCAGCGAAATTATTAGTTTCTACATTTTTTATAAGTGCGTCTTCAAATGTCTACTCGGTATAAAAAGATCGCCAAGACCTACGTGGATCCGCACACGTGGGTGTGAGCCTATAACTCTCCCTCGAAAGCCAGCGACGAAGCGCGCGCAGCTGTTCGATAACAGGAATACGCGGAGGGCTGCTTTTTGGGGTGTTCGGAGCAACCCCCATTTGCGCACACCCTCTTAATCGCGACTCTCGTTGGGAATTCCCAAAACCTCCTGTACATACGCGCCCTCGATCAAAAAAAAATGCATCTCGTCTGCTCCATCTCCAAAAGCCCGTAAAAAAACTCACCTGCACCTGGGCCACCCCATCTGGGTACCAAGCCCCATCCCACGCGACCAAACTGCTATGGGGCAAGAGAAATTCCATCACATTCAGGATCCCTCTCATCTGACACGGTCGCCATGCTCAAAATGATGCGTACTCACTTTTTTCCTTCGTCGGTTATTAATACGAACTATAAACTCTGTCATAAAAATGGATTTTTTGCGAATATTTTTTTTTTCTGACGATTCGATCGAGTAGAAATATTTACTCAGAGTTTTAAATCATGCAAAAGTGGCGCAGTATTTTTCTCAATAAATAACGAAGCCATCGCTTCATTTTGAACGATTTTATTTATTCAGTTTTTTTTTTTCGTTAATATAAATAACAATTTTTTATGTCCAGTTTTTAATACCGTGGCTTTCGAGAATATCATTGGTCTCTTTTGTAACTAGAGGAACCATCTTCAGGGACAGTTCGTATGGAGATGGGCTACCGTTTCGCAGATTGCCCCTAGAGTCTAGGAAGTCGCTGAGAAACTTCGGTTACGACGTTTTCTATATATATATATATATATGCACTCGATGTATACAAAATGGTAGGCAAACTTCTTGTAAAGCTGCTTGAGGCTCCTGAAGGGTGATTCCTGAAAGCTCCACCCTGTTGTACACACAGCGCACGACCCTCATGTATGCAACGAGAATAATATACCACGGTCTTCATCCCTCTAAGGGATAATTACTGTTCGGGTAGCTCTGCCAAAGCCACAGGGAAAATTTCTCCCTCTTATCGTTTCACATTCTCAACCGTGCGGAGATCGCATACGATATTCGTGTGATTTGTGGAATTTTCGATGCTAAATTATAAAAATTTCAAATTTTGTTTAAAATTTATGGAAAGTCTGGACTTACTACGACTCTTAAGTTTGCAACGTTGATATTCAACTAAAAACAGTTGATCTTTATTTTATTTTTATTGATATTTGTTGATTTTTGCAATTTTTTAAATCTTTATTTTATTTTTATTGATATTCATTGATTTTTTCATTTTTTTTAATCTTTATTTTATTTTTAATGATATTTATTGAATTTTGAAAATTTTGGGAATTTTTCGTGTCCATTAAGTTTTCGGGTGGCAAGGGAGGATCGTTTTATTGTCCAGACGAAATATTGAATAATAATGACGAGTTCTGCTCAAGAATAAACAGAATTTCGTTGCATTCCAACGATGCAAATTTCAGCATCGCGGACTTACTATCCCGCAGGATGGTTCCTGGCGAATATAAATAACGAAAAGTTTTTCGGAACTGCGATGACGATTCAAGGGGCTGAGTGCAGAAGGGGTTGAAAGATATTAGCCCTCTAGACGTCACTGGGTGGTTCACCATCTCGCTGCGTTCTTTGGGAAAACGACATCATTTTTCAAGATTAACGAAAGATGAGAAAAGTTTTAACGCTTTGCTCGGGCCCATTTTCTTGGTAAGTGACATTGTAGTCAGCGAGCCTGAGAGCGCGTCCGATATCGCCAACTCCTACGGGGATACCATATTCTTTCTCTTTTTGGGAAAAGCACACACACACATACGAAAGATGTGAACCTCTTGACGGTTTTCGGTTGGCACTTTACGAAACCCTATTACCGGGATAAGAGAAGATCCGAGGTTTTCGTTTGACAAAGAAAAAGAATCACTAGCCATTCCCAACTTATTCGATATCTTAGAAAGCGTAAAGTTGGAAAAATAAGAAAAAACAACATTCTCGAGTTACTCTTCGCTCTCTTGCGAAAATTCCAACACACGTGTCTTCTCTCCATGCTCAAGAATCTCCACTTTTATCCAAAAGTTCAAAAGTCAAGACGAAAGAATTTCTATTTGCGGATAAAAGAGGTTATTGAGAAAAAAAGTACAAAAGTTTGTCTCGCTTCGTTGCTGCGACATATCCTGCTCGTCGGTATAATGAGAAAGCAATAATGTCAGGAGCAGAGTTCGATTTTAAAAGTTGAGGCTCGCGTATCCGCGATAGTGGTCACGAACGTTTGTGGCATTAGCGTGAAGGAAACTCATAAGGATAATTCCAGCAAATGGCTTGGATGGCTTCGAAAGTTCATTAAAAAAAAAGTCTTTCTTTAGTCTAGACTGCGCAGCAAAAAATGGTGTCGATATATATTTAGAAAAGAGACGAAAATTTCCACAATTTCTGAGAGATTTTTCTACAAGGATCTCGTTCTCAAAGGAATCTTCAAACGACAACTTTTTTTTAAAAACCGAAAAATCTAGTGCAAGTCGTAAATTAAAAATTTCCAGACACTCGTCATATTTGTTTTTCCATCCGATACTTTTTCGTTCTCGTTTTTCGTTCACGATCGTAAATCTTGGCCCGTCAGCTCGTGTTCCATTTATTTATTTTCATGCTCTCGGTGCACGGGATTCCGCTCGTGTACTCGCTCCTTTGGCCCCCTTCGAGCCAATGCTTTATGCTAATGAAGTAAAAAGCAAAAAAGAAGCAAAAAAAGGAACGAAATGCACAGATAGGTGGTGAGAGGAAAAATCGAACACACGCTCGGTCCTTCCTCAATGTCGTAATTCACTCTGTGACAGTTCTCAATAAGGCCGATTCGTATGTAGAGAAACAACGTGAGTTCGAGTGCAGCTGATATTTCGAGTTTTGTATCTTTCCTCTGTTATTTTTGTGTGGTGACTCCATTTTGTTCACACACACACACACACACACGAGCCACCACGGAACTTTTCTATCTGGAGTTTCGTTCTCCTCTCGAAAAAAGTTGCTGAAGCGAAATACTTTTTTTTTTTTAGTGTTTTATCGAATTCTCAAAAAATTCCCATTGGTCCAGCTCGTTCGTGACTGTCTCCACGTATCCCGGTAAATTCCTGTGTCCGTACATTCGTATATCGACATTGTTTCGCGTCGATGTGTTTCGAGCCACAGCTTGGGCGAGCCAATGAGAGTTATGAGCTCGAGAAGTGATCGTTCTCGTGTTACGAGTGGGACGAAACGATAGAGAAAGAATGAAAACTCCAGAAGAGCCGAGAGGGGATCGGTAAACAATTTTCGGACAAAACATACGTTTACGTTCGACGAAGCACCACGATATACGAACTTTTATCAGTTTCTTTTTGCTAAGAATTTTACTCTCCAACAAAAGGTGACGAAACGGTTTGGCATTTTCGATGGAATCGATATGGAAGTTTCAATTTTGAAACCCGTAGTAAAAACAGCAAAATCGATCAATAAGTTTAATTTTTATTAATTCTTTATTAACTGAAAATTTAATAAAACCATTTTTTACTCCACGAGCTCGTTTTTATCGAGAATTCTTTTTTCGCTACCCTCCAATGTTTAAGAATCAAGTGCATGCAGCTGCTCATAAGCGACGATTTGCAACGCGAGATAAAGATTATTTTGCAACGAGAGAGAAAGACCGCAGCGAATATTTCTGTGCGTTGATCTTCCCGAATGACCGACAAAGCGAAAGTCTGACATATATGAAGAGTCTTGCGAGCGATACTTATCGCGTGCTGTTCTTGAGCCATATCGTGTACAATAAAACATGGCTCTGGTGAATATCTTGCTTCTCTCGCGTAGCAGACCACGAGCCGACGGATAAAAGAGGAGTCTTCCAGCCTCGCGAGAGTCTCGTGTGAGCCAGACGCACGCACCGCGATGGTGTATAATATTTCCTTTTTAAATTATACGAATTAAAGGAATGATGAAAATTGCTTTTGCCCAATTACGTACATACGGGAAGAAGTTACAAAGCAAGAAAAAATAAAAACGTAAACTATCGTCGTCTGTGTTGGTCGATGTACCGAACAAAATGGCAAGCTTGAGGGAAAAAAGTTGTATGAATATTTTGGAAAGTTCTTTCTTTGCCCTGACCAAGAAAGCGAATATATTCCAATGTCTGGAGGCTCTGATAAAATCTGCCGAAAGGTAGAACGAACCGAGAGAAAAAAAGAAACACCAGGATTCTCATGCAGACTACGCAGAAACGGAGTAAGAAAAAAAATATTATTGAAAAAGAAACATTAGAAGAGACGATGGAAAAAAAAAATAAAGAGTACGAAAATCGAGGATGGCGAGAGGAAGAAAGAGTTGAAAAAAAAAGAAGGCTATGGTCTGCTGGCATAATCGACTCCGAGGCTCTCCACGTGGCGACGTCAAATGAAGGAGCCAAGAAGCACAGTAAGATGAGGTTTTTCGGTGGAGCGAAGGGCGGAGTGCCAATCAGGCCCTAATTAGGCTCCGCAGCGAATCTTGCCAGCAACCTGCTGCCCGTCCACCTCTCCAGTTGCTCCGCAACCACTCGTATAAAGAAATTCTCATCCGCCGTAGCCGGTATTCCACTCTCAACGTTCGATGAAATCCTCTTAACCCTTCGGGACCCAAATATTCGACGAATCCCAAACAAACGCCTTAATTCGTTCGAAAATATTAATTCCCCTCGCGAGCACCTCTTTTTTAATTAACACATTTTATTTTCTCCTTCAAACATTTCTCGCTCTCCTCCGCGAGATTATTTACTCCGTTTCCCTCAAATGAATTCGCATTCATTAAAACAACTGCATCCTGGATATACCAACATAATCCGGAAGGCCGAATATTTATAGAACAGCCGGTTAAAAATCGAGAAACCTTTCGATACGATTATCAAGACTCCCAATCGATTAAGATATGCACACTCATCCATATCACTTTTTCAACGATCGCAGAATTCATTTCGCTAATGAAAATTTATGCACAACAGCCTTCTCCCCTGAAACGAACGGTTCAATATATTTCAAGCACTCGCAATGAGCGTCAATCTTACGATAATATCAAAAAGCTCAAATCGAGGAAGTGATCTCCTTTCAAATGCCCGCGAGGGTTGGACAAAACTTTTGACCACAACGTGTACGTGGGTGAGATAAAAAAAAAAATATTATCGACACTATTTTACTGTAAATTTTATTTACACAAATATCACCGAATACAGAAAAAACATCAAATGAGCAAAAATGACTACGATCTCGATGTTTCCACTCTATGAGTATTTTACTAAAATGTAAATATAGTTAAAGCTACATTTACGCTGCTCACATGCATTTATGAAAAATTCAATATGGCTCCCATATATTACAACTCGAAAGACTTTACTCCGAGTCAGTTTACATCCTTGGAAACTAACTTTTCCCGCAGTAGTACGATACGCAACATTGCGTTGGCGCGCCTTCCAAGTTCACGATCTCTTCGGAGCAATATACGTACGCACGCTCTTGGTATTCGTTCGTTTTATCGAGAGATTGCTTGAGGTGGGTTCTGCACGTAATTATCATTCACGAGGAATTCCATACCAATCGAGCCAACAAAACTTTACGAATGGATGTTCCATGGTTGTGCCAAAAGTCATTAAAGGTCGATGAATAAATTTGAAATTTCCAATTGTTCTGAAAACTGTAAGAAAAAACATTCACGATTTTTTGGAGCACATTTATTTTCTTAGGCAAAAAAAAAATTGTTGGATTATCGGGAAATTATTTTGTTAATATTCTGGAGCGTTTGGGAATCGAAAAAAAAAAAACAAATGCACTGGAAAGAAAATCTTGTTGGATACGTTCGACTAAACTTTTTTTTGAAAAATCACAAAAATTTTGTCATTCCAGCAAGAAATATTCTAGAAAGTCTCTTCGAAAAGCAAATTTTTGTCATTCCAATCGTAAATTTCACTGACAGCTCCGTTAGAAATAAAAAATATTGTCAAAATTACGAAAATTTTGAAATTATCCCAAAATATTTAGTTTATCGTGTTGAACAAAATATCGACGTTTTTTGACAAAATTTAATTTTCAGTGTACAATATTTCTTCCTGCAATGACAAAATTTTTGGGATTTAAAAAAAAAAACGTTTAGTCGAACGTATCCAACAAAATATTCTTTTTAGTGTGGTTGAGCGATCGATTTCGCATGGAATTGCTCGTGTACGGAAAGATTCTTGTAGTAAAATAGTTGCAGCTTCTACCACATGGTTGTTGAATTGTATTTCGTAGAATATAGCACACCTGACGAGTCCCATACGCAGGTATATATTTATTTTTTCAAACGATCAGGATGAGGCTTCGTGTCCAGTTACGTACCGTCCAATTAAAAGTTCTGCTCTTGGTAGCGTTCGCAAGTTTTGTTCAACGATCGCGAGGAATAGCAGCCATTTAGTTTCATCCCCTAAGCCCCATGGAGCACCATAGACGGTCTATATACATGTGGGATCTTCCACGTCAACGACGAAATGGCTCGACAAAAGTTTTCAACTTATTTTTTCCCTCGCCATTTTGTTCGTTCTCGTCAACCTCCGGTCAAAAAATCATGTGCTTTTCATGAAAAGTTTCGCGACGCTTAAAAAACTCTCGTTAAGGGGATAATTTTTTTTCCCCCTCTGTATAGTCGTAATCGTTATTTTTGCGTGCGATGGAACTCGTTTGTTGGACAACGAAAATGCTCCTGCAGGCTGAAGCAGTTTGTTATCTTCTACGTGGTTTTTTTTTACCCCAGAATCTGGAGGTTGTTTTCAGCCTGATCAAGGACATCGACGCGTACGGCTGAACTAATCGGAAATTTATTGCCAGGCTCCATTTTTTTTTAATCGCTCGGAGAGTGTCTCGAGTCTAGAAAAATAAACAAAATTCGGAAATGGTGAATAAATCCAACTTTGCCGGTTAATATTTCAACAAAAATGCCTGACAAAGTTTTTTTTTTTTCTTATTTCGAAAAGACGTGAGATTTTTTTTTTCTTTCAAACTCTTGCTCTACGCGAATTTTATTAAATATCCCCCGAGACCTTTCGATCCTTACACAAAAAATGGTCGATGATCTTTTTCTCATTCCTAGAAAAATAGAATAAAAAAAAAAAAAAAAATACAAAAAAACGAACGTCATGGAAAATAAACAGTGACTCAAGCACTCGAGCTACTCTATCCGATGAAAACATGTATACCTATAAATAAAACATGGAGAAGTTTGGTAGAAGACTTTGCAAAGTCTCGTGTTTCGAATCCAAAGGTTTCTACATCGAAGAATTTCTCTCAATGTTGCCTGATGGCTGCTGCTGCGACGTCCAGCACACACCATTTTGTGTGCTGGATAAGGAAGAGGAGGGGCGCTTTGAAACTCGGCGAAAAGCATCGCCGACGATGCTGGACCGTTGCTCGTCTCTCGGAGTCGCGTATATAGCATCCACAAAGCCGCGAGAGAAAAAGAGAGAACGCGAGAGTCTCGAGGCCAAGAGAGAGCGTATATATAATTTATTTTCCGACTGTTCGAGCTCCCACGGGTATGTTGGTTTGCAGGGCCAATAACGTATGTGGATACCAACAAATATACGTATACACTCGTCCCACCAATCCAATCCCAGCAGCTTTTTCTCCGAGCGTTCCACGCTCCGAGTTGCTCGATCTTTTCGAAAGGCAGAGATGCTGCATGTCTTAATTATTGATCCTGCTTCAGACCACTTTTGCTAGACACTGAGAGCAAAAATAAATTAAAAAAAAAAAAAAATTTTAAAAATACGAAAAGTTACGGTATCGAGAATTAAAATCGATTCTGACATTTCAAGTTTTTGCCAGAAACGGTTCGTTTCACTTTTCGTCCACATAATTGTCCCCAATTAATTGATTTTCAAAAAATATTTTAATCAAACGATTAATTATCGGAATTATGGAATTATTGAAAAACTCTTGACAGTAAATTTTCATTTTTTTATAAAAACCGCCATAAAAAATCCATTTTGTTTCGAAATATTCGAAAATTTGTGACAAAAGAAAAATGTCGTCGCAGATATAAATTGAGGACTGGAGAAGAGCTCGCTCGATTCCATCACGTAAAGGTTAAATGAATTCTCCCCCATGCTTTTGAGGACGTTGAAATATTTTTGTAAAGGTACGTACGTCCCCGAGGGAACCTTTTCGCTTTTTGTCGCGTGTACATATGTACTTGGCGTATGTGGAGATCCCCAAAATATGTAAGACGTTTACTGACTAAACTTTTGTCTGAGGAAACTTGGCCGGGCTCGCCTGATCATTTTTCTTTCTATTTTTCTTCCTCGCGATCCGAATGCCCGATATTTTGCAAAATGTATAAAAAAAAATTGAAACAATCTTCGAACAGTGTTTCAATTAATTTTTATCTTTTTCCTTTTTTTGTCTCGATGTTTCGCGACCAGTTCGTCGATGTTATTTCGAGCTGAATTATGTGCCAATCGCGAGCTCTCGTGTTCGAGGTTATCCTCGTCCTCGTTTTCGACACACAACGTTTTTGTGGAAAACGGCCCATGTGTGAGTATGTGCAAATATATACACTAAAGCTTTTCTGCCGACGGCGGATTCGTCGAAGGCAAAATTGAGGCGAACCACTCTCCGGAGCAAAAAAAAAATCTCCTAATGTTATTGACGCCTCTCAAAATTCTTGGAGGACCGAACGATCTTGCACATGCCGTCGGTGACACGGCGAATGGCAGTTTTTATGTTACTGATTTTCACGGAATATTCAGTCGATTCTGTCGCGATCCCGATAACGAAAAAAAAAAAAAAAAAATCATCAATACTGAGACTTCTCCTTGTTTATGTTTTCGAACGTCGATCGAATTCCGTGATTTGGCCATTTTGGCACACTCGGGAACAACCAACATTTTATGGGAGTGTGTCAAAAAATTTATATCGATTGAATCTCGCCGAAAAACGTCTCGATCCAACTTTCTTTTTTTTTTTTTTTTTTTTTTATCAATCGATTTACGTTCGTGCTTGCTATGTTTGTCTTGAAATATTTGGTTATCCGGTGAATCATCGCGAGGCAGATGGCACGTTGACATTCTACGGAGCTACGCCGAACTAAATTATTGTCCGTAACTTAGACCAGCCGTAATAATGTTTCGGAATGTAACAAAATGTTAAGGAAAGTTTCTTGAATATAATGAGGCTTAGCGAGTGGAGGAGAGTGTAGAACATCCATTATTCCCGAGTTGCCATTTTGTTTTGGCTGGGCTCCAAATAGTCTTGGGCATGAGATGATGCTTCTCGGAGGCAAACCGCTAAGACTCCAAATGTACTTTTTCAACAAAAAGACGCGTTTCCAACGTAAACTCGGAAACACGCGATGCGATTTGGCATTTCGAAAATTTTCTCCTGCTGCTGCTTCAACTTGTCGCGCGCGGCATAATCTCGTCGCGACGTAGACGAAAATTCATCGTTACGGTGAAACGATCCAATTCCAGACTTGGCACCGTGTACCGACAACTCTGTCGAGAATGATCTTTGTGCTATACCCGAAAGTCACGTATTCCAGTGAAGGTACTTTTTCCCTTCTCTCCAGTCTCCGAAAATTTTTCTCTGTTGCTCTTTCCAAGCGTTTTGGTTCATTTGCATAATTTTTTTTCCATTTTTCTCACCCCTTACGTCCTCGGATTTTCGCTTTTCCTTTTCCCTCGTAATTTTCATATTCTCGCCACGATTTTCATTAATTCTCGGAAACAAAATTCACCCCGGAGAGCCCGGGGGAATTAAAACACACGAAAAAAGAAAAAAAACGATCTGGAAAAAAACTAGCAAAGTAACGAGGGAGAACCGTCTGCACGAATATTTTCCACTCACTGGTGACACGATCACGGAACATTCGCTCACCAACCCGCGTACACGAACTCGTTACCAAGATTTTTCCGAAAATTAAACGAGCTCCGAGAATCCCGTACATCGCGAAATATTCAGCTCGAAAATTAGAAGAATCTTATTTTCACGACGACACAACGGATCGTTCACGAACGCTGTTCAAGTAATACTAGCGAGTCTTGGGCTCCGAGAAGTTTGAGAATGTTTTTTCAACTCTTTTCGACACTATGGATGGAGGACAGTGCATAGAAAAGAACGAGATTAAAAGAGGTGCGTTTGCAGCCAAGGTCGGAAGTCGTTGGGGCAATAGCAATCGTCGAAGGCACTTAACCCTTCTGTTTCTTTGACCTCGCACCAGGTTTATAGCTTTATAGCGTCAAAGGGGTAGCCAGAGTCCTTCGAAGCTCTTCCGAAATGACTTTTTTCCTGATTTTCAAGGATAAAAAGAGTTTTCGGTATTTTTACGATGGGCACTGTCTATCCAGGTGTTTCCTGAAGGTGTATTTTTTTGGCGTATCATCCTGGAAGCAACTATCGAATTTCCCTTCACTCCGAATGCAGAGAATTTATCATTTTACGTTCGTTCAAGCAATATTATCGTGTTGACACCTCATTCCATCTTCGACGAGAAATGCCACAAAATTCTTAATAAACTCGTACCAATCGTCACGATCTCTGTGCGTGAATTTCTACGACAAAAATTTGGCGAAATTTGCAGAAAGTTATGAATCAGTGTCCATTTAGGAAAGCTCTGCCATTTACACCTAATCTGTTTTGTTCTTACGAGAAAGTAAAAACAACGACAGCTCTCGAGTGGCCGCAAATCATGCAACTAGGAGTTGTGAACTATAGGAAAAAAGAATAATAAAAATAGAGCCTGTGTAAGTGAGCGACGAAGAAAAAAGAGGCGAAAGTATCCACACGCGAAGACGCGAACGACCCCACAAACTATAAAGCCCCGGTTTACTGCTCGTAAACTCAATGAAGGCGGTCACGTTTGCCCTTCGCGCGGCGCGGCTCGCGCACCACGCGGTAACTTGAACGGCTGCTGGTGCTTTTTGATGCCCATCGAATCCTGCTCGATGTACTCGCCTATCTAGTTAAACCATGAAATTATTAATACCGATCGTTGTCTCGTCACCATTATTATCGTCCTTATCGAGCTCGTAATCCTTCAAGCCAACTACAGACTCCCAAAAACGAGAGTTTCCATTCGCTATTTAGATGTTACTACATTTTTAATGACGTTGTGGTGACGGTCAAATCTAAATTTTTCTTTTCAGTTTTTCTTACATACAAAATGGTTTTCGAGCCTAAGTTCATTATAAAAAGTTTCTACAAATTGACTAAAGAACAAAATACTCCAAATCCAAGATTTTCCGAGGTAATCTGTATTTGTTATATAATGAACAAAATTTCGAAAAAATGTTACGACCTATTTTTTTGAAAAATTAAATAAAGCTTCTTCGATGTTACATAAAAGTGTATGCAAAGTTTTAAGAGGCTTCACCATTTAGAAATCGAAATATTTAATGTTGAAAATTACAACTTTTACCACACGCTCTTATGAGAAAATACTGAAAATTGTGATTTTTATAAATAAATATCTCGACTTCTACATTGTGAAACTTCTTGAAATTGCGCGAGCTATTAGATATCACTATTCTCTTTGTGTGGTGCAAATTTAAAGGAATTCTATCGATAGAAAATTTTGCATACAACGTCCTTAACAAACAGGTGATGTATAAAATAAGTACAGGTCGAAAATTTAGTTTTTATGAAAATTGACCGACTTGAGGAGAGTTTTCGTCGTTGACATTGAATATTTTCAAGATCTGATAAACAAGATAACGTAAAATGATGAAATTTCAAAAAATCATGTTCATTTGCCCTCTTTGTCATTGTCCTGGTCCCAATTATGATGCCACGTTCACTGCGAGTCATTCAGGATTACCAACGACTCGGGTTTACCCGGAACTCAGACAGAGTCAGCATGAAGTATATGAGGCGTTAAAAAAATGTACCTGCACGAAAGGATCTCTGTACCAAAAGCAAGCGTGACGTTAACTGAGGTTTTTTTTCGCCACCGGAGCAATTTCCGAAAAACTTGGACGAAACGTGTTGTTCATGCGTGAGGTTAACCCTTTCGGGGCCTGAACGTCGGGCTCGGTATTGACCAGAGGATCAAGGGCCTCGTGTGTGAATATATGCTGCTGCGGCGAACAGTGAGTCCTCTGTCCTTCGTCCGACATTATACGAGCGTTCTCCTCGCCATGGAGATCAAGTCCACGCCGCTGTGTTGACCGCTCACGGTTGCCTCGCAGCAAGAAGCACATTTGTTTTTTTTTCCTCGTCCTTTCTACGTCGCTCCATACTTTGCGTTCCTTTCGACAAAACGAGACAAAAAAAACGAACGCGATCGCGCTTAACCCTTCCGAGAGCCGCGAGAGCGGTTTCTTTATGGGTTTAAACGGAGTGGAGGAATATTTATGAGCCTTCACGTGCTGCGCGCGAGTGTATTGCGTGCCTACGCACCGAGAGATCCTCGCCCCCTTGCCGAGAACTCCGACCAGATTTCCGAGTCTCCTTTTCCTGTACAAGAGCAAAATTCTGTACACGATGTAGACGCCGCAAAAACGAACATTAATTTTGACTCGTTATATTCAAATTCTGACTATATTAACATTTCATTGAAAAGATATTAGCGAGCTATTGACTGACCGGAGAAAAGTAACATTAGAATATTAAGGGGATTCATTTCTCAACGTCAAACGAAAATTCACGAGGGATTTCAACGATAACATTACGCAATTTGAAATCCCGCTCTTCGCTCTTCCGTTTTTTATCGTTTTACCACATTTTTTGACTTTAAGCCAAATTTCCCCAGGCTCACGCGATCCTGCATTGAAAAACGAAAAGAATGAGCCCAAGTCAAACCCTTTTCGTTAAATTTTACCGAAGATATGAATTTTTCAAAATTGGGGTCATTTAGACCCAAGGTTACCGGAATAGGTAAAAAAAAATAAGGTTACCGTTCTAGTAAAAAAGTGTCGCATTTTTCTTGTTGATTAGAACTACTTGATTATTCCTGATTAGATTCAAGTTGGTCGCAAAGTGCGTTTATCGGCCGAGCGAGCTCTCTAATTAGCGAATTATTTCTGAGCAACGTGTGCTAATAATCAAGGAATATTCAACGTCGTACGATTAAGAAATATATGGAGTAGTAGATATGATGCGCTTTTTCTGGTTCGCGTAGCCCGATATTAGAGAATATTCGAATTTTGTCCTGTATGATTATCTTTTGCGAGAAACACACCTTTTTGGACCATTCCCCGGAGCTTATCCGCTCTACCAGCGGAACCACGTATAGCAGGTAAGTATAGAAAAAAAAAGAAGAAACAGCTAAAGGATATCCGAGACGGTGGGACCCCCGGGCCTTTGGAATTAATATGGATGCCGTGAGAGAGGAGGCGCGGTGGAGAGAAACGAGCGGAGCAGTCTCGAGGAGGGTCAGAAAGGCTGGCATGCAGGAACTACCTTTTTTGTTTTTCATTCTCGCATATATGCGCATCGCGATTCGTTCAGCAACGAAATGAAGTCCCAAGGGGCTTCGATTCTGCTACACGACGAAGAGATCCGACCGCGTTACAGCATGGACAAAGAAACACAGACGAGGATCGGCGCATACGACGACGAGAGGCTCCGTTCTCTTCGAGAATACGCAGAGCTCCGCGCGAACAGGAAAACCGGATACAGACCCAATGGAACTCCCAGAATAACCAGTTTGGACCAATCGTTACGCTTTCCCATGTGTGTGCCGCGACTGCATCATTCCAGGCGTATCACCTACTGGTTTCTCTTCTCTCGTACTAAGCCCAACATTACCAACAGAGATAGTGCGTCTTGTACACTCGCAAGTTATTGTATTGGCCAACGCAGTCGTTCCATCGTCTTTGTTTTCGATCCCCGGAGTTGAGAACGGTTCAATCATCTTCTATATGTCCACAGGGGATCACAAATTCACCATCCTATCATCTCGAAACAGATCTCATTATCGATTAAGCCTCTGGGTGTCTGGCATGACAATTTCACCCAACGAGCTTCCAAGCATATCACAATTTCATGTTCGCCTTTTACCAAGCTAATGAAAATCCTCATCCCTTTGAATCGTCGAAATTCCAAAGGACCTTTGAGGTCCTTGACATTCGCTCACTCCTTCGTTGATAACCGAGGATAGAAGCTGACGACAGTTACAGAAACATGAAGTAAAGGGTTAGATAATGGTCGTTGATTAACATTTCATAAACCAAAAAGTATCCCTTGCCAGACGTTGTTTCTTGGGAGATGAAAAAAAAAATTAAGTCTGGATTTCCAGCAAGATTCCAGGAACACGTTTTTCACGCCTCGTGTTTTGCATCGCTGCGAGAAAACACGAACCACTTTTGATTATTTTCACTATACCAAAACCCCTGTAATGCAGGATCAAAGATTTTTTTGCAAAGTGTCGGCTGGAGACCTCGGAGTTTCAATAAACTTTTAGTCGTAATCGGTGAACCAATCGCGTTTCTTTGATCTTCAGCTTTTGCTTCAGCAAGCTTGATAACCTTCAGCCACACCTCATTTTTTTTCGGGGTCTTATTATAGAATCAACGCCTGGAAACTGTTAAACATTTGATCCCAAGAATCTGGAGTGGATTGCATCTCGCGAGATGAAAGATGTTTGTGCATATCTGGTTAATACCGCTTACTCAGTTTTTGATCGACTCGTATACACGATGTTATTGCGTGAAGATTCATGTGTACAAGATCCAAAGCATCCAAGCATCACAATGAGAGTGTGACAGTCACAGCAATTCAATTCGAAATGATCGTCACTTCGTACAGATAAAGTTGCCGGGTTATCATAGCGTGTGGTGAACGGATAGATGTTAAGGAGTGAGGCTGCCGACGGAGTCCAACGTTCCGGTTGATCGTGGTTTCCTCCTCGTAAAGCTTCATCGCGTACGGCGGTTTATAGCGAGACGGGGGATGCTGGTACCATTTACGAGAGTAGCATAAAATTCCGTCGAATGATATTGTCCATGAACTTGCACATTTCGCACCAAAAGAACAAGCTGGAACCCACAACTTCTGGATGAGTTTTCTCTGGTTAACGGTGTCATAGAACTTGTAGGTAACATCGCACGAAAGAAAACATTTGTTTCCTCATGTATACCAGTTGTTTCCGACTGGAAGGTGATGAAGGAAAAACGAGAGTGTGAATTGCTGAGTCGATTACGCGTGAGGCCATTTTACGAGTGAAACGAAGTATCTTCAGTTTAGACAGACCGTTTCCAGACTGCTAGAGAGTACATGTAGATCACAAAGACAATGTCTGGTCTACTAGGAGTGCAAGTACTCGTAGGAGCATCAATGGCTGTGGCCGGATGACCCTGGCCATGAGGTTGATACGGCTAATAAAGCGGTGGGTACTTTGTCGGGCTTTGCATCGTTAGTTCTCCCGAAGGTAGGTCTAGCCTCACACCCGGAGCTTAGTGCTCTGTACCATTTTCTTAATTCATTCGCTCTTGAGTATTGCGCAGCCGAGCTCTTATTTACGTGATGGTTGAGGCTAATCGCTGAATGGATTGGAAGGAATAAATAATGCAGTGTTTAAACAGAGTCTCCTTGACGTACTAGTTCCGAGAATGGTCTCAGCCCGATGCATACTTAATTGGTTGAGAATGATGATGCTAATGACTACGATGATGCTCCATGTGACGAGATAGGCTATTTAATAGATAGTTCATTGCCAGATTTACGAGGTACCAGTTGAAATAGCGGGGGAGTTGAAGCCGGGTCGTGCATTAAAGCCTTCCGGACTCTAGGGATAACCGTAAGAGGTCCGTTACACGAGCCATTCGCGGTGTACGTAACACGTCGTATCTAAAGGTATGTGAGTAATATTATAGCCCGTGTGACCTTGGTTCGAAGGTGTAAACAATATATAAACCCAGGAGAGGCGTTGACGTTCACGCGAGACTTGCTGTACTGCTGCAAGTCAGAGTCCCAAGACGCAGGATAACCCATATCTATACCCCCTTGCCATAGCGATCCCCCTAAATGAAGCTAAACGTTCGGCTTTTACGGCCGCCAATAAAGTTTTAAGTGTTAGTAAAACAGGGGGATGGATCGGGGCCCAGGCAGTAACCCGTGCGGCACACCGTTCATGTGTCCGAGAGTGTGCCATCGTCCGGAGACAGACTCTGCCAGACGAAGACGAGTTGGTGTATAAAAAAAAAAGGAAGAGATGATGAGGGAGGACCGTGTGTACCATCTCACTTTGTTGGAGCGTGATCGCTCGCCTCCTAGTGGACATGTACGCAGCAGAGCACTTTCCACTATCATTGACATTCTGGACCTAAACTCTTTGTTCTTTTTGATGCTTTGGGTCGGAATTGAGGAAGCAGACTCTCCCGGCTCTTTAAAAGTTAAAGAACTGGAATTTAACATGGAAATCTGGGTTTTTCATTGTTTGTACGTGGAAAATGCTCAGTCTATGGGCAATTTGTGTCAAGGTCGCACATACCACACATTCTGGAGTGATGTAACGACGTACTCGACCACGAGACGAGGCACTTGTAGCCGTACACACGTTGCGTAATGATGATCGTAAAATGCGAGCGAGCGAGCAAGAGCTTCAACGCCTGCCACGCAAATGTACGAGATCGCTGTGTGCTTGCCATCCTACCACTACTGCGACGTGAAGTTATAATGTAGAGTCATTATGATGCTCGTATTCTGGGCATGTAGTTCGTCTAGTTGACGAGGAGGCACGCCAAAATATTAAAACTGATAGTTGAATCTATGGATACTCGGGAAGCAATGGCGCAGAGTATCTCTTCCAGAATCTCGTGGACCCTCATTGAGCAGGATTTATACCGATTTATATACTTCCTCCTTGATGACACAATCGTTCGTTTTAGTTTCTACTGATTTCTGAGCAAGTGAGTGAACTGTTAGCAACTCGTCGAATGTTGGCAATGTCCAGTAAATCGCTTCGGTCATAAAACCAAAGTCTGCGTTTGCCATGCAAGAGGATTGTGTCATCTTTCGCCCAGGGCCCAACGGTTTCGCCGCGGTGGCTCTCGGTTCGTAATGAGACGAAGAAATTGGCGACGACGTTACACTCGCCATCAGTTATCAAGCTGAAAAACGGTTATTGTTCGGACAAGACGATCGCTCATCGTGAATTGATGATTCTATAACGACTGTCGCAAAAGTTGCTGGGAAAATGATACTTCCCGATATTGTAGTACTAGACTTTTACAGTCTGCTTAGCCATTTTTTCCTTCAAGCCTGGTATGACACGCGTCACTCTTGCGACGGGTTCGCGGGGAGGCCACGACCTGCCCCAATCCCAGCAGACGAGAGAGTGTAAAGGCAAGGCAATATAAACGAACGTTTACAGGCTCGTTACATTTTTATGGGCTCAACGGCACTACTACGTTACTACGAGAGTGAGAGCGTTCGCGCGCTCGTCGACCATCAATGGAATGCCGTAAACCATCAACTCAAAGAGAAAGAGTGAGCGCGGGAGAGCTGTAGAGAAAAGGAAGACAGACTTCTTTTGCCCCCGCGTGTACAGGAACAACTCAGGAAGACTCTTCTGCAACAACACATCAGCCATCTCCGTTCTGCCATTAACCTACTGCTATGTTTCTCCTTGTCGACGCTTCCTTCTACAATAGCGAGCGCTGATAGCCTTTACGTCATATATACTAAAGCTTCCCCTCTCTATCAGTTCTTGTGGCATTTATGCGCGACTTCCGGTCTGACGTCAGAGGGATTCGCAAGCCTCGCTCGAGCGACCATCATCATTCTTTCTCGTTCTGCGTCTCCTCTGTCTTCCTCGACATGTTACGTCATTTTATTGGTCGTGATCATAAAAATTTTTACGCGGACCTCCACCGCGTGCCTCCTCATTCGTGAACGACCTTCCACCGTGTAGAAGAGAGCGACGACGATGCTCTCTGCGCGGTACTCTCCTCGTGGTTTAGCACTGCCTGGTCCGCACCTCTTCATCTCTTTCTCTCTCTTCCTCGCGAAACGACATCTCCTCCAAACGCCAGCCCGCTGCCCGAGATTTATTCCTGGCGCTTCCGCCCATACACTCGACGTTGTCTCTTTTCCTCTCATGACTTTTCTCGCCTCGTCTCTCTCTCTCTCCCTTTCTCCCTTCACCGCTGTCGTTTAGGCGCGTTTATTTATAAACAGTTGCTTGCGTTTCGGGTCATAAAAGGAGCCTGGTACGTGTCATTCCACCTGGCGGTTTCCAAGATTCATTGGATCACCCGCTTCGTTTTACGAGCTATGTTAATGTGACTAATTGAGGAATCAATCTGATGTTTGACATTCATAGCTTTGGATGTTGACAATATTTTTTGTCTGGCTGCCGAATCATTAATCTTCAAGTATTTTACATCCAATTTTTTTTTCCGAACCTTGCGACTTGCTCAATGGATTTTCGATTATTTCTGATCTCTCTAACAATTTTGAAGTCTCTCATATTTTACACGCAATGATGATAATCTCCGATATAAAAACAATGACAAAGAGGCGGAGCAACACGTTCAATTCATACGGAAGATGGCTGGCGCTCCACCCAGTCGATCTTCGCTGCCGAGTCCCTGCGCCCTCTGGACGACACACCCCCGGAGAGTCATTGGCCCGCCGGTCGGCCATCATTTGCTTCATTATGCATACCATGATGGCTTCCATGATGGCCGCTGCATAACCGACCAATCACGGCACGCCAGAAGGTGGCCATTCGAAACTGGAACAGGCCTGCGCTCTGGTGGCAAATCGCTGAGTTCCTACGTCCAACGACTTCGCCACTTTTCCGACAGATGGCTCTGCGACTCAGAACCGGCTTCGAGGGTACTCTCCGCTTAAAAAGTTTCGCTCTTTCCTTCCTCACGTTGCCTAGCAATGAATTCCTGCTTCGTGGCGCTCTATAAATTGTTTCGAAGTGCCTTCATTTTCTTATAATCACGTAAATCCTTGGGGATCATCGGATAAAGCTCGAGAGTGAATATTCTCGAGTCAGGAGAAATTTTGATGAATTTCGCAAGTGATACAGGAATAATTATCAAATAATTCCGCTCCGGAATTTGAAGATTTTTCGGTACCATTCCCAGAGATTCGCTCATAACATCCAAACCAGTTGGAAATTCTCAATGTCTCGATTTTTTGTTTCATTCTTCAGAGCCAAATGGTCGATTGGAAACACGCAATCGCATGTTCAAAATATGACGCTGCCCACTTCAGAACACGATCCAAAGTGCTGGGAGGTCATTACCGCGTCTAAAGTACAACTGCGACCAAGAACGAAAGATAAAAATATAATCTACGCTATACATCGAGAATGCGCTCTCGCGGAGGAAAAGTCCAGTGGAATCCATGATGGCCGCATCCAGGACTCGTTCCTGGTCCGGTCCCAGCCCCCGAGCCGGCGCTCTGTGTAGGCAAATACATACCTCGTCTTTGTACATAGTTTTACCAAAGGTTTATGTACAGGATATACGATTCGAAGCTACAGACCAAAGGGAACGAGTATTTGTGCGTGTCTGTGAGTTTGTACGTCTTCGGATACATAAGCATCGCTTTCATCCCTTGAAAAGCCAACTACGACAGTCTAAATGGATTTGGAACCAATGAAAGGCCTTAACCTGCATAATTCAACGAGCAAAATCATGGGGATTAAGCCCTTTTGTTTGTTAACTCGGAGGTTATGTACAAATCCATGTATTTGGATGTATACGAGGTTTCAGGACTCATGGGCTTTGTACATGGGTCGAGAATGATACAGAGAAACGTAACAGTGGGAGGGAACTGCGAGGGGCAAAACACAAAGTTCCTACACTGGTGCTCTCGCCTATTGCCCGGACACGCAGTCCTGGAGCCACCAGATTGGTAATTTAGGGAAGACCTACCGGGGAATGTTCGCGTCCAGAGGGAATCTTCCCCTCTGTGGTTGCCTCCACACACACACACAGACACAAACCACCTTTTGCTGGTTGGCTCAAGGCGCACACGCGATAAAAACTTTTCGTTTCTTCTCCGCGAGCAGTCTGTGCATTCACGAAGCCTTCCAACCTTCACCCTCCACGCTTTTATCTCTCTTGGGATTTGCATCCATTTATTCCCTCATTTTACCCTCCCCGCTCCGCTCGCAAGGTCCTCCTTTTGCGATCTACGCTCCGCAGCGAATTATTACGCTTTAATTTACCTGAAGCAGATGTGTTATCGGTTAAATTTTCAAAAATGAAAACGTACAGGGCGCGGAACCGTTGGAAATATGAAGAATTTCGGAAACCAGTCAATTTTTTATTATTCAACAAATAATTTCATTCCTTCGCAGTTTTTGATTACTCGATCGATAAGACAAGATCCAAGAACATCGCGTATCCGTTGCTCGAGCTTTTTCTTCTCGAATCTCCGATTTGCACAAAAAATGCTTTACTTTTGATGGAAGACGAAAATCAAAGACGTTCACACGACGAATTACATGACAACGAGTTATTCATGTGTCGGTGCAGTGATTTGGATTTTATTTCGAAGGAATGTACGAAGCATTGCGTGCAAGTATTTGGTCATGAGAGGGTTGGCAGGGGCGGACGTGACAAGAGAGAGAAAGAAAGTCTGCTGCTATGTGGCAGGAAGAAATTTGTCTCTTCCTTGGATCGGGAACGAGGGCGAGAAAGAGAGAAAGATTGTGTTCGCGCACGAGCCGCTTCTCTCGTCAGTTTGACACGTAACTCGATACTATATACCCGCGCGTCTCGTTTACGAGCCTCATAAAATTACCGAGTTGATGCTTTAAACTGGAATAAAACGATTGCGGCTAGAGTCGCGCAAGACCGACCAGCCAGACAGGCTCGTGCGTTCGTAACTATATGCAGCACTCTCGGCCCAATAATGGGCACATCCTTTTCGCTCCTGATCCGCGTCACTGGAGAATATATTCCGCTCGGAAAAAGGTCCAGCATGACAGGCCCCCTTTTTTTTCGTTTCATCCTTTCAGCGGAGACCGTACCGCTCGAAATTAGTTGCACTTGCCAAGAAAGACTGGAGCATCTACCAAATCTGCAACTTCGTATGCATAGAAGTGGAAAAAAAAATTTGCTGTCGTTACTGGCAAGCTACCAATTCCCTTACATCGAACAAAATAAAAGTTTTTGCTTGTCCAATAATCTCGAGACTCGTTGGCTCGACTATATAAACAGAATAAATTTGTCTACAGCTTTAAATATCTCAGTGCTCTTTATAGAGAACGTTAGATCGTTGCATACAGTCGAGAGTTGCAACTGCGAATGTTTTACAATGATTCCAATCGTACTGGGTTTCACCTAATTACGAAAGAAACGAAGGAATTCGACGCGGAGTGAAAGGCAATCCACTCTGTTATTATAATAATCGACGTTCGAATAGCTTAGGGTTATACGAACAATAAATTTATTGCTGACCCAATGATTATTGTGGGAAGCTTTCTCTTTGACAAGCACGCTCAAACGTCGCAGCCATCCACGTCATTATGTTATCCTCTCTATTTCTCTTTTGGATGCTTTCATCAAATAAATCATCGAGCAAAGAACCCGTTCCCACAGCGAGATTGGCCAAGTAAGTGGCAGAAAAAAATCCCCTGACATTTCGAAACTGTTGGAAATTCAATCCACGAATCGACGATAACCAATCGTCACGAATATTTAAAAAGGAAATATTAAAAGTTACTCGAATTGCGAAATAAGGCCTCCGGGCAATTCTACATTATTAACTGTATTTGCAGTCGACCAATTACAGTGAGTGCAACAATTAAGAAAACCATCGGGTTTGACCAAGAAAATAAGCAGTGCAACATTATCGTAATGGCTCCAACGGAATTCTCGTCTTGTTTATATTCTGTGTAGCCGTTTTTTTTTTTTTCCTTCCGCCTCATTCTTGAGATGGGATAACCAGAAAGATCGTCTTTATCGGTGGTCCAAATAGTTACGAACGAGAAGGCAGTTCGATTCGATTGCGAGCGAGTCCGAATAGTTGGTTGAGCAAAAAGAAAGAAAAAGGTCAATAGTAGCTTATCTTTAATTTTATTTTTACGGAATCACGTTACCTTGTATTCTTGCATTCTCTTTGTCCACTTTCCAACTTTGATCTTTCACGAGAAGCTATTTATAAAATAAAATGTAATGATCCCCGCAGCAGAAAAACCAGCAAATCGATTCGATTGGGAATTTTTCGAAACGTAGGACGAGACATTGTACAAGATTATCGGGATAATAAGAAACAAGACAAACGTTCTTCAGTCGTAGTCATGGCGAACGTGTACATATCGTTACAGATAAAATATACACACACGTGGGGGGACGTACGTCCATTTTACCTGACAGCAGAGGAAACAACTTTTTTTTTTCTCCATTCGATACATATTTTGGAACAACTTTCGAAACTTGCTATTTCCACAATATTTTTCGCTACGAATTTCCGATGGTTGAGACACTTGATCTTTTTGGAAATACGCAAAAGGCTGCACCCAGCACTTTCGGATATATTCTTGACTCTAATACAGACGAGAAAGAAAATTCCAGAAAAATGGTGGGTCCCAGTCGCAGATACCAAAACAAGTTCATTCGCTCGGGCTCCTTTTTTTCTCAAGGGCTCTGAACCTCCTTGAATTCTCAGGATCGCTGCCTCATCGAGATAAGACCGGGAAGTCGCGTTGATCGTTTATTAAACCGGCTATCTCGCTATCTTTTCTCTCCCTCGCTCGGAGTTGGCTCTTTACAGCGCGAGTGGGAGGCTCGCGGATGCAAACGATTCGCAGTAGGCGCGAGGCACAAAGTCTCTTCCTCTCTTCTTTTCTTTGGGATGCTGCTCTGCGCCTCCTCGCGATTGGTTCAGACGGATTACGCGCAATGAAGACACTCAAAATGCCTTTTTCTTCGTTCCTGGCTCTCGTAAATGCTGCTGCAATCCTTTTCTTCGTATTCTCTGCAAATAGATGTTTCATTCGCGTAATTCCTCTCCAAAATTTCACTGCTAGCTAGGCTCGTTCGGTAGAATACTCCTTTCTTCGTCAACGATGATTGCTCAATTCTGCAACAGGATACGACGGTAAAGATGGTATTTTGATCGTTCCGAAAACTTTTATGAACAATAATCTATTAATAAACCTCTCGATTACCTTCCGGAATTGAGCTGTTCAACCCTCGCCCATTCTAATAAAGCGTTGTACACGTCCATCTGTAACATGAAATGGAGTTTTATGGAAGGTCTAAAGCCAACGGAAATGTATAGTCACCCAAGAGAATCCATTATCGTAACTCAGAGCATTTCCAAGTGTTGCGAAATATTCAGCTAACGAGAACGTTTCAGTCTCGCGCCTCCTTCTCCCTTTCTCACCACTTTGAGGAAATATTAACTGCTGGTCAGAGTATTCAACCATGTGTGCTGATCATCGCTATTTTCTGACACCGTTTGAATGCAGCGAAGAAAGAGAGACGCCGCCAGAAAGGAGACTAGACTGCATCAAGAATGTTGAATGTTTTTTTCATAGTCGATTTCGTGGCACGCAATTGCGAGCTTCTCTAAAGAAAACGACAAACATCTAGCCTCGAGACTCTGCTAAAACAAACGAAGAAAAAAAGGGATAAAGTGCAAGTCCGACGAGGGAGATCGTGCCAGAGTAAAATGGCGAGGGAGGACTTTCCCCAAAAGATTCATTGCTCGCAATTTCGTCCACGTATGTGAGCGACCCTTCATCGTATACTCTTCGTACGTTTTCTCTGCGTCCCACGAGGAAAAACTTTACAACGAAATAAAACGAGCGTTTGTTGGCTCAATCGTAAGGAAAGGATTTTCCATTTTACTGGACATCTCATTTGAAACAATAGTCTCCTCACACATTCACAAATCTCGTAAAATTTTCAATTCGTACTTGGAAAATGTTGACGATCTCGAAAAAATATTACAGTTAATGAATACAGAACGATAAAAAAAAACGAGAACCTTTGATCGAGTGACCAGAAAAGACACTCGAAACCGCCGAACAACATTCACTGAATCAACGCTCTACTCAATCGACTGGAACGTCATCGTTCAATTTTTTTTTTTCCAGAAAAGAAACATTTTAACCTGAACAAGTCAATATTTCATGACTCGAATGTCAAACAGCCATATAGTCAATCGTGGAAAATGGTTCATCGACTTTTTTCCAACGAGACGAGTTTATTAATTAGTGCATTCGAGAGCCTGCCTTTTTGCTTTTACTCAGTGACCAAAGTGTACGCGAGGAATCTGAACAAACAGAATGATCAATGTCCATCATCGCATCGTCTTTTAATGACAAATGGCACGTAGACATTTATCTGGATATCTTTTGTCTCTGTTCAGTATTTTTAACTTCTGAATGACTGTGTGAGACGTTAAATGGAGAATTATATTCTCTGTGAATCGCATAGAAACACATATAAAATATACATACACGTTCAACACATAAAAGCAATCTATATAGCGCAGCAGAGTACTTGAGTACATGGTGAAGCTTTTTTTACGACCTCTCGCTTTATTCTCGAGAGAGGAAGACGCGCGATTGAAGGCCTGCTTCTGTGTAGCTTGCGAAACTTGGAATCGCTCCGCTAATGGAACGCACTCGATGAGCGAGGCTTTTTCCTCCCGATTATTCGATATAATTCAATGGTGTCTATAAAACTCGCGTATCTCACGTTCGTGGCATATGCTCCGATCGGAAAACGGCATTTGTGCAGGCAAATTCATTTTCTACGATATTGGCTCATCTAAAAAATTAAATAGTGCGATTGATGGAAAAAACGTATCACGAAATTCATTTTTTTTGTGATGAAAAATATTCGAAAGTCCAGACGCGGAGGTAAAATTGAATAATTGTTACGAACGATGAATATTTCGTGAGCTTTTGACAGAGTGTAGGAATTTTTTTTCCAAGCCATTCCCGTAGATCTACCGTCGCGCGGGAGGCAGACAAAGCCTGGGCGAGAGTTTTCCGTATAGCGCATGAACGCGAGGGTGTTTGGGTGTCGACCAGAGGGTTCGTATCGATCGTGAGTTGAGCCTGGAGGACGCTCGGGTCCAGGGCAAAGCGGGAGGGTTTGTAACATGGGGGTTGGCCGGGAAGCGACAAGGGAGTGTTTGCAGAGGGATGAAATAACGGAAGGCAGCTCGGCGTAGAACATACACACGTATAAACGTTTATATATGCACAAAGCGGAGCCACAAGGGTGGCGCCCGAGGCCCGGGTCCCGGCTGTTTCCGTAGAGCGCCCGAATCGACCTGGGTCGAGATGGCTGCCTGCCCAAACCGCACAGAGAGGAAAACCTACCCTAACGCAAGCGAGCGAGCTCTCGCCATCGCGTCTCTCTCGACGATCCTGCAGCTATGAGTCTGGACGTGCGCAAACAGAGAAACCTTCTCTAGAGGATGAGAATATAGAAGGAAGATGAAACGAGGCTGCGATGCCAGAGCATCCGATAGTAAAAAGGGGTGAGGAATTGGAAGCAAAAGCGAGAACCAGACGAGGAGATATGGCTGCTCGTCGCTCTTCGTGTGTTCCCTCGAATCAGCCAACCCAGCCATGTCTCTGTACGATTCTACGTGCACGCTTCTATACATTTGTACGTATGTACTCAAGCACATAGATGCACATAGTCAAGTACATATTTTTAGTGCAGCTGGGTCCGCAGTGCGAACAGGGAGCCTCTTGGCAAGTGTGAGGACGACCAAAGCATCCAGCATCCTCTCAGGCAAGAGGGAGTTCGCATCACTTTCTCCACAAACCTACCCCTTGCTTTTTTCCAACCCATTTACATCCCTCGAGCTCTATATACTTCAAACTAGCGTTTCTCCCTCATCGTCCAAAAACTTTTACCATTTCAACGTCTAGCAAGATAATCCTGGACCCTCCACCCCTTCGTCTTCGCTTTACACTATTCTTCTAGCTCAACGTGAATACCCACGTACCTGCTGCATTCATAAGTATCTATTTAGCTATACCCTTGTGGCTCGAGATACGCTGATGTAAGCCTCGTATGTTCACCGAGGAAACTTTACACGCGTGTAATCTCGTAGACTACGTGGTTAGTCCGCTCGTTCTCTTTTCTATCTCTCTTGCATTTTCTATCTCGCTCTAATTTTTGTGGTTAAATTATTTCCCGGTAAAAAAAAGTGTCGCGACCCTAAAAATTGGGCGTTCAAATTGTTCATCCAATTTTTTCACACACCGATGACGCACTGAACGAACGATCTATATCGTTTTTTTTTTTAAATAAAGACATTTTTATGTTATTGCGAATATTTTGGCATATTATACTCGTTCATTTGGTACTTTGTGGAGTTTTGCGTCGTTGACCATATTCCCCGCGGGAGATGGCTGGAAAATTTGTTAAATCCGAGAAGGTCGTTGTCGTGGTGTTTTTTTTTTCCGTTTTTTTTTCTTGCTCCGGTGAATGGGACGTTGGATAGCGTATAGGGAGAGGTCGCGTATGTCGTAAAGATGCCCGGGAGTGTCTAGGCAGCTCCTCGCGACCAGAAACTACCAGCGAGGGCAAAAAGTACGAAATTACTTTTGCTTAATACAAACAAAAAGAAACTGGAGGAAGCGAGGGACAACGACTCAATAGGATGAACGTCGTTCCTGTGCTCTTCCAGCTGGGATATTGATGTACAAATTTAAAAATATACGTTCTATACATTTATTAAAAAAAAAAAAAAAAAAAGAAAAAACTGGGGACAAGGTTCGCTCGCAATGAATAAAGAACGAAGTGGCCGTCGCTACGTGATATCCACGTAGGAGTATAACGTACGAGCTAACTTGGCTATAGTCTACTACCAGCATCGAGAAAAACTTTTATTTAGAATTTGAAAGCTCGTTCCTAGATATCTATGGCGATGTGAAGGAAAGTGGGCGTGGATTGGTCGATGAAGGTTTATCCGCATATTTCTATTCCTGATATTCCATACTTGAGCAAAAAGGATAAGATATCATCGTCGATTTTACCGAAGGTGTGGCTTAGCTCAAAGCCTCGCTATAATCGAGAAGCAAAAGTCCGAGAGATAACTGGAAATGCAGCTAAATTCCGAATGCCCTTTTTCTTCCGAGACAACCTTCTCTGCTGGGCTCTCAGGATCATTTCAAAATGGTGGAAACGTCGGACATGAGAAAGCCTTAATCTAATCCTGCCAAGAACGAAAGTGGCCACGGGCGAAAAGAGAAAAAGAGAAACGGGATTTAAGAAGAAAATATATCGCTCGTGCATGTCCCTGTCTCCCAACGCCATAGACACACGATCTTCACGATGTTTACTGAACGAATGTCAGCATCCCGAAGCCACGTTTTACTCGTGCTTCGTCCTCGCAGCAAGATTATATTCTTCTTTTCTCGTCCCTGCGACCAATGAGACACTGGGCGAGAGAGAAAAATAACGACAATGTCCAGCATTGTATATGTCGTCCCCTTTTGAGCCTTCGAAATGTACGCAACTCGCTTATTCCCTATGGTCAACGACGCCAAGAGCCAGAGGAGCACCACAAACTCAGAAACATCCACTTATATACACACGTACACGCTTTTCTTTACACACACGTGTGGGAGATCGAAAAAACGCTACACCATGCCTGTGTATCCACGTAAATCGGCTTCACAGCATACAAAAATCTCTGCTGGTTCTCCAGCTCTCGAGATCCTCGCAGAGACATAAACACTCTATCTAATTTCCAAATACTCGCAATCGTGAATGTTTGGGATTTAATCTCGCGGCGTCGCACAACCTTCTCTTTTTCGCTTTTGCTGCGTACCCACGTAACATCGTATCTCCCTACGAAGGATACAGCTGTAAATTTACCAAACTGTATTATGGACGCCGCAGTATTTAGGATTTCGTAGCAAATATATTTTAATCGATTGATTAAAGAATTAAAATTCAAAATACTACGACATCGACTCCATTTCCTGAGTAACTCGATTTCGAAAGTTACTTTTCCAAAGTTTCAATTTCTCGAAACTTCTCCCTTGCCTTTCAATCTAACGAGACATCCTGCCAACTTCCCACATCTATACACAGGGAATTTAGTAGTCGAGCTCCACCCAGTCAACTCTTCAGCCATTTTTATCGTTCTTCGCAAAGCAATCAACTTTTGGATATTGCTGCTTTTTGGACTGAATTGCCTGCATGAATTTTTTGCTCCAAGAAACCATCGTCCGTGTTCGGAATCGCTTTGGAGAACGTTTTACTCCAAACTTGATCGACCTTTTCCTCGAACGCACCCCTTGACGTCTTCGCCACCCCTACACTCACGCGCCGGTGGTCTCGCGCACTCTCTCGTCGTTTTCGACAGTCCTGAACAACCATTTCGTGGCCTGTCAACACGATCCAATTTCTACGTAGAAATATAACAGCGATTTTCACAAAGCTTCTGGATCCTATTCGCTCTTGGACCAAAACTCTGCTCAACAAACTTTCCGACGCAGTGTCCTTACCAGCAAATTGCAGAGGAGCGTAACGAAGATTCCCTCTGTCACCTCGACTCGATCAAGCTGCAGGGTTAATGTGATCACATGAGAAAATGAAGGATTATGTAAAAATCTGAAATTTATCGCGCCACCAATTTTCTCTCGAAATCCCAGAATCCGACCCAATTTTTGACATGCTCTCAATTTGGTGTTCATCTTTTTGTATAACTCTCTGGAATCTGTGCGATATATCTTGATGAATGCGATAAAAGAAATCTCACGATAAAGTAAAAATCTTGATTTCTCCGAGAGACTCTCGATGGAACGTGACGTATACGAAGCAATTCCAAGAGGAAAGTTTTCGTAAACACGTCGCTGATCCAATAGATCGAGAATCCATCCATTCTCGTTTCTCGCGACATCCTTATACAAAAGTTCTTTTCTCCTGCAGCGATATAAATATAGATCGACAAGAAATAATCCAATCGTCCTCGAGTTCTCTGTGGCAAACAACGCGATCAAATCTTCATGCTTGAAATATATGAACGGTAACCCAGATTTCTTTATCCAGACGATTTATCTGTAAGAAAAAACGATATCGAGCTATAGTTTACTCGATGCAATATAACTTGACACTCCTTGTGCTGTCTCGATTTTTATATTAGCTATCCGGAGGTCTTGTAAGGGTGCTACGACCTTCTTCCTTTTTTTTTGCCCCGTGGTGTACGATATAAATGTAGCGGGTGCTGGTAATGGAGCTTTTTTGGTTGCTATGTACGAGCCTTGAGCTTAGGTGTGTTCGGGACAATATCGGATCCGAACGACGACGCTTGCGGCAAAAGCCATGGGCTGCTTCCTTTTTTTATCATTTTTTTTTTTACAAACGTTCGCTTTGAGGCACGTGCGAAGAATATCTTTCTAGCCCTCTGCATCCGAGACACCATAGTCTGACTTACTCCTGGCTCCACCTATCTGGAGCCAAGCCCAGACGGAGCTGAGGTAATTCGCTCGCCCCCGCGAAGGGTAAATATTTCAGGAAGGCTCTGGTTTTCGTCCCCTCACTTTTTTACGCTTGCAGCTTTTTTCCAGCACCGAGCACGTTCACCTTGCATCGATATTTCGATCGTGACGTCATCGACTAATCGGCAAATTTCCTCAGATTCGTTGGACCAAATTCAAAATTGTTCAGAGTCGGGAAAAGTTTTCGAAATTTTTCATAATTTTACGTTCGATACTTTTTCTCGTCGTAAAAATGTTAACGATCTCGACTCGACGAAGCAGTTGGGAAAATTATTCTTCAGACATTTTCCTCCATGAAAAATAAACTGGAAAGTCTCCAGAGGAAACGTTGTCGATCATCTCGTTGAAAATATTCGATCAATGAGCACTCGACTGTCAGAGATTCTTTTTTTTTTTTATGTTTTTCTCGAAAGCGGAAACTTTGCTTGATAAAGTGATCGAAGCAAGATTGAGGGAGGCAGCGAATTCTAAACGTCGGAGTACGAACGTTATTGGTCGGATAACGAAAATTAAGAAGAAAAGTTTTCGAAGGAGATAAAAATATCTCGTCGCTGCGGTAACTATTTTTATCCTCGTTCCTCGTGTTGTTTGTCTAGTCCAAATTGTACAATTCGATTCGTGACAACGTGCACTGTCGCGTGCAACAATCGCGTTTGACATGAGAAAAAATCTAAACGAGAATAAAAATGAGTTTTCGGCGTGTCGGTGAAATATTTGTTGAAAAAATGTTTGCACGAGTGTCTGTCTGTGAGGCAAAATCGATCGGAATTGGGACGGACGTTGGGGATGGTCTGACTCGGTCGTTGTCGTCGTTCAACGATCGAACGAGACACGCGTTCGCTCCGGGGAGACCGAAAGAGGCGAGACGAGACGGCGATAAATCTCGAATGCTGAAAGACAGTCTCTTCGCGCATATATATAGAGAATGATCGCGAGCTTTTCTAGCGTGCCTAGGTCTAGGAAATGGTTGTTTACCCTTCGAGAGGAAAAAAAAGCGAAAGCGAGCACGCCAGGAGGAGGAGAAAGAGAGAAAACCAGCGAGAGAGGCGGAGAGGAAGAAATCGTGAGCGACAAAACCCCCGACGGAAATGGCGGAGCTCTCGACGCTGGATGAGAGTCTTGTGGAAAAAAAATCATGTTTTCTATCTTGAAAATGTTGCATGGCGACGTTCAAATCTAAATTTTTGTTTTCAGTTTTTCTTACAGACAAAATGGCTTGCGAGCCTAAGTTCATTAAAAAAAGTCGTTAAAAATTGACTAAAGAACAACATACTCCAAATCCAAGATTCTTCGAGATAATCTGTATTTGTTGTATAATAAACAAAATTTCGAAAAAAATTTACGATCGATTTTTTTGAAAAACTAAATAAAGCTTCTTCGATGTTACATAAAAATGTATGCAAAGTTTTAAGAGGCTTCACCATTTAGAAATCGAAATATTTAATGTTGAAAATTGCAACCTTTAACACACGCTCTTATGAGAAACTACTGAAAATTGTGATTTTTATAAATAAATATCTCAACTTCTACATGATGAAACCTCTTAAAATTGCGCGAGCTATTAGTTATCACTATTCTCTTTGTGTGGTGAAAATTAAAAGGAATTCTATCGATAGAAACTTTTGCATACAACGTCCTTAATAACCAGAAACTGTAAACTCGTGCGATACTTAATTATCAGTGAACTATTTCGATAATCTCGAAAATCCTATAAAAAAGTGTCAAACAGTCAGCCTTGGGGGATCCAGTCTCTCACAGATTCCGTCAAATTATCGCTCAATTTTCTCGTAATTTACCCAAAAAGTTAATGAAAAGTAAAAAATTTGGCAACAAAATAGCAACACGTGTTTAGTGTTTCACAGCCTTCAGAGAAATGTGCATGGAAAACACCAGGAAACGTGTCCAAGAAGCATAAACCACGGAAATATTCACATTAAGAAAAACGTTTTTTTTTTTTTACGAAGTGATTGCAGGATAAAATGCAGATTTGACTAAAAATCGCGTATTCAGGAAAGGTGAACTTTGCGAAGCACGCACGGGCCATATTGGCGTGACTTCCAAGATCAAGCTCAGAGATTTAGTTGTCATAATACACATACATTTATACAAAACCTATATGAATTCATATGTATTCGTATATATGAACGTATTAAGGTGTGGATGGAAAATGAGAAGCCAGACACGTCCAAGTTTCGTATTATATTGCCGGATAGCTATTGCCCACTTCTCGTCACATCGGACGCCACGTTTTATCGTGACTTGAACTATCGTTTAAAAAGATTTAGATGATGCGGCCCCCACCATTTTCACCTTCCAGCATCGTTGTATGTTCGTAAAACGTTGACGAGCCAAAGAGAAGATTGAGAGAGAGAAAACCTCGAGATTTTATATATACATGTATGTATATAGACTTTATCTCTCGACACTTTGCTACTGGCTGATGTTGTTGTGCTGTATAAATATATATATATATACGAGGTCGAAGGAGAGTGAGCTAGTGGCGGTAGAACGGCGTGAACGACACAATAAAAAGAGGCAGTTCATTCAATTTCATCGCTCTCTTTTACATTCGTCAGATCCATTACTTTTTCCGTTCTCCTCGCCAAATCATCTCCCTCGATCTCTTTCCCTCTTGCGGAGCGCGACGCTGCTTTGTGTCGGTTTGCGCTCGACGAAGCAAATAAATAAATAACAAGGAATTAAAACAAGTGGCTGTAAATAACTTTAATAGGATTACAGGCTGATTAACTGCGGAAATAGTCAACCTACCTATGCAGCATGTTTATTTATCTCTGTCTTTGTGAATATAAAACGTGATAACCTCCTTGTAATCGTTTATCGCGCTAACGAGAGAGTCGAGCCAATAAACATAAAGTTGAGTTTTTCTTCGCGAGAGCAGATCGTCGTTCACAATTCAATGAAGAATTTCTTACATATTCGTTACATTGGGATGTTCTCGCGCGCGATAACGATCCAGAGAACGAAAATAGCATCGTGTGCAACGATTTTATAGACGCGAAGCTTTTTTCCTCTCGATTAGAATTCACGATTTCAGATTTCTAATCGTCGTCTCCGCGTCTTTCCTTCAGCCGCAGACTCGCTGCCCTCAGAACTCTCGGCGTTTCATAAATTCCGCGATCTCTAATGAAAAACGGACGCATAAATATGTGGCGCGGACGTTGCTAAAGATACTCCTCCTTCTTGCGATTATTTACCAGCGAGACTCGCCTCCGTTTGCTCCGATTGCAGCGGAGTAATGAACCAAGCAGATTGCCCGGCTAACCGAACGGACGAGAGCAATTGCCATTCGTTGCTTCCATTACAACTTCGATTCAACTGAATAGTCCGATGCAACTCAACGATTATCTCTCGTGAATAATCGCGGCATTTGTTTCTTATTTTTCTGAGCGAAAATTCAAACGAATGGGAAAATAAAACACTCGACAGCGACGTGTGTAATAAAAATAAAAACAAATTCGATTTTCAATTTTTTTTGCCACTAAAAATTCATTATTTCGACGATTTGAATTTCTTACACATTCCCGCGATTTTTTATCTCATGTTCATACAAATAATAATTTGTTATGTTTAGGAAGTCGTTCCCTGGACACTTATTTTCTCGTTAAATCATTTCTTTCGCTTATATTGTTTTTTTATTATTTTCACTTCACGGTACCGTCACCGCGCTGCGTTTTTTTCCCGCACGCGTTTACAGATACAGTTTGTGTGTATCACAAAGGCTTCTGGAGCATAAATAAATTATGCGAGCAACGATAAAACGAGTTTAATTCACTTTTACTGCCTCGTATAATCTGGCAACATAAATTTCGATCGTGCGCTATGCCCGCGCGCCCGGTGCTTCGTGCTGTAATTTGCCTTCCTCTCTTACAATGTACTTTGAATACTTTGAGGTATCAACCTGTGTTTACCCTAAATCTAAACACTTATCCCTACTTTTTCTTCGCAACATTTATTTTTCTCACGAGCATCAGATCCGGAATAAAGCATCAGCAAAAAAAAAAAAAAAACAACTCGCTCCACTTATTTCTCCAGGAACTGCCGTTACCTTAATTCTCGTCGTCACTTACGCGAGCGACGATTAACAAGAATAAAGGCTACATGTGAAAATCGATAACACGATTTCTCTCGCAACGCCAACGAAGCAATATCGTGACCGCGATATTGTAATAATTACTCTGGAGGAATGATTCAAAATAAAATGTGTTTTACCAGCGAGGTTCTTTAATTGGACGCTATTTACGACATGGATTTTGGTGCAGAACGAAGCTCCATTTGCAAGATTTTTATCGCAGAATTTACCCTCGAGAGCTACGCAATCGTCAAACCCTTTCTACGATCGGGTGTAGTTTCCAAATTCGTTCGATCCGTATCGCCTCGCGGGGAGGAACAAATAAGAAGGAAGGCGAGAATGGCGCGATCTCCGCGATGGAATGACGAATAGCGCGACTCTCATTCGCAATAGTTTCAATTTTTACTTTTATATTTATTTTTACGTGCTCAATAAATGAAAAAATATAAAAGACTCCGCATATCCAAAGTCTCTTTTGCAAATTCGTCCGCGCAACGAGACATCAAGGAGGTTGGCTACATACGACAAAATGATAAGAATTTAATAAAATTTGGTGATAACATTCTTTGGCATAAAATACGATGACACAATTTTTTTTCAAATTTTTCGTCTACATAGTTGTCGAATAATTGGAGTTTACAATATGCAAAATATATACCTATATATATCTGAATAATATGCTTATGCATGAAAACTCTAATGTACTCGAAAACTATGTAGAAGAAAAATCTTCAAAAATTTGTATATTCATATTTAATACTAAAGAATATACTCACCAAATTTCATTAAATTCTAATCATTTCGAATTTTCCTATGCTTTTAAAATGCCAACATTGTTGTGTGTAGCCAAAATCCTTAATAAAATTTGGTAAATATATATTCTTTAATAATATATTTGACAATACAAATTTTTTTAGATTTTTCCATCACGTAGTACTCGAGTAATTCAACACTAAAGTTCACGTGTATAAGCAAAGAGTTTATACATCTCGTGCATAAGAATAAGTTCGATTTAACTCTCAATTATTCGATAACCATGTGGTAAAAAGTTTGGAAAAAATGAGTGTTTCTGTACTTGATGCCAAAAAGAATGTTATCACCAAATTTAATCAAATTCTGATTATTTTGATTTCGTGATCCAACCTCCTTAATAGAGAAAGAAGGAACGAGAAAAAAAAGCGGTGACTATCATTTGTTTTGGTTGGTATCGTTTTCGAGTGGCCGTTCGGTTGCAATAAAGTTTGCGATCGAGAGACTCGTAATACGCGCTTTTAACTGCACTTCCATTTTTGTGACATTTTTTTCTTTAAACCTCCCTCGAAAAGACTCTTTGCCGTTTTCCAAAGCACGCGGAGATTACCTCGCGAAAGTCTCTCGTATCTTCTTCAACACGCCGATATCTCGCGTAATGCTAAGAACGAGAATGGCGATGTTTCGTTTATAAAGAACGAGCGACATATGCAAATTTTCCAAATTATTTTCAGCTGACGCGATCGTTGCGAAAACAAAATATAAACGCGAAAAATTACAGCTTTTGGAACGTTCTCGAGAGAATCGAATTCATTCAGATTTACGCTCATCCCCGACGTACATACCCGAATGGAATAATCATTGGCCGCGATAAACACCCGCGCTGGCAAGAAAAAATGTCAAAATTTAAATACACCACGATCGCTGCGAATCCCAGTAAATTTCCGCGACAACAAACTTCATTATTCTTCCCACGATACACACACAAAGTTAACCAATTTCCTACACAGTTTTAGTCGCGAATTAAATCCTGAGAACTTTATTAGTAAAAACGTTATTTTTATTTATTATTCAATTTATCGCAAAGTGCTTCCGATATCTCGCGGCAGTTTCAAAAGAAAAGAGACATCTTGACGCTTTTTTTTATGGAATTCGATAAATCCCCAACTTCCATATTTTTCTGCACGTACTCTCGTGGGTAGACGAGTGTCTACGATCTCGTTAACACCTCCATTTTTTCTTTTCAAATTACTGCCCCGAGGAGAAACGACACAAAGACGATTTTAGTCAGCAAGAGTCGCGAGATTGCCGTTCGCGATCAGTTTAACGATCGTACAGAACATCGAGAAAATCACACATTCGCGTGTGAGGTTATAAATATTTGTACGAAGTTTGTCGAGATTGGCGTTCGCCGAGTCATTAAAAAGTATCGATTTAATTAGAATTAATTCGATTCGATCTCGATTTTATTTCAATGGACTCACGATTATTCGCGAACTGTGAATATTCCTTTCGCACGTTATTCCCACAAATTTTGTTTCTGCCGTCTTCCGTCGATGACGATCTTTCTCACCGGACTGAACTAAACGAATTGAGGAAAAGCTGCGAAATCGCTGTTTTTTTTTTTTCGTTCGGATCAGCAGGAGAAAAAAGAAATCTCGATTTTGAAAGACACGAACGGAACAACGAAACCTTCAGGGAAAAAACCCTTTCAGTCACTTTTACTGTGGGTGCTGTAAATCGAGTGACTTTCTCCAACCCTTTTACTGACGCGCGCGGTGCAAAAAACTTTCTCCAACCGGCGGAATGTCGTACCTCTTTCATTTTTTCTCACAGTCAGAATTTTGTTCACCTCACTTTCTTTTACTGACCCCTCGGTGAAGCGAAAGTCTTCGTACCCTTTTTATGACATTGACAGAATTTTTATTTTTTTTTTTCATTAATTTTTCTTTTTTCGACTGTTTCAGATTACTGGCACTGCGCTGAGCTGCCTTTCCGCCACGACCCTGCGGAGGTAAGTCACGAGAAACGAACGATTCGTTGAATTCTAAGCTTTTTACAACTGCTCAATGTCAATCAGCACTTTGCAAAGGCCAATCGTGGAAATAGTCAATTTTTTACTTATAAATAAATTTATTGTAATAATTTAAAAAATCTTCGGGATGTACGATGAAGTAAAAGAAAAATGTTGAAAAATAATTTCCTCTGTTTTGACTCTGTGGACGACGTCGTATATTTATTGGAGGATTACAAGGGGTAGTCTGACTTTTTGACGATTTTTTATGGTGCCGTTGGGGTTGTCAGTCAAAGCAACGACATCGTGATTTTTTTTAGACTCCACGAGTCACGAGAACGGAATAATTTTATTGCGGTTCGAGGCTTCAGCGGTTCGTCAAATTTGCCCATAGAATGAAAAATTCAGTGAACAACCAACTCTACACTCATCCGAGCATTTATCTCCAGGGTAGAGACAACGATGAGACGAAGAAAACTCATTTTTTAGTTTCATTAAAAACGTTAATGAGCTTTTGACATTTTTTATGGCTGATAAAAAGAAAAATCGAAATATATTCCCGCTAAATTGTGTCCTCGCTTGACACTCTCGATCTCTCTTCCCCTCAGATTTTCGTTACAGTCGGTGCGGCTCACCCGCGGCTCGTTTCCTTGCAAAGTAAAGGAGTAAATTCCAAAATTCACTAGAGGGCGAATACCGACTGACATTAAGTATGAAATTAACAGCCCGAGATCCAGCCACCCTTATAGCGTTGCAAGCATTAAAAAAACTTGGCGGGATCTCGCTCTTTTCATACTTTTAGGAAAATTGCAAAAATGGCGTTCGTGTCTTGATTTTTTTTAAATTTCTTTGATATACTGTCAAATTCATAATAATTATCGAACGTCCAATAAATCTTGAGAATGTTCGAAAAGAATCTGAAAAATCGTGGCTAGGAATTTTCTCCGTAGGTGCGAGAATGAAAAATAAATAAATAAATCTTTTTAATGATCTTTGAATCCATCTCAGCAATTCTTCTTAATTGACTATAAATTAGATTCGAATAAAATTTATCGGGATGCTAAAGCACTCGATAAAAAAATGAAGAGAGAATTTAAAAAGCGACAAACGCTCTAAAAATCGAATATTACATTCCATACCCCGTAAAGATACTTTTCAGTTTACATTCCAAAGGAAACGAAGACACCTGGGCTAGACAATGCCTTGGGTTTATCTATCCAAGAAACAATTTCGTGCCAGACTCGTCTCGCGTTCTCGTGACGATATATCGCGAGTGCACCCTCGTAAAGCTATCAATTCCAGAGAGAACCTCAGACTGGTGCACCGCGGCGCCCTCTTTCTCTCATTTTTGGTCTCGAGGGCGCGGTACGAAAGCTAGTCTCGCGATAAAGCGCTCTCTCAGCGTCGGAGCACCGAGTTTTCGTGCTTTTGCTCGGAATTCTCGAGACTGCTGAGTGAAAGATTTAAAGCACGCGATGGATAAATGCCAGCGTGATGAGAGAACCGTCGACGACGTACGCGATGAGAAATCGCGCGCCGGAAAGGCTAACTCTCAACAAAAAAGTGGTTGAGATTGTGGATACCAAAAGCAAAACAGACAAAACGTTGAGAGACTGCGATAACAAAAATAAAACTCTCGTCTCATTGGCTCGTTCACAGCTCGATAATAAATTTAACGAACCATTTTTTCTCCGACAAATTCTTCGCTGACTTTGTTCCCATAAATCCAAACACTGACATTTTACAAATTTCGCTACTAGATTTTCACGGTTTTCAAAATATTTTTCATTATTAAACTATTTCGATTATTGCTTTCAACCACGAGAATGCGATCCCCTGAGACTTCGCCTGATGCGTTTACACTATTGCCAACAACTAATTAGCATCGATCGTTAATTACTGTTTTAGAAAAAACAGAAATTCACGTTTTCGAGAATCATTGAAATCCTGTAAATTATTTTTAAAGAATTGAACGTTTATCTTGAGAATACGATTTGTGAGACAGGCCACACCTAAGATTACGGTTCGTTGACCTGCAGATTATGAGAATACTGATTACTCGAAAGATTTAGCATTTATTTGCCACGAGCTCAGGGACGATAGTGTTTCCGATAAAAAGCGATTTATTCCGAAATGGCAAACGCATGAGATCACATTGCAGTTTATTTATGGGCAAGAACCAACATACCTGCAAAGAGGTGTATGCACCCAACGTAAGAAACTTTTGCTCCCATTGCCTCTAATTGATTTTTTAGTGCGAATTTTAATGAATGTTGAGTTACGAAAGATTGAGGATTGATAACGTGGCATTGACGAGATAAAAAACGATACTACTGTATAATTCTGTTGCTCGGAGGCTGTAACAGCGAGAACGAAATTCTCGTAGCTCACAGCATCCCATGATGGCTGACGTAGCCACTGAACAACCCCACCCACCATTCTCTTTTGCTCGCTCTCTCTCTCTCTCTCTCTCTCTCTATCAGTTTCATTTTTCTGCATTAGCTCGCGTTCTATCTCACGAAGAACGAAAGCCAGGAATCCGATGCTCAAAAAGGTCCCCCAACGAGTCCCGTATATTCGAGTTTCCCTTTGGTACACGGCGGCCATGTTGGCCCAGGGGTTGGGCCACCAAAAGAGAACGCTGCCTCATTGGCCGATGGAAGAATATCTCTCTCGCTCTTCATCTCCCTCGCTCTCGTGCTCCCTCATTCTCTACGTTTTAGTTTTCTTCTCTCACTACCTCATTCGTTCCCTGGCTTTTCCTCTCGCTCGCACTCTCTCCGCGATTCCCTAAACTTCTTTTCTCTCTCTCTCTCTCTCTCTCGCTCTTGTTCGCTCTGCTTTGCTCCTCTTGTCAACCCTACGCTGTCACTGAGACGTTTCGACGCCACAACCATTTTTAGTACATTTCGTAGCGCATCCCTTGTACCCTTGACGACATAGACACACCCCCACTCACCCTCTTATCAACAACCTGGCTACCAACCCCACCGATCGTAGCAATTTTCGTTTCTCAAGTGCTTCTCTTCACTCAATGTCTCGAAACACCTGACTAGCTACTTAAAATGTCTCGAACAAGCCCTTCCAATTGTGCCAAATGTTTTTAACCACCGGCATGAGAACTTGATGAACGGCGAGGGGTTGTATCGTCAGGCGGGTCATTGATGCCAAAATGGGATCTCAGCGATTTTTTTGAATTTACTTCGCAACTTCGATGTTCAGCATCTTTTGAAAAATTGAAAATTTTCAAGAAATACTTTGTTTTCCGATGTTTATTTATGATTAAATAATTGAGCCGGAATTTTCACCCTCTAGACGCCTCCATGTTTATTGCACTCGGACACTTCGACACGTAACAGTTCTCGCTCGGTAGCAATTCACTAACCGCAACGACCAATCGTTTTATGAGGCAATTAAGTCGAACAATTAACTTTCCTCTACCTCTCGTATAAACTTTATTTCCACAAGACACACCGACCGATCTATCAGACTCGGAAACGTACGTTTGCGTCTGGGAGTTCAGAAAAAACTGACCAACTCTTTAAAATCGTCGAGATCGAAAAAAAAAAGAGAAATTTGCCCCCTTCCCTTTTTTTTTCTACTGTCCATTAGGGTGTAAACCCTTTTTCCCAACTTTCTAATTTCCCGAAGCATCTTTTTCTGATCATTGTGTCCAGTCAACTTTCTCCAACCCTTTTAGAAATTTTTCTCGACTCACGAAACCTCTGACGTCCATCCCCACCACGCGGCAAACTCTTTTTTTTCCGTTCCCTCTAAAAGGGTGAAAGTTTTATGATCTTCTCGTCGAGAGATGGTCCGGAAAATAGCTTTTTCTCGAAAGTTAATTCAACTTCGTTATGACGAAGTTCTCAGACGTGCGTGCAGCTTCATTTGAGCTCGTTAAGTTCATTCCAGTGGTAAATTAATTATGACTCTTTTTACATGCTCGATCGTCGTCGTAATTTTTTTTTTACCAACTCCTTGACCCGTATGTCGCACTCTACGAATTTTTTCATCGCGTATGTTTCTTCATGCGAGAACAGTGGATCGTTAGAAAAGACTCGGTTCTACAAAAGTATTTTTCGTTCAATTTTATTCGATAAATCACAGAAGTGCTTCGATTTGGTACGAGGGCCTCGTGAAAAATGTTTCAGAATTCATATACACAAGAATCACAATATTCCTTAAGGTATTAGATCGCAGAATAATACAAAATTCTCATGGTTACCCATAAAAATAAATCTCATCGCTAATAAAATTCGAATCGTGAATATTCCTCGGTTTATAAAAATGCTACATGGTTAATATGACGTTTATTTGTTAGTCTAATGCATGTTCAACGACGACGAGTCTCCAGGACGTTCTTTCGATGTCAACGGATGAAAATGTTGACCAAAAATTTGAGAGCGGATGGTGAGCGTTACCAAGTGCAGCGTTGAACAGTGTGGCCTCCTGTTACGTATACTGAAGGTATACCGGAAAAGAATACACTCAGGATACATTCAGTATACGTCCAGGGGGTTCCACATTTCTCACCGAAGACCATTTGGACGAAGATTTAGCCAGCTGATGATCTGGAAGGAAAAAACAATCGAAAAAGGTAGAAATGTTGGTTAAAAATTCTGTGAGATTTGTGTTTTTATTTAGAACAAGGTAAACGATGATATCTTACCGCGAGAACGAGATGGAATGATCTGGTCATGAGGCTACAGCTCGATCGATCGAGCCAATCGCCAGGATTGGCTCTTTTTTCTTCTAATTTTGTTCGCCACGTGTATCAGCAGCTCGTAATATTTCCAGCGGAGAATCGAGCGAGCTGGAGCATGTTTTGCAGCTTCGCTGGACCGCTCGCATCTGCCTGTGGACATAAATCAAACTGGAGTTATTAACGACTCGCTCTTGAGGGAACGACGGGGCGGCAGCAGCCGGCAGAATCTCGAATGCACTTCCAAGTGCAACTGCATCGCGGCTGTACGAGCGCTGTGACTGGCAGACGAGAATTATAAACGCGCCTGCGTCCCCGTTAAAAGCGAAGGGAAGCCTGAATCAATGCGTCCTTTTTCATTCGGGGGTGAAAACCGAGAGATTGACTGGAATAAAAAAAGAGGATTACGATCCCAGAGGCCGAAAGGAGCTGGTCGACGAACGGGGGAAAGAGAGAGGGAGATGTGGCCATCGCGTGGGATACCCCGGGGAACTATAGGACCCATCGTACTCGGGCGTTCGGCTGGTTGCCTGCCTTTCGGTGCTGCTCTGCTTCCCGTCCTTTTTCTTCTCTTTACACCCCTTCACTAAAAATACGAGCCTTTCCGAATGGTAATGCCCGATCGATAATTCCCTCGTGGAGTCTCTACCGAGCTCTGCCAACACGCACCAAAATTCCAGTTGACCAAAAAACACGAAAAAATACGACCAGAAAAAAAAAACGGAAAAATGGCGAAAAAAAAACAATCGACGAGCTACAAGTTTGATAAATTGCAATATTAATTTTATTTATTTGAATAAAACTATTAAAAGACTAACCTCATTTTCAAGCAACATCCTACGTGCTTCCAAAGCAGAAGCTCACTCAGCATGTCCCTCCGAGCAATGGATCCCCACTCTGCTTCCCTCTCCCCGCACTCTGTCATCATCAGCTGTCTCGGAGCCTATCAATGCTTACGTGCAAATGGGCGTGTAAGACCTTTCATCTCGTCTCTTGTTTTTTTTTCGTTCTCCTTGCTTTTGGCATGTGTGTTTGTTTAAAGAAGGAGAAACGAGGCTGGTGACGTTGACTGATCAAAGTGACAGGTCCACCTGATCGAAGTTTGAAAGTCTCGTTGACGTCTCGTCGGTGTGTCCGGTTTCTCGTTAAAAGTTTCGTCGACTGGTGTAAATAATTAACCGCACCACCCTTGTCAATGGAAAAAATTGCTGACGGTGACTGACGAGAGGCTCCTATGACGCGAACGTCCGTGAGACCGTGATACTGTTGTGTGAGTCTAGTCTGTGCATGTGTATGTACGAATGGTTGTTGTCCAACGTGCTCGGCGCGCGGTTCGTGTCCGACTGGGAACGTCCCGTAGTCGCTGCTCTGACCCGGCCCCAGGGAGGAGTGAATCGCGACGACGATCGGGGTGTGCTGATGCTGGCGGTACTGCAGCTGTACCAAACAGCGTCACGTAGAACGTCAACACTCGCACGAATCTCGGAAACGTCTGTATATGTTTGGAAGTGGTAGAGAAGCTGTCGACGCTTTTTCGTCCAAGTATTTACTTTTCTTCACTAGAATCCTCGGAACGTCGTTGCACTAGCGAGTTGACATTTTAATTTTGTCTCTTCGTTTCTGTACGATGTTTTTTTCTTTTATTTATTTTCAGAATATTCTTCGAGGATCGAGCGTTGGGAGACTTGGAGCAGCAAAGTCCTCTCGGCGACTCGATCTGCTCTGTGGACACTGCCAGTCGACCACCCAGTCTGTCGCTTCTTAAGCCGCTTCGTTGGTGCATCTTCGGGGGATGCTAAACGTCGAGCGAGCCACGCGGCGCCGCACTGCGCGAATCCTCGAGCTCGAGTCTGGACTCGCCCTCGAAAAGTCTTGTTCTCTCAGGACGATGGAACGCTCGATGCTGTCGCCCTCGTACGAGGGAGATGTTTCGTCCTGGACTCTGGCAATGCCGAGGGTGAAACGTACCGGGTGGTAGAGTCTGGAGGGGTAAAGCTCGATAACGCGCAGGGTCGAGAACCACCCCTTGTCCCTGTCCCCGCGTTATCTCGCTCTCGCTTCTCTCCCTTTCTCTCTCTCTGGCTCTCTGGCTGTCGTCCCTCTTTATTCAGCTTGTCCTGCGCGGCTTCCATCCCCTTTGCTCAACATCCATTTGACCCAGCGCGCCTGCGGGTCTCGATCTACGTGATTCAGCCGGTTGGTCGGTTCGAAGCGTCGCTCTTCGTGCTCTCTCGCTCTTCTTTTCCAAACCGTACGACAAAGCCACCCCCTACGCCACGATAGAGTGGAGTCTGGCGCCACCCTGCGACGAACGCGGAAAGCTTCTGGCGTCCAGACTCGATCGCTTTTTTTCCTCTCTCTCATTCTCCCGCATTCTCCGACTGAACGAGCAGGGGACTCGAGAGCTAGAGAGAGAGAGAGAGAGAGAGAGACGAAGACAAACACCAACACAGTCTTTTCCTGTAAAAAATTTCGGGAATCTGTTGTACCACGGATGGAAGATCGGGCTCCTGTGTTTCCAGCTTTAAGGGGTTGTCATGGTCCATCGCATAGATGACAGTTCGACTCAGAAACAAGGCCTTTGCACGGGGAATCCAATGGAAAGTTCTATAAACTTTGGAAGAGCTCTCGCGTTCACTGAAACATTCGTATAAAGATTAGTGCGCGGTTGACATTTGCTCGTGAACAGTTCAGATAAGTCGAGTCACCAGCACGACCTTTCGCTAAAAGGCCTAAAAATCTTTAATCGAAAAATCTTACTCGACCGGTAATATTCCCTCGGATCCGTTAAATTATTGCTTCATTACGAATCGAGCGGCTTCATTTTTTCTCTTGCTCGTGTCCTTGTAATCCTTTTCGATATACCGACAAGGCCTGGGAACCGCCGCTGCCAAATCCATAGATTATTATCATATCTAGTTTTGCTCAGACCCCAAGACCTTGGACCGAAAACTTTCGAGATGTTATTTCGTCAAGCTGCTCGAGGAATCCGTTAGTTTCATTTGCAGAGTCTTCCTCTGCATTTCTTCACGTTTTCCTCTTTGTCCTTCCACCTCGTGAGGCTAAAAGCCACGAATCCTGCAAGGGAAATTCGTCATTTTCACCTTTTTCTCTCTTCCTCATTCGCATACGTCAACCATACAACAAAAAAAAACGATAAATTTAAAAAATGTGCAGTCCACCATGATTTACGTATTGGATGAAAAAAAAAAAAATAAATCAATAAGAAAATTATACAGAACTTTGCATTTCGATCTGCAAACGTGTGGTGGCATATTCATTAGTCTGAGTCATCGGCAGGATCGTAAAAATATTTTTAATACACTCTACACTCGTTCCAACGAGAGAAACACGCTATTAAAAATCACGTTTTATGATTTATACTCACTAATTGCTCGAACGTGCCCTTTTCGGTATAATTACGACAATAATTATTTATTCTTTTCTCATTCGAGCTTCGGATACGATTTTTTCAAAAATAAATTACCAAAGGTTCGAAGCTTCGGTTGACGGTAAAAAAAAAAAAAAAAATAATCGGATTCACCTTTTTTCGTGGCCGTCGGGCGACGATTCGGTCGGAAAAAATTCTCGCGTTAGCTGATGCCATCTTCAGGTATTTTTGTCAACCGCGTTGAGCCGCGCTATGGAAGGTTTGCTGTCGCGAGCACAAGTCCGACGGTCAAGGAAAAAGCTCGCCATAAGCGCTCGGACACTTCTTACGAAGAGAATTTTCACTCGGAGGATTCATCCACTTGGAAAAAATTGAGTCCATCGATTCGCCGAACAATTTCTCGTGGAATCCTTGCCTGCGACATGTTCCTCGCTTATCCAGTGAAAATCTTCCATCTGGAAGCAAAGAAATTTTCTTCATTCGATAATCTCATCGACGAAGCAAACTTTCACGATTTTTTTTCTTTTCCTTCGCTACGATCTTTTCTTTCAGCAATAAAAAACAATTCGAAGTAACGACTCTGCGAAGATGTTCCTCGAACATAGCGTTTACTACTTTTTCTAGTCGTAGGGCCTAATAAAACGAGTAAACCTGACTCCCTAATCCTTACCGATGGATTATACACTCTTTACGACTCTTTTCTATTCAAGTCGAATAGCTAGTGACTCGCATCGACCAGGTACATCGTATTCGCTCAAAGAAACTATTCGAATAAGAAAAAAAAGTTTAAAAAAAGCGTTTTAAGTGACTCGTCACTTAGCAAAGAAATCCGTGGCAGTAAAAAAGTTTTTTGGCATTCGCAGCGTGATTTCGGTGCATGCTTTCAGCCAGGATTGGTTAACTTTTCAAAAACTCTCATGAAAATAAATGAATCTACGTTAATGAGCGTGGCTCGTAGTTCAGGCTGTTTACAAGTTTTTCGCCTTGAGAGAAAAAATAAAATAACAGTAACGAGCCAGCTGCGTGAGAAAAAAAAACATTTCATTCGTGAAAAATCATCAAAAACCCCGTTCGTGCGATCGAGAAGAATATTGACTAAATCGTAGAAAATACGAGTGTCGCGTGTTTGATCGGTTCAAACTTCCATCCGGGTGGTCATAGGAAAAAAAAAATTGAAAATTCTTTCCTAATACATTTCGCACGCCTCCGAGAGTGAAAAGCAAACAAAATGAGCGAGCAAAAGCGTCCGCATTGTTGAGTCGTAAAGCACACGAGTTGCTCGCATCCACCGAAGATCCGTCCGTCGTCCATCCACGGAATAATGGCCAATGGGTATATACGAAAGCCTTTGATAATTATAAATAATGACTATACGAGAGAGCTGGGCTTGCTCCAGGTTGAGTAAAATTGTTTGGCGAGCGTTGTACACCGAGATATATAAGCTCAAGAATGCACATACACCCTTATTACGAGAGCTGCAAGACTCTGGCGATGCCTGGTGGCTTATTTCCTTGAAAAGGCGAGTTTAAGTTTGCAAATGTACGAGAAGGCTTATTATGCAATTATACGAGTAATTTGGTGGCATCACAAGGAGCATACATCCGTTCTGTATGTATATCTACGAGACTCATCTCACGCGGTAACTTCGCCAGGCGAGGCCCGAGACGCCCAGCAAGCAAATATTCAAGCTGCAGCCCTCGAGAGTTGCAACGCACGTGCACACGTTATAGCGATCTCTCGAGCACTTTCAAATCTCCTCGTATGCATCGCTAGTAAAAAGTAAACCACGATGATGCAAAAGATATAACGTTTTGTTATGTATTAATCATATCGCAATATACGCAGTTCCGACAAGGATAAGTGCTGACTTTATAGACCCGAGAATAGTTCGATGAAATATACATTATGGCCAATAGATCTCTCTACGTGTGTTCACAGACGCATACATTCTTCTTACACATACAATTCTATCGTCAAACACTGGAATGGTTATCCCTGGTAGTCTGTTGCGAATAGTACCTCGTCTATTATACGACCACGCTATCATATACTTTTCTTCATGTTCAACGTCTCTCTCGGTCACTCAATACCGCGTATCCCATCTACTGAACGATATCGACTCTCGGACAACCAAAGTACGAACATTTTCTGGGGTCGTACCGAGAATATCGCTACGGAAACGTTTTCTCTATACCGCCTTTTTATTTCCAACGGGACCGGACTCTCTTGCTCCGGAAATCCGCTCCGGAATGGCATTTTCATTGGAACCAAAGTTTTTAAGGTCAACAGCAGTGTTTGCGATGATATTTATATATTTTATTGATTTAAAGTAAAAATTATTCAAACTATTTTTGGAATTAATGGAAAATGAAAGCGACCGGTTCGGGAATGGTTCGGACAAGTTTTATTTCAATCGGAACTTTTTATGGATATCGTCGTGGTCGTAAATCAAAATGGGGAAAAAATTGGGACAATATTTAAAAATCCATTTTTCCTGTTAAATTTGATGAATTTTTGCAAATTTTGAGAGAAACACGCGAATTATGAATCGCTCTGTAGGAGCAGGCGAAGCGAGAATAAGGGGAAGGTAAAATGGCTCGATCGCACGAGCGTGGCTGGACCAGCCGATGCGAGGCTTAAGCGAACGTTCTCTTTGGCCGTGGAGCGGCGTTGGTCGCGCTTTGGCCAGTTCGTGAAAGGGAAAAGTCCCCGCCACGCCAGAAATCCAGGAAAGGAGGGAGAGAAAGAGAGTGTGGGGTTGAGCAGGGGAGGGGGAAGATCTAAAGATCGAGAGGATGAGCGAGAGAGACAGAGAATTGACGCGATCCGCAGCAGCAGCAGCAGCAGCGCCGCAGATCCAGACAGGTTCGCACAGATGCGCGGCGGCCATCATGAATGTCTGTAAAATATGTATTCTCGGTGGCTCTGAGGTGGGGCGAACGCTCCAATGAAACCGCGTGTGCCCGAGAGAGGATTGACGCGAGCGAGCGAGCAAGAGAGCGAAAGAGAGAGAGAGATTTACCAACACCGAGAAGAATTCTCGTGCTTGCTAAATTGTGTGTAAAAGCGAGATAGCTATAGGCGTGTGCAGAGGAAATAAATTTGTGGGGATGATATTGCTAATATCAGAGAAAGAAGAGAAAACAGAAAGAACAGAAAAACAAAGAGAGAAAGAAAAATAAATTTCCGATGAAAATGTAAGTGTGTTAGTTAAACGAAGAGGGGGAAAAACCGATGGAAAACGGGCGTGGGTCTAGCCACCGGGGGGATGGGAAAAGGGAAGAAAATTGAGAAAAAGAGGGGAGAAAATAAAATACAAAGAAGGGGAAAGCAGCAGAGGACCGAGAGAGAGAGAGAGAGAGAGAGAGAGAGAGGGCAAAGCTAGATAAAAGAGCGAGTGTGCAAAAGACGCGAGACGAGTCGCGAGAAAACCAGGGCCGCAGTCTCATTTCACGGCGGGATAGGCAAAAAAGCGAGCTGCGTGATCAAAGTTGCGCTACGAGAAAAATACCGACGAGCAAAAAAAAAACGAAAAATGTTTTCATAAATTGATAATATATCGCGAGGTCTCATTTAAATTTCTCATATGCTCTCATCTAACGAGTATTTTTTTACCGAGCTAATTATTATAAAACATCCGATTGCGATCGAATATTTATTGCACAAAAATTCGTTTCATTCAGAGGCAAATGGAATAACAGTGTTTGTTTACTCTCTTCTCAGCCAATATCCAATTTATTAGCTTCCAAAAGCTGCCCATGGAAAAAAAAAGAATCAAAAAAGAAAAAAAAAGAAAAATTTGCCATTTTTTTTTCAAATTCCTTCATTTTGTATGTCACGATTAACATATTAATTAAAAAATTATACAACCAGAGATAAAATTCCTATCACTTGGAATGTCCCATACATTCGTTCATTTACGTACGAGCTGAACGAGCCGGAACATGGACGTCGCGATATCACGTACGTGAATTCTCATCGCGAAGAAAAAACGTACAGAGCAGGAGAAAGAGCGAGAGAGATAGAAAAGTTGTATTAGAGGGTGAATGCAGCAAGGATATTGGAAACGGATGAATATAGATTGTAATGCACGAGGGTGTATTGGCAGGAGTTTTTTCCTTACCAACGATGCTGGAAAAATCGAGTTGCTGCTCGGAGCGTTCCCTACCCGATCGTCACTTTGCTTTTTCTCGTTTTTTCTACCTCCCCGAGTTATATATGACGCGCGTAAGATTCACCCGCAAAGAATTTTCCCTTATCCATTTCTTATAACGCGAAGAATTCTTATCGTGCGAGATGCCACGTTGAAAAATGAAAATCTTTGTTTATTTTTGGCTGGAGATTCCAGGAGCTCCTGGGACAGAGTCTTTACGATTTTTCATCAATTAAACGTTCGTATTTAATCTACAAATGTCCATGAATATTCATCAAACTCCATTATAATAATTCTCGACTTTTCCATAAAGAGTTTGTCACATATAATTATTATAATAACAATTAAATAGAGTTAACAATATATCTACATTTTTGATCTTTGGATAATTTTTCTCTTTCTCCCCTTTTTTCTATTTTTTACTTATTTTATCCGCAACGAGAAGCAACGAAATTTTTTTCTCGTTGCTTCTAATCGGGCTCGTGGTATCAATGATATTTACGGGCATAATAAGGCAAGGTAGCGATAGAGAGAAAAGAGACACGGCGATATAGAACGCTTCCTAAAATGTTACGCTCGGGACACCCAATGTGCCAGCTCCACCTTAACTTTCGTCTCAACTTAAGTGGATAACTGTGTGTAAGAGATGCACACACACGCACACATTTTAAAGAGCTTTGCACTCTGTATTTTTCTGTACAAAGGGAGTAAGATAGAGAGAAAGAGATGAAGGGAAAAATAAAGAAGGAACGAGGGACAAAGATCGAGAAAGAGGGAGGGAGGGAGGGAGATTCAGAGAGTAGCAACGACAGGAGCAATGGCGCCTTGGGGTTGAGTAGCTGGACCTCGGGGCAACACGTTCACCGTCTTTACGACGCCTCGCGGTAATGCAGGCGTCGCCGCAATAATATTTATAACCCTCAGCGAGATTATAATATCTTATTTCGTGAACGCGCACCGCTTGCTCGCGATATCCGGTTATTTCGTTTTGTATATACGTATACAAATAAATATTCCCATTTTCGCCATTTTCTGCTATTTTTTTTTTTTAGATTCCTCTAAACGTTTATCCGGCCTCGGGAGAAAAATCGCGTGGGCCAAGATGGAGACGACGTTAGATTCAATTTACAATTTTTCCAACAGCTGCACGAAGCCTCTGGCTGCGATAAACGAACTTATTATTTTTATCATTATTATATCGACGATAAAATGATTTTTACATTTATTTTTATGTTATTATTATTAGAGACGTTCGTGCATTCGAAGCCAAGCATTTGAGCATCGATTCAATGACAAAGCCATCTTCCTTATTACTAAAAGTACCCAACAGACGACTGAGAAAAAAAAAACACGTGAATACTAATGTGTATAATTTCCGTATATCTGATCATTGACCATAACTCGTCCGCGTGTCTCGTAACATATAAGTGGATACTGAGACCATGGTCTCTAGGTTGAAAATCATCCAATGATGAGCTCCATAATATTAAGTACGCGCTAGTACGATGACCAGAAATTATAATTAGTAAATAAGAGAGAAAAAAAAAGTTTGTTAACGTTTTTAATCATAAACACATTTCTGGCTGTTCACTCAGTCTGTATTCCTCGAGTCTCAATGACGTTTCGTACTGTTAAGTATAATCTTTTCTCCATAATAAACAAAAAAAAAAGCCTTCGAGAGGCGCGTACAGCGAATCCACAATTTTTTCTTATTTTTGTTTGTTATGCCATGGGAATCGAGAATATTCTCTCGCGACTGTTGCCAGCCATTTACACTCATCGCAAAGTATCCATAATCGCGCCAAGTATAAATACAAGCGTCTGTATTCGTTGCGTGTAACGCGGACGTTCAGTTTTACTTGTAAGTACAATTTAGACGGAGAATTGGAGAAGAGAACGAGGGAGAGTTTCGCGCGGCTCTCTCGATGACGAGCAAGACGTGATGTCACGATTTACTCTAAAATCACGTTTCCAAGGGGATGAAATTACACGCTATAAAATTGGCATTTTTCTTTTTCACGCTGGATTTCAGAATTACGTTTACTCCCGGTTTATGCGAGACCGAGTACTCGCATAAATTCGTGTGTACTCGCTGCGAATATCCGACGAGACAGAGACCGAGGGATTGGCTCTAATGGAATTATTGAATGAACAAGTCGGATGCAATTTCAACCAGTCGTTATGGAGCCTGACACCTCCACGTATTTTTATATGCACGAGCAGTAGCCCCGAAACAGCAGCACAAAAAAAACACATTCTCACGAAAATTCAGTCTTCTCTCATTCAATGAGACCTTAAATATTTATGATCCAACGAAAAGAAAGGAATTCATGTGTCAAGTGCCAGCAGCGAACCAGAGGACGCGAGTCTCAAAATTCAACACGTCGATTCATTCGGATTACAAGCTTTTGGACGAAGGGGACGTCCAGTAAAATGGAGTGGAAACCAAAATGGCTTCGGAGTTGATTGGAGGTTTTCGTTAGCTTTACAAAATACTGTACCTTTTGTTTTTATGGCCAATAAACACGAATTCGATTGAGTGGAAAATGTCCCGATGGTTTGTATTAATACGACGAAGGTCAAGTCTGTGATTCGATGGAAAACGAAAAGATTCAGAAGCGAAAATGTAGCCACATGGAAAAACTCTTTTCTCGAGCTCAATAAATATTTCATGCTCTCCCGGGGACGTGAAAACGCATACGGTACACTCTCTCACACATTCCCTACACAGTCATGCTTATGAATGAAACAAAACGACTCGAGGACTCGTCCATATGCAGTGTACGAAAATATCGACTTGTAAAAAGAAAAAGCATGACCCAGACGACTTGACACGTAAACTCATACGGGTTATGCCCTTTCGTTTGCTGCTCACTCCATAAAACGAGATAGGGAGGACATGAAAAATAAAAACGTAGAAGAATTGAGCCAGGAAAGAACGCCGGATATCTTGGGAAGGAATATTGGAGGCTCTGAAGAACATAAAAGACGTTTGTGAACTCGTACTCGGATATTGTAACGCTGTAACGTAGTTTTTCATTTTTTTGTATCATCCCAGAACCGCCTTCGTCACGAGGGAGTGCTGCTCTAATATCCGCAACAATATTACCGAGTCTAGCAATAAGAACTCCCCAAGCTCGTAAGACATCGCTGCAGAAATTAGAGGACAACGTTTCTCACAGTTTTATGTAATTTTGTGGTTTCGCGTAATCTTCGTATATCGATCATTTTGGCATTCCGTTCACCCCCGTTTCTTGGCATGGACATTTTTCCCATTTTCTTCATTTTTTTCGGACTCGTCTATTCTCCGATTCTCCGATCGCTTTCACGAACGCTTTCTGACAATTCCTCTCGATGATGAGGGCAACTGGATGAGCTTCCGTTTTATTTTTCGATGTCTGAAACTTCAGAATTCTCTTAAAAGAGGGCGCAACGTTTTTCTCTCCCTGCTTTCGTTTTTATTTCTTTTCGCACGCTCTTCCACTTACAATCTCTTTGGCAGAGTCTGCCAATAAGCCGAGACACAAAGTCCCTCGGTAACTCCAAGTTATGCCTCGTGGAAGGGCTCGTTCCATAAGGACAAGGAAAATAGAGGGGAGAAAAGGGATATGGCAACCCTCCAGAGACACTGTGCGCTTAGAACGACGATGTGGTCACCAGGAATTGACAATCCCATGACACCAATACACTCCTCTTTATATTCTGACCCCTAACGAATACCGTGGCTATATTCGCGTGAACAAAACGCATCAACAGCTTTAGGGGGTGAGCTTTTGGTACTCGGAACTCGTACGGAACAATCACCTCAATGATCCTCTTTCCATAAGCAATTTGACCAGTCTCCATTATTCGTTTTCGTATATCGCTGAATAATAATTTCGATTATTGCAAAAATATTGCACAGTATTAATAATTTTTTTCTCAAAATATTCACCGCAGCTTCCCTTCGGAAATTACGTGTTCCAATAAAGCTCATAGACGTAAATATGTGTTTTTAATTCAAATTGTTAAATTAACGAACGGTTAGAACGAGCAAAGGGGAAGAAGGACGAGGCAGAAGAGGGAATGAGAAGAAAGGAGTGAGAAGAAGAATAAGAGGCAGTCATTGCAAAGATCCTGGGGGATAGGAAGGTCGAGTTGTCTCTCGAGGTTAAATCGTGGGACGATTGTGCAGCAGCGAGGCTTCGCAGCAGTTCTCTCTCTCCCTCTTTCTTCGTCTCGAGCATTTTACCTTTCTTTCGTTCCCTATTCAGGTTTCCCCCTTATTTTTCTTTCTCTCTTCCACCCTCTTATTTCTGACTGACACAAAAGCATCGATGAACGTATACACGAGCACACACGCATGTGTCTGTACGAAGGGAGCTCCGCCTTGCTCGGCCATCATGCTTTCGTATACGCCAATTATCAGATACTTTTATCGTGGTCTTGGCTCTTTTGGGCGGGGGGAACGAGGACGTTTTTTAAAATTGTTGCCTTACCACACGCGTTATCCTCACGACATTTTTTTTTTGCTGTTAAATTAGTGTTAACAAAATTTCGCTTTGTCTTTCAAGAAATTAACTTATCCAGTTTTTCTTCTCTGTCAATTTTTCGTCCGGAGAACTTTGTGTAGATTTTCGACGTACTCGCGACTGCGTGTTCGTGTGAGAGAAGGCTGAACGGCCTTGCGTCTTGTCTTTTGGTAAAGATTCCTGGTGAGAATGGTACGATCCATTCGTCACTTTTTCGGCATCCCAAAATGAAGTAAATTCCTCAATTCGCAGCTCTCGTATTCAGAACTCAGGACAAAAAAATGTTGAAATTTTGTGTAGTGTCCTCCGTTTTTTGGACGTGATTAGAATCGAGCTTGCACTCATGTTTTCTTCATGAGTCAACATCGCGATGCGTCCCCATGTCCACAAGTTATCACCGAACCCCAACAAGTGTCCGTATCTTTCAAAAAAGTGTTTGGAATTGGGAAAAAAAGGTGAATTTTGATGCAAAGTTTTGAAATTCACGTTGCAATCGTCGAATGTATTTGCTGAGGAATTTTTAGAAAACTTTTTTAACTTTCTATTTGGCTATTGAAAGATCGTGAAATTCGCAATGCTGCAATATTGTTAATGCAAATATAGAAAATTAAAATTTTCGGTTATTCCAGGACCAGGAACAAAACGTTGAGCTTGCGAGTCCCTTGTATTCGACTGTAGGTTCCTGTATGGGTATTGATCGGCTTCGATACACCGCACGAGAGCACGCAAAGCCAGACACTCTCTTCTGCATATAGGCACCGTATAGACAGCGGGGTTTATACATGATAATATAAACACAGTAATACGAATCTATAGGGACGTATATATTTAATACATATGCACCGCCCAGGCAGTTGTTTCCTCTTTTTGTTCGTTCTCCATTGTTTTTTTTTTTCTGTTATCTGCCCTTTGCTGTTTTTTTTATTTATTCTGTTTCGTTTTATGTGATTTTTTTCTTCGGAGCTTGGAATCATCGCCGTCTCCCACAATCTCCCGTAGGCGAGGAGGATTACCTTTTTTCTCTCGTTTTGTTCGCTCGCTCTTTTTTCCCCCTCTGCTCACTTGTTCTTCGTTTTATCGTTCTCAATCCCTTTCGTCGATATCTCTTGCGTTCTCATTGCAGGGACCAGCACCCACGCAGGTTTACGTTTTCGTTAAGCTTCTTTGCTCGCTGGGCAAAGCTTTGGGAGCTGCCGCGAGCGAGCAGTTTCTTTAGCTCGCGATAATTAGCATATTCGCTCGAATGTATATAAAAGTTGTCTCTATAGGAATGATGGAGGGTCGAGGCCCTTTGTGAAAGCGCGGACACCGCGGACGAACGGCGAAAAGGGTGCAAAAATCGTGGCAGACAACTTGCCGGCGTCTCGCTCTCTTCCTCTCCTTCTTGCGGATATGTACGCGCCCAGAAATAGCGCGGAAGGGCAATTAGGGCTGCAATTACCGCACCCTTTTGCAAACTCCTGATCACTTTGTTAAAAAGACCGCAGAAAAAAAAATATTAGCCTCGCAGAGTGAGCGCTGTTTTTATTTCCACTTCAAACTTTAAGACTCCGCGCGGACTGTCAAATCTTGCTACCGCGAGAAGAGGATTTTTTATTGACCAAAAAAATTAATTGAACATCTGACGAGAGAATAATTTTACGGCTCGTTTCCGTATCGGCAGCAGCAGAAAGGAGGAAGCGAGATACCGGCGTTTTTTGTCGAGAACCCCAGCAGACGGAAGATACTTGACATTGTCGAAAAAATCTCGTTCGAACGATAGACAGAAAACGGGAACGTTCCAACAAAAGGGGTTGGCGCACGACGAGGAAGCTTGTTGGAGAATGGATTTTTCCTGCTTTTATACACACACACATACATTTTATAGGGAGAGCGAGAAAGAAGCGGGGAAGCCGGCGGGGGAAGCTTATGAGGATTTATCCGAATCCGATTTTGCTCCAACGCGATCCAAAGCGAGAGAGAGGGCAGAATGACGCGGCTATACGGTTGCCGGATAGCCGCTAACGGTATCGGCGTTATCTCGCGTCTGTGATAGCAACTTTTATAGCCACTCCGCTCCATTTCCCGCGGGCGAGTCATCCCACGAAAACGAGTATATCTGTACATTGAAGGTTAGCGTGCAAAAGGGCGTTACCAAGACCCTTCAACAGGTAAACTTGTCTGGTTTACGACCTTTTCTTCGCTGACAATCGATGGATAAGAACTCCACCAACTTCGTCAAAAGAGCTAGGCTGTACATTTTCGTAAAACCTCATGATGATCCGCCCTTTTGGCTCTCGGACCTCGGTGTACGCTCAACATTGCGATACCTCTGTTCGCACGACGCGCTAAATCAGATATATAACGAGTTTTCAGCTGTGTGTGTGTATACGCCATACAAATAAGCTTTCAAAAGCTTTCCAACTGAATCTCGAACACGTATCCAGCCAAATAATATCCATGTGTGTGCATGTCAGCGTCGATATTGCGTCCGAGCAATAACCGTCTATCCGGATTTGCAAAGTCACCACCATCAAGATTACACGCTCCACTGCATTCGATTTTGACTCTGACGTATTGGTGGCCTCATGAATGGGAATGTGTGTGATTCTGACTGGAATTTTCCATCGGGAATCGACCTGCACGATCTTGCCAATTTTTTAATTCGGTTCCGATCAGAATTTTCGTGTCAGGCAATCTTTGGCAATTTTTAATACATTCTGGAAATGATATTTTGTCAAAAAACGTCGATATTTTGTTAAACACACGGTAAAACTAAATATTTTTGGATAATTTCAAAATTTTCCTTATTTTGGCAGTGTTCCTAACGGAACTGTCAGCAAAATTTACGATTGGAATAATTGAAAAATAACAAAAAGATGCGAAACACAAAAACCAACGCCGCAGTCGAAAAAGAAAATTGAAATCGTAATAAATACGAACTAACCTACCCTATTCCATAAAAGTATAAAGATCCCAGGAGCAATGATCTTAAGTACATACAAATAAATCCGATCAATAAACGATAATGAAAGAAAGAAAAAAAAAGAATAACAAAAAATTGGCTTCCAAAGAGACTTTCTAGAATATTTTTCGCTGCGATGACAGAATTTTTGGAATTATTCAAAAAAAAGTTTAGTCGAACGTGTCCAACAAAATATTCATCTTTTTCAACCAAATTTTATTTTCCGTGGCGTCAAGTCGTGGCTTGACACTCGTCTGAGTAAAATTCTTATCAGTGGAACCTAAAAATCAAAACACTCTCGCAGATTGATTTTGAGGAAAAAAATGATTTTCGAAATGGAATTCATTTCGCAGTAAAAATGTGCAGTATTGCGGTCCATGTCGTATTATTATTTCTGGTCATGATGTTGCGTTTGTTCGTCCCCCTCAAGAATGTGATGCTGCAGCAAATGTTAATTAACTCGAATTCCATTCCTCGCCGTTTGATGCGAGAATGACAGTTGGAATTTCGTAGTGAAAAAAGGGAGAGAGACGTTTTTGCTTGACCGATACGCAGGGGCTGAGATTTCGAGAGAAAAAGGGTTGAGAGATGAATTTTGAAGTTTTGGTAATAACGAAATCGTTGTTGCTGGATATATCGAGGATTTTCCGAGATTGCTGGCAAAAGTCAAGAGCTCCCAAATCAATTGTGAGTTTCGTGCCTTTTTTCTTTTTCTCGGAACTGCCGAATGATGGTTTTTGCTGGCATGGCATATTGCCAACGAACTCGGTAGCTTTTTCCTCTCTCACGTTTTGATTCACATCCATAGAGAGAGTGTGACGATTTCTCACCGACGAGAAGACTCTCGCGTTAGCAGCAGACGGGACAGAGTGGCGTTAGAGTCGTGGAAAGCATCTGGCTCCAACGAAATTCTCACTTTCTTCCAAGACGAATGAGAAAGGAGTTGGCAAAGATGAGAAAACTCTTTGGCGATGCCAAGTCTTTATCGCCAGCAATCGAAAACAATTTTAGGCCCAAAAAATCTATTTTTTTCCTCATTTCTTACGTGTGTGATAAAAGTTTCGAAATAAAAATATTTTTCTTTCACTTCGAATTGTTTCGGGGCTTCCCACGATGTTTGCCAGAGAGATGTGTCGGACTCTCTTAATTAACGGAATGACAGAAATGAAAGGAAACTGGAAATGATCGAATACACACAAATATGATGAAACAGTGTCCGAGGAAATCTTAAGCCCCATGCAAAACGTCTTCGTCCGATGATTAACGACGCAACACGGTGTGGGACACACAGGCACTTAACGATCTCCGGGAACGAGGAAGCTGTGCCGTTAATTTATAGCGACTTTGATGGTTCGGCACTAACCCACGTCTCCACATATACACAAACATAAACCCTTGCGAATATTATCTCAATGTGCTCGACTCGATATTAGTCTCTGTATTATTCGTCTCTCGAGCATTAAGACAATTATTTTCTTAGCTTTTAGGACTGGAAGGAGACGGAGAGACATACAGAAGTGAAGGTCCCTGACAAATAAGGCTCTCAATCATTCTCAACCATCACAAGCAATGTCGATTTAGTTTCGAACGAAAATTTCATAAATAATTCTTTAAAAAAAAAAAAATTCGTCACGACGAGAAAGTAAATTTCGTTAACGCTGGTCTCTCTTTATCAGACCATTTCCTAGGAGATTCGTTCACTATCTAATTTCATCAAATCTAATATAATTTTCCTCGGTCGTCATATTTTATGCCAAACCAGCAAAAAGTCGTATCGAGATGAAAAAGAGTTTGAAATTTAACGAAATCTCTTACATATAATATTCACATATATATATGTGTCTATAATAAAAATATATACAGTGCGAAAAGGGGTCGAATTACTGTACTATTCTCTTGCAAAGTTGAGACTCTTTTTGCGTTAGACTGTGGAAAATCGCCCAGAGGCTCGAAGGTGGGGTTAAGAGGGTTCCGGTCGCAGGCCGGAAACTTTGCAAACAGCTAAGGAAAAGGGATTTAGCTCTGTCCCTCTCTCTCTCACGTCATTTTGGATGTTCCTTTCGGCACCGGTTTCTATAGGGACGATTCTCCATTTTCCATCCTCTGCGTGAGACGATGGCAAAAGTTGAAAATTGTGCAGCCATTGAGCGCACCCTGCGCGTCCGATAGCCCACCCCTTTACTCCGAGCTCTCTCAGAGCCTCTACGTATACACCACTCCTTGTTACGTACACCACAGCAGTGTACACATGCACGTGTAAGAGAAACCTCGTATACAAATGAACGTGGGTCAGGTATATATATAAAAACTCGAGTATATAAAATCTCGCACATACACTTGTGCAAAGTTCTTTCACACTGTAAAATGTATTTTTCCTGCACACACACGTATTCACGAAATTGGATTTCGTGTATATTTATGTACAGGAAGTGCTTGCAGCGTATACAAAGCTAACTAGATATTTTGTGCATACACTGAAAATAAAATTTTGTTGGAAAAGATAGATATTTTGTTGAGTCGACTAAATTTTTTTTTAATAATTCCAAAAATTTTGTCATTGCAGCAAGAAATATTTTAGAAAGTCTCTTTGAAAGGCAAATTTTTGTTATTCCAATCGTAAATTTTGCTGAGAGTTCCCTTAGAAACACTGCCAAAATAAGAAAAATTTTGAAATTATTGAAAAAATATTTAGTTTACAGTGTTCAAGAAAATTTCGACGTTTTTTTAACGAAATTTCATTTCCAGTGTATTTGCTGGGGACACTGGTAGTTCCATGTTTAATCCTTTTTCCTTGGACCTCCTTAAAAAACGAAAAATTGAATTCAAGGTCGTGCTTAAGTTCTTTTTATCACGCCATTCGACTTCGAGTGTTGCTTGTGCAGTTTGAAATAATTTTGGACAGTGCTTTTTCGGATTTAATGACATTGCTCCCCTCGGCATGAATATTCGAACTATGTGTCTAGTCGTTTCGACTTTTGGCGACTATCTGGGTCTCTGGACGACACACAAGATCGTGGATTATGTGAGCGCGAGTACAGAGTTCCTATCTATGCACACGATGGGATATGTTTGCACAAAACTTAGCCAGGGTGCCACACGAAGGAGCGAAACGTTCGAGAAGCTGCCCCTTTTCCTCTGTGTGCTTGTTCAGTCTGCGTACAGTGCATCGCAAAGGTTAAACTAGAGGAGTTCCACCGACTCATTTTCCATCCACTTTATATGCAGACCAACCCTCTCTTTCTCTACAAACGGAGAGGAAAGAGAGGGAGGGAGTGAGAGAAAGATAAGAAAACGCGTACCTAGTCGCCTCACCTTCTTGCTCCTCCCCTCTCGTCGACCTTCTCCTCCTCCTCCTCCTCTCTAGATATAGTGACGTGGCAATGTACAAAGGACGAAGGACCATCTTCGAAACACTCGTGAGACAGTCCTCAATTTCACCATTTTCTCGTTCCCCGTTGCCTCTTCATATTCTCCCACAATTTCTTCGTTTTGATCTCGCTGTTCTCATCGACTTTCTGGAATAAACTCGATTCGTGGCCCTTGCGAACAGATATCACTCTGAAGCAAACTTCAGGCTTCTCCGTTCGCCATCGTTCTTCTTTATTCCAACCAATTAATATGCGCATTCATGCATCTCGAGCTTCCAGGCACAATGCCACTTCGCAGCGTCTGAAAAAAAATACAATTCAATTTTTGTTTGAGTTTTTCTCTTCGAGAACCATGTACGAAGAAAATTTGCGAAACGAACGACAATCGAGAGTTCATGCAATGTGTAACCAGTGTTTATGTACGAAAGTCGCGACCCTTTAAAAACTTCTGTGTACAACCTTCCGTACTTTATTCCCCCTTTCGCGACAAGACGCTCGAGTTTCTTAATGCAATTCTCTTTTTTTTCCTTCATTCGCTTTACGAGCTAAACTTTTGCTCCTCTACCCATCAAAAGTGTACAACACAAAGTGTATCAACACATGGCTTCGCAGGAGTTTCCTCGAGTCTTTCTCAGTACTCTGTACTCCGCGGCGTCTCAACGCCCTTTTCACGAATCATCGCCGTTACCATATTTCAAATATATTTGCTTCGTAGTTTTTTGCATACTGGTCCTCCTCGCTCTGCTCATTCGCCGCCATTCATTTTTCTCCTCCTTTCTGATTATCCGCACGTCTAGCCCTACACGAAGCCCTTGCAAGGCTCGTGAACGTAACGCTCCATTTTTGGTTCACGCCACTTTTTTCTTTGCACACGAACCGGCCCCTCAATAGTGTTGCGTTTCGTGGATAGATTCCTCGACCTTCGAGTTTTCGTGTGCAGACCTATTGGGGAAGATCTTGCCCTTTCTTTTCTCCGTCTAGCTAACGTTTTCCTTTTTTTTTATTTCTCAAGCCTCGTTGCCGTTGCCCCTTTGCTGGTGCTGCCACACGGAACTATTCTGAGACTCGGTGCAGAAGAGCAGCGAGCAAGAGCGACAGAGACAGCGACTCGAGCTCCGACGCAGCTCGTCGTTACTTTGTTAAGTTACGGGATTTAAGAGACCGGCTTGGATACCAAAGTAAAAAAAAAAAAAATGAAGAAATAGGGAAGGGATAAAGAAAAAAGAGAAAAAGAACAAACGACAAAGAAAAAATGCTGCATGGCTGCAATATACACCTTGAAATGCCTACCACAAGGATCTTTTCAACTCTCGACATTCCCTATCCTTATTTGCACGGACACACAATCCGGTCTTTGCCGCCTCCACCAATCCGCGACCTCTCGTTTCCCCCGTATCGAGTATTTTTCACCATGTGTCTATAAAATATTGTGCTCTGGTAAAAAAAAACCTGGCGATACTGAATAATCTGAATTATGAATAAAAACTTTTGAAAAATTCTGAATTAAATCCCCGTCTGAATAGTCACAATCCGACAGCGCTGGCCATGCAGCAAGGCAGTGGGTAATAGTCTCAGTTAATACGAGACCTTTATAGCTTGTAACTCTATTCAGTTGCATGGAAATCACGAGCAAGATCGTTCCACCAAAAACCCCTTCTCATCCCTTCGCTTTCCTCCATATTGGCCAAACGTGGATGATTAAGATTTCGTGAAATTGGAACGTTACCTCGTCCAGCGACTTCCTCTCTGTCTCGTTGTTCCATCTTCCATTTTACATAAGAATCTCCTGTTTCGTTCCAATTATCATTGAATCACGTTTCCATCGAATTTGTCATCATTTTTTTGATGAAAATTTACGACTTCAATTGTTTAATTGTTCATCGCGATTCTGGAGTACAATTGATGGTCATTGGACTCTGACGTAGTCGATCTTTCGTCGTTAGTGAAAGCATCAATTTCAGCGAGATGTATGCGCGTGTGTGCTCTCTAAATTTATCGGTTTCGTGTCGGGGCTTTTACGAGCTTATTGCAAGATGCCTGAGGAAGATGAAGAGAGAGAGAGAGAGGAGAACCGCCTATAAATACTGTATTAATACACGATTCGTTAGATGACGTCATTTAACGATGTATACACGGTTATTCTCGGTGAGCCATAAAAACGACTTTGCCCCCGCGAGAATATCGTGTCTTACGTCTTGTTGCAGAGACCACGACTAATTTTCATTTTTTTTCCCATAAGAAGCCTCGCGCCTACTTTACACATATAATACTGATATGCACAAGTTTTCAAGCCAAAGAAACGCTCGAGCAGGCTCTTAAGCAGTCGCGAGGATTCGTCGAACATTAATAAATTGACGAGCCAAGTAATCACGGTGAACGATCCCCGCAGAGATTTCCATTCAGCTCCATTTTTACAACGTGGCAATGGACCAAAAAGCAAAAGTTTAAAAACACATTAAATTCGTGTTGTACGTGAGTAAATTGTGATTCGAGAAATCAATGAATTCTAGCGATTAATGTTGATTATAAAGTTCATCGTACTACCCGCAAGAAGCTTTTGTACACGCGAGCAATCGCTGGCATCCGAAAAAGTCGTAAATCCAAAGTCTTCCATAAGAAATCGAAAATATTTCGCCCTTTTTTCAATCTGCACATGTAGATCATTTTTTTAGTCCCAAGAGAACCTACAGCAGCAGCAGCTTCCATGCCAATGACGTATCTGTACCCGTCGACCGTGGGCACAGGGATCTCGGCCTACGAGTTATCAATTTTTTATCAAGAATTATTCTTTCGCCTAAAAAAAAGCATGGTCGTTGCTTCCTCCGCTGGATCAAGTGTCCATCTTGTGCATGACAAATGCTGCTCTGACTGTTCCGTATTTCCTGATGTATTGATACCAATAACTCGGAGCAATCGAAACGCAATTTTCATCATTATCAAGCGTCCTGCTTCGGGGTATACATCATCGTATGTATAATACACGGATACTCGCGTGTATTCGAATGCATAAACCCAGCAGACCCTTGTGTAATCGCTCAAAGTTCCATGGATGTTCTCCCTCGGGTGTACCAATCGTCTCGACCTTATACCGTTACTCCCATGTATTTCGGAGTCCAGTCACGAGCACATCGTGATACGAACCCCATTGAAATTCTCATATATATATAAACAAGCACATTGGTCCAGAGATCTCTCCCGTATTACGTCGATTATTGCACAAATTCTATATTCGGATGGCAGTGGCAGCCCCTAGAAACGCGGTGATATCTCGCGTACCCGTTATGAGCGAAGGAACGCGCGCACGCATTCCGGACACAAGCTCAAAAGGGCGTGGGGAGCAGGAGGATTCGGATGAATTGTGGGATTGTGTACAGCCTCTCAACGCTGTACGTTCCTCCACTTCGCAAACCTTCCGAAACAACCCTCTGCTCGTTCCTGCTGGTGCTGCACTAATTGCTAGCTCGATTATTTACGAGGTCCATGGGCTCGTCGTAATGCGAGAATCGGGTTTTGCGCGCATATACAACGATCAACATATCGCCGCCTCCGTCATGCTCGAATAACTACGCGAACATTGGCTCAGCCACACTTTGTCCGCAGCTTGTTCCTTCCCCTGCTAGGTAGTCATTCGTTTTTTCTCTTTCTCTCTTTTTTCTTTCTCTCTTTAGTCATGGCTGACCTCTGCAGAGCATTATATTCCCTGGACGAACCACAATTATCTCCGAATTCGTATCCCCAGCCTAAATTTTGCCCAAAATGGAATCCCTCGTTATGATCAACCGACTCCCGATACCCCAAATGTTTTATGGCCGATGCTTTGTCTCTGTCCATAGCAATAAAATCATTCTTCGATTTCTCGTTTTCCGGATCAGGTATACCGGCTCATAATCGAGTCATTATTATACATCATCGTTCTCGTTCATCCCATTTTTCTTCCGAGCCATTATTTCGGGCCTACGCTCGTATTAAAAGGTCGGAGAGAAATAGTATCGGTACATCGATGAATGGACAGCCAAGACCCAGGCCTGTTTTTTCTTCCAACAGTTTACTTCTGTATTGGCAGTACCGCAGGTTCGCAATTTTTCACAAAATTCAACGATTTAGATCGCGAATCGAGAATGAAACACAAAATAAAAAGAGGCATGGCTTGACAAACGTGTCGACTCTGCAAAGAGCGCCTGGAGGCTAATGGACCGAAGAATCCGCTTGCCAAGTCCGGCACGATGTTTCTTTGCAAGATCAACGACTCCGGCTATTAAAAGTTACTCTCGGTAGTCGTATGGTCGAGCTCCAAACTCTATATATCTATGTATCCATACAAAATGGCAGAAACCCGGTGGCTTTACGCGGTTAATAGACTTTCCGTATATCGTAATAACTGCCGCTGCGATGCATCGAATCTCCGTGTACAGACGTCTACTTTGTAACACTTTGAATTCAACCAAGTCTGCTAATTGATCGAATAAAATGAAAATGATCGCATACACGAGCGACTGCTGGGAACCGTTAGAACGAAATCATCAGACCAATAAAAAGATTTCCGACTTCTAAAACGCAGGCAATCAAACTGGAAGCCACCAAAGCCGAAGATTCTTCATCATCGTTCCAATCTCATGTTTTTTGTTCTCCTTTACTCTTGCCATAGTTCTCGCGACCAATATAAATAAGTATCGAGGCCTCACAGCCAAGAATAACAAGACCATCCAAATTGCACGCTTTCAATGCAATTTTCTTCGAATCCAACGAGGCCATATTCCCCATTGCACTTAATTGTTTAAATATCGTTGCAAATAGCCTGATTGCCAATGCTCATGGAATTTAATTGATTCGTAACCGTATTTCGAGGCAAAACTATTTTTTTCGTTCAGACAAATTCACCTCGAGGCATGAATGCAAAAAAAAATATTAAAATAATGAAGAAATTTCGTTGGGAGCATGCAACATCGTGGATGCTCCTTTTTTTTGGGGGTTTTCTCAGACTATCGGAGGATAAAGGAGCCGGAATAATCTCAAGGGTATATCGACCTCAAGATGCGCGGAAAAAGAGAGAAAAAAAAGTGCACACATATAAATATACCTCGGAGACTGCCGAGAGTTGGCAGACACTCGCAGAATGCAGTACAGATATCCCAGAGGATTAAGGAATTAGTAATCTACATGCGAAGTTGCTCTGCTACTCTGTGCTCGCGAGTCACTCAGCGAGAAAGAGACCGAGACATTTCTCGAGAAATCGCGCGAGAGCCATATACACGATATTCTCGTATACAGGAATCGTAACTTCCTCGATGTATTGCCCGTTAAATCGTTGCTCAACGTGCTCTCCAATCGGCCAATAACGCGTTACCCGGATCGACGTTTGTACGATCATAGTCTCTCGTATAAATACCTCCGCAGCGATATGACGTTGTTCATGCTGATTACCCATATATGACGTGGCAGAGTCTGAACCAACGTCGATTAATAAAAAATGTAGGACTGATCCGTCTTTGGATAAAAATTTAGCGAAAAAAGCAATTTGTTGGAATAATCATGAAAATTAGTGGGACAAATGTCTATGACGATTGAGGACGTTGAATGGCGACGGTCAAATCCAAAATTTTTGTTTTCAGTTTTTCTTACATACAAAATGGTTCGCGAGCCCAAGTTCATTAAAAAAATTTGTTACAAATTGACTAAAGAACAACATACTCTAAATCCAAGATTCTCCGAGGTAATCTGTATTTTTTATGTAATAAACAAAATTTCGAAAAAATTTTACGAGCAATTTTTTTGAAAAACTAAATAAAGCTTCTTCGATGTTACATTAGCAAAGTTTTAAGAGGCTTCACCATTTAGTAATCGAAATATTTAATGTTGAAAATTGCAACTTTTAACATACACGTTCTTATGAGAAACTGCTGAAAATTGTGGTTTTTATAAATAAATATCTCGACTTCTACGTGATGAAACCTCTTGAAATTGCACGAGCTATTTAGATATCACTGTTCTCTTTGTGTGGTGCAAATTTAACGTCCTTAAGGAGGTTAGTCAGCCGTTCTCTGTCAATTTCATAAAATTAAATCGCTCCTACATAATTTGACGTACTTGTAAATCCACAGCTGACATTTTACTGTAGACTGATCGGTTCTAAAGTTGCAGGAATAGTTTTTTTTCTAATGTGGCTACCATTCAATTAACTACGAATTGCAATGGCCCACCTTAAGCTTCAAAATCGAGAGCCAATGCCCGGAGGCGCACAGAGTGTGGATAGCGATGTATATGTAGAAAAACATAAATTATGCAACGGTCGTCGCGTACGTCAGTGCAGCCAACAACTTGGCGAATATTCTTTTTCGCTCTCTTGCCCCCGCACAGTCTTAGACTTTACAGCCGGGCATTAAATCCCTCGACGCTGAGGTCGTTTACGCGGAATATACGTTCGTAGAGTGTGTTATGACGCCCGGATTTTTCTCACGGTTCGATCGCAGCTTGTACTCCTTTTAAAAACTCAAATCGACGAAACGTCTCTCCAATAATAATAAGGATAGTCATGAACGTAATAAAATCGATGATCCAGAAAAAAAAACCCAGCAAACAGCGCACGCATTCATTCGATTGCTCATTCCCCACGGACTATCCTCACCAGTTGTCCATGTATTTTCGATCGTAAATGAGAATCTTCAGGTCGTTAAATCGATCTCAGAATTGCTTATAATTTGCGGGAAACTCTCTGTTCAGAAATGTCATTCTAAATTTTTAACACTTCACGAATAATTTCGATTGGGAAATCTCTAAGGGTTTCTTAAGGAGATTGGCTACACACAACAACGTTGCCATGTTAAAAGCATAGGAAAATTCGAAATGATTAGAATTTAATAAAATTTGGTGAGTATATTCTTTAGTATTAAATATAAATATACAAATTTTTAAAAAAATTTCTCCTACATAGTTTTCGAGTTATTGAACACTATAGAGTTTACATGCATAAGCATAGGATTCCGATATATATAGGTACATTTTTCGCATATTGTAAACTCCAATTATTCGACAACTATGTAGACGAAAAATTTGAAAAAAATTGTGTCATCGTATTTGATGCTAAAGAATGTCATTACAAAATTTTATCAAATTCTTATCATATTGTCGTATGTAGCCAACCTCCTTAATGAAATTTGGTGAGTATATTCTTTAGTATTAAATACGAATATACAAATTTTGCAAGATTTTTCTTCTACATAGTTTTCGAGTTATTGAACACTAGAGTTTACATGCATAAGCATAGGATTCCGATATATATAGGTACATCTTTCGCATATTGTAAACTCCAATTATTCGACAACTATGTAAACGAAAAATTTGAAAAAAATTGTGTCATCGTATTTGATGCTAAAGAATGTTATCACCAAATTTGATTAAATTCTTATCATATTGTCGTATGTAGCCAACCTTCTTAATGGAAAGCAACGAATCGAGTGGTTTTAGGCTCGAAAAAGGAAACAAAATTGATTCAGCTGTATAAGAGGAATCCAAGCAACTCCGATGGCGGAGAAGAGAGGAAGGCGTGACCGTAGAATCTCCCGTTCGACCAACGAGCTTTATATCCAAGTAGATTCCGGACAAATATGGCTGTGATTTTGTCCGGTCTCCCTGCGTGGTCAGTTCGCTCCGGTATAAAAGACTAAGGTTCTAAATATCCGGGACTCGAAGCATCCTCGCGCGGTCGTATAAGAGGAATGAATTGGCCATTGTTCCCGAGAGACACAGGAACTATGTGTACCGAACGATACGAGCCACTTTATTCATAAACACGCTCCTTACACACACTACCGAGATAATCCGTGACTATCACATTTTCTTGTTCCAAAGATCTTGCGTATATAAGCCTTGACTATCGTCGATTCGATCGACCAGGAAATCCATATACCATGTACGATAATCGTCGATATCGTGCATACTTATCGTCCTCCGTTGCTAAAAACCTCCTAATCATTTCAAATTATCGTCAATCAATTCGTAATCTCGCAAAGCGACAAAAAAAAACGAAATTTCATTAAATTTCACTATTTTCGTTGTTTGTTGTCCTTCGGCAAATCTTACTGATAATCTGATAGCCACAAGTCCAGAGCTTATGAAATATTCCAATCCCCAAACGACTCCAAACTCGAAAGATAAAAAAATCAGAAAGTTTCATTTCGAAGAAGAAAAATTGTTCGAGCTGGAAACCAACCCTCCACTATTATTTTCTGGAAAATCACATACGCGAGACGTACAGTGTGAATTTCAAACTTTCAAGAACTATTTTTAAGTGTGCCACGATTCTGGGAGCTTGAGGAATTAGTCACTTTGAGTGTCTGTTCGTTTTATAGATTTTTTTACGACTTGTTTTCAAGATAAGCCGATTGAAAAAGTTATGGTAACTCCCGTTTCGTGTGAACGCCTCCTCGGAAACTAGGAGACGAGGGAAATATTTTTAGATCTTCATAAAAGTTTGTTGAGAGGAAATTATTTTCTGAATTTTTCAAATTCCATTTTCTTTTTCTGTAATAAAATTACTCCAATTTCTAAAGCCCCGCAAATAGTGTTCGAAAAGGAATTGACGCGAGATCACCGAACGTGACGTCATCTGCTCAGCTGATTTTCATTCGAAATCGTGTACGACGCGGGGGTGCATAAAATATGGAATTTATTAATTCAGCTCTTTTGGCTTGAGATTTAAATGATTAGTCAAAGTACAATAATTATTTTATCCTTCTTAATGGACATAATAATAATAATAATATTGTAAAATAAAGTAAATAGAAACATATGAAACGTAAATTAAAACGGGAATCAGATACTCGGACAAATCTCTGGCAATAACTGTTCCTCGTAAATGTATCGAGTGCAATGAAACATCGAAAATTATATGAAAACTCGACGCTCAATAGATCGTTGCTCTACATTTTTTTATAACATGCGATACAGCCTCAAGGTGACGTCATCAATTTGTTACGACAGCGATACCCAGATAAGCACTGTTCCGAATTGGGATAATTAATTATTCTCAGTGAGGGTGAAACGCACGTTTTCAATTATCCAGATTGCTTATCGATTCGCTTATCCTCTACATAAATAGACCTTTGCATTAATATAGTCGTTTTTTCTAACACGAAACGAAAAATCAATGAAACCATTTCCTTCCTCGTCAGCTCAACTTTGAATCCAGAAAAATATTCAGCGTTCCCTCGAACGTGTAAATAAACAATCGAGTTAATTCAATTTGTACACATTGTTTACTGTGTATTCACTAAAGTTTGTTTTATGGCAAAAAGTCAGGATATGAGAAAATTTTGTGTAAAAATATATTCGAATAAGTTGATTTTTTATTTTCAATTAATTTTTTAAATATTATTCAATTGCAGCCAAGCCCAAAGATCAACTTTTCCATTCGCATTCGTACGGAGGTAAAATTTGGAAACTTAAGGTGAACAATTTCTCACTCACCCCGTCGGTAGACACGAGTGTAGCGTCGCGTGTGTCACCAAGATATCGCACCGATTCTCGTTTCCATACACGCTTTTTTTTTTTTACTTAATTATTAAGGAGATATACAGAGCGAGCGAAAATAATTTTTTGTATTTAATGTTGACGATAACAAACGATTATTTGTTGGTATTATCATCCTCGCGACAGAGATATACAGAGTCCCGAGTCGGTAAAATAGCCACAGGAAATTTGAGCCCGAGAGACACGCGAGATATCAGAATATTCAAAATAATTTCGTAAATTCGAGAATTTTACTTCGCTCTAGAATAATATTATTTTTCATACTATACGATTTCTCGTTTGAGTCAATTCAACCGCCCGACTGTTGAATCTACAAAATTTATCACGATTATATTAACTGTAAATTAAACTGTGTCATGCACTGGCAAAACAATTTATTTAACGTTAAAAAATCGCTCGTTAAATTTGACAAAATGAATGTTTGCTCGTCCTTGCGAAATTTTGATCCAAATAACGTTTACAAAGTCCACTCGGATTTTATTGACATTTATGTAAACGCCTATTCAACAGTCGCGATTCAACACATGTCATCAAATTTGACAATGGCAACTGAACATTTATGGCGATAAGCGAGCTTTGTGGATTTCATAACACGAAATAAATTTCGTTCTCGATCCCTCGAAAATATAATCTCGTATCGTATTTTTTAAATGAAATTTTGAACGAACAAAAAAAATGTTTTTTTTTTTTGTTTCGACGGATCTTTCCCGAGGCCACGACTCGCGAGGAATTCGAATGCAGAATCTAAGGTTATAAAACAGTTTACAAAATTGTCTAGTCACCTCACGAAAAAAAAAAAATAAAATAAAATAAAATAAAAATCTGTAGGAATTCTAGCGCGAAGAGAAATCTGAGAAAAACAGTTGCGGCCAATGATCACAACAAGTCGTTCCGTTGTTGCTGGAATATCGCTTAACGGTCTGTATAGCATAGTAAAATCCATCGCGACGAGAATCATTGCTCGAGAAAAACGAGAAAACGACTGATTCACGAGAAGTTTAAGGGCAAAAAATAAAATAAAATAAAATAAAACAAAAAGATCGTGACAAAAACGTCACGAGTCTCCGAAGCGTACACTCGGTAGCTCGTTGAAACCGAAGCTAAATGTTGCTGCAGGCACATAATGTCTCGGATTCTTTCGGTAGCTCACGTTTGAGCCACAACGAGCGAGAGAAACAAATTATTTTTGTTTTTCGAATCGAGGTTCTAAATCGCCGAGCAACGATAGCGACTAAACGCGACTAAAAACTTGAGAAACAACCTCTGGTTTTTCTTCCTGTCCGATATAGAAGCGGAAAAAGCGTAAAGACGGGAGTAAAAACTCGAGTCATCGTTGCCGTCTTGGCTGCTCATTTCAAACAGTTATTTTGCTTCCTCCTCTTCCTCATACATTTCCCACAAGATTCTTCAACTATCAAAAAAATATCGAGACTCTCCGTCGCTTCTCCATAGTCACAAGATTTTCTGGATAAATTCGATCGATTTAAAAAAAAATTAACACTTCATAATCCGATGAAAACGACAACAAAAATCTTTAAGTTTTTGGTAATTATGTTTGTTTATTTTTTTAATCGAGTTTCATGGCGTTCCCCACCATAATATTTCATGGGATATCCTTTGTTGATGATACGGAAGGCCACAAAAAAAATTGGACCACTTTTCAGCCGCAGCCCTGATTCGACATATTTATCAAGTTTTTTTACTTGATTATTTTTTTTACCAAATAACGAATTATTCAAGTGGAAAGATGGTTTTATATTTTGAGGATAAATTTCACTCCGAAGCGAAGTTTCCTACAAGCTGACGACGATGAATAGCAAATGGCGAAGAAGAGGAATAATAACAATGGTAAGAAAAGTGGAGGTATAAATGATGGTAAAACGCCCTCAACATACGTACGTTCTCTAATGGAATGTACCGTCAGATCGTTGATTCTCGTTGTCGCTTGCGTGTTGGTATCTTGCGCAGGAATATATATATATTTATATAGTTGTATAAAAGAAAAAGAGAAAGAGAGAAAGACTCGGAAGAGCTCACGAAGAGCACGAATTCAAAATGGCCACCGGGAGTCTGTGGGCATGGGTCGATTATCGACTCTCCGACCTACCGGCTGTTCGTTCGCCTCCTCTCGGTTGCGCTTCCTTCTCCTTCTACTCCAACACGGAGCACACACACACATGTATATATAAAAAGGGAAATATATGACATTGGAAGCTGGATTAACCGGTGGACGACAAACTCGAACGAAAGATCGTCACGTGTACTTGAAAACTAATCTTAGACGCGCACAAACGCAGAGCCACACAGACACGACACACACGAGGACAAATAAACGCGGAAGTGAAAAATTTGCACTGAGCTTGCGTGACTCTGGTTCACCATCGAAATCGTGGTGTCGCGGTAAAATTTGAGAAATCACACACAACGATTTATAAACATTTTTTCTAAAGTCCGCGTAGATAAGAAACCTTTTTTTTCTTCAATAATTAGCCAATAATTAACGAGATTACTAATTGGGATAAACTAGAAATAACTTTCGAAAGCTTTTCCGTTTCGCATCGATTTCGTCACGAACCGAACAACACGTGGCCCCTGCGCACCATTATCCCATAAACCAGTTCTCTGCCACAGACACTGACAACTCCAACACGAAACTTATCGACATTGAGACGACAGTTTATAATCGTGATACACCGCGATAAAAAGGCCAACGAGATTACGAATTAATTGCGCGATTATTACATTTTGTTTGGTTGATCGAGCTGAGCTGTTTCGTAGACAAGTTTCGAGACGTGAATGACAGTGGGCCAGAGACAGTCGGATAGGGGGCAGCGTCAAAGAGTCCAACGAGAAAGAGAGTTGTGAGTGTATACAAATATATATATATATACATTCATAGATATATATGTACCCGTAGAAGACTCGAGAGACGGGAGACGAATAGCAAGAGATCAGAGTTCAAAAGCTGCGGATGTGAGACAGCGAGCAACAGAGTGAAAAAAAAATAAGAGAAAGGGAGAGAGATTCGTGGTGGAAATAGTACGTAGTATTTCACGAGAAAAGAGCGAGAGGGTGGACCAGGGCGAGAAACATTAGAGTCAAGGTCTGGCCCGCTCTGACTAAGGGCTGATTACCCCTTTACGATCAGCCACAAGGTCTCGTAGTTATCCTTTACGGTGGTTTCCCACTTTTTCCTCTTCTCTCGTGGCTTCTCCCTCGCCCACGTGCTTTCCCACCTTAGGATCATCTCTCTCGCAGGAGCAATGGTCTCTCCGGCTCGCCTTTCGAGCTGTATACAAAAAGCGTCGTAAAAAACTTCCGGCAATACCGTCGGTTTTTCTCGTCCCTTTTTTCCCAGGTACGACGAAGAAGCAACATCGAGAAGCCTGCGAGGAAAAAAGGAGCTCGTATAATTCTAAATGCCTATTCCTCTTCAGGCTTTTTTTTTAACCCTTCAAAAAACGCGTTTAAGGGTGCCAGAGGTCTCATCCTCACGACGGGACTCTCCAATGCCGTTCCCAAGCTGCTAGAGTCGCACAGGAACGCACAAACTTATACGACGCTGAGCTGCTCTGCTCGCGGAAAGAAGGGTTGCTTATGCCTCTCTTCGTGGACATTAAACCAAGGCCGTGACCTTGACCACCAAAACACTAAAAAAAAAAACGTTACTGTACAGAGACTCCTCGGAGGAAACATCGTAAAAAGAACAGAGAACAACCCTTTCCGGTCGACCTTCTACTTTTTCTTTCCTCCACTCACGCATCCAATGGAATTGGGACTCCACGACCTTGAATGCGATCTCGAGTGTCAGGTCCATGAGGTTTTCATGGCTCATTGTTCCAAAGTGTCTCTGCTACGACTTCCGTATTACTACGTCTCCTCAAACTTTATAGAAATATACGTTTACGTTTGTACGTGATCGTAACATTCGACTGTAAAAAGTTATTCAAGTTCGCTCGTTAAAAAGTCTCTGGCTAGGTCTCTCGCCATGTCGGAAATGCATGTTAAGTATATATTTACTTGCTACTATATAAACTGGTCACTATAAAATCAAGTAACTTAATATTATTTTAATTGGCAGTTAGTTTTGTATTGAACGAGGCATTAACGGGATAACTTTATTTTAAAAGAAGTGGAAATACTTGAAATCGTATTTTTCGTTTTTAGCGAAGAAAGTCATTGAATCGAGAGGAAGATAGCACACGCACGACTTTGGTATGGCCTTAACGAAGCGTGCAAATGAATATTATACCGCGGTAGAGAAAATATGTACACGAGTACGACGGGGAAGCATCGCGGGGTTCGTATCTCGCAACTCGTCTCCACACAAGCCACGAGAGCGAGAAAAAACGAGGGACGGAAAGAGCCAACGCATTATAGAGTCGGATAAATTTTGCCAGAGACTCCAATTTCATTCTGGAACATAGGATCGAGAGAAAGCCAAGAGAGGGAGAGAGGGAATCAGGGAAAGGGAGAAGGAGATGGAAGAAGTGAAAAAAGCCCGATAATATTATAACAAATAAATTCATGATATTATTTTACCAGCAACCGCCCACGGAGTGAACGAGCAAGCAACTTTTTTCCCTCTCCCGTTTTGCGGAATGTGCTCGACGATATTTCTTTTTTTCTCCATTCTTTTTATTTTTTTTTTTTTTTTTTCCCTCCAAAAGGATTCTTCGCACCACTAGGCCTAGGAAAACTCTGCCGTCACCCTCGAGAGCGCGAGAGAGAAAGAGAGAGAGAGAGAGAGCTCTCAAGGCAGCGCATTGACTCGGCAGTAAGGGTTGCCTCAAGGCCGAGAGACCATAAAAAAATCCGCGATACGAGAAAGAAGGGTTGCTGCCGCGCGTTAACGATCTCTCGAAGGTCATACCCAGAGATTTTTTTTTTTTTTTTACTCGCCTCCACAAATACGTTACCTGGCGTCTGACACAAAAAAAGAGTTTATCCTTTTTTTCCTTGCTATTTTTTTTTTACAGCCTTCGCGTTGCACTTGCGACGAGAGTCTCGAGGTCATACTAATTCTGACTTTTCTTACCTGGACCGATTCACGAGGCTATTTTCGATAGTGGACAATATACAGCCGAGGGAAAAACGACTTTTAAATCGAACCCCGAAACCATCGCGCGAGAAGGGTTGCCCGCGGGCTTTTTTACTGTTACTGCTTTCTCGACAAGGTCATATACGCCTTTTTTTCGACTCCCTTACATTCTTCACCTGACGAACTGCCACGATGTACCGAGTCAACGGGAAAAAAAAATCGAGGCTTGCTCACAGTGTTACCGAACGTGCGGAAGTGTACGCGACAGTGACAAGAAACTTCTCCGCAGAATTTACAATTTCTTTCGATCATTTTCCTCAATTGTTATCGGAAAATTAGTGAAATTTTAGTTCCGCAACGGTGTTTGTATTTTTATTGTTTTTGACACTCGCCAAAATATTCCGAAAGATATTCAAATTGGAAAATTTTTCTAAAATTCTAAAATTTGGCTTCACGGAAATGTCGAAAGTGTCGAAATTTATCGAGTTTCGTTTTTTTTTCTCTCTCACGTGAATTTGCTTCGAGTCTCCAGAGCCGATCGCAATTGTTTTTCGTGAACGTCACGAATCGAGAGAATTTGCGTCCTCAAACGATCGTGTGGAGAATGTGTAAGTTTGTCGTCGCGGTGTAGCGTCGGGACGGAACGTTATTGAAAGAGGAACGAGTATCGAGCGTATAGTTGGAAATTTGAACGTGGTTCGTCACGTGTGAAATTTTGGGGGCAAACGAAATCGGCTGAACGTGAAGCAGCCTGCTGCTGAGGTTGGTTGCGTCCAGGAAGACGAGCGCGCGAGTTTTCGCGAGAGAGAGAGAGAGAGAGAGAGAGAGAGAGCTCCTGCGACCGTTTCGCGAGATGATTTATGCGTATTTGATGGTTTGTGTGTGCAGTCGCCGGTTTTATGGGAGCGTTTTAAACGGGAGATAAACGTAAAGAGGCCTTTTATGGCGCCATCAAATAAACAACTTGACTCCTCCTTCTGCTGCTTCTCTACTGTTGCTGCCGCGCGCTTCTTCTTCATCTTTCTCTCTTACTATTCTTCGGATTTCGCGTGTGCTTCACAGAACGCGCCCGCGTCTTCCGCACATACACGCCAAGAGTGCAGAGATCGTGGCAGAAATTGCCGCGGCGTGTTGCGCCGGAGAGCCGACAGCATAGAACGTGATTTACTTCTCATCTTGCCAAGAGCGACACAGTGCCAATTTGCTTAGCCCGACCCTTGCGCCACTTTTCTCTCTTTGTATCTCTTTCTATTTTTTTTTCTAACCAATTTTTATATACACTGACAGCGTGCGTCAGGGATTCTCGTCTCTTCCTCCTTTCGATCATCCCCGAATCACCGAAGCAGTACAACGTTCGTTCGATCCTCGTGGAGACGATTCCGTCGCAACAAAAGTTTCTAGAGTCTCGAGATTCCTCGAGCTTCTTCTTAATCATCAATTTCCATTCGCAGTCCCGCTCATCGCGATCCTTGATTAACTCGAATTAAATTTTAATCAACTCCGTAATTCGTCCCAAAGCGGTGGATTTGCTTTTTTGCGGAATCTTTGTTCCAAAACTTTGCCCTGGCAGAGGCAAGCATTTCTGGCTTCATTCCAAACGAATGTGCTGCATCAAATCGCGAGCTTTTTGAGCTTAGGAACCATGATGACGTCAAGTGTTTCTTTTGTACGGGTTTTTGCATAATCAGCCGTGGAGCAGAGAAAATTTTAATTTCGAAAATCAGTTCTTTGATATCATCGCTTTTACCAAATCCGTCATTTTCGAGCTTCAAACGCCATTTATTTTTTCTGTCGTCGAATTAGGAACATTCTCAATTTTTCCCACAGCCAATTTCCTTCAAATTGATCACGTCATGTGAAAAAAATTCATGCGTACGAAAGACGCGAAACATCAATCGATCGATAATTTTTCATAAAGGTCGAAAATAAATTGAAAAAATTTAAATTTAAGAAATTTCAACATGCTCTCGCGTTTTCGTGAATATTCATTTGTTTTGTGCAAAAAAAAAAAAAAATACATATGAACATACTGTGTACAGTAAGACGAGTCGGGAGTTTTCAACTCACTGTTTTCTTTTTGGCCTCGCGATGAAAACGTTGTTTAAATTGGGCCAAGAGTGTTGGTTGGATGTCGGAGTTTATCACTGAGTTTCGCTGGCGGCCATGACGTTGAAAATTCCGGCGTCGCGACGCACCGACGGCAACCACCACGGGTAAGAGCACTCCAGCGCGCGACCCCGAAGTATCGACCAACCGGCACTATGCTGAGCGCCCTCGACTAACCCGTCGTGTGAGGGAGATGGCAAGATGGGGAATAACCGATGGAAACTCGGATCAAGACTCTATATGCATATATGTCCGGATAAAAACGAACGAGAACGCCGCAGAGGAAAAGGGATGAGCGAGATAGCGCGCTCGTATATACAAAGCTGATGCTGCGATCTATATATTTTTCGATGGCCGCTCTCTCGAGCCAGAAAAGAAGCAAAACACAAGGGTGAGAAAGAGAGAGGGAAGCTCCAAGGGGTGGTTCACGCACCACGCCCAACCTCAGCCATCGTGCAAGTCCCGGATCGAGCCCTCTCTCTTCGTTCTGCCCTTCTGCACCCTGCTCCGAGCGACCGAACCACCATATTCAAAAAACGTATGCAGTCTCTGCGATGCTTTCCCCTTCGAAGTTTTGCATGCTTCGTGTGCATATCGATTCGAACATTGGAGCGTAACATTATCATGGATTACTTCGTATGCATCCCTTCGCAAAATGCATCTGATGCAGCTTCTCCTTTCTCGTCGTTGTGATCAACCCTCAACGAACTTTACCCTCGTTGGGAATCCACTGCGTTGCTTTTTACTTCGAGTCGTATTCGTCCCTTCATTTCACATTTAAGGAGCAGGTTGGCTACATACGACAATATCATAAGAATTTAATCAAATTTGGTGATAACATTCTTTAGCATCAAATACGATGACACAATTTTTTTCAAATTTTTCGTCTACATAGTTCTCGAATAATTGGAGTTTACAATATGCAAAAGATGTACCTATATATTTCGGAATCCTATGCTTATGCATGTAAACTCTTGTGGTCAATAACTCGAAAACTATGTAGAAGAAAAATCTTTAAAAATTTGTATATTCGTATTTAATACTAAAGAATATAACTCACCAAATTTCATTAAGGAGATTGGCTACATACGACAATATGATAAGAATTTAATAAAATTTGGTAATGATATTCTTTAGCATCAAATACGATGGCACAATTTTTTTCAAATTTTTCGTCTACATAGTTCTCGAATAATTGGAGTTTACAATATGCAAAAGATATACCTATATATATCGGAATCCTATGCTTATGCATGTAAACTCTAGTGTTCGATAACTCGAAATCTATGTAGAAGAAAAATCTTAAAAAATTTGTATATTCGTATTTAATACTAAAGAATACACTCACCAAATTTCATTAAATTCTAATCATTTCAAATTTTTCTATGCTTTTGATATGGCAACATTGTTGTGTGCAGCCAACCTCCTTAATTCTCGTGTAAAAAACATTTGTAACTTGCAAGAAAGTAACGAGAGTGAATGAAATTTTATTTTTCACGAATTTTGTAGAATTTCTTTTGTTTGCATTAATTTATAGAGGAAAATTAAAATTCAAAGGAGTTTTATTCGTAGTTCAGTAAAATTTGTAATTTGGAGTAAAAAAAATAGTACTTTGTTGAGAAAAATAGTTTTTAATTTAAATAAGGTTTCCCAAAGGTCCTTGGGTCTGTATCAATAAAGAGAATCATTGTCTGCGAGGATATCGTCTGAAAATCTCGAGAATGAAGATTGGGGGAGAGCAAGAACGAAGGATTCTCTGTCGTTGACAACGATTTAGTCTCCTGACCTTACGCAAGCAGATTTCCAACATTCTGTGTGTTTGCTCACTGGTTTTATCCAAGTACGTAGACACTCGTTCCACTCGAGTATATTAACCACGAGGGGTTTCGTATAACGACCAACATAAATATGTAAATAATAGTAGAGTCGAATTTTTGTAGTTTTATTTTTCCGAGACGTTGTACGAGAGAATTAATGTAGAAAATGTTGTTAGAAAAATTCGTCGCCGAAGACAAAGTACCAAAGCGTCGATCGGGTTATCTCCCTGTAAGCCCGAAACTGCCCTTCTTTCAACATAAATGTCCGTTTCATGGTTTCGTCCAATTGAATCAAATTTAGGAGCTTGGCAGTATCTTTTCTCTGACTTTCTTGTGAGACGCTTGGCCGTAACGGCGATAACCCAAAGAATCAAGAGTAACCTTGACACGTTTGTTCACCCGCGTTTGATTGCTTCAATCTTTTTCTGTTTCTCTCTGCTCTGGCTCGCTCCATTTTTCAGTGCTCCTCGTATAAACGGAGACCCGGACGAAAACTGCTGTTTTTATTTATCCAGAAGCCTACGGTCACCAAATCCAAATTTTTTCCTCGTTTTCTCGCTCGATTCCGAGCGCGAAATAATCGATGCATCTTGCTCCTAAAACGTAAGCGAGCTGCGATCTCGTTTGATGGACTGTAAACAAGAAATCACACTGTTCGCGCTCGCCGTACAAATAACGACCTTCGCTCTTCTTTCTGATTCGTTCCAACCAACTTTATCCTCCGCCCACGATCCACAGCATCCTGTACTTTTGATTTTAGTAACCACGTGCTCCTGTCACTCGTCTCGTGTCCGCTGCACCGAAACTGAGACAATGTACATACGCATTTGTGAGTTCTCGAGGTGACCGGTTCACCTTACACACTGCTGTAAATGACCGTGACTGATGACAGGCTCGTGGGAAGCGAAGGACAAGTTCTTCGCCATTCCTTCACGTCCGGGAGACTCTGAGTCGAATATGGCGGCCCAATTAAGGAGAATGGATCACGAAATCAAAATAATCAGAATTTGATCAAATTTGGTGATAACACTTTTTGGCATCAATTATAGAAACACTAATTTTTTGCGAATTTTTTTCCACGTGGTTATCGAATAATTGAGTATACCTGTATATGTGTAAACTCTGTGCTTATGTACGCGAACTTTAATGTTCAATTACTCGAGTACTACGAGGTGGAAAAATCTAAAAAAGTTTGTATTGCTAAATATATTATTAAAGAATATATTTTATCAAATTATTTTATAATTATCAAATTTATCAAATTATTTTATAATTATCAAAATTATCAAATTATTTTATCATTATCAAATTTATCAAATTATCTTATAATTGTCGAATTTATTCAATTATTTTATGATTATTAATTCATTATTTTATAATTATATAATTTTTTATGATTATCACATTATTTTATCAAATCAGAATTCGATAAAATTCGGTGATAACATTTTTTGGCGTCAATTATAGAAACACTAATTTTTTCCGAATTTTTTACCACATGGTTATCGAATAATTGAGTACATCTGTATATATGTAAACTCTGTGCTTATGTACGTGAATTTTAGTGTTCAATTACTCGAGTACTACGGAGTGGAAAAATCTAAAAAAGTTTGTATTGTAATATAAATTATTAAAGAATATATTTACCAAATTTTATGAAAATCTTATCATTTTGAAATTTTGTATATTTTTAATATGGTGTAGCATGGCAACATTGTATCGTCGTGATCCGATCTCCTTAAACTCCAAACTTTACGATCGCATTCATTGCGATCCTTTTCCCAACGTACATTAATGAATTTCTTCATCTCCGCCAAAAGCGGAAAACTGTGTTCCACTAAATTTTCGAAGTAGTTGAAAGATTTTTATCAATACGATTCCTTACGTCGCTGAATTATTGTTCCAGATGATAATTTTTTTTGAAAATGCACTCGAAATTAATGAACTCAGTCGGTCGGAGATGGTTTCGTAGTTTTTAATCGTCATTTTTTAACGCATTTTGGTTTTTATTCCCGCGACTTTCCGTCACGACATTCGCCTGCGTCCTTCTTTCCGCTCGACATAGCAGGAAGGGCAGCAGGCCAACGACACACCAAATCTTTCAGCTCTTTTTTATTCTTTCCAACACAAACATATATTCATATGGGACAGACAGGATTATGGATGTGTGTACGTCGGTATATAAACATACAGAGTCACGCTTCTCGCTTCTCATCCTTATCCATGTGACAGTGTCGCTTTACGACACAAGGCCGTGCATTATACGGCAATCGCGAGTAATCATCCCTCGACCGGTATCGTAAATCCACAGGGGTTCCCAACCTTATCGAACCACGTACGATTTTTTTTTCTTTTTTTTTTACTGAACGAGTCAGACAGTCGGTCAAGTCATGTTGTAATAATATAAATGAAAAATCCAACGTGTGCAGAGGAATTTCGACATTTTTATTTTTCATTTTGTCGATCGTACGAAATCTTTGAATTTTTTCTTCGAATCATTTTTATTGATTTTTTTAAACAATCCCCTCAAAACGGCGCTCAAATTTCATCTCGACTCCGTTCTCGGTTTTATGACAATTTGGAGATTCTATCTCCAAAGATTTTCAGGCGGAAGGAGTTTGTGCATTTTGCGTTTAACGTATGACCTGGGATAACCCGAGAGGTCACAAAACTTAAATAATCATGGATATTCACAGAAAACTAGAGTTTGACACGCGCAGGAAGAGACGCGATTTCTGGCGATATTTACGATCCAGAGAAGTCTCGGTAAAATAGTGAGAGATTCGAACAGCAGTGTCCGCGAACAACATGCAAGTATGCGACGATTGCCCAAGCGGTCATGCTAGTTTTTGCATTAATGCAAAAGTGACGGAGCTTACCGCGAAGATTTACAATCATTTTGTACTTTCCTCACAATTTTTCACTCCATACCCGTTTTTTTTTCCAAAAATAATTTCTCGCGACTTTATCGAGTATAACGGTAAACCCAATTTTTCGTTACGCGACACCGTTCTTCGCATATTAAATCACAATTCCTATAAATTTTGATGCCGAATTCCAAAAAAAAAGACTTTTTTTTTTGTTAACAACACAAACAAATTGTTTCAGTATTTTTCATAATAAAAATACACTCGTTGACAAAATTTAAAAAAGCATGGAATAAACCGAACAAATCAACCGGCTGGAGAGTGACTTTGAGAGGTTGTAGACAGCGGCGTAATCGCTCAGCGTTTATGACTGCAGTAGAGTGAAGGAGTGCATGGGAAATGTGCTTTTTGCATGCATGCATTCTGGTATATCATAATATCATGTACACATATATCAAAGAGAAGAAGTGTAAAAAGTTCATGATACCGCACAAGTCGGGCAGAGAACTCGTCGTCCAAGCGTGGCTAATAACACGACGATAATCATCACATTATGTAAAAGTACGAAAATTATATGTACACCGTGAATAGATTCACCTTAACGTTCTGTAACAGTTAAGACAGCCGATAAAAAATCCATTCGCAGCAAACTTAATTAAAATAATTCAACACAAATTTAATAATGCTTCAAAGCAAAAAAGTTCATTCATTGAAAATAAAACCTGGAAACTGTCAGTTGAATGTTCCATAAATGTAATTTTAAAAAATAAAAGCAGAAAAAAAGAAAAAAGAGGATTTTTACGCTCCAGAAAATCGATGCCAGTAAAAACGTTGCGAAGTTCTGTAAATCGTTGAAAAAGTAAAGTAGCAGCAGAGAAACCATACGACCATGAGAAATTCTTTCCCTATATCGTTGGCTCGTTGGCTCTCCTGTAGAAAATCGTCATTGCGCACACACGAGTGTCGTTGGCAGTATTTCCAGAAGCAAGGAGGAGAGTATTTCCTGTGCGGCAAACAGTCGCTGTTTGGCAACTGTCGACTTCAGCGAATCGTGTAGATCGGGTCCCGAATGTACAGAAGGATATCGGCTAACTAGGAAAGTGCTGCTGGAGCTTGTGGGATTGGTACTCTCGAAAGAATAATATAAACGACGCCCTTTTGTTTGATAGAATAATATACAAAAAGTACATCAGGCATTTTGCTCGAGCGTTCATTCTCTTTTTGGCTTCTCTTTCACCAGGCGTGTTCGCCATCAGCGTGCATGAAAGCGTTGCATTCACCTCGCGTCAGTCCGTAGTTTTCGCAATGGCGCGAGTCCTCATTCAATTCGAAAAGGAATTGGTGAATGCAGGATGTGACTGTTCGGAGAGGGGGAGCGTAGAAATCTGCTGTGAACGTTCTCTTGTGAACCTCTTCGCTATACATATTTATATATTATTCCTATGTATACATACGAATGTGACAAGTACATAATATACATGCAGATATATGAATAAGTACACGAAGCTGCACATGTACGTAATGGCTGTTCATATACAAATGCATAAATGCATTTATATGTATGCATGAGTGGATTCATGCATTCATGGTGTTCGGCGAATGCTCTCGGCGGCCATATTGACTGTACGACAGTCAGGTTGGTGGTCCCCGTTCATTTTCCACGTACAGCACTATCCATCCCTACTACTGCTCCGTTCGACCGTGCCATGTGGTAAAAATATTTATGCAACTATGAAATATGCACGTAGTGCCTGTTCTTCACTGCTTTTCTCCCTTTTTCTTCAATGTATATTCTATTTTAGTTTTTTCATATATTCGTCCATATGGACACATGTCCAGTAGCGTATCGTCGTTTTGCCAGCAATACCATTCGATGTATGTAGCCACGAACCACAGGACAATCTTCGTGCATTCCTCCCTAGACCCTGGTCTACCAAACGACAAAGCTATACACAGCAACTGACCATCGTACGGAGAGATAGACAGACTTTGAGAAAATCAACTCTGACCACAGTGCGAATGGCCCTTCAAGGCCAACCACCAACATGCACCAACCCTTCCATATGAACAACTTCTGGTTTCTATTCCAGATTTTCTCTTCTCTTCTCTCTCTTTGGATTTCTCTTCTCGACGTTTCTACACTACCCTTCAAAGTTACTCGAAAAATTGACCATTTTATTGAGGACACAGTTTCCAAAAGAACGAGATGACGCTGTCCGGAAAAAAAAAAAACAGTTTTCACGACAAATTTTCTTGTTTTGTTTTTCATAAGCGTGAGTTGGTCCGGGCGAGGGTAAAAATGACGAACTTATTGTGTACGCAAACTGCATTGTTGATCGGGTCACAAATCCCCTTAACTTCTCTAGTGCAACGAAAGATGTCACGAGTTACGCTCGCAGCCAAGGTCAGGGCTGCAAGGTTCAAGGGACTTTTCACGCCGATGATTTCCTCGTATTTTTACAACAAAACCGCTCCACGTTTTTCAAGACGAAAACTTTAAAGCTGGAAACGTTGCTCGGAAAAATTCTTAATTAATCTTACGATTCTCGAAGGTTATCACAGATTTGATCTGCGTGATAAAAATGATTTATTTTTATGAATATTTTCAGGTTTTACGACCTCCACTAAAAAAAGTTTCGACAAAATACTGAATGAGATACGATTTTGAGCAAATTTAACAAACAATCATGTTTTTTTTATTCAGTTTTTATGAATAAATTATTCTAGTCCGGCAATAAAAATTTTATGAGATAAATCAACTCGATAATAATCAATACTGTTGTGTCGCTTCCTCACAACATTTTTCATCTTCGAAATATCTCTGCTCTGGTGTGAATTCAGAGAACTATGTACCACCGAAGGTATACGTTGACCCCGCAACATTTCAGGGTGCAGTTTCGTCCCCACGAGGACCCAAGAGACAAGGGAGGCTTTTGCCAAACTCCCTGGGTCGGTCGGTGTTACAGGAGGGTTCTCTTAGCCCTAGAGAACCAACGTGGCTCACACGTTCCCTATGGTTGTGTTACCCTTCGCGGGATGGAGCCACTGTTCCGCAAACAGGGTTGACGTGACGACAAATTTGGATTTTTCTCTTTAGACGTTCACTCCGAATATTTTCCGAACAGATATGCAAATCGATGGAATTTTCTTCAGCCAGTTTGCTCGAAAAACATTTCGACGACCTAAAACTTCTGATGGATTTGGTAAAAAAAAAAAACAATCGTGGCAAAAAGATCCTTGGCTCAAATGTCTCCATCGTGCATCGATGCAATCAATATTTACGGAATCAACATGTGCACCAAATCGTTTAGACACATTTTCATAAATATATGAATTAACAGATAGAAACAGGAAAGTGAAAAGTAAAGTACAGTCTACATAGCCGTACAGCGGTTATTGATTTCCGCGGAAAGCTCAGCTTCGCGCGAGCCTCCTCCCTCGGGCGGAGTTCTCTGCCACCCACTTGCTGCCAACACACACCAGCCAAGTCGATGCGATGAAATCAGCGAAAAGCGTGTTCCAGCGCTCAGTTTTTTTTACTGTTATCACAAAAACTAAACGGAATTTTGTTCGACAGCAATAAATATGTGGCTGTTGTTAAAAAATTATTTTTACTGCAGTCCGAATACTTTGAGATTGTAGCAATTGCGTCAAATTTTTTTTACCTTTACAAATCGTTCCAAATGACAAAGTTTCCTTTCGCCATAAAAGTCAGCAGAAGAAATTGCACAAATTTCATAAACAATTTTTCATTCCTTATTTCTATCCAAGATTGACAGATTGATTCACCGATTAGAGAAAATAATTGACAAAGAATAAATAAAACGTTAAACTTTTCTGAGTTCGAGAAAAAATGATGATTCGATACAAAAATCTCGTTTTACTCTCATTGATAAGTTCGAGTATAAACAATGTATCGTGTATGCGGAGGAATCGACGATAAAGTTATCGCCCTTAAGGACGTTTCATGACAACGGTCAAATCGAAATGTTTGTTTTCAGTTTTTCTTACATACAAAATGGTTTGCGAGCCCAAATTCATTAAAAAAAGTTGTTAAAAATTGACTAAAGAACGACATACTCTAATTCCAAGATTGTCCGAGGCAATCTGTATTTGTTATACAATAAAAAAAATTTCGAAAAAATTTTACGATCGATTTTTTTGAAAAACTAAATAAAGCTTCTTCGATGTTACATAAAAGTGTATGCAAAGTTTTAAGAGGCTTCACCATTTAGAAATCGAAATATTTAATGTTGAAAATTGCAACTTTTAACACACGCTCTTATGAGAAACTACTGAAAATTGTGATTTTTATAAATAAATATCTCGACTTCTACACGGTGAAACCTCTTAAAATTGCGCGAGCTATTAGACGTCACTATTCTCTTTGTGTGGTGAAAATTTAAAGGAATTCTATCGATAGAAAATTTTGCATACAACGTCCTTAATGGATAGTGAGTGATCTCATTGAGCAGGAAAGAGATGTTTGAACGGGGTAATAATTTTTAGACCCCAGTGTTCGTTTTGATGATTCAACACTCGTGGAGAATCACGAACAAAGCGTGTCTCAAGGAACAGGAAAAGATTTCAGGTCGCGATGGCAGATAGGAAGGTGTTGTTTAAAAGTCAACGCGAGGAGGGTGTTTTCACGTGTACACACGCCTTTCCATGTGAGAGAGAAAGAGTGAGAGCGAGAGGCAGAGAGAGAGAGAGAGAGCGAGAAAGAGAGGAAATCAGCGATAGGCGAGAACCCAAGAGCGGGGCATTTTATGTTTTGATGGCGCAATAAACCGACATAAAGCAGCAATAAAACGCATCGAGTCACAAGTCCGCTCAGCTGATGCTGTTTAAGTGGCCGAAGGAGGCGATGGTTCGTTCGTTTCCCCATCGCACTGTCACTAAATTCCTTTCTTTCGCCATCTCCCTCACACAGTTTTTTCCAACGTTTTTTGCATAAACATTTATGCACCGAACAAATATGACGCCATTAATCATTTCTCAGAGAATCACCGCGTGCTATTTTATTGTTATCTCTTGAAAGCACGTGCTCAAAAACGCCATCTTGAAAAAATCGCGGAAACGCGCTGGAAATATATATCAGAGAAGAGAGCTCGAGTCGTTCGCCACGAGATTCCTCGTACAACTTCCGGAATTCTTCGGTCTCATAATATATTTAAAGATCGCGCTGAACTTTGAAACTTCTTCGCGGAGTCTCGAGATCGTAACTTTTCTCTCGTAATTAAGCATGTGTGAATATTCATCGTAATTCCATGAGTTTAACGACATTCGGTGCATGGGGATAATTCACTAATTTCGGATGCTTCGTTCTACCTAATTATTCGCCTGTTTATTGCGATACTACAAAATTTTAAACGCACCTTTGAGGAGTTGCCAAATTGATATGCACGGTTTGTAAATTCCTCAGAAACATGACGATCCGTCATTTCATTTTCTTCTAAAACTCTGACACCAATTTTTCGATCCTTTCGATCGAAAATTCAAAGACAGACTGCTGAGCAAAAAAAATGAGATTTGCGAACCAGTGGCCGTGGACCACGAGATTTCGCAGTTCTTATCTTTGCCATGTCGCTCGGTACCGAGTCAAGGAAAAGACAGTGAAAAGCCCAACCGAAAAAGAGGGCGATTTTAAGATCACTTCGCGTCCAACTATTGTCGACTCTCTTTCGTCCTTACGATAGTTGCTCTCAACGTTTTATCGCGGCGATAGGAAATCTTCGGGGTGTTCGACCACGAAGAGACGCCGCGCTCTTCTCTGAACGATCTCTTACTCACTCCTCGGATCTCCTACGAACCTTTTTATGAGCGAATCCGATGGGCGACTCTGGTTAATCAAGGACACACAAAGGAAATATCGAGAACCAGGAGTTTCCGCATGGATCAAGAATTGTCAAGAAAATCTTTTCGACAATCTGCTTTCTCGATTCTCATCCAAATAATCGTTTTGCGATTTTAAATATTAACGATTGAAAATAATTAATTTAAAAAAATGATTGAGTTTGCATTTCATGATTTTTATGCTTTCCAATAAATCTCTTTCCAATATTCCCCATGCCCTGTGTATAAACGTTGGTAACGTACCATCTAAGGATCAAAATCGCATGCGCGTGGGACTTCAGGTATCCCAGCAGATTTCTTTACCTGGAAATCTGCGTTGCGCAGTCGGTAAATCGGTGAATAAACACCGGCACACGGCTCGACACACTGCGATGGAAGGAGACCAGATTTCCCTTCCATCCAACGCAATAAAATGACTCGTATTCATAAAAAACCGAGCATCGTGCTACATAATCGAAGGAAAGCTCCTAAAAAAATTCGAAAAATCATAAAATTTAAACGGTTCAAACGATATTTTCCAAATTCAATATCAACCTTCCCATTATGATACTCTATGTATAAAAAAAAAATTAGTAACAAACCTCAAAATTTGCGGAAGTTAGAGCGTCGACAATCTTTTTTTGAAAATTTCAAAATGCCATAGAATTCGTATTTTTCTAGCAATTCCAACAAAATTCTCAGAGAATGAAGAGTTTGTATAGATTAACATCTGTGCGAAACGGGAGCCCTGTAGCTCAAACCGTTCTCGAGTTATTAACGTTTGAATTTTCCAGTCCCAGAACATACACACACACACACATCCGGGCATTTTTTCTAGATATGATTTTTCGATGTTTTGGGACATTTTAAGCACATTGACATTGCAAACTGGAAAAAAAAAATTCACCGTCGAATAGCTTCCTCTATGAGGATAAAATCTTTTTTTTTTTTGTCAACAATACAAACAAATTGTTTCAGCATTTTTGATAATAAAAATACACTCGTTGACAAAATTGTAAAAAGCATGAAATAAGCCGAAGCCAAGGGGCTGGTTATGAGGAATCAAAAGCAAGCAAAAAGGAGTCAATAAACTCTCGACTTGTTTCGCGATCGACCTCGATCCATTTAAAATGTATCAATTCGTCCATTCAATAGATTTTGCTATACAAACTATCGTGTTTATTTATAGTTGCAGTTTCTGTAGAAATGTTGACTTTTAGTTTCTTCATTTCACTTGCTCGCACATGCACGTTTGTAAAGGGTCGTCCCGTCCGGACACGAAGCAGATCGGTGACTTTGATTCATTGCCTCTCGTCTCGGAGCACTTTCGAGTGGCCCGCAAAGAATCTTTCAGTATGTGCCGTATTCGCTCATACTCTGACTATCCGCTTTGCCGAGAGTCGTGCAACAGATGCGTGTAAAAAGCTCGTTAAATTTTGAATACCCAAAGGCCTCACGCCACTCAATTCCCAACATACGATTCTTTGCTTATTCCTCGTCATCGAACTCAAACTTTTGTTATTATTATCCCGAACGTACTTCGATCTTTTCAAATGTTTTCTATAATTACGATTGTTTCGAAATTTGGGAAATTAGCGTGTTTGGAAAGTTTTTTTTTTCAAAATCATCTCGAAAAAGAGTTAAAAATGTATTTGGAATGAAAATCTGCTCGTTTTGGTTATAAACTTTTTTTTAAACTCTCGATAGTGATAATCATGGAAAATAAAAGGTGCGACAGGTGAACGATAATAATGATATCACGGGCTGCTGGTAGATTTTCTCAAATGTCATAAAATTTCTCGTTTGCTGATCAGAGACAACGAGCCAAGCCTTTTGGTGAATAAAGAGAGAGAGCAGAAGCGTTGATACGAGTCGAACAGAGACGAGATGCTGTGAGAAAAGGATAAACGAAGAGGAAAGGTTGCCGATATCGTCAAGAAGATGGCGCACTCGGTGTCTCTTTTGGCAACTTTGTTCAGGGCGTCTCCCCGAGTCTTGCTCTCTCTCTCTCTCTCTCGCTCTATCACTCTATTTATTCGTTGCCCTCTCTGCTCCTTTGCTGCTCTCCCGGTGAGCTCCGAGTCAACTTGGAATACACGAAGGATCCTGCCTCTTTGGAAACTCGAACCAGCCCCCTCCTCCACAAGCTCTTCGTCATCAGCTCGAAAGTCTAGAAATGTTTGAAGGAAAAAAAGGAAGGCAGAGAGTCCGTGATCCTCGAAATTCCAAAAAAGAGTCTCTGCCCGGACACTTGTTATCCAGAACTCGAATCTCTAGCAGACACGGCACTTTCGATCCAATCGTCTTCTTCTTCTTCTCTCCGAGTCTCTATTTTTCTCTCTCTCTCTCTCTCTCTCTTTATTTTCTCTCTTCCTTCCCTGTCCGATCAACCCACAGCCCCCGAGAGCATTCTGGTCCAGAGCAACAAATCACGTACTCGGTGTAGTCACACGCGTCCGCTGACTCGTTTCAAAAGCCATCGAAACGACACTAAAACGAAATTTTATTGCCACGAAAAATCAGCTGAAATTGATATATTGTTCTGGAACAAAGCCTCCGGTAGAATCGTCTACGCACAACGCAACAGTTTGCTCGAACGAGTAATTTTCCAGAAAACCAAAATACATTTTTTTCAGTCTTTGCAAATGTTGATTTTTCAGAAAATTCTCGCTAAAATTAGTTTTGAAAAAAAAAAAGAATTTTTGTTAGTTTTTTTTGTTTTTTTATAGTTACAAAAGCGTCGTCTTGACGACTCTGAATTTTGCAACGTTGATATTCAACGAAAAATATTTCATCTATTAATTATTTATTAAATTTTGAAAATTGTGGCAATTTTTCGTGTCCATTGAGTTTTTAGGTGGCATGGGAGGATCGTTTTATTGTCCAGACCAATTATTGAATAATAATTACAAGTTCTGCTCAAGAAGAAACAGAATTTCGTTGCATTACAAAACGATGCAAACTTCAGCATCAATCGTCTTGTTGGGTCTGCTCGTCTCGAAATTGAACTTAAGAAAATTAAAAAGAGTGGGGGGTTCGGAGAGTCGATGCGGTAGGTTTCATGAAGATCTACGTGTCAAGAATTCGCAGTGGGATGATGCGAATGATCTATCTATCACGTAACTGACAGCCAGCACGTATGAGGGGATGGCTCGTGTGGTTCTCGCTGCAAGCGTCCTTCGTCTCTTCCTACTCCCTGGTTTTCTTTCGAATAAAATATATAGCGAATGCATGTATAGCCATAAGGGCCATGGGTAAGAACTCCTTGGGGTATCGCACCCTCCACACGCGGTAAGATTTCTCGTTGCAGATCTTAAGGAAGGCCGTATCGTTCCTTTTGGCCGAGACTTTCGGTCTCTATCTCTTTTCCTATCGTGTCAGGCTGTCCATGGTGTTTGATGGCGTTGCTTACAAGGACGAGCCTCACACCATAGAAAATATACACACCGGAGAAGTTTTTCCCTTCGCGTTTTCGTTCGCGAGCTTTTTTCTTGCCGAAACTTCCAGATGGCTCGTATTTTGCTGCGAGTATCGTTTCCGAAAGTTCTCGTGCAGAGCCGCATCGCCGAGGCCGAAGAACGAGTAAAGAGAGAAAAGGCAAGATGCCCCAATGGGCATGAAGACTCAGGGCGTGACGGAGGGAGTCCAAGATTCACGATGAATCGCCGGGCGCGAACGTCAAAGGAAAAGAGGAATGAAAAAAAAAAAAAGAGCAAAAGAAATAGAAACACAAACGCCATCGCGCTTGGATTTTTGGTGCGCTCGTTTTCTCGGATTATATTCCAAGAGAATTATTCACCTAATCGGGTCTGCAAAGAGCCTATCCGGAACATCCCCTATTTATGCGGAACACGTATATAAATGTGTGGGTATCTGAGTAAATACTAACCGAGTGGTATAGTCGTTTTATTGTTGGTGGGCTGTGCTCGCTATTCAACTTGTTGGCAAACTGCACCCTCGGAAGGAAAGCGTACAACCCCTTTTGGAGAATCTCCCTTCGGCTCGTTGGCATATTTCGCAATATATTCGAATGTAGATCATCCCCCACGCGTTCTTGAATCCGGCACAAAGGACCGAGGGAGATTTTTTTTTTCCACCATTATTTCCTGTTATATCGGACGTAATTTTTCTTAGGGGGTGAGGGGGGCTTGGCAGAAACAGCCAGGATGACGTTTTTGGTAGGAGAAAATTTATTATCTTTTTTCCTGTTTAAGAAAAAAAAAAAACACACACACAACGTCGAAAAGTGGCTCTCGAAAGAAATGCGGGGGTCGAAACTATTCGTCTTCGTATATTATGCATGCCTAGGAAAAGGGTGGGAGTTCTCCGGAGACTTTGAGACATTTTTCTCGATACTACCTGAAAGCCACGCCTGGCACTTTTGGTTTTTTTTTATTCTGGGCATCTTGGGCTTGTTTAGCTGTCAGTTCTCGCCGACTTTGGGTCTTTAAGCCTCTGTTTCCCCCTACGCAGGTGATCACCTGTGGTGAGGATTTTTTTTGTTTTTTTTTTTTACGAGCTTACCTTAAGAATTAGATTTGTCTCATTGATTTACGTGGCAAATCCCACGATGCGAAGAAACCTCCGAGAGATGTATAATAAATTTGATAAGTGTTATTAAATTGTGCGAGAAATAATCGAGATTTGTTTGTTTCTTCTGTTTCAGAGCGAGTGGAGCAGCAAAACCGTGAGTAACGTGGACTAATGTAATTTTAATTTAATCCGTTACCGATCTTTCGAAGAATCATTCCAAACGATAATTATTAATTTAGTGAGTGGGCGAAAACATCGAGACTCAAATAATAATGAAGAAAAGTTGAGCGGGGCCTTTCGTTATTATTTGAAAATTTATTTTACCCCCGAGACAGAACTCGAATCTCGCGCGCGTATTGAGACTCTCTCTCTTTCTCTCTCTCTCTCTCTCTCTTTGTTCTTCACTGTGATTCAGTGAGAATAATTTATCTTTAGTCGTTGAGAAAATTTTCGAACAATTTGCCCGGTGAATTGTTGGAAAGAAGACTGGCGAAAGTGGGTATTAAAAATGGGGCTGGCCACATCAGAAGGGGGAATATCTCGAGAATGGAAGAGATCGAGACTGCTCTCTCGACAAGGGAGGTTTTTACCCGCCTTCGTTTCTCCCCCTCCTCTCCTGGCTTCTCTGCACCTCACACTCCTGCGATCCACAACGAAGGTCCCTTCGCTCTGCCCTTTCCACCGCATCACTAAGACGTCGCTGCCTGGAACTCGCTTTCTTTCGTCTCTCCGTATCCTTCTTTCCCTCTCTCCCTTTTTTCTTATCCTCAAATAAGTGGGAGTGAGTGCTTGATGCTCTGTCGGTCTCGACGAGAGCGGGAAAGACGTTTCGATATATATTCCAACGGGGACGAGTTTGCCGTTTGCCAACATCTCGAGACTTCTCTCCCATCGGGAAAATACTCCTATCGCGAAGAAAAAAAAAAAAAAGGCGAAGAAAAAAAATATCTATAGTCCACTATCTGTCTGCAGCAGAATCCCAAAGAATTACGGAGCCCGTGGATCTCACAAAATGCTTCTTTCTTCTCCAACAAGAAAGATGTCTTCATCGAGTTCGGTAAAAAGGAAATAATTCATGAAACTTGCCAATGCGGAGAGAAAGTTCATTTCGCCAATTCGATGACGTACTCGACGCAGAGCTAAATTCATGTTTGACATGAACAACGAAATATCCAAAAAAAAAAATGTATTTTTTATGCACTCAATTGTTTGTCCAAGCAAAATCTGAAAAAAAATGTTAAAAAAAAAAAAAAAACGCTCGAGAATTCCGAGAGCGATATGGATAACAGGGAAGAGTCATCGTTGGAAAATGAGCGTCGAAGAGTATTTGAAATAGTGGGAAGTGAAGAAAGCGCAAGAAACGGAATATCCGAGAGAAAAGTTTAAGTCTCGGCATAGGTCGATTTCTGGTTGAGGACGGTGGAGGTTGCGAGAGAAGGGGGAGAAGAACGAAGAGGCGAAGATATCGAAGCATTGAGCTGCGCTCGTAGAGACTGGCAGATGCGGACAGGAAGCTGGGAGTGCGAGGGAGACGAAGAGAGATTCGTGAAAGCTTCGAGTTGGCTGTTGGTGCTACCGCTGTAAGTTGGGCGCAACGGCCAAGACAGAGAAAAAAGGAAATGAGGAGGCAAAAAGAAAGAAAAAATGGAGAGAGAGAGAGAGAATGAGAGAAGCGCAGGAACGATGAACGACGGAAGAATCCTGGAAGGGTTAAAAGCGATCAGGATCGAGAGAAAGAAAAAAACAACGTAGAGAAGCGAGAGTTGGGAAGGATTCGAAAAGATAAGACGAAAGAGGGAGCCATAGGAGAGCCGATCTTCTTATGGAATGGGTACACACAATAACGCGGTAGGATATTTCACGAGTGTGCGTCGTCCGAGAGAAATGCAGCGATGAAAAAGACGCTCAGCAAGAGAGAGAAAGAGAAACAGCGTTGAGGAGATCCGTACAGAAAGATGAGAAGCAGAAAAATAAGCGGGAGAGGAGATTTTGGAGGCGTACGAGTCTGAGGAGCAGCCGCAGCAGAGCCAGTGAGACTGCATGAGGAAAAGAGGACTCTAATAAAATAAAAGGATCCTTCGCATGGATCCACGAGACTGACTCTCGCTTTTGGCACACGGCTATCTCGTAGTTATGAACTGACTCTATCGTACAAAATAAAATACGATTACCGGCTATTAGAGTTTTCGCTGCATCGTGAACTCGGAGCAAGACCAAGAGCGAAAGAGATGTTCGTGTGGTATGCGAACTGGCAGAGGGACAGGTCGTCCGAACGACTCTCTGCGCGAGAACGTCACGCGGCCGGGGTATATAATTACGAACGTAGTTTTCTGACTTTAAGAGAATGGGTGGGAGGGAGATTCAACGCAAACAGGCTTAGGACAGGAGAGAACGGATAAAGCGACTAAAACGGAACGATATGGAAGAAGCTGAATCTGTACGACGTAAACGAAGGAGATGAGGCAAGAGAGTCTTCGAAGTGGATTTAACCACATAGTTGTTGGACTGTTGGCGTGCTGTTCCGATGAGGAACGACCTACAACACCGATGCACGGGGGGAATCGTGTTTTCGGTAGAGAAAATGTACGCGTAACTATAGTGGCAGTACGCAATGTTTAGGAGAGAGTATAAGTCTGTAGAATCGTCATGAGAGCGCTTGTATAGCAGCGTATATTGTGTACGAGCGTGGAGGAGAAAGATAGAAGGCAAAAAATAAGAGAGAAGGGAGGAGAGAGAATCGCGGTGGAGCAGTTCGAAGCGAAGAGAGTCGTAGGTACAACGAGGAGTGAGGCTCGAAGCCAGTTGTGGCAGAGAAGCGCTGGGTATACACCACCTCGGTCAGGATCGCCAGCGACGGCAGCAGTAGAAACAGCCGTGGTGGCGGCGGACCGTGTCTGTGGAAAGAAAAAGAACGCTAGAGAGAGAGAGAGAGAGAGAGAGAGAGAGAGGAAAGCAGAGTGACTGCCGCGTGCCCGACTGCGAAAGAGCCAAGAGCTTCGGGTCTCCCTCACTCTCACATTTCTTCCATGCGACTCTGTCTCCGTTGAATGTCCCAAAGAGCCAGGGAGCGAGAACGAAGATCCAAGAATCTTGAGAGTCTGCCGAAGCAGTGAGCAAGACTGAGAGAGAGAGAGAGAGAGAGAGAGAGAGAGAGAGAGAGCAAAATGAACTCGCACGAATGAGACGAAGCAGCAGAGAGTGAGCGAGCGAGCGGCAAAAGCGCGAAGAACGCGAGCGAGCAAGACGCACTCTACGGATCGACTAAGAGTGAGCAAACACCATCGCGAGAGCGAGAAAGAGAAAGAGAGAACGTGGCAGCACCACGGAGACCCATTCATCTTGGCGCGCCTAGCCTTGCCGGGATTGGCCAGCGGTTCGTAAGGCTGACTGCCGATTGGCGGGCTCTGTTTACCAGCTGTGCCAGTAGTGACGGAGAGGGGGGATTGCCCGACGAGAGACAAGCGGCGCCATTATTGTAAGGGGTTACATTTAGCTGGCCGTGGTGTGTAGTACGCGGCGTTCGGGATAGGGGGCTATAGTACCTTCATGCATGGCCCATAAAGGATTCGTCGACTATCCGAGAAGTACGCAAGAAACGGCTTCTAACACCTGACAGGCCCTGACGCGCGCGCCCCGTGTGCTCTCAAACACCGTGCGTTTTCCTTCTCTCGTGCGGCTTTTACTCTTTTCCCACCGTCTTTTCATCTCCGAAGAAGAGGACGTCAACTAGACACACCAGCGTAAAACCGTCCATCGTTATGTTTATTACTGACGTTGTAAACACAACCTGAATATTTTTTCCGTGTCTTATCGTTCGGCCATATCGGAGTCCTCATAATCCTTGATAAGTCATCAGTGCGTGTGTGACAACCAGCTGCTCCAGCTGACTTGACATTTTCAAGTCCTTCAAGACCGCGCGCGCCCTGTCAATTTAACTTCGTCGGCGTGCAAAGGAACCTCGTTTTTTCTTCCTTTTTCTTCTCTTCTGTCGCTTCCGCTACTTATCCGCTGCTTCTTGGTCGTTGATCAGGAGGATTGACGTGAAATAACACTGTGACACGACCATGGGAACACATCAAGGGACACGGTGTTTAAATATTTGAAAAATTGTATCGCAGCATTTGCGGAATGCAAATAAATTCTTTGAGATCGATACCGATATGTCAAAGCTGTCATTCTACTGTGTTATGTGTCAATTGAGTTCAGTGAAATAAAAAAGAAGATCCAGGAGAGAATTTAAACAAATACAAAGCGTGCTCGGAGGAACAGAGAGAGCGAGAGAGAGAGAGGGAGAGAGATAGCGAGAGCAAGAGAGAAGGAAAGGAGAAGCGAGGGTAAAGGCACCAATAAAGAGAGCCAAAAGCAACATAGACCCGGTTGTCGTTGGAGAGGGAGTCATCCTCGCGGTCGCAACGTGGACCAGGGTACCGGCGAGGAGGGGGTCACCTCACCTCGGTTCTCTCTTCTGTGGCTTCCGAAGCGGTGCGTCGAGCGCACGCTGGAAAACGACGCGAGTACCGGGTGCAATTCGCACCTGGAACACGAGAAACCCCGTGGTTGCGTTTACCGGGTGTGTGTTTACCAAAAAAGGATCCAACAAATAACCGGAAGGTGCTGTTTTTGTTTCGTTATCAACTGGATTTAAAAGTATTTTGTGATACAGAATAATCAAGACGTACGTCGTGCTGTGGCTGCGTGAGCGTAATAGTGAACATTACCAATTAAGATCGAATAAGTCGTTTTATAAGAGAGGAAATAGGCTCATTGAATAAGAAAAGTTAGGCGCGGACGCAAGGATGGCGAGGTTTGAAGAACTCTTCGATTATCAGTGCATCTGGTGTTAATGAGATCCTCCGCGTATTCACCCTTTCCCCTTTCCCTTTATTTCCCGGTCCGCGCGCGACGTGCAACGAAAGATCGCGCTCGTGCCGTCCAGCAATGAGTTCGAAATTCATAATCGATAGTATGCTACCGAAGTATCATCAGCAATTTCATCATCAACAATTGTTCGCAAGTGCAGCTAATTCTAGTTCAGTTCAGGGGTGTTCGGGTGGTCCGGGCTCAGCATCGAGTCTCGAATCAAGTTTATCTGCGGCAGCTGTCGCGGCTGCGGCCGCGAATTACGCGCAGCACAGTTCACCGAGTCCGACGGGCTCGAGTCCCCAACACTCCGGTAGTTCCGCGTCCACGTCACCCGCTGCTAGAACAGCATCTAGTATGTATCCCTACGTTTCCGCTGCGGCGGCCCACCATCATCATCAACAGCAGCAGGCTGTAGCCGCTGCTGCTTTTGGTGCAACCTCGTCAATGGTACCTGGTTTTGGTTCATCAGCGGCATCGAGTGCTGCCCTCGCGGCTGCGGCTGCGGTTGATGCTGCTACCGGCGACAAATCGTGTCGTTACACCGCGAGTCTTACCGGCAACGTCGCGCCTAGTTCTACCGATCCAATGGTCAACTATACCCTTAGTCATCATCATCAAAACGGTGGTACCCCTGGTGGCTTGGTCTCATCGGCATCAGCATCCTCTGCGGTATCAGCAGCCTCGGCATCAATGGCTGCCGCGGCGCAATTCTACCATCAAGCGGCAGCGGCTTCGGGTGTCGTCGATCCCTTAACCTCATGTCAGCAGCCAGCGAACCCTGGACAGCCTGGTATACCGGACATACCGAGATATCCCTGGATGTCCATCACCGGTGAGTCCAATTGGTCATGATAAACCATCAACCATTGAGAACTTGAAAACCAAACTCATTATTCGTCGGCATGGTTGAAGCATGACAATCAAATTTACAGCTTTCGACTCTCTAGTTTATCTAATTGTTTGTAAATATTCCCGACTGCATGATTCCTCGGGACCGGTGTATCATACAGCGCTCATTTATTTATAGTCCATGAGATCAACAGATAAAAGTCTGAAATTCGTTTGTTATTGTGTGTTATGGCTACTTATTCATTTCGCTATTCCCATGAATGTAACGTGAAGCTTGTTAAGGAGGATTAAAGTCTCGTTCCATTTCTCGACCCCGCGTACTTTATCGCGATGGCGTCTTGTTACTCAAATTCTCGTTTTGAAAACAACAATAACGAGGAAACGATGGCAATCATCATAACTACAACAATAACGCTCATGATAACGACCCAAACAATAACAATAATGATAATCTTAACGATAATAATAATGATGACAATAAAAACGATTATATTGCTTCAATTAACTCATTACGCCTTTACCTAATGAGGCTTCCCGAATTAATGAACTTTTATACGATCGCTCGGACCGATTTATCATTCCAAAGCCTAAAATTGATTCCCTGCTTTTACGAAAATCTCTCCCGTCGCATCCTGAAGCTTCTTGCCGTCGCTAGGCCTTACTTGCCAACGCGCCTTCTCTCCAAACATAACAAACAGTCATGGGTCACGAATTTTCATATGGTAGTCTCTAATGGTTGTAAGGACGCTCTCTCCGTTCCATATAATCGTGGCGAGCACAAGCGCCTTCATGTATCACGCCGATACATCACTCCGCAACGAGGTAAACTTTAATGGCAGATCGCAGATACACACACACACACACGCGGAACGTGTTCTTCGGGGTGTAACATTCCTATCCCCAGCTCGTGGTAGTCCCAGGGCTATTAATGGAAAGCAGCTCTTCTTCTGAGTTGAGGGAGAAAAGCAAACGCGTGCATACATGCAGCTTGTGCTCGAGGTTCCGCGGCCGACGGAACGTTTCGCATCTTCAAGACGTTCCCTTCGGACAGAAAGAACGCGGACGTCATATTTCAGATTTACATCACATGCTCTATAGCCTTCCCGTGGAAATATATTCTTATTTATTTCATTTTTAATTACCCATGATAAATGCTTTTTCTTTCATCATATTTAATGGCATCCTTTGTAGTGGCTGACATTGTATCGCTAGGAAATTATAAACGCCTCTTTACCTGCAATACAAAAAAAAACATTTTCAAGCTTTTCACCTGGAAGCATGCATTTCCGACTTTTCCCACGGCTCGATCCCTCCACGCTGCCCAATGCGAAGATAAAGTGAATAATTATCCCGGCAAAGTGGTCTAGCCTGCGCGCTATGTCCAGCGATTAAATATGCACATGACCCTGCTCGCCGCGCGGTACTGATGGCAATATCATATTAGCCGAATAGCTTTTACGTCTTTTAGGAGCGACTGAACTAGTTCGCTAGCACGCATTCCTCCAGGAACCGGAGCTATTAAGAAATCGATCGCGATTAAATTTTAACGGTAATTCGGACGGGTTAATCGTTGTACCGGTATTATGAATCAGTCCGTGGCGATGTAAATGCCTCCATTTGCAGTTAGACTCAAAGAAAAGAAAGCTTCCTCTTGCTCGGTAAATCAGCGATTCTTCGAGTATTTCTTCATTAACGAAATAATCTTGTCGATTACTTGGTCTTCGCGAATGCAAATATATCCGTAACGGAATCGCCACCTGCCGATTTTTTGTTTCCTTGATCCAATCGCCTCTGATATTCGGACGTCATCAAAATTTCGGTCGATCGCTGTCTCGCCATCGAATTAACGTTTCTCGTCGCAATTAACACTTCCGGTTACAATGATTATCGTCGTCACGATGTTTTATCTTCAAGCTTCGTAACACTGCGACAGACACAAATCTTTGTTAGTGCTCCATGCTATATATTCTGCGTAATCGTATGTTTGTATGTATCAGTTTGCAAAACTTGAACCCTTTCGGCGCGCGGTTGCAGAAATTGCCGCAGGCACAAAGCTCCCGCCCTCCTCCTCCTCCTCCTCCTGGCTTTGCCCTCCAGTGGGCTTCGCTATACAGTCTCGTTAGAACTCCTAATCTCTCGTCTGGCTTTCTAATTGCGTCTCCGTTTGTGATAGTTGGGCACGCGGACCGCCGAGAGCCGACGTCGGCGTCTGATCCTCGTTTCCGGCCGTTACCCTTTCCCTCAGAAGAGCATGCGTTTTCCGTTTTCTGAATAGCTATATTGCTGTCGCCATAGATATACATGGCTATGTAAATATAACACAGTAGCATGCACGCCCACCCCTAACCTCTGTACTTTAAGCATTTTCCTCTTTCCTTCTTATTCTTCTCTTTTCTTTCGGTAGAACATTGCACGCGTATTATAACTGTGAACTGGCAATGTTATTTTCCGACGTCCAATTACGTTCCGTTGTTTCGTGGGTTTAAATTTAAGGAATAATACAAATTCTCTCGTTTTCTTTTTCCAGACTGGATAAGCCCCTTTGACAGAGTCGTATGCGGTGAGTAAAAATTGATTTTTATTCTCTTTTATGCTACGAAATCCTTTATCGCTGAATATCGATGATTATCACGTGCACCACCATCATTTATTTATTATTTTTTAACGTTTAATTAAAATACAAAACGTGGCAGCGGGTGATGAATTTCGAATCCAATATTGTGCAGTGCATTTCAAAATGGCGGTCTAAAGAGAATGAGAGGCAATGAGCGAACCGGCTGGAAACGAATGGATTGCCACAAAAAAAAAAAAAAAAAAAAACGACGAGAAAAGAGAGAGAGACCGAGGAAGAAAATTCACTTTGGTTTCTCATTCGCAGCACATGTGGCCGCCACATTTTCGATGCTCGAGAAAAAAGAGAGTGCTTGCCGCGAGTTCTTCTCCATTTAATCCTCTGTATAATATCGAGAGCGGGAGGGAACGAACTCGCGGCCCACCCAGACATTCGCTTAGCTACGGGACTTCGATATAATTGGCGTTATTAATTTTATTCGCTATATATATTCGTATATATCGTACTCGTGTAATGAGCACCAATCGGATGCTTCGCGCCCTCACGTTTTCGCATTTACTATTAAAAAGGTGATGCTTTTCCAATTTTTTGCTTTTTTCATTACTTTTTTCTTTTCTCTCTTGAAAATAAGCCTCGTCGCGATATTTTACTATCGAGAAAATTTTATTACCAGCTCCGCGACACGTTATTAAGTTTTTTTAAAAAATCTTTAGTTTATTCTCTTTTCTACTGTTCAAGCAAATTATTAATGGCAATCCACTGGAACCCGTGAAATCATTTTTTCCTTTTGACACAAGAAATTCCCATCGAATACGAATTTTCGTGACGACGTTTTAAAAAAAAATATATTAACTTATTACATTATGAATTTAATTATTATATTAAATTAAATAAAAATTATATTAAAATATTATAAATAAAAAATATAAATATTAAAATATTAAAAATTACACAATCCATTAATTCAAATTGACGACATTGATTTTGAGAATTTAGTGTTACGGTAATATCTCGAACGTTAAAACGTGATATATCTTATCGAGCTGACGGAAATATGTTGTACACGTATTTTGGAATGTTGATGATTAATTTTTCGGGCATTTGCACGCAAAATGGTAAAATGAGTCGCGGAGAAGAGTTTGGCATGGATTAACGTAGGAGGAACGTAAGAGCGCGACGTAACGTACAACATGAGCTAATACTTACGCTTCTGGAGCACGCGAAAGGCGCGTTTACGTGGTCGGTAGTACCTGTCGTCGATCTCGTAAAGTAAATACGAACATATTCGCGTGTGTGTAACATGGATATGGAATTAAGCGGGAAATCTTAAATACGATAATATAAGCAAGCGAAAAAAAAGAGATACTCCATCCCGTGGTTGCCTATCTTCTAATGGTCGGCACTTGCTGGCACACAATGGCCACAATGAATGACGATTAAACACAATTTAGATTTCGCAATGGGCCTTTTTTTCTCTCTCTCTCTCACTTCATACCATTCCTTTTTTTCTACTCGCTCTCTCTTGCACCCTTTTTTATTACGATACTCGTTTTATTCGCGAGAAGCAATAATTCTTATGGCTTTCGAGCCGTGAACACGTTCGTCGCGCACGAGGTTGGCAGCGTCGCCTCTATCACTGCGTTTGTATTATACTTCTAACTCTGTCGAGACAATGCATGCCCAGCCTACGTTCGCTACTTAATAATTCAACTTGTTTATAAGATCGCGGCAGTTTTATTCGTTTCTTTACTCGCTCATCGGCGCCAACCAGTCGAATCACACTTTATCCAATCGCACATAGGATCACGCACTTTTTTTCAAATTCACTTCACACTCTTTTTCCGATGAGATATTAATTTGCCTTCGAGCAAAGTGACGTTAATTGCAAACTTATCTTTGTGGATTTTTAATTAAACGCTTTCATTTCACGGATCAATTAAATTGACTCTGTATTGTCATGAATGTCTAAATGTTTTTTTTTTCCACGCCAATACCGTCCAGTTGAAAAAATCCGCAATGAAAAATCATCGATTTGCAACTATTCATTTGAATTTTAATAGAAATATCAAAAAAAGAACTTTTTTTTCGTTTACCTCGGAAAACCTTTGCTGAGGGATTTTTCAAAGGCCCACCATGGATTTTCCATTGGTGAACAAACGAAATTTGCCTTAGTACACGCATTGGGTCTAGTTACGATCGACAAAGGTGTTGAGACGAGCAGGAGCGCTTCTGTCTCGAGTCGCCTCGTAAAATCATTACGTCCTTCAACCTCAAGCTTTACGCTCCTTTATTGGAGCGACCGCGTGCACACCTGATCCTTGTAAACCAATCTGAAAGGAGCTCTTGCGGCTGTTTTCAAGGATCCAGATAAATTTCATACTTCAGGATTTTCAATTTTAAATCAAAGGAATTTTCTTCGATTCTATTTTTCTGCAAAACGAAAAATCTTGACGCATCAAATTTCAATTTATTTTATTTATTATTATTTATTTAATGAAAGATTAATGTATTAAAAATCTTCGAAAATCCGAAGAAGGAGGCGCCATCTCACGACTTATTTGCATAACGACATTCACGAGCTTTTATCGCGATGTATAAAAATATATGTGGCCAGCAGAGTGTACAGAGTAAATGTGTATCTACATGCAGGATAGCGGCTTCTTTCGCTTGGCGGTGTTCCCATTAACCTTCTCAAGCCATTACAACACTCGTGCCCACAACACGTTCGTATCCCTTATTTATTTTTTCACTCTTTCACCAACGCCTGTCTTTTCTTCCTCCGTTCCTCACCGCGAGAGTGCTCGATGTATCTGAGGCTTTCAGCATCGCCATTTTTCTTCCCCGTAATCTTCTTTTGTTCATTTTTACCCGCGGCTCGAAGCCAACCCCGATTGTTGCAGCGTTTCTTTGTCCATGTGATCGCACCGCACACGCAGGAACGGCCTGCTGTTCCCATTTTTGAAATCCCTTCGACGTGAGACAATGAAATTCATTAACACCATAGAAATCCCATATAGCAGTAAAACGACAAAATTTCGTTGGCGATTCTTGCAAGCTCTGCTTTGCATTCAGAAATAAAAATCACGAAAGTCGATAAATTCTCGATGTCACAAAAAACAATTTGTTTAAGGAGGTTGTATGCAAAATTTTCTATCGATGGAATTCCTTTAGAGAAGTCAAGATATTTATTTATAAAAATCACAATTTTCAGCAGTTTCTCACAAGTGCTTGTGTTAAAAGTTGCAATTTTCAACATTAAATATTTCAATTTCTAAATGGTGAAGCCTCTTAAAACTTTGCATACACTTTTATGTAACATCGAAGAAGCTTTATTTAGTTTTTCAAAAAAATCGCTCGTAAATTTTTTTCGAAATTTTGTTTATTACATAACAAATCCAGATTAGCTCGGAGAATTTTGGATTTAGAGTATGTTGTTCTTTAGTCAATTTGTAAAAACTTTTTTCAATGAACTTGGGCTCGCAAACCATTTTGTATGTAAGAAAAACTGAAAACA